>OW818030.2:47543671-48971171 GCA_942486065.2 Calliphora vomitoria | reverse complement strand
CAGGTATGTCCCATCCTGTCATCTATCTCAGTTTTTCCACAATTGTCGACATTTCTTCAAAGGATCAATATTGAAAAATCTTGATTTTCAAAAAACAAATATAAATTATCAGACTATATTTTGGAAATAGAGCGATGATAGTGACAAATGCTAGGTCATTTCCCTTTAAAATGAGGTACGTCCCATAATGTCATCTGTCTTTGTTGGGCCATAAGCCACGTATTAAATACTTTTTAAATATGAGTGTATGTTAATATGTCACAAAAAAACACATATTTGTGAATATGTCACAAATTTTATATGCAAATTTACAAATATGTAATGACGTAAGGCGTTACGCCGAAACATATTTTCAAATATCTAATGACATAAAGTTTTTCGTCGAAACATATTTTTATAAATATATTTTTTATACCCTTCACCTTCGTAAGAAGGGTATATATAAGTTTGTCATTCCGTTTGTAATTTCCACAATATAATTTTCCGACCCTATAAAGTATTTATATTCTGGATCCTTTTAGATAGAGGAGTCGATTAAGCCATGTCCGTCTGTCTGTTGAAATCAATTTTCTGAGACCCCAGATATCTGCGGGATCCAAATCATCAATAATTCTGTCAGACATGCTTTCGAAAAGTTTCCTATTTAAAATCAGCAAAATCCGTCCATAAATAACGGAGATATGACCAAAAATCCGAAACTACCTCTGAAAATGTCATCAAAAAAAGACAACGTATGTTTGGATGTGTGTTGTTTTCATAGCTTTGCGTTTTTTTTTTTTGTGTGTTTCGATTCGTTTGGCGTTGTTGTTTTTATACCCTTTACCTTCGTTAGAAGGGTATATATAAGATTGACATATCGTTTGTAACTTCTACAATATAATCTGTTCGTCAGCAATTAAATGAAATTTTTAAAAGTTTTCTTGATATATTTGGATGCTATACGCTGAAAGTGAGCAATTAATGCATCCACAACAAATGTGAAGGGTATTATAAGATTCGAATAGCACTCTTACTTGTTTTTATTTAGATAAGTTAATTTTTGGTCTTACAAAATAACTTTTTCATATTTTAATGTGACTAAGTCATTCCAATGGTGAATAAAATATGAAGAAAATTTATAAAAAATTTTTCGTTTGAAAAAGTGGAATATTTTTGAATCTAATTGAGATATTGATGTGAAATTTTTTTGTAAGACCAAAAATTTACTTATCTAAACCAAAAAAACCAAAAAATTAAATTGTTTCCAATATATATATAATATACAGTCGATACCGCCCATTTGTGATTTGGAAATCGTGCAATCCCCTCCCTTTCGTTGTCGATTTGTCACCATATAATCCACTCCCTTTCCAAATCCACCATAATATTGCACTTATGGCTATTCAAAGAGAACATCAAATTCTTTGTTTTTATAATATGTAAAACAGCGTCAATGGTTATTGTTTCCAGGAGTTGTTGTACTTGTATGTCGTCACTTTATTCAACTTTCTCCTTATTGATCTTATCAGTTGCACTGCATTTATTTTGTTCACAAAAATTAATTTCTTTAGCACGGATTAAATATTTGGTAATTTTGCGTTATAAATATTAAATTTAATATAAATACTATTAAGTTCGTCATCTGAAAAGCAATTGGGTTGTAAAGGCACGGTATGAAAATATTACACCAACCGTTGCCGATATTGCAACGTCGTTTTTCCCTTAGTGTATATTGTATAAAACATTCTAATTTTAAGAGTTGGATGTATATTCCTAACGTTTTCTCCCAACTACTCAACATTTAAATAATATTGAATAGTTTGTGATCTGTTGTTTTCGACATACAGAGAATTAGTGTATAATTTAAATATGGGTACAGCGAGAACAGTAGAGTGGAAAAATTTAATTTAAGCTTAACAATGTGATCCTCAAAGAAACCAAATATCGTTGCTAATGGTCCAAAACGAGTGTTGTCAGTATTTTTTAGTCCTTATCCATAATATTCGTTTTTGTATTCCCAATTAACGATATGTTATCCATAAAACCATAGCACTTCTTTTTTATAGAGGGTGTTCTTATAGAGACGCAGAATTTTAAATTTAAATAAAACAGAAAAACTTTTTTATGTATTTCGGCAATAACACGTCAAATATTCTTCTCAATCATTTCTGGTTTGTCTGTATAGACCTGGGACTTTACATATCCCCAGATAAAATAATAAATGACGTCAAATCACATGAACGTTCACCAAATGTTTCTCACAGTAAATTGATTGTACCGCACGCTGTGTGCTATGTGGCTCCATCCTGCTGAAACCACATGTCTGCAATACTAATGCCTTCTAATTGAGGCACGAAAAAGTTAGTAAGCACGATGACGAATTGACACATTTTGATCATCATCAACAATACCCGGCACACCGTCAATCGCTTGTTCTGTGCGCACTTTACGACACACGGTGGCTGAGATCTCAATTTCATCGGCCAAAAGTCCAACTTTTTGTTAACTCCGATTTCAAAAATGCCATTTAATGCCATTCAATAGTAAACACATTGAAACTAAGGTAGCCAAAAAATTAGATAAAAATATTGTTAATTGTGTGCGTGGCATGCTGTTAAAGTCAAATATTTTATGTCATTTTATAAAAAATTTGATTTTTATGTTAGTTTGTAGAATAATAGTCTTTAAGAACTGGTATGATTTGTCACTGTACCGTTTATACCTGCTGTGTTATTAATTTTTTCCTCAAATTTATTTTATATTATATATTTTAGTCAAATTTGAATTTCAGTGGAATAAAAGTGCTTAGGGTCAAAAGGGGTTTAACAAATTTGACTACCAGGAGAAAGGCTAAAGTGTCCTCTTTAAGCCCATATATACTTGTTGCCCTGTTTGTTGAACATTTTTTTCATTTGAATGAAATTACTACCAATTTATTTTTATACCAGGTTTCATACCATGTTGAAAAACTGTGTAAAGAGCGAACTTACTGTCCAGGTATCTGTAGAAAGTACAAACCAAACAATCTTGGCAGACCTCCAAAATCAGTCAACAACTGTAGCGATAGATCTAAAAGGCGAATACTTAAGGATATTAATGAAGAAATCGGATATGAAAATATACAAGAAACTTTTCTATATCAATTTCGAGCACAAAAACAACTCACAAAAATCGACATCATTCAAAAAGTTTTTAACGTTAGTCCAGTGAGAACAAAACGGATTTTTAAAAGTATTCCAACGCCAAGCGAATGAAGAAGCATTAGCATTATTTTTGGATCTGAAGGTAACAAAACAGCAATATAATCAGCTCAGATTGCGGGCGATTAAAAAAGGGTCAAATCTCTATCCATCATATCATCATGTAACTGTTGCTAAGAAGGATTGTTTGCCACCAGTGGACACTATTACAATCACATCGATTTCGGCAGAGATACTACTTCAAGATCTACTTAATCATATAGCTCAGCGCTTGCTACTGTCATTTAAAGTAAATGATTTGAAGAAATATGGAAACTGCAAGTTAACTCTCTTTTGCAAATGGGGATGTGATGGTTCTTCTGGACAAAAACAATACAAGCAATATGTATGTGAAAATACTTCAGACACAGATATGTTAATGGCGTCATTCGTACCATTGCGATTGATAAAAAAATTTGGAAGACTCAGAGCCTTCGACCAGTAGGATCCATACAAAGGATATTTGGAAAAATCAAACACCATCTTCTACAAAATACTGCAGACCAATTAAATTTGAATTTAAAAAGGAAACTCATGAAGTCAGTGATAGTAGAGCCCAAATTGCAACACTACAGCCATTCGAATTAGAGATTGACGGCCAGATAATTGAAGTAAGCTAGAAATTAGTGCTAACGATAATAGATGGAAAAGTAGACCAGGCTTTGACGGACATAAAGGCTTCCTTCAGCTACATTATATGTCAAACCACATCAAGCCACTTAAACCAAGTGCCGGAAAAATCATTAGCTAATACACATGCATATGAATTTGGATTATCACCGCTACATACAGAGTACGATTCATGGAACACATACAGGAGCAATAAGAAACAACGACAAGGACGAATTTCTCAAATATGGGTTGATAATAGATCAACCAAAACAAGGATCAGGTAATACGAATGATGGGAACACAGCAAGAAGATTCTTTTCAGATCCCGAAAGAGCATCTAAAATAACAGGTGTTGATATAAATCTTATTTCAAGATTTAAAACAATTATCGATGTACTTGTGTGCAAGGAACAAATTGATGCTATAAAATATGGTAATTATGTGAAAGATACTGCAAGAATATATACAACTAAATATTCATGGAGAAATATGTCTGCAACTGTTCACAAAATCCTTTAACATGGAGAATATGTCATTAAGCATCATTTAGTACCACTTGGAGATCTATCAGAGGAAGTCCAGGAAAAAATGAATAAGGATTACAGATTTTATAGAGAGCACAATACCAGAAAAACATCACGAAATTATACAAATGAAGATCTATTTAATATATTACTGGCAACGTCTGACCCGCTCATCACTAGCATTCGAAGTAGAATATCGGGACTTAGATGAAGAAGCAAAAGGGCTGCTAAAGGACAGAAATAATTAAGAACTAAATATGAAATATTTGCAGGTTATTTTCCAACCGAATGAATAATAGTTATAATTTTCTTTTATTGTTACTTAACCCTTTCACAATCATAAGACTAATTTTTGAACAATTCTTGAATACAGTACCAATAAAACTGTCAATTTTCAAAGACAATAAAAAATAAGTGATGTAACCGAACTTGTTTTAATCTAAACACATTAACAAGAGACACGTTTACGAACTAGTTAAAGTTAAAATGGAACCCATTATTTTTTTCGTTATTTAGTTATTCAATATTTTTGTGTTGGGACACCGGTGTCACCGTGGTCGTCAAAGGGTTAAGTAAAAAATAAAATAAACATTAACAAATTTTTGTTATTATAAAAATAAAAATTTTTGTTCTTAATGTTATTGAAATAAAAAAAAAAAAAATTTTTTTTTTCCAAAAACAACCGATTCTAGTGGAACCGGTTCTTTAAAAATAGGTTTTAGTGGAACCTGTTATTCAATTGATAAAGTGGGAACCTATTTTCAAAATTATCCAGGGTATTATTAAAATGTTTTTTATCTGCTGATAATTTTTTTAAAAAAACTGATTCAAAAAAATTCTCATTATCATACTAAATGCTATACAAAAATTATTAACAATATATGATGAATAATTTTATCATAATATGTTATTCTCAGATTATGATATCCATAAGCCGAGAGCAACATAATATGGTAAGTCCTTCTTCATATGAATGGTTGTCACAAACATATACATGTTTACTGTAACCATATATATGGTTGATACAATCATGTGAATCGTAAATTAACCATATTATTGTTACCACAATCATATATATAGTTACTGTGACTGTACTATTGTTAAAAATGTTGAAATGGTTACAGTAAACATGCACAAATGTTGAAATGGTTACAGTAAACATGCACAAATGTTGAAATGGTTACAGTAACCTTGCACAACTATATTTTTTTTTCTGCGTGTGGATATCAGTAGTGACTGCTAATCCAGCTACATATTTTGGAAAAAAACTTATAATTAAACAAGTAAGAGAGCTATATTCGCCTGTGCCGAATCTTATATACCCTTCACCAAATTATAATTTAAAATAAAATTAAAAAAAAAAAATTTTAATTTTTTTTTTTTAATTTTTTTTAAATTTTTTTTTCAAAATTGTTTTTTAAAAGTTTTTACCAATTTTAAAATTTTTTTTTTTAAATTTATTAGTGAAACAAATTTATGACAAAAGAATGTTTTTTGTGAAAAAAATATTCGGGTTAACAAATATTTTCCCGATTTTAACCCATTGTAGGTCCAACTTTGTATAGCCTTATATACATCGTTGCAATGGACTTTGAAATATCTATCATTAGATATCCATATTCAATTCAATTTATTTTCAATAATATATAGTACATTTTCTATCTTTTAAAATTACAGTCGAACTTCCCTATAATGAATCTTGACGGGACCAGAAAATCACTTCATTATATAGAAACTTCATTATACAGAAATTATATTTTTCCCCCACTTTTTATTTAAAATAATTAGGCATATTAGTTTGGGTTACACTTTTCCATTTTTCTTCCACATCAAAACCTTGTAATACCAAATAACAAAACCATTATATAAAAATTATATTTTTTTAAATTTTTATTTAAAATAATCAGGTATTTTAGTTTGGATTACACTCTTCCATTTCTCTTCCTCAACAAAACCTTCTAATACATTAAGAGATTTAAATACATTAGTCGGCACGTTACTCTCCATCTCCACAAAAGTACTTTTTGCTACAATACCATGACGTTTTTTGAATTTCTCTAACCATCCTGTGCTAGCTTCAAAATCTTCGTGTCCCAATGCAACAGCGAACTCTTTGGCTTTTTGCTTCATTAATTGCCCAGATATAGGAAGATTCCTACCACGTGCGGCAGTTACCCATTTGAGCATTGCTTCATCAATATCCTCAAAAAAACAGGTTCGAAGCCTTTTGCGTTTAGTGCTCAATTGCTCGTCTTCTACATTTTTTAGAATCACAGCCTTGTTTTTTAAAATATCTGATAATGTGCTGGGAAGAATTCCAAACTGCCTAGCCACATATTTTTTTTAATCCTTCTTCAACTTTATTAATAATTAATAATTTTTTCAAGAGAAATGCTACTTCGCTGCTTCATTTCCGATCACTGAACACCGGCAACTGATGTCAAAATTGTTATTAATGTGGCTTTCTTCTTTTTTTTTGTTCTTATTTTCCTTTTTTGGGAATCCCCTCATTATATGTGGCATCTTTCTCGGTACACAGAGTTGTTACTATACGTAACAGAAAATTGTTTGAAAAATTCATTATATGGAGACAAAAACGCATGTGAGTCAAATATTACACCTGCAAAATTGCTTCATTGTATAGAAATCTTCATTGTATGGAAATTCATTATAAGGAGATCAAAAACAATGAAATTGGAACGGAAAAAGTTGTGTGTTTGAAATCAATTCATAATAGGGAGAGCTTCATTGTATAGAAGTTCACTATGGAGAAGTTCGACTGTATATATATAAATAGTTCAAGTTTTACAACTTTCTCTTCTTAATAATAAGTAGTTATTTACATAATTCAAAACATATATACATTTATAATATTATTGGAGGCAAAATTTAAAAAAACCTATTTGAACATTTATAGTTTTAATAAAAGCATCTTACAACTACCTACAGCTACCTACAGATATCCATATTGTCTATATTTATGACTTAGTAATCGAGATATAGATACAAAAATAGACCAAAAATAGAGGTTGTCTCGGATTTTTGCTCATATCTCCGTTATTTATGGACGGATTTTGCTGATTTTAAATAGGAAACTTCTCGAAAGCATGTCTGACAGAATTATTGAGGATTTGGATCCCGAAGATGTCTGGGGTCTTCAGAAAATTGATTTCAACAGACAGACAGACGGACATAGCTAAATCGACTCCGCTATCTATAAGGATTCAGAATATATATACTTTATAGGGTCGAAAAATTATATTGTGGAAATTATAAGCGGAATGACAAAGGTGAAGGGTATAAAAATTAGTAAACAATTCGATAATTATTTAAAAATACTGCAATCAAATCTTAACAATAACTTTGTAATGCTTTGGATAATGTACTGTACCCCGTTTCTGTAACTATTTGTGAGAAGTTCTCACATCGAGAAGTGTGAAACAAAAAATTCCATCGTTTCTCGATTTGGGAGAAAAAAGTGTTTCTGTAACTTAAAGTGAGAAGAGCCAGCACTAACTACGTTTTTATTGGAAATTTCCAATCAAGCTGTCAAAAACATAAAGAAGAAAATAAAAATAAACAAATCAATTTATATATAAAAAAAAAAAAAATTTAAAAGTAAAATTATAATTTTTTTAAAAAATAAATAATTTTATAGTGATCAGAAATGTATACTAATTTATTAATAGAGGCAGAGCAACATGATCGTAGAAATATGTTGCGAATTTATCGCCAAAAATTAAGGAATACAACTGATCCATTTACTATTCCGGAGCATCGTTTTAAAGACCTCTATAGGTTAAGCAAGGAAAATAATTAACATTAATTTAAGTTTTAATTAAAAATAAAATCTTACCTTTTCTTTATTTTTTGTATTCATATTATATTTTTTTAAAAAATTTGTTTTCGCACCGTTTTTAAATGTGAGTTATTTTGACAGTTCATGTGAGAAACTTTTCACAAAATTTTCTTACAGAAACACTTTGACTCACAAATTTCCAATAAGTTACGTCAAAAAACATAAATGACAGATAGTTCTCACAAAATGGAATTACAGAAACACTTACATGTGAGATATGAAATCGTGTTTCAATTCACGTTGTTTTTTTATTCAATTTCACTGTTTCATGCGAGAAATTTCTCGACGCGAGAGTTACAGAAACGAGGTACTGGTTAAACTCTTTCAATAAAAAAGAAAAACAAATTCATTTCTTCACCGAAGTGGAGATATACTGACAATTCTCATGCAAAAATTATATTAATTGGAAATTATATCATTACGAAAAACGATAACCAATTATTGAGAAAATGTGGGTTAGACTATAAAGCTAGATACAAATAATTTAGATAAATGTTGCAATAACACTTTTAATTATTTTTTAAAAATTACTCCAAAAATAAGGGTTTTTTGGATAAACATAAATATGCAGTTGCAAAAATCATAACTTTTGAACCAAATGAGATAATCAAACCATTTAAAATGCATATGATGGATAATTGATCAACCTGTACATGTTTGCATTAGGTAGAGGAATAATCAGTGAACTTATTTTGAAAATATTGGAAATATAGAAATTGAAAGTTTTTTATTTTCCATCAAAGTTGAGAAATATTTAAAAAATGGATAGTTGGTAAAAATCGATTTACCTGTACAAATATAATTTTTATTATTCTTTTCTTAATAAATATATATCAATAGAATCAAAAATAATGACGATCCCTTACCTAGTTTTCGAGATATTGTATCTGAAAGCGGACCAAATTACATAAAAATGGTATGTTTTTTTTGAAAACTGAAAATCAGTCAAATTTGAAGGGCTATATCTTCTGAACCAAAAATTTGATTATAATAAGAGTAGCATATTTGAAATCGTTGGACAATGCTGTAAATTAGGTTTATTCAATATTTTTTAGGGGCACATGAAATTTTTGATTTTTGCAACTTTTTCTGCGGGCGCCACTGTGCAATGCAAGCATTATTTGTTGGTAAATATATTTAATTTTTACCCAGATTCTTCTGCAAAACAATCAATCACAATTCACAAGTGAATTATTATTAAGGAAGATTTTAGTCTTCCCAGCAGAGACAAATTTGTATAACTTAAATATTTGTTAATATTACCCAAGCATTGCGAAATATATTTTTAAATTTAAAACTAGCCGAACAAAATTTAAATATTTTTATTCACAAAAAATCTCCAATAATAGTTTTTCATCCCCAGATTCCCATTCCGATAATTGTAATCCCACAAATCCCTTTTACGATTCCCGGAAATCTGTAAACTTTTTCGAACGTTCTTGGGTACCCGGCAATTCACGAAATATTTAATTATAATGTAAATTAGGAATATTATAGTCAACTTTCACATAAAAACATCTATGTACATAACATCTGCATTTAATGTTTTATTATTTGCAGAATATAAAAATTTAAGTAGCCCATACATACATTATATATGTGTCTACAATTGTCCATATATTTTATCATTCACATCTTTGTTTTTCACTAATAACTTTTCAAAAATACAATGCCGGATAAAACACACAATCAAGCTGATTTTTGAGTTTTCATTATACAATGTCTACAAAACACAATTTTCCACATTATGATGCAATTTATACAATTTTTTCTTATAATGCCATTTAAATGCAGATTTTTGTCGGTTTTATAGTCGAAACATGACTAATGTGTCCTAATAGGATTAAATATATCCTCGTGTGATATCTATAGGAAATGTTTTTTGTTAGTAGGATCTAAATTTAGATGTTCTCGAATGCAGGGGGTAATTGAGAACTTCGATTCGAAAGAAAACATTTTCGAAATACAATAGCGGTATTCACAATGTAGAGTACTTGGCCTGGTTATATAGTAAAAGACCAGAATATCAAAAAAATAAAAACAAAATACATTAGAAATTGAAATGTTTGTCAATAAATAGCTTTTCTGCTTTTTTACTAGGCCAAGTACTCTACATTGTGAATACCGCTAATGTATTTAACATACAAACTCGAATGTTTTTCTTTTTGAAACAAATTACAAAATGACACCCAGTATTTTGTTTAAATTTCCGGGATTCCCGACTAAATATCCCGGAAATCGGGTAGTAAAAATTTCGCAAAATTCCCGGAAAATCAAGAGATAAAAATTATTAACAAAGAAAATTCTAAAATAACATTTGAATTGGAACAAAAACTTAAAAATTAACAGTTTCTGCTTTTTTAAAAAATATTTTCATTTGTCTCCCTCACGACACTCCGACACTCTGATAACTATAGTCTCCTAGCGGGTAATGGTCCCAAAAATCTTGATAATTCCGTTCAAATCCGGCACAATAGGATCGTTCGGAAGAAAAGAGGTAATAAATCTGTCTCTTCTAAACTACTGGTACGATTGTAAAAGTATGTAAAAATAAATCGTACAGGAGGACAGAGATAAGCATAAGAAGACAAGTTGAGATACAGGATGTCAAAGTTGACCACTTTTAGTTTGCAAAGCTTTTTAGAGATCGTAACTTGTACAAATAGGGATAGATATTATTTTCGTAATAAAGCAAAAAAAAAAAATTGTAAAAAAGTCCTTTTAGAGATATTTAATTTTTAAATTTTCGATTATTACTTTGACATTATTTTGTTTTTTGCAAATATCTTTCATAACAGCTGTCAAAAATGTTTTTTAAAAATATTATTTTATATCTAATAATAATCAACATATTCATGAAGGCTTAAAGAGTATTCCGGGGGGAACTTTTGTATAGGGGCTAGATAAAATCATGGACCGATATTGCCCATTTTCAATACCAAACAAACCTTATCAACAGTGAGTATTTGTTGAAAATTTCAGGCAGCTAGCTCCTTTCGTTCAACAAACAGACGGACGGATATAGCTAGATAGTCTTAGACTTTTATAAGGAATCAGAATATACATACTTTTGTGGGTTTGCGATGAATATTTAAATGTGTTACAAATGGAATGATAAAATCAATATACCCCCTATCTTGTTTGATGTTTTATATAAAACTTTACAAGTAGCATCGAGTTTTTCAAATTTATTCCCAAATTATAATTTACCCTAATAAACAACAGTTCTAGTCCGAAAAAAGAACCAATGAATTATTTGTAAAATTGGTATACACTCATTAATTAACATCAAACAAATAATGTTAGCTGAATAAATATTGCCATTCTCAAGTTTTTTTTTTATAAAAGACACGATGGGTCGTAAAGGAAAAATACTTCGTTAGAGCAAAGAAAATTGGTGATTTTCATTACAAAGAAGGAAAAAAATATAAAAATATTGCTGAAGTATTGAATATGAAGCCAAATACTGTCGGTTACATTATCCGAAGATATAAAAACCAGGATCGAATTGATTTTAAAAAACAAACTGGGCAGCCAAAAAAGCTTACCGCAATGGAGAGCTCCGCTTTGTTAGAAAAATCAAGGCTAACCCACACTTAAGTGCCCTTAAAATTGTTACTGAAGTTAAGGCGGAATTTGGAAAGACAGTTTCAGAAGCATCAATAAGTCACGCCATTAAAAAATAAGGTTTCAACGGCCGAATTGCCCAAAAAAAAAACCTTTCGTGAATTTAATGGCTTTTTTCGTGCAATACGACCGTTGAATAATCGGTTAAAACTTACTAAGGAGCATATAAAATAAGATGTAAATTGATGGGAAGACGTAATTTTCTCGATGAAAGCAAATTTAACTTATTTTGAAGTGATGGAAAAACTATGAAGCCGAAAGGAGTAGTTAAGCATGGAGAAAGAAGTGTAATGGTTTGGGGCTGCATATCAGCGAAAGGGGTTGGGAAGCTGGCATTAATCGAAAGCATTATGCATAATGATGTTTATTTGAACATTTTGAGAGATAATTTGAAACAATCTGCAGAAAAAATGGGAATTGCAAGAACTTTTGAATTGTATCAGGACAACGATCATACGCATAAATCCCACGTTGCTCATGAGTGGTTGCTTTATAATTGTCCAAAAGTGATTAGTACGCCTGCTCAGTCCCCAGACATGAATCCCATATAAAATTCCGCGAAAAACGAACTCAAAAAAAGGCTGCAGGAAGAATGGGATAAAATCATTTGCAAACAAATTTTTATAACATGCCAAATAGTCTTTCTGAGGTTATAAAAGATAAGGGCCAGATATTAATTTATTTTTTTAAATTTGTATTTAAACAATAATGTTACATGTGCTAAAACCCGAATATTAATGAAGTGTGAATTATTTAAGTATTTATGTTTTTGTTTTTATTTATGTTGTTTGTTCAATATTCAGAATTCTGAAATAAGATTTTTTTGATCTCTTAATATGTCTTCTGAATAAAAAAAAAAATAATACCACCGATTTTTTTATTATTTTCTATTAATTTTGTTGACTTTTAATAACTCGAATAAAAAAATCGAATATTAATGAGAGTCACTGTATGGTTATTTCAAAAACCAAAAACAAATACTTTTAATATAAAAGATAAATAGATAATATCGGTTGAAATCAGTGTATGGTGAATGCAAACGGATGTAGATCAAACATTAAAAGTCGCGTTAATAGAGTCAGAAATCTTTACAAGTTGGATTACAAGTACAACGGAAAAAATTGTTCTGTTGCAATAATCGTGGAGTTGTGTTAAAATTGTAACAGTTTTGCACTAAATAAGCAAATAAATCGACTTTAAGTTGCAAATAATTAATAATTATAAAAATATATGGTATAAATATAATTGTTTTATTGTTAACACACGCCGTTCAACAGGAAACCACTTGCTTTAAATTTGCGTAAATTGTTAAATAAATAATAAACGTCAAATTTGTTTTGGATCGTCATTAAATTCGCTGTTTTCACCTGAACACTAACACACTTTTCATACAAATTATGCGCATTGTTATTGCTGCAGTATTGCTCATGTTTTTAGGGATCATGCGTCTTCTTTTTGTTTATAATTGAGAAATCACGAGAAACCCATAAAATGAGAGTGCATTGCGATAGATAGAAGATAAAAGTGTGAATAAAATGTCTGCTCAATTAACCTATTTTCTGTGTTTTTGTGTTTTATTTTCTCTCCCTTTTTAAAAGAAAACGCAACATAAAACAAATAAAAATACGTATTTATGACAGACAGACATAATTTGAATATGTGTGTGTCAGCGTGCGATTAACAATAATAAAAATAACAGAAGAAAATGAATTTATACAAAAACAGAAAATATTGAGGAATTTTCTATAGATAGATATGTATGTATGCACGTAGATATCGTGTGTATGTTTATACTTACGAAAATATTTGCTTAAATGGGGGAAATGCAATTGCGCTCGATTATGGCGTTGAATGATGCGACCGACGTTCTTGATGCTGATGATGATGTTAATGGTGATGGTGATGCGGCTAACTGTAGGAAGTTCTTTGTGTATATAGTACCACTACTATCGCCACCAAGAAATCACACAATCAAGACAAAGTACAAGTGCCCTGGCAGTTTTAACAAAAAATTTCAAACAAAAGAAAAAGCTAAAATTGCTGTTCTTGTTTCTTTTTTTGCTGCTGGTCGCTAGTGGTTGCGGCTATTTAGCTTCTTGTTGTCGTTGTTGTTTTTGTAGTTGTTGATCTTCTTGTTCGTTTTTTTTTTTTACAATAAATATACATACACAATTGCGTAACACTTTCTTTCTTTCAGTGTACTTAATGTATCTTCTAAGAGGTGTCCCGCAATCAGTGCAGCAACACATACACTTTAACAATTACAATCAATCTTCGTTTGAATCAACTCAACTAAAATCGAATCACTTTTTTTTCACTTGTCCGTCTTGTTGCCTGGTACAAAAGTTCATTTGTATTTTTACATTATTTTAAATATTTTTTTCTTTTTCTAATTCGCTTAAAATTCCGTGTTTTCGAATGAAGTAATTTGTTCACTTTTTCTTTTTCTCAATAGGGAACAGAGAATATAAATACTTATACAGAAATTTATTTTGGAATTATCACTAAAAATGTTCTGCTGTTCGTTGAATAATTTAGCTGTGTTATAAAAATAGAACACATTCTTTCAAATTGCAACACTATCAATACATTTAATTTTCAGTTCTTAATTTAATCTTTATTTTACAGACACCGGAAACAACTTTAGGGTACTGTAGAATGGTGGGTTGGTAAATCTTATTTAACTCTACTATTATTAAACATTTTATAATAAAAAAATAATAATATTATATATGTATGTATGTAGGTACGTATATATCTTCTACTTCAAAAAGAAATATAACAGAAATACTTTTTCACAATACAATTTCTTAATAAATTTATTATCAATACTATATTTATCTCTTTCACTCGCACTGCAGGTATTGGACACGTTATAAAACGACACGGATCCTACAATTGATCGTTGCAAACTTTAGCACGCTCGGAGAAAAACTGAATTGAAAAATTTTCTGCCATCGCTGGTTTAGCCCCAAAATGTGTGGAAAATCATCATTTTCTTTTGTGCGCTCTCATTTCGGCATTTCTTTTTATTTCTGTTTGTCTATTTTGTATTGAAATTACTTCGTCTCGATATTTGTTTTTCAATTTATTTTGATTTTTATGTTCTATAAAATGTGCACCTCGACAAGTTGTTGCAACTTTAGCTGTTTTAAAATATTTCACAGATGCGATTATAGATGATGTTTTCTCGCTAATAAACTTATTGAATACAAAACATAATAAAATTAAAATTGATTAATATGTTGGTACAATGTACTGTGGTTTAAAGAACTTTTTTTAAATAATTCGGTATCTCGGGAACTATTGGAGATATTGTAACGAAATTTCACAATGTTTCGAGTTGATTTACAGTTGTTAGTCTTCGTAGGCGTATGCTTTAAAAAATCGGATAAATACATTTATGATCCGAAAAAGCTGAAATTTAAAATATAAATAGTCCTTGAAAAGATCTAGCTTCCATTGTTGGAACATGTAAAAAGGGCCTAATTTTTTAATTTTTTTTTCCAAAACAGTCCCTATATTTATTAATTTATAGAAAAAAATGTCTTTGGTACTAAATATAATTAGTAAAAAAATATAAAAGTAAAAAATTCTTAAAACACAAAGCACCGATCCTCTTAAATACATACTAAGGTTTTTTTATATCAGTAAATAACCTCAGAGTGGGCACTTTTATAAAAAAAACTCAGTTTTTGGAACACATTTTCCCCGTTTGAGAAATTTTGATAATTGAGTGTAAAAAGGCAAAAATTATAATGCCATCGATTTAATGGTATTTGGAACTACAATATATTAGTTACTAATTTTATAATGAAATCTTTTTTTAAAAAAATATTTAATTTCACTAAAATGTTAATCTCCAAGTCCCAAGGTTTTTACCAATGCCAATGTATGTATAAAAAGCTTATAATTACTCTTCAGAATCTCCACAAACATTGCCCCATTTAAAAATGTTTTCACTCTATAGTTTTATTTGTATAATATCTTTAGTTTTTCTAAAGCCATTTGGAAAAAGGTTTCCTGATGATCTGGCCTATGCAACCAGTAAAATGCGCATAGGAACTACACGCAGAGAAAAAATATAGTTGTGCATTTTTACAGTAACCATTTCGACATTTTTTTAATGTTTTTTAACAATATTATAGTCACAGTAACTATTTAATTGATTGCGGTAACCATAATATGGTTAACTTACGATTTACATGATTGTAACAATCATATATATGGTTACAGTAAACATGTATATGTTTTTGACAACCATTTTTATGATTAAGGTTTTACAATATTATGTTGCTCTCAGCTAATTGATATCATAATCTGAGAACAACATATTATGATATAAAAATTTATCATAACAATGGTTGTCACAAACATATACTTGTTTACTGTAACCATATATATGTATGATTGATACAATCATGTGAATCGTAAGTTAACCATATTATGGTTACTGCTATCATGTAAATAGTTACTGTGACTATATTATTGTTAAAAAACTTTAAAAAATGTGGAAATGATTACTGCAAACAACTATATTTTTTTCTGCGTGTAGCTTATCCCAACAACAATAAAATTCAGTGAATTTATCAATAAATTTGGGAATTTAGCATAAGAAAACTAAATCTTACTAAAATATTAATTTTGTGTTCCCGAATAACCTTTTAATGTTTTTTTTTTAATTTTTTTATTTATTTATTGTATCTTCATTACTTAAGTATTTCATAATGAACCCAGCAAAAACTTTACTTACTTAGTAAGCCAGCAAGTAATATTGGAGCAAACTGGTAACTACTTATTATTTGGCTGAAACACTACTTACCGTTGTTCGAGATTTTCTAAAAATTCAGGGGTCCTACTTATAAATATACTTACATTCAGCTCAATTATATGTATTACATTCACAATAAGAATATGTAGCTAAAAAAAAAAAAACAGAAAAATGTTGCCTCGTGTGGGTATCGAACCGTGAAATTATTTGCTTGTGTTTGCTAGTCAAGCTGCTAACTCACTGCCCCATGTACGAGTTATTTTATTGTAAGTTAACAATGGTTTTAACATTAACATATAAATTAATATAATCTGAACAAAAAAATGAATGGCGCTGACTGGTGTTGAACCGCTAACGTCTCGTTTTCCAGTCAAACACACTAGATAGCTGTGCTAAATGCAAAAGTTCATTACCAACCAGTACAAAAATAAGTACATATTCTAGTAAATAAAATAACCACCACTCATTACAAAAGAAGGCATGTGGTAATTAGTTGCCATTACAAAAATTCACAAAATTTTTGCTGGGAAGATACAATACAATAACACAAGTATTTCAAATCTTATATCTAATAATTATTATTAGTACAGCTAGTGCCAGACGAAAAAGTGTTTATTCGTTGTTACTCTAATTAAATTGGCATTATTCCTTCTTGGCCACTGTTATCTAATATGTTCCGGGCCAGTGGATTGGGGTTTTTCTATATGTTTCTTGATCTCAAGTTTTACAAAGGGCACGTTTAGGTCTTAGTGTTTATTCGCGTTTTTTATATATCAGGGGGCAACTGTGATAATTCTTAAAAACTTGTTTTGGCATCTTTTGTCAACTTTTATCTTGAGTCAACTTTGCATCTATATGACTTTTCCATGTAAGGCGACGATCCAGATGTATTCCGAGGTATTTAACTTCCGATTGTTGAATTATTATGATTCTATACGCAATGTAAATGTTATACATATGGTCAATTCCACGAGAATGACAACCACGACTGAAAAACAAAAACCCTTGAAACTTTTGTTCAAGATGATTTGAATAGTATTTAGAGCGTATTGACTATATTTAATTTTTTAACTTAATTGGTATGTTTTAGTCTAAAATTGTGGCGTAAACTAAGCTCCCAATTAGCATGTAGTATGTAGTACTGTTTTTTTTTGCTATTATCAAATTTTTTTTTGAAACCTAATATATATTTTCTATTTATTTCTTTAGTTTTTGTATACATATATTTACAGAACATACATTGTATTACTATAAGATAGAAGTCTGCCACGTATGTATGTCACGTATGTCATTTAAATATGACTTGTAAAGGAAAAATATTTGGTTTAGTGTAAGAAATTAAAAGAAAACATAACAGCTCTCACAATTCGCAAATTATCGCATATTTCTACATGTGCTTCAACATTACTTCCGTTTTATGTAACGTACGATATATTTCTCTCGATATTTGGGATAACAATGTTTCGAAAGAACTTACCCTTTGAATGGATCATAAAGACCAAATTATTTTTCAGATACACTTATTTTTGCAAAATCTATTCCACTATATAGGCGTACAAATGTCACGTACGATGAGATTGAATTGCCCATATGTGTACATTTTTGCTCATTGACTTTAATTTGGCATTGTATTAAACATTTGTCTAAAGGTAGGATCACACGATTGCCGCAATGCACCAATTACACAGTGCAACAACCAAAATCGGAATGGGATGAAACCAAAAGCAAATGAAAAGTGACATTTTCCATAACAAAACCCTCAAGGCTTTTTTTAGTTCAGCGCTAGATTTTTTTATACGTATGTGGAGTTGGTGATTTTGGAACGCTGTCTAACAAGAAAAAATCATTAAAAATTTTATAAAATAATGCTTATTTATTTTAATTATCCTAGAAAGTTGTGGTATCTTAATGTTTTTGGGGTTGAGGAATCCATTTTTGATATTTATTTGTACCTAAAACGCACGCTAGAGGGCGCTGCACATTGGTATAGAAAAAGATATGAAATTAAATCTGTAACATCTAAACGGATAGTCAAATTTGAATAAAATTTTACATGCGCAAAGAGGAAGTGTTATCGAGTTTATGTTTTGAGTTTGGACCACATTGGCTCACCAGGGGTGCGGCCAGGGCTCCCCAATATAGGACACATCGTGTATGTTAAATTTTTAAAACGATCCTATTTCTTCTTTTGTATTCCGATTTATAAAAAATTTAATATATAGAATCTCCTAGTCAAGCACTACCATGAATTATCTCTTACAGCTTAGAAGATATTCGCATTTGAAAATTAAATTTTCAAAATTTTTACCCACCCTAATCAAGTTTTTTGATAACACCGGAGCCAAATGTTTCCCGATTTTCTCCATTTTTCCTATACTGGATTAACAATAAATGAATGTGTCATTACATTATATGAGAATACATTTTTAACTATTATAAAAAATATATTTCGTCTTATCCTGAAGACACATATTTATATAATTTTGTCCAGCTTGCTTTGGTATTGGAAATACAGTATGCTGAAATTAAGTTACTAAATGTTTTGGAAATTTCAGAAAGTTTCACAATATTTAAAATCATAAAACTTAACCGTGATTTATACAAAATATTCAGAATTTTTAAATCACGGAATTTATTTACCCATTTTAGAAAATGGGTTAGAGTCCAAAAACAATTGAAACCAAGCTAATCCGGAAAGAGAACTTAATGCAAAAGGTGTAAAGTAAAATTTAGCTCACTTATGCGGAAATTTGGCCAATTTTGAAAATAAATGTAGGTTTGAGTGAATAATTAAAAAAACGCAAAGCACCGATTCTCGAAAAAGCTCCATAATTGTATAGCCATTACTGAATTACATGTAATGTCTTTTTACTATCACATGCTAAATAATGGCACAGTGGGCACATTTATAAAAAAAAAAAATCAGTTTTGGAACACATTTTCCCCGTTTATGGAATTTCGGTATTTGAAAATAAAAAAATTCAAAATATATATTATATAATGGCATTGATGGATATATATATTTTAGTTCCAAATTTTGTTATGATATCTTTAACCGATAAAACTTTACATTAATTAATATTTTATATTTTTCTTCATGAAAAATCACCATATTATATTTTTTTAGTGTTTAAGAAAAATGACATCCGAAAAATATATAAATTTGTTTAATATTACTACAATATCAATCTTCAAGTCCTAAGGCTTACACCAATATTAAATACTTATATAAAAAGTCTATCTTTACTCTTCAGAAGCTTCACAAACCTTGCCCCCTTTGAACAGTTTTAATGTTTTTTTCATATATCCGACCCTCCATAGACCAGCCATATGTAAGAAAACAACGCCCACTCACTGGCCCTCAAAATTGGTCACCTCGGATCTTTTTTTAAATAAATAATGAGCTGAAATTTAAAATATAAATAGTCCTTGAGAAGATCCACAAAAAATACGAGTGTATATTATCACTTTCAGTTCAAGAGATATTTAGGTTTATTTTTTTTTTAATTACGCATAGGCAGTCGAACAACTGGAAAACAACTCGAAAACACCACAGTTCCAACCATATGAAATTTCGTAACAATATCTCCAATAGTCCCCAAGATACCGAATTATTTAAAAAAAATGTTTCTAAACCACTGTGCAGTGTGGGAAAAGAAAAAAAATGGAAATCCGTAACTTCTAAACGAATAGTCCGATTATAATAAAACCATCCCAACCCGCAAGACTACTTGTGCAGAGCCAAACCCGATTAAGGCTTTGTCCATTTAAACAAGAGTTGCGACGCGAAAAACAATATGATTGCAATGCCTTGAGGGAATCAGATCGAACATACGTTCCACTGTTGAATCGACAACAAAAATATACGACACTCCTATAAAAGTTATGAATTATGGAACTGAAGCGATTTGCCATTCGATTTTATATGAAATGAAATCAGCTGTTTTCTAGATTGAAAATTGAAACACTTAAAAGAGAAATTGAATACAAGTTCGTTTGAATTCTTAAAAGTGTTAGTGTATTAGTAAACAAGTGTGAGTGTATTAAAACTTGATCGCGTAAACCCCAAGTAAAATACTAAAATCATATGAAAACATTTGTGATATTATATTCGCCACATTAAAAATTCCTATAATTACATGATCGAATTTATTATGCGATAGGAAACTACGATTGCTTTAAATATGGAGGATATATACGTTAAAGTGATTTTAACGTATATTTATAATCATTAAAGCACTAGTACGAGAGGATATTTAGATTTACTTATAATACATGTTCGAAAATAATGACATGTTCCAAAAAATATTAAATTATTAAATTACGGCATGTAGTTTGACCATATGGTTTACATGGAAAATCATGATGGACAGACTGAATGGCATCAATGGCAGTCCATTCTGCACTCCAGTAAAACATGTTCTCTATTCAAAATACAAAGTGAAATGTTGACAAAATTATTTGTCAAAATAATGAAATTGTAAATAAACAATTAAAACTTAAAATTCGAATTTCATTATTTTAAAAATTGCACACGCTCGCTGAAATTTTCTAGCCCACAATCAAACAATCAACGCAAATAATTTGACAGTCCAGCATGCTTGAAATACATATTTACATCTTCTAATATTATGAGAATCCAATATTTTTCTCCCATGAAATTATGAATATATCCATGAATGAAATCTCTCCATAGTTAAAATAAACACCTCCACATTTACATGCTGTCAGCAATACAAACCCTTTGTCACTCCATCACTGCAAAATATATTTGCTGAAAAAACTATAATTATTTCCACCAAAAAAATTTTATATTATTTTAAATCAAATAAATACAAAAGAGAAATAAATTTAATTATCATTGTAAATGTAGCTTAATGTAGTATTTTTTCCAATTTAATAATTATTTAATGTTATTAAATGAAGTTAGTTCAAATCAACTGTTATTTAAATAACTTGATGTCAAGTATTAGATTACAAATAAAGTGGGAATTAAGATTCCAGCGCGGGACTAAAAGCTGACAGTAATTTTGAAAAATGTTTACTAGCTAAAGGCAATCAATTGTTATTAATTTGAAATACTTCATACATTTATTTTTGTAATATATGTTAATATAACAAATATTTTAGATGATTTCTATGTTCGAAAAATCAACTAAAAATTTTGTTAAAATTCCTAATTAACTTTTATAAATTGCCAATGAATACAAAGTAAATTTATATTATATATTTGTATTAATCAGAATAATATAGTTTTCAATTATATTTATATTTATTATAAAAATGGTATATATTAAATGCAGTGTTACATCAGATGTCAACGATCTGTCCTTTACAGGGGTTATTAAAGTGAGAAGTTGTTATCTAAAATTATGTTTTCCGTTAAAAACCTTAAATATACTGTTTAATTTTTTAAAATACCTGGTGCTACAAACCAACCATTGAAGATGTCTTTGCCGGTTCTATCAGATCTTTTCAAAAACTATCTCCAATGTCTGAGCTTCTTTTGGCATTTCCACTTTGATGGTCGAATTTTTATTCTTATCATGTGAATCCAACCCCGAAGAAGATAATGAAACCGACCCAACTTAGATGAACTATCCCGACAATTTCTCTTCAGATTCTGCAAAAGGAATTGCTTTTAAGGTGTGTGATGGGTTTGATTGTTGCCCAACTGATTTGATATTAAGCTTCCATATTGTTTCCTGCTTTTTTATACCCTCCACAACCACAAGTGGTGAAAGAGGGTATATATAAGTTTGTCATTCCGTGTGTAACATTGAGAAATATTCATCTGAGACCCAACAAGGTATATATATTATTGATCCTTATGAAATTCTAAGTCGATTGAGCAATGGCCGTCTGTCTGTCCGTCTGTCTGTCTGTTTGTGTAAAACACTCTCACGTCCAAAATACATAAGTGAAATTAATGAAATGTATACCAAAATGTTCATAATTTTTCTAAGCAGTTTGGTATTGAAAATCAGCAAAATCGAATTGGTAGAACCAGGGTTATGGATTAAAATGTAAGACAACCTCCAAAAATTTTGATCATTTTCACATGTTTTTTTCGGATTTTTGGTAAATCCATTGCAGAGAATATCATGAAATTTAGCACACATTATTTATATGATAAAAGGACAAATTCTGTTGAAAATGGAAAGAATCGGTCCATAATTTCTCGTAGCTCCCATACAAATTTCTTCCCGAAATATGGTGCTATAGTCTATAAATGCCTACAGAATTCCAATATCCATACAAAATTCAGCAAAAATAAGTTTCGTGCTAAGAGAAATTACAAGACTGAAT
The DNA here is from genome assembly GCA_942486065.2 of Calliphora vomitoria. NCBI lineage: Eukaryota > Metazoa > Arthropoda > Insecta > Diptera > Calliphoridae > Calliphora > Calliphora vomitoria. The sequence goes on along the minus strand of OW818030.2, from coordinate 48,948,251 downwards.
TTTTCGTGGATCGGCCCATATTTGATCATAGCCCCCATATAAAGTTCACTTCCGAAAATCACTTAAACATGCATAAGTACCTTATAAATATCGCTATTGAGTTGAAATTCGACACAAATAATCTCCATATATAGAAAAATATTTAAAAATCATTGTACGATATTTTATGATGATCGGCCAATAATTGGTCATAGCCTCCATATAAGTACCACTTCTGGAAAACACATTAACCTACACATATATAAAAAAAAAATAATTGTACTGAACCAAAATTGTACACCGATCAGTAATTTGTATTCAAGAATCATATTACAAGATTTTTTAAATATCGGTCCATAATTCGATATAGTTGTCATATAAGGTCCACACTTGTTAATAGCGTTGTTTAAATTAAGTTTTATTAATTTTTTTATTTATAAATTTTACAAAAATAACCCTCAAATACTTTGAAATCACGTTACAGTATTATATGGCGATAGTCCCATAATAGGTCAGCTCCAATATGTTGAACCAAAATTTGAATCCAAAAATCATACTACTGAATTTTATGAATATCGGTCCATAATTGGCAACAGCCCTCATATAAGTTCCCCTTTCGGTAGTAACTATAATACCCATAAAACTCTTGTAAAGATGAAATTCAATTAAAATACATAGAAATCACGTTAAACTATTTTATGATGATTGACTCATAATAGGTCATAGCTTCCAATTAGTTCCACAACCCAAAAATACATTAACGCATATAAACATTGATATCGATCAAAAATTCAACAGAAATTAGTTACAAGTAGACAGATATCATACTGCTGGAATTTTTGACTATGGGTTCATAATCTATATATATAAAAGAGTAACGTTACTGACTGACTGACTGACTGATTCATCATCGCACAGCCCAAACGACTGAAGCTAGAATCATGAAATTTTAACTGTGGGTTCCTCCCTCCCCAAAACGAACCGATAAGAAGGGATTTTTGGAAACTCGAACGTTTAGGGAGTAAAAAAGGGTAAAAACGGGTAAATTCGGTAACCTTATATCTTCAAAACTAATAAAGATACAAAAAAACTTACAATATCATGTTACTCCATTTAAAAAATAAGCTGACAGGTGTCTGGTACTTTTTCAAAATTCGGACCTTTTAGGGGAGAAAACGGGTAAAAACTGTATTTTGGTACTTTTTTGGCACCATATGTATCTTTTAAACAAATAAACATACAAACAAATTTAAAATCATATTCTTGACTTATAAAAAAATAACATATATAAGTTTGGTACTTTTTGGAAATTCGATAAAAATAAAAATTGTGTTTATTTTTGGTACTTTTTTCATAAACTATATTTTTCTACAAATTGATAAAGACATATAAATATTTTATTTTAAGCTCCCACCATGATACAGAAATTTATTTGGATACAATTTTAACACCACAATGGGGATAAAAAAGGTACCAAAAAGGGGGTAAAAACGGAAAAATACATTTTATTTAACATTTTCAGCCAATTTTGATAAATTTTTAACATTGGTTCCTGGATTCATGCAAAAATTAACTAACAGAGTGCTATTTGGAACTCGACTGACAAGATGTATATTTGTCTAAATCCGGGAAAACAGTTTGGTACTTTTTTTAAAACTTATTTTTCTTGAGCACATTAACACAGATTTTAATCGTTTGAGGCATGTCTTTAAGCATAAACAATTTTGGCAAAATGGAATATTTTTAAATTTCAAACTTGATGGGTGTTCAAGGAGGAAAAGGGGATCTGGTACTTTTTTCCTAATGGTACTTTTTTAATATTTTAAATTATTTCACTTATCGACATTAAAGTTAGCTGATATGTATCTGAGTGAAGTTAGGAGTAGGGGATAATATTTAGGTACCAAAATGTGAGAACCGAAATATAGGTACTTTTTTGTTCTTCTAATGGTACTTTTTGAATTTTCTTTAATAATGGGCCTAGAAACATGAAATTAAGCATATATGGTAATAAGTGAGTGAGAATTTTAGGGGAAAACTTTATTGCAGTTTTTCTATATTAGAGTGGTACTTATGGTACTTTTTCTTTATTCTAATGGTACTTTTTGAATTTTCTATAATAATGGACTTAGAAACATGAAATTAAGCATATATGGTAATAAGTGAGTGAGGGTAGTCTTTTTGGTACTTTTTCTTTATTCGAATGGTACTTTTTGTAATTTTTTCACCAATGAACCTATAAACATGAAATAAAGGTTATATGGACCCGAATGAGTGGGAAATCAAAAGTGGGGGCTTTTTGGTACTTTTTCTATATTCTAATAGTACTTCTTGATTTTTTTGTAATAATGGACATAGAAATACGAAATTAGGCATATATGGTCCAAAGTGAGCGAAAATTCAAGCGGAAACTTCATATTACTTTTTCTTTATTCTAATGGTACTTTTTTGAATTTTCTATAGCAATGGACTTAGAAACCTGAAATCAAGCATATATGGTCCTAAGTGAGTAAGAATTCTAGGGGGAAACTTTTTGGTACTTTTTCTTTATTCGAATGGTACTTTTTGTAATTTCTTCACCAATGAACCTAGAAACATTAAATAAAGCTTATATGGACCCGAGTGATTGGGAATCCACAAGTGGGGGCTTTTTGGTACTTTTTCTATATTCTAATGGTACTTTTTAATATTTTTGTAATATTGGACATAGAAATACGAAATTAGGCGTATATAGTCCTAAGTGAGCAAAAATTCAATTGGATGCTTCATGATACTTTTTCTTTATTCTAATGGTACTTTTTTGAATTTTCTATAGCAATGGACTTAGAAACCTGAAATCAAGCATATATGGTCCTAAGTGAGTAAGAATTCTAGGGGGAAACTTTTTGGTACTTTTTCTTTATTCGAATGGTACTTTTTGTAATTTCTTCACCAATGAACTTAGAAACATTAAATAAAGCTTATATGGACCCGAGTGATTGGGAATCCACAAGTGGGGGCTTTTTTGTACTTTTTCTATATTCTAATGGTACTTTTTAATATTTTTGTAATATTGGACATAGAAATACGAAATTAGGCGTATATAGTCCTAAGTGAGCAAAAATTCAATTGGATGCTTCATGATACTTTTTCTTTATTCTAATGGTACTTTTTTGAATTTTCTATAGCAATGGACTTAGAAACCTGAAATCAAGCATATATGGTCCTAAGTGAGTAAGAATTCTAGGGGGAAACTTTTTGGTACTTTTTCTTTATTCGAATGGTACTTTTTGTAATTTCTTCACCAATGAACCTAGAAACATTAAATAAAGCTTATATGGACCCGAGTGATTGGGAATCCACAAGTGGCTGCCTTTTGGTACTTTTTCTTTATTCTAATAGTACTTTTTTGAATTTTCTATAACAATGGACTTATAAACATGAAATTAAGCATATATGGTCCTAAGTGAGTGAGAATTCTAGAGGGAGACTTTTTGGTACTTTCTCTTTAATCGAGTGGTACTTTTTGGAATTTCTTCACCAATGAACCTAGAAACATGAAATAAAGCCTATATGGATCCGAGTGAATGGGAATCCACAAGCGGATACCTTTTTGGTACTTTTTCTATATTCTAATGGTACTTTTTGATTTTTTTGTAATAATGGACATAGAAACACGAAATTAAACGTATATGGTTCTAAGTGAGTGAAAATTCAAGCGGACACTTCATGGTACTTTTTCTTTATTCTAATGGTACTTTTTAAATTTTCTATAATAATGGACCTAGAAACATAAAATTAAACATATATGGTCATAAGGGAGTGAAAATTTAAGGGGGAGTCTTTATGGTACTTTTTCTATATTCGAATAGTACTTTGTATCTTCTTCAACAATGAACTTAGAATTGCGAAATAAAGCTTATATGATCCCGACCGATTGGAAATCCACAAGTGGGGGCTTTTTGGTACTTTTTCTATATTCTAATGGTACTTTTTGATTTTTTTGTAATAATGGATATAGAAGTACGAAATTATGCGTATATGGTAATAAGTGAGTGAAAATTCAAGCGGACACTTCATGGTACTTTTTCTTTATTCTAATGGTACTTTTTTGACTTTTCTATAGCAATGGACTTAGAAACATGAAATTAAGCATATATGGTCCTAAGTGAGTGAGAATTCTAGAGGGAGACTTTTTGGTACTTTTTCTTTATTCGAATGGTACTTTTTGTAATTTCTTCACCAATGAACCTAGAAACATGAAATAAAGCTTATATGGACCCGAATGAGTGGGAAACCACAAGTGGGGGCTTTTTGGTACTTTTTCTATATTCTAATGGTACTTTTTGATTTTTTTGTAATAATGGATATAGAAGTACGAAATAATAAGTGAGTGAAAATTCAAGCGGACACTTCATGGTACTTTTTCTTTATTCTAATGGTACTTTTTTGACTTTTCTATAGCAATGGACTTAGAAACATGAAATTAAACATATATGGTCCTAAGAGAGTGAGAATTCTAGGGGGAGACTTTTTGGTACCTTTTCTTTAATCGAATGGTACTTTTTGTAATTTATTCAACAATGAACCTATAAACATGAAATAAAGGTTATATGCACCCGAATGAGTGGGAAACCACAAGTGGGGTCTTTTTGGTACTTTTGCTATATTCTAATGGTCCTTTTTTAAATTTTCTATAGCAATGGACTTAGAAACCTGAAATCAAGCATATATGGTCCTAAGTGAGTAAGAATTCTAGGGGGAAACTTTTTGGTACTTTTTCTTTATTCGAATGGTACTTTTTGTAATTTCTTCACCAATGAACCTAGAAACATTAAATAAAGCTTATATGGACCCGAGTAATTGGGAATCCACAAGTGGCTGCCTTTTGGTACTTTTTCTTTATTCTAATAGTACTTTTTTGAATTTTCTATAACAATGGACTTATAAACATGAAATTAAGCATATATGGTCCTAAGTGAGTGAGACTTCTAGGGGGAGACTTTTTGGTACCTTTTCTTTAATCGAATGGTACTTTTTGTAATTTCTTCAACAATGAACCTATAAACATGAAATAAAGTTTATATGGAACCGAGTGAGTGGGAAACCATAAGTGGGGGGTTTTTGGTGCTTTTTCTATATTCTAATGGTACTTTTTGATTTTTTTGTAATAATGGACATAGAAGTACGAAATTAGGCGTATGTGGTAATAAGTGAGTGAAAATTCAAGCGGACACTTCATGGTACTTTTTCTTTATTCTAATGGTACTTTTTAAATTTTCTATAATAATGGACCTAGAAACATAAAATTAAACATATATGGTCATAAGGGAGTGAGAATTTAAGGGGGAGTCTTTATGGTACTTTTTCTATATTCGAATAGTACTTTTTGTATCTTCTTCAACAATGAACTTAAAATTGTGAAATAAAGCTTATATGATCCCGACCGATTGGAAATCCACAAGTGGGGCCTTTATGCTACTTTTTCTATATTATAAAGGTACTTTTTGAATTTTCTCTAATAATGGATTTAGAAATACCAAATTAACTGCATATTGTTCTAAGTGAGTGAAAATTCAAAGAGAATACTTAATACTTTTTCTTTATTCTAATGGTACTTTTTAAATTTTCTCTAATAAATCTAGAAACATGAACATAATATTATATGGACTCGAGCGAGTAGGATTCTATAACTGGGAACATTATGGCGCTTTTTCATTATTCTAATGGTATATTTTGAATTTTCTATAATAATGGACCTAGAAATATAAAATATATGCTCCTCCTTTTTTTAAAACCGCGGTTTCGGTTTTAAAAAATTTAAAACCGATGGGTTTCGGTTAGGTTTTGTGATAATTTATTAAATATTAAGTGTTATAGAAACAAAATCAGTTGATAATATAGGAAATGCTATACAAATTTTAAATTCAGACTTAACGGGTGTTCAAGAGGATAAAGGAAAATTGGTACTTTTTCTTTTAATGGTACTTTTTTAATATATTAAATTAGTTAGCTTAAATACATTATGGTAGGCTAATATACTTCTCACTAAAGAAATATGCAAGAATAGAGTGCTCAATTGTATTATGATACCAAAAATTGTGAACTAAACCTAAGAAGTATTTTTTCGTTCTCCAAATAGTACTTTTTGAATTTTCTAATATATTGAACTTAGAATAAGGAAATTACTTTGATTTAAATCTTGACGGTGGTTCAAGTGTGGAAAATTGGTACTTTTTCCTCTAATGATACTTTTTATTATATTAAATTATTTTACTGATATACTTCTGAGTAAAGAAAGAAAGTCACTAAGCCATCTATATGTCATTGAGGATACAAAAATAATTTGTATTTTTTCGTTCTTCGAATGGTATATGATCCTGACCGAATAAGAATCTAAAAAAAGGGACTCACAGGTACTTTTTTCCAACTAATAATATTTTTTGACTATTTTATAAAATTATACCTAAAAATTCAGAATTAGGCACACATGATTCGGAATGAGTTAGAATTCACAAAAGGTGACTTTAGTGGTACATTTCTTTAGCATTTTCTATAAAAATGATCATGTGTGGGCATATAAAATGTGGGTCTAAATGGTACTTTTTTATTACAATAATACGTTTCGAATGTGCTAGAAGCCACAATACAATGATTCAATAAACATGAATCTAGAGGCATGTTATCCTGAATTAGCTTTAATTCACAAAGGGAGACTTAATAGTACTATTTCTTTCATCCAATTGGGGTGGCGAAGCGCACCGGGTTTAGTGCTAGTTATATATAAGACACATATCCGGAAAATTCATTAATCGCGAATATATATTAGAATTTTGTGATATAACTCATTTCCATATGCAAAATTTTGAATTTTTTCTAAATATATTTGTATACCCTTTTTTATATTCTTTTTCTTCACTTGTGGTGAATAAGGATAATGTTGATCCAATCGGATAATGATAACCAATTATTAGGTACATATATAAATTGTTAAATGTCATACGTTATAATATGAATAAATGACAAACTCTATTCAAAATGGTAAGAATCTACAGTTAAAGTATCTTCTGCTTAAACTAGTCTTTCTTTCAATTGTTATATTATTTCATATATTTATTTAATAGTATTTCGATAACATTGTCTTAATCCTCATAACAACAAATATTAAATATGGATATTAAAGTGTTTATGCCAATGTAACTTCTACATCTCTCATAATGTTTAGGTGGAGGGTATTTAAGATTCGGCATGGCCGAATATAGTACTCTTACTTGTTAAATGTACACAAATACACAGAAAAAAGTTTCAACATAAATAGTATGATTTGATTTCAATTCATAACATTTATTAATAATTTCTTAAATAGTATGATTTTGTTCATATTTTTTGTTTTTAAATAAAATCTAGGAGGCTTGAAAAAATAATTTCAATTTTCATTTATATTTTTATGTTGTTTGAAAGTGTTTGAATGATTTTTATGATTTTCAGCTACAAAATGAGAAAATATGCGCGAAATTGAGATGAAATGCTTTAATATTAATGGAAGCTAAATTATGTTTAATGATATTTTTTTACTTCTCAGACTTTTTTGATTCATCTTGAATAATTGGTAGGTAATATAGGGCTATTTTGCAAACATATTTGAACTAAGCCATTAGATAATGCAATTGTAATGCAATTTATTATAAAATATCTAGAAATTTATGCAAAAAAAGCAAAAAATTCAGTCATGTACACTTTTATAATTCAGAATAAGAATTCTGAATGAAGAAAGTTTGGGAAAAAAAAGTCATGTTCGATTAATAAGAGGGCATTTACATAATGACTTGAAGTCATGACTTAAAATCATGGGCTTTTTTTGTACTAGCAGTTTGTGACGTCTAAATAAAAGACAAGTTTTCTGTTTTTCATGACTTTTTTTAATATTCAGCTTTGAGCTCTTTTCTGATTGGTTATTGATACGATTATAAAAAAAGGCAAACATGGTTTAAAAAAAATGCACCGTATAAATCCAAGGAGATTTTCGTAAGGGTTTTAAAAGAGAAACAAAACAAGTAAGAGTACTATATTCGGCCTTGCCGAATCTTAAATACCCTCCACCTAAATATTATGAGAGATGTAGAAGTTACATTGGCATAAACACTTTAATATCCATATTTAATATTTGTTGTTATGAGGATTAAGACAATGTTATCGAAATACTATTAAATAAATATATGAAATAATATAACAATTGAAAGAAAGACTAGTTTAAGCAGAAGATACTTTAACTGTAGATTCTTACCATTTTGAATAGAGTTTGTCATTTATTCATATTATAACGTATGACATTTAACAATTTATATATGTACCTAATTTATTTTTGTAAAATTTATAAATAAAAAAATTAATAAAACTTAGTGTGGACCTTATATGACAACTATATCGAATTATGGACCGATATTTAAAAAATCTTGTAATATGATTCTTGAATACAAATTACTGATCGGTGTACAATTTTGGTTCAGTACAATTATTTTTTTTTGATATATGTGTAGGTTAATGTGTTTTCCAGAAGTGGTACTTATATGGAGGCTATGACCAATTATTGGCCGATCATCATAAAATATCGTACAATGATTTTTACATACATTGTAAACATTATCCTTATTCACCACAAGTGAAGAAAAAGAATATAAAAAAGGGTATACAAATATATTTAGACAAAATTCAAAATTTTGCATATGGAAATGAGTTATATCACAAAATTCTAATATATATTCGCGATTTATGAATTTTCCGGATATGTGTCTTATATATAATTATGAACCCATAGTCAAAAATTCCAGCAGTATGATTTCTGTCTACTTGTAACTAATTTCTGTTGAATTTTTGATCGATATCAATGTTTATATGCGTTAATGTATTTTTGGGTTGTGGAACTAATTGGAAGCTATGACCTATTATGAGTCAATCATCATAAAATAGTTTAACGTGATTTCTATGTATTTTAATTGAATTTCATCTTTACAAGAGTTTTATGGGTATTATAGTTACTACCGAAAGGGGAACTTATATGAGGGCTGTTGCCAATTATGGACCGATATTCATAAAATTCAGTAGTATGATTTTTGGATTCAAATTTTGGTTCAACATATTGGAGCTGACCTATTATGGGACTATCGCCATATAATACTGTAACGTGATTTCAAAGTATTTGAGGGTTATTTTTGTAAAATTTATAAATAAAAAAATTAATAAAACTTAATTTAAACAACGCTATTAACAAGTGTGGACCTTATATGACAACTATATCGAATTATGGACCGATATTTAAAAAATCTTGTAATATGATTCTTGAATACAAATTACTGATCGGTGTACAATTTTGGTTCAGTACAATTATTTTTTTTTTATATATGTGTAGGTTAATGTGTTTTCCAGAAGTGGTACTTATATGGAGGCTATGACCAATTATTGGCCGGTCATCATAAAATATCGTACAATGATTTTTACATACATTGTAATTTTTGGATTCGAATTTCAACTTGATGACTATATTTGTAAGAAATTTATGAGGGTTTTAGTGATTTTCGGGAGTGGACCTTATATGGAGCTATGGTTAAATATGGACCGATATTCACAAAATCCTGCAGTATGACTTCCATATATAAATTACGGATCTGTGTAAAATTTTGGTTTGATATTGATATTTTTTAGATATTTATGCAGGTTAATTTGTTGTTCGGATGATGTCCTTATATGGGAGCTATAAACAAATATGAACCGATCTTCATAGAATTCAGTCTTGTAATTTCTCTTAGCACGAAACTTATTTTTGCTGAATTTTGTATGGATACTGGAATTCTGTAGGCATTTATAGACTATAGCACCATATTTCGGGAAGAAATTTGTATGGGGGCTACGAGAAATTATGGACCGATTCTTTCCATTTTCAACAGAATTTGTCCTTTTATCATATAAATAATGAGTGCAAAATTTCATGGTGTGCTCTGCAATGAATTTACCCAAAGTCACAATAATCACGTGAAAATTATCAAAATTTTTGGAGGTTGTCTTACATTTTGATCCATAACCCTGGTTCTACCAATTTGATTTTGCTGATTTCCAACACGAAACTGCTTAGAAAAATTATAAACATTTTTGTATACATTTCATTAATTTTGGTTATGTATTTTGGACGTGAGAGTGTTTTACACAGACAGACAGACGGACACTGCTCAATCGACTTAGAATTTCATAAGGATCAATAATATATATACTTTGTTGGATCTCAGATGAATATTTCTCAATGTTACACACGGAATGACAAACTTATATATACCCTCTTTCACCACTTGTGGTGGTGGAGGGCAGTGTTGTCAGATTAGGGGATTTCTCCCCAAATTGGGAATTTTTTCTTGAAGTTGAGGATGAAAATTTGGCTTTGGGGATATGGGGTAGTTTTTCATTGGTGTAAACGGAATATTAGACTACTTACTTGTCCTTAATACTGTGATTTTAATAGTTTCATTATTTAATTATTTAGTGGTTAATTGTTGTAAGACTTTTAAGTAAAAAACAAAGAATTGATTTTATTCGTATTAACACAGTAGGCGTATGAATAATATATATACGAGTATATAACAAGTATACTCTAGTATTCATACGCACTATTTGTCCTATACGTAATAGAATTTTTAATTGTTTTAAAGTGTGTATGTGATCTAATAGGATTAAAATTTTAAAGTTATTTTTAATTTCGTCTTTCGACCACAATTCAGAAAGAAACTAACATGAAATTAAAATGTCTAACTACAGACTTTGAAAAGCAAGAGTACCGGAAAATTATTTGGGTCAACTGATAAATCGGTTCCAAATACTTTTAATAGAAATTATTGTTGATTTATAAGTTTTTTTGTATATGTATTAATTTAGAAGATATAAGGTTACCGAAATTACCCTCTAAACATTCGAATTCGCAAAAATCCCTTCTTAGTGGACCTATTTGATGCTTCTAGCATCTTGCGTTGGGGCTGTGCGATGATGAATCAGTTTGTGTGTAGAGCCAAAGCTAATGCTGGGTTGAAGTCGCATAAAGTTCAAGATCGTAATGCGGTAAAGAACTTAGAAGCAAAAGAACAAGCAAACAAATTTAAATTAAATTTTATAAAAAAAAATACACCTGTTGTGTGATGGACAATGAAATTTATGTACAGGCAGACTTTTCACATGTGGCACGATGTGGCAAACTAACCCAATAATATGTGACATCAGGCATGATAAACACAGAAATATATATTACGGAGTGCTTACAAAACCGGCTTTACCTTTCTTAAAACAGCACAGAGCGCCTTCATATTTCTGGCCCGATTTTGCATCATGAAACTATGGAAAAAATGCCCTTGAGTGGTATTCAAAAAATAATGTAAATTTTGTACCACGGGAGGCAAATCCACCCAACTGTCCAGAACTTCGGCCTGTGATAAGGTATTGTGCTCTTGTAAAAATGGAATTAAAGAACACAGGAAAGGTATCCCAGGACATGCCCGATTTTAAACGTAAGTGGACGTCCAAAAAGGTAAAGGAAGCAACTGTAAAATCTTTAATTTTAAGATTTCTGGAAAAAGTGGATTATTTATAAATACCGAGTAATATGCCAATATTTTAATGTACATTATTACGTTTTATTTAACTTAATACAAGTAGAAGTTTTTTCTGACTCACTCTTTAGATTACATTTTTTTTTTTCATCAAGTTATTAAGGACTGAGATCGACAAATTTTTAACATACATAAATGTTAATAAAAATGAAACCACTAACCTTACAGTTTTGATTTTATTTTATTGAAATTAATATTATAATTTACAAACAAAAATTATTTTTATAGTTCTAATCACTAGTGATGAATTTTCTAACCTTTTCCGGAAACCCTTCCATTAACGTTTTTATAGTGCTTTCTGTCACTTTGTTCGAACAGGTTGTCCATCTCCGTTTAAAATCGACCACACTTTTGGACACCTTTTTTGTGCTCTTCAATTCATTTTTCCAATATCTCTCCACTGCCCTTAGCTCCAGGCAGTTTGGAGGATTAGCCTCTCCTGGTACAAATACCACATTATTGTTCCTTTACCACTCAAGACCGAGCTTACCATAATAACGGATGCCAAATCAGGGCAAAAATAAGTAGAAACATCAAGAAGTCTTATGAATGGAAGCATCCTCTTTTGTAAACATTCCTTGATGTAAATTTCGGTATTTATAGAGCTCTCTGCAACAAATGTTTGGCTACTTTTGCCGCAATTGCTTGCCATGCCAAGAACTTTTTAGGAAAATGTTCTGCTTTTGGATCCTAAACTTTTCTACAACATTCCCTCGATCAGCAGCAACATAAAAATATTGACCCGGAAGCTCCGAAAAATTTTCCATACGTACGTTTAGTCATCCATTATGCCGCAGATATTTTTTTTTATAAAACTTGACTTCAATTTCCGTTCTCTGTTTTTGGCCTCTAAATTTTTAGCCAGTTCCTGTCAGGAACTTGTTGAGCCTTGTATGTTTTTAAACCTGCATTGGCTTTAACTTTTCGTATCAAATAGTCCGAGTATTGAGCTAACCGTGCTGCTTTCCTACCGGATGTGTTTGGAGTTAATTTGAAAATGCTTTAGAAACATCATGTGGACCATTTCTTCTACCTGAATGGAATCAGTTTGACGGCAGACCTTTGTTTGGACAACTTTTTTAGGACCAAGTTGAGTTTTGTTGAAAATATTTCATAATTTTATTACACACTTTTTTCTGGTCACTCATTTCAGATCAGATTAACAACAAATGAAGATAATTGATATTAAACATAATAACTGACATGCTTTACAAAGGTAACTTGATAAAAAAATCAAATAATATTTGGGTCAAAAGGTTTAAGGAAAATCGTGTGTTAAGAATTTTTTTATCTCAGTTCTTATTACAACAATGAGACTGTGTATCTTTGTATCTATTCCTCCTGTATGAAGCATTTGAATGTAATTTGGTTGATATGTTTAAAAAACAAATAAATAAGAAAAATTGAATTGAAATTTTAGCAATATGAAATACAAAAAATTAACAGAAAAATTAAACTATTTGAATACACAAATAAATACACCAATTGTTGTATTTCGTTGTTTTGTTCAACTTTTAATTTTATACCCTTCACCTTCGTGAGAAGGGTATATATAAATTTGTCATTCCGTTTGTAATTTCCACAATATAATTTTCCGACCCTATAAAGTATATATATTCTGGATCCTTATAGATAGCGGAGTCGATTTAGCGATGTCCGTCTGTCTGTCTGTCTGTCTGTCTGTCTGTCTGTCTGTCTGTCTGTCTGTCTGTCTGTCTGTCTGTCTGTCTGTCTGTCTGTCTGTCTGTCTGTCTGTCTGTCTGTCTGTCTGTCTGTCTGTCTGTCTGTCTGTCTGTCTGTCTGTCTGTCTGTCTGTCTGTCTGTCTGTCCGTCTGTCTGTTGAAATCAATTTTCTGAAGACCCCAGATATCTTCGGGATCCAAATCTTGAATAATTCTGTCAGACATGCTTTCGAGAAGTTTGCTATTTAAAATCAGCAAAATCGGTCCACAAATGGCTGAGATATAATGAAAAAACCAGGACAACCTCGATTTTTTACCTATATCTGGATTACTAAGTCATTAATATAGACAATATGGATATCTAATGATAGATATTTCAAAGACCTTTGCAACGACGTATATAAGACCATAGTAAGTTGGACCTACAATGGGTCAAAATCGGGAAAAATTTTTAACCCGAATTTTTTTTTCACCAAAAGTTTTTTTGGCTAAATGTTAAAAAAAATTTTAAATTTAAAAAAAAAATTTTTAAATTAAAAAAAAAGTTTTTTAAATTTAAAAAAAATCGAAAAAATTTTTTTTTTCAAAAAATTAAAAAAAACAACTGAAAAAAAAAATTAACTTTGTTTACCTAAAAATATTTAAAATTTTTATTTTGAAGTATAGTTTGGTGAAGGGTATATAAGATTCGGCCCAGCCGAATATATCTCTCTTACTTGTTTTCTTACATATTTTCAAACTGCCTAGCAACCAAAGTTTAGTTTATTCACTGTTTGATCAAATATTTATTTGATGAAAATAGCTGAGCAAATATTTTCCCCTACGTTTATATGCTACAAAAAGTAGCAAATAAAATTAAAAATTGGCATGCTTTTAAATACGGAACAAATTTGTAAATCTTACTACCGATTAGCAAGATCAAATTAACTTTTCTTCTATGGTCACATTGAGGAAATAATTGTTTTTTGATAAATAATTTTGTTTCACGAAAATCAACTGATTTTCAGTTTAATCCTCAAAAATATTTTGTGTTCACATTATGGCAAATAAATATTTAACCAATCTGAACGTACATTTACGTTAAGTCAACATTACGGTTACATTCTATCAACGCAAAGTTTGGTCAATCGCAAAAAAGTGGTAATAAATCTGAATCTTCTAAACTACTTGTTCGATTGTAAAAAGATGTATGAAAGAATAGTATAGGAGGATATAGGCATGAAATTAGTGACCACCCTGTTAGAACACAAGGTGAGATACAGAGTGTCAAGGTTGACCACCTTTTGAATTGAGTAAAATGGAATTGACTGTTTTTACAAAAAAGGCAGATTAATTCTAATAAATATGTTTTTTATAACTTGTAACAAAAAATAGATGTGACATTCTTAGAATTTAAAAAAAAAAATCAGCATTTTTGACCATTGCATGAAGTAGGGTGTATGTTCTATATCGATTTAAAAATATCTTACTATTCACTTTTGAAGATATTATTACGATATATTACTAATTTTTTAAAACATTTTTAAGAAATTTAAAAAATAATTAGACCTAAATTTTGTAAAAATTTTTCAACTTCATTTCAAAATTCATTATTTCATTCATTATTTTTTACGACAAGGTGGAATGAGATTTTTCATGTGTTATTTCGGAATTTATTGGAAATAAGAGGATGTTTTAAAAAAAATATATTTGGACATTCATTACTGAAGATATTTGCGAACAGCGTTGCAATAATTTTTTCAAAAAAACTTCAAATTTATAATAAAAAAACTGATTTTCAATTGAAAAAACTGCACATAAAAATGGCAAAAAATATATAATTAGTTCATATATTTTTTATGAAAACATAACATTTAATAAAAAGTATTTGAAATAATATGCATTTTCGTAAATTGATTTAATTTCTCCTGGCACTTAATACTTATGGAGTTTTATACTCTCACACAAAATTTTGTACCATTTATTAAAGGTTACCCTACCCTCATAATGTGTTAAACTTTTAAAGATCACAATAGAACAAAAACCATTACCATTTATTTTATTATCTTTTATCTTTGCATCCATTTTAAAACTTTTAATCAAAAAATACAAAAACTACTTCATTAACACAAACAAACTCCAAAAACTAAAAAAAAAAACAAGTAAGAGAGCTATATTCGGGTGTTCCGAATCTTATATACCCTTCACCAAATTATACTTAAAAATAAAATTAAAAAAATTTTTATTATTTTTAATTTTTTAAAATTTTTTTTCGAAATTGTTTTTTAAAAGTGTTTTCCAATATTATTCCCGATTTTGACCCATTGTAGGTCCAACTTACTATAGCCTTATATACATCGTTGCAATGGACTTTGAAAAATCTATCATTAAATATCCATATTGTCTATATTTATGACTTTGTATTCGAGATATCAAAAATAGTCCAAACATAGAGGTTGTCTCCGATTTTTGCTCATATCTCCGTTATTTACGGACGGATTTTGCTGATTTTAAATAGAAAACTTCTCGAAAGCATGTCTGACAGAATTATTGAAGATTTGGATTCCGCAGATATCTGGGGTCTTCAGAAAATTGATTTCAACAGACAGACAGACAGACATGAGTAAATCGACTCCGCTATCTATAAGGATCCAGAATATATATACTTTATAGGGTCGGAAAATTATATTGTGGAAATTACAAACGGAATAACAAACTTATATATATCCTTCTCACGAAGGTGAAGGGTATAAAAATAACAAGAAAAGCTGCTTAAAAAGTGCTGCATTTTTAACACTTTGATAAAATTGAGGGTGAAACATGTAGCTTATCTTCGGGGTTTTTTAGGCAAAATTATTTGAAAAGAACACGTTATACGTTTTCTAAACAACATTATTTTCAGAAAAGAATAAACAAAATGTTAAAAGGCAGAATAAAGGTATCATTTATGCCAGAGAAGAAAACTTCATTAAATAGATTTGTACATTTCTTAGGTAAATTTGATTGCCATTTCTTTTGATTGCACGAAATTGCTGCAATTACTCTTACTTTTTACTTATCCTCAGATAAATTATGCATTGTAGTTGGCATTAAGGAAACTTTCGCACCTAACTAAATATCTTTTGGATGTTTTAGAAATGTGGAATTGTTAATATCAATCTTTTTAAGGTTTAATTAGACGTGCCATAACCGTAACCATATAAAACAGCTGTTCGAACCAAGCTTATGGGCAACAATGTATTTGATAATTAGTGACATGCCATAACGCCATAGCCATGACAGTAAAATGCTTGTGATATGGATATGGTTACGGCTATGGCGATATGGTAAGTCACGACTAATTGAACCTTTAATTTCTTAAAACATATCGCACTGGTTCCTCGATAGAGAGTCAACTCAAAATTTTTCAATTTTCACTTTTTGCGGAAATCGATATACAGTGGTTATATCTACCCACTGTAAAAATCTTGCATCATTTTCTGTACTCTTTCGACAAAAAATAGAGTTGTATCCGTCTTCAAATTTCATTGTAATGTATTAAAAAAAACAGTTGTTTGCCTCTACTGAAAGTTTTTAAATTTAAGAGGAACTAGTGCTATATATATTCTTCCTTTACTATATATTCAAAAATGTTACCGTATACTATTGTACTATATTGTACTATTTATTAAATGCAGTTGTGAGCTTTCGTTTGGAAATAGACGGTTTAGTTTGTTAATATCATTTAATACAAAATTGAAATTCTGGATTATGCAAATAATTTATTATTCTTTGTGTACAATGAAACTTTTCCATGACTTCGTGTCAAAAAATATGTTTAAGACTTCTAATCTGCTCAGAAGCTGATTTACTGTAGCTTCGGGCGATAGCCAACGCGTTTGGGAAGGGTGCAATATTTTTCTGGGATTATAATCCAGCAACACTTGTAATTCTAAAAATAATTCAACTCGTTTGGGATTATTTTGAATAAAATTGTATATATCCCTCGCACCAACTTCAATCTATTTCGGTAAAAAATGACAAGCTGAATTTGCACAAAGAGCGAACGAGTGGCAATTACATTTAATATTAATAATGTGGACAATCTTGTTTTAGCAATGCAGAATTGTAACACCAGTCATTACATTGACACCATCCGCAGCAAAGTATAAATATAACGAAATGATAACTTTTAGATAATTTTATTGTACTTTGTAACCAAATTTGTTATTACAATAAAATAAATCGTAAACATTAATTTTGAACCTAATATGCATATCTATGCTTTTGTCTGGATATTTTCCAGTTTTTTTTAGCTTTATTGCTAGCATTTTTAAACTTGACCTGATAATGAGACTTCAACCATTTCATAAAATAAAGAAAGTCATTTGAGAAATCAAATTACTTATGGTATAATGTAAACATACCTTAAGCAAATTTGGGAGTTTATCAAATAATACACATTTTTGAGATCAGTATTTTGTCTTCATATTTTATAATTTAGTAAAAACATTCGCTGCTTTACTTATGAAACTAAAATTCATTTCTATATTCTCTATTAATTGCTTTAATTTATAAAATAAAAAACCAAATAAACGAACAAATTTAATTTTTGAATTACCCCATCAAATCCTCATATCCCCAAAACCAAATTTTCATCCCCAACTTCAAGAAAAAATCCCCAATTTGGGGGGAAATCCCCTAATCTGACAACACATGAATCGGCAATACTGCACATGCCAACTGTGTTTGTTACTCAGTCGTATAAAAACTAACAAAAGTAAAGGCTGTGTGCGGGTCTTTTCTTTGCACACACATTATGTAGTCTTTACACTGCCCAAAACATATGTGCACAAATTAGTTTGCTATTGAATAAAAACATTAACGGATATTTTCATATGAAATTTGGTTCAGTGTACACACATCGTTACAGTAAAATTCGAAGCAAATGTATTGTTGTGTGAGATTGGCTAACAATGGTTTAATGGCCATTTCTTTTCTGGCATTAATGATGTCTTTATTCTGGATTTTACCCTTCTTTGTGTTCTTTTCTGAAAAATATAGTTTCGTAAACCTCGAAACTATATTTCAAAGGGTTAGAGAGTACCACTTGTTGTTGTTTTTGAAGTTTGTTCGTGTTAATGAAATAGTTTTTGTATTTATACCCTTCACCTTCGTGAGAAGGGTATATATAAATTTGTCATTCCGTTTGTAATTTCCACAATATAATTTTCCGACCCTATAAAGTATATATATTCTGGATCCTTATAGATAGCGGAGTCGATTAAGCCATGTCCGTCTGTCTGTCTGTCTGTCTGTCTGTCTGTCTGTCTGTCTGTCTGTCTGTCCGTCTGTCTGTTGAAATCAATTTTCTGAAGACCCCAGATATCTTCGGGATCCAAATCTTCAATAATTCTGTCAGACATGCTTTCGAGAATTTTGCTATTTAAAATCAGCAAAATCCGTCCATAAATAACGGAGATATGAGCAAAAATCCGAAACAACCTCTGAAAATTTCATCAAAAAAAGACAATTTATTGCATGCTTTGACAAAAAAACAGCAAAACGTATGTGTGTTGGATTCATTGTGTGTTGGCTTCATACTTTGTGTATTTTGTTTTTGTTTTTTTTTTGTGTTTCACAAAAAAGCAACAAAACGTGCATATGTTTTGATGTTTGTTGGCTTCATTATTTAGTTTTTGTTTTTTTTTTTTTGGTGTTTGAAAAAAAAAAAACAACAAAACGTACATATGTATGTTTGGATGTGAGTTAGTTTCATTGCTTTGCGTATTTTGTTTTTTTTTTTGTTGGTGTTTCGTTTCGTTTGGCGTTGTTGTTTTTGGGAAGGGTATATATAAGATTGTTGTTTCGTTTGTAACTTCTACAATATAGCAATAGCAATTAAATGTAAAATTTTTAAAAGTTTTCTTGATATATTTTTTGGATGATATACGCTGAAAATACGCAAGTAATGCATTCACAACGATGGTGAAGGGTATATAAGATTCGGCATAGCCGAATATAGCTCTCTTACTTGTTTTTTATTAAAATGGAAGCAAAAAGTATAGTTTTAGAATATCTAGAAGCTATATAAAAGAAAATTGCATAAATAAGTGGTACAAAATATGTTGGCAACATTTTGTGTCAGAAAAGAAAACGCCATTAGTTTATAAATACGGAAACGGAAATTAAATATTTTATGTTTGTGAAATATGTTAGATTGTTCATTTTAACAACTTCGTTTATTTTTTTTTTTTTATTATTTGACCTCAAGCTCATAAATTATTTTATTTTGCTCCTGCCATCTGTGTTCCAGTAGGATCTTGAGGTACCAAAGTAGCTGAACTTGGCATAGCAATAGGTGGAGTTACAGTACTATTTATATTTGGTAGCTGTGGAATAGCCTCTGTAAGTGCCATCACTATACGTCTCCCTCTAGGATCTCGGGGTACTAAAGGAGCTGGACTTGCTCTCTCAATAAATGGAACTACAGTGACATTGCCGTTCTGTAGCAGCGCAATTTGATGAATCCTTATAGCAGGGTATACAATTTGTGAGACGACCAAGTTCAGAAAACAAAATAACAAAAAATACTGTATAATAATCTGCAAGTATGGATAAAATTGAGTTGCTTATCAGTCAATGGGAATCAACAATTATGATAAATGTTGTAAAAAGTATTTAAAAATAACGAAATTATCGAAACCAGTTGAACATCTGGTAAATAATTGAATCGAATGTGTTTTAAAAAAATATAATTTTCTGTATACATACCTTCATTTTTATTTATTTTTTATAAAAAGTCTCTAAATTGTATGTATGTTCGTTCTTATGCGGAGTTCAAAACGAAATACACAGTAATTCCAATTGCAGCCTTCTTTTTATTAAACCTAAAATTTGTATGTAAATTACTTTCAAATAATTTGAATTAAAAACAAACTTGTTTGCTGTCGATATGGTTAAACGAGAATTTTTATGAATGTTATAAAACAACATTTGTTAAATTCATAATTTAAAAAATCTGCATTTTTTTCAAAAAATTTAAAAATAAAAAACAAATGTAAACGTTTAGTTATTAGGAACCTCGAATTTAAGAAAAAATATATCCCAAAATTGTCTTAATTGACTTTCTTTCATTTCCGTAGACAAAATTTGGACTTCAAAATGTCAATACTAATACAGAATATTAAAAATGATTGCATATTATATATGTACATAAATATTGTACGTGTAGTTTATTAACAACAATCATTTGGATTTGTTTGAGACATAAATATTAAACAGGTTTGTTTTTTTAATTTTCAATTCATTCTGAAAGTGAAAACAGAAGTTCACTTGTGTTGTAAAAAAACTAAATTGTTTGATATCAAATTTAATATTAAAAATGTTTATTGCACTGCGTGTTTAAATATTTCTACAGCGCCATTTATATTGTCCCACAAGTAATATGATTTGTAAAATTTTTTTTAGTACGAATGGGAAATGTTTAACAACCATGTGAACTTTTACAATTATTTTACAATGATCTGGCAATGGTAACGTAATGTGTTTACACTATTGTCAGATGTCTGACAATATAATTGTCTTACAATGTACTGCCAATGCTTTTTCTGACAACGTTGTAAGACAAAAATTGTAAGTTCACCCAGTTGTTAGATATTTTCTGAACATTTTTCTGATAACCGTCTGTATATAACTTTAGGCCTTTTCATCTAAACAGTTAATTTTTCTGTAAAAAGTTAGATTAAGTGTTTTAATAGCAAAAATTAAAGTTTTAAATAGCAAAAAGTGATTTCATTTATATGAACATACTCATTTTTAATAACTAGGCAAGTTTTTCAAGCAAAACTCATTTTTGCTGAACCGTGCATAAATGTGCATATTTCGCACGCCGACACTAATTTTTTCATGTTTTTTTACCCACAACCAGACATCGAATATTGTTTGTAGATCCCACAACATATGTATATATTTTGGGTCCTTTTGAAACTTTAATACGATCTAGCTATGTCCGTGGGTTTGTCTGTTTTGAAAGGAAAAAATTACTTTTACAAAATTATTTTTTCTTTCGTTTTATGTAACAAATATACATAATTTCATTTTGGGAAGTGGAAAAATAATTTAAACGCTTATTATACCCTCCACCACCACAAGTGGTGAAATAGGGTATATATAAGTTTGTCATTCCGTGTGTAACATTGAGAAATATTCATCTGAGACCCAACAAAGTATATATATTATTGATCCTTATGAAATTCTAAGTCGATTGAGCAATGTCTGTCTGTCTGTCTGTGTAAAACACTCTCACGTCCAAAATACATAACTAAAAATAATGAAATGTATACAAAAATGTTTATAATTTTTCTAAGCAGTTTTGTGTTGGAAATCAGCAAAATCAAATTGGTAGAACCAGGGTTATGGATCAAAATGTAAGACAACCTCTAAAAATTTTTATAATTTTCACATGATTATTGTGACTTTGGGTAAATTCATTGCAGAGAACACCATGAAATTTTGCATTCATTATCTATATGATAAAAGGACAAATTCTGTTGAAAATGGAAAGAATCGGTTTATAATTTCTGGAAGCCCCCATACAAATTTTCATCCCGAAATATGGTGCTATGGTATATAAATGCTCATAGAATTACAGTATCCATACAAACTTCAGCACAACTAAGTTTCGTGCAAACAGAAATCGCGAGACCAATTTTTTTTTGGATCGGGCACTATTTGACCATAGCCCCCATAAAAACTTTACTTCCGAAAATCACTTAAATACACATTAATATCTTATAAATACCAGTATTAGGCTGAAATTCAACTTGCATAATCCCCATGCACATGAAAATCGCTGTAGAGAATTTCATGAAGATCGGCCCATAATTGATTTTAACTCCCATATAAGGTCCATTCCGAAAATTACTTAAATACTAATAAATCTCTTATAAAAGCTTCAATCTGGTTAAAATTTCAAATAAATTTTTCCCATATATACGAAAATCGATGTGTTGAATTTTATGAAGATCGGCCGATAATTGGTCATAGCTCCCATATAAGGACCACTTCCGAAAAACACAATAACCTCGATAAATATTTTAAATATATGTGTTTAAAATCTAATAATTTTAAAACACAAACATATGTCGCGTATCTCACAAACGATTTTAGCTATATCCGTCACATATATTTGAATTTTCATTAGCTCTATTTTAACTTTAATTTATAAATTGTTCAGATGTAACGATTATATATATTATTGTGAATTACTTAAGTTACGTTGTTTCGAATTTGTACTAAAAACGTAATGTAACTGACAATTAATATTTCCTAGTTTTGTTAAGTGAAAAGAAATGCCACTCGTCAGAAATCTACCATACGGTGAGCATCAAATAAATCCTCATTACTTGAATTGAAATTACTCTAATTCTTTTTATTTCCTTCTAACCTCAAACCTCTAACTCCTTTATAATTTCTCTGGAATATGAGAAATTATAAAGCATTGATAAAGAACGTTGGCTTATATTCTAAACCATTTAGATATAAAGGAATCCACATTCCACTACAAACCTAAATCATCTAACCCCCTTAAAGCTAATAAGTCAGCTTTCTTCCATATGGATATCGAACTTAAATTGTATACATATCAATATATTGCATCCAAACATTATACTACTGGGTTTTGTAAATATCGGTCCATATTTGACCATAGCACCCATATTAGCTCCATTTCCGATAATCGCAATAATACCTATAAAACTCTTGTAAATAATGTTATGGAGAAAAATATCAAGCAAAAAAAACCCCAAATACATAGAAATCACGTTAAAATATTTAATTACTTATATCTTCCAAATAAGTCGCACATCCGAAAAATACATTAACGCATATATACCCTTATATCGGTAAAAAAAATGTAACAGATATAAGTTTCAAATAGATTTGGTGACTATGAGTTAAAAATTATATATATAAGGCTTACATCCGGAAAATTCATTAGAACAGAACAAAAATATACTTTTGAGGTTTGACTAAATACACATATGGCCAAAATAATAAGTACATGAGTTCTTCCCGCATATTGTGATGAATTAAAAATGTATATTTATTTTAAATGAATTATTACTTTTATATTTAGTTAGTTTATATTACGTTTAATATAAAACACTTACGCCCTAATAACATAAACTAAATTTTTTATGAGATGAAGAGTAAAAAAACTTCATAAAATCAGTGGTCAAAATAATAAGTACATTGTTTAAATCCTTAAATTAAAAGTTATAGTTGAATATTATTTGTTTTATTTTTATTAGTTTTATTAATATCAAGTGTATCCTCTATTATTTTTAATAATTTTGTGTAATATTCTTGGCATACTGCTAATTAGTTTACGACAGGTATCCAAAGGTATTACATACCCAGTTTTTCTAACAAAATCTCAAAGTTGGTCTTTATTTTGAAATGTTTGCTTACTTATTCTGTGTTTCAACTACCCACAATGGTTTTCAATTGGATTTAGACCCGGTGAGTGACTTGGCTAGTCTAGAAGACTTATCCTATTTTCACGGAACCAATCTTCAACATAGCAGGATGTATGTTTTGATTCGTTATCCTGCTCGAAAACTCATCTAAGCGGCACATTTTCATCAGCGTATGGCAACATTGTGTCCTCCAATATATTTCTGTATTCAAAACTTGGTTTACTATCGGTAATACGATAAATGGGACCAACATTATACCACGAGAAACTTCGCAATACCACATTGTTGCCACCACCGTGCTTGACGGTCTTTTTTGTATAACGCTGATGAAATTCCTTATTCTGAGGACGACACACATTACGGCCGTTATCATTTCCAAACTAATTAATTTTTGTTTCGTCGCTCCCCAATATATTAAGCAACTTCTTTTCACCAGCTTGTTCACACCAACTCAAATGATAAAATTTTTGTTCCGAAGCAGATCAACTTTTCTGTCAATTCGGGCCGGTAAACTTGCCCGCCATAGTCTTTTCTGGACGGTTCGATCAGATATCACATTGTCTATATTGGCAGAAGTTTCTCTAGAGGATATACAAGGTAAATATCTGTATAGTCACTGTTTTTTGGTTAAATGCTCTATAACCAGAAACAGGTAGGGAAACTGACGGAATATATCGTGAAAATAGTATAAGTCTTCTGGTCAGTCACCGGATCTAAATCCAATTGCGAGCCTTTTGGGGGAATTGAGATACAGAATAAGTAAGCAAACATTTAAAAATAAAGACCAACTTTGAGATTTTGTTAGAAAAAACGGGTATGTAATACCTTTGGATACCTGTCGTAAACTAATTAGCAGTATGCCAAGAATATTACACAAAATTATTAAAAATAATAGAGGATACACTAGATATTAATAAAACTAATAAAAATAAAACAAATAATAATCAACTATAACTTCTAACTTAAGGATTTAAACAATGTACTTATTATTTTGACCACTGATTTTATGAAGTTTTTTTACTTTTCATTTCATAAAAAATGTAGTTTATGTTATTAGGGCGTAAGTGTTTGTGTTTTATATTAAACATAATATAAACTAACTAAATATAAAAATAATAATTGATTTAAAATAAATATACATTTTTAATTCATCACAATATGCGGAAAAAACTCATGTACTTATTATTTTGGCCATATGTGTATATTTGTTGAATATATATATATATTTGTTTATTGTTGAGCCAATCGGCAATGTTAACCAATTATTAAGTATATAAATAGTTAAATAGTACATTTTATTTCTATTATAAAATAGTGGTAGGAATATGTGTTGGGAATCTGTTCATCAGAACTTTTCTGTTTATTGCACTGCTCATTTCCCTTTCATTTCAATGTTATACACACTGTCGGTAACCCTAACATAGTTTTGACATTTCTACTTGTCACTTGATAATTTCCCCTTCTAGTATCGTTCTCTTTTTATTGGTATCTCTCCTTGTTACGTTCTTTCTCATTGATCATACACTTGGAAAAGTACCGTTACTTTCCATTTGGATGATGCAATATCAGAAATTATTTCGTCATGTAAGCTGTAGATACTAAAGGAAGAAAAGAAAATTAAAAAACGTGGCAGTAGTTAGTAATAAGCCTTTGGAAGCAGTGGTTTTGTTTGGTGAAAAAGTCTTTTAAAGAAACTGTGTTGGAATTTTTTTTTTAATTGTCGCTAAATCGGAAGGCACGCGTTTAATTTTTAAACTAAGAATTAAACTTAAAAGTATTAATACATAAGTTTTATTAAATATAAAAGTGAATTTAAATGGAATTTATAAAAAAATATTAAAAGAAAACTTAAATTTCGGTGGAGAAAACTAAAATATATAAAAAAAAAAAAAAAAGAAAAAAGAATTAATAAAGGAAAACCATAGGAAATCCTTAAAATTAATAATTGTAAATTAAAAATTAATAAAAATATTAATAAATAATAAAATATTGAAATTATAAAATTATTAATAGATTTAAAAAAAAAATAAAAAAATTGTAAATTATTATATAAAAAAAAGGAAACTATAAACTATAAACTCCTAGTGTGACAATCACATGGTTATTGTTAAATCCATTTGGTATTAATGGAAAACTTGGTCTATGCCAATAAGGACCAGTTTACATCACCATATACGAATTAGTGAATGTATTCTCATCATAATCACCTTCACATCATCATCATTACCATCAAGACCAACCATTTTACATCACCATATCCGAATTAGTGAATGTATTCTTATCATAATCCCCTTTGCACCATCATCATCATTCAAGTTAATCATCACATCCAACATCATCATTACCTTCAAGATAATCATCACATCCAACATCATCATTACCTTCAAGATAATCATCACGTCCAACATCATCATTACCTTCAAGATAATCATCACGTCCACATCATATTTACCTTCAAAATCATAAAATCATCATTACGATCATCAATAATCACGTTCAGCACCAAAATTATAACCGTCACTATCAAATTTAATTGTAAGTCTAGCTATAAAATTTATCTGCATTTACATATGCACAGATATTTAGACATAAGATTGTTTAAAACTATTTTTTTTGCACAAAAAATTTATTAAATTGAAATATGTATAATATAAAAATGAAAGCTTAATTTTTCTTTTTTGAGAGTGACAGGTAAAGTAATGGTTATGAGGGTATAACGCAGTGATTTTTTTTTTTATGGGGCTGCATGAGATATTGGGTACCCATGTCGCCAAAGGTGTAGTTCTATTGAACTTTTGGGAGGGAACTAATGTACCCCTAATGACATCACCACCTAGTCATTCCCTTTTTGTTTATTTTCGGGTAACATAATTAATATTAGTTTTTTTTTTTGCTCATTTCATTTTGGTGATTTTTAAGGCATTTGTTTTTATGATTACGCGGCGAAGACTAGGGTCAAGAACCACATCACCTCTGCAGAGCTAGCCTTTTCAACATTTATATGCCTTAAGCCCAGTTTTTGTATTTCCATCTAAATATTAACAAATTTTAATAGACCGCGCGTAACATAAATGGCGCCCAACGAAAAGCTAAAAGCAACAAAAAAATTTTTTTATCAACGTAATCTTGTTTCATTGACTTTATTTGACTAATTATTATTTCGGTTGAAGACAAGGCCAACACTTTTTTTTATAGAATTTCTCAGTTTTGGCAAATAATATTCAATGAACCTTGATAATCTGTTTAATATTGTCTAACCCGAAAATTTACAAAAGCACTTCTTCTTTTGTTTGAGTTGTTTTTTTTTTTTTTTTTTTAATTATATAAACCACTCCAAAAGAACGAAAAGGTCTACGAATCCTTTTAAGTTTTTATAACATTCAATTCATTTTTATTATATTAAAGATTTGTAAGTCAATAAGTTAAGATTTCTAATCTGGCTAATTTTGCGACAAGTGTTTTAATACGATTAATGAATTTAAGTTTATCATTAATTTAATAAGTCTGAATCTCAGGTCGAATACCATAATTGACTGGATCCATTGCGATAAAATTTTTGATAAACTCAGTACACTTTTTTATTGTGGAAAAGGATTTTAGATCTCAACCTAAGGCACAATAGACTTTATTTCATATTGTTAATCACTGAAATATATGCTCATTGTGTTGTAATTTGAACAAGACAATATAGATTACAGTAAAATTTTTATTGGGTCTGTTCAAACAAATAAATCACTGTGTTATTACTAAATTCGAACTATACTTTGCCAGAATCTCTCACAAAATATTATCTATTTAAAACAAATTTAATTTATAACTATAAGATATTCATATATTTTTAGTTTAAAGTTCTCAATTTTTTTTACGTTTTCTTTTATTATTTTTTTTTCTTGAAAATTAAATCGTTTTCATATACCACGCCTTGTTTTTTTTTAATTTGGATTATAAGAAAAAAAAAAAAAAAATACGAATAGCTAGTCTTGATAGATTGAAAGGTCAATTATATTATATATTTTCATGACAGGTAGACATGATATGTCATTGCGCAGCAAAACAGCTGTTTCCAAGGTTTTAAATTCGTCACGCGGTCGTGGTAAAAGTATCTGTTCGTCTCCAAGTAAATCATTAGAAAATCTTGATAGTCCAGTACCGCCAAGGCGACCTTTAGTTGTTCATAGCCCTGTCCGTCGCTCTAGTGAGCCCACAATATTTTGCGAAGAATCTAGTTCTTGTGGAAATACGGAGGTTTCAAATTCTGTAGAGTCGACACCTAATTTAATACAATTGCTAGGAGAGTCTAACCCTTCTGTTAGAACTGAGACTGTTGACGATTATTCGGAATCAATTAGTCAGACTACCACCTTACGTGGATTTCCAACTAGTCAGGATTCACATCACATTTCCACTATAATGGCGAATGCTAACACAGATACAGATAATACTGCACAAAATGATATTTTGACAGTTTTGCGGGGAATTCAGCAAGAGCAGGCCAATTTTAGTGGCGAGTTAAGCTCTTTAAGAGCCACCGTTTCCAATATGACACAACGATCGGATGCTATAGCGAGCTCAGATCCTACAAGGGGTCGAACAACTTCACCAGAATCACATCAACGATATTTAAACGAGCCTGGTCATAACTTATCAGGAAGTCGAGGTACCAAATTTGATTTAGAAAAGTGGAAACTAAAGTTTGACGGTACAGGTAGTGTTGAAGACTTTCTTTTTAGAATAGACATTCTAGTCGAAAGGACTCGCTGTCCAGTAGAGCAATT
Organism: Calliphora vomitoria; assembly: GCA_942486065.2. Lineage (NCBI taxonomy): Eukaryota > Metazoa > Arthropoda > Insecta > Diptera > Calliphoridae > Calliphora > Calliphora vomitoria. The sequence continues at coordinate 48,919,755 of OW818030.2, read as the reverse complement.
AGAAGCAAACTTTCAAACTTTTTTATCGGGGAAGGCTGAAACATGGTACTGGAACTTTATAAAGACCAATAATGACCCTCCATATCGACTTTTAAAAAACGCTATTTCTAAAGAGTTTGCGACTTTAGAAAATGATGATGACATTTTATTGAAATTAAACCTAAGAAAACAGAATCCAAAAGAGTCTTACGATGATTTCCATTCGTTTATGGTGGCTCTCAATTCTCGTATGTCCGAGTCTCTTTCGGAAAGTAGACTTATGCAAATTATTCGTAAAAACATTAAACCCGAATTGAGATGTATGCTGTTTAGCTCTACTCCAAAAGACCTTTATAATTTAAGGGATATTGCCAGAGAGGCAGAAAAGGTACTTAGGGAAGACAAAACATCTTCAAAAATTTCCACTCGACAGGTTAACGCCTTAGAAATTAACACAGTTGACGAGGAGGAAAACGACTTCGAATCTGATCCTCAAATTGAGGCCATTCAGATTTCTCGACGTCCAATTAAGCCTGATTATTCGCGTATAAAATGTTGGAACTGTCTGTCTCTAGGACATTCGTATATTTATTGTCCGGAGGAAACCAGGTTCCTTTTTTGTTTTAAATGTGGGGAGCGTGGAGTTGCCACACCTAATTGCAAAAATCTTCACTCGGGAAATCGGAAGCGGAGCGAGATGGCCACCGGGGACTCTCGTTCTTTGCCTCAATCCCCGAGTATGTAAAAGACCCAAGGATTAGTCTCCCACAGGAAGATGAATCCAGGTCTCAATTCTCGGAAAGTACTTTAACTAATTCACCTGATTTGTCTAAAAACCTAGAAGCTGATTGTACCATTTTGATCAAAATTCGTAAAGACCGAGAACGATTTAGAAAAAGAAAATATTACCGAAAACAAATAGAATCTTCGCTTTTATGTAATAGCTCCGACGACAGACCTTTTGCAAATGTGAAAATTCTAAATGAAAAATTTTATGGACTGCTTGATTCCGGGGCAAGTGTTTCGGTCTTGGGTAAAAATAGCTTAAATTTTATAGAACGAAATGGAATACAGTTAAGACCATTTAAATCATTTATTTCAACCGCTGATGGTTCTAAAAACGACGTTTTAGGTCATTGTAATTTACCAGTTTTTTATAAAGGTGTAATGCGCAATATTGACTTTTATGTGGTTCCCTCGCTTAACCAAGAAGTATATTTGGGTTTAGATTTTTGGCGAAACTTCGCTATAGCCCCAAACATCATACCAGCTGTAGACTCAATCGACTTAGGTCCTAGGGACAACAAAGATATTTCCTTTCACAAGCTTAGTGCTGAGAAGCAATTGCTTCTAGATTCTGTCATTTCCGAATTTCCTGCTTTTGAAAAATTTGGCTTAGGCCGTACCCATCTTTTAAGTCACGATATTGACACGGGTGACTCAGTGCCTATAAAGTGCAAGCACTATCCGCTTTCCCCTCCCAGGCAAGCGGAAGTGTATAAAGAGCTAGATCGTCTGTTAGAGATGGGGGTAATAGAAGAGTCAAATTCACCTTGGTGTTTTCCTGTAGTAAATGTGAGAAAACCAGGTAAAGTTCGTCTGTGCTTGGACTCAAGGAAACTAAACACCGTGACTAAGAAAGATTCCTACCCCCTACCCCATATTAACGGCCTTCTAAGCAGACTGAAGGATACGCACTTTATAAGTGGGATTGACTTAAAAGATGCATTTTTCCAAATCCCGTTGACAGAATCGTCAAAGGAAAAGACAGCCTTCGCGGTACCTGGTAGGCCCCTCTATCAATATCGTGTTATGCCATTCGGGCTTTGTAATGGTCCTCAAGCGATGAGCAGGCTAATGGACAAATGTATACCCTCTCGCTTGAGGGAAAATGTCTTTGTTTACTTGGACGACCTTCTAGTATGTAGTGCAACTTTTGAGGACCACATGAGAATTCTGCGCGAGGTGTCAAAATGTTTAAGAAACGCTGGGCTGACAATTAACGTCGCTAAGAGCAAGTTTTGTCAGGCCGAGATAAAATATTTGGGATATCGCATTGGTCAAGGTTGTTTGAAAGTTGACCCAGATAAGGTTTCGGCAATCGTGGACTTTCCAATACCGAAAACGCCTCGCCAAGTACGCCGTTTCGTGGGTATGGCAAATTGGTACCGCGCTTTTGTCAACAATTTCGCTGATATTGCTGGCCCGCTTACAGACTGTTTAAAACGCGATAGAGGAAAATTTCACCTAACTGATGAGGCCATTGACAGTTTTGAAAAACTTAAAAGAGCCTTAAGCTCTGCCCCTGTTCTTGCCCAACCAGACTTTTCCAAGGAATTTGTCATCCAGTGCGATGCTTCCAAAGTCGGCGTTGGTGGAGTTTTATATCAGGTAGATGACGAGGGTAGAGATAGACCAATAGCTTTCGTTTCTCAGAAGCTCAATCGTGCTCAGCGTAACTACACGGTTACTGAGTTGGAATGCTTAGCGGCTGTAATAAGTGTAAAGAAATTTAGGGCCTACGTAGAGGGACTTCCGTTCAAGATAATCACCGATCACTCAAGTTTAAAATGGCTCATGAGCCAACGTGATCTGAGCGGACGACTTGCTCGCTGGAGTCTGAAACTACAGGGTTTCAACTTCCAGATGGAACATAGAAAGGGTTCACTCAATGTTGTCCCTGATGCTTTATCGCGGTTTGATGTGGATGACATAAAGATTCATAATAGTTTTCCTGAGATAGATTTGACTTCGGCTGAATTTGATTGTCCTGACTATAAATCTCTTAGGGATACTATTGTGGGAAAGAAAGATATGTTACCTGATGTTCGTATATCTAATAAAGTCATTTTGAAACGAGTTATGTTCCGTCAGGGTGTTGATAACGATGAAGAAAGTCTTTGGAGGATATGGCTCCCAGAATCCCTAAAGGATGAGGCTATTCAATTAGGTCATGATTCCAGTTGTCACGGGGGTTATTTTAAGACACTCTCCCGAGTACGCCAAAAATATTATTGGCCGTCCATGACACGAGACATCAAATCATTTGTTGCTAAATGTGATGTTTGCAAAATCATCAAAAGCCCAAACCAAATTCAGCGGCCACCTATGGGTGATGCGTTTATCACTGTTCGTCCAATGCAGCGCATTTACTGCGATTTTCTTGGTCCATATCCGTGTTCGAAAGCGAGAAATTCCCACATATTCATTGCCATTGACCACTTTACGAAATTCCTATTTCTAAAGCCTTTAAAGTCAGCTACGTCGATAAACGTTATTGATTTTTTTCAAAACCATGTTTTTAACACTTTCGGTGTACCACAATACGTCCACAGCGACAATGCCAAACAATTTATCTCCCGAGAAATACAAGAATTTTTCAATTTGTATGGCATTACGCATATACGAACAGGCCTTTACTCGCCACAAGCTAATTCTTCGGAAAGAGCCAATCGCGAGATTATTTCCAAAATACGCTTTTATCTAAAATCAGAGTCTCACCATCTAAACTGGGATCTATGTATACCCCGCATTCTTGCCTCATTAAGAAGTGATTACCACACGTCAATTCAATGCAGCCCCTACTACGCCATGTTTGGCCAGAACATGTGTATGCACGGTTCGGCTTATCCACTTTTGGATAAATTGAATATGCTGGTTGATGACACTATAGTAAAGAGAACGGACAAATTATCCAGTATTAGGGAAAAGATTTTGCAAAACTTGGAAATGGCTCATGATAAGGCAACAAAGGTGTACAATACTAGAACAAGGTCAGTCAAATACAGTGTAGGACAAGAAGTTTACCGGAAAAATCACAGTCTCAGTAATTTTCAAAAGGGAATCAATTCCAAATTTAACCCTAAATATATTAAATGTCGAATTCGTGCCGTAGTCGGTAATGCCTTGTATGATGTAGAAGATCTACAAGGAAAATTAATAGGTAGGTATCATGCTGCCGACCTTAAGCAGTAACTACTTCTAAGCCACATGTTCATTTTAATTGGTATTTTCAATTTAAAAATGTTGCACAGAAAATATTTGTTTTGCCCGGCTATCTATTGGTAGAGCTCAGGGTCATGGGTCGTGCCACACGTTTGTGCACATAGATTAGCTGATGAAAATATTCTTCTCCTGTTCGTTAATCAATGAGCATTTTCATAACGAAGCAGTTTTGTTGGGAATCTGTTCATCAGAACTTTTCTGTTTATTGCACTGCTCATTTCCCTTTCATTTCAATGTTATACACACTGTCGGTAACCCTAACATAGTTTTGACATTTCTACTTGTCACTTGATAATTTCCCCTTCTAGTATCGTTCTCTTTTTATTGGTATCTCTCCTTGTTACGTTCTTTCTCATTGATCATACACTTGGAAAAGTACCGTTACTTTCCATTTGGATGATGCAATATCAGAAATTATTTCGTCATGTAAGCTGTAGATACTAAAGGAAGAAAAGAAAATTAAAAAACGTGGCAGTAGTTAGTAATAAGCCTTTGGAAGCAGTGGTTTTGTTTGGTGAAAAAGTCTTTTAAAGAAACTGTGTTGGAATTTTTTTTTTAATTGTCGCTAAATCGGAAGGCACGCGTTTAATTTTTAAACTAAGAATTAAACTTAAAAGTATTAATACATAAGTTTTATTAAATATAAAAGTGAATTTAAATGGAATTTATAAAAAAATATTAAAAGAAAACTTAAATTTCGGTGGAGAAAACTAAAATATATAAAAAAAAAAAAAAAAAGAAAAAAGAATTAATAAAGGAAAACCATAGGAAATCCTTAAAATTAATAATTGTAAATTAAAAATTAATAAAAATATTAATAAATAATAAAATATTGAAATTATAAAATTATTAATAGATTTAAAAAAAAAATAAAAAAATTGTAAATTATTATATAAAAAAAAGGAAACTATAAACTATAAACTCCTAGTGTGACAATCACATGGTTATTGTTAAATCCATTTGGTATTAATGGAAAACTTGGTCTATGCCAATAAGGACCAGTTTACATCACCATATACGAATTAGTGAATGTATTCTCATCATAATCACCTTCACATCATCATCATTACCATCAAGACCAACCATTTTACATCACCATATCCGAATTAGTGAATGTATTCTTATCATAATCCCCTTTGCACCATCATCATCATTCAAGTTAATCATCACATCCAACATCATCATTACCTTCAAGATAATCATCACATCCAACATCATCATTACCTTCAAGATAATCATCACGTCCAACATCATCATTACCTTCAAGATAATCATCACGTCCACATCATCTTTACCTTCAAAATCATAAAATCATCATTACGATCATCAATAATCACGTTCAGCACCAAAATTATAACCGTCACTATCAAATTTAATTGTAAGTCTAGCTATAAAATTTATCTGCATTTACATATGCACAGATATTTAGACATAAGATTGTTTAAAACTATTTTTTTTGCACAAAAAATTTATTAAATTGAAATATGTATAATATAAAAATGAAAGCTTAATTTTTCTTTTTTGAGAGTGACAGGTAAAGTAATGGTTATGAGGGTATAACGCAGTGATTTTTTTTTTTATGGGGCTGCATGAGATATTGGGTACCCATGTCGCCAAAGGTGTAGTTCTATTGAACTTTTGGGAGGGAACTAATGTACCCCTAATGACATCACCACCTAGTCATTCCCTTTTTGTTTATTTTCGGGTAACATAATTAATATTAGTTTTTTTTTTTGCTCATTTCATTTTGGTGATTTTTAAGGCATTTGTTTTTATGATTACGCGGCGAAGACTAGGGTCAAGAACCACATCACCTCTGCAGAGCTAGCCTTTTCAACATTTATATGCCTTAAGCCCAGTTTTTGTATTTCCATCTAAATATTAACAAATTTTAATAGACCGCGCGTAACATATGTAGTTATTTCAATTATAAATTGCTGAATTAGATAACATTTTTATACATTTGAAATAAAATATCTTCTGCGTAAACTAGTTTTTCTAACAATATATTAAATATATAGTGGGTTTATTGAAGAAAGTACATAATTTGTATATAGTCCAAAATGTGTATTATATCAGGATCCATCTATAATCCATAAAGTGGCTTAAAAAGCAACTGTATTTGTAGACTATAAGCGAAAACTACTTTATTACATTAACATTCTACCAATCTTCATAATCGGAGCTAAGTCCCAATAACAAACACTGAATATGGATATTGGAGTGTTTATGGTATAAACTTTATACCAATGAAATTTCTATAATTTTCATCTAATTTAGGTGGAGGGTATTTAAGATTCGGCATAGCCGAATATAGTACTCTTACTTGTTTTATTATTATGTTTTGTTTAGTAATCGTTCCTATTCGACAACGTCATATTTATTTGAAAATCCAATATGAATACTGGACTAAGTGGTCTACGCAACACCCTAAATGCTCCAAAAGTATGGCCAGAGTTTGTTTGCGGAAAATCGAATGTGAAACATATACCATTGATAGATCCTAAATATGTAATTTTACCACCACTGTACATAAAACTTGGTTTGATGAATAATTTTGTCAAGGCTATGAATATAGAAAAAGACGGTATTTTGGGACCACAAATACGCACTTTGATGAAAAGCTAACTAACAAGGAACAACACAGCCGAAAATGTAAAACAGATATTAACGACATGTTTAAAGCTTACGAAAAGTTGGGTTGCAGAATGTCATTGAAAATTCCCTTTCTTCATTCTCATTTTTCTTTTTTTTCCATCTATTCTGGATGCGGTCAGTGATGAGCAGGGTAGGAGGTTCCACCAGGATGTAAAGAAGGTTGAAAAACGATTTCAAGGCCAATGGGACACAACTATGATAGGTGATTTATGTTGCCGTTTAAAACGAGAAGATCATTCAATTCACAAAAGTTAAAGTTTCAGGATATTTTGTGTTAAAATTTTATAAGATGATTTTGTTTTGAGTTTTTATACCCAAATGATAATATTAAACATGATTAATGTAAAAAATTCTGGTTATTTTTATTAGATTTTAAAAAATATTTTGGCCTTTTAATTTTTAATATAATTTGGCATAGTCTTACGGAAGGAAAATGAGACGTGATGAAATGAAAATGTTTATGTATGTTTAATAAACGATAGGTATAAATAAGAAAACATGACAAAGCAGGTACTCAATATTTTTTTTATTTTTAACGCAGTTTTATATGTCATTTTAAAAAAATTTCCAAAATTTGATTATAATATCGGTATTGAAATTGGTGTGATACCGGTATGATAAAGGTATTAACCATAGATGACAACTAGATAGGTAACTGAGAGCCAAAAACCTATTTATGTTGTCAACAACCTAATTCATGAGAATGTATTGCATGTATTTTGTTATTGTATCACCCGTATGTGTGAAAAGAGAGTAATTTTTCTCGCGTTTATTCTATGGTATTAACCGTTATGATAACAGTATTAGGGGAAACGGTATTTGAATACCGGTACTCAATTTTCAACGGTATTTAATCCGTACCGGTATTAATAACGGTATCGGTTGCCAACCTTGATAAAAACTAAAAGTATGTCCGTACCGGTTAACCGTTTCTTTTTCTGTTTTAAAACCTGGCCGGTTTCGAAAATTGAATATTTTCGATTAATTCCACAAACCTTTTTTTTTGTATTTTGTTTTTATAATTAACAACTTTTTTCAATTTTTGGTAAAAAAATAACAAATTTTTCTAGCTTTGTTTGCTTGTTTACTTTTTGACAATATTTTCTTATTTTCACATTAAAAATATCACGCTGAGCTGTTTGTAGAAAAATAAAATGTTGTCGGTTCCAGGTCCGATTTCAACTGATTTCGAAGTACATACACACAAAAAAATAATCAAGGCTATATTAACTAAGCTTGCATAGTTAATTTATTTTTATATGAAAATGAAAAACTAAGTTTTATTATCTATGCCAATAGGTAATTCAAACAATATACTTTACATAAAAACTATGTTAATATAACTATTGGAATTAGTAACATCTTCGAATTTATTTGTTATTTGTGTTTGTATCGTCTTCGAAGTTTTTTTGTTTATTTAATTGAAAATTTTGTTGGTGCAAATTTAAATAAATTCAATTTTTAGCAATATAATCAAACAGAAAGGCAGTGGTATTTCAAGAAAACAGAAATTGAAAAAAAGGTGAGAACATCAGTCCGATTGTTAAAGTTATTATATAATTAAATGTAAACACGTATTATTTTTCAGAATGAACAGCAATTAAAAATAGCAAGCTCAAAGATAAGCGAAATAATGATATGTAGTTGTAAATCTCTAACAAGGGTCTATCCGAAATTACGTTAGTTCAAAGGTCTGAGTGCATCTGATGCGAATCACGTTCAAAAAAGCATCTGCAAACAATTGTTATGCAATTTCATTTATATACACATATATATTCAAGTTATAATATTATTTTGTAAATAATTTTTTTTAAATAAAAGCTAAAATTAACGAGTAATTTTGAGATTTTCTAAATATAATATATAATTTGTAAATAATTCATTTTATGTTACAATTGTTACATAGTTAAATTATCAAAAATTAAACTATAAATTTACTTAGCTTTCATTGGTAAATTACAAAATTTATAAGGGATTTCAACAAACAATTTCAGTTGATTTTTCGAACATTGAAATTATCTAAAATGTTTGTTATATTAAATAAACTATTGTGAATTGACCAAATATTTATATGGCTGGGTGGAATTTTATACACACAAAAAAATCCATAGGTTATATTTCCTAAAAATATAGTATAAATTTAATTAAGCGCAAGGGTAGAATGGCATTTACAAAGTTTCTTAGTTAATATGACTAAAATTTTAGATAATTTCCATGTTCGAAAAATCAACTAAAATTTTTTATTAAAATTCCTTATAAATTTTGTTAATTCACCAATGAAAACAAAGTAAATTTATAGTTTAATTTTTGATAATTTGACTATGGAACAATTGTAACATAAAATGATTTTATTTACAAATAATGAATTGTATGCATATACATGCACACAAAAAAATCCATAGGTTATATTTCCTAAAAATATAGTATAAATTTAACTAAGCACAAGGGTAGAATGGCATTTACAAAGTTTCTTAGTTAATATGACTAAAATTTTAGATAATTTCAATGTTCGAAAAATCTACTAAAATTTTTTGTTAAAATTCCTTAGAAAATTGTTTAATTCACCTATGAAAGCAAAGTAAATATATGTTTAATTTTTGATAATTTGACTATGGAACAATTGTAACATAAAATGAATTTATTTACAAATTATATTTAGAAAATCTTTAGATTTTATTTAAAAAAATGTATTTACAAAATGAATTTTATGTTTATATAAATGAAATTTGATAAAAATTGTTTGTAGATGCTTTTTTGTACGTGATTCGCATCAGAATCACTCAGACCCTTGAACTCGTGCGCTTTTGTTGCTGGCGTAAGACACGCATAGGGCATCTAGCTGAATTATACACTGCATTGGCTGTCGACATACCGGTTAGTAACAAAAAATTACAAACCTCATGCTGCTGATGATCGATACCAGATAAATCTTCATTATCTGTTTGTTTTTCTAAATTTCCGTTGATTTTTTTGATGAATTTAAAAGTGGAGGACTTGCCATGTAGGTGGATTTGGCGGGAGTTGAACTTATTGTGGGCTGCTTGATTTTTTGAGTTTTGAAAATAAAAAAGAATTTATTTAAATTTTTATATTTTTTAAATTAATTTAATATATACATACCTTTTTGCACCAAAAATATTTTCAATTGACAATTAAATAAACAAAAAACTTCGAAGAAGAAGTTACTAATTCCAATAGTTATATTAACATAGTTTTTAGGTAAAGTGTATTGTTTGAATTACCTATTGGCATAGATAATAAAACTTAGTTTTTCATTTTCATACAAAAAGAAATCAACTATGCAAGCTTAGTTAATATAGCCTCGATTATTTTTTTGTGTGTGTGTATATGTATAAGTAAATGAAATTTGATAAAAATTGTTTGCAGAAGCTTTTTTGTACGTGATTCACATCAGAATCACTCTTGAACTCATGCGCTTTTGTTGCTGGCGTTATACACACATAGGGCATCTAGCTAAATTACATTTAGCCAATTCCGACACTGCATTGGGTGTCGACATACCGATTAGTACCAAATAATTTCAAAACTTATGCTGCTGATGACAGAGACCAGCTAAATCTTCATTATCTGTTTGTTATTCTAACTTTTAAATATTTTCAATTGACAATTAAATAAACAAAAAACTTCGATGAAGTAGTTACTAATTCCAATAGTTATATAACTATTATTACTATATTAACATAGTTTTTAGGTAAAGTGAATGGTTAGAATTACCTATTGGCATAGATAATAAAACATAGTTTTTCATTTTCATACAAAAAAAAAAATTAACTATGCAAGCTTAGTTAATATAGCCTCGATTATTTTTTTGTGTGTAGATATATTTTCTTAACAATACAAGTATTTTTTTGGCAACGAGGGATTATTTGTATTGATATTAAATAAATAAATTTCAAAATACATATCACGGACAATTTGGTAATATAATTGCAATAAAAAAATGTTAAAAACTTAAATAATATTGCATATAATGAAAACCCAGGTTATTCAGCTAAAACAGTATTTGAAACCAGTTTTTTAGAAAATGCAATAAATAAGTCACTTTTTTGAATACTATATAAATAATATAAAATATCAGAGTTTTACCCATTTATTATCCTTTTTTATACCTCTCTTAGAAATAATTTTCTAATATTTCCACATTATTTATCAGCAATACGTAGTATTAGAAAATAATATTTGATGGTATTTTTAATAAACAAGCACCAGAAAATGATACCATATTTACCCCATACAAATTCGAAATTCAAAATAGTACCAAACAGATTTCTGCTCTTTTTTGATTTCCATCATTTAGAAGAAAGGATACATTTAAAGGCTGATACATTTCAAATTTTCTATCTAGCTTTAGCAGTTTGGGCTGGGCGATTAGTCACCTTACCCTTTTATATTTGTATATATGTAGATGTATATAAAATACCTTTACTGAAATAATCTAAATAAGAATTACTGTTACATTTTAATACTTTCGAATCGGCAGCCAAGCCAGCAAATATTCTGCCTTATCGTGTAAGGCGAAGGCGTTTTACGACAACGACAGTTTCGTACTAGATTAATAAAACAGGTTGAATGTTTTCTTTAATCAAGTACGAAACTGTCGTTGTGGTAAAACGCTTACATCTTACACAATAAGGCTGATTGTAAAACAAAGGCATTAATAAATATATCACACACTAATTTTTATTTGATATTATTTATAAAAGAAATATGGGATGTTAATAAACATCCCCATATTCAAAATAAATGTTTAAAACGATTATAAAACATATAAAATGTGTTTTAAAAACCATTGATAAATTTAAAAATTGATTATGAAGAAGACATCGCAGTCATTTTACTCGAAACAGTATTTATTTTTTGGAGTTATGGCGGTTTTATCACAAACGAGAGATTTGTTCTTCTTTTTTCCAAAAGGTACCTACCGCTAAACATCTCTATTAACTTGAAACTTAAGAAATGTACCAAATGTTTTTTGTATTATTGATCATATCAATTTACATATTTATTTAAATTAGTTTTATTGAAATCTTGATGGAGGAGATTATTTCTACATGTCGTGTTTTTGGGCATAGATGTGATTGATTATATATGTATTATATGAGTATAGTAAGTATATTTATGTGTGTTTTTGTAATATGTAGTTGAGTTTTCTTGTTAATACAAATTAATAATTGTGACCTAGATGAAAAACTGAATTTCTCAATTATACACAATTGGTATAATTGTTAATTTTACCATTATTTGACGTTTATTTTTGTTTAATTTTATACTACCAGATTAAATAAATATATTTTGGTTTTATGTTTACATTTTTGTTTTTTGGATCATTAATGAAGATAATTTAATATATATGTATATAATTTATTAAATCTGTCCTTCTGTCTGTCTGTACATATCTGTATATCTGCCTTTAATAAATTTATGCTGGCATATGTATCGAGTGCTATCTAAATATTAAATTATTATTTATGTATTAGAACTTTTAACAAAAATTCTACATTTTTGTTAGAAGGATGCTAAATTTTAGGTGAGTAGTCAGTGAGTGAATGAATGTATGATTGTTGAATTGATTGAATCATAGAATTAGTTGTGATTAGTTAGAGCGCTACAAAAATAATGGTTTTAAGCATGCATTTGCGTGTGTGTGTGTAAGTGTGATTAGAAATATAAAATAGAGTTCCTTCTAATCTAATAGAATGTAACTTATAAGTTTCTCTGTTCAATAAATTATGAATACATAATTGAATTGAAAGTCAAATTGATGAGAATTGAATTAAACCTTAATAAAATAAGAAAAAAAACGAGAATTCGTTTTTTGAATCGATGGACAATGCTTCTTAACTTGATGCTATACAATAATATCATGTTGCACTGGCAGTTGAATTGACGTTCATATTTGTTGGAGATGCGTTTAAATTACTTGATGTTGCTGCAGCTGCAATGGTAGCGGTGGTGTTGTTAGATGTTACTTCTATACCAGCAGAAGCATTTAAATTATTGTAATCAATTGTTGTTGAAGTCACCAAATTGTTCTCGTCTGCTGCGGTAGCGCTTCCAGCCAATGCCGCCGAAGAGGAGGCAGTACTATTAATTTTTTCAATGGCAGGTGAAGCTGACGGTGGTGCTACAGCAACTACATTGTTATTATCACCAACAAGTCCACTGTGACATGCAACCGAGTTGGCGTTATCTGTAATTGGCTGACCTGCAGTGGATGTTGAAGATGTAGAGCTTATGTTAAGTTGAATAACTGAATTATTGTTGGCATTTTCAATGGAAGCTCCCGATAGTGACAGCTCATCAGCTGAATCATCAGCAGCTAAATCTGTTTGTACACCCTTTTCCTCCAGCAAATGCTCATTAAAACGAATGGGTCGATTGTATGAACCAAACTGCTTGGATATCTGCAACAATTCGCGCAAAGTTTGGTTCTCCAAACGCAATCTCGTTATTACATTGATTTCATGTTCATCCTCGATGTTGGCTGCTCTTTGCATTACCGCTGCCATTTCATTGATTTTCTCTCTTTGTTCACGTATAATTTTCCACAATTTATCGTTGTATACCTCTTTGAAGTTGAGTTTGCTCTCCAGAACTTTGCTATTGGTATGTTCTCGGTATTTTTGCATTATCAATTCCATGGCTCGTTCGTAGTCTTCGATGCAAACCTTAAGTTCACGATTCTCTTTTAGAATTTCAGAGCTATTGGCATTTTGTTGCTGTATACGATTCACCATGTCGACATTGGACTTATTATTGGCAATTCGATTCAATGAGTCCATGTCGTCTTGAAACTGTCGAAGACTTTCGACAAAACGATTGTTACCTTCGGCCTCTTCAAGTAGTGCACTGCTTAGGGCGTCTATTTCTTTCACACGACTAGCCATTCTTTGTGCATCCATAATAATTTGCCCAACCGTTATGTTGGCCATGATTACTGCAGCTAATACTTTCTTTCTTTCTTACTATTTATTTACACAAAACTGCTCTCTCTTTTGGCTATATTTGGTGTTGCTTTTTTTAATTTTAGCTGTGCTCAATTTTATTTGTGGCAAATTTTGTTGAAAATTGTAAACGAAATTTCATCAAATTAATAATTTTTTTCTATTTTCAAGGGAACAAAAGAAACTTCCACTGACAGTTAATTTTTGACACTTCATTCCCAGCAAAAACTGCAGTGATGTAAAAGTATTGAGTATTTGGGTACGAAGTACTGTTAGTTTTAGTAGTCGATATTAAAAAATTACCTACTCATTCTTTCAGGGCTGCATTTTCTTAGACAAATTTAAAATTTATTAATGGTTAATAAAACAAAATTTCAATAAAAAACTTGATCTTATCTTTGATAAAATTAAAATATATTATGAATAAGATGTTTAAAATAAATAAATATAAACCATATTTTTGTTATTAATTTGACTGTACTTTGCTTTAAATTTAATCAAATAGTATAGTTAAATTAGTAAAATTTAATTTATTAACATTAAAAATATCAATATAATCGATTTTTTTTGTTCCTTTAATTGTGTTTCGAATTAGACAAAAAGTATTGAGTAATATCTAGCATTGAAATGTATCAAATTTTTACACCAAAAAGACACTGCATTACCTTTTGTTACAGACTTATCAGTGTTGCCACTATGTTAATAGTAAATTAAACAGGACTTGTGTAGCAATGGTCCAAAATGCCTTGTTATGAAAAATTGCCTCTTCATTTATAATTGCACATATTGAGTGTAAATTTAACTTATCATATATGTAGTCCATGTGTAATTGGAAATTGGAAACCTTACACTAACTATATTACTACTTGTACAACAAACTAGTTCACTGTGGCTGCTAAAGTGGTAGTGAAATGGTTATCATTTGCAATACATTTCGCCAGCGTATTCAGTAACAAACAATAGTCAGATAATCGCCTTTTTTAAAAATTAATTCAAGTAAAATAAAGTATTTTCGTTCTCTCTGATGATGAAAAAAGCAAAAATTGAGAGTAGACTCACATGTAATTCTTAATAACAAATTGAGAACAGTACAAATAAGAGCTATGTGGCTTAATGATTAGCGCATTTGATTATAAAACGAGGGGTTATGTACTATGTTAATTTTTTTTTCTCAAATACTGGAGTATTCGTACTATTGAATTTATGCCCGTAATTTCAACAAATAGATATTTATCAGTGTTTAGTTACCTATGGAGTAAAAATATTTGGTAATTTCTACCAATAGATATTGATTTGAAATTAATGTCAAGTTACCTTTAATTGTGTGAAAAATGCAAGAAAATACATAACACAATAAAAGTGAGTGAGTAGCAGTGATATTGAATCCTCAAACGTCCAATGGATGACTAAAATAACTTAATTTTTTGTTTCTTTGTTTTTTTTTTTAATTTTTCATGTCCCTCAACATATTTTGACATTCCCAGTTGGTCAACAATTAAAAATATTGTCTTTATTGTATTTGTGCTGAACCATAGAATAAAACATTGTAGAACAAGTTAGAGTACTATAAATAATATATAAATAATAATTTTTATGAAGTAATAGAGTAAAAAAAAGGGTAAACAAATATATTTAGTCAAACTTCAAAAGTATATTTTTGTTCTATTATAATGAATTTTTCTTTATATATAATTATGAACCCATAGTCACCAAATCTTCTTGAAACTTATATCTGTTACATTTTTTACCGATATGAGTGCTATGGTCAAATATGAACCGATATTCACAAAACCCAGTAGTATACAATTTTAGTTGGATATTGATATATTTAAAATATTTATAGAGGTTAATGTGTTTTTCGGAAGTGGTCCTTATATGGAAGCTATGACCAATTATCGGCCGATCTTCATAAAATTCAACACATCGATTATCGTATATATGGGAAATATTTATTTGAAGTTTTAACCAGATAGAAGCTTTTATAAGAGATTTATTAGTATTTAAGTAATTTTCGGAAATGGACCTTATATGGGAGCAATGGTCAAATAAGAACCGATATTCACACAATCTAGTAGTATCATTTGTGAATAAATACTACTGATATGTGTAAAATTTTAATTCGATAACGAAATTTTTAGATATTTATGAAAATTAATGTGTTTTTTGGAAGTGGTCCTTATATGGGAGCTATAACCAATTATGGGCCGATCTCCATGAAATTCCCTACAGCGATTTTCATGTGCATGGGGATTATGCAATTTGAATTTCAAACTTATACCGATATATATAAGATATTTAAGTGTATTTAAATGATTTTCGGAAGTAATCATTATATGGGGGCTATGGTCAAATAGTGCCCGATCCAAAAAAAAAAATTGTTCTCGCGATTTCTGTTTGCACGAAACTAAGTTGTGCTTAATTTTGTATGGATACTGCAATTCTATGGGCATTTATATACCATAGAACCATATTTCAGGGAAGAAGTTTGTATGGGGGCTACGAGAAATTATGGACCGATTCTTTCCATTTTGAACATAATTTCTTCTTTTATCATATAAATAATGAGTGCAAAATTTTATGGTATTCTCTGCAATGAATTTACCCAAAATCACAAAAATCATGTGAAAATTATCAACATTTTTGGAGGTTGTCTTACATTTTGATCCATAACCCTGGTTCTACCAATTCGATTTTGCTGATTTTCAATACCAAACTGCTTAGAAAAATTATAAACATTTTGGAATACATTTCATTAATTTTGCTCATCTATTTTGGACGTGAGAGTGTTTTACACAGAGAGACAGACGGACATTGCTCCATCGACTTAGAATTTCATAAGGATCAATAATATATATACTTTGTTGGGTCTCAGATGAATATTTCTCAATGTTACACACGGAATGACAAACTTATATATACCCTCTTTCACCACTTGTGGTGGTGGAGGTATAAAAATAGAAGGTAGTTTCATTCTCTCTTTATTTTTTCAAATTCTATATCTGACATGCAAGGCGAATTTATACAAGGTGGAGTAAGTCAATCAGCTGATAACTTTTTTTTCGCTTTTTGGTTCTAACAGTTGTCAAAGCTTTTGTTTATATTTAAATATCTACATATTCTAAGCTTATTAACAAAATATTTATTTTTTACATAAATAAGTATATTAAGTTTTAATACATATTTGTTTAATTTTAAAATTTTGGTTTTTTGACATTTGTTAAAACCAATTGTTGTTTTTGTAGAACTGCCACCACCTTGTATGAATTCGCCTTGCTGATATGCTTAAGGATTTTGAAGTTTTCATAAAAATAGTAATGCCATATTAATTTTAAATTTTCCCTTACATTCTTTGGGAAGACATAATTTTCATTAATTTGAATATGTATAAAAAAATATTTTCTTTCAAATTGGGATCAAAGGATCATTTTCTAATGATGAATGATACATTACCCAACAAACGACAACAGTGGCTGGATATACGTAAAATTTGCAAAGAAGATTTGCCAAAACAGCCAATGGTGTGCTCCGACCATTTCCTTAAAAGTAATATTTCAGTTAAAACAAAACGTGTGAGATTGGATAGAATTCTCCTCAACAAAAATACATATGAGTATTTTAATGTTATAAAATCGAATAAATAAAAAAATATGAAAAAGGAAATTTCGCAGTCGGTAGGATTCGAACCTACGCTCCCAGAGGGAATCTGATTTCTAGTCAGACGCCTTAACCGCTCGGCCACGACTGCTTATTGGAACGTCTGTCTAAGTTAAAAGATGTATGTATAATTTGATTGGAAGTATTAAACATTGGAATGTTTTTAATTCAACACACACACACATACATTCGCTTTTATACAAAACAATTCGACAAGGTTGCCATAAGTTAATATTTTTAAGACTTAAAAGAGCTAACTTGATTTCATCACAATTGTGTGTAATCCCCCATTAACATGATGTCTGAATATATGTTAACTTAAAAAAGTTATACGGTCCAAGTAGGGTTTTAATTTCCCGACCTATTCTGATTCCCGGGAATCGTAAATATTTATTTGATAACGGTAGCAGTATACAGTTTTTTAAAATTTCCGTTAAAAAAAAATTGTAAAAATACCTAAAAAATTTTTGAATTTTTTAGTTTCTCTTATTTGAAATTACCCACCCAGATATAACTTTCATTACTAAGTAATGAATTAAAATTATGAATATTATATACAAATTTCATATAATCATTATTTATCAGAGCTTCGAATTAATTCATCAAAGGAATGAATTCAATGCATTAACTGAATCGTTAATAGATAAAATTTATTTTGAGTTTGAAAATGGAAGTAAGAATAATTGCTTTCGATCCATGTACATATGTTATCTATATAAATATATAAATGTCTTTGTAAGTTTGTTTGTTTGTTTGAGCATCACGCCTAAACGGCTGAATCGATTTTATTGAAATTTGAAACGTAGATAGATCCTTACTTGGAAGCGTCAATAGGCTATAACTTTTTTCTATACTTGGACCAGAAAGGGGTAAACAGGGGGAAAACCGGTAAAATTGGTACCTTTAGTTCTTAAACAATAAATACTAAACGGCTGAAACGATTTTATTGAAATTTCCAACATAGACTACGACAGGGGTAGCGAAGCGCACCGGGTCAAGCTAGTATATACATAAAGTCTTCATTTAATGTCTCATTATTTACAAAATATAAAATATTTTGAAAATAACTTTTAAAAAATATAAAGCTTAAAGATGAAAATTAACAAAATCAAGATGATTATGATATCATAATACAATGTCTGCAAACAAAACTTAATATAAAGCTGTTATTGTTACCAACAAAAATTTATTCCGTTAAAAAAAATTGTAATAAATACCTCAACAATTTTTGAATTTTTTAGCATAGGGTACAACTAGAGGCGCAAATGAGAGTAAGCTGAGAGTGACAATAATTACTCTCTTCACACGTACTTGTGATATGTGAATTCAACATACTTGTGAGAGAATTAAACACATCAAAATACTTGAAAATTTAACTTTGATTTTTCCGACTTTATAAAATTTCTACAAGGACACTTTTTTTTCGAAACACGTTAACTTTAATGAAAAGAAAAAAAAATATTTTTTAAATTCTCACTTCATTTTTTTGTGGCATTAAAAATAGAAGAAATTTTAAATTTTCATTCGAAAAATCCCAAATAAATAATGGTAATAAATGCGTGTAAAAGCGAAAATTGTTAAAAAAAAAATTTCACGTTTTTTGTGAAATTTGTATTTTCGTATGTTTTTATTTTCCGACTAAAAATCCCTTGAATCGGGTAGTGAAAAATTTCCTGGAAATCTCGGGATAAAAACCCTAGATCCAAGGCATATTTAAATAATACATCTTGATACGGTCTGTTCAAATAATTTTAGCATAAAAACGGTTATATACATATTTGTTAGTCTCCGTGGACCGAAATAAACTATGCAATTGCAAATAACTTTTTCTTTGCATTATCGCATATTTTGATATCCCGTGCGTCATTGAATACAACGAATTGTTATCAAAATTTTCAAATACAAACATTTTTGGGGAAAATGTTTGTGTTAACAATTTTGTTTATAAAAACTTATGAAATTGGTGTTTTTTACGAAAATGACACGCATTAATTGCCATTTGTACTACTTACTTTTTCAAATATTCATAAAATAAGTTAAAAATATATTAATTATTTTACCACAATCCATTAAATTTGTTAAAATTTGTTTTGGCCAACTCTGCTTTTTTGACACTTCATTGCAGAAAGTGGCGGTTCTAGGAGACAGTTCCGAACTAGTGATTTTACCCATCATTTAGGGTGGGAACTAGTTACTTCAATAGCTACGTGACTAGTTATTTTAAAACGTGCATGTTATAAGCATGACCCTTTTTGATTACAATGCGATTCACATACTGGTTAAATAGCGTCAGTTACCTTACTAGCTACCTAACTGGTAACTTGATCAGCTACATAACTAGTTATTTTAAATCACGGGTGCTACTTGACCTCAAATAGTCAGCTAAAAAGACATAACGATAGCTTATATACAAACCTTTCTTTAAAGCGACTTCACTATAGGTTACTAAGATACACTAAAGTAACTATTGACTTCATTCTTTGTTACATGGGACATCAGTGTACAGTAGCAAAAATAAAAATTAACTGTATGAGACTTACACCGAGTCAATTAAGTCTCCGTACAGGCATACTCATAATATATACTAGGAATTTATGGTCACTTTTCAATACAAAAATCGTATAAACTAGAAATCAACATAAACATAAAAATTTACATAAATTCATTAATTGTACGAAAAGTATCACCAATTGCATTTAATATGTGGTAGGTCCTCCTCCTGTTCATCATCTTTGTCACTGACCGGCATTAGCAATTGCAAATTGCACCATTTAAATGGCTGTGCATAGAATGGATCAGCAAAATTAAAAAATAACGGATTAAAATAAAAACTACTTAAAAAATAGCAGCCGTTTTTACACTATGAACTTTGCTATCACTGTTCAGTGATTTAATTTTTGACATTTGAAAGAAGAAGAATCTATTTGCTAGTCGAAGAAAAACAACAAATGATTCGTAAATATTAGCAGAAGTTGTCGAAAACAAAAGAACAAATTACATCGTAGAAAAAATTGTGAAATAGTGTAAAAAATATAATATTTTAAAATATTTTTTTCATTAAATGATTCATATTAGTAAAATGAACATGATTAGTCTAAATTAGATTCAAAGAAATAAATACACTACAGTTGTTGCACACAACGAACGAAAAATTATTTTTACAAACAAAAATAATTATCGATTATTACAATTTCTGTGTCTTGTGAAAAACGAAAAACAAAAATAATAGAAAGAAATTTAATTAAATTGAATTTTATTCGCATTAAGTTAAAATTAGCTACTGATGGTGTTCCACTGGCTAAATAGTAATAATTATGTTATTAAGAAGCTTGTCTCCGGCATTTCTAGCCGGTCCATTGTGGTTGATTCACTAATACTAGTGTTTATTTTTGGTACCAGTTGCTGTGATGCAACTGCTACAGACATCGCGCTTGATGCAAAGGCGACGTTAACGCATCGCATTGACAGCCTTAACCTTCTTGTGTACACCTTCCTGCTGACCTTGACTGTATTGACAATATGGTTGTTTAAGCATCATCGTGTCTCATGGTTACATGAGACTGGCCTCGCTGTGATATATGGTAAGCTTATTCTGTGTTTTTTTTTAGTTTTTGATGGAACCTATCGTTATACTTGTGTGGGTTATAATACTATAAACCTCCTACCCCTCAATTGTTAGACACCCATTATACAAGGGTGTCAGTTGCTTTTTTTTATATTATTATCACCTTTAAAACACTAACACAATGTAAATTACTATTAATGTGGCTTTTGTTGCGTTTGTGTTATGTTTGTTGACTTCAAGAACCACAATCGATTTATTATTATTAATAGCATTTTTTGTTATTGCTTTATTTGTTTCATTTGATTTATTTTTTTTTTTTTTTCATTTCCATATTTTCAAACATACATATTTTCAAAACTTTTTTGTAAACTAAGAAATTCACCTGTTGATTAGCATTATACTTATTTAGCTGGGAATTCCCAATTGGATTATAATGAAATTTAGTATTGTTTTTCATGCTAAACATTTTTAAGTCGTATTTTATTATTAAATGATGTATATATATAACTTAATAATTTCAGGTTTTTGTTACGTTTAACAATAATTGTGTAGATATTTAAATATACATACTTACCCAGCAGTTTGAAAATTGCCAGTAGGAGACCTTACACTAGCTATATAACTACTTAAATGGTTTATTGGTAGTTAAATGGTTATCATTTTCACTGAATTTCCCCAGCGTATGCAATAATAAACAATAGTCAGATATTCCTTTTGAAAATAATATCGATTAATATGAAATCCAGTAAAATATAGGTACCACTTCGATGATCACATATAATGCTGAATGTGGCTGTTGGCATTTTGGTACTCACTGATGCTGCAGAAAATGCAAAAATTAAGAGTAGACAAACTCGTAATACTTAATAACAAATAGAGAGCTGTATAGATAAGAGCTCTGTGCATAGGGTAACATAGAGACGATACGTAATTGTCAAAAACCTAAGTCTGTTGTCAAAAACCTAACTCTTGCAACAACAAAATACATGCTAGATAATGTATTTTGTTGTTGTGTCATACATATGATTTGTTGTATTTTTGTTTGATAAATCGGTATGTCTCGTCTCTATGTATAATTCTCTATGGCTCTGTGGCTTAGTGATTAGGGCATTTGAATATAAAACGAGAGTTTATGAGTTGAATCTCGGTCTCTGAAAAATATATTTTTATTTTTTTCCCAATACTGGTGTATTAGTACTATTGAATTTAAGTGTTATGCATAGTGTGTCTGCAATGATCACCATGTTAAATTCACAAGTCAACGTTACTCGTGGGTTCAAAATTTACTTGTTGTAGTTCTCAGTGGCTAAGAAGTGAGTAGCCAATTTATATTCCTAAGAAAAGCCGTTGATGCAATTTAACTTCATGTCCGAGAGTTCAGAAACCTGAACGTAGATATCCTAATGCCGGTCAGTGACAAATATGATGAACAACAGATTTATCTTTCATGTAGGCATGTTGAGAAGATAATAATGATCCTTGTTTCACAGACACACGTATGTGGATATCGATGATTCTCTCAAGGGATTTCAACAAAAATTATGATAGACTTATTGGCTTAACATCGTTTGCTTTATTGTTTGCTTTATCCCTCCTATCGGAATGAATATCACAGTGCATTCCATGATAAAAAAAACAGGTGTTCCACTTCTCTCACAAACATATTTTTGAAGTTTATTGGAGTTATTTGAAATTAGTTTTTTGTAAACAATAAAAAAATCTTTACCATTAAAAAAGGGAAATAATGTTTAAGAAATGTTTATTATTAATGCGTAGTTTATATTAATGCTTCAAAAATACATATTTAATGAAATTATTTGTTTCTTTTGAAAATTTTGTTAACCATCCAGATTTTGTCAAATGTAAAACATAGTTTATTCGGTTCAAAAGTAGGTCCTATATTTAAAAAAAAACTTTCTTTAAGGACATAGGGTGAATGCACCAGTAGTCGGCAGTTTAACTTTTTTTCAGTTTTTAAGGTGGTACCATTATGAGTGCGAACATGGTATTGGGATGTTAATGGGTTATTGTTGTTTAGTATTTTGTATAGTTTTAGACTCAATTAACACTTTTCAAGCAGTTTTTATTAAATTTGAGCAATTTACGTCTTCTTGAAAAAACACGATTCGTGCCCGAAGTCGGCACCCTTAATCCTAATGTCGGCAATTTGTGATCCAATTGTCGGCATTGCATTTTTTATTAAGAAAATGATAAAATCTTAAAAGAATTCAAGCGGTCGTATATATGGAAATACAACCATTGGTACCACGGTCTTGCCAATTGCTGAAAAGACCAATAGCACTGTAATTGTTTCTTTTTCATTCCCCTTTTGTATGAAATATACATTCCGATATCCTTTTGGAGCCAAAACTTTTAGGGCACATACTAAAACTTGTTTCATCACCATTAAATATTCGGGATGGATGAGCTAAAATATCCAAAGCGCTCTGATCATTCAGACATTTCTTTAATCCATCAAACCATTTTCTTATGGCTTCCTCTGTTACTACCGCTCGACCCTAACTAATTCCTTCTGCTTCTCTAATTGATAGACAGGGATGACGTATCAAACACCCTTAATATCATTTCCTTCCTGGTCGGCCGTTTAAAAACGGTCTGGTTCGCTGTTCTTCCTTCACGATTGTTTGAACCGTGTTTAGCAAATCCTCACTTTTTAATGGAAATCCACATTTTGCTAGATCTTGGCACCATTTTACTAAACGCTTTTCTTCAGAATCAGACAACACGGTTTGTGGACCCATTTTCCTAGCACCTTCAGAAACACGTCCGTATAATCTGTCCATATTTTTTACTGGCACCTAATACCGAAATCTTCCTTTCTCTTATTTCACAAAGAGCATTTTATAAGGCTTCTTCAGGATATTGGTGCATGGGTCTTTTTCCTTGTGTGTCCATATTTGTAATTCTAAAATGTTAGGAAAATAATCCCTTCTAAATCTCAAAATATTACTCGGTTTTGCGATCTCCAGACAAATAAAATCTGCTGCCGACTTCAGGATTCTTTAAAAATACCCATTTGCCTGAAGTCGGCATCACCATGCCGACTATTGAAAATCATTGAAATATTTGTTCCTAATGTCGGCATTGATTAAAATAACCAAACAAATTATTTTTTGTAAAATCTTTTACATTGGAGGTAATATTTAAACAAACTTTTATTTGTTAAAACCGCTTTAATAACAAAATCACTTAAATTAATATGGTTACTTACTTGTTTTAGTTGGCCCCGAAACTAAAAAATTTCTTAAAAAACAGGCACTACCGCACCTGTTGCAAGATGGTCACTGAATAAGGTCAAAAATAGATCAAAATACTCATCTCACCTAAATTTAAACATTACATAAAAAGAAATGAGTGTATGTTAAATTAAAGTTAAATATTACTTTTGTATAAAATTATCGTAATTCCTATTTATTAAGCTTTTAACTCAAAAATGCCGACTACTGGGTCATGCCGACTATAGGAGCACTTACCCTATAACAATTTTATGTTTTTCTGTAAGATATCTTTACGGAGATAAAAAACTTGTCATAGTTTTTGAATATGTCGTCCCTACGCCCTTTGGAACTTGGTCTATTTATTATCAAAATTTTAACGGGCCACATGTTCTAAAATCCCAAAGCTGGGATTAGAAAATGGAAAGCAGTTTTGGAAACATTGATGTGAGCCCTATTTATTCCCAAAGTATTTTCCCAGCCCCGAAGAAAATGTGGACCCAAAATAGTGAAAAATATAATTTTTGGGATTTTCGTTTAAATTTTTAGGAATTGCGGTATTCCCTTTGACGTTTTGACAATTTGTTTTACACTTTGTTATTCAGAATGAAAAAATTAAAAAACGTTTAAAATTTCATTGAGTTTTGTTAATAAATAAAGATTTTATTACATATTACATATTTATTGAGCTTCTTAAACTAAAAATTGTATAACAATTTTGATAGGATTGCAAATATTAAGCTACGTACACACGATTGTCATATTCATACAATGTTGTTTCAACATAAGTTCTCATGGTTGTGTTAACCATTTTCTGAGCATGTTTCTAACAATCTGACAACAGTGTGTACGTAGCTTTAGGAACAATTTGATCCACATTTTTCCGAACTATTTTTTTTTTTGTTTAGATAAGTTAATTTTTCGTCTTATAAAAAATTTCAAGTCAATATCTCAATTAGATTCAAAAATATGCAACTTTAAATCTCCGTCCTTCAAAAATATTGCACTATTGACAAACTTGACAAAATTTTAAAATTTAAATTTTGAAATGCCTATATCTCGGAAATTATAAGAGATAGCACACGCAATCATGTTTTTTCAAGACCTAGACGAGGGCTTTCCAAAAATATAAAAAGCTTTAAAATCGGATGGGAAACAAAAATATGGAACGTGTTTAAAAATTGTACATGTCAAAGGTACCCTACTTTGAGCCACCATAGCGCCGCGCCTGGAGCGTTTGTAGTGTCCATTTTAATAATTTAAACTCGAATACTCCTTGGCTACGCCAATGTCAAATTTTTTTATTTTTTTATAAATGTCAGATTTCATAAAAATTTTGATTCTGCCCCACTGTGCATAAGTAAGGTTTAATGTAAGTTTGCCGTTTTCTTGGTAATTTTTATAATACATAATACATTTGCACACTATTGGAAGGGGAGCCGATGTCCGTTTGAGAGCCTGTCCGATCGTCTGTAGCTAACTTTAGTGCTTGACGAAATTGCTTTCCTTGGTCAATCCGCAGACGCATTCTATAATGGACCACACTCAACCTTTCGTTGGGCTTAACAATATTATACATAGTTATTCATCTTGATGAAGAGAGACTATGGTTTATATGTTTGCAAAACAAAAAATACCAAATCTTACATTCTTACTTATTATGAAAACTAAATATAAGTTTTATGATGCTGTTAGACTGCAATTTCATTTTAATTCGTTATGCAGTATTGCATTGGCACAGATACTACTGTTGAAAAAGAAGAAATTTGGTTCGGTTTCTTGTGTCATCCGTATTTTTTTCCTTGGAGTCTGTGTATTTTTTTATTTTATAATTATTAAAAAATCGAATTTCGTTAATTTAAATTTTTTGTATGATGATTACCAGGTATAGGCATATTTTACTATATCCTCGTCAAATATAATCGACGGGTTTATCCGATTGTACGGCTGAGATAAACCAGTCATATCTAATGGTTCCCCGGAAAGTGAATACCCATGAGCACTTCTAGTGTCTCAAGTCCATCAGTGGTCCACCTAGCCATTCGTTTCTGAATATATCCTTGAACAGTAGCTGTTTTCGACAGAATTTGCGCAAACGGCTGCAGGAACATTGGAAGCCGCTACAGAAGTTTCTCCAGGATTAGCGTTTTACACTTCTAACCTGATTTTTAAATTTATTCAACATATACTTATAAGGTAACCAGTTTCTTGAAGAGTGTCATATCCAATCCCTTTTCCTAATTTCCATAATGACCACAAATCCTCTCCCGATATATTTTTTTTCAAAAGAGTCAATCTTGATATTAAGATGGGTTCAAATATCCATCTATTATTTCAAATCAATAGTTTTTTTTTTTAATTTTTTTTTATTTTTTCTTATTCTGAAATTATTTCAGATACAGTGCACTCGCGGTAACGTGAACACCGTCTAACGTGAACACCGCCTAACGTGAACAAGCTTTTGTTTAAATTGACTACTCTGTAACGTGAACAAACTCAGAAAGCTCTATTACGTGAACAATTTTTTTCGCTGGATTTGTTTTCTGCAACACTGAAATACATACATTAAATTCGATTTTTAGAGTTTAGAAAATGCCCTTATATTAAAAATGTGTTTGTATCCTCTAAATTAATATTTTTTGTATGTCAACGAATGAGTAATTTTATTTGCTATCTAATTTTATTTCAATGTATATTTTCTCGTGATCTCGTTTTGTTATGTAATGCATTTTAATCAATAATCCTGTTTTATATTTTAATAATGAATATAATAAAAGAATTTCACGTTCTAGCGTGTAAAACACAGATTTATATTATAATATTTTATTTTTTTTCCATGAAATTATACAATCGCTAACGTAAACAATTTCACTAACATGAACTCCCTTGGTTTTAATTAGTTCACGTTACCGCGAGTGCACTGTATTGTGAATATAAATTTGTTTATTATAATTTAAGTATTATGACTGTTAAGTGATTAACAGTGATCTAAATACATTTAAATTTATCTATACACACATTTAAGTGAATATAAACAATTCACCAAATCATGAGATTTATTAAAAAACGGTTAATCCGAAAATCAACATTTTAAATTAACTGGTTCGCAAAAAACCGGGGTTTCGGTTAACCGGTTTATAAACACTATTTCATATAGAAATACATCATTCGACCTAATCTCATGCCGATCGGTCCAAAATTGCACATAGCACCCATATAAGATCTACTTCCGAAAATCACTCATGAAAATAAATTGTTGAAATTTTTAAAGAAAAATGTTTTTTCTCAGTTACTCAGTTCCTTACCTATTTATTGTATAACTTACACTTTATTATTTATATTTTTTTAAAAATACATACATCTAAATATTTATTAAAAATATAATGTTAAATAAAGAGTGAGTCAGAAAATACTTCTACTTGTATTAAGTTAAATAAAACTTAAACCGTTCAATATAAAAATTCTCAAAAATTTATTAAAATATTGTTCAAGTTCATTAAACATTAATATAAATAAATAATATAACACTATAAAAATATTAGCTTATTACTCGGTATTTATAAATTTATCCAATTTTCCGGAAATCCTCCCATTAAAGATTTTATAGTTGCTTCCGTTACCTTTCTGCGCGAGGTGGTCGGCTTACACTTTAAATCGGACATTTTCTGATATACCTTTCCTGTGTTCTTTAATTCTGTTGGGTGGATTTGCATCCCGTGGTATAAATATGACCCAGAAGTTGTAAAAAGAGTAAGTAAGTTCCATCATCTATCACACAACAGGTGTATTTTTTTAAATAAAATTTGACCTGAATTTTTACGCTCGTTCTTTTGCTTCTATGTTCTTTATCGCATTGCGATCTGGAACTTTCTTAACTTTATACGACTTGAACCCAGCATTTGCTTTAGCCCTGCGTACAAAATTATCAGAGCATTTAACCTTACGAGCTGCTTCTTTTGCTTTGCCAATATATGTTAGACCTTTTCTTCTTCCTGATCCAGGTTTTCTTTCAATATACAAGTCTTCCTTATATTGTTTAATGGCGTTTGAAACAGTGTGGTGATGGACCTTCAGATATTTTTCTATTTTTTTTTTTTTGAAAGTCCATATTGGATTTTTTGAAAAGTTTTAAATATTTTTTCACTTACTTTTTTCTGTTCTTTTTAACCGAAATTACAGTTGAAAATGATTAATTTAGAAAATTCAACTATGATTATCATAAAAAGTTAACGCGATTAAACAAATAATAATTTGTTGCACCAAGGATAAGTTCTGGCTGGAATAGTGTGTATAAGTTTCTGACTCACTCTAAAATATACATTTTAATTATTGTAACATATACCTTTCTAATAGTTATCAGTTCCAATATTCAGCAGTTGTGTACAATTTCTTAATGCTTTGCAAATTTTATTCTGCCTAACATTACGACATAACTGAAGCTAACACGCCACAACTAGTTGTCTTGCGCAGGCCTTTAATTCAGAACACCAAACATAAAATTGTCCTTAAAAAAAGTTAGTTTATCCAAATCTGCAATAAAATTTGTTGTGTGAAATGGATTATACGCCAAAGTGAATATAAATGGTCGTCTATTAATCATAACTTGTATTGAAATGTTCTCAGCAGTGCTCGTTTTTATTTTCGGTAACAACATATGTAAAATATCTTTTTTTATTGCAATTGCAACCCCACCGCCATGCGTAGATCGATCCTCACTAAAAATGTTATAGCCACCAAGTTGGAATTTATGGCATGGTTTCAAAACAGTCTAATTTAGATGGAACTACAAAATATATAAAATTTAGTAGTTATATAGGTAGCAGTTGAGGTAGTAGTTGACGAGTAGTTGATGTAGAAAGAAGATAATAAATTTATCTATCTTTCAAAACTACCTTTTTTTGCTAAACGCAATAAACGAAATAAAGCGGTTTACTTTAGTACAATAAATTGTCACCTCTGAATACGAAATAATATCTACAGCATTGATGCCCATTTCATAGCACAATTTTGCAAGCTAACCACACACATATTCCTATTCTCTTTTGCTTAGTCGTCACTGAGACAGCGACGAATGCAAACGCTAAGCGGATGTATTTCTATTTTTTCATGGCCACTGAAAGAAATATTTGGATTGTTTAATATATTTCAAACTTAAAAGAAATATTGAAGTGTTGTTTCGTTTTTCCCTCAATTTACTTCTTGGGCATCCCTGATCTACAGGCAAAAATAAACATTGTGTATTGTTATTGTTGTATATTAATGTATATTAACAACGTTGCCATATTATTTACATGAAATAAAAATTCGTTCTATATTATATTTAAAGAAATTTAATGGATACTATAAATTCACAAAATAGTAGTTTTTAAATTTTATTGGATTTTGTTATTTTCTTTTTCTATTTTTGAATAATAATGTTACACACTAAGTAATAATCGTTTGTGAATATAGGGGTTATTGCGTTAACAAAACTAAAGAAATACCAAAAACAAATTTAGTGTATCATCAAATAATTGTTTTAATGATGAAATTATTTAAATTAATGTGCAAAAAATGATTTATAATTTATTAGTATACACAGAAGTTAGCAACACGAACATCTGAAACGAATAAAAACGAATTAATTTTTCAAACACTCTGAAAATAACAACAACACAAAAGTTTTATTTCTGTAATTTTTGATATTATCCCAGCAGTTTGAAAAGTGTCAATTGGAAACCTTAACTGTAAAGATTTGTATTTTTAAACTACCACACCATTTATATTTCATGATATGCTCTATTTTGTAAGTGGCAATAGTTTTAGTAAAAATAAGAAAACGAAAAAGGCAAATGCTACTACTACCGCTACAGAAAATAGTTTGAAGCAGTATTTGTTCCAATAGTTGATAGTTATCGTAGATTTTTAAGCACTGAAGCTAACATTTTGTACGAGTTTAGTTTACATGGTTAATCTGTCGTCAAATAAACATAATGCTACATAAAGATGATTAACAAACATAGATTTCGCTTTTTCAGTTACTTCAGCATTTATCATCATATGTTTTTAAAGTTTTCTCAGGAATATAATATCATTTAAAGGAGCTAGTTCTGCTTTGTTTGAAGTGAACCAGTGAACCGCATAACCCATTATAAATCCACCAACATCAGTTAGGCCATTGAATTCTAACTCGGATATCTCAAATATCAATATTTAAAGGCCATCCATCTGGCTTTACAAATGCCTGAGGAAATTCCACCCAAATGTTAATTAAAAAAACTCATAATCATTGCATGGAAAATCCTATTTAATTTTATTGTTTGAAAAATATAAATTATTTGCACTTCATCATCCAATATTTAAATTTCTGTCAGAAAATTCTGTATTTTTATGCGGGCCAATGGTTTTTAAATCTCTTAAATAAATTTACTTCTGAGCCAGTCGAAGCGCATATACATATTTCTTTCGTTGAATACATGCTAAAATTATTTCAAGTATATGGTGTTTGCAACAGAGGAATAAAATATCTCTTTATTTTTTAACAAAATATTGGGTGTATGACTTTAAAATGTGGGATTTACAATAGATGGCGTATCTTTTGAACGCGATTTTTGTTTTTAATAACTTATATGTCATTTTGAAGGGTACATATCTGTAATTTATTCTCACTAAGTTATTGAACAAAATTTTTTTTTGCTTCGAAAATGTCGAAGCAAAGCTTATGGTGAATGTGTTCCATAGATTTTAATGTGCGAGAGAACCCAGCCAAAAAAGTTTGAAAAGACCTAGAATTGAAGATTGTTGTAAAATCCAACAAGAACTTGCAAAATCATTGGGAGCTACTCAAGCAGCAATTTCAAAACGTTTGCGAGCAGCAGGATTCATTCAAAAGCAGGGAAATTGGGTACCATATGAATTAAAGCCGAGAGACCAAAGAGGAATGTATCCAATATTTTGAAAAAACCAGAAGATTGTGAAATTTGAAAATGAGTATAATGAGCTAAATATAAGAACAAAATGCAAGCATGTATGCCTAATTAAGACTATATTCAAATATTCGTATTCGGGAGAAACACACTACTTTTATGACGTCAAAGCGACGCTCGAAACTTAACTTCAAATACACCTCTGCTACGACCATGTGAAATTTCACGTCAATCGAATAGCAAGATAGAAATAACAGATTAATTTCAAAGAAAAAAAAAAATATTCTGCATATTATGCACAGTATTATCAACCTAGAGCCGTTTTGTGGGAAATATTCGCTTGGATGGAAGCCATGCAACTGTAAATTTCAGATTTATGTTTGTTTTATTCAAAAATTATATAGAATTATTATTTGTATAAGGCAATTCCAAATTTTTACGGAATAATGTATACTTTTAAGTAGCTTATGATGTTTGCATTGAATGATTCCAACATTATTTTTAAAGACATGATTTTATTTCAGCTATCTTGTATCATTTTCATTATATATTTAATCAGCATCTATATTTCACTTATTTTCAGGTTTAATTGTGGGTGCTGCTATACGATATTCAGCTTCATCAAAGCCCCTAGTACATTTGGAAGTTGAACCTGAACCAAATTCAAAGTTTAACCAAACTCTACCACCAGATACGCTTTGGTTAAAAGTAATTGTCTTTTATTTTAACTTATTTACATAAATAATTTATTTTATTGTTGATAGTTTCCGGGCAAGTTAACGCCTCCTGATAATAGCGAACATTTAGAAAATAAAACGTATGCATACACTTTTCGAAGTCAAGTTTATGATGTAGTGGAGAATGAAATCGATTTAAAGGCTACATTTGATCCTGAAATATTTTTCAATATAATTTTACCACCTATTATATTTCATGCGGGCTACAGTTTAAAAAAGGTAATGACCACATACAAAAACATTTATAAAAACAGTTTAGTTAAATGCATATCTTATTTTTAGAAATATTTTTTTCGTAATCTGGGAGCCATTTTAACATTTGCTATATTGGGCACAACATTATCAGCGTTCCTAATCGGTGCCATTATGTACGGTTGTGTGAAACTGATGCCATCATATTTGAGCAGCAGTTTTACATTTCTGGACACACTGTATTTTGGAGCGTTGATTTCTCCAACAGATCCACTAACAATACTAGCCATTTTTCATGATCTACATGTTGATGTTAATCTTTATGCGCTGGTTTTTGGTGAATCTGTTTTGAATGATGCGGTTGCGATTGTTTTAAGCGGGTAAGTGTTATATACTACCTGTAATACAAATTTAAAGATTAAACAAAATCTAAAATTTAACAAAATTGTTAATTGATCACAATAAAATTCACATTTCCCACCAAATGTATTTTTCAATGTTATAGAAAGTAAAAACAAGTTAATATATATTTATTATTTTAACAACAAAAAAGTGAGTGTTTTTTTATTTGTTTTCTATACAAATTTACTACATGAATTCTTTTTCTGTTATATTAACAAAAAATCTATTTATCTTTTTAGAGCGATACAAAACTATGGAGAGCACTATTCCAGTACGGGAGAATTCGAAACATATGCCTTCTTTAGAGCTTTGAGTGATTTCTTTGGCATATTTATGTTATCATTACTAATTGGAGCTTTGATGGGCTGCTTTACAGCATTGATATCCTTTTTTGTACCAATCACCATAAGTCATAAGATTAAACATATCCATTTTAATTATATTACGACGCTCCAATACTGTAACTACAAAAATACTGTTCCCACTACAATTTTGCGTAACATGTAGTAATTTTTGTTTGTATATAATTCTTAATTCACAAACATAGACTTTCAGCGTGACTATGATTGCTTAGACTAACTAGTTGAGAATAATTGAAAAGACAACAAAATTATGTTTCATGTTTTGATTATTTAATGTTGTAATAATATTGTAAACCAGAGTACTTGAAGGCTCTGGTTACGATTCATAATGGATTTTTTAAAAGTAGATATAGAGTAAGAAAATATCTTAGGTATTGAAGATAATTTATTTCAAATTTCAATTCTAACTAAAAACGATATTTCATATGGGAGTACTATTAATGAATTTCTAGAATTTATAATATTAAGACAATTGACTATGTAATTTTTTCATTCCGTATCCCTTCATTGACCAGACTATAAATGTACTAAATTACCTAAAATGCACTATTTTTCATTGAAAATTGTTTAAGATTTTATAGAAACTACTACATAGTATAATTATTTTAATGACAATATTGTTTATTAAATTGTTAAACTAGTTTATACATATATGATATTCCTTAACTTGTGTCACACTTGACTAAATTTACTCGAGTTCGAGATTTTCCTCTACTAGAGTCGGCGCTATTTGTTTTGATGTCCTATAGTACCTTTCTTATAGCAGAAGCTTCCGAATTAACTGGTGTAGTAGCAGTATTATTCTGTGGCATCTGTCAAGCCCATTACACCTACAATAATTTGTCTGAAAATTCTCGTACAAGAACCAAAGAAATATTCGAGTTATTAAATTTCTTAGCAGAGAATTTCATATTTTCATACATTGGTGTTTCCATGTTCACCTTCCCAAAACACCATTTCGATGCAGTATTCATAATAACTGGTTTTGTAAGTTTCATAAACCTTTAACCAATTAAGAAGTATTGCTTTGAAAACACATATTACGGCTACTTATAGATATGTGCTGCCATCGGACGTGCTGTTAATATTTATCCACTATCATGGTTGTTGAATTTAAACCGCAAACCTAAAATTTCTTCGAATTTCCAACACATGTTATTCTTTGCAGGTAAATTGTAAATTTATTTTAAATAATAATTAATGTTACAAAAATATTTTATATTTCTTGATTTGTTCAGGTTTGCGGGGCGCCATGTCATTTGCTTTAGCTATACGTAATACCATATCAGAGGCTCGTCAAACTATGTTGACCGCAACATCTTTAATTGTTATATTTACTGTTGTTATACAAGGTGGCGCATCAAACTTTCTATTGAGTTGGCTTAAGATACCGTAAGTAAATGTTGGTCATTACAATTATTATAAAGTAATAATTTAATATCATTCAAATTACAGTGTTGGTGTGGACGAAGAGACTGAGCAATTAAATAATTATCAGATTCACAGTGTGAGTATTTTAAATTAATATACATAGTGCATTTATTCAAGCATAGAGTAGATTTCCTATGTTTTTCCTCTTTTTTGTCGTGATAATTGACGTTATTTACAGTTCTTCAAACATTTGCAAGCTTTTTTGTTATAATTATTTTATTCTTTGCTTAATTACTATTTACATTATTTTTAATATTAAAATTTGCCACATTTATTTCTAAATATATTTTAAAAAAATGCTTTACTTTTTCAATTATTTTTTTTCAACATTTTTGTATGCGAAAATTACCAAAAAAAAAAGGTTTACAATTCAATGGAAAATACAACAAACGTGGTATGTGTAAATATTTTCATCATTTTTCAATTAATGTAAAATACTTGAGTTATAATTTTAGCACACTTTTACATATGTATGTACATTAACAGAAAACACTTCAAGCTCCAAATAAAAAGGGTACACATTTAAACGCTTAAATTTCCAATTCGAGCAATTGGATAAGTTTACATAGAAGACTCCTTAGAATAAATACATAAAAGGAAAGGATAGTGATATGTTAATGAAAAAATTACTCAATTTTAATACATATGAGTGATACAAAAAAATACATAGTTAGGTTTTTGACTATATAGTTGTCATCTATGAGTTAAGTTTAGTTTGCACTTCCACTCGGAGACCATAAGATCCATTGTGATTCCCTTCAAGACTCAGATTCAGAGAAAAAAGTATGCCATGCCTAAAAAGTGGACATAAAGCAAAAAAAAGATAGCATAAAAAAGATAGCAAAAAGAGGAAAAAAAGAAAAATCCAAATCCACCGAAGATAAAGGCCGCGACGTTATGATCAGAGATACCCGTGGGAATATTATCTTGACCGATGGGCTGCTGCCAATGGCACCTGTTTGAGCTTTGTTGAGTATAATCCTATAACTACGCTTCCTCATTGCCTCCCATCACACTGTACAACCATAAGTAATAATGGACCTTACAACAGATGTATATATCCAATTTCCCATACTTGGTCGCAAACCCCAATTCTTGCCGATGGAGTTCCTGCATGTATAGTAGACATTAATGCTCTTCTACAATCTTTCCTGAGTATTTATTTTCCATGATAATTTGCTATCAAGGAAGGTCCCTAAATACTTGGCTCTCCCTGATAAAATCAGCCATTCTGTCTTCGATGGGTTTACATCCAACCCGTTAGTTCTTGTCCAGGACTAGAGATTACCAAGTGCTTCCTGCATGATGTGAATGACAGTGGAGAGAAACTTTCACTTAATCTCAATTACCACGTCATTAATCACAATTACCACGTCATGCATCTATCTTCCTACCATTAGACTTAAGGATTTTGAGAATAGAGTTTACCGGCAGTAGCCACAAAGGATGAGAAAGTACTCCACCTTGGGGTGTGCCTCTGGTAACTCGTCTTCTGATCTTATTGGTCCCTTGGGTTGAGTTGATAATCCTGTTATCCAGCATTAAAACTATCCAACTCATCAGGAAGTCGTGAACACTATGTTCTACTAACAAATCCCTCCGGAACGACTGACGTCTGACAAGCCACCTTCTAACAAGTACGTTGAAAAATTTCATCCAGTGTGAAATTTTTTTCTCATTTGTTAACGTAAGTACTTGCGTACTTACGAAGTAGTCCTTTTGATTTTTGTTTTTGTTTCTGCTTCAGTACCACCACAAGTAGATTCGTATGTTTCTCTTGACATATTTAATAATGTGAGAAATTGGTACTTTTGATATATTCATTTTCTGCAACATTATTTGCTGGTTCCGAAGTGGATTTTTCCGAACTCGGTTCCCTATAGCTTCAATAGATCTGGGAGTTCGCACGCAGCTTAGACGACAAGATTTAGGACGGTCAACCATCAACACAAAATTATGTCCAACGTTTGGAAAATGTCGCATGTTTCCATGTCACAGTTTTCAGACCAAAAATTACAATACAATACGGGTTTGAATATCTCTCCATTCCATGATTGTAAATAACGCGAGCCAAAAACTTTTAATGCGTAAATTAAGTCTAAATGTATCTTATCAAAAAAGTAATCAGTACATTTCTTACAGTAGTTGCAATAATAACACAGTGCTTCGAAAGTGAACGAACAAATATGCAGGGAGTCCATAGAGTTCGGAATTTCTCGATCATTTCGTTTTAGTGAAATAACGGTATTCCTTAACGAATTTTTAAATTGTTTATTTTGTTTGGCAGAAATGAAACACAAAAATACCTTTAAACACAAAAAGATTTTTAAAAATCGGTTGTTAATGGCTGAGTTGCGGTAGTTCAATGCTCCCCAACAAAAGCAAAAACATTTGTATGATAAAACCGAAAAAGTCGAATAACACTCTAATTTTTTTAACACTTTTACACAACAAACACAAGAAAAATTATTCGACAAAAAATAAAACATTTTGTGGAATTTTTGTTCTGGTGTTTGTTGTGTAAAGGTTTAAAAAAAGCAGAGTGTAATTTTCCAATTTTTTATTTTATCACAAAAATGAGCATAACTCATTAATTTTTTAATTGATTTTTACTTTACTTAAACGTTTTGAAATGTATGCTTTTTCACTAAAATAAGAAAACAATAGTTTACTGCTCACGATAAGAAAATTAAAATTTATTGAAAACAGTGCGTTTTTGAAACTTAAACGACTGTAACTCAGCAATTTTCTAACAGATTTTCAAAAAGTCGCATTTAGGTAAAACATATCTATTTTAAATCAATTTTAGGTTAGGTTAGGATATGTAGACAATATATATATATCAAATGAAAGGCATTTCAAAGGCCTGTCTATCTTCATTGACTTTTTTTTACTAAAAAAAAGTTTTCACAAAAACAATTTGTCCACTCAACTATTTTTATTCACCAATAAATGTTTCGTTATACTAAGGAGAAACGTATATAAGATTCGGCACAGCACTCTTATTTGTTTTTACAAATATGTACTAATTTTTTCAATCCCATTTTCATTCTTAATAAATTTTTATCATATTTGCCAAAACAAAAAATGATCAGTCATACTCTCCATTTCTTAGTGTTATTAGATTGTTTGAGCATCAGCTCAGACAACTTTGTCTTAATTGCAAACGTCATTAAATATCGTGATAAATATTTGTAAAGTAGAGACACGGAGTAAATTGAGGTGAAGGGTATAAGATATATTCAGCATATCCCTACTGAGGATACATGTAATTAAATAAAACATATTTAATAATAACATAACATTTATATTTATTAAAATGAGATCCTCCAAATGCAACGTAACAAACAACGTTACTTCCTTTCCAGCGGGATATTTTTAAAAGCTAAATAAATAGATAATTATCAATAATATTAAATTTTCAACATGTTAAACAAATTCTTCTGTCAAATATTTAAAAAATATATACATACATATCTAATCGTATAGTATAAATTTCGGCTTTAAATCACTTAGATAATTCTGTTTAATATAACCATCAGTGAATTAAAAATTGTTTAGTTATAGATAAATATGTATGTATATATAAATATACTGGTTACCATGTGAGCAACATTTTAAAAGTCATTATTCATTTTCATCATTTAGACAAACAGAGTTGTTGTATTTTTTAAGAACATGATTTACATTGATGACACAAATTGTGGATGAAAATGTTAAAAATATTAAGACGATTATTTTGTAAAACGAAACACAAAATAACTTTACCTTAATTTTCATATACAAAATAATCTTCTAAATACGTTTAAAATTTAAATATATAAAAAAGTATGTATTGTATGTATGTTTATAACACAGCCACATTTTATTGCAGGCAATCATTGACTAGATTAGATTTATTTCTATAACTAATTGTCGTTACTTTATTATGTTTTTATTGCTGTCTTTAGAGTATAGAATCAACATAATATTTAAAAATAGTCTGATGGTTATTTACAGGATTGTGGCGATTTGGAAAATAATGGCACTCCGGGCAATGGAATCGGTAGTAACGGTAGACGCAATGAAAAAGCTGTTCTTGCCAGACTATGGGGTAGCTTTGATACTAAGTAAGTAGTAAATGTTTTACTTTATACAGCGTGTTTCTAAATATTTAAATCCGAACTTTAATTGAATACAAAGATTGAGCTTTTTATTTTATTACAGAAAATTATACAATTTTTACCAAACAAAAAGAGTAATCTGAATATTTTACAATATACGAAGACAAAAATACCATACATTTGCGAATAATTTATTTATTGAATAATTTTTGTTTGTGAGATTTAGGAGAAGTATTCCTATTTGAATATATTAACATGATTTTGCTTCACGTCTCCCCTGACCCAATACATTCAAAGCACGGATCACTATTTTGTCACATTCTTATATACAAAATTAAAAAAAAACAACAATTTCTATTGCAAGTTATCATAGGATAAACAAAAACATTATATATCATAAACAAAGTATATTTATACAAGTACATGCAAGTGATCAGCTGTTCATTTTTTACTTCTTTGAAAATACTTGTGAGATTGTCAAAATTTTTTACTTTTTTGTTTTTCTTTCCGTTTGTTTACATTTTTTGTATGTGAAAATATTAATAAAAAAAAAAATTAATTTTGAAAACTTTTCACAATAAAAGTAAAAATAACATTTGGAAAACTGTGTTTCAGTTCATTGTGCAAAACAAATGTACCAGTGGCAGTGGTGACTTATTCTATGTGCGAAAGGGGCAATGTAAGTGAAATTTGTGGCAAAAATTTTCAATTATTTGACAATCTCACAATGTTTTACACAAACAAAATTAATGTTGTTTTTTTATTGTTGATTTGTTGTAGAGTTGCATGTACTTGTATAAATATACTTTGATCATAAGTAATATTAATAATTACGGCATTGTTCTCAGCGCCCATTTGTCCATTTTTTGTTTTAATTATTAAAAGTGCAGAAAAGCTAGCTTCACATAAATATTTCGTAGAAAACTGTATTAAGTAATAGTTTTAACGCTTCTGAGCCAACAAGCTGGAAAACGTTGTATATATCAACAAAAAGATTTAGATTTCAATTGTTTCAAAATAAAATTTAGGATTTTCAATTTAATAAGAATACAGCAGAGTTGTCAAATCAGAGCTTTAACACTGTTTTAGTGCTTTTAAAAATTTTCGACTCGAAAAAATATTGAGTCAGTGTTCAGTACTTTTTTAAAAGTTTCGCTGACAATAAATTAAAAATTTGTAAAACATTCACCAATTATTTTTCCTGAACAAAATGTTTCAGTCAATTACAAAAAGCTACTTGTAAACCTTTAAATAATAAAATATAATAATACCATATTTTAGCAATACACCAAGACATACATTTGAAATCGCATAGTTTTGCAACTTTAATACAAAATATTATTCGTTGAATGTCTATGTAGTTTTCACTTCCATATAGAATTAATTAAACATCCTTTAACTTAATGAAAAATAATTATAATGAAATAAATGCATTTGTAAAAGTTTCATTCCACGGTTTTGGAGCAACATTTTTAGCAGTGTAAAAAAAACATTTTCAAAATATACAGCCTAACCACAAATGCCGAAAAGTCGATCCCAAATCCATAAATAAATTTTTGTTTTAAAACTTTATGCACTTTTTGTTTTTTGAAATTTCTTTTTATTATTTACCTTATTTACATTCATTGAAAAATATGTTTAATTATCAAAATGTATATGTTGGAAAAAGTTTTGAAAACTTTTTTTTTTCAAATATTTCTTATGGTACGGAAAAAACAAAAGTTCTATTTTGAACTAAAGTCGGCTTTTACGAAAATTAACTTGTATATTTATTCACTTAGAAAACTATAGTGTACATCGAGGAAGCTAACTGCGTAATAACTAGGGTATTCAATCAATTAACCGTTAATCGGTTAACCGATTAAATAACAAACCGTTTAATTTATGTCGATTAACCGAAATTTCTGAATATGAACTTAATCGTGTACATACGTAAGTACTGTAAACTTTTTAATAAATCAAAGGAAAAACAACAAAAATGCTATTGATTTTGGTTTAAATCCTTTTACAAATTCGGAAATACTAGCTTTTTAAAACTTATATAAAGCCGTTGGACGTGGCTATAAAAGAGCATAGTAAGGATTGTGCTACTTTAATTGAATTTGAGGGAATAATACAATTTATAATTTGATGAAGGCCAACAATTCGATTGCTATCGATTTAATTGAAAGCTTAAAGTCTAGACTTAATGATAGACGAAATATAGTTTTAAACACAATAATTTTATTTCTTAACTCAGGAACAATCCCTTCTAAGTAGCAATAGTTTTTTGAAGTATAGCACTATTTATAGACAGTGCCATCTTCATTCGATTAGCCACGATTGTTTTTAAAGGACAAAACTATTATATTCAAATTCTAGAGCATTCGATGTTACTATTAGCAGCTTAAACATTTAGTGTTGTCATACTTACAAACAATGCTAATAACTGCATGCTATCAACATTGTTGATAAGTAGAAGCTTCTAATGATGGACATGTTTAATGTTGCAGGCAGTCGTTACAGACCGTTAAATTCAAATCGCTATTGCAAGTTCGTAATAGTATTTACAATAAGTAGAATGAATTAGAACGAGAGAATACAAAGTATAGAAAGAAAATATGCTTTGGAGTTGCCAGATG
Organism: Calliphora vomitoria; assembly: GCA_942486065.2. NCBI lineage: Eukaryota > Metazoa > Arthropoda > Insecta > Diptera > Calliphoridae > Calliphora > Calliphora vomitoria. Next base: position 48,878,940 of record OW818030.2, on the reverse strand, counting down.
GTTGACTTCGTAACTATTGTTAGGGTTGTCGTAACAATAGTGATTACATAACAAACTCCCTGATTCTTATACAATATGTAAAATTATGTGAAAAGTCTTAATGAAATCGTTAATCGTTAGAACTATTTATTAGAAAAACAAAAATCTTGATAATTCTGTTCGGCATAGTGGGTCGACCGTTGCAATCGGACTGCAAAATGATGTACAAACGAATGGTACAGTAGAAATGAGCACTGATGAACATACTGGTTTCTCTAATGAGAGTCAACTAAAAATTTTCAGTAGAGGCAAAAAAATGTTTTTTTTAAATACATTACAATGATAGTTGAAGACGCATACAACTGTATTTTTTGGCGAAAGAGTAGAGAAAATGATGTAAGATATTTACAGTGGGTAGATATGACTCTCTTTAGAGGAACCAATGCGATATCTCAAATATGAATACCAAAATTTCGAAACGAATCCTAATGAATATGTATGTAAATGTGTAAAATATATTATTGATTATTTTTTTTGTATTATTTTAGATATATGAAACCATTGTTAACACATTCAAGACCAACTTTATTGGAGACTTTGCCTGTGTGTTGTAATCCTGTGGCACGTCTTTTAACAACTACCGAACAATTAACTCAGGTAATAATAGCTTTTGTACATAAACATTTCATGCACAATTTCCATGTTTTTGCTCATTCCTTTGTTGTACAATTTTATTTTGGTGCTTACATATTAGGATGGTGGGTTAAGGCGCACAGATTCAGATTCTGATATTTGCATAGACGACAATGACGTAGGTCGTAGTCGTAGCGGTAGTGGTGGAGGCTCAGTTACAGGCGCGGCAGGTGATCTTCGCCGTAACTCGATTAATCGCGTAAGTATCCTATTTACGGCAGATAATCGTAGTACTCTTGCTAGATACAAAAATTGTGAATGATCCAAATCAAAACATGTGTTGTGATACTACAACTCTACTAGTCATTCTATTGTGTTTTGAACATTCTATTAATTGAAATCATTAAATGATCAATAATACATTGTAATATTAAACGCCATACCAAATTACTTACAAACTTTCTGAATAAGAAAACATGATAATAATAATAACAAAATCAACTTTATAACTATTTAAACTAACTAAACAAATCTATCTATTTGTCTACAACTCTATAAATGTTTACAAAATTGGCTTCTATGAATGGCTTGTAAATTAAAAAGATTTTCCTTTATTTTAATTAAACGCTTTGTCTTTCTTTCCATAACATTGAAATCTAAATCCGAATCGGTCACACCTATTTAACTTCTATGTATTAATTTTATTGAATATTGTGTTTCATTTATACATAAATTCTTTCTTTTATATTTCTTTCTAAATAAATTTTGTAATTTTTTTTTTTAATTTATTTTTAGTTAATGTATAACTAAACAATGTAGTAAACAATTAACAAATATAAAACAAAATCTTGTAAATATGTATGTACGTATTATGTAGGTATTTATTTATTAAATGTATTTTATTTAATTCATATTTTTTGCATGCTGTTTTAATCAAAATTTATTAATAAATTAATATATGAAGCCTTTGAAATTTTTAAATAAAAAATTATAATAAACAATTTTTTAATTTTTTCTTCTTCTTTTCTATAAAAATTTCATTTGATTCTCTAAATCTCGTTCTAATTTTTGGTGGATTTGTTCTGAATTAAAAAAACTGACTAACCATAAAACTAAACTATTTAAACACAAATAACAATATCTCTTAAACAATACAATAACAACAACAAATTTACTTTTTGACAATATATGTACATTAAATTTTAAACATCAAACTCGATAACAAAAATTGTTTGAAATTAAAAGTCGAATATATTGAATGAAACTAATCAAATAATTGCCGATCTTACTGTGGTAACAAATAATTTTATGTAATAAAATCGAATGAAAATATCAAATAATGACAAAATAAACATTTAAATCAAAGGATTGTTAAACAAACAATACAAATTCACAAACTAGTAAAAAAGGTTGGTTTTTTGTTAACTGCTGTACTTTTTGTCCTTCACATTCATTTTCAGATTTTTTTTTGACATTCAATTACTAGTACATTTTTACGAATATTTTCAGATTATATTCTTAAACACGCATAACTACATAAACATGACACAATTTATTTAAATTATTTAAACATTTTCTATACATAATTGTTATTTTGATAGTTTTGACTTTATTTTTTTTTTATTTGCATGCTGCTTTTCTTAGCTTTACTAAAGCCACCTTTGCACTTTTTGAGTTCTCATTTTAGATGAACAGCTGGTACAGTTCAATAGCTTTCTATATACAGATTGATGGGAATTCTAATAAATTAGGTAGTTTCGGATTATAGCTTTCTATATACAGATTAATGGGAATTCTAATAAATTAGGTTGTTTCGGATTACACAAAATATTTTATTAATTCAAATGAGAACTCAGATAGTGTAATGGTAGCTTAATACATTTTAATTTCTGTTATTGAAAATGGCCAAGTTAGGAGAATTTATTTACAAAAGTACAATTGTTAATATGATAAATATCTTAAATAAGAGGATCGGACCAATCTTAATTGAAAAACTTTGAAGGGAAATATTATTACGCTAAATACAATGTGGTATAGGGTATCATTTGTTCAAGCTTGGCCAACTATAACTTTCACACTTGTTTTATTTAAATTTCATGTGAAAATTTTCAATATTTAAAATAATTTTTGTTCAAATAATCCAACAATTTCTAATGAATAGTTATTCAAAGAATAATTCTAATAAAACCATGATTTTATACTGTTACCTTTAAAATACTCTTTCAGCTTAACTGTCGTTATATCTAAAATATCTTTACTGAAATAACTGCAATATAAAAGTTACCATACCATTGTATTATAATATTTTTTAATTATGAAAATACTATTTTTTTTTTCATAATTGACTATATGAAATCTAGAGAAATTAAAATACATCAATTATACGGTTTGCGTCGCTAATTGGGACCGGAGATACATTTGTATTGATTATCATTTAATTAGTTCCGATATTCATAATTTTAGCTGAAAAAATTTGATTTTTCAGTAAAAAAGAAAATTTTTTTTTGAAAAACAGTTTTTATTAAAATAAAAATAAAACTATTCATGAGAAAACCGTAAAAAAACAACAAAAATATGGAAAATATTTAGATAAAACTTCACTTCAGCAAATTAAATTTAAAACTACTAACAACCTTCATCTTGCAACCAGCAAAAAACCTTCACATACATATTTGCATTAGACTTAAACGGGATGTTTTAGCTTTGTACAAACATTTTAATATTAACGACGCAAACTGTAACAAAAACGCCGCCGAAAAACACGTTATCACAAAAATGAGCAAAACTCATTAATTTTTAAAATGATTTTTATTTAATAAAAATGTCTATATCGATTTAAAAATGTTGAATTTGATTATTTTTCATAATATAAATATAGTTGGACTTCCATTACCGACGATGTTTGTGTAAAACAAAATAAAGTCATGTAAAAAAACGAAAATGCCAAAATTTAAAATTAAATATATTTTAAAATATAAGAAATAACTTATTAAAATAAACTGAAATTTCTTTATCTCCCCAATTGCAAGTTACAAGCTGTACAAAGTTTACCTGAACCGAGGTGGTCAACACCCTGTATATCACCCTGCATTCTGGTGGTCACAAATTTAATTTTCTTAAAGTAATCATTTTGCAATCGGACCAGTAGTTTAGAAGATTCAGATTTATTATTTTATTCAGACCCCACTATGCAGCATAAGTTATAACTCTAAAATCAAATCTTTAACATGGCGTTATTCCCGTAACGCATGCACCTTATAATCATTACGCCATGATCTTTAATTTAAAGCACTATTCGTCTTTAAGAAATATTTTTTAACTCTAATTCAAAAATATATCAATGACTCTTCATTTAATCACTTATCGAGTAATGGTGTTTAAAATTAAAATTATTATTACTTTCGGTTGTGTACATTTCCATGACGTCTAAGTGCGTTGCTAGACGTTCAATATATATTGTGATATTTGGATCACGATCCATTTTAATGGATTAATGGATCGCGCGCGAATTCTAAATGTTCAATATTTCTTTCGTCAATATTTACGTTATTTTTGTGCTGTGCGGTTAGGTCGTTGATTAAGAAATGCAGCGAGAAAACCAAAAAAAAAACCCGTTTAGCTATTCATTTTTATTTTATTTGTTTTATTTATGTTTTCGTATCGCGAGTTGTGTTAGTTTTTATGTACATATGTTTACATAATATATATTGTATTACTATAAGATACAAATCTGTCACGTACGATATTGAATCATATTTATTATAAAATCATCCAAAGCTTGTTTTCATTTAAATATGGCTTGTAAAGGAAAAATATTTGGCTTAGTGTAAGAAATCAAAAGAAAACATAACGCAAATTATCGCCTATTTGTAAATGTACCTCAACATTACTTCCGTTGTATGTAACGTACGATATACCCTTATTTCGCTCGATATTTTGGACAACAATGTTTCGAAAGATCTTATTTTTTTTTAAATATAGTACCCTTTGAGTGGATCATAAAGACCAAATTATTTTTCAGATACTCTTATTTTTGCAAAATCTATTCCACTCTATAGCCGTACAAATGTCACGTACAATGACATGGAATTGCCCATATGTATATTTTATGCTATGGTAGTAACCATGGCAGAACAATTGTTAGGAAGAGTTGTCAAATCTTACCCATTCAACATTAACTATCGATGTTATCACTTTATATTTTCATTTGATTTTTCACATTTTATTTCATAAAATATAATTTTCTTAATTTTTTAAAGTAAACTTTCTTAGACATTTCATTTTGATATTTTTCATTTTCTTTTGTTTGACATTTTAGGGAAAATTATAATTGATAACATACTTTCTAATAATTGTACCAGGTTGATTCTGCCATGGGTAGAACTAGAGGCGCAACTGAGTGTCAAATATATTAAACATATTTGCTTTCTCCGAGAGCGAAAAACCTAAGTCTGCTTCCAAAACCCTAATTTTGTTATCGTATCACCAATATGTGTGAAAAGAGCTAATTTTGTTTAATTATTTAAATTTAAAATTTGGTTGTGTGATTTAAGGTTACATAAAATTTGTATCACAAAATTCTGTGTCATTTCTAAACATTTTACGAGATGTTTTTAGTTGTGACTAATTATGGAATGATTTACGTATATTCGAAATTAATAAGGGTTTAATTTCGTGAAAATGCGAATTATTTTATGACATTTATGAGAGTTAACAGATTTTCGGGAGTAGAGCTTATGTAGGTCCTATGTCCAGTTATTGATCGATCCGTATTAAATTTTGAAGTTTGAGTTCTTACTTATTGTGCAGCATTTTGTGAGGACATTTATGACCAATAATGTTAGGTTTCGGAATGAAGTTTGTTGGGAGCTAGGTGAAATAATGTAGCGATTTTAACTAGTATTAACTAATGTCCTTGTTTGATTCTGAGTCGATTGATATACTTTTACAAATAATAAGTAATAATGTCAATTCATTCAATTTTCGTTCTACTTTTTCTGAAGAAACGAAATATGGAATGAGTTATGTAGTAAATAAGCCAACCTTGTCAAATCAAACGATTCAAAACTGTAAAAAGTTAACGGTATCGCTAATTTTAATTATTTCGGTAATGGTATTTTGATGATAACCGTAATTTCAACCTGAAATAAATTGTTAACAAAATTTAAAAAAATTAAAAATAAGTTGATAATATTGGTATTCTATCATATTTTAAATTCTGTAGATTTCACTGAACTCAATTATTAAAATTTAACTTTTGTATTTTTATAATATAAAATTATTAATAACTCTAGTTTAGCTGAAAGAGTACCTTAGGAATAATAAGTAGCTTTGCGGTAATGGTAGCCAACGTTGATAGTAGGAATGCCCCTGGATTTTTAACAAAACAAATTATATTGCTAACAAAGGATTATACTTTAGACAAAAACTAAAACAAGTAATATTAAGAATACCTTAGAGTGGCATCCTAATGTATGAAGTATTGTGGAATATTGCGACGCTAGGTCTAAAATTTAAATACTGAAAATTTTAGCTAAATTGAACAACATCAACGAGATGCTCATTAGGACCAAAGGAAGACTTTGCAGACAGACATAGCTGGGTCAAAGAAAGAATAAAATATAAAAACATCTGTACATATGTATGTCATTCCCATATCATCTCCTTCATAAATTATTACAAAATTATACATACTATGTACAATTTTCAACCTACATTTAAAATAACATTTTTGTAAAAAAGGCAATTAAAAAATTATACAACAGTATACCGGTTTTAAATTTGGTAATAGTAGTTGAAAGTCACAATCAGTGAATAGTAAGTAGTACAATTACTCAGTTACTTAATGATAAGTATAAAATGTATATACAAAATTTTTTTATTTGATAAACTCAAATAAAATATTTGAATTTTTTTTAATTTTTTATTCAGATAATTTTAGACGATAATACTGAGTATTGAAAATTTTCAAAAACGTATGTATCATAATACAATTTCATCATCTCAAAAATGTGTATGTATTAGGTTTTCAAATACTAAAAATGATTTTTTGATGTATTCATAATTTTTTTAAAACAATTCAAAAACTTTTTTATTTTCATATGTATCGGGTAGATAAAATACTTACAGACGACAATGCTGAGTATTAATATTTATCAAAAACGTATGTATCATAATACAATTTCATCGTCTATTTTCATATGTATCGGGTATGTATTTATAAATACATATAAGGCAAACAATAAATGTAAAGAAAATATAAAAAAAAATCAAATTTGCAGAAAAACATCAATAACCAACAAAAAAAAAATATTTTGAATACTACCGTGAAAACAAGAATAATAAATTTAATAATATTTTAAATTTGAAAAGTATTAATACAAAGAAAATATAAAAAAATCAAATTTGCAGAAAAACATCAATAACCAACAAAAAAATATTTTGAATACTACCGTGAAAACAAGAATGATAAATTTAATAATATTTTAAATTTGAAAAGTATTAATACACAGTTTGTGTTCTGGAAATACCTTAAATACAAATGAAGAAATTAACAAACTATTTATAAAATTTGCAGAAAAGTATGGATACTAAACAATCAAATATTTTGAATAACGTATGCGGAATGAAATTGCAACAAAAATTTGACTCCGGCCAAAGAAAAAGTACATGAGCTATTATTGTTTCAGGACTTATTTTGAATTACGTTATGTTTGGGCTTAATACTTTAAAACCACATTTGTAAATCTGGCTTTTAGTTATTTCAAAATGTTAACAAAAGAAGAACTACCTTGGAAAACATTTGTAATTTCTTCCATATTTTGTATATTTTCATCGGGAACTATTTATTATATTTTACATCAAGTGGCACACAGTGGTTTAGAAACTTTTTTTTTTTTGGAAATAATTCGGTATCTCGGGAACTATTGGAGATAATTCGGTTAGAGCTGAGGTGTTTTTGAGTTGAATTACATTTGTTCAGCTTCCTAGGGGTAATACGGGCCAGTTTGTGCCCCCTCAAAGTTGGTCACCTCGGGTCTCAAAATTTTTAAAAAAATCCCCAAAAATTCATTTATGATCCGAATGAGCTGAAATTTAAAATATAAATAGTCCTTGAGAAGATCTACAAAAAATACGCTTACATGTGTAGGTTATCTCCTTCAGTTGAAGAGATATTTAGGTTTGTTTATTTTTTTTTTTTAATTTTGCTCGATTTTTTTTTGTTTTTTAGATATGGCGGCCCTACGGAGGGTCAAATTTTTTTTTTTTCAAAATATCAGCTATATTGGAAATAAAATTCTAAATAAAATAAAATAAACTTAGTAACAGTTATCTCGTCCGTGTAAAAAGTTACACGCATCCAAAGTTGGAACATATAAAATGGGCCTAATTTTTTACGATTTTTCCTAAAAAAGTCCCTATATTTTTTCTTTTGTAGAAACAAATTTTCTTTGGGACTATATACAATTTTTATATGTTCACGAAAGAAAACTTAATGCAAAAGCATGTAAAGTAAAATTGGGCTCACTTAAGCGAACACAGTATCCCCCAGACCTATCCAAACTTGGACAATTTTAAAAAAAATATTTAGGTTTCAGTAAAAAATTCTAAAAAGGCAAAGCACCGATCCTCGAAAAAGTTCCGTATTTGTATAACCCTGTATGTTGTTTAAATACTTAGAAAGTTGTTTTATTATCACACGGTAAATAGCGTCACAGTAGGTACTTTTCTAAAAAAACTCAGTTTTTGGAACACATTTTCCCCGTTTTAGGAATTTCGGTATTTGAAAATAAAAAATGTCAAAAATTATAATGTCATTAATTTAAGGACATTTGGATCTAAATTAGTTCCCAATTTTGTTATGATATCTTTAACCGTTAAAATTTTACATTAAATCAAATTTTTACACCAAACTTTCTGTTAAGTCAGTGTGTGTTGGAATTCAGAATTAACATTTGATATGTTAGTAACATTTTGCATGAAATATATGAAAAAATGTACAAATTTTCCGAAGGGGGTAAGGTTTGTGGAGCTTCTGAAGAGTAAATAAAGACTTTTTATATAAGTATTTGATATTGTTGAAAATCTTAGGACTTGAGGATTGATATTTTAGTAAAATTAAATAATTTTATACATTCTTGGGACGTCATTTACCATAAAAACTTAAAAAATTATAATATGGTGATTTTCCATGAAGAACAATATAAAATTTGATTTAATGTAAAATTTTAACGGTTAAAGATATCATAACAAAATTGGGAACTAATTTAGATCCAAATGTCCTTAAATTAATGACATTATAATTTTTGACATTTTTTATTTTCAAATACCGAAATTCCTAAAACGGGGAAAATGTGTTCCAAAAACTGAGTTTTTTTAGAAAAGTACCTACTGTGACGCTATTTACCGTGTGATAATAAAACAACTTTCTAAGTATTTAAACAACATACAGGGTTATACAAATACGGAACTTTTTCGAGGATCGGTGCTTTGCCTTTTTAGAATTTTTTACTGAAACCTAAATATTTTTTTAAAATTGTCCAAGTTTGGATAGGTCTGCGGGATACTGTGTCCGCTTAAGTGAGCCCAATTTTACTTTACATGCTTTTGCATTAAGTTTTCTTTCGTGAACATATAAAAATTGTATATAGTCCCAAAGAAAATTTGTTTCTACAAAAGAAAAAATATAGGGACTTTTTTAGGAAAAATCGTAAAAAATTAGGCCCATTTTACATGTTCCAACTTTGGATGCGTGTAACTTTTTACACGGACGAGATAACTGTTACCAAGTTTTTTTTATTTTATTTAGAATTTTATTGCCAATATAGCTGATATTTTGAAAAAAAAATTTGACCCTCCGTAGGGCGGCCATATCTAAAAAACAAAAAAAAATCGAGCAAAATTAAAAAAAAAAAATAAAGAAACCTAAATATCTCTTCAACTGAAGGAGATAACCTACACATGTAAGCGTATTTTTTGTAGATCTTCTCAAGGACTATTTATATTTTAAATTTCAGCTCATTCGGATCATAAATGAATTTTTGGGGATTTTTTTAAAAATTTTGAGACCCGAGGTGACCAACTTTGAGGGGGCACAAACTGGTCCGTATTACCCCTAGGGAGCTGAACAAATGTAATTCAACTCAAAAACACCTCAGCTCTAACCATGTGAAATTTTGTAATAATATCTCCAATAGTTCCCGAGATACCGAATTATTTCCAAAAAAAAAAGTTTCTAAACCACTGTGTGGCAGGAAAGGCAGAGAAGTGGACTTTTTTGGAAGTAAATAAACCTATTATTGATAAGATGTGCAAAGTAAAACAATATTTTTTCTAAAAAAATTTATATGGATCTTAATCAATCAGATGTAAATTGCAAATTTTGACTTTTTTGGAATTTGATTTGACCATCAATTCTTATTAATATATTATGAAATGTGTACACAAAATTAATCATTTCATAAAAAGAAACTTCAGAGATTATTTTTTTAAATAGAAAGTTCTTCTAAACTGTTCCATCATCCAACTGTCACGCCTAGATTATTATGATGTTTTCCAACACCCTTCAAATTCCAGACTTTCTAAAGTGAAAAAATGTCCGAATTTTTTTAAATTAAAAATAATTTGAGAGTTTTTGGACTTTTTGGACTTTTTTAAATAGAAGACTTTTTGTAGATTACTCAAAATAAAAATCGAGAAAAATAAGACCATGAAACTCAAATAGGAGCTCAGAAAATGCAAACATCGGTATTTTCAACACCTGTATATAAATTTCTTCATAACTATCACAAAAGTACATTCATATAATACATTTTATGCTCATATTAAATCAATACAATGGGCTATTTTATAAAGGTTTTATATATTATTTGTTTTAACGTTGGAAACAAATATTGCGTTTTCTGTTTTGTTGCAACTTCATTCTGCAACAAACAAATGTTTTTTTCAAAAATTTTTTGGCAAAATGAATGGGTTTAATAATGTATTAAATCTAGTACACGTTTACTAGGGTGGGTCGAGGTTTTCGATAGCTTTTGGCATGGGGAACAAAATTTTCTCTATCAAAAAAATCATTTTCGAGGCTCCCAAATTTCAGAAAAAGTCAAAGAATTTAGTGTAGGGGTTTATACTGTGTAATATATTATTGGACTCAATGGCTTTTTATTACAGAACTAATAAATAATGTAAAAATAAAATAATACACAGTATTGTCGTCTGTCAATATACCTTTAGTAGTTTTTTTTTTTTAGTAACTTTGGAACTAATTGAAGAACCTTAATGAAATTCGTTAAATCATATAACAACAAATAACAAAATCTACAACGAACAAATTATGACCGTCTTAAAATTCTACCTTTGACCTCATTATGCAACCCGTTAGCATTGTCCAAATTGGATAATATTATCAGCACAACAATTTTGGACCCACTGGAGCAATATTCTTAACCGCACATTTTAAAATTCAAATATCATGAAATGGCTGCCGCCGTAACATATTTACCGAAACTTCAAATTTCCTAACTATAATTCGTGTCTACATTTAAGATGGTATGTAATAGTTGTAACTGAAAAAGTTCTGTTAATCCTTCGTGTTATTGCTAAGTGAAATACAAATTATTAAATTTACTTTTTGTGGTTTCTAAAAAATGTATAATTTATACAATTTACTTGCGAAGCACTGTGGTTCCAGTCCCAAATCTAGCTGGACAAAATTAAATTTTGTGTCTTGAGAATAAAGCGAAATATATATATTTTAACAGCTAACAACTTGTAAAACTGTTTTTTAATTGGTCGTTTCGATTTCCTGAGAGAAGAGCGAGAAGTTCAACAAATCTTCTTTTTGGGTTGGAAAGCAAAAAAAGATTAATTTATTAATAACTTGCACCTTAAAGTAACTTATAGGGAAAATATATATTTCTAAAAAATATCGTCCCACCTCGTCTATCCTTTTATATTATTTCCAATTTTAACACAAGAGCATTTGTGTAAAATTGTCGTAAATTTTACACAAATTTCTACATTAATTTTATTCTTGTGTTCCAGTAAAAAAATATATTTTTTTTAATTTAGAAATTGTGCTACTGTAACTCCAAAAATACGTTATACAGAGCTTTTCAAAAATAATATTTGGATTCATAGATCCATAGATTTAAATTTGGAACTACAGTGCAAAGTATAGTTTTAAATGCTATTTTTAAATATTTTATCATTTAGTGGTCATTTTTAATAAATATAAGTAAGTATTATGTTCTATTTTACAAGATTAGTTATGTTGAGTTTAATTTTTTAACATTTTGTTTTTAGAATGTTTCAAAGAATTATTTAACACTTTATTTTTGAATTATATTCTTGTTTTCTTTCAGATTGATAATCCTTTACGCACCTGTCATTTGTAGCTTTAATAAGTTCCTTTTTATTTAAAATTAATCTTTTATGATTTTAATTAATATTATTTTTGAATCTATTACAAATATTTTCTGTTTTTTTTTTTTATTATTTAGTTTTATTTAATTTAAAAATTTGAATTTCCTAAAATTGTGATTTAAACTAAGTTGCTTTAAAAGAAATACATTATTGTTTAATTAAGTTCAATTAGAGTGAGAAATTGAATACTTAAAAATACAATTGGGTGTGATATTTTATTTTATTCTATTTTGTTATAAAAACTCTTAAATAAATAATATTAAATCACTATATAGTAACTTTTCAATGTACACATTAAAACAAATAAATCATGAACAGAAAAATTAACAAAAAATAAAAAGTGTTTTAATCTAAATGCAGAATTAAATATATTTTTTTTAATTTGTTTATATTATATTCTTCGTTCTTCATTTTGCAATTTCTTTAAAAAAATATGAAATTTATATATTTCTGTAATTTGCTTTCTATATTTTACTTTTGACAAAAACATATTTATAATAGAAAATATTTAACACGCTCTGAAGAAAATATTTGACAATTTAATACGTATAATAATTTGACTAAATTCTTTAACACGTGTATTCGTTTTCAGTAAATAAATATTTTCTTTTTGAAAAATTAAAAAAATAAACTAGTTATCAAATATGTAATTTTATTTATTTAAAGATTTCATACACAAAATTAACTGTATAAATATTGCTTCGAAATTATTTAAAAACTTACTTCCTTATTCATTTATGAAAGGAATTTAGTATGAACCAAAGTATAACAAGTAGTCCGACTCTCTATTTTTTAAATTACTCTCTCACATATACGGGTACCTTGTGAATTCAACACCCTTGTGAGAGAATTAAACACATCAAAAGTCTCGAAATTTTAACTATAATTTGTCGAATAAATTAAGTTTAATAGTCGTTAATTCACTAACACACGTTATTTTATAATTTTTTTCAACACATTTAGCACTTTTTCTTTTTCGAAGCATGTCCATTTCGCAAAAACCAATAAATAATTTTTATACCCTACACCACCATAGTGGGGAGGGTATATTGGATTTGTGCAGATGTTTGTAACGCACAAAAATATTAGTCTAACACCCACCTTAAATTATACCGATCGACTCAGAATCACTTTCTGAGTCGATTAAACGATGTCCGTCCGTCCGTCCGTCTGGCTGGCTGGCTGGTTGTCCATGTAAACCTTGTGCGCAGAGTACAGTTCGCAATTTTGAAGATATTTCGATAAAATTTAGTACATATCATTTTTTCTGCCCAAGGACCAAGCCTATTGAAACTGGCTGAAATCGGTCCATTATTTCACCTAGCCCCCATACAAATGTCCTCCCAAAATTGGACTTTATCGGTCATAAATGTTTAATTTATATAGGTATCTACACAAGTTTTTCTCCAAATAAGTTTTATATATACCAAATTCATGTCACCAAATTTTGTTATGATCGGTCCATAATTAGTCATAGCTCCCATATAAGGTCTGCTTCCGATAATCGCTTTAACGAGCATAAATCGCTTAAAAATGGTGGTATATACATAAAATGCAACATAAATAACTTTCATATAGACATTAATCACATGACCAAATTTCATGGTGATCGGTCCATAATTTTTCATAGCTCCCATATAAGGTCAACTTCCGAAAATCACTCACGAATATAAATTATTGAAATTTTGAAAGAAAAATGTTTTTGCTCATTTACTTAGTGTAGGGTATTATAAGGTCGGGCTTGACCGACCATTCTTTCTTACTTGTTTTTTATTAATTTTGACGTTTTATTTTGTTTGTGGTAGATTTTAAAATATAGAACAGAGTATCAATTTATTGTATTAAAAATAGAATAAATTTGAAACAAATCAAAATTTAAACATTTTTATAGAACTCTGTGTGTCTGGTGAAAATTAAAAAAGCACCAACACATATACATTTTTGTTACTAACACATATTTAGACTTAGGTACTTTTTCACTAACACATGTTTAGAGTTAGGTACTGCTGTCAAAGAGTTGGACTACTTGTTATTCTTTGGTATGAACATTTTGTTTATAAACCTTTGATAAAATAAAAATTATTCTTCATGTAAATCATTTCGACTCAACTTAATTTCCCCATAGAAACAGGTAGTAAATCTTATAAATAGTGTACTAGCGGACCCTGTGCTTGCTTTGCCAAATAAAATAAGAATTTTTCAAAATTAGAAATGAAACACACTGGTTTTTAAAAAAATGGTATCCTGAAATTTATTTATCGGTTTCAACCAAATTTAACATATAGGTATGTTTGGTTGAAATCGATCGACGCGTTTGAGTGTGATGCGGCGACATTCGTAAGGCCAAAATCGCCTTTTATTTATACATATATAGGTAATGTTAAAAGTACGGCACATAGTTATTAGATATTGACAAACATTTTACCCTATAACTATTTTCGTAATCAAAAATCGTCTTGGTCCTATAAAAAAAAATGGCCAAAGAAACAATAGTCTGCCGTCAAACTGTTTCCCTTATTTAAGTAGAAACAGTAATACTGAAACATTAATAGAAGTTCACATAAAAGCTATGAAAATATAAAGTATACTGAAAAGATCTCAGATAGGAGAAACAGAGAAACTACAATAATCAAAATTTTAAGGAAAGTTAGCATAAATACAGAAATTGTTAAGATTTTGAGAAGAAAAAGTGATAAATGCCAACAAAAAGTTTGGGCATTTGAAAGTTAGATAAAAAATTACTTTTCATATACATAAATACTACACTAATTGTAGCAAAGAGTGGATAGTTTTTTTTATAAAGCATTAGTATGCTCCCATATTATAAACAAGTTATATATTGTACATATATGTATATACAGGTATGTGTTGAAAATCGATCGAGTTGAGGAGTGATGAATTTCGATCGATTTGAAGAATAATTTTTGAACCAATGACTTATTATTATTTTCTATCAAAATAAAGCACAAATAGCCAATAAAGTTAGGCAATAATACGATACAAGTTAAATCATAATTTTAATTATCATATAAATACATCACACCTTTTTCGTTTTTTAAAATTGATCTAATGATTTCTATTCGTTAGTGATCGTTAATTAAGAGGGTAACACATAATGAGTAAACCTTTAGTAAATGGTATAAAATATTTTGGCAACATTTTGTGTCAGAAAAGAAAACGCCATTAATTTTAATGACAAATTAGGATTTCCGAGTTCTGCAAAAATTTTTAATTAATAAGGTAGTGTTTGTTTTTCAAGTGACAATGGTATGTAAATGGTTACAATTTATTGAAAACGAATACTAATTTTAAAATGGTAAATGCTTTTTAAAAACACTTTTGCTGTCAAATATATTTCTACTTTGGGTGTCTATAAAAATAAAATAGTTAATAACACAATATGTAACAAATACTTAACTAGTTTAAACAATTTGTTTTGTCTTTTTCTTTCGTCCTTTAATAACCAAAAAAACATTGAAGATGGAAATTCTGGAACATGTTCAAAGTCCTGTATCGACACGTATTAGACTTTTAGGGTTTTATGGAAAAAATTTATAGAACAATGGTAAACATAAATTTTTATACAAATAGCAAAATAATAAAAAAAAATAAAAAAAACAATTCCAAACAACTAACAACTATATAAATTATATTACTTTTTTTTTTTAATATATAACAAATATATTTAAAATATTAAGTAAAATCGTGCTAGCTAACATTTAAAAATATTATATATACATACTTACTTACTAATAATATTTACATGGTAGTATGTATACTATTTATGAAAATATAGAATTCAATGTATGCAGATTTATTTGCTGATACAAAATTTAAATAAATTAATATAAAAATACTTATAAAAAACTGTTACTCCTTAATAATACTTAAAACTAATCATAGTGTTAAAATATGAAAAAAAAAAAATAAAAACAATAAAATTAATATACATTCATAAATATATACATAGTCATTTTTAAATATACAATGAAATTCAAAAAAATAAAATAAAAATGAAAACTTTTTTTATATGAAATCGTATAACAGTGGATATTGTATTTATACGTATTAAATAAAATTAAAACCTACAATACGAATATGTTCAATAATACAATAAAATTAAAGTGTAAATTTTCTATTTATTTAAAAATTAAGCTTATAATATTTTCTGTACTTTCAAATTGTATTTTTGTTTGTATTTTCTACGAAATGTAAATTTTAAAACTTAATTGTCACACAGATTTGTTAATATTGTTGTATTAAATATATAAAATTTGCTACACATTTAATTTTATTCGTAAAAATATATCAAAATAAGATAAATAAATGAATATAAACCCAATTATAATTGGGTAATTTCAATCTTGAGTTTTAGCTACATTGATCTAAATTATATATTGTTGCATTTTTACATTTTAAAGACGGTGGTTTATTTCCTTTAAATATATCGTATTCTTTTAATTGCAAATAAAAGCAGTTTAGTAGTTTGTAGTTTAAAATTTAATTTTATTGAAATTTACACAACAATTTAAATAGTCACTTTCTTTTAATACACAGGCTTACATTACACACTTTATAATGTAGAGTAACTTCGGGTATTGTGAACTATGCGTCTAATGTCGACCCAGTCTTTTTTCAGAAACTATTGAAGGCAGGCTTGCCAGTCTTGGGGATTTGTCCCCAAAGATGAGGATTTTGTAAGGTTTTGGGGACAGAAAATTTCGTTTGGGGACTGGGGATTTTATTGGGGATATTTGAAAATATTTCGGGGATTTTATGGGGATAAAGTAATTAGGTTAAGGTTGTTTTATTATCGATAATAGCGAATGTTTTGATTGTGAAAAAAGTTTTTCATAAAAAAAATTACAGCAAAAAAAACATTGGGTGATTAGTTTTGACCCACCTTGTACGTATAATAATATATAATACGATATAATCTTTAAATCCAAATCAGTATTTTCAAAAAGTTTTCTTATTGTAGGATTTTATGTGCAGATCAATACAAATTTTGATGGTAAAGTTCAGTGCAAGGTGTAATTCTGTTACTTCGAATTGAATTTACAATTGATTATTCTCAAATGTGTTTATGTTAAATGTTTGATTAAAAAAGTTACCACTACTAATTTTATGTAAGATTTGAAACGATGTGTTACGGGATAGGCTAGGTTTCCAGGCAGCCGCGAAGTGAAGAAGAAGAGCAGCTCACGTGGGTCCAGGCAATAGGTCCCTTTTATTACCTGGAAGTATAGAGGCAAAAAGAGAAGGACAGAGTAGATATGAAAAAAGAGAAGGGGACAGTCAAGATTTGGTTAAGATTGAAGAGTGAGAGAAGAGATACGAGAGAGAAAGAGAGTGTTACGGGATGCAGTGAAAAATAATTTTGTGAAAATTTAAAGAAAAACTATATTTGGGGATTTTTGAGGATATTTTTAATTTTGGTTGGGGATAGCGATTAAAAGTACCTGACATCGCTGATTGAAGGTATGATAGCACTGCATTGCCGTACATTTTACAGCTTTTTTTAAACGACAAATGGACATGTCCTTTCATGAGTAATAGATATGTTGGCTTTTTATTCCTGTATTGAAAGTTAATGCTCGTGGTCAATATTTTGTTCGGTCCAAATAAAAAACAAAATTTAGTACAGTTACATAGTAGAATTTAATGTTTGTTTTTTTATATAGCTAAAGTGGACACGTAGTTTTGCATATATTTGGTAAGTATTTAAATATAAAAATAATTATTTACCACTGTAACCCAAGTTCGTGTAATGTGGACTACTTTTTTTGTCATTCATTCGTTCTCCATTTATTATAAACTTTGAAATTGTTTTACATTTTCTCTTAATTCTAAACCCGTGAAGCCTGGATTGTCTGCAGGATGTAATGTAAATTAGTTGATTGTGTACTACTGGTCCAAAATACCCGAAAATATAACTATGTACTTTGTAAGCCAGATATGTAAGCAAAGAACGCGTCTTTTTAGTTTGTATTAATAAAAAGATATTGAAATTTGTTTTTAAATGGTTTTAGCTGGTTCATGAATTGTATGTATTAAATACTTTTCCACATTACCCTCCCCTTTTTTAAATGCTGGTTTTTGGGTACCTTACAATATTTTCACATAAATTTGCTGTGCTTAGACGCAAACAATTTTCAACTACAAAATAAATTAGAGAATACATTTGCTAATTTATTGGTACACAACTTTTTTAATATCCATATATATATTGTGGTCAAAATTTAGGAAATACAAAACGGTAGACCACATTACCTGAAGTTATCCTAAAAGAATACATTGGTAATGCAGTTAATGTTAATGAAAAAAATTACTGACTGCAATTTTCTGTTACTATATATATACACAGTTCCATCTTCTAGTAGTTTCATTAATTATCTATCTAACGGACAATATTATAATGTTCTATTTCTAGAGCTCATAGCAGATATGTTAATGTTAGCAGCTTTAACAGTTATACTTACAAATAATCTTGTTATCAACATTATTGATAAGTAGACGTTTATAGACATTATTGATAAGTAGAAGTTTAAAGCACTGAATATGTTTATAAACATATTGCAAGCAGCCGTTACAGACCATTAAATTCAAATCGCTAATATAACTTTGTAACTGTAGATTTCATGAGTGGACTTTCGGCGGATATTTCATTGCTGTCTTCTTCTTGAGCCCATATTATTTTCACCAGCATGGAGTCAATTTTTTGCATCACAGATTAATCTTTACTGGACTCTGTATGCATTAGTCGAATATTTACGACATATTGCAAACATCGTCTTGAGAGCGCGTATTTTTTTAAGTAAACAAAATTAAAAATAAATAATATATTTTAGCGAAAAATTGAATTTTTGAAAGTTCTTTGCGATTTTGATCCTGAAGATGAATTTTATTTGATTTTATATGTTCCTAAATTTTGTTCTTTGTGACAAGGGCTATAATTTTGACTCAGAGAGTAAATTAAAATTCCGAACGGTTTGCAAGATATGAGCCTGAGAAAATGATCACTTTTATGCAAAAATGACAGGCCCCAAATCTTTGGGGGCCTATAAAAAAAGTGCATGACTTGGGGCAAAACTGGGAGACACGGGTCTTCCTAAAACAATTGTGTTAAATTTTTTTTATATTATACTTTATTTAATCAAAGGGGAGAATGAACAGAAAACAAATTCAAGTGAACCCCAGCTACAACAAAAACACAACAAATGCAGTGATTTCATTTATATAGAAAAAAGCGAATCAACTCATGTACATCTCTGGTTGGAAATTCGTTCGCACAACTCTGATCAGTTTGCGCTACAATTTAGACTCGCAGACATTAATTTATTGTGCATTTGATAAATCTAGCAGGTGATTTTCTTTTATCTATATGGGGGGGCATTTCATGTCAAGGGAACGAACTTTTAAAATCGATCTCTTCCGATTGGGATGAAATTAGCACCATGGTTAGTCCTATTGGATAGTAATTCAGACAATTTTTCAACAAGATTGGCCAAGCAGGTGTTTTTTCTCATCCATGTAACTTATTATTATATTATTGTTCTTAGCAAAATGTGTCCCAAGTAGTTTAGATAACTACATCTTCAATCTTTCGGAAAAAATAAAAGATTGTTTACATTTTTTTCCGAAATCGAAAACTTTTTTGACTTTTTTTCAATGGGGATGCGAGTTGGTATCTATCAAAATAAATATTTTGTAACTCAAAACATACAATTTTTGACTTCTTTTTTTTTTGCAAAATCTGACTTTTTTTTCCAAAATGGGCCTTTTTTTAATTTTTTTTTTGCTCAAAAGAAGCTTAGGACTATTCCTTTAAGAGCTTTTTGGTCTCTTAGTGGGATGCGAGTGGGATATATAAGGCTCTTTTTATTGTCAAACAATTTCAATTTTTTTCCCGAAAGATTGAAGAAATAGCTATCTAAACTACTTGGGACACATTTTGCTAAGAACAATAGACACCTGCTATATAAAAGAGTAACGACTGACTGACTGATTCATTAATTATCGCACAGCCCAAACAGGTAAAGCTAGAATTTTGAAATTCAGGTGAAAAGTTCCTATAGATCCATTAAGAAGGGATTTTTGGAAATTTTGTCGTTAAGAAGGATAAATTGGACAAAAATGGGTAAAATTTATACCTCTATATCTCCAAAAACAAATAAACATAGAAATAATATTTTAAATGTGTCCGCCTTTAATCAAAAAGAGTCCAAAAAGGGGGTAAAATGGGACATTTATTAGCTCACATTAACAAACTTATAAAATAGAATATCCTAAAATCTTTCAAAAACTAACTCACTATTTGAAATTCGATTACAAACGTGTAAAAAAGGGAAAAAAAACTTCAATACACATACTTTGGAACTTTTTTCAAAAGTATTTTCTTAAAGTTTGTAAAGAGTTACAAATTCAATTTCTTTTCAATACCAATTTCAATATTTTTTTCTAAACCAAGTGAATGCAAAAGAAATGGCTGATAGAAATATCACTTTGTAATGTTTTCTTTCAAAATTAAGAAAATTGTAATTGGTAATTTTTGTAAACTTTTTAAATTAATGAATTTAGATGGATGGAAAAGGTATGTGAACCAGATTAGTAAAATATTAAATCATATCAGTATTCTTTTGTAGGTAGTTTATATTCCAAATCATTAAATATAAACAAATGGATTTGAATTAGAGTTTGTGCATAGTGTTGTGGCCGAGTCAAGGATCGAAGAAATAGAGACAAATGACACATGGAATGATCAAATATAAAACATAATAAAATAAATACATGTGGAATTCATAATACAAATTTCATGTCTTCTGTAATAGACATGGTGAGTGATATGGAGCTACGCAATGAACTATAGAACACAAGTTAGATAAAGTTAGATTGTTTAAAGTACAAGTTAGATTGTGTCACTGTTCGATAAGAATCAGGAAATAAGTACATTCTTTCTTTCATACCATAAAACTGATTTCAAACAGTATTTGTTTTAAAATTTTTTATTATAATTTACATTTATTGAAAAATGTTTTTTATTATTTAAATGTTTTTTTAAATATTTTTTATGGTACGGATTATAGATGAGAACTAGATACATAACTGAGAGCCAAAAACCTTATGTGTGAAAAGAGAGTATTTGTGTTTAATTGTTTCATTGAAATTTCTCTCTTCTTCCCTACTAAGTATGTATTTATTCTATGGTACGGATGAAACAAATGCTTTATTTTAAAAATTATTTTAATTTTCAAAATAAGTTTTTCACCATTAGTTGAATTCTATTGGTGGT
Source organism: Calliphora vomitoria (assembly GCA_942486065.2). NCBI lineage: Eukaryota > Metazoa > Arthropoda > Insecta > Diptera > Calliphoridae > Calliphora > Calliphora vomitoria. The sequence goes on along the minus strand of OW818030.2, from coordinate 48,857,612 downwards.
AAAAATAGTTTGCTACAGTATAGGCAAAAACCTTAACCCTTATTTGGTATATTTATGACCAGGGCAAGGATTTCTATGCAAATGCATGTTTGTAGTCAGTAACTCAAAATCACTTTTGACAATTTATCTTTCCGAATCGAAGAATTTGCAACAAGATGGCATCGATTTGTTGTTGCATATTTTTGCATATTTTGTTATAAATGCATATTTTGCATATTTTTCTTTTAAATGCATATATTTAGCATATTTTTCCATTTTATTGCATATTTAATATTCTTTTGGACATATTTTTATATCAGTGTACACTGCACATACATATATTTGGCAACTCTATTAAGTGTTGTAAATATAGTAAATATATTGACACTAGAATTATATTGTTGAAAGAAAAAGTAAACTTTTCAATTTATGAATCGATTTTTTAGCTTTTTGAAATTGTCAACATTTCGAAAAATTTTTTATACCGACTTTTCGACTTTGTTTTCTTTGTGACACATAATATTAAAGCCAATTAGCATTTCTGTGCTCAAATTACATCTTTATTTCTGAAAATGTTACTAAACTACAGGGATTCAATTCGCTGAATGCACAAGTAATATTAATTGATGATGCTGCCAATAAAATTAATAATGTAAACGGAGAAATTTCTTACCAAATTAAAACAAAACTAAAGAATATTTTACAGAAAAATACTGGATTTCATATAATAAAAAAAAATTTTGACAATTAGATTTTAATTAAGAAAATCAAATTGAAAATGAATATTCTCCAATTGAACTGGCTTCATTTAAATATGCACCTTTAACTTTTGTTGACGTTGAGCGTACATTTTCAAAGTTTTATTTTTGGAAATTTAAAAAAAAAAATTATTTGTTTATACAAATAGAAATCTGAATTAAGTAATTTTGTAACATGAAAATAAATAACTGACTAATTTTTTTTAATATAAATATTGTATAATTTACATACATACATGAATTTTCTTATTTTTACTTTGAAAAAAATATATTTAAAACCTTTTATGTTCCTTTATATGTACATATATATTGAAAATGTGACCTGAAATTTATATCTGTATTTAATTAATAAATATATTTCAAATAAAAAACTTGTTTTTATTGCATATTTTTGTCATTTTTAGTGCATATTTTCTCTCTTTATAGTGCATATTATAAGCGCATATTTTTAATTTTTTAGTGCATGAAAATCCTTGCCTTGTTTATGACAAATAGTATATTTCTTTAATACGTGAGCCGTAACTAGGGATGCCAAACGCGACTGAGTTTTACAAATCCCGGGATTCGGGATTTACATTTTTCGGGACTTCGAGATTTTAGTTTAATGTCAAAAAATATAAAATTCAACAATAAAAACTATTTATTTCGTTAATATAATTATGTTAAAGTATAACAAAGCAAAAACTAATGCATTGAATTAAAATAAATTTTACACAAAAGACATTTCATACTTATACCCGTATTGTGAACTTTATAGCTTTTGTATTGAGTACATTACTATGTGACAAATCGTGTCAAAATTGGTAAGGCAGTTTAAAAGTTATTTACAATTGAAACTGCACAATTTTTGTCGAAAATGTTTGTTTCCTCCCTATATTAATATTGAAAATAAAATAAAAACTAAAGAAAAGAAAGGAGCTAGCTGGATAATGATTTCCCCTAGTCCCATACAATTGTCCCCCGGAATACTGTTTGAGCAGTCATAAGTATGTTGATTATGCGACAATGCTTATAAAATTTTGCACAAAATAAGTTCTAAGTACTCTGAAATTATACTGTAAAGTATTGCAGAAATCGGGCTACATTTGTCCCTAGTCCCTATACATGTCCCCTTCAGAAAATAACTTGAACATTCATAATTGTCTTATAATAATTAATATCGCGTTGAAACTGAATAAACAAGTTGTAAATGAAAATAAATCCTTCTATTTATTGTCAATAAATAATTTGTATAGAATAATATTAACATAAATTTCAATATAAGTCATTCATTCATAAATGGTGATTCAAGTCCCCATAGAAGGCCAAAACTACATATAAGATTCGGGTGGATATACAAGATTCGGCACAGCCGAATATAACACTCTTACTTGTTTTATATTCATATTATTTAATGTATGCAGCTGAAGAAAAACATAAATTCGAAAAATATTTTTTTCCAAAAAATTAAAAAAAAACAACTGGAAAAAAAAATAAATTTTGTTTACCTAAAATTAACTAAAAATTTTTATTTTGAAGTATAGTTTGGTGAAGGGTATTTAAGATTCGGCCCAGCCGAATATATCTCTCTTACTTGTTGTGGTAAAAAATGTAAAAAAATAATTTTCAATAAAATTGAAGAAAATGTGAGTATTTATAAATTTTTAAATGAATAAAATAAGAAAATTGTGTGTATAAATTTAGGATCCAGTGCAGGCCACCATGATTTGTAAGATGTTGGGACCAAATTGGATCCAATTGTTACTGGAAAAGCGTTCATTTACTTTTTACTATTTTTGAGAATTTAAGAGAGTAATTTTGGAAATTTTGATTTTATTCTCTCGTTGCAAGTATTTACTGAGGTTAATTAGTACCTTTTGTTTTTTTTCTTAATTAAGCATCCAAAAAACATGAAATATATAATGAGATTTCGAGTAGAACAAATACACATTGAACAAATCGAACTTAATCACTAAAAACAGTTATATTTATTTAATGCATCAATGATATTAAGAAGTGGGCCTTATATGGGAGCTGTGACCAATTATAGACCGATCGCCTCGAAATTAGGTGATTTGAGTGATTTATGTTTATATTAAACTTATTTCTGTTGAATTTTAAGTGCATTCCAAATTTGTTAAGAGATTTATGCTAGTTAAAGTTATTATACCCTTCACCTTCGTGAGAAGGGTATATATAAATTTGTCATTCCGTTTGTAATTTCCACAATATAATTTTCCGACCCTATAAAGTATATATATTCTGGAACCTTATAGATAGCGGAGTCGATTAAGCCATGTCCGTCTGTCTGTCTGTCCGTCTGTCTGTTGAAATCAATTTTCTGAAGACCCCAGATATCTTCGGGATCCAAATCTTCAATAATTCTGTCAGACATGCTTTCGAGAATTTTGCTATTTAAAATCAGCAAAATCCGTCCATAAATAACGGAGATATGAGCAAAAATCCGAGACAACCTCTGAAAATTTCATAAAAAAAAGACAATGCTTTGACAAAAAAACAACAAAACGTATGTGTATTGGATTCATTGTGTGTTGGCTTCATGCTTCATGCTTTGTGTATTTTGTTTTTTTTTTTTTTTTTTGGTGTTTGACAAAAAGCATCAAAACGTACATATGTATGTTTGGATGTGAGTTGGTTTCACTGCTTTGCGTATTTTGAGAAGGGTATATATAAGATTGTTGTTTCGTTTGTAACTTCTACAATATAGCAATAGCAATTAAATGTAAAATTTTTAAAAGTTTTCTTGATATATTTACGATGATATACGCTGAAAATAGGCAAGTAATGCATCCACAACAAAGGTGAAGGGTATATAAGATTCGGCATAGCCGAATATAGCACTCTTACTTGTTTTCTGAAGTGGACCTTATTTCTTTCTTTTTGCATTTATTTCATGATTAGCTAAAGTTTTGCGGTAAGAGTGCATTTGCGCAATTACTCCTAGAAATATAAATTGCAAAGAGAAGATGCCCTTAGAAATAAAACACAACTGACCAAAAAGAAGACTACAACTTTGGAGACCAGTATATCGACTTCGCAACTCAGGAAAGCGAACTCTTTCATTTAATTAATTTTGAATATTTATCTTAAATAATACAAGAAAGGAAATACTGTTGGTTAACTTTTATTTTTTCGGTCTGGGTGAACCTTTCGGCGGAAATGCCCATATATGCTGATTAATAGGGATGTGAACCCATCTTTTTGGCCTGGCTCGCTTACAAATAAATAATGCAGTGGCGCTGTCAAAGTGAAGAGGAGGACCATTTTTCATCTTATTTGTCGCTACCCGGCATTAGGAGATCTACGCATCATGTTTCTGGGACATCGTTCCTTTAAAATAGTATTTCTGAACTCTCGGACATGTAGTTAGAATGCATCAACGCCTTTATTAGGAATAACAATTGGCTACATACTCCCAATGACTGGTGCACATTTCTCCTCCTCCATATTTATTCTACTCATTTACTCATTCTGACTTTTCTCTTTTCATCTAATTATTATTTTTCAGGTAACACAAAGGTAAGTTGACTGAATCAGCGTTGCCACTCATAAAATATTTGTCTTCTAAATTTCTGATTAAAAACTACCAAGAACCAAGAATGATAAACTAAAGATTACGCCATCAAGCAAACTCATTTAAAACTTTCTGCGCATATTGTATCTGTGACGTCACACAACCAGTGTTCCTATTGGTTAAAAATTTTCAGATGTCAAACTATTATTTTATATGTAAAAATAACAGTGGGGCAATTTATATTTTTCCCGCAATTTATTTGTTTATAAATTTGTTTATTATAAATATAATTAATAATAATTATATATGATTATTATTATGCTGTTATTTTATTTAATTTCCTTTTTCATTTATTCACATTTTGAGAAATTTCGGCATTTAGTAGCCTTATTCTAAAGAACATTCTACATCTAAAAAACAGTTTCTTCACTTCTTCATTTCCTTCAGTATCATTTGCTTCCAACAACTGTTTTTGGATATAACCACTCGTAAGCAAAACATCTCTAAGAATAAATTTAAATAAATATTTGTGAATATTTTAAAAATTAACATACATTTCCATTTCCAAAGATTTTATATATTGATGTAGTTCATCTTCTTTAATGTCTGTAGTCATCATTGGCGTGAGTTTCTTGTTCCAAGATTCAATTTCATTTGTATTTTGATTAACATTTTCATTGGGAATTTTGTTTACATTTCCGTTTGAAGTTTCATTTGGAATTTCAATTGGTTTAAATTTTTGTGTACGGCGATTACTAAATCCTATTCGCATTAATAAGAAATGACCTACCGAAATTAAATTTGTGATAACTTACCCAGCTCAAATTTCTTTCCAAATCCTCTTGTTTAAAGGGTAAGGCACAATTTTTTTCTTTTTGGACATTAACGGGTTTAAAACGGTTACAAAATTTTACCCAAGACTTTCTTTGTATTACATCCTCCAGGAAATTGTAAAAGGATACATCTTCATATACAAAAAGTTATAATTTTAATTTTTTCACAATTTCTCACATGTTTTTTTGCTATTACTTTGCTTGCACTTGCCCACTGCAGACTCCATGTTGATATTCTTTATGAAATATTTCATTTTGGTTTTCTTGATATTTTGGGCTTTCTTAGATTACTTCACTTAACATATTTGCAATATTATTTTTTTTAAAGAAGTTTTGCATTAAAATTAAAACAAAATTCGTTTTATTTTTCGAAATCTCTTACATTATTTTTTGAAAACTGTCAATGTATTTTTGAATGCAATGTTGCCAACTCTTACTTAATACATATATTTCTTACTAGAAATAGTATTTTTTTATATACGAAACAAATATGTCAACCCTTAAAAGGGAGCAACTACGTCATCTAACGGTAAATTATGCACAAGGCGTAATCTTTAGTTTATAATTCTTGCCAAGAACTACCAAATTTTAAATAGTTGAGAAATATTATATGGATACGTTTCAAAACTAATAAATAACACTACAATCATAAAAATATTGGTTTTCGATAACTGTCTTAAATAAATCAATTTACACATACTAAAGACACAAATCTTTATATTTGAATAAAGACAATTATAATTATAAACGATTATAAAGTAATTTTTTTCTGTCATCTGGCAGGCTGTCCACGAAAACGTGTGGACAAAGTACAGGTCGTAATTTTAAAGATATTTTAATAATAATTGTCACATGTATTATCTTCTGTCTCATACAAATGTCCTCCCGGTCATAAATGCTTGATTTCTATAGATATCAATACACATTTTTATTTACAAATAAATCACACCTAAAAGTTTTGTGCGGATCAATTCATAATTTCCCATAGCTCCCATATAAGGCCCACTTCCGAAAATCACTCATAAAAATAAATTACTGAAATTAAAAAAAAGGTTTTTGTTCATTTACTCAGTTTTTTTGTATTATAAGGTCGGGGTTGGCCGACTATACTGTTACGTTTTTACCTTTTAAAAACGTGGGTTTATTTCCTTTAAATAAACCGGATACTTTTGATTCCAAATAAAAGCAGTTTTAGTAGTTTAAAATTGTAACAACTCTTTATTTATTTAAAATGTACACCAAAAACAATTCAAATAGTCACTCAGTGTTTATTAATTCGCAGAAATGCACACAAACTTTATAATGTACAAGACAGTTGATGTTAACTCTAACAGCGACAATGATCAACTCAACTCACAACTGCAGCCTCTGCCACTATTTATACACGCACTGCCATCTTCATCCGAGTAGTCGAAATTGTTCTTAACGGTCAACTCAAGGCGAATTTATACAAGGTGGAGTCAGTCAATCAGCTGATAACTTTTTATATTTAAATATCCACATATTCTAAGCATATTAACAAAATATTTATATTTTAGATAAATAAGTAAAGCCCTCACTATTCAATTATCTGCACTATATTGAGTTTTAATACATATTTGTTTAATTTTTCATCTTTGTTTTTTGACATTATTTAAGACTAATTGTTGTTTTTGTAGAACTGCCACCACCTGGTATGAATTCGATTTCTAGAGCTTTCGATGTCATTGCCAGCAGCCCAAACATACAGTGCTGCCATACTTACAAACAAGGCTAATCAACCGCATGCTATCAACATTGTTGATAAGTAGAAGCTTCTACTGATGGACTTGTTTATAAACATGATGAATGTTTGCAGGGAGTAGTTACAGACCGTTAAATTCAAATCGTTTTTGCAAATTCGTAACAATTCTTTCTTACATTTTTATTTCTGTCAAAATGATCTCAGATTAAATATCACATTTTTTTAACTGAACACTACTAAATAAGTACACATTTACCTGACTAAAATAAATATTTAAGATAATCTATGTTCATATTTTACAAATAATTTTATTATATTGGCTTAACATAATTTTTCCGTAAAGATTATTATTATATTGTTCATAAAAATACTTATGTATTCAGAATTATCGTAGCCTACCAAAATGCGAAAAAAATCGGAACAAACCAACCAAACTACCAAAAGTCAATTTGTCAACTTGATCCAATTGGGCCGAAGCGGCAACTCTGGAGCTGATTCTTTTCCTGTTTCTATTAGACGGCTGCCTGATAACCTGACCTAATAACAAGTCTCATGCCAGTTGCGTTATCAGTTGATACCCAACTCATGTTTGGTTATATTCAAACCACTAAACCTATTGTTTCGAAATATATGGTTTAAAAAACAAAAAATAAATTTTTAATCATTGAATATATTTGTATCACATTTCATGAATAAATTCTTTTAAATTATTTCGTATTTATCACCAGGGGGCTAATTTAAAGGTAATTATAAGTATAAGTGAGCAGCCATCAGTGGAATTACACTACTCTGACGTACTCATACTCACAATAACAGTGATTTATAAGTATGCGTAGCATTAAATATGAATCCAACGTCGACATCATATTCATACGAACTCAAATCTGTTTAATTCATAAATAACCTCAGCCTGACTTATAATTTTAAGGAAAATACTCATGATACTCACTATTGATTCAACTCATTCGACTCATTCATGTTTTTTTCTTTCTTTTTTGTGTCATAATACAGAATTCGGCAACACACAACCTCATAATGCATCGTCTATACAAATTGAATATGGTAGAGTCGAAATCAACAACGTCATAAATGTTGTTAAGTATGAGTCAGAGATGTGCATCAATACCATTCAAATTACATATTTTTTATTTTGCAAAAGTGAATACAGGGGGCTTACTGCGTAACTCAATCCGAAAACGGAAATGTTCGAAAATGTGTGCTAAATACATTGAAGTTCGAAACGATTTCCTTTCGAATCGAATTAGGGAGTAACCCCCCTGAGTTATCACTATACATAAACTAAACGAAAACTGTCATTGCATGATTCACAACAGCAAGTGTTTTGTTACAAAATGCATGTAATTGCTTGCATATTCTGTAAGTTGTTACCATTCACAAAAGCAGCGAATCAATATGAGTGTTATGAATATACGAAGAGTTTTTTGAGTAAATATACACTTTCCTATATGAGTATGTTTGAATTGGTTTAAGACTTGTATTCAGAAGGATTTTTCTTGCATATTTCTATTTTTTTATAATTCGGAAAATACCATTTTCAATATTTTTTATTATTTCGGAGTTCATTGTATCAAAATAAGACGAAATTTAGTTCATGAACCACGTGCGAAAACTTATGTAAAACACATTAATGCACTGGTTTTGTACTATGCATTCAACTTATCATCGAGCTTTTGTGAATCATTTGAATGCTTTGCATACAAATCAAAACACAGTAATCATTTTTGAGTTGTTATTGCTAAGGGCATTTAAAAAATGATTGAGAAAATGGCAATCAATTGTGAGGCCGAAAGCACTGCAAGCAATATATTTAGCACATGTTGATGATTGAAAACACAACAAATGCAGTGATTCCATTCATATAGAAAAAAGCGAATCAACTCATATACATCTCTGGTATGAGTATGATATTACCCCAAACTTTACGAGTGGATTTGAGACTAGACAACATTGTAATAAATATGAATGCGTATAAGTACAAGAAATTTTGAGTCATGATTCAACCCTACTCACTTTTTCTCTACTCATTGTTGATCTCTGATACGAATGCATAATTAGCCCCTGGCATTAATTTATGCTAGGGAAAAATAAGCCATTAGTTCATACATTTTTATACATCGATGAACGATTTTTTTACTTACCTCATAAATCTCGTACATAAAATAATAAGTATATGATCAGCGTTCCAATTGGATTAAAATTGGTAGTTTATAGTTAACAATTTGACTTTTGGTAGTTTAGTTGGTTTGTTCCGATTTTTGTCGTATTTTGGTAGGCTACGATATTTCTGAATAAGTAAACATTTTGAAGAACAAAATAATAAAAATCATAACGAAAAAGCTATGTTAAGCCAAAATAATAAAATTATTTTTAAAATATGAAGACAAAATTATCTTAAATATTTAGTTGTCAGGTAAATGTGTACGTATTTAGTAGTGTTTAGTTGAATAAATGCTAAACGAGCTCACAAAACTTTTATTTTCTAATAAACATTTTTCTCCAGTTCAAGATTTCAGTTTCATCTGAAACTTTTAACGTATTATAAATTATTCTATTATTCTAAGGCTTTCATAATTATAACACTTATTATTTAAATTGTGTAAAGTTATGTTAAAATATAATTTTGGCAGAATTAAACAAGTAAGAAAGTATATTCTGCCAAACCCGACAATATACGAGTAATAAGCTGCGCTGATTAAATGAGTAATAACATTTTTCATTTAAAATTTCAATACTTTATTTTCGTGAGTGGGCCTTATATGACAGTTATGACCATTTATAGACCGATCGCTATGGAATTAGCACTCGTCATTTATTTCTATATGAAAATTATTTGTGTTGAAAACAACTAACACTTTTATGAGTTTTATGCTTGTTAAAGTAATTTTCGGAAGTGGGCCTTTTATGGGAGCTATGGTCAATTATGAGGATCCATACACAATTTTTAGGTGTGACATATTTATGACTGTAGTGTTATTAAACAATATTCTTCATCTGGGTGATTTGATAACAGCAATAATATAATTTTAAATTAACTATTAATTTTGAAACGAATCCATTTCTGAAATATTTTAAATTTGGAAGGTTTGGTAGTTTTTAATCACAATATTGGTAGGAAAAATATTTTATGAGTGTCAACGCTGTATATGATTTCAAATCAGCAATATGAGATCTTTAAAATCAATCACTGATAAAATACTTTTAAAATGCAAAATAATTACTTATGACGTGCAAACCCGGGCCGGGCTCAGATTTTCAGCCATTTAGTCATCGATAGTCATTTGGCTTCGACTTTTGTCCGACACTGAAAACTTTCTGGCAAAACGACAACATACATAGAAAGAAGAACAACAATTGCTACTCATTTAATTCCTTTTGCAAAAATGTTATTTCAAACCAAAATTCAATAATACATTTTTATTCATTTTTTAACATTAAATTAATATCTAAATTAGTAAACAAATTTAAAAATAATAAAGAAAAACTATGTTCATTGGCTCTTTTGTATTTTACAAAAAAAGAAGATAAATAATGCAAGAGAAATATCAAATAGAATCATTTTCAATAAAATTATATAATCAAATCAATATTTTTGATAGACTTTAATCGTTTTACAAAGTTTGAAATTAAAAATTTCGTTTTGTTATTCATTTCTTAAAAATTTCACTAATACAAAAAAGTTATGATTTTTTCTATTACTATTTTTGCTATGTTTATAATTATTTTGAATATTTAAATAGTTTTTTTCTTTTGTAATGTGGCTGGCTATGTTAAAAAAATAAAAATTATGAAAAGAAATTTAAGAATAATTTCAATAGAACGGCAGTGATTGTTGGAAAAAAATTTTAGATATGAAAAAATACTTTAACAAATGTTGGGCAAATTCCTTAGGAAAAGAATTTATCTTATATATTTTATAATTAAATGGACAAAGTCTTTGATTTAAAAGCTTTGATGTTCACTGGATGATTTGCTTTGTTGTAGTTCATGTTGGAAAATATAATCGGCCATTGCCTCGGCATCTTGGCGACGTCGCCTATCAAATTCAGGTTTCATAAATACGCGGTAACTAACACTAATAATCAATGTCGAAAAAATTCCAATGGCCATAAGACCAGTTGTTGAGGTGGTAAATTGTTTCAAATTTTTAATTAAACTCATCTGCAAATAAATAAATGAACAGAAATTAAAATACAATTAGAATAGATATTCATTATTATGTTAGCACAACTATTATTCAAAATAAAATCACTTTAGAATTTTAAAAGAGAACTGACTTTACTGATGTTTCTGTGGCTGGGCCGGCAGTAATTGTTCCCGTAGTTTGCTCCTTTTTGTCGCTGTTTTCCTTTTTCCACTTAACAATGAGTGGTTGCCAAATATAAACACCGCCTAAAACTCCTAATGCAGTTATTACCAGGGTTTAATATTTAGTTAAACGTTTTTTACATTTGACTACCGACTACGCAATAAATATGAATCGTTTTCATATTAATGTCCACATATACTGAAAATATACAAACTATAAACCAATGCCATATATGCACAAGCTTCATAGTAGAAATATTTGTCGCAGTTTTTCCAAAAATATTTTGCCTTACAAAATATTTTACGTTGCAGCTAGAAGACAAAATGAAAATTTTTCATTTCTAAAACATTTGCTGCCCAAATATATTTATATTTTTGGTTAGCAAAAACAAATATATTGCTTGTGTATAATATACAAAAAATTTACTACAAAAACATCAAACATGCAAACAAATTGCAGCGTGAAAACCATAAACTGCGAACGATATGCGCAGTAAAAAATTCAAACAATGGAAATATGGAAGATGCTAAATGTAGACTGCCAAACCATACGAAGTTGAAAAATGTAAAATACGAAATTGTGCGAAGTTAAAAATGTTTAAAACGAAAATGTGCATTTATAAAATATTTCAGCCACATATATGGAAATATTTAGCCGCATATAGTCACTGAGTAGAAAAATGTGAAAAAAACTATGAACAACAAGTGTGCGTTGATTTGGGTGTACAAAATAAAAATTTATATTGAATCGTGTGTTTAAGAATTTAAGTGCAATAAAATAGAAGCTTTATTTTTTGAGGTATGTAATTGTATTATGAAAGATAGGAATGCAGTGAAAATATATTAAATAAGATTCTGGGCAAAGGATAGCGGACGATATTATTTTATTGAATTTTTTGATTAAATGATTTTTGTAATACGAATTCAAATGTATTCCTGCTGCTTGTAATAGGAGTCCAGAAAAATTAGTAACATACAATTTTGTATGTAAAGTGGCTAAAAAAGCAAAACAGCCAATGAAATTGTGGTATGTACCTACTTATATTGTGAACGATAGGAATGCAGTAAAAGTACATTAAAGAAGGTTATGGGCAAAGGATAGCGGATGATATTATTATTGCATTGTTTGTGTAGAACTGATTTTTGTTGAGTACCGTTACAGATAATTTTTTATTACGCATTTTGGTTAATTTTTAGCTCGAGGAATTTCTGTCATGTGCACTGAATTGTTGTTTTTTGTAAAGGATTTTTGTGCGTATTTGTTTTTATGGTTTTGCGTAAATTGTTGTTGCATTATGCAGTTACAGAACACAAGTTTTATACAGTTGATTTCCCTTTGATCCTGTTGTACTCATGCCTGTGCCTTTTTGCATTTATATCTTACACATCAAATTGTTCTTGCACAATTATTTTCTATGCTGCTTATTTATTTGTTTGTTCTCCTGTTACAAATTTTACGAAAGGATACATTTGAGTGTACAAACACTTAATTTGATAGATTTCATTCAGAAAAAGTAATCTATCTATCTACATTGCATTTTTATGCAACATACTATTTTTTTGTAGATCCTGTTATTTTTTATTACATTGTATTCATTGGCTGTTTTGCTTTTTTAGCCACTTTACATACAAAATTGTATGTTACTAATTTTTCTGGACTCCTATTACAAGCAGCAGGAATACATTTGAATTGGTATTACAAAAATCATTTAATCAAAAAATTCAATAAAATAATATCGTCCGCTGTCCTTTGCCCAGAATCTTATTTAATATATTTTCACTGCATTCCTATCTTTCATAATACAATTACATACCTCAAAAAATAAAGCTTCTATTTTATTGCACTTAAATTCTTAAACACACGATTCAATATAAATTTTTATTTTGTACACCCAAATCAACGCACACTTGTTGTTCATAGTTTTTTTCACATTTTTCTACTCAGTGACTATATGCGGCTAAATATTTCCATATATGTGGCTGAAATATTTTATAAATGCACATTTTCGTTTTAAACATTTTTAACTTCGCACAATTTCGTATTTTACATTTTTCAACTTCGTATGGTTTGGCAGTCTACATTTAGCATCTTCCATATTTCCATTGTTTGAATTTTTTACTGCGCATATCGTTCGCAGTTTATGGTTTTCACGCTGCAATTTGTTTGCATGTTTGATGTTTTTGTAGTAAATTTTTTGTATATTATACACAAGCAATATATTTGTTTTTGCTAACCAAAAATATAAATATATTTGGGCAGCAAATGTTTTAGAAATGAAAAATTTTCATTTTGTCTTCTAGCTGCAACGTAAAATATTTTGTAAGGCAAAATATTTTTGGAAAAACTGCGACAAATATTTCTACCATGAAGCTTGTGCATATATGGAATTCGTAAATAGTATTTATATTTTTAGTATGTATGTGAGGAAATATTATTTTGTTAAATATTTTTTGCAGTTTTCATTTAAAATTATGAAATATTTTGCAATTTTTTGTCTAATATAGTAGTAATTTTAAACTCTGGTTATTACCATCAACTGGGGCACTGTTATTCCGCGAGGACGTCGTATTTGCATGGTACAATTTTACAATTTATAAAACACAAATGTTGAATAACTATAAAAACATATGTTTGCTTTTTATTTAATACGTAGTTGCCATATTAATAAACAAATGTTGAAATTTAAGTTTAAACAACGCGTGTGCTTTAGGGTATTCAAAACCCCGTAACCGGTTAACCGGTTTTTTTGTTTGGAAAACCGATCGGTTTGGAATATTTTATAATTTCCAGTTATAAATTAACCAGTTTTTATAATTAAGAACTTTTATAATTTTTAGTAAAAAAAAAACAAAACAAATTTGTCTAACTTGACAATATTTTCTTACTTTCATATTAATCTTACGTTGATTTATACAACAGTATTTTCAGCTAAAACGTATTATAATTATTCGAAACAGGTTTTTTAGAAAATGCAATTTTTCGGTTTTCTAAATAAGTCTGTTTTTTGAATACTCTAATAGTTTTTTTACACTAGAGCACATAGCCTTTTTACACTATCATCTACCATCAATTTGCAAAGATGTTAACATCTTCCCATAAGAATTATACAGGGCTGAGTGCTCATCATCTTTACAGGATGTTCCTATCTCATGTTGTTCCACCTAACATCTTTCGATTATTTTAATGTCATCTCCATTATTTTAGTGTCACCACTAATAAAATGTCAATGAAATTTAAAAAAAAATTTTAACAAATATTTTTATGAAAATGACAGCGACATTTTATTTGTTTGAAATACATATTAATGTTTATTAAATAGTTTTAATTTTATAGTAAAAAATAAAAACAGTTTAAATTTATCTCGTATTATTGAAAACAATGTTATTCTTAATATTTTGGCGATTTAGATGATGCTAGATGTTACAAGTGTGAACAAATGTTTCATGTTTTCAACATCTTCCATACGTTTCCACAAAATGCACGTAAGTGTAAAAACCCTATATATAATTGTGCATATGTAATATAAAATTATCAAAGAGGAACGAAAGAAAAATGAAATGTTAGTTTAATCGTAACGCAACGTCAATGCATGGACAATTTGTTCCGTATTATAATAATCTATTGTTTTGTTATTGTAAAAACATTCAGAGATATTTAATCTAATATAGAGTAATATGGCGCTTCATAATAAATCGTTTTGCTTAACAATTGAATTTGATTTAAATCATATTTACCCATACAATTTTAAGTACTGCAAAATTGTATAGAAAAATATTAGTTCAAACCTTGATTTCAGCAAAACTTTATAGTTGTATATGAATATAGACAAACAACTTGATTGGGAAAAAAAATACGCAAATCGAACAGCGAATATTTCCCTGCCGGAAATTTAAGACAATAGTTCAAAACATAGGCTCGTAACTATTTAAAAAAGAGCACATCTTTTATAGGATTATAGTGTTGAAAAGTAGGCAATTTTTCATTTAACTGAAGTTCGGATGCAATCCATAATCGACCTCTTAGTCAAAATGTGGAAATTACAGACGGAATTACAAACTTATACCTATATATAAATAGATCGGAAAGAGAATAAGTTCGTTTAGTTTTTTAAAGTTGTCAATTTCTCTCCCAAATGTCAATGCCATGTTAAAGTGACAGGACACTTTTATGGATTTTAGTAAAAAATATCATCAATTCCTCAGCCTTCTTATGGTTTTCAAAATATTCCAACTCAAAAAACAATATATCGAAACACAATTTTTTTTTTACTTTTTACCAATTCTATAGTACATTTTAAGAAAAATAAAGCATATAATTAGGATAAGTTTTAGCATAACGTTTCTGTCAGTAGGGACAAATGTAAAAACTAAAACGCTAACAATTTGACTTGTGTTGGACGAATGCTACCAATAAAATATGGATTAAATATGTACTTTAACTTTGTTGGTTCACTGTATATCATATCTTAGAATTAAAAGCTGAGTTACATGTAATCTATTTTTAAGCCGTCAAAATTTCTTTACTGCTGCTTAGGACAGGCACGGATTCAAAACTAATATTTTTAGAACAAAATATCCAATTTTTTTATACAAAGCAGGACAAATATCGAAGAAATTATTAAATGTTTCCCTCCCAAACCTAGATCCGCACATGGCTTAGGATATGTAAACGATCATTACTACTAAAGTCGGACGTCATTAACTCCATCCAATGTTCGGGGTACCTTGATAGACTGTTAAGTAATATGCTAGACCTCTACTAAAAGTTCATTAAGAGATTTCAATTTCAAAATGTGATATTTTCAGTATTTAAAAATTTTTACAAATATTATTTTTTCAGATCCATTTACCGCCTGAAATTTGTGGAAATCAATTTGGGAATAGTTTGACAGACATACATATTATTAATTTGGTCACATACTTCTTGTAAAAAATTTTTGTAATCGATTACGTTTTAAATTGAATGTAAAGTATGTATTGCTTCTTTTAACAGAATAATTTATAAAAACAAAGAAACATTTTCTAATTAAACACTCATATTAATAAAAAAAATAATATTTTTGTTTAATCAACAAAGTTTAAAGGTTTTGGATTCAAACGCTAAACCAAATGTCAATTCAAATAACTTTATACATTTATTTAAATTTTTTTTATTTAATATTATTCTAAGCACCATCGTATATACTACATACACTTGATTGGAATCAAACATTAAAATTTCACACAACAAAAAGAAATAGCAAAAAAAAAAAAAAACAATGTGTACTAATGTAAATATTTTAAGCTTTCTTGAACATCGCAGTGGTCCAGAGTGTTTGACAAAAACAAAATGTATGGATACGTACTGAAAACTACATACATATTGAATACTCTTCATAAAGAGAAGATTGAAAGAATGAACAAAAAAAAAAAAAGAACACAGAACTGCGGAATTTCAGGTTTATTTTTAATACTTATTCTGACGCTCTCAGGGAAATAGCGGGACCTCACAAACACACACATAATTTTATGAATATTCATACACTCGGAGAATATCTATACCCAACACATATAAGCTTTGCAAAAGAAACTGGTTTTAAATGCAAAATCATTACAAAATTTCAAATCATTTAAAGATTGAACGTTAAACGTACAAGATCGAAGAAGAAAAGTACGAACAAATTCAAATCTGAGCTAGAGAAACAATTGTTATACAAACACATCAGTGTCTAATCACTCGTTTGGAAAGAACTTATTATCTATTATTAAAAAATAACGTCAACAACGACAGAAAAGATGATAAACAAAAAAATTTTAATAATATTTTGTTTAATATTAAATTATTGTACAATATGTGTTAAAGCAGAAACTAAATTAACAAATATGCCTGGACCACTGCCAGCACTTTCTCCGGCAACATCAATGTCAGCAGCAGCATCAAATGCGATTACTCCAACGGGAATTTTTAATGTTATTCCCCAAACATTTGACACCGGTTTTTATGCCTACGACGACATGGACGACTACGTGCCATTTAGCAGTGATTGTCACGATCACTTTTCATGGGAATTGCTAAGAGATGTACTTGAAGAAGAGAACACAAACGTTATTATATCTCCTTTTTCTGTAAAACTACTTCTGGCAATATTGGCTGAAGCAGCAGGCAATAATACACAAACACAAAGGGAGTTGATCAAAACACTGGAAGTGATCAAATCACCAGATAATTTACGTGGTTTCTATAAAAAGATGCTGACATCATTGAAGAAGGAAAACCCATATACTACTTTAAATTTGGAAACAAAGATGTTCACCGATGAGTTCATTGAACCTAAACAGAGATACGCAGCAATGCTGGCAACGTTTTACGATACTGATATCGAGCGTTTAAACTTTAAAGATGCTCAAGCATCGGCAGATCACATCAACACCTGGTGCAAAAATGTCACTCGTGGACGTTTGCAAAATCTTGTAACTAAAGAAAATGTACAGAATAGCGTACTCTTACTGACAAATGCCATATATTTTAACGGGCTGTGGCGTCGCCAATTTAACGCAACCTATGAGGGAGTTTTCTTTAAGACACCTGAAACCCAATCTCGCGTTCAATATATGGAACAAACCGAATACTTTTACTATTATGACCACAGTTCAATGAATACCAAAATCCTGAGACTACCGTACAAAGGTAAAAAGTTCTCCATGTTCATATTGTTGCCTAAAACTAAAGGTGGCGTCGAGGAACTAACACAAGTATTGCAAAATGATCAAGTCAAACGAATGCAATTTATGATGGAGGAGACCAAGTTAAAAGTTACTTTGCCGAAATTTAAATTCGAATTTGATAAAAATCTCAAAAACACACTTTCCTCCCTGGGCATAAATGACATTTTCACTGACGATGCATCTTTGCCAGGGTTAGATAGAGGTGCTGAAGTGGCTGGAAAATTAAAGGTATCAAATGTTATTCAAAAGGCCGGCATCGATGTGAATGAAAAAGGTACTGAAGCATTTGCCTCCACTGTCTTTGAAATTGGCAATAAATTTGGTGGAAATCCAGTTATTGAAGAGTTCACTGTAAATCGACCATTCATCTTTTTCATCGAAGAGGAAGCCACTGGAAGTATTATATTTGCAGGAAAAGTATTAGAACCTGTTCTATAATTGTAAAGACAAGTTTTTTCTTTGTGTATGCAAATAACTACTATGTGTATTTATTATATGTATGATGTATATTCGAATCAATAAAAATGAAGATACTTTTATTTAAGAGATATTTCTAAGAAAAACAAACGGGGATTTTTGTTTTTTTTTTTTTTCTGTTTCCATTGAATACATTAATTTCTTTTAGTGGGCTTTTTTCGTGCAAACATAAGAATGAGCTTTAAGTGTTTTTGTGTATTGTGGAATCAAGAAATTTAAACGATAATTGTTTATGTCACTAAATAATATGTATTATTATAAATATTTTACTTTTCTTGACCAAAATTAAAGGTGTTTATACCCTACATCACAAAAGTGGAGAGATTGCATTGAATTTGTGCGGATGTTTGTAACGCTCAAAAATATTGGTTGAAATTTTGAGGATATTTCATTAAACTGGTTGAATGAAATCTGTCCAATATTTCATTTAACCCTCTCGAAATTGGTCACAAATCTGATTTTATAGTTTTATATAAAAAGGAATCACATTTAAAAATTGTGTGTGGATAGATCCATAATTGACCATATAAGGTCAACTCCCGAAAATCACTTTAACGATAAAACATCACTTAACGTTTTTGTATCCAAATGAAATTCAACACAAATTAGTTTTATACAAGTGTGGACAGTAAAATAGGCGTGCGCATTAATTAACATCATTTTAAAAATTTACTCTCATAACAATACCGTTTTAACTTAAAAAAGAGGAATTGCAGTATCGAAACCCATGATCTATACAATTTTAGATTTTTTTATAAAGTTGTGATAATTCGAGTTTATTGTGATAAAAGTAAAATTTTAAGTGAAATAACATTAATTGTGGTAAACGTAATAAAAAAATGCATTAAAAACAATTTGAGATGGGTCATGGACTATAGGATTATTGGCTTCGGGATCTATTATTTTCAGTTGCACTTTTGGAAATGTACTCTCTCTACCTTAATTTTAATAATATAATATTAATATAATAAATTTTAATATTGTTAAATATTTGTGTTCTTTGGTGGAATCATGATATACTGAAATCATGCAAATTAATTTCATGATAATCGGTCCATAATAAGGACTGAGATCGAAAAATTACATATACATATAAATATATATATATAAATATACATATATGTTAATAATAATGAAACCACTAAACTTTTTTTATTTTATTGAAATTATTATTACAATTTACAAAAAAATATATTTTTATAGTTCTAATCACTAGTGGATGAAATTTTGAACCTTTTTCGGAAACCCTTCCATTATGGTTTTTATAGTGATTTCTGTCACTTTGTTCGAACAGGTTGTCCATCTCCGTTTAAAATCGATCACACTTTGGAATTTTCCACTGGCAGTTTGGAAAATTTGCATCTCTTGGTACAAATATCACATTATTGTTCTTTTACCACTCAAGACCTTTCTTACCATAGTGACAGGGTGCCAAATCAGGCCAAAAATAAGTGGACACACTAAGAAGTCTTATGAATGGAAGCATCCTTTTTTGTAAACATTCCTTGATGTAAATTTCGGTATTTATAGAGACCTTTCTAACAAATGTTTGACTTCTTTTGGCGCAACTTCAATTTTGTCTGTTTTTGGGTCCTAAACTTTTCTTCAACATTCCCTCGAGAATCAGCAACAACAAAATTTTGACCCGGAAGCTGCGAAAAATCTGCGAGAACATACGTTTCGTCATCTATTATGCAGCAGGAATATTTTTTTTTATAAAATTTGACTTCAATTGTCGTGCTCTGTTTTTAGCCTCTAAATTTTTAGCAGCGTTCCTGTCAGGAACTTTTTCAGCCTTGTATGTTTTTGAACCTGCATTGGCTTTAACTTTTCGTACCAAATAGTCCGAGCACTGAGCTAACCGTCTGCTTCCCAACCGGATGTGTTGGGAGCTCTTTGAAAAATGCTTTCTATTTTTTGGCTTAACAAACATCATGTAAACCATTCCTTCTACCTGAACCAGGTTTTCTATCAATGGACAAGTTCTCCAGGTACTGTTGAATAACATTGGAAACAGTTTGACGGCAGACCTATGATTGTTTGACCAACTTTTTGAAGGACCAAGTTGGATTTTGTTGAAAATATTTAATAATTTTAGTACGCACTTTTTCTCATCACTCATTTTAATCACATTAACAACAAATGAACATAATTGACATTAAACATAATAACTGACATGCTTTACAAAGGTAACTTGATAAAAAAATCAAATAATACTTGGGTTAAACGTTTTAATGAAAAACGTGTGTTAAGAATTTTTCGATCTCAGTCCTTAAGTCAAAGCTCCCATATAAGACCCGTTTAGAAAATCACATTAACGAGCATAAATATCTTAAAAGTCATAGCGCATATACTCAGTGTAGGGTATTATATTGACGGGCTTGAAAGATCAAATTCAAATTCTGTGGAAATTTTTTTTTAAATTTTTAAATAAAATTGTGAATTTTTTTAGACGTCTCTCCACATAATTAATGATAACTCAAAAACGGTTAGTCCGATATTATTAAAATAAACTTAGAATCGGCTTAGTAATTTCGGAGTTATAATAACAAATTGAAGCAAAAAATATATTTTTTACGTGAAAATATATATATATATTTTTTTGTTTTAAAAAAATCGATGAAGGTTGTTAATATCGTTAATATAGAAAGGCCCAAACTCGTTTTTTTTCCATAATTGAGTTTTTTGCATACTTCGATAGATAATCCCCTAATACCATTGATGAAAAAAAAAAAAATAGAGTACTCCGACCGAAAATAATAAAAATACAAGCAGTTACAAAAAGCCTTTAATCATTTTAATATTTTTTTAAAAAAAAGCCCTACCTCACTACTTGCTCAATGCGAAGTATTGGCTCATACTCATACATAGTAGTCATTGAATTTATTCAATTTTTAAAAATATGTGTTTTATATTACTTGCCTCATTTAGTGGCTATTTTAGTGAAAACAAATCCATTAAACAATTGAATCGCACGACTAAATATAATTTTATTAGCATCGAAATTATGATTGAAATATCTGATGAAAGCACTTCGAAAAGGAAGAATAAAGCAAACAAATCAAGAGTGGAAGCAAAATATCAATAAAACAAATCGAATGAAAGGTTATGAATATGCTAGTACATCTAAGAGTGGAGTTTGTCATAGGCCCGCAAGACAACTAGGATTCTGTGACAAAAGCACCTTAAGGCATTGTTCAGCTTTTACAGAATGTGTACGGAAAGATATTTTCAAATTGTTTTGGGAGATGTCCTGGGAACAAAAACGTTTATATATTACTAGCACTAAACCCGGTGCGCTTCGCCACCCCAATTGGATGAAAGAAATAGTACTATTAAGTCTCCCTTTGTGAATTAAAGCTAATTCAGGATAACATGCCTCTAGATTCAAGTTTATTGAATCATTGTATTGTGGCTTCTAGCACATTCGAAACGTATTATTATAATTAAAAAGTACCATTTAGACCCACATTTTATATGCCCACACATGATAATTTTTATAGAAAATGCTAAAGAAATGTACCACTAAAGTCACCTTTTGTGAATTCTAACTCATTCCGAATAATGTGTGCCTAATTTTGAATTTTTAGGTTTAATTTTATAAAATAGTCAAAAAATATTATTAGTTGGAAAAAAGTACCTGTGAGTCCCTTTTTTAGATTCTTATTCGGTCAGGATCATATACCATTCGAAGAACAAAAAAATACAAATTATTTTTGTATCCTCAATGACATATAGATGGCTTAGTGACTTTCTTTCTTTACTCAGAAGCATATCAGTAATATTATAAAAAGTATCATTAGAGGAAAAAGTACCAATTTTCCACACAAGTTTTAAATCAAAGTAATTTCCTTATTCTAAGTTCAATATATTAGAAAATTCAAAAAGTACTATTTGGAGAGCGAAAAAATACTTCTTATTTTGGTTTAGTTCACAATTTTTGATATCATAATACAATTGAGCACCCTATTCTTGCATATTTCTTTAGTGAGAAGTATATTAGCCTACCATAATGTATTTAAGCTAACTAATTTAATATATTAAAAAAGTACCATTAAAAGAAAAAGTACCAATTTTCCTTTATCCTCTTGAACACGCGTTAAGTCTGAATTTAAAATTTGTATAGCATTTCCTATATTATCAACTGAATTTGTTTCTATAACACTTAATATTTAATAAATTATCACAAAACCGAACCGAAACCCATTGGTTTTAAATTTTTTAAAACCGAAACCGCGGTTTTGAAATTCTTCTTGAAATTCTTTTTGGAAACTCTACCATAAATGTATTTAAAAAGTACTATTACAACAAAGAAAATGTACCATAATGTCTCCAATTTAATTTTTACTCACTGAGGAGCATATATTTTATATTTCTAGGTCCATTATTATAGAAAATTCAAAATATACCATTAGAATAATGAAAAAGCGCCATAATGTTCCCAGTTATAGAATCCTACTCGCTCAAGTCCATATAATATAATATTATGTTCTAGATTTATTATAGAAAATTTAAAAATTACCATTAGAATAAAGAAAAAGTATTAAGTATTCTCTTTGAATTTTCACTAACTTAGAACAATATGCAGTTAATTTGGTATTTCTAAATCCATTATTAGATAAAATTCAAAAATTACCTTTATAATATAGGAAATGTAGCATAAAGCCCCCACTTGTGGATTCCCAATCGGTCGGGATCATATAAGCTTTATTTCACAATTCTAAGTTCATTGGTGAAGAAGATGCAAAAAGTACTATTCGAATATAGAAAAAGTACCATAAAGACTCTCCCTTAAATTCTCACTCCCTTATGACCATATATGTTTAATTTTATGTTTCTAGGTCCATTATTATAGAAAATTTAAAAAGTACTATTAGAATAAAGAAAAAGTACCATAATGTCCCCACTTGTAGATTTTCTTTCGCTTAGGTATATAAGCGTTATATCATGTTCATTGGTAAAGAATATACAAAAAGTACCATTTGAATAAAGTACGAAAAAGTATCAAAAAGTCTCCCCCTAGAATTATCATTCACTTAGGAAATTTAAAAAAGTACCATTATAATAAAGAAAAGGTATCACGAAGTATCTCCTTGATTTTTCACTTAGTACCATATACGCTTAATTTCATATTTATATGTCCATTATTACAGAAAATTCAAAAAGTACCATTAGAAAACAGAAAAAGTACCAAAGGGCAGCCACTTGTGGATTCCCACTCACTCGGGTCCATATAAGCTTTTTTTCATGTTTCTAGGTTCATTGGTGAAGAAATTACAAAAAGTATCATTCGAATAAAGAAAAAGTACAAAAAAGTCTCTCCCTAGAATTCTCACTCAGGACCATATATGCTTAATTCCATGTTTCTAAGTCCATTGCTATAGAAAAGTCTAAAAAGTACCATTAGAATAAAGAAAAAGTACCATGAAGTGTCCGCTTGAATTTTCACTCACTAATTACCATATACGCATAATTTAGTACTTATGTCCATTATTACAAAAAAATCAAAAAGTACCATTAGAATATAGAAAAAGTACCAAAAAGCCCCCACTTGTGGTTTCCCACTCATATAACCTTTATTTCATGTTTATAGGTTCATTCGTGAAGAAATTACAAAAAGTACCATTCGATTAAAGAAAAGTTACCAAAAAGTCTCTCCCTAGAATTCTCACTCACTTAGGACCATATATGCTTAATTTCATGTTTCTAAGTCCATTGTTACAGAAAATTCAAAAAAGTACTTTTAGAATAAAGAAAAAGTACCAAAAGGCAGGCACTTGTGGATTCCCACTCACTCGGTTCCATATAAGCTTTATTTCATGTTTCTACGTTCATTGGTGAAGAAATTACAAAAAGTACCATCCGAATAAAGAAAAAGTACCAAAAAGTCCGCCCTAGAATTCTCACTCACTTAGAACCAGATATGCTTAATTTCATGTTTTTAAGTCCATTGCTATAGATAATTCAAAGAAGTACCATTAGCATAAAGAATAGGTACCATGAAGTATCCAATTGAATTTTTGCTCACTTAGGACCATATACGCCTAATTTCGTATTTCTATGTCCATTATTACAAAAAAATCAAAAAGTACCATTAGAATATAGAAAAAGTACCAAAAAGCCCCCACTTGTGGTTTCCCACTCATTCGGGTCCATATAACCTTTATTTCATGTTATAGGTTCATTCGTGAAGAAATTACAAAAAGTACCATTCGAATAAAGAAAAAGTACCAAAAAGTCTACCCTCACTCACTTATTACCATATATGCTTAATTTCATGTTTCTAGGTCCATTATTATAGAAAATTCAAAAAGTGCCATAAGTACCACTCTAATATAGAAAAACTGCAATAAAGTTTCCCCCTAAAATTCTCACTCACTTATTACCATATATGCTTAATTTCATGTTTCTAGGCCCATTATTAAAGAAAATTCAAAAAGTACCATTAGAAGAACAAAAAAGTACCTATATTTCGGTTCTCACATTTTGGTACCTAAATATTATCCCCTACTCCTAACTTTAACTTCACTCAGATACATATCAGCTAACTTTAATGTCGATAAGTGAAATAATTTAAAATATTAAAAAAAGTACCATTAGGAAAAAAGTACCAAATCCCCTTTTCCTCCTTGAACACCCCTCAAGTTTGAAATTTAAAAATATTCCATTTTGCCAAAATTGTTTATGCTTAAAGACATGCCTCAAACGATTAAAATCTGTGTTAATGTGATCAAGAAAAATAAGTTTTAAAAAAAGTACCAAAATGTTTTCCCGGATTTGGACAAATATACATCTTGTCAGTCGAGTTCCAAATAGCACTCTGTTAGTTAATTTTTGCATGAATCCAGGAACCAATGTTAAAAATGTATCAAAATTGGCTTAAAATGTTAAATAAAATATATTTTTCCGTTTTTACCCCTTTTTTGGTACCTTTTTTATCCCCATTGCGGTGTCGAAATTTTATTCAAATAAATTTCTGTATCGTGGTGGGAGCTTAAAATAAAATATTTATATGGTTATATCTATTTGTAGAAAAACATAGTTTATGGAAAAAGTACCAAAAATAAACACAATTTTTATCCCTTAAAGGTTCGAATTTCCAAAAAGTACCAAACTTATATTTTTTATTTTTTGATAAGTAAAGAATACGATTTAAAATTTATTTCTATGTTTATTAGTTTTTACCCGTTTTCTCCCCTAAAAGGTTCGAATTTCGAAAAAGTACGAAACACCTGTCAGCTTATTTTTTAAATGGAGTAACATGCTATTTTAAGTTTTTGTGTATCTTTATTAGTTTTGAAGATATAAGGTTACCGAATTTACACGTTTTTACCCTTTTTTAACCCCTAAACGTTCGAATTTACAAAAATCCCTTCTTATCGGATCGTTTTGGGGAGGGAGGAACTCACAGTTAAAATTTCATGATTTTAGCTTCAAACGTTTGGGCTGTGCGATGATGAATCAGTCAGTCAGTAACTGACTGATAGATGAGCCTTGTTAGCATCATAGAAATATGTTCTGAAAATGCGATACGATCCAAATCAATATTATATTTTTTGAGAATTGATTCAAACCGTTTACAAGTATGCCGTAACATGTTTCTCTCAACATTGGGATTAAACGAGAAGACTGTTCGTAATTGGGTAAATAATAGCGATAAGCACGGCACACAAATTAGTCCCGAAAAGCTTCAAACCTGCGCATCCAATCTAAGCGAAACATTGTGACTGGTCAGCGCAATAAGGAAAAACTTGACTTTCTAAAGAAATGGATAGGTGAGCTCCCAAAAATGGATTCGCACTATTGTAGAAAGAAAACTATAAAGTTGTATCTGGAAACCAGTTTTTGCTCTTATCAGGAGATTTACAGGCTTTAGTCGCATGTAATTCGCATAAAGAAAATGGAGATATTAAATTATCTTATCCCATTTTTCCAG
Source organism: Calliphora vomitoria (assembly GCA_942486065.2). NCBI lineage: Eukaryota > Metazoa > Arthropoda > Insecta > Diptera > Calliphoridae > Calliphora > Calliphora vomitoria. The sequence goes on along the minus strand of OW818030.2, from coordinate 48,831,361 downwards.
AAGTTTTAAAAGAACAAAATATATCTATATTAAACCAAAACAGAGCCAACAACTTATATCAGGAAGACTATGAGCTGCACAGAAAACTGGTAAAGAAAATGGGAGAAGAAAAGCGCAACGATATAAAAATGCCGAGTCCTTATGTGCAGTGTTTTGTATGGATATGCAAGCTGTGAAATTAGTACCCCAACTTAACGCCAGTGCCTCATATTATAAAATGAAACTGAAAGTACATAATTTTACAATTTACAACGTTGTCACGCATGAATCGCACAATTATGTATGGGATGAAACAGATGGCAATCTCGTGCTTCAGTTTTTGCAACGTGCATCACTAAGCATTAAGAAAATTTCCTTGTTGGTTCTCAAGACATTCACCATGAAATTCTTTATTCAGATGGCTGTTTTTATCAAAATAGAAACGTTATATTATCTAATGCATTGCTGACCTTTGCCGAGAAATATAACAATTGAGCAAAAATATTTGATAAGCGGACATACCCAAATGGAATGTGATGCAACCCTTATAGAGCGAAAAATACAGAAGAAACAAATAAATTTGCCTTCACAATTTCAGCTCATAAAGGAGGCGCGAAAGGTTCCATCTTGTCTGCAAGCCAAACAGTTAAGTTACGATTATTTTCTAGATTACAAACATACCCAAAAACGGTACTCATCGATTCCACCAGGTACGAATTTTTTAAAGATGTTTATGTATGTATGTAGTGAATTTTGTTATCTCTAAATGTAGGCAGAAGCAGTGGCATCCTACTGTAAATATGTTGCGCGCCTTAGCATATGACCCATCTGAGTTGTTGTATTACAATATGGATATAAGTGAAAAATATGAACATCTTGAACCAAGAGAAACATTGAAGACATTGATCCAAGGTACCTTTATAAACAAATAATTGCAATAAATAAAAAAAAAAGTTTATTCCTTCCGATTGTCACCAATTTTATGATAGTTTACCTTACAAAATGTGATACTTATTTTTATTTCACTACATTTTTCGTTTATAATTAATTGTTATATTTTTAAAAATATGTTTTTAATACATATTCATAATTATTTAAACTTATAATAAAAAACCCTAAATTGCAATAGATTTTAAAAAATGAACTTACAAAAAGCCCTATAAACAACGTTTTATAAAAAAAATTAAAATTGAAGAAAATGCCACAATATGAAATTGGTTGAAGAACTTCATACAAATCTGTGTTAAAAAAAATCGCAACTACAAAACTTTAAGTTTTATTAAGGTTTTTCCTTCTCCTGTAAAGTAAGGAAAATGTTAGTTAGGGCGTTTCTATATTAAGGTAGCGATTTATTATGAGCAACAACAACAATATTGGGTGTATGACTTAAATATGCGGTATTTACAATAGATGACGTATATTTTGAACGCGTTTTTTGTTTTTAATAACTTATATGTCCCCTAGTGGCAACAAAAAGCGTCATATGCAATATTTGCCGAGGAATATGCGGCCAGACATGAAATCATACTATTTCATCATGACAACGCACAGTGGGGCAGAATCAAAATTTTTTGGAAATAAATCTGGCATTTCTAAACGGATGGTCTGATCGGGATAACATTTGACGTGGGGGTAACCAATTTCTTGTTTCACATCCGATTTCAAAGATTTTTAAATTTTTGGGAAGGGATCGGTTAGGTCTTGCGTGTGCTATTTATCTCTAATAATTTCCGAGTTATAAGCATTTCAAAATTTACATTTTCAAATGTTGCCATATCTTGGTCCGCTTTTTTCAAAATATAAGGCGTACTTTTGAACCGAATGGAATCGAATTTTTTTCATTAGTTAGATAACTAAATTACCAATAATATGCAAAAAATTTCAGAGCAATATCGATTACGGATCCGAAAATAAACGATTTTCAATTTAAAAATTAAAAAATTTGTAGATTTTTGCTGTTTTTTGGGTGAAAAGGTAACTTAACTCTTATTTTATTAAAATAAAACTTTCTTTAAGAATATATAACAGTTTTATGTTTTTCTGTAAGATATCTTTACGCAGAATATTTTGGTATAAAAAACATGTCATATTTTTCGAATATGTCGCCCCTACGCCCATCGAAATTTGACCTATTTTTTTATCAAAATTTGAACTTTGGACCACATGTTCTAAAATCCCAAAGCTGGGAAAAGGTAACTTAACTCTTATTTTATTAAAATAAAACTTTCTTTAAGAATATATAACAGTTTTATGTTTTTCTGTAAGATATCTTTACGCAGAATATTTTGGTATAAAAAACATGTCATATTTTTCGAATATGTCGCCCCTACGCCCATCGCAATTCGACTTATTTTTTATCAAAATTTGAACTTTGGACCACATGTTCTAAAATCCCAAAGCTGGGCTCAGAATTGCATATTATTGGTAATTTAGTTATCTAACTAATGAAAAAAATTCGATTCCATTCGGTTCAAAAATTTTAAAATCTTTGAAATCGGATGGGAAACAAAAAAATGGCACGTGTTTAAAAATTTTACATGTCGAAGGTACCCTACTTTGAGCCCCCATAGCGCCACGCCTGGAGCATTTATAGGGTCCATTTTAATAACTTGAACTCGAATACTCCTTGGCAATCCCCACGTCAAATTTTATCCCGATCGGGCCTTCCGTTTAGAAATGCCAGATTTATTTCCAAAAAATTTTGATTCTGCCCCACTGTGCAGCGCTAGGTGGTCACATGTTGAAATACCTGTTAAAAACTATTTAGATAGAAGTGGTTATGAAGTTTTGCCTCAACGCCTTATAGTCCAGAACTTGTCCCGTCCGTATATTTGTTTCGATTGATGCAGAACGCTCTCTCGGAGTTACGCTTCACTTTGGAACAGAGTATCCGGGGTTGAAGAAAATCCCGGACCGTGGTTCTGAACGGTTTGCCAAAATCGACTTGTTTGGGCTGGTGTCACCTCAGGAATTGTTCCGGACTTAATCATGAAAGGGAGTGGCTGGAAAATTACGTTGCCCCATGCAGCAGCAACAACAACCATCGCTCAAAACAATGCTCTCCGAATGGCAAACGAATGTGTCAAGATGAGAAATGTGGATCACTTGCATGAGGAAACCAAGATGCTGTCTGTCAAGCCAACAACACATAATGTGTTGCTGGCAAGACAATATCTGTTGGCATGTCATCAGCCATCCCATCCCAACCATACAATTTTGATGAAAGATCCCCCCGTCGACACATCCGGCGTTGTATTGGAGACAAGCAGGACGACATCCCATCGGACGTCGACCGATTGTCGATAATAAACGTACAGAAGGCATGGCAAAAATTGAAGCCATTAATGGCTACAGGTGCAATAAAGTCTTAAACCAACATCCACCCGCGATTTCGAACAGTGAGAGCCAGTTACCCAGGCAAACTCGATCAACACTTGCACTGTTTTGAGCTTTTTGGAGCAGTATTCTCAACTGCTACCAGAAACGAATTGTTCCAAGCACTCTAAACCCTGCCTGCCTCCAAAGCCCTCATGACACTGTACATATTTTTAATTGTCCCCGTAGGCCTACTAAACCCTATAAAACTATGATTAAGACCAACTGAGGTGGCACAATTTCATCAGCTCTCAGTACCACCTGTCATGAGGTGGTACTACGGAGATGGAACTCTATAATGTCTACATTCCGCCAGTAGCCAGTTAGTTGTCCGTCCCGTCATTGGATGGTGATACACGTTTGATCCTAGGGACTTTAGCCCTCATCATCAGTTCTGGCACTCAAGACTTGGGGAAGACCAGAGAGTAGCGTCGCTGGGAAAACATATTGACGAATCCACCTTCTGCACACTAAATGATGATGCCCCCACATGGATTATGGGTAATTGCGCTAGTTCGTCTGATATCACCATAGCGAGTCCTGGTCTGATTAACTGCACAACCTGGCGTGCAGTTATTTCTCTGAAATCGTTTGTCAGAATAGACCCAACGATTTTATCGTCTCTGAACGCCGAACTTACATCAACGAAAAAAAGAAGACTGGCACAGAATTTACCGACCGCATATTCAATGGTCTACTGATTCCCTCCAACGTACACAAAGCAGAGAGGAAGTTTCGCAAAACATTTTTGGTTTTTGCAGACTTTTTATTAAGCACCTCGAGAGAGACAAGTCGAAAAGAAGTATTGTTCGCAAACTACATGATCTTCCAGTCTCGGACACACCGCAACTTTACACGCCAACTGAAGTTGCAGAAGCCATCAACGCGGCTAAGACTTCAAAGACAATAGGACCCGACGGAATATCCACGCTGATACTAAAACACATTGGCGAGTGGGGAGACGAGTACCTGACAATGGTTTTTAACCTGTCAGTAAGGAGCATAACAACACCCAACGCCTTTAAAATGGTTCGAGTGATCCCGTTGTTAAAACCTGGGAAAATCGCGAGCGAGGGACAATCGTACAGGCCGAATTCTTTCCTGTCACCTGTAGCGAAAACACTCGAAGCTCTTCTCCTCCCCCAAGATGGATTTCGTAAGATGCAAATCACCAGCATTATCCACCATAGTCACTCGGATCTCAGAGGGTTTAAATCAGCATAGGCCTTGTGAACGGACTGTCCTAGTGGCACTTGACCTGTGAAAGGCTTTCGACACTGTTAGTCATGCCACACTCTTCCAGGACATCCTGCAGTCCACAATGACTAACAATACGAAGTGATGGATAGTGAAAGGCAATCGTTCGTGGAGTTTAGAGACAAATGCTCCTGTTTAACATCTACCTCTCTAAACTTCCTGTGCAACCATGCGGATGGTAAATGTTTATCTCAACGAAATCCATAATTCCTTCACTGCACCTAACCTGAAGTTATCACCAACGACGTCATCGAAAACACTCTTCACCACAAAGACGAATGAGGTAAAACTCAACTCAGGCGTCATGGTCGACGAAAATCTTGGGTGTCACTTTTTATAGCCTTTTTACCTCCTCAACACAAGCCACTACAATCACGCATGCGTTCCCACGATAACTGGATCACGGTCAGTGGTCAACTATGTTGTTCCACTGTGTTCGCCTTCGTTGAGTGATACTCAGTGGAGAAATATTTAAAGCTGTCAAAATGCAACCTATGGACCATCCTTCAAATTACCTCAAATTACCAGGAACACAACGGAATATTGACGCAACTGGGATGTCACCGGAGGAGTCAACCAAACTTCTACATCACACAGTTGGAGTCTCCCCGAGGCATGTCAGACAGGACCTACGTATATACGGGGAGGCGAATCAATATTTCAGACGAGATCTTTCCCTAATTTCCATAATGGCCACAAATCCTCTCCAGATTTATTTTTTCAAAAAACTTAAATTTATTGGAATCCTTAAGATCAGGATTCCAGCAAGTTTGAGTTTTTTGGTTGAGTTCAAATATCCCTCTATTATTTCAAATCAATATTTGTTCAAGTATTATGACTGTTAAGCGATTACCAGTGCTCTGTTAAGTGCCAAATGGGCTGTGCTAAAAAAATTGTTTCTTGTCTGTGCTAGTCAAATTTAAAATTAACTTCACACACATAATATTAACTAATGATATGTTTTTAAAGTTACATATTAACAATTTTGCCATTTTACCAATTTGAAAACATCAGTCGGTCCAGTAAATTTTTATTTCAACAAATAAACAGATATTGTCTGTAAATTTCAGATTGATATATTGTCATTGGAATTTATATTTCCCTAGTACTATCATAAATTCTCGTACTATTACTATATGAAATGTGGTGAACACGCATCATCTTGATAAATGATATTTAAATTTCATTTACACATTAAAACTTTTTGGTTTGTGTTGATTGCAATCATGGAATGGGGAAATATTCAAAAACGCAACATACAAAGTAAAATAAATATGCCTTAGAATATGCATACATATATAATAAACAAGTATCAATTAAGTCTCCGTACAGACATACTCATAATATAAACTAGCAATTTATGGTCACTTTTTAATACATAATTAAAAATTTGTTTAATTAATTTTATAAAAAAAAAACTTATAAACTGAAATCAACATAAAAAAATACAAACATTTTCATTAAAAACATAAAAATTTATATGTCTCCGTACAGTTACCCGTTTTAAGGCAAGGAATTCAATATTAAACAAAATTGCATTTAAATACCGTAGGTCCTCCTTTCTGAACAATTGCAGCATTTAAATGGCTGTACATGAAATGGACCAGCTTTGTTGTTAAGGAATGCAAAAAAATAAGCAAATAGTTATAAAGACAATTATTATTAACCTGCAAAATGAAGGAAAAAGTCTAACCGTTTTCAATGATATTGTAAAATGACCACCCTATTCCATTCAATAAGTTATTCAAGAGTTCAAAAACACCGGAACAATGGCAAATAAACAAAGAACTGACCGTCCAAGAAAAATATAGAGAAGAATTGTACGATTTGTAGAAGGTAAACGCCCAAACTGTAAGAAACGCTCTTAAACTAAATGGATATAATGGTCGGGTAAGCCGTAAGAAGCCCCTTGTTCGAAAAGTTAACATGATAAAGAGATTGAATTACGCTATTGAATTAATTTGGGATCGAGTTATTTTTAGCGTAAAAGTAAATTTAATGTTTTTGGTTCTGATGGAAGAAAAATACTGAAATGAATTCGAAGTATTTGACGCTAACCGTAAAGCATAGAGGTGGTAACGTTATTGTTTGGGGTAGCATGGCTTCATCTGGGGGCAAATTCTCGCACTCGTAATCGAAATAAATTTCGAACGCTTATTAGCGTTCGAGCAAAAACTCGTTTGTTATCGAGCACAATCATTATAATTTTCTATACATTTTATTTGATATGGAATAAGAGAATCCCAAAAATAGAAAAAACTCGCACGTTCGAATAAGTACTCGATCGTGTTCGACTACGGTAATTTGGCCCCTGGGGTGGGAAATTTTATTTTTGTTGAAGTCATGTTTGGTCCTACTAATCGTTTTATGCTGGACTTGGATCTGTTTTTAGGTGGAGTTCGTATTGATTTTGTGGACCACTTTAAATGTTTAGGTGTCATATTAGATCCAAAACTTTCATTTACTTATAATATTAATTTGATAAGTTCTCGAATTTTTGGGGTACTACGCAAGATTTATTCGGTTAATATGTATCTTCCCTCCATGTTAAAGTTCGATTGTCATGGGCTTTGCTAATGCCACATATCTTGTACGTTTTTGAAGTTTTTTCTGGTACATGTGCTATACATTTGGGAAGAGTTAATCGTTTGATTAATATGGTGGTACGTTTTATTATTAATGTTCTACGTTGTGAGCACATTTCCCAATACATTGTGCGTTTTCTTGGATGCGCTTTTTCAGAATTTGTTATGTATCGTAATTTGATTATATTTTACAAAGTCATTAGGGGTTGCAGACCATTGCCATTATATAGATCTTTCGTATTTTCGCGCTCGACTAGGAACCGCAACTTTATATACCAAGAATTTCTTCTTCTTTTTTTGAGAAATCATTTGTTGTGCGGATGGCTCGTTGGTGGAATCATTTACCGTTTTTATTACGCATATTTTCTCATTCTAATAATGCATTCCGATTAAAACTTTTGCAATTTTTTCAAAATCCTTTGTCAAATTAATTTTATCATGTTTTTACGATTTTAACTCATGATTTCGCTTTTCTACTGAATGGGACTGTATTACTTTGCTAATCTTTTATATATATATGGGGCATTTCACGTCAAGTGAACCAACTTTTGAAATCGATGTCTTCCGATCGGGATGAAATTTGCACCAATGTTAGTTCTATTGGATAGTAATTCGGACACAATTTTTCAACAAGATCGGTCAAGAACTCTTTGAATAACTCAGAGAGGAGGTCAAAATTTGACATTTTGGCCAAACAGGTGTTTTTTCTTATCCATATAACTTATTACCTATTGTTCTTAGCAAAATGTGTCCCAAATAGTTTAGATAGCTATTTATGCAATCTTTGGAAAAAAAAATTAAAAAAAATTAATAAAAATTTTTGACTTTTTTTTAAAAAAATCAAAAACATTTTTGACTTTTTTTTTCAAAATGGGCCCTTTTTATTTTATTTTTTTTAAGAAAGCTTAGGTCTTTTCCTAAGCGACCTATATGGTCGCTTAGTGGGATGCGAGTTGGATATCTATCAAAAAAAATATTTTGTAACTCAAGATATAAAATTTTTGACTTTTTTTTGCAAAATCAAAAACTTTGTTGACTTTTTTTAAAAAAATGGACCCATTTTTTAATTTTTTTTTTTTTTTGCTCAGAAGAAAGCTTATGTGTTTTCCTTTAACACCTTTTTTGTCGCTTAGTGGGATGCGAGTGGGATATCTATCAAAAAAATGTTTTGTAACTCAAGACATAAAATTTTTTACTTTTTTTTTTTGCAAAATCAAAAACTTTTTTGACTTTTTTTTCCAAAATGGACCCTATTTTTTATTTATTTTTTTTTTTTCTCAAAAAAAAAGCTTAGGTCTTTTCCTTTAAAATCTTTTTGGTCGCTTAGTGGGATGCGAGTGGGATATCTATCAAAATAAATATTTTGTAACTCTTTAAAAAAAATAAAAAAATTGAAAAAAAAGTCAAAAATGTTTTTGATTTTTTAAAAAAAAAAGTCAAAAATATTTTATTAATTTTTTTTTCCAAAGATTGCATAAATAGCTATCTAAACTATTTGGGACACATTTTGCTAAGAACAATAGGTAATAAGTTATATGGATAAGAAAAAACACCTGTTTGGCCAAAATGTCAAATTTTCCTATAACTCAGAGAGTTCTTGACCGATCTTGTTGAAAAATTGTGTCCGAATTACTATCCAATAGAACTAACATTGGTGCAAATTTCATCCCAATCGGAAGACATCAATTTCAAAAGTTGGTTCACTTGACGTGAAATGCCCCATATATATATATATATAAAAAACATATATATATGTATATGTTTTTTTTTGGCTGGGGAGCCGATGAATCTTAATAATTAATTAAATCCTACTTTTTAATGAATTTATTATAATGATGTTGTTATAATGTATTTATATACAAGTATAAATGTATCAATACTGTATATTTCAGGTATTACTGTTACTGCTATGTAATATGTTTTGAAATAAATAAATAAATCACGATAGATAAATATGTATACCTTAATATTTTAAAAGAAAACTTAAAACAAAGTGCTGAAACATTAGGCTTGGGACGTTTGTATTGCTTCCAACAAGACAACGATCCCAAACACACCTCTAGATTAGTAAAGGAATGTCTTATTTATAATGTTCCTAAGCAATTAAATCGCCCAGATCAGTCACCTGATCTCAACCCGATTGAGCATCTATGGGATCACTTGGAAAGAAAGATTCGGCAGCACAATATAAGCTCAGCTAAAAGGAGTTATAATGGAAGAGTGGTATAAAATAGATTCCATGCACAGCCATTTAAATTCTGCAATTGCTCTGAAAGAAGGATCTACCACATATTAAATGTAATTAAGTTTAATATTGGTATTCCTTGCCTTAAAACGGTTAACTGTACGGAGACTTTTTTGGTGATACTTTTCGTACAATTTATGAATTTATTTAAATTTTTATGTTTTTAATAAGAATTATTGTATTTTTTTATGTTAATTTCTAGTTTATAAGATTTTTTATAAATGAATTAAAAAATGTTTAAATGTGTACTGACAAGTGTCCATAAATTGCTAGTTTATATTATGAGTATGTCTGTACGGAGTCTTAATTGATTCAGAAAATTAGCCAATCTATATTTTATTTATACTTCATTTACGCGTTAAAAAGGTTTTTGGTTTGCGTTATTTACTCTAAATTGTTCGTAGAGTGAACAATTTAATGGCTACAATCATGGAATGGGGAAATATTCAAATCCGTATTGTAATTTTTGATCTATAAAAATTTAACATTTTTCAGACGTTGCTGCTATGTGTTATACGTAATTTTGTGTATAGAGCTGTTAAATAGTTTAAAGATACTCTTTGAGTGATTGACCATCCTAGATATGGTCATCCACTCCGAAATCAGCAAATAATAATCTAGCGAGAAATGGCAAACATCGGAGTTCATTCGATGTTCAATTTGCCTATTTTGAAGATTGGACTTCTGGTAGTCTAGATTTAAATCTATTAGATTATATTTTGTGGTATGTTTTACAGAGCATGGTCTGAACTACTCGTCACCCAAATTTGGAATCCCTAAATCGTGTCCTTATACGGGCAATGTGTGGACAATGTTTCTATGGATTTGGTGCGTACTGTTAGCTTGTCAAACTTCGGTCGTGCTGGAAAACAAACGGCGGCCATTTTAAACAACCATACTTATATTATATTCTAAAATGTATTATATTGCAATAATTAAAAATATCCAAACAATATTTAAAAAAACTGCTGTAACGATTATATCACGAAAAACCCATGTACCAGAACTTATGTTAATACTAGGTAATTATTATAGTTATTTTGATTATTTTTTGTTATTATTAGTTTTACCGAACAACAAATTTTATTTTGAATAAAAGTTAAAATGTATTTATAATTAAAAAGTGCTACTTACTTCCACCACCTGAAAGAATTACTGCTGGTTGTTGTGATGGAATGTGAATTTTATTCGTCCGTCCTGCATGCGTATGAGGATTTGACATAACTGAAGTTGGATAATGCGTTTGATGATCAATTAATTGGCATTGCTGTTGTTGTTGCTGATAGTGATGTTCAACTTCTGGCGCCAACTTTTGAGGTACTCCCGATGTGGCTCCAGATGAACGTCTACGTTGATTTTGAATATTAGCATTGCGATTGTTGCGATAATTTGTACCACTATTGTTGTTAATATTACCGCCAATATTGGCGGCATTCAGATTATGTTGCTGTTGGATATTGTCTACCATGCCATTTGAGTCGTTAAATAGATTTTGAAGTGCTTGAAGTCGACGACTGCCAGCTGTAGCGCGATTCATATTTTGAGTGTTTTGATTACCAGGACCACTGATATTACGATTTTGGGTTTGGTGTTGTTGTTGCTGTTGTTTAGCTACTTGCGCAGCTGCATTCAATTGTAATATTTTTTGCAATCCCAAAGCATTTGTTTGTTCTTCAATTTTACGCTTGATTAAAGCATTCTGCATTATAATATTTGCATGAGTTTGAAGTTCTTCTTGACTCATTGGTTGCATTGTCGTTAAACGCTTGTTGCCACCTTGCAACTGTTGCTGCTGTTGTTGAGCTGCCAAAGTCTGTTGAACAATAGCTAAGTTTTGGAGATTCTGTAATTGATTTATTATTAAATTATTTGATAATGCATCAAATTGCTGTTGTTGTTGCTGCTGTTGCTGTTGTTGCTGCTGCTGTTGTGCCGAGGTAAATGTAAGTACTGCAGTTATAGCTTCACGATCTCTTTGAGGCAATCGTGGATTTGCCAATTGTATTACGAGACCATGTTTGGAAATATCACCTGTTTTTTTTTTTATTAAACAAAATATTTATTTATCATTACAAAACTAGACTAACTTTAAATTTAGTTACCTTTGGCTAATCCTAATAACAACATTTGAGCTTCGGGACGACTTAAAATGGCCTTCAACTGCAAATTGGCTAGAAGAGCCGCCTGTTGCTGTTGTATGAAAACATTTTGTTTGTTGTACTGTTGCTGTAAGGGATTTGTTTGTTGCATTCCTGATGTGGATTGTTGTTGGTGTTGAAATTGCTTTTGTTGCAACTGTTGTTTAAATATAATAGTCGAAAGATTCTCATTATTTGTATTGCTGTTATTATTGGTATACAAATTATTTTGAGATTTATTTTGCTGTTGTTGATCGGATTTGGTGGTGGTCATTGCAGAAGATGGTGTAATTGTAACGTAGTTATTCAACTGACCAATAAGCTTCTTGAAATTTTCCGAGTCACGACTAATATTGTTATTGTTAGCATCATTGCAATAGTTTTCCACATTTTTAACACTATTTCCAATGGTCGATGAATTTTGCCGCCATTTAGCTTCCAATTCGTCAACAGAAGGTATTTCAGTTATATTAATATTTGATGAAGAACGTGTATTTGTAGTACCTGTATTTTGTTGCTGTGGTGGCGGCATCATCAAATGTAGTGGATCGGTCTTTTTTTGGGAGTTCATGGCTTGCTTGAAGAATTCGTTTAGCGATGCAGAAGAACCACTATTTTCCAATTGCTCACTAGAATTATTTCTGGATGGATGGGCCCCAAAGAAAGGTAAAAATCGTGAACTTCCGTTTTGATTTTGATAGTGATGTGCAGCAGTACCGGTCATTTCACCACCATTACGATTCTGTGGCATGTGTATACGTGACTTTGAGTTACCAGAGAATTGATCATATTGGAATGGTATCGATTTCTTATTTCCATGATCGGATTTTTCGTGATTATTTGGCATCGATGCATCTGCATTTTTATTGTCATGAACGTTGTTATTTGAATCACTTTTGCCATTGAATTTTCTATATTTATTAAAGTTATCAGTCCATTTTGATTTACCAGACAATTCAATCTGCAAATATAAACAGTGACATTTAATACCAATTATATAAAATAAAAATTGTTAATTTTTTATCCGTCATCTGCAACAAGCGAGTCATAACTCAATATAAACACAGTTTCAAGTAAAATAATTTATGAAATCTTCTATAAAGAATGGCATGTTTTGGTTATAACGTATGCGGAATGAAATTAAAACAAAAATTTGACACTGGCCAAAAAAAAAGTACATGAGCTATTAGTGTTTTAGGACTTATTTTGAATTACGTTATGTTTTGCCTTAATACTTTAAAACACCATTTGAAAATCTGGCTTCTAGTTATTTCAAAATGTTAACAAATAATGAACAACCTTGAAAAACATTTGTAATTTTTTAATTTTTTTGTATTTATTTATTTTCAACAACCTAGCCTATTGGCCATAACCGGTTACAAATTTCTACTTAAAAAAATGTTTACATTCAAAATATAAATATCAAATAAATTAAATAATTATGATATAAATTTATCCATTCCATATAAATATATAAATGTCTTTGTAAGTTTGTTTATTTGTTGGTTTGTTTGAGCATCACGCCTAAACGGCTAAATCGATTTTATTGAAATTTGTGACGTATATAGATCCTTACTTGGAAGCGTCAATAGGCTATAAATTTTTTCAATACTTTTACCAGAAAGGGATCAACAGGCGAAAAAACTGGTAAAATTGGTACCTTTAGTTCTTAAACAATAATTACTAAACGGCTGAACCGATTTTTCTACTACAGGGGTAGGTCAAGCTAGTTATGATATTAATTATAAAAAAAATTGAACAAAGTCAAAAGCTTAACTCCAACATATTATATTATACTATAAAACATCATTATTAGATAATGATTATTTACTTACTCAATCAACAACTCAATGTCTACACACTATCCGCAAATTAAACTCCAAACGTATATATTATTTTGGTGCCCAACCAAATGCACTAGTGCAACATGTTAATCAAAAACTAAAATGTAACTCAAAACACAACGACAGCTTACTAAACAAACCTTCAAGAATTCACAAATATAACGCAGTCAAGCCAGTCTCATAAAATCCACAACAACGGAATGGAAATAAACTAACATGACAATGACTAAAAAAATGCAGAAAATCATATGATAATTTTAAAAATCCATTAACAGTGTTTCTATCAATTACCCCCTAGAGAACCACGTTTGATAGTAGTCAAAAAGCATAGAAGGACCAATGATAACCAATATTTTATCAGTGCCAAATTAGAGTCAGTATCTTCAGAATATATCAACATATTAGGAGCAAAAATAACTGAATGACAACCTGTCGGAAAAGAAAACAAGCCAAATAAATTACAAGAAAACAAAGCAATTGACACATGACTATGAGCAAAGAAAAAAAAAACAATATTAAGATTAGAGTATCAAAAAGTTAAGAATGAGGTAGCAGATGGGAATGAAAATACTAAGAGTGCCGGTCCCGATAATCAAGATCATTCCCTGTCTATAATCAATCTGAGTTTGAAAAAACATAAATGAAATTTCCACAAATCAAATGATAAAAACTCTTATGTGCAATAGATACCAATGACATGTTATCTGCCTTTATCAATATAAAGAAAATGTTTGAAGCAATGAAAATTCAACACACAAGTTAATTACAATGACATCACCAACTACTTGCAATCTACAACACATTCACTCAACACAACCAAAACCACTGTTACTAAACTATTATCAAATAAGGAAGAAAACTGTTGCAATAGCATCAAATAATTTAGATCTATATCACATGTCATTATCAGAACAATGAACATCAAATAAAACTCAACCCAGAAAACATATCTTCAAAAATGATACAAACCAAAACATTGTCAACCAGCGGTTCAAAAAAAGATATAAAATTTGTAGCAAGAAATAATATAAGTAATTACCCAGACTTTGATATAACCAATCATAGATCAAATCAAAAGCATTATGTATAAAAGTTACATACAGTCCCACAAGTTATGATACAAATCAATACATACCATCTTGCCCACAGAGCATAGTATGAATTATAAATGTTCTTTATCCAGTCATTCCAAATTTAAAGGTGAGATTATCAGGAATCAACATAGAGAACCCTACTATTTACATGCATATAAATGAACATTCAAAATGCAGTTAAACAAAATATAAAAACCAAATTCATTTTAGATAATGAACAGTTAACCATTAAGGATACTCATTTCCTTATATTATGCAAATTTTTTTAAATTGAATTAAATTCATGATTGGGTCCGTATCAATTCATCTGTCTAACAATAAAGATAACAAATAAAAAACAATAACAATCAAAAATATAGATGTAACAACCTCTCAGCTCACTCTAATAGTAAACAATTGGAGTTTAAAACCAGAACCAAATATCAGAGTGCAATTAAAGATAACAAATGACTTTTCAGAAGTCATGAAAATACTGAAATACTAAGGAATTTTACCACAATAAAACATACAACAAAGAATCTGCTGCTACTCTACACAATACCATTTTTATCTATTTTCGTCGGGAACAATTTGTTATATTTAACATAAAGTGGCAGAGAAAGGCAGAGAAGTGTAATTTTTTGGAATTAAATAAACCTATTATTGATAAGATGTGCAAAGTAGAACATAATTTATTTTTTAAAAAAATATATATGGATCTTAATCAATCAAATGTAAATTGAAAATTTTGACTTTTTTGGAATTTGATTTGACCATCAATTCTAATTAATATATTATGAAATGTGTACACAAAATTAATCATTTCATAAAAAGAAACATCAAAGATTATAGGAGCTCAGAAAAGTGCAAACATCGGTATTTTCAACACCTGTATATAAATTTCTTCATAACTGCCACAAAAGTACATGAATATAATAAATTTTTTGCTAACATTAAATCAATACAATGGACTATTTTATAAAGGTTTTATATGTTATTTGTTTTAACGTTAGAAACAAATATAGCGTTTTCTGTTTTGTTGCAGTTTCATTCCGCATACGTTATATTCCCACAGATAATGTTTGAAAATATATACATATGTATGTCCATTCTGTAACGAATTTGTGTGCGAATTCGGTGCGCGTTCCGAAATCGTAGTCCGATTTGCCGGAAATTTTCTGCACTTAATTTTTAGACCTAGTGTCACAATATTCCAACCGGCACTCTTCAAAGTTTGAGCAGAATTTTTTTTCCATACAACTGATTGTCACTCTAATGTACATATACATAAAGTCTTCATTTAATGTCTTGTTATTTACAAAATATAAAAGTTTTTACAAATAACTTTTAAAAAATATAAAGACGAAAGGCGTAAAATGAAAATTTCTAAATTATTGGATTCAAGGATGTTCATTCACAAAATGACGATTATGAATTTTTATAATACAATGTCTGGAAAAGGATGTTTGTTATTTTTATTTTAATATGAGTTGATTACCCATTATTTTGTATTATTAAAAAAAATAGGGTCTAAATTTTTTAATATTCAGTTTAACTCTGTCTTTATGCTATGAATCTGGGGATTATTTGCATACAAGGTTATTGTTGCCGGCTTAGGTGTAAAAAACAATAATATGTAAACATTAATTATGATACGATTTTATTGAAAAACTAATGAAAAAGATACAAAAAGTAAGAAAATATGTTTTACTTTCTGCGATAATACTCATAAAAACAATGGCATTTGAGAAGCATAAATGAAGATCGCATTTTGAGCAAACACACTGTGTTTCCGACTTTTTGCATAGTTTGCGGTCGACTAAAAGTTAGAAAAACTTTGATTTAAAAAAAAATCACACACAAAATTTCAGCTGCTAAAATTATGACATCACTCACAAAACAGCTGACAGAACAAAAACTAAAAGTCAGAATGCATTTCGACCTTCGAGCGAAATGTTAACAAATCTGTAACTAAAGTCACCGTTAAATTTGTTTTGTAATGCATGCCTTGAGGCACTCTTGCGGGTTAAAGAGTAATACCATGTTCTGCGCATATGTTGCTCCGCTGTTGCATTGTGATTATTGAAGCTTCTTTAAATCGGTGTATTTTAAAAGATGCATGCACGTTATTAAATCTTGTTAAGGATTGTTCTATAGCTGCGAAATGTTATTTATTAAAACAATGATTGGATGATTTTTTTATACTTTTTTATACAAAAACAGCGGATTCTTTCCCGTTACCACAAATTTTAAATATAGTTTCGAGATTCCATGTTGATATATTGATAAAAAAAAAACTATTTGCGTTTTTAGGATAAAAAAAAATATTTCCAAACTTTAGTAATATAATTTTTTTAAAAAACCTTTCAATGACCTATTCGACTATGCTAGGGCCATTTTGATATTTGCAAAAAATGTGAAAAAGTTATAGTTATAGATATTTACAATTCTGTATTTATTTACCTTATTTGAATTTTGTTGGCGATTTTCTTTACTATCTTCTTCAACGACAGCACCGCCAGTACTACCACCGCTACTATTATTTTCACTATTTAAATGTTGTTGCTCATCGTCTTCATCAAAGCCACATAATTCAATTGTATCTAAACGTGACGTTGGTCCACAGCTAAACCATTCGGGTTCTTCATTTTGCTGATTTTTATAATGTTGTTCGTATTTTTCTTCCGTTTCTCGATCCTTTGGTTTAGAAACAACTAAAAATCCAGACATCACCCGTTTTACATAGTTTGATTTTCCAACATCCACAGCAGCCGTTCGATCTTTGCATGACTTTTCATTCGAAACTAAAGGGGAACACAAATATATTGGTATTAGACAGATATTGCTAAAAGAAATAGCTTAATGAACAAAATGAAATTAAATAATTTTCTAAACTGAATGAAGTTTATTATAATAGTCTTAAAATACAAGGTAATTTTATAAATTTAAAGAAAATAAAAACTTATTTCTTACTTATTAAACTTTTTTTTGGTCATTCTAAAAAAATAAAAACAGTTCACCTGTTTTATATTAAATTTTTATTCAATATGAAAAAGATCTACTTGACGATTTACCTTCAATTTGACTTCATATTCTTAATTAGCAGCCTCAAATAAACTTCTGTATAATGTTTGAAAGGGTTAAAAACCATCAAATACTAATGTTAAATTTGTTTAATACACATATCGCTCATTTGCAGCAACAGCGACATAACTCAAAATCCGTGTGTTTTGAACTGAGTAATACGAAATATGCGCCGTTTTCCGTGAGAGTATTTATTTGTTGTAAACGTCAAAATCAAGATTCATGTTTTCTCGTATATTTGACAAGAACAAATTTGGGTTAAATACAGATTAGAAGGATATTAACATCTACTATTCAAATCTGGTTTTATTTCTAAAATCTTATGATTTGTTGAAAATTTATTTAAGAAATAGTCAAATGTCATAAAACATTCAAAGCCGTTTTTCTCGAAACGACTTTTTTGAATTATGACGTTGTTGCAGCAAATGAGCGATATGTATATTAGAGTGGATCGATTTGTAAGGCCAAACGTTTTTGATACTATGCCATCGATTTTTCAATAGGCGCCCAAATTTCAGAAAAACTAAAAAAATTTACTTTTATTTTTAAGGTTTTTTTTTGAGTAGATAGTAAAAATAATCGGCTGATTTGTTTGATATGTCGTAGTGGAAATTCTTTTTCCTCATCCCAAAAGCTATCGAAAAATCGATGGCACAATATTGATTGCTAAATCGACCCTAACGTATATACTTGAAATAGGGTTGGACTAATAAATTGTTAGGTTTATTATGAACTTTATAATAATAGGACCATCCGTTCTAAAATAGGAACGACCCCGATCTCGAGAATGGACTTAAGGGGTACGACTCATTGAGGCGTCTTAACACCACTTCTGGATTTGACGCGGTTATCAAGATGATATTTGATTTTATTGATTTTATATATATTATATTTGTTTCTCTTTAATTTTCCTTTACGCTGTTTTGGGAACGTTTTGTAAAAACTCGTTCATCTAACTTGTTACTTTTTTAGGTTTGGGAACCAATAATATTAAATGTTGTGTAAACTAATTATTTTTTGAATTGTTAATTCTTTGTAATATAAGTTTATTGGCCTTAAGAGTTTTTATATTACTGTTTGAAATAAATAAAATACAATATGATAATAGGTTATCTTTTAGAATTCCAAATGGTTGTAGTATTATTCAAATTGAAATATCAGCTATTAAAAGAGCAGCTAACTACTCAGTTAAGGACTGAAATCGAAAAATTCTTAACATACATATATGTTAATAAAAATGAAACCACTAAACTTAAGGTAGGATCATACGCGGCAAATATTTACTCAAAAAAACGTAACCAATTTTTTAACACAAATTTGTTTGACGTTGTTTACTTTTACGAGTGTTTTGTAAGATCAAACAGCATCAAATAAAATAAAACTAAATATTTGTTTTGAATCATCCAAAAAAAGGTACGTTTTGGATATAAATAAAAGACTTCTAATATATTTTATTTAGTGGTTACGTCTTTTTTGTCAAATATTTGCCTTTACAATTTTAATTTTTTTTATTTGATTGAAATTATTATTACAATTTACAAAAAATATTATTTTTATAGTGATGAATTTATGAACCTTTTTCGGAAACCATTCCATTAAGGTTTTTATTGAGCTTTCTGTCACTTTGTTCGAACAGGTAGTTCTTGTTCTTGTACCAGTCAATACTAGGTCAAAAATATGTGGACACATTAAGAAGTCTTATGAATGGAAGCATCCTCTTTTGTGAACATTCCTTGATGTAAATTTCGGTATGCTTCTTTTGCCGCAACTGCATATTTTCCTAAACAAAAAGTTCCTAAACTTTTCTACAACATTCCCTGGAGCATCAGCAACATAAAAATATTGACCCGAAAGCTGCAAATATTCCATACGTACTGTTTAAGTACAAATCAATTATTTGCGGTATTATTTTGCTAAGTGTAAATCCTAGTGGTTTACTACTTTAGTTTACACCATTGTTGGAAAACTATTTTCAACGAGTAAACCGTTAACGGTATTAAAACATTGTTTGTCACCAACTACTTAGAAATTAGTTTATGCTTCACTTGTCTTTTGGAAGCCTTATATAGCACTTCATGCCTTATATTTGAAAAGAGGTAAATCTTGATTTTTAATAAAGGAAAGAGTATTCTGCTCCTTATTTTTGAATTTACCAATTTACTAATTCTTGTGTTTTTATTTTATTATTTTGGAACGGATATACGCCGAAACATTGGTCCTTCTCCCACGGATAAAACACTGAGAATTTCATCCTCCAACAAAAAAAAGGAAGTCTCCTTGCCAAGGAATTTTTGTGCCCTTTTATTTGGAATTCATAGAACCAGCTTTTGAAAAATAAGGTTAGTAAATTGATATAAAGTGATAGTGTTCAAAATAAAGAAAGTACATAAGCATACATAAATTTGTGTGTGTGCGTTTGAAAAAAAGACGAAAGAAAACAACAATTGGTTATTGCCAAAATAAAAAAAGGAATTTAATATTACTGTGAATTAATTACATTATTGTGCATTGATTCATCATAAAGTGTATTAAATACATCCTTGTGTTTATATTTATACAGTACTTTTTTGACATTTGCGATCGGTACTATTTAATCAAGGCTGAGTTTTGTTTACATGTACGGACATCCATAATTAATAATTAAAATTATCGTAAATTTACAAAGTAAATTAATTATACAAAATAACTACCCGCAGTTAAAAAAAAAAAACTTATAAAATTTATTATTCCATAGAGAATATTAGTTTGTTACACTTTACAGCAGGGTTTAATATTTAGTTAAACGTTTTTTACATTTGACTACCGACTACGCAATAAATATGAATCGTTTTCATATTAATGTCCACATATACTGAAAATATACAAACTATAAACCAATGCCATATATGCACAAGCTTCATAGTAGAAATATTTGTCGCAGTTTTTCCAAAAATATTTTGCCTTACAAAATATTTTACGTTGCAGCTAGAAGACAAAATGAAAATTTTTCATTTCTAAAACATTTGCTGCCCAAATATATGTATATTTTTTGGTTAGCAAAAACAAATATATTGCTTGTGTATAATATACAAAAAATTTACTACAAAAACATCAAACATGCAAACAAATTGCAGCGTGAAAACCATAAACTGCAAACGATATGCGCAGTAAAAAATTCAAACAATGGAAATATGGAAGATGCTAAATGTAGACTGCCAAACCATACGAAGTTGAAAAATGTAAAATACGAAATTGTGCGAAGTTAAAAATGTTTAAAACGAAAATGTGCATTTATAAAATATTTCAGCCACATATATGGAAATATTTTGCCGCATATAGTCACTGAGTAGAAAAATGTGAAAAAAACTATGAACAACAAGTGTGCGTTGATTTGGGTGTACAAAATAAAATTTGATATTGAATCGTGTGTTAATAAAGAATTTAAGTGCAATAAAATAGAACTTTTGTTTTTTGAGGTATGTAATTGTATTATGAAAGATAGGATTGCAGTGAAAATATATTAAATAAGATTCTGGGAAAAGGATAGCGGACGATATTATTTTATTAAATTTTTTGATTAAATGATTTTTGTAATACGAATTCATATGTATTCCTGCTGCTTGTAATAGGAGTCCAGAAAAATTAGTAACATACAATTTTGTATGTAAAGTGGCTAAAAAAGGATAGATAACGCAACAACAAAATGTAACAACAGACAAGCAAAACAGCCAATGAATACAATGTAATAAAAAATAACAGGATCTACAAAAAAAAATAGTATGTTGCATAAAAATGCAATGTAGATAGATGGATTACTTTTTCTCAGTGAAATCTATCAAATTAAGTGTTTGTACACTCAAATGTATCCTTTCGTAAAATTTGTATCAGGAGAACAAACAAATAAATAAGCAGCATAGAAAATAATTGTGCAAGAACAATTTGATGTGTAAGATATAAATGCAAAAAGGCACAGGCATGAGTACAACAGGAGCAAAAGGAAATTAACTGTATAAGACTGCTGTATGTGTGTACATGTGTTCTGTAACTGCATAATGCAACAACAATTTACGCAAAAACCATAAACAAACACATAAATAGGTTCAATGATGATCGTGAGTGTAGCAGGAGAAAAAAAGGATAAAGAGGAATGATAGAAATTTAAGTAAAGTCCAGAATATATAATTATGCAATGAAGAAAATTTTACTATAGTACATACATAAATTATGTATGACTTGTATTCTGAAAGATCGACTTTGTGTTTTTAAATGCACATTCATATGTATCCATTCGTAATATTTGTAACAGGAGAACAAAAAAACAAATAAGCAACAGAGAACAAATTATGTATGCAACGAAGGCACAACAATTTTTTACATAGCCACGAGTGCAGCAGGAGAAAAAGGAAATACAAGAACAACTACTTATACACTCAAGTAATTGTGATATACAACTGTTGTATGTGTGTCCTTTAGCTGCAAAAAGCAAAAACAACTCTTGCAAAAAAAGAAACAAATGCATAGTAAAGGAATTTCTAGAAATATGGAGGAGTAGAGCAGGAACCGTTGCAATTAATTGCATTTTGTTGTTTTTTTATTGTTAATGTAGAAAATCAACAACAACTTGTGCAATCTCAAATGCAAATGAGTAGTATGATTGGCTGAGCGTTTGTAACAAGAGTAAAATAATAAAGTATAGAATGCTGAAAAAAATATAATTATACAATGAAGAACCTGTGGTATGTACCTACTTGTATTGTGAACGATAGGAATGGCAGTAAAAGTACATTAAAGAAGGTTACGGGCAAAGGATAGCGGATGATATTATTATTGCATTGTTTGTGTAGAACTGATTTTTGTTGGGTACCGTTACAGATCATTTTTTATTTCGCATTTTGGTTTATTTTTAGCTCGAGAAATTTTTGTCATGTGCACTGAATTGTTGTTCCTTTACTATGCATTTCTTTCTTTTTTGCACGATTTGTTTTTGCTTTTTGCAGCTAAAGGACACACATACAACAGTTGTATATCACAATTCCTTAAGTGTATAAGTAGTTGTTCTTGTATTTCCTTTTTCTCCTGCTGCACTCGTGGCTATGTAAAAAATTGTTGTGCCTTCGTTGCATACATAATTTGTTCTCTGTTGCTTATTTGTTTTTTTGTTCTCCTGTTACAAATATTACGAATGGATACATATGAATGTGCATTTAAAAACACAAAGTCGATCTTTCAGAATACAAGTCATACATAATTATGTATGTACATTAGTAAAATTTTATTCATTGCATAATTATATTTTCTGGATCTTACTTAAATTTCTATCATTCCTCTTTATCCTTTTTTTTCTCCTGCTACACTCACGATCATCATTGAACCTATTTATGTGTTTGTTTATGGTTTTTGCGTAAATTGTTGTTGCATTATGCAGTTACAGAACACATGTACACACATACAGCAGTCTTATACAGTTAATTTCCTTTTGCTCCTGTTGTACTCATGCCTGTGCCTTTTTGCATTTATATCTTACACATCAAATTGTTCTTGCACAATTATTTTCTATGCTGCTTATTTATTTGTTTGTTCTCCTGATACAAATTTTACGAAAGGATACATTTGAGTGTACAAACACTTAATTTGATAGATTTCACTGAGAAAAAGTAATCCATCTATCTACATTGCATTTTTATGCAACATACTATTTTTTTTTGTAGATCCTGTTATTTTTTATTACATTGTATTCATTGGCTGTTTTGCTTGTGTGTTGTTACATTTTGTTGTTGCGTTATCTATCCTTTTTTAGCCACTTTACATACAAAATTGTATGTTACTAATTTTTCTGGACTCCTATTACAAGCAGCAGGAATACATATGAATTCGTATTACAAAAATCATTTAATCAAAAAATTTAATAAAATAATATCGTCCGCTATCCTTTTCCCAGAATCTTATTTAATATATTTTCACTGCAATCCTATCTTTCATAATACAATTACATACCTCAAAAAACAAAAGTTCTATTTTATTGCACTTAAATTCTTTATTAACACACGATTCAATATCAAATTTTATTTTGTACACCCAAATCAACGCACACTTGTTGTTCATAGTTTTTTTCACATTTTTCTACTCAGTGACTATATGCGGCAAAATATTTCCATATATGTGGCTGAAATATTTTATAAATGCACATTTTCGTTTTAAACATTTTTAACTTCGCACAATTTCGTATTTTACATTTTTCAACTTCGTATGGTTTGGCAGTCTACATTTAGCATCTTCCATATTTCCTTTGTTTGAATTTTTTACTGCGCATATCGTTTGCAGTTTATGGTTTTCACGCTGCAATTTGTTTGCATGTTTGATGCTTTTGTAGTAAATTTTTTGTATATTATACACAAGCAATATATTTGTTTTGCTAACCAAAAAATATACATATATTTGGGCAGCAAATGTTTTAGAAATGAAAAATTTTCATTTTGTCTTCTAGCTGCAACGTAAAATATTTTGTAAGGCAAAATATTTTTGGAAAAACTGCGACAAATATTTCTACTATGAAGCTTGTGCATATATGGAATTCGTAAATAGTATTTATATTTTTAGTATGTATGTGAGGAAATATTATTTTGTTAAATATTTGTTGCAGTTTTCATTTAAAATTATGAAATATTTTGCAATTTTTTGACTAATATATAGTAATTTTAAACTCTGCTTTACAGTGATTTTGCTGAATTTTATTTATATTATTTCGTGTGTCGGTAATTGTTTTGTGATATTCATTTCTTCTTCTTCCTCCTTTTACTAATACATCGATAGTCACTCTACGGTCGGTCGATTTGACTATTACGATTTTTTATTACAAAGTTTATATAAATTTGCATTTTTTTGTAAATTTTAAACATCGTTTCATAGTTTGTGTGTTTGTTCACTTATTTACTGACATTATATTTGAGAATTTGAAGATGCCATTGACACCTCTTGAACGTTTTATACGCGCTTCAGACGCTGTTATTAAATTTGAGGCAAATTTTAGTACAATTCGCGAAGAGGAACTTCACGTCTACTATATAGAAGTTTTAAATGGTGAACTGAAATTATTATGGGAAAAAGTGAAGATTACTTTCGAAAAGTGTTTGGATGATCTTGAATCGTCTGATGACGCGGAGCCAGAGGATATTAAAGCGGCTGAAAGTAAATATCAGAGTACCCTTAATATTTTTGCGCGGTGTTCAAAGGCAATGAAGATCAAGATTGATGAGTTAGAGGCTAAGTCGAAACCAAAAGATTCCTCTGCCGGAAATAGTGAATCAGAATTTGATAACGTTTGTCATAATTTACCGCTTCCGCCGTGTGATACGGACATCTTCAGTGGTGATTATCTTTCATGGCCTAAGTTTAGGGATCTTTTTACTGCTTTGTATATAAATAACAGCCGCCTCAGTAATATTGAGAGATTATGTTATTTGGTACAAAGAACTGATGATGAGGCAAGAGAGCTTGTATCTAAATGTCCGTTAACTAATGCAGGGTTCGATATCGCGTGGAAAAATTTAAGGGATGTTTACGAAAATCCACGAATGTTAGTTAACAATCATTTGAAGTGTTTGTTTGGTTTGGATATGGTAGATAAGGAGACTAGTTCGTCATTAAGAAAGTTACAGCGCGGAATTAATGGATTCTTAACGGCTATGTCAGTTTATGAGATTTCCACTCAGAATTGGGATCCAATTATAGTTTTTATTTGTATTCAGCGACTACCCTCTCAGACAGTTACACTTTGGGAACAAAGTATTAAGGATAAAACTGCCTTATCTTTATGGAAAGATTTGGACATGTTTTTAACCGAAAGAATTCAAACTTTAGATTGCATTCGCGATCTGACATGTTCCGAAACTGACAAGAAAAGCCATGAACGGAAGGTAAAGGCTCATGTTTTAAATACAAGTACATCGAATACTTGTATCTTATGTAATAACCAGGGTCATTTATTACGTTTTTGTCGTCAGTTTAAAAGAATGTCCGTTTCTGAGAGATTTTCTACAGTTAAGAAGTTTCATTGCTGCGTTAATTGTCTTGCGAGAACACATGAAGTTAAAGATTGTAAGAGTGAACATAGTTGTTTTATTTGTAAAAAAAGACACCATTCCCTACTTCATCGTGAAACGGTAGCTAATAATTCTGCACCATCGTCCCCAGTTAATAATACTACATCGATACCAGTTGTTCGATCGACTGAATTGACATCACAGAGGCCAACTACTTCTGCAGCCGCTCTATCTAATGTAAATCGCCAAGTCTTTCATTTATCACAGAATTCGTCTGTGTTATTAGGAACTGCTATGGTTTCCATTATTTGCAATGATACCACGTATCCGGCAAGGGCCTTAATCGACCCAGCTTCAGAAGCATCTTTCATTTCGGAACATTTGCGAAATCAACTGCGACTTCCGTCACATTCTACGAATGTAACGATTTCCGGTGTTCATAAAGAAGCTTCTACTACTTCGAGAAAGATTTGTAACATTCGCGTTGGTTCTCCTTTAGACAGAAGTATTGATTTGGAGACTTCTGCTATCGTTTTACCTTCAATATCTGTAAATCTGCCTTCTTTTAATTGTCCTTCGGATATTAGAAGTGAATTACCTAATTTGCAATTAGCAGATCGTAAATTTTATCAAAGCAGGCCAGTTGATATTTTACTCGGTGCTGATTTATACCCGTATCTAATACTTGGCGAAGTTCGGAAAAATATTATTGGAAATTTAATGGCTCAGAAAACTGTATTTGGTTGGGTTCTGACGGGACCTATTGATGTTTCGCGAAAAGAGTCTGTTAATGTTTTTTCAACAACGGTCGCCCTTTCCGAGGAAGAAAATTTGAACAGAAATCTTTTGATGCAATTTGAGGAATTATACACTATGCTGGATAGAATCG
This sequence comes from Calliphora vomitoria, assembly GCA_942486065.2. NCBI lineage: Eukaryota > Metazoa > Arthropoda > Insecta > Diptera > Calliphoridae > Calliphora > Calliphora vomitoria. Next base: position 48,804,874 of record OW818030.2, on the reverse strand, counting down.
AGGCATGTCTAAATTCACGACCATTATGCCCTATGTCACAACGTCACAACGCACATCAAACGGTGTCGTTAATCGACCAATAACCAAAATTGTTGTTTTGTATACTTTATTTATCACTTTTATATCAATTTACTTTTACTAACCTTTCTTTTTACTAGAAAATGGACGCTGCTAATTTAAATAACGATCTCTTTGATCGCAACAGGAGTCCTTAATGGCTCAATCGTCGAATTAATTTCATCAGGAGTCCTTAATGGCTCAATCGTCGAATTAATTTCCTCAGGAGTCTTTAATGGCTCAAATTATTTATTATTTAATTACAACACCCTTATGTGTTGCAAGGTGGCCGGCAATGTTTAAGTACAAATCAATTATTTGCGGTATTATTTTGCTAAGTGTAAATCCTAGTGGTTTACTACTTTAGTTTACACCATTGTTGGAAAACTATTTTCAACGAGTAAACCGTTAACGGTATTAAAACATTGTTTGTCACCAACTACTTAGAAATTAGTTTATGCTTCACTTGTCTTTTGGAAGCCTTATATAGCACTTCATGCCTTATATTTGAAAAGAGGTAAATCTTGATTTTTAATAAAGGAAAGAGTATTCTGCTCCTTATTTTTGAATTTACCAATTTACTAATTCTTGTGTTTTTATTTTATTATTTTGGAACGGATATACGCCGAAACACGTACGATTCGTCATCCATTATGCAGCAGGTATATTTTTTGTATTAAATTTGACTTCAATTTCCGTGCTCTGTCTTTGGCCTCTAAATTTTTAGCAGAGTTCCTGTCATGAACTTTTCGAGCTTTGTATGTTTTTAAACCTGCATTAGCATTAACTTTTCGTACCAAATAGTCCGAGTACTGAGCTAACCGGACTGCTTTCCTACCGGAAGTGTTGGAAGCTCTTTTGAAAAAGCTTTCTATTTATTGGTTTTAGAAACATCATGTGCACCATTCCTTCTACATGAACCAGGTTTTCTATCAACGTACAAGTTCTCACGATACTGTTTAATAACATTGGAATCAGTTTGAAGGCAGACCTTTAATTGTTTGCCCAACTTTTTGTAGGACCAAGTTGGATTTTGTTGAAAGTATTAAATAATTTAAGTACGCACTTTTTTATCGTCACTCATTTCAAACATAATAACTGACATGTTTTAATGAAAAACGTGTGTTAAGAATTTTTCGACCTCAGTCCTTATAACAAATGTCCCTGCCTAATATATTTGTATATACACAGATAGTCAAGCTACAATAAAATCTAATAGGTGTATACACGACATCGAATCTGGTCGAGGAATTCCGGGCATAATTAGATAGGATTGGCGACCAAACACAGGAATCTCCTCGGCGTAAAACTAAAACTGTCAAGTGACTGGAACATTCTCATCTTCTGACTATTCTACTAAATACTTTCCCCTTGTCTTTTCATCTCTACCTTTTTATCATTTACTCTTTTTTCAGGTTATACAAAGGGACCAACTGAATTGACCCAAGAAGTGAGTTCTACATCGGCTGCCGGTTAATCTAACCTAAGCTAGTGGTACTGCTACTTTCTTGTTCGCAACTGTATGTAGATATTGATAATTTCTTATCGAGAATTTTTATTTTCTATTCTATATTTAGTTTAACATTTAGATCTAAAAACTGGTCATTGAATTATATAATTATTGCAGATGCAATAATTAAATTATAAGTTTCACGAAATTCATGTTATATTTTATTTACCTGTTACGTTGTTATCGCCATTCAGTTGCTTGTTAAATTGGCTACATTCCGATAATTTTGGATGGTAATGTTGATTGTCATACTGTGGTTGATAGTTACCAGACCATTTATTATGGGATATGCGACCACTGCCAATACGGCGTTGATTCGATATGATAGCAGGATCCTAATACACATAAAATTAAGCTAATATAAATATGTATGGAGACTTTTTTAAATAACAATAACTTGCCTTAAAATCAAGTGGCTGTGGTGGTTGGCTTCTAATAATTGATTCATCCATAAATTTACGTTTTACAAAAGACGGCATCATGTCATTGCATCGCGATTTCAAATTATTATTACCGTTACTATTAATATTGTTGTTGTGACCGACGTTACTGTTATTATGGGTGTTGTTGTTATTATTACGTGTGCCGTATAGGGACGCATCAGCATCAGAAGGCAATTTCCAGATGTTAAAACGTTTGAGACGTGCTTCCAATTCGATTACATCACAATTAACAATGTTCGGTGGCACAAAAGGTGAAAGATGTTGTTTTAATTTTAAATTAGACATTTCGTTACGAATCATGTGAAGATTAGGTCGTGTGTAGTGTATAACTGAATCGACGTCAATTGTATGCATAGCGGATTTAGTTTTAGAAACTATTTTTCCACAACCATTAGTAATTGGTATAGATGGGACGGATTTGGATGCAGTCACGGTAATCTTTTTTGCTTTTAGATTCTGACGAATTTCTCTAACATTGTGCTTGCAAATATTACCGCCATCATCTTTAACCGGGCTCACATGTTCAGAAACGTTGTCCAAATCACAACTTGCGGCTGTACAGGACATTGCCTGAGTATATGGTGTAGAAGAGCGAGCAGATAAAACCTGCAGTGACAACAACTCTTCTTCATTGTGATGATTATTGTCATGATGATGAAGACATGTTGTCGGCATTTGATTACATGCGATCGCCTTCTTTGATATTTCATTGCTATTTTTCTCTCCAACTGCAATTATTTCTTCACCGCCATTCATGGTCAATAAAATGTCCATAGAAACCAATGTTGTTGTTGGTGGTGGTAGTGGAATCGCTACAGAAATGACCGATGGTTTAATCATCGATTGTTTTTCTAGTAATTTCTGAATTTTCCAAGTACGTTCAGTTAATTTTAAAATCTCATCAAATTTAGACCTTTTCGGTAATTCCATCAATGCTAACGATTGTATATCATGCTGCTTTTCGCTTACATCCACTATTACTTCAACCTGGAATTAATAAACAAAACCATTGTGATCTAAAACAAGCTAACTTAGTACATAATTTTACTGGGAATAAACAATTAATATATTTATCACACTCGTAAATTATATTTTTTTATTAAACAACTTAAGAATTCCGACTATGTAAAATCATTATAATTTGTTTCGGAAAAAAAAATTCAATATACTAAAAACTAAAACTAGGTTAAATAAGGTAAAATTTATAAAGAGATTAGCTCGTTTATGTGCTGAAATTCTGAGTGTTCGCATCTTCTAATAAAGTTTTCTGTAAATGCCCTGAAGTGGGACAGCTCGGGTATATCAAAATTAAAAATAATGCAAAAATTGTTTGCGAACCGATTTGAAAGATTTTTATATATATGGAATCTACTCAACGAGATCTAGTTATTCGCATTTGAAAAGTAACATTTTATTTATTTTACCTACCTTCTTTCACGATTTACTTGATATATCTATTTTTGAATTAACAACAAATTTGTTAATAATAGTAAGAAACAATTTTTTAAAAACCTATACTAAGTCAACAGTTATGTGCATTCAAACTTAAAAAAATAAAAAAAGTCGTTTTTTCGCCATTTCTTTTTGAAAAAAGTACTTACATTAATTTTAAATACACAGAAAAAAAGAAAAAGATAAATAATGTATTTATATTTTATATTATATTATTACGGGAAATATTATAAATTGGTATCTTCTCCGGAATTGGTCACTCTTTAATTTTTATGTCACTTGGGATTTTGCGGCAGGCCGCTAGATAATTTTATGAATTTTATGATTATGATGTGGTTAATATTATGGATTCTGATTTTAATTGCATGTATATAACTGACAGTATTGATGAACAGTTAAGGATTTTAAACGGCAATTTACAGTTATTGCATTCGATTGTCTCTTTTAAAAGGGGAATGGTACGCGACCATAGTGATGGGTGGATTAATGAACCTGAGATTGTGTATCAAATGTCAGTTAGATATCTTGCCTATGAGTCATATTTGAGCAGTGTTGCCAATTCTTGGTGAACAAAAAGGGCTTAAGACTTAGAAAAAAAGGCTAAAAAGTGGCTAAAAAACGGCTAACATTTTTAAATTAAACAAGAGAGCTATATTCGGCTGTGCCGAATCTTATATACCCTTCACCAAATTATACTTTAAAATAAAATTTAAAAATTTTCTTTTTTTTCGAAATTAAAAAAGTTTTTTCCAATTTTTAAAAAAAAAAATTTTTTTATTTAAAAATTTATTTTTTTTAATTTATTAGTGAAAAAAATTTATGACAAAAAAATGTTTTTTGTGAAAAAAAAAATTCCGGTTAAAAAATATTCTTCCCGATTTTGACCCATTGTAGGTCCAACTTACTATAGCCTTATATACATCGTTGTAATGGACTTTGAAATATCTATCATTAGATATCCACATTGTCTGTATTTGTGACTTAGTAATCGAGATATAGATCAAAAATAGGCCAAAAATAGAGGTTGTCGCAGTTGTTTGCTCATATCTCCGTTATTTTTGGACGTATTTTGCGGATTTTAAATAGGAAACTTCTCGAAAGCATGTCTGACAGAATTATTGAAGATTTGGATGCCGAAGATATCTGGGGTCTTCAGAAAATTGATTTCAACAGACAGACGGACATGGGTAAATCGACTCCGCTATCTATAAGGATCCAGAATATATATACTTTATAGGGTCGGAAAATTATATTGTGGAAATTACAAACGGAATGACAAACTTGAAGGGTATAAAAACACATACATTTTAATCAAAAACAACTTAGAATGTTACATTTGGTTTTGCCGAATATACAAACAAAAATGTATGAATACATTTAAAATAACATAATGTGTGGCCACACGTGTATCATATGCCGATGTTATTAAAATCTCGTATTTATCATCTGGCCTACAAAATGCTCCTAGGTAAATTTTTTATATGAAAGTCAAATTTTAAAGTAATCCTTTGTGATAACTTCGAAATCGATGGAGAATATTTTGATAAGTGAAGATATGGCTAATATGCCTCTCAAGAAATGCAGAAAATAAAATATTCTATAAATTGTACACGTCGTCGGACAGTATTTATTTTCATTGGTCAAAACATAAATTTTGCCATTAGTTAGTAAACATATCAAAACTAAGGTATCCAAAATATTGGAATTACGGATGTGGGATGCTGGTAAACATAAATATTTAATTTAATTTTTGAAAAAAGTCAATTTTTTATATTTGATCAGATATAGATATATATTATCGATAATGGACTGACATTTTTTTCTAAACTAGTTGGATTGTATTCTTTAAAAACGGTATACAGCGCCTGTGTAAGCTGTTATAAAATATTTTTTTTAAGTACTATATTTACGTTTCCACATAGAAATTCATTCAATTTTGTTAAAATTTAACATAATTACAATAAAAATAAATGAATAAAACCAAAGTATATTTATACAAGTACATGGAAGTGATCAGCTGTTTATTTTTTCTGCTTTGTAAATACTTGTGAAATTGTCAAAAAATTTTCTTTTTTTGTTTTTCTTTCTGTTTGTTTACTTTTTTGTATGTGAAAATATTAACAAAAAAAAATAATAATTTTGAAAACTTAATAATAAAAGTAAAAATAACAATTGGAAAGCTGTATTTTTGTAATTGAGAAATAAAAATTGTACCAGTGGCACTGGTGACTTATACTATGTGCGAAAAGACCCGATTAAAAGGGCAACGTGAGTGAAATTTGTGGCAAAAATTTTGAACTGTTTTGACAATCTCACAATGTTTTACACAAACAAAATTAACGTTGTTTTTTTTATTGTTGATTTGTTGTAGAGTTGCATGTACTTGTATAAATATACTTTGAATAAAACAATTTATAAAACAGTGATGTTTATTTTATCACAGAATATTCGTCATTCGAATACTTTTAATAATAATTGAACTAATAATTGAACTAATAATTGAACTAATAATTGAACTAATTAAACTAATTAATTAAACTACTAGAATCAAATATATATTTTTTCTCTAAATACTTTAGTTTTTTTTTTTTTTTTTCAAAAATATATAATTACTAAAAACAAACAATGAAAAAAAAGAGAATTAGCGTATATTTTATCCTAATTGCAAGCAACACTAACAACGAAAAAGGGAAAATAACAGAGAAGCATTGCCAGCTTAGACAAAAAACAGGGGGGTTACCGCGTAACTGAATCCGAAAACGGAAATGTTCGAAAATGTGTGTTAAATATATTGCAATTCGAAACGATTTCCTTTCGAATCGAATTAGGGAGTAACCCCCCAGTATATTAGTTATTGTGCCTTTAACAAACGTTTATGAATACTATACTTTTATAAATGATTTTTAAAGCTAAAGTGTTGTTAACAAATTTGTGTTTTAAATCTATATGTATAAAAAAAACTTATTGTAGATTTAAAAATCAAATTTGTTAACAAACAGTTTAGCCAAGGCGAATTTATTGTACAGGTGGCGTTAACAGCACAGCTGATCTACTTTTTTTTCTTTCGCCTTGGGTGCAAACTTGTCAAAAATTGTTTACAAAATGAATTTATTTTATTTAAAAAGTTGTTTTGTTTACTTTTTTTTATATAAAAAACAAATCGCAGCATAATTAATGTGATTGATTTAAGTATATGATGTGTTCTTTATTGGGCCATTTTAATAGGATCCGTTTATTTGTTTAGCTGCCTTTGTAAATTAATACTAATTCAGGAAAACATGTCTCTAGTTTCATGTTTATTGATTCATTGTAATGTGGATTGTAGCTCATTCTAGACGTATTATTAGAATAAAAACAATACCATAAAGACTCACATTTTGTATTCCTTCTCAGCATCATGAATGTTTAATTTCATATTTCTGTGTCGATTAATATAGAAAATACAAAAGAAAGGTAAGACTTTAATCACCTTTCGTGAATTCTAACTCATTCAGAATTATTTGTGCCTAATTTTAAGTTTTAATATTATAAAATATTCAAAAAGTACCTTTACAATAAAGAAATAGTAACATTAATTATCCCCTTTGAATTCGCGTTTCTAGATCCATCGTTATAAAATATTCAAAAAGTACTACTAGTTCGAAAAAGTACCTGCAATTTCCTTTTTTATATTCTAACTCAGTCAGGATCATGTGTGTTTAAGTACAAATCTATTATTTGCGGTATTATTTTGCTAAGTGTAAATCCTAGTGATTTACTACTTTAGTTTACACCATTGTTGGAAAACTATTTTCAACGAGTAAACCGTTAACGGTATTAAAACATTGTTTGTCACCAACTACTTAGAAATAAGTTTATGCTTCTCTCGTCTTTTTGAAGCCTTATATAGCACTTCGTGCCCTATATTTGAAAAGAGGTAAATCTTGATTTTTAATAAAGGAAAGAGTATTCTGCTCCTTATTTTTGAATTTACCAATTTACTAATTCTTGTGTTTTCATTTTATTATTTTGGAACGGATATACGCCGAAACATTGGTCCTTCTCCCACGGATAAAACACTGAGAATTTCATCCTCCAACCAAAAAAAGGAAGTCTCCTTGCCAAGGAATTTTTGTGCCCTTTTATTTGGAATTCATAGAACCAGCTTTTGAAAAATAAGGTTAGTAAATTGATATAAAGTGATAGTGTTCAAAATAAAGAAAGTACATAAGCATACATAAATTTGTGTGTGTGCGTTTGAAAAAAAGACGAAAGAAAACAACAATTGGTTATTGCCAAAATAAAAAAAGGAATTTAATATTACTGTGAATTAATTACATTATTGTGCATTGATTCATCATAAAGTGTATTAAATACATCCTTGTGTTTATATTTATACAGTACTTTTTTGACATTTGCGATCGGTACTATTTAATCAAGGCTGAGTTTTGTTTACATGGACGGACAGCCATAATTAATAATTAAAATTATCGTAAATTTACAAAGTAAATTAAATATACAAAATAACTACCCACAGTTAAAAAAAAAAAAACTAATAAAATTTATTATTCCATAGAGAATATTAGTTTGTTGCACTTTACGGTGATTTTGCTGAATTTTATTCATATTATTTCGTGCGTCGGTAATTGCTTTGTGATATTCATTTCTACTTCTTCCTCCTTTTACTAATACATCGATAGTCACTCTACGGTCGGTCGATTTGACTATTACGATTTTTTATTACAAAGTTTATATAAATTTGCATTTTTTTTGTAAATTCTAAACATCGTTTCATAGTTTGTGTGTTTGTTCACTTATTTACTGACATTTTATTTGAGAATTTGAAGATGCCATTGACACCTCTTGAACGTTTTATACGCGCTTCAGACGCTGTTATTAAATTTGAGGCAAATTTTAGTACAATTCGCGAAGAGGAACTTCACGTCTACTATATAGAAGTTTTAAATGGTGAACTGAAATTATTATGGGAAAAAGTGAAGATTACTTTCGAAAAGTGTTTGGATGATCTTGATTCGTCTGATGACGCGGAGCCAGAGGATATTAAAGCGGCTGAAAGTAAATATCAGAGTACCCTTAATATTTTTGCGCGGTGTTCAAAGGCAATGAAGATCAAGATTGATGAGTTAGAGGCTAAGTCGAAACCAAAAGATTCCTCTGTCGAAAATAGTGAATCAAAATTTGATAACGTTTGTCATAATTTACCGCTTCCGCCGTGTGATACGGACATCTTCAGTGGTGATTATCTTTCATGGCCTAAGTTTAGGGATCTTTTTACTGCTTTGTATATAAATAACAGCCGCCTCAGTAATATTGAGAGATTATGTTATTTGGTACAAAGAACTGATGATGAGGCCAGAGAGCTTGTATCTAAATGTCCGTTAACTAATGCAGGGTTCGATATCGCATGGAAAAATTTAAGAGATGTTTACGAAAATCCACGAATGTTAGTTAACAATCATTTGAAGTGTTTGTTTAGTTTGGATATGGTAGATAAAGAGACTAGTTCGTCATTAAGAAAGTTACAGCGCGGAATTAATGGATTCTTAACGGCTATGTCAGTTTATGAGATTTCCACTCAGAATTGGGATCCAATTATAGTTTTTATTTGTATTCAGCGACTACCCTCTCAGACAGTTACACTTTGGGAACAAAGTATTAAGGATAAAACTGCCTTATCTTTATGGAAAGATTTGGACATGTTTTTAACCGAAAGAATTCAAACTTTAGATTGCATTCGCGATCAGACATGTTCCGAAACTGACAAGAAAAGCAATGAACGGAAGGTAAAGGCTCATGTTTTAAATACAAGTACATCGAATACTTGTATTTTATGTAATAACCAGGGCCATTTATTACGTTTTTGTCGTCAGTTTAAAAGAATGTCCGTTTCTGAGAGATTTTCTACAGTTAAGAAGTTTCATTGCTGCGTTAATTGTCTTGCGAGAACACATGAAGTTAAAGATTGTAAGAGTGAACATAGTTGTTTTATTTGTAAAAAAAGACACCATTCCCTACTTCATCGTGAAACGGTAGCTAACAATTCTTCACCATCGTCCCCAGTTAATAATACTACATCGATACCAGTTGTTCGATCGACTGAATTGACATCACAGATGCCAACTACTTCTGCAGCCGCTCTATCTAATGTAAATCGCCAAGTCTTTCATTTATCACAGAATTCGTCTGTGTTATTAGGAACTGCTATGGTTTCCATTATTTGCAATGATACCACGTATCCGGCAAGGGCCTTAATCGACCCAGCTTCAGAAACATCTTTCATTTCGGAACATTTGCGAAATCAACTGCGACTTCCGTCACATTCTACGAATGTAACGATTTCCGGTGTTCATAAAGAAGCTTCTACTCCTTCGAGAAAGATTTGTAATATTCGCGTTGGTTCTCCTTTAGACAGAAGTATTGATTTGGAGACTTCTGCTATCGTTTTACCTTCAATATCTGTAAATCTGCCTTCTTTTAATTGTCCTTCGGATATTAGAAGTGAATTACCTAATTTGCAATTAGCAGATCGTAAATTTTATCAAAGCAGGCCAGTTGATATTTTACTCGGTGCTGATTTATACCCGTATCTAATACTTGGCGAAGTTCGGAAAAATATTATTGGAAATTTAATGGCTCAGAAAACTGTATTTGGTTGGGTTCTGACGGGACCTATTGATGTTTCGCGAAAAGAGTCTGTTAATGTTTTTTCAACAACGGTCGCCCTTTCCGAGGAAGAAAATTTGAACAGAAATCTTTTGATGCAATTTGAGGAATTATACACTATGCTGGATAGAATCGAGGCATGTCTAAATTCACGACCATTATGCCCTATGTCACAACGTCACAACGCACATCAAACGGTGTCGTTAATCGACCAATAACCAAAATTGTTGTTTTGTATACTTTATTTATCACTTTTATATCAATTTACTTTTACTAACCTTTCTTTTTACTAGAAAATGGACGCTGCTAATTTAAATAACGATCTCTTTGATCGCAACAGGAGTCCTTAATGGCTCAATCGTCGAAGTAATTTCATCAGGAGTCCTTAATGGCTCAATCGTCGAATTAATTTCATCAGGAGTCCTTAATGGCTCAATCGTCGAATTAATTTCCTCAGGAGTCCTTAATGGCTCAAATTATTTATTATTTAATTACAACACCCTTATGTGTTGCAAGGTGGCCGGCAATGTTTAAGTACAAATCTATTATTTGCGGTATTATTTTGCTAAGTGTAAATCCTAGTGATTTACTACTTTAGTTTACACCATTGTTGGAAAACTATTTTCAACGAGTAAACCGTTAACGGTATTAAAACATTGTTTGTCACCAACTACTTAGAAATAAGTTTATGCTTCTCTCGTCTTTTTGAAGCCTTATATAGCACTTCGTGCCCTATATTTGAAAAGAGGTAAATCTTGATTTTTAATAAAGGAAAGAGTATTCTGCTCCTTATTTTTGAATTTACCAATTTACTAATTCTTGTGTTTTCATTTTATTATTTTGGAACGGATATACGCCGAAACAATGTGTGTTTAATATCTTGCTTATAGCTTCATTATTATAGAAATTTGAATAATAGTTTCTGTTACCTCAATATCATTATGCCCTCTATCCTTGATTCTTTCTTTACTCAGAATATTCAATATTATAGAAAATTCATTTTGAAGAACGAAAAAGTACTCCTTAGTTCTAGTTCTTCATTTTTGGTATAATAATACAATTGAGCACCCTATTCTTGATTATTTCTGATTAGCCAAATTTAACTAATTTAATATATTAAAAAGGTACAATTAAAAGAAAAAGTACCAATTTTACTTTATCCTCGCAAACACTCATCAAATTTGAACTTTAAAGTTGTTTAGCAGGTCCTATATTATCAACTGATTTAATAGTTAATAAATTATCACAAAACCGAACCGAAACCGATCGGTTTACAATTTTTAAAACCGAAACCGCGGTTTTGACATTTTTCGGCTTCTTGGAAACTCTACTGAACAGTACCATATTTTATATAATATTAAACGTATTTTGAAGCACTATTCAATGATACCCATAATGATCAGATTATTTTCTAAATACATAACAGGTGGCGCAAAAGTAATCCTCCTATCAGAAAATGCTATAAATTTTGCCGATTATTGGTCAAATAAATAGTCAGCAATATTCCGCGTTCTGGAGCAGTGTAGCGTAACATTGTTTATTAACGTGTATTTCGCATGTGTTTACTACACAAATGTGAAAACAGAACTGACATTAGGGGCCTCGCAAAATTTATAGCATTTTCTGATAGGAGGATTACTTTTCCACCACCTTGTATATGAGAAATTTACTATTATATATATTGATTTTAAATTCCTATAACTCCTAAACTAAGAGAGAGCAGGCAAAAATTTTAACGTTTTTGTGCTTAATTATAAGAGAGCTATCAACACCAAAAAAATTATTAAAATGCAAGCAGGTTCGCCGATGTTGATTTATACCAAAACAATATTTGGATTTAGCTCAATTCAATATAAATACAATCAAATTATAATTTCATGGCAATTTTTTAAAACGCAATCCAAAATATTCTATATCTTTTACAATTTCTTTTGATGGTGCTTTTGACTGAACACAATCTGGGTATTTAAAAAAAAAACTTTATAATTGTAAGTTTACTTATAGAATAAATGGATTTTATATATTTAATTAAATTAAAATTACTGTAAATGGTGAACAAATTTTAAAAACCGGTGAGTCAGATAAAATGTAAATTTAAGTCATGTGAATATTAAAAGTAAACATATTATGAAATATAATATTACTGCGATCTTAATTTATTCCACAATAAGTCATAATCCAACAATTTTAACTATTTACTTAAGCAGAATAGATCATTTTATTTGTATCTACTCACCTTTTTCTTTTGAATCCGATTGTTCGTGTTGGCAGATTTCAAAGCAAGCTTGGCCTTTTTAATGTCGGATTTAAAGTTAACACTTCTTTGAACTTTTGTATCCTTGATAGACGTCAATTGTATTGGTGGCATTGGAGGAGGCGCTGGAACTGAAGAAGTATTCTCCCATTTATCGTAGGATGAAGTTTCATCGATAATTTCAGACTCTAGTTGAGCATTTAATGTATTTGCATCAACTGGCTGTTTTGCAACATGTTTTTGTTGAACTGGAGTCGTTGGTGGTGGTGGCGGTGGAGTCATATGTACATCATCCTTAGTAACTGTCGTTTGCTTAGACAAAAATTTGGAAACATCTCCAATAACTTTTCGATTTATATTTGGTGGTGTATTAACAACATGATCATCTTTTGATGACATGGCGCCTGCGCCATTTTCTTTTTGTTGTTTTTCAACTTCTATACTCTCGTCAATCTTGGATAGACTATTTTCCAACATTCCACAAGTTGACATTTTATCGTATTATTTTTTAGCTAGATTAATATAATAAACGTCATTGAACAAACAAAATACTTTATTTTTTTTTTTATTTTATAAATTAGACTTACCAAGCAATTTTTTTTTTGTACGAAAAATTGTTCTAGACAGATATTTAGATAAACACAATAAAATTTTTTTTTATTACAAATGATTAAGTTTTTAATGAATTCGATTGTTAACGTTTTAGAAAATTAACTTAAAATTTGTATTTTTAGTAAATTACAAAATGAAGGTCGCGAAAAACTGAAATTCGTATTAGGTTTCTTCAACTTTTACATTTAGAACAAATGAGGATGCCGTTATTTAACGTTAATGTTTTTGTAATTTTCTTGGAATAAGATTATTTTCAAATTGTAGTGCGAATATTTCCAATAAGCTTAATTCCAAAGCGAATTAAAACAAGGTGGTAACTTTTACAAATACAACAATTGGTCTCACCAAATGTCAAAAAACAGAAATGAATCATTAAAAAAATGTGTATTAAAACTTAAAATAGTGTGAATAATTGAATAGAGGTGGCTTAATTTATTTATGTAAAAAGTAAATATTTTGTCAATAAACTTAGAATATGAATATATTGAAACATAAAAACAAACTTTGACAGCCACTTAAACCGAACAAGCGAAAAAAAGTAATCTGACTCCACCTTGTTTGAATTCGCCTTGCTTAATTAATCTATATATATAAAAGAGTAACGTTACTGACTGACTGACTGACTGACTGACTGACTGATTCATCATCGCACAGCCCAAACGGTTGAAGCTAGAATAATGAAATTTTAACTGTAGGTTCCTCCCTCCCCAAAACGATCCGATAAGAAGGGATTTTTGGAAATTCGAACGTTTAGGGGGTAAAAAAGGGTAAAAACGGGTAAATTCGGTAATCTTATATCTTCGAAACTAATAAAGATACAAAAAAACTTAAAATTGCATGTTACTCCATTTAAAAAATAAGCTGACAGGTGTTTCGTACTTTTTCGAAATTCGAACCTTTTAGGGGAGAAAACGGGTAAAAACTGTATTTTGGTACTTTTTTGGCACCATATGTATCTTTTAAACTACTAAACATAGAAACAAATTTTAAATCGTATTCATTACATATCAAAAAATAAAAAATATAAGTTTGGTACTTTTTGGAAATTCGAACCCTTAAGGGATAAAAATTGTATTTATTTTTGGTACTTTTTTCATAAAGTAACATACTTTCTACAAATTGATATAGACATATAAATATTTTATTTTAAGCTCCCACCACGATACAGAAATTTATTTGATTAAAATTTTAACACCGCAATGGGGATAAAAATGGTACCAAAAAGGGGGTAAAAACGGAAAAATACATTTTATTTAACATTTTCAGCCAATTTTGATAAATTTTTAACATTGGTTCCTGGATTCATGCAAAAATTAACTAACAGAGTGCTATTTGGAACTCGACTGACAAGATGTATATTTGTCCAAATCCGGGAAAACAGTTTGGTACTTTTTTTAAAACTTATTTTTCTTGAGCACATTAACACAGATTTTAATCGTTTGAGGCATGTCTTTAAGCATAAACAATTTTGGCAAAATGGAATATTTTTAAATTTCAAACTTGAGGGGTGTTCAAGGAGGAAAAGGCCATTTGGTACTTTTTTTCCTAATGGTACTTTTTTTAATATTTTCAATTATTTCAATTATCGACAATTAAGTTAGCTGATATGTATCTGAATGAAGTTAGAGTTAGGAGTAGGGGATAATATTTAGGTACCAAAATGTGAGAACTGAACTATAGGTACTTTTTTGTTCTTCTAATGGTACTTTTTGAATTTTCTTTAATAATGGGCCTAGAAACATGAAATTAAGCATTAATGATAATAAGTGAGTGAGAAGTTTAGGAGGAAACTCTATCGCAGTTTTTTTATATTAGAGTGGTACTTATGGTACTTTTTCTTTATTCTAATGGTACTTTTTCAATTTTCTATAATAATGGACCTAGAAACATGAAACTTAGCATATATGGTAATAAGTGCGTGAGGGTAGACTTTTTGGTACTTTTTCTTTATTCGAATGGTACTTTTTGTAATTTCTTCACGAATGAACCTATAAACATGAAATAAAGGTTATATGGACCCGAATGAGTGGGAAACCGCAAGTGGGGGATTTTTGGTACTTTTTCAATATTCTAATGGTACTTTTTGATTTTTTTGTAATAATGGACATAGAAATTCGAAATTAGGCGTATATGGTCCTAAGTGAGAAAAAAATTCAATTGGATACTTCATGGTACTTTTTCTTTATGCTAATGGTATTTTTTTGAATTTTCTATAGCAATGGACATAGAAATATGAAATAAAGCATATATGGTTCTAAGTGAGTGAGAATTCTAGAGGGAGACTTTTTGGTACTTTTTCTTTATTCGGATGGTACTTTTTGTAATTTCTTCACCAATGAACCTAGAAACATGAAATAAAGTTTATATGGACCCGAGTGGGTGGGAATCCACAAGTGGCTGCCTTTTGGTACTTTTTCTTTATTCTAATAGTACTTTTTTGAATTTTCTATAACAATGGACTTAGAAACATGAAATTAAGCATATATGGTCCTGAGTGAGAATTTTATGGGGAGACTTTTTGGTACTTTCTCTTTAATCGAATGGTACTTTTTGGAATTTCTTCAACAATGAACCTAGAATCATGAAATAAATCCTATATGGACCCCAGTGAATGGGAATCCACAAGTGGCTGCCTTTTTGGTACTTTTTCTATATTCTAATGGTACTTTTTGATTTGTTTGTAATAATGGACATAGAAACACGAAATTAAGCGTATATGGTCCTAAGTGAGTGAAAATTCAAGCGGACACTTCATGGTACTTTTTATTTATTCTAAAGGTACTTTTTGGAATTTTCTATAGCAATGGACTTAGAAACATGAAATTAAGCATATATGGTCCTAAGTGAGTGAGAATTCTGGAGGCAGACTTTTTGGTACTTTTTCTTTATTCGAATGGTACTTTTTGTAATTTCTTCACCAATATACCTAGAAACATGAAATAAAGCTTATATGGCCCCGAATGAGTGGGAAACCACAAATAGGGAACTTATGGTACTTTTTCTATATTCTAATGGTACTTTTTGATTTTTTTGTAATGATGAAGTACGAAATTATGCGTATATGGTAATAAATGAGTGAAAATTCAAGCGGACACTTCATGGTACTTTTTCTTTATTCTAATGGTACTTTTTTGACTTTTCTATAGCAATGGACTTAGAAATATGAAATTAAGCATATATGGTCCTAAGTGAGTGAGAATTTTAGGGGAGACTTTTTGGTACCTTTTCTTTATTCGAATGGTACTTTTTGTAATTTCTTTAACAATGAACCTATAAACATGAAATAAAGGTTATATGGAGCCGAATGAGTGGGAAACCACAAGTGGGGGCTTTTTGGTACTTTTTCTGTATTCTAATGGTCCTTTTTTAACTTTTCTATAGCAATGGACTTAGAAACATGAAATTAAGCATATATGGTCCTAAGTGAGTGAGAATTCTAGGGGGAGACTTTTTGGTACCTTTTCTTTAATCGAATGGTACTTTTTGTAATTTCTTCAACAATGAACCTATAAACATGAAAAAATGTTTATATGGAACCGAGTGAGTGGGAAACCACAAGTGGGGGCTTTTTGGTACTTTTTCTATATTCTAATGGTACTTTTTGATTTTTTGTAATAATGGACATAGAAGTACGAAATTATGCGTATATGGTAATAAGTGAGTGAAAATTTAAGCGGACACTTCATGGTACTTTTTCTTTATTCTAATGGTTTTTTTTTGACTTTTTTATAGCAATGGACTTAGAAACATGAAATTATGCATATATGGTCCTGAGTGAGAATTTTATGGGGAGACTTTTTGGTACTTTCTCTTTAATCGAATGGTACTTTTTGGAATTTCTTCAACAATGAACCTAGAATCATGAAATAAATCCTATATGGACCCGAGTGAATGGGAATCCACAAGTGGCTGCCTTTTTGGTACTTTTTCTATATTCTAATGGTACTTTTTGATTTGTTTGTAATAATGGACATAGAAACACGAAATTAAGCGTATATGGTCCTAAGTGAGTGAAAATTCAAGCGGACACTTCATGGTACTTTTTATTTATTCTAAAGGTACTTTTTGGAATTTTCTATAGCAATGGACTTAGAAACATGAAATTAAGCATATATGGTCCTAAGTGAGTGAGAATTCTGGAGGCAGACTTTTTGGTACTTTTTCTTTATTCGAATGGTACTTTTTGTAATTTCTTCACCAATATACCTAGAAACATGAAATAAAGCTTATATGGACCCGAGAAGTGGCTGCCTTTTCGTACTTTTTCTGTTTTCTAATGGTACTTTTTGAATTTTCTGTAATAATGGACATATAAATATGAAATTAAGCGTATATGGCACTAAGTAAGTGACAAATCAAGGGGATACTTCGTGATACCTTTTCTTTATTATAATGGTACTTTTCTAAATTTCTTAAGTGAATGATAATTCTAAGGGGATACTTTTTGGTACTTTTTCGTACTTTATTCGAATGGTACTTTTTGTATTTTCTTCACCAATGAACATGATATAACGCTTATATAGACCTAAGCGAAAGAAAATCTACAAGTGGGAACATTATGGTACTTTTTCTTTATTCTAATGGTACTTTTTAAATTTTCTATAATAATGGACCTAGAAACATAAAATTAAACATATATGGTCATAAGGGAGTGAGAATTTAAGGGGGAGTCTTTATGGTACTTTATCTATATTCGAATAGTACTTTTTGTATCTTCTTCACCAATGAACTTAGAATTGTGAAATAAAGCTTATATGATCCCGACCGATTGGGAATCCACAAGTGGGGGCTTTATGCTACTTTTTCTATATTATAAAGGTACTTTTTGAATTTTCTCTAATAATGGATTTAGAAATACCAAATTAACTGCATATTGTTTTAAGTAAGTGAAAACTCAAAGAGAATACTTAATACTTTTTCTTTATTCTAATGGTACTTTTTAAATTTTCTATAGTAAATCTAGAAACATGAACATAATATTATATGGACTCGAGCGAGTAGGATTCTATAACTGGGAACATTATGGCGCTTTTTCATTATTCTAATGGTATATTTTGAATTGGCTATAATAATGGACCTAGAAATATAAAATATATGCTCCTCAGTGAGTAACTAACTTTTTTCATATATTAAATTAGTTAGCTTAAATACAAAAATAATTTGTATTTTTTCGTTCTTCGAATGGTATATGATCCTGACCGAATAAGAATCTAAAAAAGGAACTCACAGGTACTTTTTTCCAACTAATAATATTTTTTGACTATTTATATAATTATAAAATTAAACCTAAAAATTCAAAATTAGGCACACATGATTCGGAATGAGTTAGAATTCACAAAAGGTGACTTTAGTGGTACATTTCTTTAGCATTTTCTATAAAAATGATCATGTGTGGGCATATAAAATGTGGGTCTAAATGGTACTTTTTTATTATAATAATACGTTTCGAATGAGCTAGAAGCCACAATACAATGATTCAATAAACACGAATCTAGAGGCATGTGAATTAGCTTTAATTTACAAAGGGAGACTTAATAGTACTATTTCTTTCATCCAATTGGGGTGGCGAAGCGCACCGGGTTTATTGCTAGTCTTGTAATAAAAACAGTGTTGATAACTATATTTGACAAAAATTGCTAGAAACCAGCTAAATTTATTTTGAAGCTATGTATACACGGTTGTCATATTCTTACAATGTTGTCAGAAAATGTTCAATAAATGGTTAACAACCATATGTTTCAACATAAGTTCTCATGGTTGTGTTAACCATTTTCTGAGCATGTTTCTGACAAACAACCGTTTACTTCTAGGGCCTTATTTTCTAAATCCCGGAGACAAGTGATAGTTTATATAAAACACAAAAACAAAATATCAAAAATTTGTTTTTATTTTCAATATAAAACTATCATTTAGAAAATAATGCCCTTAATTTTTTTTTAATATTAAATTCCTAACACTCAATACTTTTGCTTAAAATGCAACTGACATTTATGGAATGGAAACAAATGTAACACCATCAGTCCGTTAGAAACACATCTCGATACATATCGAAAAAAGTCGACATTTTTAGATTAAATAATGTAAGTTTGTTTACTATTTTATGATTTTAAATCTAACCAAGGTATATATTAATAAGGTGAAGTTACGAGCACAGCTGATTTTTATTTATATCTTTATGTTGTGTTTGAGATTGTCAAACTTTATATTTTTTTGTTGTCATTAAACAAAATATTTGTATTAGTTTGATTTTACACAGGGCAAGTTTTCTTGCCGCAAGTCCGACTTTCTAGGAGAGTGAGGCAAGAAGAAAGAAGAGGGGTACACACTTGCTTGTACTGGCAAGTATCTTCAATTCTCTTTTGCTTTCTCATTTTCAGTATGGCGTCTATTAGGTTTTAACATACAAAATCGAACAAGGACTTGTTGTGTGTAAACAGACGAGCAATTTAAAAAAAGAATCGAAGAGACTTGCTTCAAGTAAATTTGCCCTGTGTAAAAGCAGACTTAGAAAATATTAAAAAATTTTCAATTTTGTAAATTTTAGTTTAAAGAATGAATCAAGGCGAATTCATATACACAGTTTACATATTTTGACATTGTCAGTCGTTTTACAATAAAGAAAAATATTGTCTTTGTTGTAATTGTTGCCGAGACGCTCTCACCTAATTAATATGCCTTGATATTTTTCATTTATATTGCTAAACATTGCAAAAAGCGCATCAATAAATGTAGAAACCATGTATTTGTTACACAAAGATATTGTTACGGTTTTACCTTTTGATTGCAGATAAAAGCAGTTTAGTAGTTTCAAATTTGTAACAACTCTTTTTTTATTTTAATTTATACAACAATTTAAATCTCTTTTAATACACGTACTTACATATATTACACACTTAGGCCCGTTTTCTCAATGTATCGACAAACTGCCTGTTACTAAATCTCGACATAAATTTATTAGGCCGATAAACTTTCCGTTAACAATTTTGGTTTTCTCAATATTCCGACAAAAAACATTATTTTCAGTTGGCAATACCTCTCAAAATAGATGCGAAAGTTGAGAACCCTGCCTTCAAGCGACAAGTTTACATAAATCAGTTGTTTAATTTCGCCATCGACAGCCGGAATCTTTTGAAAAATTCATTATCCTCCATGTCTGCCAGATAGCTAGGTCTGGCATGATAAACTCTTTCAGCATTCACTTGGAACAAGTTCATCCTCCATAAAATTAATGTTAATCCTCTTTTAAACTTTTTTTATAAAATCTATTAAATTTCGTTTACAAAAACACATAAAAACTATGAACACCAGTCAGCTGATTGAATTTTTATGTACAATAAATAAATAATTGGCAGATGAGGTCGGGTTAGCTTTGCGACAGAATAGAAGCAAATGAGACATTAAGGAAACCAAAAAAAATGGTAGTCACCTAATGAGATAACGGCCCTTAATATAATACAGTTGATGTTAATTCTAACAGCTCCTATGATAAACTGACTGCCTGCAAGCCGCTGCTGCTATTTATATACACAGTGCCATCTTCTAGTAGTTTAATGAATTATATTAACGGAAATAATTCGAATTTTCTATTTCCAGCAGCTTTTTTAAAACAGCTTCACAGTTAGTGTTGGCATACTTATAAAGAATATACATACATTGTTGATAAGTACAAGTTTAGAGTACTGGAAATGTTTATAAAATGCAGAATATTGCTAGCAGCCGTTACAGACCATTAAATTCAATTCGTAACACTGTCCCCCACTTAAGCCCGAATAGGCATATTTTCACCTTTTCCATAGGAAGCTAATCGTTTTAAATGTATATCCTTCATTTTAGACCTCGTTCTCTTTTCTTTCTGTATTATGTACACTACGACGTTTAATTTCTTAACCCAATCAGATGACCACCGCTGCACCGTTCCTTTTAATATTGTTACGTTTTCACCTTTTGAAAACGTTGGATACTTTTGATTGCAAATAAAAGCCGTTTAGTAGCTTAAAATTGTAACAACTTTTTATTTATTTAAAATGTACAACAACAACAGTCTGCTTTAATGCACACACACGTTTATATAACACTTTATAAACACACTGGTAATGTACAAAAATTCACTGGTAATAAAGCACACTTTATGGCTTTACTTAACGATGCTTCAAATTAGACTGATTCTGCACTGACACTGCATTCGAATTCTAGAGCTTTCGATGTTAGTCATTAATCATTTAGTGTTGCCATACTTACAAACAATGCTGAATTCAAAGCTTTTATTCAATGTTGTATGTTCTACAGCAATGTTAATAATACCCACAGATTTGTTAATGTTTGAGAAGCACTGCTGTTGTGTGGCATTATACAACTTTAAACCAGCCGTTAAAAAAGTTATATTTAAGTTCAAGTACAATTTCGTAACAATATTGTTTTTCCAAGCAATTATGATGTAGTTAATAAAAATACATTTATTTACAAAAGTTAAAAGAACCATAATTATTTATTGAAAAATATAAGAAACTAAAAACTCAAAATTCAAAGCTAAAATTATTAAAATATTATTACACAAAATTTGAAATTTAAAGTTTTAACAAGTAGTTTTAAGATATTAAATATGTGCCCCCACATTATTCCCCTCGTAATGAAAACGATACTGTTTTTAATTCTCCTATATAAGTAATATCTGCAACATTATTATTCTTGATACCCTGAACATCATTACATAGAAATTCTAAAAAAGCAGGTATCAAACGATCAATTCATGCGTTGTCGATTTTGTTTCCTATTTGAAGGGTAAAATATTTGTCAAACTTTGCAATAACTTTATAACGACCATGAAATTTGTGTTGAAGTAATTTTACAATGAGATCATTCCTGGATAAGGAGTACATTCTTGTAAATCCTTGTTGACAAAAACTGATGGTTTGGTGTTGTTAGAATAGGATGTTGGTTTGATTCTTGAGATAATTGTTTGCAGTTGTGCTACAAAATCATTACTGTTGATTAAGGATGTAGTCTTGCCAAACAATTGTCCAGGATGATGAAGAATTTCACAATAAACTATTTCTGCTGGAGGGCAATGTATTGAATCCTTTATTGATGCTCGTAGTCCCAACAAAACCAATGGTAAAACTTTTGTCCATTGCGATTCCTCATGGCAGGAAATTGAAGCTTTTAATGTTCTGTGGAACCGCTCAACTAAACCATTCGATTGGGGATGATAGATGTTGAAAATTAGATTTTTGTTCCCAAAAATTGTGTTAAACATCGGAAATTATTTGATGTAAATTGTCGTCGTCTATCAGTGTGAATTACTTTAGGTGAACCAAATCTTGATATCCATCCATTCATAAAAGTTTCACATATTGCGTCTGACAGTTTGGCATTGGAAAAGCTTCCATCCAACGTGAAAATCGATCTACACAAGTTAGCAAATATCGTAGACCATTTGATGGAAGTAGGGGACCAACTATATCAATATGAATTTCTGCGAAACGGCGAGAAGCTAAAGAAAAATGTCTTATAGGGCTTTTAGTATGACGAGAAATTTTTGCTTCCTGACAAGTTTGACACATTTTCGTCCAATATTTGCAATCGCGTTTCATAAATGGCCAAATATGTCGTTCAGTAACGAGCTTAGTTGATGTTTTAGCGCCAGGATGAGACAAATTATCTAATCCATTAAAAATTGATTTTCTTAGGTCTTTTGAGTGTACGGTCTCGGAAATTTATCGGTGGATACATCACAAAATATTTTTGTTTTAGTACCAGGAATGGGAACTAATTGCAAGTTGAGAGACGTGTTGGAATTCAAAATATTTTGAAGCTCCGTATCTTTCTTCTGTAATTTTGAAAGTTCATTATAATCAAGAAGAGATATTGATTGGATTCTCGGAAAAGCATCAGCTACAACGTTCTCGGTGCTTATGACATGTTTAAAATATGTAGTAAATTGACCAATGAAGTTTAATTGTCGAAGTTGGCGGGGACTTGCTTTCTCAGGGTTTTGAAAGGTTTGTGGTCAGTATGTACTGAAAATTCACGACCTTAAACATAATCTCGGAAATATTTAATGGCAGCATAAATTGCCAACAATTCGCGGCCATTCTTTGTAAAAAATGATAATGGTTGCCAATTGTTAACAACTTTTTGTTCCAACACAGCGTCAATAGCAAAATCAGATACATCAACTTTTACAACTAATTCGGCATCACTTATAGGATGAAATAATAATGTAGAATTAGAAAGGCTTGACTTACATTTCTCAAAGGCTTCTTTAGTTTTGGAAGACCATGGAACAGGGCGTTTATCATTTTTAACTGAGTTTTTCAGAAGATTATTTAGTGGTGCTTGTTGGCAGCTTGGGGAAGAAAGCGCCTATAAAAGTTGATCATAGCAAGAAAACGTCTTAAATCTTTGATTGACTCTGGCTTAGGAAAGTTTTGAATGGCTTCAATTTAGCTTTGAGTGGGAAGAATACCATCGGACGATATGTGGAATCCAAGAAAATCTATTTCGTTTTTACCAAAACTACATTTACCTCGATTTACTACAATTCCATATTCTTGAAATCGATCGAAAGTTATTTTTAGGTGCTCTAGATGTTCAGTTGCTGATTTAGAAAAAACAAGGACATCATCAATGTAAACAAAGACAAATGGTAATCCACGAAGAACTTGGTCCATTAACCTTTGAAAGCTTTGAGCAGCATTCCTTAGTCCGAATGGCATTTTAAGAAATTCGTATAATCCGAATGGTGTTATAACAGCAGTTTTAGATATATCATCAGGATATACAGGAATTTGATAGAATGCACGAACAAGATCCAATTTTGAAAATACAGTGCAACCAGCAATATTAACATTGGCATCAGTGCTAAATGGTATTGGATACCGATACGGCACTGTTATTTTATTTAAGAATCGATACTAGCATCCGTTGCCAACAATAATGGGAGTTTTGAATCATACGATATTAAAACATGTGGCGACACTAAAATGTTCGTAATATTATTATAAGCAGCATTCACCATAATATTCCATGAAAATACCTTTGATTTAAGTATATCTCGTAATGGCTTCTCACGAGTTGCTAAATCCGGAATAAAAGCACTGTAGTATGAGGCTTTACCTAAGTTTGGTTTCGATGCGTTCAGTATAGATTCAATATGTTTATTTGACTTATGTATACCCTTGGAATCAATGATATGCCCTAAAAATTCCACTGACGTTGCTGCAAAAACACACTTTGATTTGTTTAATTTAAGACCACATTGTCTCATTCGTGCCAAAGTCACATCTAAAATTTGTTGTAATTCATTCAAATCTTTTGCAAAGAAAATAAGACAATTAGATAATCCTTTTAAAACTACTTCCATTTTTCGCTGCCATATTGCTGGAAAATTTGCAGCACCATATACTGCACGAGTGAGTTGTATAAGGTCATGTCCAAACTCTTTATCTATTGACAAATGCGTATAAGCGTCGGTAACATCCAGATGAGCAAACGCTGTAGTACCCTTAATTCTGTTGAATAAATCTTCTGGTTTTGGAATAGGATGCTCATCGGTATTCATTTGAGGGTTGACCGTGGGTTTATAATTTCCTGCAGCAATTTTGGCATCAATTTCCTTGGCATATGCTTCTCTTAAAGCTAAAGGAACTTCTCTTGGTCTTGCGAATATGAGTCTAGCATTCAGTTTCATATGAATCTTTATAGGTGGACATTTAAGCTTTTCAGCTGAACTACCAAATACATTTTCAAATCTATCTACAATTTGTTGTAGTTGATTTTTTTTAATATAATTTAATATCGGCATATCCGAAGTAATAATATTTAAATTAAAACTATCGATTTCTGAGTTATTTATTCGTGATGGAGATGAAAATAGATCTGAAAAATTAATATCATGAGCAAAATGACTTATTCATTCACGACCACACAAAAAGTGTCGAAATCATCTTCTACAACATATAGATTCAAAATACGAGAAGTTTTTCCCGATGTCACATTTACTACTACTCTACCAATACAATTAATTGAGTGACCTGTGTAACTAGCAAATTTTCTATCGGATTTATGTAAGGTGTAAGAGGGTTTAATAGCACGTAAACCTTTCTTGCTTATGATACTACAAGGAGCACCAGTATCCAGCTCCATTTCCAATTTTCTACCATCGATATTCACAGAAATCATTTTCTTTTCATACGGTTTTGAAAATTTAACTTTACTTATAAAACGCAATTCCTCAACAGAATCGTTTTCTTCGTCCTGTTCCATCGATACTTGACCAGTTTTCGTTTTACATACCTTGAAATATGGCCGATCTTACCACAAGTAAAGCATTTCGCATTCTTAAATTTACAGTTGTTTCTCGAGTAGTTCCCATTACATCCGTGACATTTACCTTTATTTGGAAATACAGCATCAACTTTATTATTTTTTGGTTTTAACTGGAGTAAAACCTAACTTGAATGTTTGTTCCGGCTGGGAAGGATCATTGCTTGAGTTAACTTTTGTTGTTGCATGATGAGTTAGTTCTAAGTTAGTTCCATCAAAATGACGAATTAGGATATCTTTGATTTCATCGTAATTTAAATCTCCTGGCAATCTCGGACTTGTTAATATTTTTAACGCTGTATTAAGTTGTGTGCCCATATGCACACGTGCATAATTTGCATACTCAGTTTCTGCAACTCTTGATAACTGCAACGTCCAGTCGAATCTAGTGAAATAATCAGAAACTGATCATCCATCTTCTTGTTTATATTCGACCATTGAAAATTGTGGTGATTTTGAATACAATTCTGCAGAGGATGTAGGCGAAGAAAAACCCAATGATGCAGACTGTGCCACATCTGCAACTGCTGAACGGATTGCTACTGCCAGTAATTCCATAACATTTGATAGTTACTCTTGAGACATACTCATTCTATCCTACTTCTGGCACCAATATTAGATTTACAAAAATAACGTATTTTCTTACTTCAAAAAGTAAACAAAAATTCATAAGTTACTACAAATTTTTAAGAATAAAGTTTTAACAAGTAGAATTAAACATAACACTTGATTTTTTTTAAAGAAAAATACCTATCCAATTAATTAGTGAAAATTATTTTGTATAATTTTTCATATTCTAATTTTTAATTAAAGTCATAATAAGTTTAGTTATATTATTATTTATATATTTTAATTTCGCTTTTTAACCAAGAAGTAGAATTGGAAACATCTCTCTGGACACTTTTTAGATATAATAGTAATAAACTAAATAGTATAAACTTGTGTGTATCATAAGCGTGGAACCTTTTTTACCGCACAGTGACACTATAACGATAAGAAAGCGACATCATATTCGATGAGTTTCACCTTCAAGATGATACGTTTGGGACACTTTTTGTCCCAAGGTAAGGATGTGAATATGTGTGTTTGTATTTGAGTTGGTATTAGTGGGGTAGATTGTGCATCTTGAAAGTCTGAATTATTTGTATTATTATTTTGTGGCGTATCTTGTTCGTTTATTGAAAGTGTAATAAGCTTTTTTTAAATAGTAAATTTCTGGTAAAGGATTTACAAATAAAAACGAATGGTAACAGTTGTATTAATACAATAACAATTTAAATAATATGAAACAAAAAATATATAAATGTATTTATTTGTTAATATATACCCAGTTTCTTTTAATGTTGGAGATATCCTCTTTGTAAGACGTTAATGGAATTATTGATATATAGCTGGAAGGAATAACTGATGATAGTTGGTTTTAAATATTAAAGGTTTTCTATTTTTCGATTTGTTTATTTTGAATTTATTGATCCAAATACAATGCAAGGCTGGATTATTTATAAATATCTCTCAAAGTTTTGATGATAGTTTTAAAGCATATATGTAATGATTTTTTATATGTATTTTTAGGAAATATTTTTTTTTTTTTGTAATATTGATTTTTTTGTTTGTAAAATTTGCAGAATCGCCAATGAAGTTGTTTTATTTAAAAAAAAATAATAATTTTACAGTAACAACTTCTTTGTATTAAAATTTTATTTATAATGCACATTTTTGAAGACATGTTTGAAAACATAAAACATGAAACTAGATTTAAAAAAATATAGTATATATTAAATAACACAAGTATATAAAAGGTACATAAGTATGTAGTAGAAAACTACAATGACATTCGATCTGCATTCTATAGTTTTGTGACTATCAGCACAATTTGTACTGTAGGTTTTGATGTTGCACCATGGCCTTTAATATTCAACACATTCAATATATTATAAAAATAAAATAAATCCATTGTTTTTTTCTACTGCTAAAAATCGCTAGATTTCTCGTTGATAGCTAAAAAAAATTTTTTGTTGGAATGCCGTTTTTGTTTACACTGTTGACTTGGCAGCACTTATATGCCACATTTTGTAATAGATTGACGTCGGGCAGCCATTTCTGTTTTTTCTTTCGCTTGTAAAATAAGAAAAGTATTTTTTTTATACAATTGTAAATTCAAATATATTATAATTTAATTGAGTATAAAAAACTTAAGTGGGTGTAAAATATAGAATCGATTCTATAATTAATAAACTAATTGTGTATTGCACTTTGCAATGAAGAGGTAAGATGAGAAAATCGATGAAAAATTTTTTCTTTACACTAACCTAAAAATTGTAACTAATAATAACATTAACATAGGTTTGTATAAATTTTGTGCGAGGAAAAAGGATCCACAATTTCAAAGGGCGTTTGAAACAAAATAAAACAGAACAAAAAGCAAACAATTAAAGGAGTTCAAAATGACACAATACCTACCGCCAAATTTATTGGCACTATTTGCCGCACGGGACCCCATACCGTTTATGCCGCCGGCTGATAAGTTGCCGCATGAAAAGAAATCTCGAGGTTATTTGGGTGTAGGTAATTTCCTCAATGACTTCGAAGACCCCAAGGATACCCCACCACCCAAAAAGATGGAGACACGCCAAGAGCGTCTCGAAAGGCGGCGACGAGAAAAAGCTGAACAGGTAGCGTATAAACTGGAACGTGAAATAGCTCTTTGGGATCCTCAAGAAATTAAAAATGCAACAGAAGACCCATTTCGCACTTTGTTTGTGGCTCGTGTCAATTACGATACATCAGAGTCGAAGTTAAGAAGAGAATTTGAAATTTATGGTCCCATCAAGAAAATAGTTATGATCACCGATCCGGAGACTGGTAAGCCCAAGGGTTACGCTTTTATTGAGTATGAACATGAACGTGACATGCATGCTGCTTACAAACATGCTGATGGCAAAAAAATTGATGGTAAACGAGTGTTAGTCGATGTGGAAAGAGCTAGGACTGTTAAAGGATGGTTGCCACGACGTTTAGGTGGTGGCTTGGGTGGCACTCGTCGTGGAGGCAACGATGTGAACATTAAACATTCGGGTCGTGAAGACAACGAACGGGAACGTGAACGTTATCGCTTGGAACGTGAAAGAGAAGATCGCGAGAATGCTCGAGTCATGGAGAGAGGTGGTCCACGATTTGGCGACGGTGCTCGCCGTCGGTCACGTTCAAGAGATCGTGTGCGAGAAAGAGAACGTGAACGTCCCCGCCGTTCACGCAGTAGGTCACGTGAGCGTAGAAAGCGTCGCGGTAGTCGTGAACGCGAATACGACGACTACGAAAGACGTGATCGGCGTGAAAAGGATCGCGAACGTGATCGTGAACGCGATCGCAAAAAGAAACGCTCCAAGTCACGCGAAAGAGATCCATCACGTGAGCGACGCGAAAGAAAACGTGAACGACGTGACAAAGAACGTGAACGTGATCGTCGTGACAGCAAGGAACGTAAGCCAGACTTCCGTGAAATGGATATTATAAAGATTAAAGAAGAGCCCATAGACGATGGATATCCAACATATCCAATGTACCCAACAGCCTCCATAAAACGCGAAACTGACGAAGAGAAAGAAGAAAAATTCCGACCACCACACGATATGTTCAGTGTGCCACCACCACCCATACCTGGTCGTAGTGGAGCAAGTGGCTCCAATGAAAATGGTCAAAATACCGGTGACAGCCAACAATCATGGTGGCATTAAAACAATCATACATAATATTGTTAGTCCTGTAAGGCTTGAATTTTTCTATTTGAACATTATTTATTACAGTAACATCAATAACAACTTAACACCCACAAAAGAAAATGGAAATTGATTGTTACATTTAAAACGACAAACAAAAAATATTTTATTATGTATCATTTACATTAGTTTCAATTTGCCCCTACCAACTTGGTAAAAACAAGATTTGATAGTTTTAGTTTTTAAACAGAAGACAAAAAATGAAATTTGAAAATACTTTTTGATTTTTCTAAATCTTTTTTTTATTTGTTTTCTACAATCTAGCCTATATGCCATAATTGGTCATACATTTTTTTCTTTTGCTTTATGTGATGTATACATACCCAGATGATGTGTTCAAAATCACGGTGCGTAACACATTTTTTTAAAAAATCAAATGATAACAGTTATTTTCTAAAAATTATTTTTAAATCATAAATAAAAGTGTTTTTTGTCACAATCACAGTAATCATACCTATTATGTATGTTGCTGTTGTGATTGTGCAAAAGTTAACATTTTCACAAGGCTAAAAACGCTAACGTGAATTACTTTACTATTGAATAAGAAACTCAAAAAATATTTGTTGAAGAAATATTGTTAAACTGTTCTTAGAAGCCTAACAGGTGAAGCAAACCTAAATTTGCTCTTGATATAATATCAAGTAATAGCAAATTAAATTTTGACAATTGATGCAAATTATCGATGTTCATCAAAAATCAAAAAACGAATAAAATATTGGTTAAGCTTTATTCGCTGTCAGTTTTGTTACATATATTTTGTTTAAAATTAAAAAAAAAATAACTGTTATTTTCAGTATATGGTATACAGTACCTAGCATACCGGCTCATCAATAGCAATCTATATAAATATAATTTTACAATCTTACTATTATTTATACAATTGTGTTTCAAATTTCATTTAATTGTCGTGTTTTTCTACAAAAAAATAAGCTTTTAATTTTACATATTAAAAACAAAATTTTAAATGTTCTTGATTTTATATTCCTTAAAAATAATTCCTACCATAAAAATGCACAAAAATATGTGATTTTCGGTGATTTTTTTTTAAAAGCTTATTTTATACAGAGAAAAATCTTATTCTTAAACAACAAAAAAATAGTTTATAACAAATGTAAGAAATTTAAATATTAAGTAATGAATCCACATTGTGTGTGAGTGTGAACAAAAACAAAAAGTAAGTAAAAAAAAGAAAAATATAAGAAAATAAACCTCGTCGTATGTGTATATTTAATGTATGTATTTATATGTGGTAAACTACATATGAATTTAGTTTTCCCTCTCAGGTAAGGGGAGGGGGTCAACGTTCGATTCAATTGAATATGGTCTTACGTTAATAATTCTAGAGAGGTCTGGCAAACAAAGACAAACAAAAACTGAAATACAAGATCAGGTTGGTGCTCATGATTGTTATTGATCCCATGGTGGTACGTGGGTTTGAATATTTATTTGACTCAATATTTTCATTTCTCCTAATTTCTTAATATATTTATTAAAATTATTAAATTTTAGTTAGAACTGTTTGTCCACCAATAACTAATTTGTCTTTGTTGATAAGAACATTTAGTAATATTCAATTTTTTCTTTCTTTTTACAGTTTAAATTTGAAAGTACAATATTTATGAAAAAGATTTTGTTCTGAAATTCTGTTCATTTGTTAATCTAACTGAACACTGGGGAATAATGATAAACAGTAAGTCAGTCGTACTTCAAAAAGTTGTTTCGTGTTGAGACCTACAGCAATGATAGAAATATTAAAAGCTAAATATGGTAAAATATGCATTTTAAGAATATTTGCAATTTGAAATAAGATGTTTTAATTTTGATATTGTCTTAAATATTTTTGAAAAAAAAAAGTTATAAAAATAATTATGTAAATAATGATTTATAATCAAATCCCATTTCAAATTGTAAAAATATTCTAAAAGCATAATTTTTGTTTGTTTTGACAATCAACAAAACGGGTTGCGTTTAAAGGTAAATTGTTTGTTGTTACAACATTGATTAACACAATTTCCTATTCTAGGGGCTCGTTCTATGACTTGCCAATACATTGCCAGAGTGTTTTGCATTTTACCGCCCACCCAATACAAACCTAAAGTTATAATGATATAGACAGATGGTTGGTGGTTCTCACTTGTGGAAAAGCAGATTACTAAACGATACTAATGTCCGCCATCTCCACCACTTCCACTCTGCATGCGTGTATTATGTAAGTGAAATTAAAAATGAGGTATTCCTTAAATATTTCTAGAATGAAATGATCCTGATTGAGAATTGATCATTAAAAAGAGTGATCAGATCATTAATCAAATATGTTCCTAAAAGAGAAACTAGGTAAATTGTAAAAAAGGTAATAACTGTGTTTAATGCAAGGGTAAGCATTTTGGTAAATTTCTTTTAATTTCTATGCACACAATATTTGTTTTTTTTTTTTAACTTCCTAAAATGGATTGGTGTTTATAAGTGTACAAAATAAGTTGGTAAACAAAATGTTATTTATAAATAATGTACGAATTGTGAAGCTCTACACTGTAAAAGTTTTTAATTTGTGTGAGGTATTGAAACTAAAGGTTTGTTTTCATTTTTAAAATCAAATATGGTAAGATTTCGAGTCTTATTCGAGGCCCCAAAAACACAACAAATTGGCATACATACTTTTGGTAAGGTTTTTTCCATTTCATAAAAAACTATTCTCAAATTTCAAATCTTTGTGAAAAACGATCAACTGTTGAATAAAATAATGTTTTATAAATAATATAATATACCAAACTCGTTATTATTTATCTTACAAGACAAGATTTGTTAAAGGTAATATAACGAACGTGCGTGAAACAAAACATGAACATTTCATTCTACAACTACTATATTGTAACAGCAAGTTTTGGTAATGTATTTTGTAGTGGATTCATTATTAGTTCTAGTAATAAGTATTAAATTGCTTAGTAATTTAAAGGTACTTTATTCCTTCCCCAGTAGGATTAATTAAATGTTATTAGCCACATAAACATAAGAGCAATAAGCATTTTTGATGAAATTCAGGAGTAAATAAAATTAAATTCCAGTCATTGTGTTGAAATACACTTGTTTTACACTTCACTTCAATAGCATTCTCCAGTGAAAAGAAAACTTGAATTCAAATCGAACATTACGGTCTTAATGCAGTTAAATTCAAGCCTTTTCTTATAGAGTAATTTAAGTTGAAAAATAATGTAACGTTTTAATTCTAGCCAAGAATTCGAAAGTAAGCAAAGCTTTAAATAATTTTTTGTATTTCTAATAAATTAAAAATTCATCTTAAACTTTCGATAATTTTTAAACATAGCCCCCATATAAGGTCCTTTTCAGAAAATCGTATAAATAGGCATAAATCTCTTACAAATATCGTTATCGGGTTGAAATTCTAATTTATGACGATGACATAATTGGTTATAGTTTACATATAAGGAACACATCCAAAAAATACATTGCATAACAATAAAAATAAAAATTAACACAAATTAAAGGGTGAGCGGAAAAAACGTATACGTACTTGTATTAAGTTAAATAAAACTTAAACCGTTCAATATAAAAATTCTCAAATATACGTAAATTTATTCAAATGTTCAAATTCATTACAATATTGTCATTTTACTCGGTATTTATTAATTTATACACTTTCTCCGGAAATACTCCCATTAAAGATTTTATAGTTGCTTAAAATCGGGCATGTCATGTCATTTTACAAGAGCCCAATAACATTCCACATGCCGAAATTTTGGACAGTTTGGTAGATTTGCATCCAGTGGTATAAAATTTATATTATTGTTTGAATACCACTCAAGGGCCTTTTTCCATAGCGGCATGATGCCAAATCGGGCCAGAAATATAAGGCACTCTGTGCTGTGAAGAAAGGTAAAAGCCGTTTTTCTAATATATATTTCTGTTTTTTTTTTGTGCGGTATTTTTCTGGAACATTACCACGTCCATCAGGCACATTCAAATCATGAAACGGAAGTTGTGAAAAGTCTGCCAGTACGTAAGTTTCACCATCCATTACACTACAGTATTAATTTTTTTTATTAAATTTTTTCGCACGTTCTTTTGCTTCTATGTTCTTTACCGCATTGCAATCCTGAACTTTATACGACTTCAACCCAGCATTAGTTTTGGCTCTGCGAACAAAAGAATCATAGCATTTAACTTTACGAGCTGCTTTTCTAATAGAAGTGTTCAGTCCTCTTCGAAAGAGTTGTTCGAATTCTTTTGCCTTTCCAATATCTGTTAGACCTTTTTTCTTCCTTTCAATGTTCAAGTCTTCCTTATACTGTTTATTGCCTTTGAAAACAGTGTGACGATAAACTTTTTGCTATTTTTTTTAAAGTCCATATTTGATTTTTTAAAAGTTTTAAATATTTTTTCACTTACTTTTTTTAGGTGACCATTTTGACCGAAATAACAGTTAATGATTTAGGAAAGATAATATCTGATAAATTTTTCAAAGCTAACGTGATTAAAATAATTGTAATTTGTTGGACCAAGGATAAGTTTTGGCTGGAGTATAAGTTTTTGTATAAGTTTTTTTTTTTTTTGACTCACTCTTTAGTTTCAAGTATGCAGAAATAAATTTTGTGAGTATCGGATTATAATTACTCGTATGTATATAGATCCTATCTATTAATAATACTAATAAAGAGATTAAGGTTCGACTCAAATTAGTTCAGTAATTGGCTATAACATATTAGTCTCTCACTTGCTTTTCAACATAGTATATCGACTAATAAAATTCAACACACATTTCTTTCATGTATACAATAACCATATTGGCCATAGCTTTGAAATAAGGTCATATACAATTTTAAGAATCGGTAATAAAATATATAAATAAATTATATTTTGTGTAAACTTTAAACAAGAAATAAAATAAACTACCTTACATAAGTTGTCCCAATTCATATAATCACTGCTAAGCCCGAATAAATATGGAAATTCTATTTTTTTTTACCAGTGTAATACCCACTACAATAGGTGGAGGTATTTAAGATTCGGCACAGCCGAATAAAGCACTCTATCTTGTTTTATACCATTTTTTCTTTATTTTTATCTACTCTGTCATTTGATTTTAAGTAAATATAGTCCCTAAAATTGAGTATATGAATAAATCAATAATTGAAACAACTTTGACTAATATATATATAATAACTTAGCCGTATTCAATTCCATCTAATTGAGATGGACTTAACACGTTGCATACCACCGTATAACGAATAGGAAAATCGAAATATTTATTAACTTTGTTTATACATACAGTGGATTTTTACTTATTGTATCGTTTTTGCACACTGAGCTAACGATCTGTATACGTTTATTTTTTAAAATAATTGATAAAAGTTGAATTCTAGGGCGGTTACTGCGTAACTCAATCCGAAAAGGAAAATGTGTGCTAAATAAATTGTAATTCGAAAAGATTTCCTTTCGAATCGGATTAGATTAGATTTCAGTTTCAAGTCTTTGAATTTAACTTTTTTGACTGCTAATTGGGATGATTTATAAGACTAAAATTACAAAACTGGCATTAGCTTCGGATCAAATTTAGACCATTAAAGGTATTTGGCTTGGAGAGTTCTTAAATTAGGACTAATTGATAAGATGTGATTTAGAATGCAGTTTGAGCATTTATTGTTAAAATTTATGTTAGATTGGTTTGTGTTGTATTTGTATTCTCTGACATCCCAAGTTTGTGAAAAATAGAATTGAGAATGGCTATATTTTAATGTTTAGCAACTGCATAATTGTTACTTTGTCCACGTATCCAAAAATGTTTAATATTACCTTTGTATGTTATTAATAAGTCTGACATTTGGTTATCCGATGACCAATTGCTATTTGTACTTAGAGCTATGTTAATAAATATAGCTTAAAAATACCTGCTGTTTGAATATTGAAAAAGATTCGGCTGTAGTATATTCACGTATTTTTCCTCTGTAATATAAATTATTTTGGTTCAAAGGGACTATTTGTATTACATACTATGAATTTCAATAAATCTATATAAATAAAAATCAATTGTCGATTGTTGGTAATTGGATCAGTTGAGAACGGCCGGACCGATTTGGTCAATTTTTTTTTTTTAAATGTTCGTCATAGTCCAACTTAGATTTTTATGGAACGCCCACTTTTTTGATTTATCTAAAATCGAAAAACGGCTGCACCGATAGGGCTATTTTTGGTTTAAA
The DNA here is from genome assembly GCA_942486065.2 of Calliphora vomitoria. Lineage (NCBI taxonomy): Eukaryota > Metazoa > Arthropoda > Insecta > Diptera > Calliphoridae > Calliphora > Calliphora vomitoria. Next base: position 48,769,571 of record OW818030.2, on the reverse strand, counting down.
TGTTCATAGTAATCCAATTTAAGTTTCTACTGATAGAAAAATTTACCATGCTAACTTTTACACACCTTTTTTCTGACCGATTTGGTTTTTTTTCTGCAAAAGTTTTTTGCAGAAAGAAAAAATGTTATACGAACAATTATGCGCCCACTTATCGAATACATCTGCAAATATGTGACCAAAGGCAGTGGCATGGCTGTGATTAGATGTAGTTCAGAAAATTCCAACGATAAATGGTGAATTGTGTCTCACGTATAGAAAAGCGTGTCAACGATTGCAATTGTTAGATAATGACACTCATTGGGAATACACCCTCGGAGATGCTATGCTTTCATAAAATACGAACATTGTTTTCGATAATTATCTCAACATTATTCCCACCCAAACCGACTGATTTGTGAAGCAAATACAAAAATGCCATGTGTGATGGAACAAACGTTCCACTGTTTGAAAGATGGAACTGGAGCGATTTTTTTTTGGACGCTCCCGGTGGAACTGGAAAAACTTTTTTGATCTCGTTGATTTAGCCAACGATACGCTCGCAGAATGATATTGCACTTGTTTGATTCATCAGGAATTGCAGCTACATTGTTGGAAGGCGGTAGAACTGCTCATTCAGCACTCAAGTTGCCATTGAATATGCAAATCAATGAAAATCCAATTGCAACATTTTCAAGAACAGTGCGATGGCCAAAGTTTTGCAGCAAAGCAAACTGATCGTTTGGGATGAGGCATTAGACAAGACGTTGCAAGATTTACGAAGCAATCAAAGGCGGTTTGGTGGTTCGATGATTCTGTTCGCAGGTGATTTTCGGCAAACATTACCATTGATTCTATGGTCAACGCCAGCCGATGAACTTAATAGATGTTTGATGTCGACTGTTTTTGTGAAAACACGTCAAGAAACTCAAATAGACTGTGAACATGCGTGTCGAGCTGGAGAACGATCAGTCTGGAGAAGTATTTTCCAAACAGTTGCTGGACATTGGCAACGGCAACCGAATCGGAATCCGAACTCATCCGAAAGGTGTTTCCAAATATTGCACAAAATTTCAAAAATCATAATTGGTTGAGCGAACGTGCTATATTGGTTGCGAAAAATCATTGATGTCGACGTATGGAGTTTTAAGATTCAGTGTGAAATTGCTGTCGAATTGATGACATACAAATCGGTGGATTCCGTTACTTTCCAAGATGATGTTGTGAACTATCCAACTGAGTTTTTAAACTCACTGGAATTACCCGGATTACCGCCTCACAATCTCCAACTGAAAATCGGATCGGTAATCATAATATTACGAAACAAACCAACCACGTCTATGTAATGGCACCTGACTTGAGGTTTTGATACCACAGATCCCGATGTACGGCTTGCATTCGCAGTGACATTTAACAATTCTCAAGGGCAGTCATTGCGTGTTTGAGGCATTAACCTTGAAAATTCAATTACGCTTTGCAATGAACGAAATTATGATTACGTGAACATCGATCTTTCAATAAAAATGTAAATAGAACACCTAAGCATAGAATAATATATCCATAGAAGCGATACTGAGAGGGAAAAAACCTAAGTCTGCTGACAAAAACCTAAGTCGTGAGTTGTACATAGTTTTGAGATTGTATTGGTGCCTTTTTAACTTTCACTAGACAGAGTTCTATAAAACCAGGATGCACTAAGAAAGGTGAAATCAACAACACAGCTGATTTTTATTTATCTATTTTGAAATTGCTTGGGTTTTGTCAAACTGTTTTGATAAAATAATAAATTTTATTTTTAATGAAAAAAATTTTTAAATCATAAATGAAAATGTGAATAAAAAGATTTCATATAATGAAATTTGGATAAAGCACTATTCAACCGTAGTTCTTTTTCAAACGGCCGTTAAGTTTTTTAGTAAATATGCAAAAATAACAAAAGCATTGTGTTTACATTGGTAACGTTTTTGTCAAAGATTATTTACAAAACCTATACACTTGTCAGCGAAAAATATTGTGTTTGTTGTCGAAACGCTCTCACCTAACTTATTACATCATGTATAAAACCATAGAATAATATATCCATAGAAGCGTTACTGAGAGGGAAAAAACCTAAGTCTGTTGTCAAAAACCTAAGTCGTGAGAATGTATTAGTACATAGTTTTGAGGTTGTATTGGTGCTTTTTTAATTTTCACCAGACACACAGAGTTCTATAAAAATGTTTAAATTTTAATTTATTAAAATTTTCTCCTATTTTCAATACCAAAAATTGAAACTCTGTTCTATAAATAAAATTCTACCACAGATAAATTTAAGTGTCAAAAATTAATAAAAAATAAATTTGTTCATTTGAGCAAAATAAAAGTGTTTCGGAAATAAAAGTGTTCCGCAAGTATTAAAAAAAATTTACAAAAATTGTGTAGAAGTGTAAAAAAGCGGTTCGGTATATATTTAGTCGGGAAATCGAAGTTAAAATTTCAAGTATTTTGATGTGTTAAATTCTCTCACAAGTATGTTGAATTCACATATCACAAGTACGTGTGAAGAGAGTAATTATTGTTACTCTCAGTTGCGCCTCTAGTTGTACCCTATGTATCATGATGTAAAAAGTAAGGTGAGAGCGTTTCGACAACAAACACAATATTTCTTGCTGACAAGAACATAGGTTTTGTCAAAATTAAATTTGTCAAATAAAAAATAAACAAATTTTATTTTAGCATATTAACTAAAAAACGGCAGTTAAATTTAAATTATATTTGAAAAAGATCAACGGTTTAATAGTGCTTTATCCAAATTTCATTATATGAAATCTTTTTATTCACATTTTCATTCATGTTTTTTGATTTAAAAATTTTTTTCTTTGAAAATAAAATTTATTATTTTTCAAAATAAATTCAGTTTGACAAAACCCAAGCATTTTCAAAATAGATAAATAAAAATCAGCTGTGTTGTTGATTTCACCTTACTTAGTGCATCCTGCTATGTATAAAACCATAGGGCATAGAGTAAATATACATAGAGCGGAAACTAGAAAAAAACTCAAACAAAAAAATTACTCAAAATAATCACACCTACGGGTGTTGTTTTTGTTTTCACATAGTTTTTTCTACTAATACATTCTCAGCACTTAGGTTTTTGACAACTGAGTTAGGTCTTTGACATGAGAGTTTCCGCTCTATGCCTATTCTCTATGCCATAGGGCATAGAATAATATATCCATAGAAGCGTTACTGAGAGGGAAAAAACCTAAGTCTGTTGTCAAAAACCTAAGTCGTGAGAATGTATTAGTACATAGTTTTGAGGTTGTATTGGTGCTTTTTTAATTTTCACCAGACACACAGAGTTCTATAAAAATGTTTAAATTTTAATTTATTAAAATTTTCTCCTATTTTCAATACCAAAAATTGAAACTCTGTTCTATAAATAAAATTCTACCACAGATAAATTTAAGTGTCAAAAATTAATAAAAAATAAATTTGTTCATTTGAGCAAAATAAAAGTGTTTCGGAAATAAAAGTGTTCCGCAAGTATTAAAAAAAATTTACAAAAATTGTGTAGAAGTGTAAAAAAGCGGTTCGGTATATATTTAGTCGGGAAATCGAAGTTAAAATTTCAAGTATTTTGATGTGTTAAATTCTCTCACAAGTATGTTGAATTCACATATCACAAGTACGTGTGAAGAGAGTAATTATTGTTACTCTCAGTTGCGCCTCTAGTTGTACCCTATGCCATAGGGTACAACTTGAGGCGCAACTGAGAGTAAGCAGGGAGTAATAATAATTACTCTCTTCACACGTACTCGTGATATGTGAATTCACCATACTTGTGAGAGAATTTAACACATCAAAATACTTGAAATTTTAACTTCGATTTTCCGACAAAATAAAGACCGAACCGCTTTATTACACTTGTACACAATTATTGTCAATTTTTTTAATACTTTGCAGGACACTTTTATTTACAAAACGCGTTAATTTTGCTCAAATGAAAAAAAATTTTTATCTGTGGTAGAATTTAATTTATGGAACAGAGTTTCTATTTTTGGTATTGAAAATAGAAGAAAAATTTAATTTATTAAAATGTAAACATTTTTATAGAACTCTGTGTGTCTGGTGAAATTTAAAAATTCACCAATACTACCTCAAAAATATGTACTAATACATTCTCACGACTTAGGTTTTTGACAACAGACTTAGGTTTTTTCCCTCTCAGTAACGCTTCTATGGATATATTATTCTATGTATAAAACCAAAGTATAACAAGTAGTCCGACTCTTTGACAACAGTACCTAACTCTATAGATGTGTTAGTGAAAAAGTACCTAAGTCTAAATATGTGTTAGTAACAAAAATGTATATGTGTTGGTGCCTTTTTAATTTTCACCAGACACACAGAGTTCTATAAACATGTTTAAATATTAATTTATTTAAATTTTGTTCTATTTTCAATACCAAAAATTGAAACTCTGTTCTATAGTTTAATTTACACCACAAACAAAATAAAATGTCAAAAATAATTTAAAAATATATATTCTAGTTTGTGCAAAATGGACGTGATTCGGACCTGAAAAAGTGCCAAATGTGTTAAAAAAAATTAAGAAATAATGTGTGTTAATGATTTAACGTGTTGTGATCTATATTTAATTTACAATTTTCGGTTAAAATTTCGAGACTTTTGATTGATTTACATCTCTCATAAGGGTGTTGAATTCACATAGTACCCGTATATGTGAGAGAGTAATATAGAAAAATAGAGAGTCGGACTACTTGGTATACTTTGCTGTCTACATCATAGATAACAACTGGATAGGTAACTGAGAGCCAAAAACCTAAGTCTGTTGTCAAAAACTTAATTCATGAGAATATATTGCATGTATTTTGTTATTGTATCACCCGTATGTGTGAAAAGAGAGTAATTTTTTCCATTTTATTGCTCTCTCCTTCCGTTCTATGCTTTTATTCTATAACAAGAAGTGAAACGCTGTCAAAAAAACCTAAGTCGGTTGTCATAAAAAACCTAACTATAAGAATGTATTAGTAACATTTTGTTTATATGTATTGGTGATCAAACCACTTTCACCACACTTCTCAAACACACATAGATGTATAAAAGCGACCTTAAGAATTATAACACAATTTTGATTCAATTATATTTAAAAATTCGAACAATTCTCAAATTATTTAATTTATATTTGACCGGGAATGATTTTATAAATAGATTTTTCTGCATTTTATTCTAAAATATCTCCAAAAATTTAATTTATTTGAATTTTTTTTATTAATTTTCAATACGAAATTTTACAAATGTGTTTTTTCAGTTTTAATTTCAAATTTAATGTCAAAAAAAAAATAAAAAAAAATATTTTTCGTTTGTGCAAAATATGTATGTTTCGGTTACTCTAATGGTTTAAATGTGTGGAAAAATATTAAAAAATATTATGTGTTTTTCAAAGTGAGTGTTAGAATTGCAATTTTATTGCAATTTTCAATAAAAAGTTTTGAAGACAACTCCCTCTCTCAAGTGTGTTAAATTCTACCATTAATAAAAAAAATAAATTTTTTCATTTGACCAAAATTAACGTGTTTCGTAAATAAAAGTGTCCTGCAAAGTATTAAAGAAATTTGCCAAATATTGTGTAGAAGTGTAGTAAAGAAAATCATAGTTAAAGTAATTTTATGTGTTTATTTCTCTCACAAGTATGTTGAATTCACATATCACAAGTACGTGTGAAGAGAGTAATTATAGTTACTCTCAGCTTACTCTCAGTTGCGGTTCTAGTTGTACCTACCCTATGACCATAAGAATAATTGTACATATTTTCAAATCAAATGTAAATTAAACATACCCCGAACATATATGAATAAAAATTATCATTAAAAATACAATTTCACAAATCGAATATTTTGGAGTATAGTATATAAATTTTGACAACATAAAACGAGACAAAAAACTCTATTTTTAGATCGTTAAATTTTGATATTAACCATTAGAATTTATAGTACAGTAAAGTGAACATTTTACTGTGAAATGAAGTACTGCGAAATATAAATTGGCATAGAACTTCATCATTATTATGTTCTAAATAAGATGATAAAAGTCAACATAAATAACGTATCCACTACTTGATATTTTGTAGGTCAAATAAGTTGTAAAAGCTTACATAGTTAGACTGTTTTAATTTTTTCATACATACTTTTTAAATTCAACCTACATTTGAAAAGTTTCAGTTTACTTCGGATTAGGCCGAATATTAGGTTAGGTTTCAAAAACATTAAATTCCAATATAAAAAATGCAACAATCGTTTTTGTAATAAATCGTTTATGTAATAAATTTTAGTACTTCTTCTGAAGAAGTAAGATAAAGAAAAGTATATAATATATTAACACTGTGCTACAAAATAAAAATTAAATACACTCGCCAATGAATATATTGCATGTTGTGGGCCTGGTTGAGTACATTAATATACATTTTTGGAGTTTTGCATATATCGCTCATTTGTTGCAACAACGTCATAATTAAAAAAAAAAAACAAATTTCGAGTTAATAGCACTATTACATAGTAAATAAATTGTTTTAATAACTGACAGTCTTGCGAACTAGCTTCTAAAATTACACGCAGGATCGCCATAGAAGCATTTTGACATAATTGCATAACCTATTCTCTATTACTTGCAATAACGCCATAGAAGCATTTTATCACAATTGCATAACCTATTCTCTATTATTTGCAAGGTATTATTTTAGATGCGTATTACCGTTTGTGTGATCAACATCGATAAGTTATCTAGAAAAGTTACATATTTTGTTGTGTTTATTTTCCTTAAAAATAATATATATAGTTTCCAAAAAACCGAAGAATTTCAAAACCGCGGTTTCGGTTTTAAAAAATTGAAAACCGATCGGTTTCGGTTCGGTTTTGTGATAATTTATTAACTATTAAATCAGTTGATAATATAGGAACTGCTAAACAAATTTTAAGTTCAAATTTGACGAGTGTTTACTTTTAATGGTACCTTTTTAATATATTAAATTAGTTAAAGTTGGCTAACATGCTTCTCAGTAAAGAAATAATCAAGAATAGGGTGCTCAATTGTATTTGGATACCAAATACAATGGAGAACTAAACCAAACTAAGGAGTACTTTTTCGTTTTTCAAAATGAATTTTCTATAATTATGAACCTAGAATCAGGAAATTACTTTGAAATTTCAAACTTGGCAGTGGTTTAAGTGTGGAAAATTTTTAAATTTGTTTTCCTAATGGTACTTTTTATTATAATAATTTGTTTTACTTATTGTATATACATAATAGTTGGCTGATATGCTGAGTAAAGAAATAATCAAGGATACAGGGCATTATGATATTGAGGTAACAGAAACTATTATTGAAATTTCTATAATAATGAACCTATAAGCAGGATATTAAACACACATGATCCTGACTGAGTTAGAATATAAAAAAGGGAATCGCAGGTACTTTTTCGAACTAGTAGTACTTTTTGAATATTTTATAACTTTAATTGTAGACAAATGATTCTGAATGAGTTAGAATTTACTAAAGTTGATTATAGTCTTACCTTTCATTTGGATTTTCTATAATAATGGACACAGAAACATTCATGATGCTGAGTAGGAATACAAAATGTGGGTCTTTATGCTTTTTTCTAATAATACGTCTAGAATGAGCTACAATCCACATTACAATGAATGTTACAAAAATGTTGCATTATTTAGCTTGCGACAGGTAGCCTGCTACATCATATGAAGCAATTATTGTAATACAATTTAAAAAATTTAAACAAATCTTAAGATATTTTTACCGATCTGTGTTTAGAGATATTGGATGAATAATTGATGAACATTTTTTTTTCTCATTTCTAAATTTTGAATTTTTCTAGTGAAAATAGATTAAAAGTGAAAACCGAAGAATAATTGTCGGTTTCGGTTTTAGGCCTTGAAAAACCGCGGTTTCGGTTTCGGTTAAAACCGAATTGGTAACTCTAATAATATATATATCGGTTTAAAAGCTAAAAATGCTTCTCCTGAAAAAAATTAAATTTTTTGAGTTATGACCTAGCCTTTACACATGCAAGTAACAGTTCGAAAAACTCAACACATTCATACTTTTGCACTAACACAATCACACATGCGTGTGTAAATTTACACATGGATGAATGATTGTGTTAGTGCAAAAGTATGAATGTGTTGAGTTTTTCGAACTGTTACTTGCATGTGTAAACGCCAGGTAAATAATAATTAGACATTGTGAGGGGGTATTTCATTTTCACAAGAATGTAACACTTTTTCACTTTCTGTTCACTCTTGTAGTAAATCAAATTAGATATGAAGTAACAATAAAGTAAAATTAGGTAAGTCAACCGTAAGACCATAATTTGATGATATTTTCCAAAATGAGGTGACGAAATACTCAGCATGCCAACAATATTTAATAAGTCACTTGACAAGTATTTTTCACTGTATAACCGTGTATTTTTCTTCAACTTATGCAAATAAACAGCACTTAACCAATATAAACATTGTTTCCCTTGTATAACAATTATGGGCAGCATTGAAGGATCCGATTGTTTCAATCGACTTCCACTCTCGATAACAACTTTAAGCAGCGCTAGCAGGAACTTCTAATTTTACCCAATCTCTTGGATTCTTTAAAACATCATATAATTTACCTTCTTCAGAATTTGCGGATGGTGTGTGCATATATTCCCAGCGAGCTGTTAAGGGCAATGACATTAATATACTTTCGTAACGAGCTCCGGGAGTGTAAAGACCGAATTTTGTACCACGATCATATATCAAATTAAATTCTACATAACGACCACGACGTAACAATTGCCATTGACGCTCTCTGTCGCCATATTCATCGTTTTTATGTCGGCGCACAATGGGCAGATAAGATGGTATGACCGCTTCAGCACAATCCGTGACAAACTTGAAAGCTTCTTTTTGACTCGGTGAATCAATGTCATCGAAGAAAATACCTCCAACGCCTCTACTCTCATTGCGGTGAGTTATTCGGAAGTAGTCATCACACCATTTCTTAAAATTTGGATAATATTTAGTGTCACTTTGATCGCAAGCATCCTTAAGTGTCTTGTGGAAATGCACAACATCTGATTCGTCTAAATAGTATGGTGTTAAATCAGTGCCACCGCCAAACCACCACTGCTTTGATCCATCATTATTGATGACCTCAAAGTAACGATAGTTAAAGTGTATTGTGGGGATCATGGGATTGCGCGGATGTATGACAGCACTTACGCCGGCAGCAAAGAATGGTAATGAAGATCCTTCGCTGAGGTTTTTACCTCGACTACGCATTTGTTGTACGGCTTGTGGTGGTAAATTTCCCTTTACCACAGATATATTTACTCCAGCCTTTTCGAAAACTTCGCCGTCCTGGAGTACACAGGTGATACCACCTCCACCTTCCTTGCGTAACCATCTGTCAACTTTAAATTTTTGACCCGCATATTCTTCCGCCTCCAAAGCCTTGCAAAAATCAGCCTGTATCTTCATTATCATTAGTTCCATTTTTGCTTTCATATCATCTTCACTATTTAATAAATCCACTGCATCTGTTATTGGCTCTGCCATATACATGGATGTGTTCAGTTTTCGGCGATGACCACTTTCCAATTGTGCCACTGACACCGTAAGGAAAGTTGTTAAACCGGTGCCGATAAGAAAACCTCGTACATGACGCTTGCTTGTCCTACGTGATAAGTGGTACGTACTTAATGAGGCCAAATTTTGCAAAGCATGACGAATATGATTTGCAAAATACATTGCTGCTAAGAAGATTATATACTGTTATTGGCAAAATATTTATACGTTATTCTTTTTGTTACCTAAGATTTGTAATTTTAAATGTTCATATATTTTATAAATATATTGATATCGTTTTGACTTTTTTAGCTCCAAAGTTCTTTAAATACAAAAAAACATTACAGATTATGTGCAACCGGTGTCGAAGGTGTTGCCAGATAAAATATGTCAAGAAACTGAAATAATTAAACGTACTGCTCAGGGCACAATTAAAATGGTGACTGCATCATTACAACAATACAAAAACAACATATATTTTGTTTTTGTTAAAAAATAATTGAACTGTCAAAGTTGCCTCTTGTTGTTTTTGCTTTTGAGTATGTTGTATTTTTCGCCACAACAAATACAAGTGAATTGACAGTTCTAGGGTTCTATAGTTGAAACAAAAAGTCGACTTTTCGAACTTTCGACTTTTTTCGATTTTTAAAAAGTCGACTATTGGTAATTTATGAAAAGTCGACATTTCAAACTTTCGACTTTTTAGTTAAATCGATTTTCGATTTTGCGACTTTTTTCAGCTTTTATCATTTTTTGTAAAAAAATACATGGTGTCTGCATTTATTAATGCGCCTTTTGCAATGTTTAGCAATACAAATTAAATAATATTATCATTAATTAATATTATCACTTTTGTTTCTAGATTTAAATTTATAAAATAGTAAACAAATTTACTTTACTAATTTGGCATGTTCATTATCAAGCATTTTCATAAAAGTTTCTGTAAAAACTTTTAGTTTTTATATAAATATTTTGTGTAGAAAGAGCATTTTTTTAAAAACATTTACTTATTATTTATTTTTGCATACACTAGACAAAATGAAAGTATACCAAATTGCAATAACATAAAATTATTATGTTATTCTGTGCATATTTTGTTTGAGTATAATGTTGCAATTAAACATTTTTTAACAATCTAAAAAGTCGACTTTTTGACTTTTATCGACTATTCGAGTTTTTTCGGCTCTTATCGACTATTCGACTTTTGTGATAACTAATCGATTGTTCGTTTTTTTTCCGACCAAAAAGTCGATTTTGACTTTTCGACTATTTCAGCAAAAAGTCGATTGTTCGAACTATCGACTTATAGAACCCTATTCCTGACATAGGTTCGTTGAATCGGAAAACTATTGTGTATTTTTTTTATTTTTTACAGTGTATTGTATATAATGAACACAGCTCAGTTAATGCAACCCTGTATGTTTATATTTTCTGTATCACTGTTGGCAGCAGTGCTTTTGCTTTTTTGTGGCACTTTTAAAAAAGTTTTTAACGTTTGAGGCAGATGCCATAGTAAAAAAACAAACATTTTTTTTAAAGAGTTCCAATTCAATACCCTTATTCAAGTAAGCATTTTCAAAATTAGTAAACGTCTATTGTGTTTGTCTTTTTTAATTTGGTCTATGTACAAAAATTTGCTGTGAATCATGTCGGGTTTGGAAAAATTTCAAGCAAGTGAAGCTTGGCGCACGAATTTTAAGAAGTTTCTCTTTATGGAACGGTAAATGTTTGAACATATTAAATTAAGATGTAATCTTTAAATACAACAAGAAAATTCAATATACTTTTCAAGTAGTTCAGCTTTGTAAACATGCATTTACGTACTCCATGCGAAATAAGCTATTAGTAGCTAGCATCTTGTATATTAAGGACAATTGTGTTGATTGCATGTACATAATTTGATATCAAGTGGAACCACTTTAAATCGGTACTAAATTGGTTTAGGTCACATATCCCAAATATCCAATATTTGACTTGTTAGAATTGATATTAAATTTCTTGGTTTTATGCAATTTAATGGTGTAAATAGTTTTTCCTGCTCTGTTTAGAAGTTACAAATCCATAAAAGTCGTTTTTAATTTTGTGTTGGTCAATAAACAGCAATTTATGTAAAAATTATGAGAAACTACTTTGTGATATACTTCGGAATTAAAAAGCCTTCCGATCATTCCGAAGTCGGTTATTAAGGAACAATTTTTTTCGACATCGACTTAATAATTTAAAAAAAAAATGTACATAAAGAGTTTCCAAAAAAAATATATCTGTTTCAAATCCTAAAGGTAGGAAGGGTCACATTGCAAATATTTACTCAAAAAGCGCAACCACTTTTTAGCAGAAATCTGTTTGACGTGTTTACTCTTACATGTGTTTTGTAAGATCAAACAGCATGAAATAAAATAAAACTAAATTATCAATGAGATTTTCTGGTATTTAATATTGTATAACTTATCCAGTATTTCGATTCACACACCTTATAATAAATACACTTGCCATTCTTTATTGAAATATATGATTAATTCACCTGTTTAAAACTGTTTTATAGTGGCTGGTGAAAAATAAAAATACACCAACACATGTACATTTTTGTTACTAACACATATTTAGAGTTAGGTATTATTATACTAACAGATATATTGAGTCAAATTAGTCCGACTTACTTTTTATACTTTGGTAGGGACCATACATAGAAACACTGAGAACACTTGTCGTCAGAGCAAAACGCTGTTGTAATTTAGTTGCCTACTCCACACATGCCGACACTGTGTGAGATGTTCCGGCAAAACTAGAGTACGTGGAAACAAAAGTTAACAAACTAAGAGATTAACAGAAATTAGGTAAGGACAGTATGGATAAGGGTAGCAAGGATATCAACTGATATCTACTAATAGTCAGAAGGCAGACGGATCACCTCTTACCGATAAGGACAAGGGCATCCAAAGAACTGATCGATAGAAGGTCGCCCACATGACGCTAAATACGACAATCTTGTTCGGCAGGACGCCGTGAAAGAGTTGTCAATTGCGCATCTATTTTCATAAAAGCCATTGAATGCAACTAAAGAATTTGTTATGGTTTGCTGAAATTCTGAATTAAGATTTTTGCCAATTAAGGTTAAATGGAATTAATTATTTCGAAGTAGTGAATGGTAAATCGATTACGATTATTGTCGAACATCGATTTTCAGTGTCTTAAAACGATTTTTTTGTGATCGATTATTTACTCCGATTTTTATGCTGAAATCGATTTTTGATGACGATTAATCGAAATAGAAATCAAATTCAGAAATTTTTAGTATTGTCTACGTTTTTGCTTTCATTAAATTTTACAACATATTAATCTTCAGCTGACAGTGAAAAATATTAACGAGGATCTCATATTTTAAAGCGAAACTGAAAAGAAATTTGTATAAAAAGTGCTATGAAATTTTTTTCATAAAATTGTTGTCAAATGTTTGCCGTTACGGATTATAAAATGAGCACCTTAATATAAAGGAGTTATAATACTCTTCCAAAATATGATTTAAATCCGTAATTATAGCGTATGTGGGTCATTTGCTATAGTTCCCAAAAATGCAGATCGATTATTAAAAAATCGATTATTGGGTTCGATTAATCGACTGTAAAAATCGAAATGAAAATGGTTGATCGAAAAGTCGAAAATCGATTATTAGCTTATCATACCATTCACTATTTCGAAGCTCTTTTATAAACCTTAGTTAAAATAAAAATTATGAATAAGAGTTGTAGCTAATGTCATAGTGTACTTATTTATGTATGACTAGTGCGTCAATTTTTATATCAAACTGAAAATATTTTTGCTTTTAATATCATTTCAACATAAATAGAAAACCAGAAGTGGTCCAAAAAACATTAACAATAACTGAAAGTCAACGATATAGTTTGGATATAGGGGAAGATTTAAAAAATATAATTGAACAAAAAAAGAACCAGAAAACTGTTAAAATCAATTTGAATGCAGAAATTATAAATATTCCTAATACAACAAAAGAAAGAAGAAACCATAAACAAGAATCAAATATGAATCGATGTGATGAAACTGCATATGGAGAACTGCCTATGTGGCGGAAAACATCAGATGAAAGTTTCGAAGCTTTAGAGAAGATGTGCGAAAAAACTGTATCCGATCCGAACAGCACATTGTTTAAATATCTTAACGGCGAAGATGAGGAACAAAAAAGTAACAATGTTGTGGTGTGGCAAAAGACTTCTGATGAAAGCTTTGAAGCCCTAGAAAAGATGTGTGACAAAACAGCATCCGATCCAAATAGTACTCTCTTTCAATATCTAAATAGTGATCGCAAAGAACAGGTCTTGGCAGAAGTTAAAAAGCGTAGTGCAGATGGAATTATTTTAGATGCAAAACATCAAGAAGGTAAGTTTGTACAAAATGTCATAAAAAGTGATAATAAAGAAACGAAAATTGTTTGCAGATAAATTGCTAATGAAACTAAATAATTGCACATTGTTGGATGATATCGAGGCACCATCACGCATGTGGGAAAATACCATATGTGGTGATACTATCCTACAGACCTCACCTATCAAAATGGTGGGTTTATTAAGACCTTCCACAATAATTGAGGAAGCACCAGATGACTCGACAAATTCCGATGTATCATCTCAAATGAGTTTTCGAACAGCTACTAAAGGCGCCCATAGCGATGTCTCCTCAAGTACCTACGAAACTGCACATGACTCTACTGTAGCTAGTAATCGTACAGATGTTTCTAACAAATGCCGCCAACAAGACCTGGAAGTCATTGATGTTGATAACATCGTGTTTGCAGCAATAGCGAAAAACGAACAACAGATGAAAGATAATGAAGCCTATATAATTCCTTCCCATGAACTATTGGAAGCTACTATTACTGAATCAGACCCATTAACTAATAAATGTGATGATGAAAATAATTCTAACGCAAGTGAAATATCGGTGGATTTGATAGATTTGGAAAAAACATTTGGTCCACTCCAAAACTCTCCACATTCTTCCATAACAGAAGAATGTATCGCAGAAGATGGTCCGGTGCAAAGTATTGAATGTAATGAAAATGAAATGGAATATGGAGACGTATTGGATGACTCTATTATTGAAATACTCTCGGATGAAGATGATGTTGATGAAACTGGTGATGTGCAAAGTAAAGATGAAGAAGAACAAATACATTATACCAACATTAAAATGGAAATGGGTTCAAAAACGAGCTCATTCAGTATTAATCACGATACCTATAGTTTCAATGAGTCACTGGAAAATGATAAGGAAAATTGTGGCGCGACTCCTCATACATCGGAGAAGTCTATGCAATTCAATGACACAATGGAAGAGGTCGAGTATATGCTCAAAAGGGGAATGGAATATATGGCTGCTGAAGCAGCTGCCAAAAAAAGCCCGCTAAAAGTAAAAGCCCCTGTTCCGGCGTGTAATATTAAAGTTTCTAAAACTCAACCGAATTCGCCTATGACGCATAAGAAGCCGGGCACACATGTATCATCCTCTGCCTCAAAAGGTAAAATTATATTTTTAAGTCTCAATAATAGTAAAAAAAATGTGTTTGCTAAGTCAAATTATCATCAGACTTGTGAACCAGTTTTTAACGTATTTTTTTTTTTAATTTCTCAGTAAAATCATCAACATACACAACACCAGCCAAGAATGTGCCCTTATCCAAAGGTCACAATTCATCATCAAAACGTTTTGATATCGATATAAGACCATTTCCGAAATTAGATATATTTGCTAAGCCTGCTGTACATGCTCGCACCAAAGAGCTAACAATTAAACAACAAAAGTTTTCCCACATTGTTAGTCCTATTGGTGCCTATATGAAAAAGACCGCCAAAACACCGCTAATGTCCTCAATAAATTCCAAAACTAAGGACTACTTTAACTCAACGGCAATTATGGAACTGGAAAATGAATCTCGCTTGTATCAGCCACAGTTTGTAAAAGATTCAGATGGAAGCGAAGCATCATCGGGTCTAGCTAAATTGCCTGGTTTAACAAGTGATGCGAAACGACCTCTACCGAAAAAGGCATACATATCGTCTGATTTGAAACATGTAAGTATGGATTATATATTTTCAATTGTGATCAAAATTACAAAATTTTTTATTTTACAATTCGCAATCCGTGTCGTAGTGTTGTAAATTGTATATCATAAATATTTTTCTAAGTAAATCTTTCAAAACAAAAACAAAACAACCAAAAAAAATTGTCACATACAACGATTCTGAATTGGACAAATAGATTTTATTCAAGTATAAAGTTGACATATTAATAAATATTAAAATTTTTTATTTTATTTTAAATTTAGATTGTGGATGAACGGACTCCCATAACGATTCCTGGTGGTAAAAAAATACAAAAATATCTTGAGAACGCAATGATGCCAGCTGTGTTACGTCACGAAGGCAAATTTAAAATGCCTGGCGGTATGAGTAACAAGTTGAACACGCCATTATCATCTTCACCAGGAGTCCCCTCTAAGTTGCCGTTAAAAGTATCCGATACAAATTCAATAAATGCTGCAAGATCATCCTCGCACATACCACGACGTAACAACGCCAGTCTTGCTGATTTGTCAGTAATGTCTGGCGATGTATCCATGTACACAATAATGGATGCCCAGAAATTTTAATATTATTTATCCATTACACCCATTTTTAGCATTATATAGTTAGCATGTAGTTTTATCTGTTTCTGGATGTTTTAACTTTAATTTTATTAAAAAATAATGTTTTTTTTAAATAAATTTTTCTAATTGGAAAAATGTATATAGTACGAAATAAATATTAAATTTAATGTTTGAGTGAACCCTTTTAATGTATTTTGTTTGTGTTACAATAGCAGAATACATGTTAATTTTTCACTCAAAGTGCTCGCATAGGATATAGAAACGGGGTAAATATTCAATACTATGATGTTCGATGATCGTAATACTAATGTAACAAATTGACTAATTTTTTTTTTTATATTTTTTGAAGTCATCGTTTATGATTTTTTTGCAAAACTTTGCCGTCAGGGTGCAATATTGTAAAAAAACAGTTTTTTTAAGAGACTCACGCATTCAATAAAAAAAAAGCACAGAGTGTTTATTGTCCATCGAATTAGTAAACTAACCACTTCATTCCACAAAAAACCTTGGAATGGGGTGGTTTTTCAGAAACACGAAACGAAAACAATTTTAAAATTTTCAAAAGAGAATTTAAAAATGTTTTGCAGCAAATGTTTCACAGTGTGGACCGGGAGTAAAGAAAACTATGTGAAAACGATTTGAGAATTATATGTTGTAACAAGGTGTATTAATAAGGTGAAGTTACGAGCACAGCTGATTTTTATTTATTTGTTTATGTTGCGTTTGAGATTGTCAAACTTTCTTCATATTTTTTGTTGTCATTAAAAAAAATATTTGAAATATAAAATATTAAAAAATTTTCAATTTTGTAAATTTTGGTTAAAAGAACGAATTGTGTAAAAAAAAACGAAAGAAAATATATAAAACAATAAAGTCGGGTGAGTAGCAGTGAAATTTGATCATCAAAAGTCCGATGGATGACCAAAATTACTTAATTTTTTGGTTTTTACAGTTTTCATGTACAACAACATATTTTGACATAGTCAGTCGTTTTACAATAAAAAAATATTGTCTTTGTTGTAATTGTTGCCGAGACGCTCTCACCTGATTAATACGCCTTGTGTTGTAAATTCAATTTAACTTTACAATCAAAATTTGTTTTGATCGGCACATAAAATTTGACAATTTGAGAACTTCATTTAAATACAGATTTGGATATAAAGATTGTATCATATTATATGTTATGATACGTACATCCAATAGCATCACTTATTGGTAACTTATTGCTATTACCGATAATAAAAACAAACCTATACTAAATAATTTATTCCCATAAAATCCCCGAAACATTTTAAAATATCCCCAGTCCCCAAACGAAATTTTCTGTCCCCAAAAACCTTGCAAAATCCCCATCCCCTGGCAAGCCTGTTAATAAGTGCGTGTTATCAACAATGTTTCAATATAGAAGTTTCTACAGATGGAAATGTATATAGAAAATAAAAACTAACTTCTAAACGGTTAGTCCGATTTGAATGAAATTTCACATGCGCAAAGAGGAATGTTGTCGAGTTTAAGGACCTCATTGGCCGATCAGGGGCGCGCATTTTTAAAACGATCCAATTTTTTCGTTTGTGTTCCGATTTCGAAAAAAAAATTACATATATAGAATCTCATTGTGGAGCACTACCTCGTCGTACTATCAATTATCTCTTATAGCTTAGGAGATATTCGCATTTAATAAATAAATTTTCAACATTTTTATCCACCCTACTTCAGTTTTATAAAAATCATGAGTCCAAAGTTATATGCATTTGAATTTAAAAAAAATACGATTTTTCGCTACTTTTTTGGAAAAAAGTACTTTTTTGCTTTTTAAGTTATCTAAAAAATTTCTAAGATTTATAAGGATTTTATTAATTTTTAAAAGCTAACTAAAAAAGCTAATATTTTAAATAAAAAAATTTTAAAATTTTTGATACCGAGGGGGCCAGGTCCATCCAAAAAACGCATATCTTGTATGTAAAATGCAACTTTAGGGCAAAAATTCTCAAATCGCTTAGTAGATATCAAAATATAGTTACCCATTATAAATGGCTCAATATGTTTTTAATTATAACCCAGCCCCTGGTATGGATATTATAGCCAAAAAACTTCCATTTTTGTAATTTTTAAGATTTCAACTAGATAGGTAACTGAGAGGCAAACATCTAAGTATGTTGTCAAAAACCTAATTGATGAGAATGTATTGCATGTATTTTGTTATTGTATCGTATGTAAAGAGAGTAATTTGTTGTATTTATTTTTCTATGTTCATTGGCATTAGTTGGAAACAATGCCAATGTAAAAAAATATATTTTTGAATTCGGCAATTAATTAGTTCATATAATTTAAAATTTGCATATTTATTGAAAAATTATTTATTTGCGCTAAAAGCTTAAAAAATTAAATGCCATCGTTTTCTTTATCACAATATTCTTAAAGATGTACACATATTTAGTATATCATTACTTGTTTGAAGCTTGAGGACCTTTCCAAGCGCGATTAACTTTAGACTCGGATTGTCTTCCGAGTTCTTTGCAAATATAACGTCCAACCAAAATTAATTTATTCAAATCGACACCAGTTTCTATACCCATGCCGTGTAACATGTAAACGACATCTTCGGTGGCTGCGTTACCAGAGGCGCCCCGAGCGTAAGGACAACCACCCAAACCGGAAACGGATGCATCCACTACTGAAATGCCATATTCGAGAGATGTAAGTATGTTTGATAATGCTTGGCCATAAGTGTCATGACAGTGTACAGCCAGCTTATCTGCCGGAACAGCGCGAATAACTTCCTTCAACATTTTTCGCATTGTACCTGGTGTACCAACACCAATAGTATCACCCAATGATATTTCATAGCATCCCATGTCGTATAGAGCTTCGACAACTTTAACGACATCTTTGGGTTCTATAGCGCCCTGATATGGACATCCAACTATTGTAGAAACATAACCGCGTACTTTAACATTATTCTGTTTTGCTGCTTCCAAGACAGGTCTGAACCGTTCAATACTCTCAGCAGCAGTACAGTTGACATTCTTTAGTGAAAATGCATCGGATGCAGCTCCAAAAACTGCTACTTCTTTAGCACCGGCCTTCAAAGCACTTTCAAATCCCTTTAGATTTGGTGTTAATACTGGATAAGAAATGCCTGGTACTTTACGAATTCCTTGCAATACTTCAGCGTTATCACCCATCTGAGGCACCCACTTAGGGCTGACAAAACTTGTGACCTCAATTGTTTGCAAGCCGGTCTCGGATAATTGATCAATCAAAGAAATTTTTACATCGGCTGGCAAAAGTTTTGATTCGTTTTGCAAGCCATCTCTTGGTCCAACCTCAACTATACGCACCTGAGCTGGCAATGTTTTAGTTTGCTATAAAAATAATTTAAATTATTTGTATTTATAATTAAATATGAATAAATTTTCATTTACCGTGGCCAAATAACGCCGTGTTCCAACTGTAAGAAACTTGTTTATTCTGAACATTTTGTTTCCTTAAAAAAATAAAACTTTTAATTAAAGCTATTGCACAATCTGTCCGTTTACTATGCAAACGTTCGATGATCAACTAGCGAGAGCACATCGAACAGCTGTTTGTTATCAATATAACACGGCAACAGTAGTGTCAAGAAAAATGGCATCGATTAATAATATCGAAATTTTTGAATTTAATTGAAGATTGCCAAACAGATATAAAACATAAATTAAAGAAATATGTGTATAAATACATATTTTATTAATAATATGGCATTCATAGTATACAATGGTGACAATTTTGACGTTTCAAAAAAGCCGAAATCAGTTTCCTTGGGTAGCTCTCAAGGAAAGAGCAAGATATAATATTCTTTATTGTGTGTTAAAGCAAAACGCTTTATGTTGAACGCATCACAAATATAAACAAACGACAGTTCTGAAAGAACGATAGAAAAAAGGTATATTTAATAATAAGTGTATTTTTATTTTAAAAGCTAATGGCTAAGCAATACGCAAAACGTTAGGGTATCCCACGTCGATTCAAGTACGTCCCTAGTCGACCTATATCATCATATAGGAAGCTGGAACGCTTAAACCTTATTATTAATATTGTTACGATTTTGCAATAGCGATTTGAATTTAACGGTCTGTAACGACTGCCTGCAGCATTCATAATGTTTATAAACACGTTCGAAGCTTCTACTTATCAACAATGTTGATAGCATGCGGTTATTAGCATTGTTTATAAGTATGGCAACACTAAATGTTTAAGCTGCTAACATTGACATCGAACGCTCTAGAATTCGAACATACTAGTTGTCCGTTAAGAGCATTGTTGAAGAAAGATGGCGTGTGTATAAATAGTAGCAGAGGTTGCAGTCGTGAGGCAGTTCATCATTGCCCCCCCTAGATCCGCGCTCTTAAATCAACATAATTTAATTATTCGGAAATTAATAGTACATTTACAAAAAGTTTTTAAAATGTAATATAGAGGGTTGTTCTGAAATTCACGTTTTCAAATAGCACGTTTGATTTGTGTCTGTTCTGTAAATCACACATTTTAGTATTTTCGATGTGAAATATCTGTTAACCCTTTCAGACATTATAGAGAAATAGTTGAGATAGAGAACTAAAAATTTCGGCCATTTACAATTTTATATTTGGTCAATTCACAAGGTCTCCTATCATGTCATATTGTAATAATATCCTAATATTTTACAATGGTTTGAAAATGTTGTTATTGCCTTTCAAGCAAAAAATGTCCTAAAATAATACTACTTTGTATGATATGTTTATTGTGTTATCGTAACCAACCAGCAGAGACCTGCACCGAACACCTAAGAGTGGGTTAAGCCGAGCCGCCGAGTCGTGAAATATTAGGACATTATGACATGATAGGAGACGTGAATTGACCAATTGTAATATTTATGAATATGTTCCTTATTTAAATGAAAAAAGTTTGGGAAAAAAAGTCAAGTTCGATTAATAATATTTATTAAAAATATCATTCCAATTATGCATTTATTTTTTCTGTGTACTAAGAATATGTTTATTGTACATAATTAATTAAAATTTTTTATGATTTTCATTAAAATATTGATAGCATAACATTTAATCATAATAAATTGTATAGCATATGTATATTAAGTTAAAAAATAAAGTCACGCCATAAGCTAGGTACTCTGTCCAAAGTCGTGAAAAAATGTTTGTAAACAATAATTTTAATTATTGTAATTTACCAAATCAAGATGCTTTCTTTTTTGAAAATGTCTAATTGCTTTATTTATTTATTTATTTGTCAAATTTTCACACAAATTCAAGTTGTTTGTACAATTAAAATTTGTGTGAAAACTATGTTGAATTTCAAGATGAAAAAGAGAGTCATAGGGTAACATAGATAAGAGGCGTAATTGTTAAAAATCTAAGTTTGTTGTGATAAACCTAACTCTTGCAATAACAAAATACATGTTAGTCAATGTATTTGAATTTGAATGAAATTTAATTGATAGTATTTTTATATGGATTTTGACATATTTTTTCACGTGAAATCGAGCAGAGTACTGAACTATAGGATTAAAGATTAGTTGATGATTTCAGAAATGTAAAAAAAAATTGACTTTGCCACGTTCAAGAAAGTATTTTATTTCTGTTTAGATTTAATCCATCATATGTTTCGTCAAACGAAAGAAAATTAGAAAATTGTGTGTTTAGGTCGGTTTTATAAAAGATTTTTTATTATTTTATTTAAATAAAAATTTAAGAATTTTTTAATTTGTATTTTATTTAATAAAACATACCAAATACCAAAATAAAGAATCAATAACATAATTAAAAAAGTAATTTAAAAAAAAACATAATAATTTCAAAAATTGTTTGTCAAGTATTATGGTCATAGATTAATACACATAGATCGCAAACTCTTCTGTCAAAAACCTAACTCAGTTGTCAAAAACCTATGTGGTGAGAATGTATTAGTAAAAAAATCTATGTGAAAACAAATTAAATTCTACCACAAATAAAATTAAGTGTCAAAAATTAATAAAAAAAGTTTTTTTTTTATTAGAGCAAAATTAACGTATTTCGGAAAAAAGTGTCCTGCAATGTATTTAAAAAATATGCCAAATATTGTGTAAAAGTGTAATAAAGTTGTTCGGTCTGTATTTAGTCGGAATATCAAAGTTAAAATTTCAAGTATTTAATGTGTTTAATTCTCTTACAAGTATGTTGAATTCACATATCACAAGTACGTGTGAAGAGAGTTATTATTGTTACTCTCAGTTGCGCCTCAGATCATGAACAAATATTTTCGGAATTTCTGACATGTAATTTTTTGTTAATGTTGAATTCAAATTATAGGACAGAGTTCCAATTTTTGGTATTGAAAATTCATACAAATTAAAATTTAAAACATTTTTATAGAACTCTGTTGCTTGGAGAAAATTTAAAAGGTAATAATACATGTGTAATTTTTTTTTACTCACACATGTTTAGAGTTAGGTACTTTTTTACTAACACATGCATAGAGTTAGATACTGTTGTCAAAGAGTCGGACTACTTGTTATAGTTTGGTTAAGATGTTTTATTTTCCAAAGAAGCGATTTTGATCAAAGTTATTTTATAAATAATAAAATCACATGAACGATATGTACATACTATTTGTTTTAATCACTATAACATCATTAAGGGTCCTCATGTAAACGTTTAAATGCCTCGCAAACTGTGCAATCTGTGCATTTTTACACTCTCGAAACAAAAGCAGCGGAATTTATTCCGCTGCTTTTTTTACTTTTATTTATCTATATAAATATATAAATGTCTTTGTAAGTTTGTTTGTTTATTTGTTTGTTTGAGCATCACGCCTAAACGGCTGAACCGATTTTATTGAAATTTGGAACGTAGATAGATCCTAACTTGGAAGCGTCAATAGGCTATAAATTTTTTCAATACTTGGACCCGAAAGGGATAAAAAGGGGGAAAACGGGTAAAATTGGTACTTTTAGTTTTTAAACAATAATTACTAAACGGCTGAACCGATTTTTACATCGACAGGGGTAGCGAAGCGCACCGGGTCAAGCTAGTATGAAATAAAAATCAAATAAAATACAAATATTTTGTACATGTGAAAATTGTGTGACTTTGGAACAGAATGATTGTATTCAATGGCATTGTGTATGGAAATATTAACCAACAGCTAGAACATAAGCAAAATCTTCAAAACTATGTTTACCATTGTTTGTTCCAAAGATTTCACATTGTTTGTTCCAAAGATTTCACATAATTTAAATGCAAAGAATAACAAGAAGGGAAGGCTCTCATTTTTTCTACAACAACAACTTCTCTCTCTTCACACATACAGGTTGTATGTGAATTCAACACACTTGAGAGAGAAATTTAACTTCAAAACTTTTGAAATTTGCAATAAAATTGCAATTCTAACACACTATTTTACAAACACATAATATTTTTATATTTTTTTTTTCCACATATTTAAACTATTAAAGTAACCGAAACATGTATATTTAGCACAAACGAGAAATATATTTTTTTAATTTTTCTGACATTTAATTTTTTGGGGTTGAACTTAAATCTGAAAAAGAACACATTTATAAAATTTCGTATTGAAAATTAATAAAAAAAAATTCAAATAAATTTAATTTTTGCAGAAATTATGGAATAAAAAGCAGAAAAATCGATTTATAAAATCTTTCCAGGTCAAATATATATCAAATGATTTGAGAATTGTTTGAATTTTTAAATTTAAGTGTAATAAAATTTTGTTATAATTTTTAAGGTCGCTTTTTTACAACTATGTGTGTTTGAGGAGTGTGGTTAAAGTGGTTTGAATACCAATACATATAAACAAAATGTTACCAATACATTATTAAATTTTTGACAACCGACTTAGGTTTTTTTTGACAGCGTTCCACTTCTTGTTATTATTCTTTGTTTAAATGTATACAATTTTTAAAACCCTTTTTTTTAAGCATTTGTTGTACATATTTATTTTTGTTTGACATTTTTATCAAATATACATTTTCTGCAAGAATGATAGAAAAATAGATTACGCATTCAGTATTTAAAAAATGTTTCGTTCTGCGCATGTACGTCACATCAGCCTAGTACTTGAAAAAAAACATAAACAAATATTGAAAATTTTGTATAAATTAAAGGAAAATAATGCACGTTCCTCGCATAGTTTTTTATTTTGAAATGAGGCTGGTTTTATTGATGGAACGGAACCGGGTTTTAAAAGTCTCTTTTTAGCGAACCCTTGGGACAATACAGATTTTTATAAATACTTTTAAAAGTCAATGTTATGTACTTACCCATTTCGAACTGCAACCTATTTTCAACATCGTCAGGTTGAAAATGCAGCATACAAACATATGCAGTTTTGGGGTTTATTTCTTTTCCACGGCCACAAAAACATATCCATTGCTTTTGAATGTTTGGTTCCGTTGGAAATAAAAAAAACTCATTTCGCACGCCTTAGAGTTGTTGGTGCTATTGCAAGTTTTTACAATGCATTTCATGTTTGCAATATATACACTTTTTAAATTGTTTACACAATTTTTTCTCGTTTTTATATATTTTTTAACAATTTTTATTTTCAAAATAATAAAATATTGAAAATTTTATTGCTGATGTGACGTAATACATTGAACAGGTATTTTTTTAAAAAATAAAAAACATGCGCAATGCGTAATCTATTTTTCTATCATTCTTGCATTTTCTGTATAAAATTTAAATTTAAAAGGTGGGTTCATGAAACACGTCGCGCAAATTTGCACAAATGGGAAACTTAAGCGTTAAAATGAGTACCCTTATTGTTTAAGAAAAAAAAAAAAAACTTTTTCAGCAAAAGTTTCATAAAATTTAATGGTTTTTCTTTTTGTTAAGAAATAAATTTACGTAAAAAGGGAAGGAAGAAAGATATTTAAAATCACATCTAGAATTTAAAGTCTGATTTAAAAATCACCAAAGAGAGGAAAAAATAATTTTTACATTTTTGGAATAGTCAATTAATAGTTATTTTGTATGCATATGGCCAACCAATTTTCATGTACATAGAGGGTGCGTTCATAAATGCAACAAATTTCTGCATCACTGATGCAATGACCTGATGCAATGATATTACTGAATTTACGAACGCACCCAACCATACACATACATATTTATGTACAAGCGATCATTAAGTTTACAAATAACTTAAATATAGTTAATCTATTTTATCTAATCAATACATACACAACATACAAATGGTTATAGGTTGTCACCTCGTAACGTAACAACTATTGTTTATCTTGGAGAAAATGTTACGTTACGGTGAGTCAACCTATAACCATCGATATGTATAATGAAATATGGACTATACACGTAGTTACACAACAAAACCAAATAAAATATAATATTGCAATTCTCCGAAAATAAAAAGGATGAGTTAACATAAAATTTAATAATTAAATAAAACAAAAACAAACAAAACTTAACACAACAACAGGTGTAAGGGGAGGATGTGAGTGTCCAACAATGCAAACAAACAAATATTCATGTTGTCTTTGGCTAGGTGTTTTTAATGTTGTTAACAAAGTGATTTCAACTGTTGGCGTCTGTTGCATCATTTCTATTTTCGGCAACCTCTGGAGCCGCTGACATATTGGCACGTTTTTCTGCCATCCATGTTTGTATTTCTTTTTTGAGAGCTTCATTCGGCTTTACTTTATCCATAGTTAGGGGAGCACGATTGAACGGATCTGTCTGATCGCTTAATAAATGCCGAGCAATAGTCGAACGATCGACTGTTACATTGGAGCTGGGTAATATGACGGGATCCAACATTACCGTAGACATGATGGGATCCAGGTATTCTTCTGGAGCATCGGCCATTACTTCTTGCTCCTGTTTATATTGCCTTTCCATTCTTTGTACTTTATACGCAAACTCAGCCATTTCACCAATAAGTTGACCCCCACCAATGCGTATCAAAATATTTTCGGAATAAATAAACAATTTGGAACTGTAGGAGCGACCATCCTGAGAAACCGCTAAACAGAAATTATCGCTACTACTTAGATTAATGTAAATATGACAAATTTCCAACACTGTCTTGGCCGGATCAAATTCAAATTCTTTTTTATCTTTCACCTTGAATTTCTCCTTGTTCGGACCAACCAAATTTAAAAGAAAATAGTTTAGCATGGCGGTTATACGGTCAACCATACTGCTATGGCAGAAAATGCTCTTAATTTCAGTGGTTATCAGTTTTAGTACATTTATGGTATCGCGACCAAGAATATTATCAAAACGAGCCAGCATACCCAGATGGTGTAGATTTGTTAGATTTTGTTGACGTTCATTTTGTGGTAAAAGATTCCATTCGTCGCTGCTTTGGACGTCTTGCAATTGGCGAATTTGTTGCAAATTGTTAAGAGATTCATCTATGAGAGGGAGAGATTGAAAAATAGTTTTTAATGTAAAAAAAGTTTGACAATCAAATTATTTCAGTCTTACCCAATAAAAATATGGCATCATTTATTAATAAATTTATGAAACGTAAAAACAATGGCGGTTCAATGGCTTCCATATTCTCTTCAGCCTCAACTGCTAAATCTCGAAAACATTGGATGTATTCTTCTTTACTCCACAGATATTCCATAATTGCATACATGGGTCGTCTATAGTTGAACTTTTGTTCAAACTGCACGGACTGACCAGTCATTTCTATTGACACGAAAACATTCAACAAACTGGATACAACTTTTAAGCGTTCGTTATGATTGTCAAACACATGTGAAAGGAATGTACCACTTGTGGAACGCTTTGGTAAAAAAAACTCTAATGCTTCGGCCAATTTGGCCCGCAAATGGGGATTTTTAACCAACTCTGAACTGCCCATAAACAAAACAATCATCTTAAAAAAAGCATCATGTGACGAAGGATACATTTGTATGAATTGACCAGGGGGAAAATGACGACTGACATTCAAATAGGCAACAATGTTATCGATAATGTTTTCCGGTACACAACGCAATGTGTCTGGTACAAATTCAATTTTAATTGGTAATTCTCTATTATGTTTTGTATGAGGTGCAAAATCATGACTCTCCTTTACTTGTTTATCGTATTCTCCTGAAGAAATTAGAGCTATTTCTGTCAACCACACAGCTGAAGCTTCAAAGAATTTTAAAATCGCCGTATCGTTTTCTGGTTCCATTAGACAATTACGCAAACATAGATATTGTTGCATTTGTTCTTTTAACATGCGCAGCAAATTCTTGGCCATATCATTATTGGGATCGGAAGTGGCGACATCCTGATAAGCTGTGCGTAAATTATGAAGCTCTCGAGTCATTTTGGTAAAACGTTCAATGCTAGCGCGATAACTTAGCTCATACGCTTTATGTGTCAGAAAAAAAAGTTCGGTGACAAAATTAAATTTTTCTGCGGTAACACGTTTCGAATTCTCTTCGGTTGGCAGTAGACATGTTTCTTCGAATGCCTTAATCATATTAACTTGTTTAGTTTGACGTTCATCGTCAGGTACAGCACAATAGGTTGGATCAACTAATAACACCTAATAAAAAGATAAATTTGAATTACTTTTACATTTACAACCAAATACAATATTTAAGAAACAATTTTCTTTTGGAATTAAGTACCATAAACATTGGGAGGCAATGAAAAATCAACTTTGATTTGTTCAAAATTATTAGGCAGATTATTTGCCGCTTGATCTAAAACACACATGCCGTGCCCCAACGAGGTCAAAGTTCATATTTGCTTAAAATAATCGTTTTCTAATATGTTGGTTAAAAATAATGTTATTTGTTTCTCAGAAAGCATTTTCAACTATTTTCTTAATTTTTAACTGTTTCAGTTAATTCTTAGCCTTGCATAATTAAGGTCAAAATAAAAATGTTTGATAACACAGTCCAACAAATTGAGACTTTTTGATTGGAACAGAACAGCGACCCTATAATTCTGAAAGGGCATGTTGAGTATATCATTTCTGTAGAATAAACTTATAGTCCAGCTGGTCTGATTTTTTTTTTTTTTTTACAGGGGTGAAAGTTTTCATTTTTTGAACGAAGGGAGCATTATACTAACTGAAAACAAGTAAGAAAGTATGGTCGGTCAATACAATACACTAAGTAAATGACCAAAAACATTTTTCTTTTAAAATTTCAATAATTTATATTCGTGAGGGATCGCCATGAAATTATGTCTATATGAAAACAATTTGTGTTGAATTATGTGTATACCAAGATTTTTAGGATTTTCGTGATTTTCGGAAGCGGCACTTATTCGGGAGGATATTTGTATGCTAGGTGAAATAATGGACCGATTTCAATAGGCTTGGTCCTTTGCCGGACATTTTCAGTGGGCGTCACCAAAGATACAAAAGTTGTAAATAAAACAGTTTGATGGGAGAGTTGCCGCTAGTGAGTTAGTTACCTATAACGCAATGTAATAATTCAAAGAATACATTGAAAATGTAATTTAGACAATTAGCAAATTGGAAAACATTTTCTACCTTGTCAAGGGCGTTATCAGCAATCTTCATTGTCCAAGATATATTGTAAACATAATGTATGCAACTCACCATTTTTGAGAAATAGAATATGGACAATTCCATTGAGGCCTGACGTGACATTTGTACGACAAAATGTTAAAAAAAAATTATGAAAGTCTATTTTGTAAAAAGTTTTTTTTTATATTTGCGATGTAATTAAGTACCACTTTATTCAGAAAAAATATTGCAACAATTGACCCTAAGGAAATAAAGATATTAGCAAAAATATTCCATTGCATGATGTTACCAAAAACAGAAAAGCGGTTTGACTTGCAAGCCCGACCATACAATACCTTACACTGAGTAAAATTTTTTTTAATTTTATGATCAAATAGTTTTTTTACTTCAATAAAAAACTATGCTTACAATAGGTTATGGGTTCAGAAGTCTTAGAAATTTAAATTCATAAAAAAAAAATTCGGAAAAAAAAATGTTTAAATATCGAAAAATAAGAAAAATTGTTCAAGACTCAAGATATTTCATGACGCAAGATAATTCAAGACACAAGAAAACTCAATAGTAAAAAGAATTTCAAGACACATAATAAGAAAGAGGAAATTTGTCATTATTGCAAAAATGGATTTCAGATGGAATACCAAGTAAGTTTCAAAAGGAAAAAGTTGAACATTCCAACGTGGTAATCCAATTTATATTAGATGAAGTAAATACTGTGACTTCTAAAGTGGATTGGTGGGAAAATAATGGTGCTACGAAACATGTGACACATTCATCGGCTGCTGGTAAAGAAACCCTTAATGCTGTTGGAAAAGGTACTATTGGACCTACTAATCGATTTTTTTTTTGATTTTAATATTTTCTTGTGTGATGTTCAGACTGATTTTGTTGAACATCTTAAATGTATGGGTGTTGTATTGGACTGCAAACTTTCTTTTGCTGATCACATTGGTTCATTAAGTTTTAGAGTTTTTGGTATCTTACGATTTGCCCTATAGAATTAGATACAAATTAGCTTATGCACTGTTGATGTCGCAGGTATTATATGGACTTGAAGTTGTTTCTGGTACTTGTGCTGTGTACTTGAATAGAATCAGACGCTTAATTAATGCGGTTGCACGTTTTGTATACAATATTCGACGTCGTGAACATATCTCGTCCTATGTTTTACGTTTTCTTCACTGTTCTTTTCATGATTTTATAACTAATTGTAACTTACTTCTTTTTATAGAGCCATAAAATCTTGCAAACCACTTCCATTGTATAGCCCTTTTATGTTTACAAGATAAAAGGGACCCTCAAATTTTAATACCTAGAATATCATCTTTTTTTTGAAAATTCTTTCTTAGTCCGCATTGCTAGATGGTGGAACTTTTTACCACATTATTTACGCACTTTTTCCCAATTTAATAATGTTTTCAGACTAAAACTCTTAAAATCATTTTTGAATTCTCGAATTTATTTTTAACTTATTTTAATCTGTTGCTGAGTGGACCAATTTCAATAATATTATTCTCAATGTTTTAAATTTTTTTACGGCTGGGGAGCCAAATAAAATAATTAAAATAATCTAAATAATTTATGAAAATATTAAATGAATTAACTTTTGTATATGTACATTTATAGATTTTTATATATATTATGGTATTTATAGATTTTTTTATTGTATTATATCAGGCAATATTTGTTTTGTAATATAATTATTTTGGCCTTTTTAGGCTTTGTATTACAAATAAATGAAATAAAATTAAAAATTAAAAAAAATTTTAATTAAATTGTTTTTAAGTTTTTTCCAATTAAAAAAAAAAATTAATTCAAACTAGTTTGGTATCAAGGCTTTTTAAAGTAATAAATTTTCATCAAATACGTTTGGCACAAAACCCTGAGTTTAATAAACGTACGAAACATATAGCTATTAAACATTTCTTTATTCGAGAGATGACTCTTGAAAGGAATCGCAATGGACCTTACGGTCTCCGAGTGGAAGTGCACATAGTGCACACCCCTTCCAAAATAAATTCGTCCTCTCTTTTCAATAATTTTGAATATATTATATAAAATTCTCTCCTTTATTTAACTGTTATTCATTTTTAAACACAAATGTTAGCAAAAATTTTATAAGTATTAATATTTACATCAACTCACCAAAGTTCAGTTGTATATTTGATTCACCAACAATATTTTAAAATACTTATTGTAGCAACAGTTATTTGTGAGCCAAAAAAAGTTTATGCCATAGTTAATGCTAGACAATAAACAACTGTTTTTGTTTTTAGAGTATATTATGTGTGCAAAAGCAAATCCATACAATAAAAGTAACACTCATTCTCTCATTTATATCCATAGTAACAAATATGTATATGGTACATTTGTTATGGCAATACTTTAAGTTACACTCTTGCACGTCTATAGTTTACAAGCGAGTTTGATTGTCATTATATCATTTATTACTGTTAACCTGTAACGCCATGTTATAATTAAATTTGTAAACATCATGGAAGAAGGTCCACACTATCTAATATACGCAGTCCGCAATTACAATTAAATGTTTCCTCATAGAAATTCATTCGTAATTCGAATACTTTTAATAGTAATTGAATAAAATATATATAAAAACGTTTATATAATATTAATTTTAGCTTTATATAAATTTACTATAATCAAATGTATATTTGATTATACATAGTAAAATTCTATTTTTTCTCTAAAAAATTGTTTTTTATAATTAAAAATGTATTATTACTAAAACCAAACAATAAAACAAAGAGAATTAACGAATATTTGATCCCAATTGCAAGCAACACTAACAACGAAAAAGGGGAAAAACTGAGAAGTGTCAGTTTAGACAAAAAACAGTATATTAATTATTGTGACTTTAACAAACTTTTATGAATACAATGAATTAATGGGTTTTAAAGGTGGGTTTGTGTTTTAAATCTACAATAAGTTTTTTTTCTGAATGACACCTATAATATGACTTCCCGTCACATACAAATTTTAATTTGTTTAGTCAATTTAACACTTTTTAAGATAATTTAAAAAATATATATTTTTTACGTGGAGAACATTTTCAATACTGCATCTGAAAATTTCATTTGCATCATGAATGCATTTTTTTATAACCAATATGTAGCCTAAAGAGGAAATAAGTATCTTTCAAAATAAACTTAAATAAATTAAATCCTAAATCAGCTAGCTTCAAAAGATACACAATACCTAAATTTCTTAAGAAATTAAAAGCGCGAAAAATATGTGCTACCTGAACATAATCAAAAAAAAAAAAAAACCTAATGTCAAGTTGTTTGTGATGTCGGATAATGAAATTCATGATATTAACTGTCTCAAACAATTATCCGTACCCCATACAGCTGAAAATATATTTGATTATAATTCGAAAAATACCCGATTCGAATAAAGAAAATGTTTTTAAAAGTCCAACAAGTGATTATAAAAATTGCCAATTAAAAGTAAATAAAAACATATTTTTAACAAAAAACTTAAAAATAGTTCAAAATATTTGAATATTTTAAAACAAAATTTGAAAGGTAGCCCCACTAATTTGGGCATACAACGACTTTTGTTTCCTGCACGACAACGACCTAAGGCACACTTCAATGGTTGTGCGAGAATGTCTGTTGAGTGTTGTGAGAGTGACTTACCATCCCCACAGCCCAGGTTTAAACCTCATAGAACATATATGGGGTATTTTGGAAAAAAAAATAGCTAACATAAAATAACTAATAAGCAAATACTGAAAGATGTCATCGTTCAAGAATGGTGGAATATTGGTGCAGAAACTACGGAAAAATGGCTTTATCGATTAAAAATCGTCTAAGAGACGTATTTGCTGCTAATACGCATTTTATCGTACAAATTTTTAGGGTACGGAAATTTTTTTTAAACTATTTTCAAGTTTTTTGTTAGAAATAAAAGTACTATTAATTGGCAATTTTTATGATCACTTATTGGACTTTTAAAAAATGTGAACTTTAAAGTGGATATAAATAACAATTGTTATTTATTTCCAGACATATTTGTAAACATTTTAGGTATTAATAGTAAAGTATGTATGTTAATTGAAACTAATACCTTCATGGATGGCTCGCAAAGTGGTGCACACAAACGCAAAAGAACAGATGTTAGTCCGATCATAAAAGCATCACTAGCATTTTGTTGAACGAAATTATTATGTCCTGCATTTAAATTATTCCAAAGATGACCACGTGCAACATTAGCATGCAGACATTTAGAAAACCACTGTAGAGTTTTCTGCTTGGTAGTGGGGCTTTGTACCAAAAGCTGTTTTATAATAGTGAATATTGCACTTTGATGACTAGACATGCATTGCCATAATGCGGGATCCGTGCTTTTCGATTCTAAACTCAGATCACCACAAAACTCGTAAGGTCCATTTTGGTTTTTTGGCAGTATTGATAAACTAAACAAGTGACCGAAAAGTGTATCCATATAGGCACCACCTTTAAAAAATAATTATAGATTTATACACAGGCTAGGTTGTTGAAAATAAATAAAATTAAACTAACCATTAGTATTAGGATTGGGCATGGTGTAGTCAATTAATACTTCACCCATTTGGGGTATACGTTTATCGCGTACAAAAAAACTTAACATCCAAAACACACTCTTCTTCAATGTTATCAAATTGGCTTGACTAATGTCTGTCTGAATTTTACTTAATAATGGGTAAAAATTAGCTTTTAATGCTCCGAGTGCTTCGAGCGGTTCATCATCCGAATATATTTTTTGTACACATTGAACTAAAAAATCCATGATGTCTGTAGAATCATTAACTTCAGACATTTCCATCAATTGTCTCCACTGCTCCCAAACGGTACGGCCAGGATACAAATCTGGCTGACGCATGCATGTACTAGCATTTGTTATAATTAATGAATTAATTTTTTCACAATCATTCCTACGCTCCGGGAATCTTTGTTTAGCTTGTTCGCAAATAATAAATGCACGATGTAGATATAAGATAGTATCAATTTCCAGAGCATCTTTTGCATGTTGTCCATCCACTAAATAGTCCTTAGTGTCCGTCAGCATCAAACGTTCAAATATAGCGTGTCCCAAAAGTTCCTCACCCATTTCGGTGCCTAGGCCGACATCGGATACGATAACATCAGCCAAACATAAAATGGCCCTATTTTTCGACGACGACGATGAGGAGGATGATTGATCTTTTTTCAATGTAAACAAGAATATCTCCTCAATCAGATTTTTGTCTATACCAGATTTTACTTCACCCAAAAGGGCAGCAAATGGATTATCGCTATTCGCCATAATAAGTACAATAGGAATAAGAACGTTTTATTATTTATAATGATTTCAAGATAAATTGCAGTTGAAAAATACAAGTTCTTTCGTTTTAATTATTTTTTATTTCCAGGGATGGAAAATATAACTGAACTTTAACGAAAATAGTACGTTTTTGAGAATGGTTGTACTAAACAGTGTTGCCATATAAACATCTGAAAATTTAGATTGTGTGAAGTTTTCGAATCGAAAAAACAGGATGATAGAAATAATATTCAAAGTCAACACATTTAAAGGAAACAAAAAGCTGAAGATTTGGTATAAATCAAGATCGTGACAACAGCTTTTATTAATTTTTACAAGTTGATATATCAGATCGAGAATTTGTAGATGTTTTGGAAAGTAATGTTAACTTTTGGTCTTGGGAATTGACTTCGGTTAGTTCTCTTGCAATAAACCCCTCAAAGAATATACAGTGAACAGTGAATATACAGTGAACTCGCAAAAACTTGAATACCCAAAAACATGAACGACTCGGAAATGTAAACACTTTTATTTTTTACATTTACTACTCTAAAACGTGAACAAAATCTAATAGCTCTAAAACAGGGGTGACCAAAAGTTCCTTATGGAAGAGCAAACACCAATACATTTAAATAAAAACTAACTTTTATTAAATATTTTTTGTTGTAAAAACCAATAAATTCAAAGAAAAAAAATACACACTTTTTTAAACGATATAATACAATAAACAAAATCTACATTAATCACCTTATTCTATTTGGCGTCGTCGACATCGTCGTCAATATTGAGTCAAAAAATGGTGAAGGTCTCTGGCATATAGCTAAGTGGTTTTACAAAAACAAATGAACACCAAGAGTAAACAGCTTGGGCGCCCTTGCTCTAAAACGTGAAAAAAAACATTCGGAGTTTTTTCGTTTTATTTATTGCATTACATTTTAATTTTGAGTGCTTTCAACAAATATATCCATACGAATTTGAAATCGTGAACACCCTTGGTAAAAATTGGATCACGTTTTCGCTAGTTCAAATTCAAATTTGAGTACAGACTTGCTTGTACTTGGCAAGTTGTTTTGTTCTTTCACTCTAATTTTTTAAAACGGCCCAACTAAATTGCCTAATGTGAAACGGGTCTTTATGTGAACCTGCTGAAAATTGCTATTCAATTATAGGATTTACATTACAGAATTTGTGTACTACAATGTTCGTAAAGGCGATCATATCACCGAGTTTGTTATTGAGTTTGTTAGATAATTTTTTTTTTCTTTTACAGGATAGTGAAGGATGACATAGTTAGACAGTTTTGTGATCGGTTTTAATTTCTTTATTAAAACTAATTCATTCATTTCTATATTAAAACTAAATACACTTTTCTTTAATTTTGTTATTAAAATTTTTTGTGCATTTTACTTTTCTAAAATCTTTTAAAATATCGTCCGCAATGCATATAAAAATAAATATGCTTTACCAATAAAAAAGTCAATTCACCAAACTTCTATTGGTTGTATGCAATCATTTAAATGAAGAGCCTTATATTTAAATACACGCATAAAAACATGATCTCCAATGACACGCTAATGTAAATATCTAGCATGTTTCACCAAAATGGAACACTTCGTCAACACTTGAACCTCTGCTTAAACTACTTTTTGTCAAGTAATTTTTTGTATTTTTTGCATTTTGAATTTATATGACAGGCTTTCAGACAATTTTGACATACAGAAAAGGAGTTTTAAGCGAAACCGGTGTTCGATTCACCCGGCGACCTACAGAAATTATGAACATAACCAGAACAAAATTCATGAAAATATAAATGTATATGTATTTGTATACTTATTCTGAAGATTTAATATTAATCACACTGTTTTAAACAAAAAAATCTTAATTTTTTTTGTATTAAATATTCTCACATGTTTCCAATAATTAAATTAAACAAAATTTCAAAACAAAATTTGATTTTAAAACGTTTATATTAAAAATTATATATGAATAAGGCCTTTAAAATATAATTGGTCGCTGAAATATTTATTGTGACCCGAAAGATCTCTGATATTTACCTTTTAAAAAATAATTTACTTGGTCTATTTGTTGGGTTAAATTTTAGATCACTCTTACGCCGATTTTCGGTAATACTGCTGAATAATTTGGAGACGTTGTTTCTGTATGAGATGACACCAGTCACCCGTGATCTGTGAAAAAAAACCTTTAAATGAATCATTCTTAATTAGTTCAGATAATGTGTGTAATTCTTCGAAAAACATGAAGTGAAACTATTTTTAAAATTCAGAGGTTTTAGATTCCAAAACCTATTTTAACTGATTACGACATAAAGTAGATTTTTTGTGGAGCTTTATTAAGAACATTAATTTTCTCCAAAAAATTAACATTTTGATATTTCATATTTGGAAATACTTTTGACACATTTCACTGATCTGGAATAGATATAACTCTCTTTGGCGAACTGTTTAATTGTAATTCAAAAATAATTTTGATGAATTAAATTGTTGTTGTTTTGACGGCCGCACAGTGGTATAGAAAAAAATAGATGGAAATAAATCTATAACTACTAAACGAAATTTCACATGCGCAAAGAGGAAGACTTTTCGAGTTCAAGTTTTGGACCTCATGGACTAACCAGGGTCTCGGCCAGGGGATCCCGGGTTCCGATTTCTAAATTACATATCGTCACCTAAAATGTAAAACAACGTATCATCAAAAAATTCGAAATTGATTTTATTATTGATTACGATTCACTACATCATATTACATATGTGTACAAAATTGAAACCAAAGTATCATAATTTACATGATTTTCTTAAACGAAATAGTGTATACTCTTTGAGTTATTAATTAATAAATCGTTTTTAACTTATTTTATGTAGTATCCTAATTTTTTTAATAAATTTTGTTGCAATTGAAAATTCTTTGTGATTTTCTCTTATAGCTTAGCAGTTATTCGGATTTGAAAATAAAATTTTCAAAACTTTTACCCACCCTGCTTCAGTTTTTTGATATCATAGGGTCCAAATATTAGCCCAGTAGAGCAAGAGAAGCGTTGTTGCTGTGTCCGCTGTTCTTTACTTGGTATCGAAAAGCGTACAGAGATGAGATGCTCAGGCTTACGTTATAAGTGTTTTGGACCATTCCACAAATTAAATTCCTAATTACATTTCTAAAATCCAAGTAAATGTGTACTTTCATCTAAATTTAATAATATTCTGATGTTTTATTCATTTTTTAATTTCGAATCACTCATTAAGAACACTGATTGGGATTTTATGTCCCTCGAAAAATGCTTATTGGGATTATATGTCCCAGGGAAAAAGGACGATTTCAGAATTTCTGAGTAGGCAGAACATAATATTTTTTCCACATCTTTTAGAATATGCAAAAATTTCTACCAAATATATTTTGGTTTTCAAAATAAAACTCCGTCCCGAAAGGGTTAAATGGTTTAGTATTTGTAAAAATATTTAATTTTAAATAAACCGGCAGCTTACTGGCGACGATAGGAACCTTGCTTTATATTTGGGGATATTTTTATATTTATAAAACGAACTGATCATATGTAGATTTCATTATATTCATTTTTATTGATATTTAAAAATTCGCATTTTTTATTTATCTCTGTTATTTAATCACTACCTGGCAACATTTATTTGATGAACACCATCCACATAAAAACAACTCTGTTTTTTTTTTTAACCGTAATCGTATTCTGCTTTCATATTGTTTTTTATCTTACTGTCAGTAGCATA
This sequence comes from Calliphora vomitoria, assembly GCA_942486065.2. Taxonomy (NCBI): domain Eukaryota; kingdom Metazoa; phylum Arthropoda; class Insecta; order Diptera; family Calliphoridae; genus Calliphora; species Calliphora vomitoria. Next base: position 48,731,763 of record OW818030.2, on the reverse strand, counting down.
TTTTTTGTTGTTCGAATGTGTTGGAACTTGTGAAAAACTTTGATTTTTAGAGAATATAGTTTCTCAATTTTGTTTTTAAAAATGCATAATTGTTTATTGAGAAAATTCCAAACAAAAGCTAATACAAAATATACAATTAATTAATGAGCGCTGCAAAGAAATATCTACACCAAATTTTCCGTCTAAGAATTACGTCTGCATAACAAGAATTTATAAGCTCAGAAAAAAGAAAAAAATCTGTATAAAAAACTATACAAAATTCTTATTTTCTGTTCCAGAAAATTATATTTTGTTAGAAAAAACAACGTTTTTGAAATAAGTACGTATAACAGAAAGAAAATTGAAAAATAAAACAAACATTCCATTAATATGAAAAAAAAACAATTTTAAACATTTGTATGTGACGTTTTTATAAATTTATTAATTTTCTTTTTCAAACAAGTATACTTAATATAACATGCACACATTCACATACATACAATACACGTAATTGTTCTGTTTCCCTCATATGATGTTGTTGTTGTTGTTCTGTAAATGAACATTATTTGCAAAATTACAACTAATATTAATTTGCAGAATCATTAATAATATACATAAAAACAAAACTATAAAAATTTTATATTTTTATAGAACTTTTCCCAGGCGAAAGTTAAGATATTAAACAAAAACAAATGAAATGTTAACACATATCCAAGAAATTGTCAACAAACATGTACATATGTATCCTTTGTCATCCATCACAAAATTCAGGTGTCTTGATATTTAGCAGGAATGTAAATTTAATAAATTTTTATATTCCACAATTAATTAGTCCACTCTTTTTGTAATCTATTGTCCAATATTTATGTAATTTAGAATTTTATTTTTTGCGATTCCCTATACATCTTATTTGCTTATTTCTTGATCCGATAGAGATTTGCTACCTATATTGTTTTTGACATAGGTATATCAAAGTGATCTAAAGTGACCTAAAGTTTAGTAAATAAAACAGTGTTCTGGTATAATTATATTTATCACCAATTACAATAAAGAATTTTGAACGATTTAATAAATGTGTAATTGTTTGGTTGCGGATTAGAAAAATCGGTTTTAACGAGAATTCGGTATTAAAAAAAGTAACTTTTCAAAAGATATGGAATCGGAAAATGCTTAAAACTCTGTGATTAATGTTTAATAATGTTACGTTTTTACCTTTTAAAAACGGGGTTTATTTCCTTTAAATAAACCGGATACTTTTGACTGCAAATAAAAAGCAGTTTTAGTAGTTTAGAATTTGTAACAACTCTTTATTTATTTAAAATGTACAACAACAACAGTCACACTTTATAATGTACAAACTCAAAATGTACACGACAGTTGATGTTAACTCTAACAGCGCCAATGGTCAACTCACTCACGACTGCAACTTCTGCCACTATTTATACACGCGCCATCTATCGTGAATCTTCTACAATGATCTTTACGGACAACTAGAACATTCGAATTCTAGAGCTTTCGATGTTAATGTTAGCAGCTTAAATATTTAGTGTTGCCACACTTATAAACAATGCTAGTAACCGCATGCTATCAACATTGTTGATGAGTAGAAGCTTCTACTAATGGACGTGATCATAAACATGATGAATGTTGCAGGCAGGTCTTACAGACCGTTAAACTCAAATCGCTACATTCGTAGCAATAATAATAAATTTATATCATGTTTCACAATATCAAATGAAAGATTTCGTTCCCATTCTAAGCGGAAGAAAACTGATTCTTTCACATAAACATAAAGTTAGAATGCGAACAATATACATATATATTTACTTCGATATTGTGAAACAGGTTATAAATTTATTTTATTAAACATTAATCACTGTGTTTTTTAACAAGGTGCTCTTAAATTTCTCGAATTAAACATTTATCACATAGTTACGGAACCTTGGGTACATATTATGCAATTTTAATAGGGAAACGAATAGAAAATCATAATCCCACGACAATTGGTTTTTGGACCGAGTCTTACTCTGTCAATAAATACACTTTGCTAGTTGAAAAAACTGTCAAACGGAGCACCGGGCGGGTTAAACTAATTCGAGTTCGCTGAATCCAGATATACCGTTATTTCGAAAATGAAGGAGGTTGCACGACATATATTCGCGTAACCATAAAATGGTTTAGTTTATTGAATAAAGATTAAATTTAAGAAAGACTCAAACTTTTTTTTAATCTGCGCAGTCGTTCTAGAAATATAAATTTTTTTTGTCAAACAAACAAAATATCGAAATTTTTGGTTTTTAAAAAGGCATCAAGCTGCATTAAGCGCAAGTTTTTTCCACAGAGAAAAACATTCGACGACAGCAGACCTTTTACAAAATTAACGTTGGTTTATTTTCTTTAAATATACCGGATACTTTTGATTGCAAATAATTTAAAATGTACAACAACAACAATTCAAATAGTCACATAGTGTCTACACGTTTATCAATTCGCAGAAATGCACACACACTAATGTACAAACTTAAATGTACAAGACAGTTGATGTTAACTCTAACAGCGCATATGATAATCTCACTCACGACTGCAACCACTGCCACTATTTATACACGCGCCATCTTTCGTGAATCTTCTACAATGCTCTTAACGGACAAACTAGTACGTTCGAATTCTAGAGCTTTCGATGTCAATGTTAGCAGCTTAAACATTTAGTGTTGCCATACTTATAAACAATGCTAATAACCGCATGCTATAAAGATTGTTGATAAGTAGAAGCTTCTACTGATGGACGTGTTTATAAACATAACGAATGCTGCAGGCAGTCGTTACAGACTGTTAAATTCAAATCGCTATGTAAATTCGTAACACTGCATGTTAGTCCCGAATAGGCACAGACGCACCTCTCCAGTGGGCAGCTAGTCGTTTTAGATGTTCAACCTTAATTCCCGATATCGGTCTTCTACATTTCCGTATTCTTTAGACCACTTCATCCAACCGCTTAACCACACTGTGTGGTCCCTTCCAGTAACTGTAGTTTGGAAGACAAACCTTTACCACGTTGTGGGCTACATCTGGCCTTCACTTGTTCGCTGGTCATTTTAATTCTTCTCCGAACGAATTCATGCCTTTCTTTGGCGAATTCATTGGAAGTATCTTCCTCACAATTTTTCACTGCCTCTGCTGAAGCACATTCCCCCCGCCTGGAACCCGGCCTGATGACCTTTTCACCTCGGGAAAGACCAAGCATTCCAACCGGAACCACTTTGTCAATGTGCCGTTCAACGAGGGCCTCCATCGTTACATGACCACTTTTCACATCTGCTGGTTTCAACACCCATAAACCATTGTCTACACAAACCTCCTCTTCCTCACGGGCCCATACCAAATCCTCTCCCTCAGTGCTAGTTCTTTTTAAAGGTGGTTCTTGTAATGCTTGTTGATTCGACTGCTGGTTGTTTCTTAGCAATGAAACATATCTGGTTCGCTTTCTTGGTGCTCTACAGTTTCGCTGAATGTGACCAATTTTACCACAGTTAGAACTGCAGTTAGAAGTTTCTCGTTGTTGACTCTAAATGTTTCATGAAGTTTCATTTCCATTCCTTCCATCTTTTCCATCATAGCCGCAAACGTTGTGCTTAAATCCAAGCTGCTTGTTGTCGCACGGGTAGAAACTTCCATTTCTTCTTTATACTCGAATTCATAAATTCCTATGTCAATATCACGCCGTTTGAATTCATCTATGAGCCTCTTCTGCAATTCTGCTTTGTTATCTGCTGTCGGCAACTCCAATTTACACAATTCTTTCTTGAGTTGTTCTACTTTAAGCTCTTTAAAATTCATGCTTATAATAAATGGTTATCTCAACGAAATCCATAATTTCTTCACTGCACGTACCCTGCAGCTATCACCAACGAAGTCATCGGCAACACTCTTCACCACCTGGACGAATGAGGTGAAACTCAACTTAGGCATCATTTCGACAGTGAATCACCCGAAAGTCTTGGGTGTCACTTTTGATAGCCTTTTTACCTCCTCAGCACACGCCACTGCAATCACGCATAAACTGCGAAATAGGAACAAGGTCCTCAAGGTACTAGCCCGCAGCACTTGGGGTATGGCCGAAGAAACCTTATTAGCAACCTACAATACGATTGGCCGGCCAGTGGTTAACTATGGAGCTCCAGTGTGGTCGTTTTCGTTAAGTGATACTCAATAAAGAAATATTCAAAGCTGTCAAAATGCAACCTTAAGGACCTTCACAGGCTGCCTCCAAATCACCTCCGAACACCTGCAAAAAGGTTCAACCGGTCAGGGAACATAACGTCATGCTGACGCAACCGTTCCTTATGGGATGTCACCGAAGGAGTTATCCTTACATCAACATCACACAGTTGAATACCGTATGAATGTCGTAGTTAAAGGTCGCCCACCACCGATTGCAGACGCCGAGAAGATTCTGCCGCGAAAAACAAGTCATTCTGGCACAACTAAGATCAGGATGGAGCAACAGGCTTAATACCTTCTGGTTCCGCATAGACCGTGTCGTCCTCAACTTATGCCCAGCATGTGGTCAGGGTCCCCATGACACCCTCCACATTTTCAAGTGTCCAGCCAACCCTACTTCACTACATCCAGTGGATTTATGAACCCACCCAGTAGAAGTGGCACAATTTCTTGGACTTGATCTAGCAGAACCCCCAGACTAAATATTGTACAATTGTTCGCGCTGCTACACCAACATCAACAACTGATGTTTTATAAACCTATAATAAACCTATAACTTCCCGGTATTAGAATCTCGTTCATTGATTTATAAAAGCTATTGTCACATTTTGCGACATATTTTTTGGACAAGTATTCTAGGATCCGTGTCCGTAGAGTCGAGTATCTGACAAAATTTTTCAACCTGTCAATGAGCAAAGTAATTATAGCCATCGCCTGGAAATTAGGTTGATTAAAGTCATATTTTGCAAGTGTATCATAATTCCTTTATATTGTTACCTGTTTACATTTTGAAAACGGGGGTTTATTTCCTTTAAATAAATCGGATACTTTTGATTGCAAATAAAAGCTGTTTTAGTAGTTTAAAATTGTAACAACTCTTTATTTATTTAAAATGTACAACAGTTCAAATAATCACTCAGTGTCTTTATACACGTTTATCAATTCGCAGAAATGCACACACACCTTATAATGTACAAACTTAAATGTACAAGGCAGTTGATGTTAACTCTAACATCTCCTATGATCAACTCCTTTCACGACTGCCACCTCTGCCACTATTTATACACACGACATCTATCGTGAATCTTCTACAATGATCTCAACGGACAAACTAGTACATTCGAAATCTAGAGCTTTCGATGTTAATGTTAGCAGCTTAAACATTTAGTGTTGCCACACTTACAAACAATGCTAATAACCGCATGCTACTGATGGATGTGTTTATAAACATGATGAATGTTGCAGGCATTCGTTACAGACCGTTAAATTCAAATCGCGATTGCACATTCGTAACAATATTGAGATGTACATTTTATAAACCGTAACGGCAAACGTTTGAAAAACATTTTATGGAAAAAATGTCATAGAGTTTTTCATTAAAAATGTTTGAAAAATTAGGTCCTTAATAAATATTTTCCCTTGTCAGCTGAAGAATCATATACTTTAATTTTCAAATATAGATTTCTATTAATCGTTGGCAAAAATCGTAATCAATTTAACAGTCACTATCACCATCATAGTCATTCAAATCTCACAAATCTAGAATGTACTATTCATCTCAACGATTTCATAGTAAACTTAACATTTCAACGGCCATGGGCATTACGAAGAGATGGAGTGGCTGGCAGTTGTGCATGGAGTTAAGAGACAAGTTTGGTTGAATATTATAAGTATTTTTGAACCCTACACGCTATCATATCTATATATGTTAGGTTAACAACTTGTCGGCCAAAGAATTCCGTCTTATGTACAGCTCACGTGGGACCATTTGATTGTGTCCTTTGTGTTACCTGCAAAAGAAGAGAAGATAGCTAGAGGTAAAAGTAGAGGGAGGGCGATAAGTTAAATAAGAATAGAATTTATAATAGAAATAATAGGTAGAAGTATAGGTAGAATAGAGAAGAATTCGAAGAGCATCATGCGACGGATACGGCCACTCTGTGGTTCTATTTGCATGTCCGGTCTTACTAACCACCTGATTTTCATAATGGAGGCATCATTTTCATAATAAAGGCATCGACAACGGAATGCCACATAGGAAGTCTATCTCATCTTCCGATATCAAGACTCTTCTTCTCGCCAAGTTATCTGTGTAAACGTACCCACGTGAGTACAAATGTTGAATGTCTCGCCATCTCATTTAAGAATGCCCGACATTCCTGGACTATACTTGGTGTTGTATAAACACCTATGAGGGATTTAATTGCAGCTTTACTGACATTATATATACGATTATCCCTACCAGATATCTTGTAGTATCTGAGCCAGTTGGCCGCTCTCCTTATGGTCGATACCTCGGCCTGAAGAATACTACATCCATTTGGGAGTCTAAAGGACATACATATCCCAAATTCTGTAATGTAGACACCTCCACGCACTCTATCCCCTTTTTTGGACCCATAGATGGATAGTTCCATTATACCTAGGGAGAGACAATCATCTAGTTCCATACTGGACGGGTTTAAAAAACCGATGTTCCTCAAAAAAAGCATCATATCTATATAAAATTTAGTTATTTTTGCCAAAGGGCCAAAGTTCATTTCAATAATTTGTTTAACTGTTAGTCAGATTCAATAATTTTTGGTCTGATATTATGATCAAAATGATAGCGGCCTTGAGGTCCAATTTTCACACAACCTTCGTAGTAAATCAGGCTGTCTTTAGGCAATAACCCGTTGAATATTCGCTCCTAAGTGTTGGATCGTTTCTGGTTTAACTGCATAGACCTGTTACTTTACATATCCCCAGAGAAAATAATTTAATGGCGTCAAATCGCATGAGATTTTTCAGAATTTATTTAAACCGTAAAAAAAAAATTTCCGAAAAAAATACGCCCAAAAAATATTCACTATTTTCAGCTGTTTTACTATTTTGCCAACATTTCGTTTACATTTTCTATTAAAATTGTCCCCTACTAATAAAAATAGTATGTAAAATCTAACAAGCAAACAAAGTCTTGAGATTTTACTGTCAACCCACCAACACGATCCACAACATATTACAAATGTACTAAAAAGTGTACATTTTTTTCCAACTCTGTTAAAAATTTGTTTTTGCGTGTGTTTGCTCTCACTAATCTGTCTTTTGGTTTTTCGCCGTCATTGTGGTTGGTCGTCGGTTGAAAATAGCGTTTTCTGTCCAAGTACGAAATAATATTTTTTCACCTAAATAAATACAAAAATATAAGTATATATATAAAAAAAGAATACATGCAACAAATATAATTCAAATTACCAAAATTTTAAAGTTAATAAATGCTAATAAAACATTCTGTGTGCCACTAAAATAAAATGTATGTGAAAAAGTAATCAAACGTCTTTGAAATTGTGTAACCACAAGAAGGTCGAATTTACAGAGAACTTTGAAAAAAAAAAATGAAATAAAAAAAATCATACTAAAATAAAGTTTTACTCTTCCCAACAAAACGAGAAAGAAAATTATATTGAATAAAATAAAAAAAAACAGTAAATATAAAAATATAACAAGTGGAAAAGCAAAAAAACCAAATAAAAATATTTTGAAGGGTTTAAAAAGAAAAATAAATAAAAATACCTACTACTAAATATTATGTTTTAATTGTCCATGTGTGTTGTCATTTGTCTAACAGTGTTTGTGTTAATGAGTCTGTATGAGTGAATACTAATAATTTATTACTCAGGTGATAAAAATCGTGCAAATAAAACCAATAATTAGATTTTTTATAAAAAAATACTTTGCTAAATATAATAAAAATAGAGAGAAAAAGGTGTTTTTTGTTTTCTACATATTTAGATGTCGTATCAATAACGAAAATTCTTTCTATTAGCTGATCAATGTTTTCTTTAAAGAGAAAATAAAAACGTCAAGTGAAAATATAAACAAAGGAAAATAAAAACAAAGTGAAAACAAAAATTATAAGCAAGATTGAATTCAAAACAAATTAGAGAAAAATAAACAACAATAATTAACAAAAAAATATATACCTACTAAAAACGCGCGCGCAACTTATACACAAATAATATAAATTTTACTTTTTACAAGCAACGTATGCTTTAAATCAACATTAATATAAAAACAGAAGTAAAACATACACACTTAACTATTATTAATCAAATATATTTAAAAAGTCGCACACCAATAGAAGCGAATAAATACAATAAATATTCAAGTATTCGTATCTTAACACAACACCCCACCCCCCACCCCTTCCTTTAAACATTTTATATTTCTCAACGAATTCGCTGCTAATTTTATTCTACCTTAAATTATTGTCATCAAGTTTGTTTTGTAGATATATTTGTTTGTGATGAATTTGTATGTATATTGATGAATATAAAATCAAAATATAGTGGGAGATAAAAACAAAACAAAAAACAACATCTAAATAATCAACACGACGACACAAGTAAACAAACAAACAAAACAAAGTCAAGCTAAAAGTAATATACAATAACAACAATTGCATGTTAGGTAATGTTGTTTTTCTTTTAGTGTAATTCTTATTTTCCATATTTTCATTTCATTGTACACATTCTTTCTTTTTTATTTATTATTATTTTTTCTTTTTGGTTTTGCCATGCGCATGCTGTTCACATGTGTAGTGTTTTTGTTTGAAGTCAATATTGTAAATACACATGTATGTCTCTATGTAGTTAGTATATTTACGTATGCATGTACTAATGTAGGTATGTAAAATTGTAGTAAATGTTTGATTTTTAATTTATAAGAAATTACACTTGCATATACATATGTATGTACAATCATACTCATAATCTTACACGTTTGCAATAAGAAGGAGGGAGTAGAAATAAAATAAAAACTATTTACATACAGTTCTGTTCAGAACATAAGCAACAAGAGTAAGTTAAACCTAAAAGATTTTTATTTTTTAGAATCCCAAAAGATATTAAAACGATATCGAAACGATATCATCTAGATAATAATTAAATTTAAAATGTTATTACAAAAAATTCAATTTCAACCATAAATTCATTAATAATTGAAGAAAGACTAGGTATATTTTTTAGATAAGTGTATACCTACTAATTTCAATTAAAACATAAAAAATTTGTATAATATCACGACAACAAATTAAAAAAGTTAAGTGATTAAATACCTACATAGTTTGAAGTTTTAGAGATGAACATTGCAAACTCTCTGTAACAATTATACCTGGTAACTGATTGTTCCATGATTGGAAGCAAAATATTTTATAATATTATGATAATATAGGTACCTAGTTTTCAATAATAAAATATGATGTTATTATCGTCCCTATAAGAAAATAATTAGGAAAGTGTACACTTAAATAATTAACGAAAAAATAAATGTTAAAAGAATAATTTATTTTATTTTTTAGAAAAATAACAAAACAATAGGATATCTTTAGGTATGAAAGTGAGCACAGCAATAGCAACAAATGTAAGTGTATGGATGCGCTAAAATAATTAATTGTGATCTTCGAAATTCGTTTTCATTTATATATTTGTACAACAATCATTACGTTCTTATATAAACTTTTCAGTACGCGTTCAAATCGAAAAAAATTACGATTATGTTAAAGAAAATCCGGTGTGTTTACGTTCGATACCATATTGAATCTCATAACAAATTCAGGTATTCCTGTATATACCTATGTATTTAGATTCTTTTGTGTTTCTTACATATTTGTGACATCACAAAAGAATCAAACTTCCGTCGATTTATTTTAAACGATCTAGTCATTTATCTAAAAGCCATATAGAGACAAATATACCACAGTTTGGAACTTTTGCACATACCATCATATATGATATCAGTGAAATTTAAATTATCCTATAGAAAAACTGTTTTGCTTATTTGTTTAACCCTTAACTGGTATCGAAATATCCAGTTACGTAATTGGTATAGGGGGTCCAAATTGACCCCATTGAAATGAAATATTTATTAATTAAACATTTTCTTATATAGAAATAAAAGTTTTGTTAAATCATTTTGTATATAACATAACTTTTTTCATATATGGGGTCCATTTTGACCCCACGATACCAGTTAAGTTTGGTGATTTTAAGTAAAATACAATAAATTTATTGTACCGTAAAGCTACAGAAATAACTGCAATTACCCTTACTGATATAATCATAAATAAATTATTTAAACTGACTGACTGTACACTGGTCGCCTCATGAAGGTGATCCACGTTAGTCATCTTGACACATCAAATAAACCTCTCCATTGGGTGTAGCTAAAGAATGAAGCCGTATAATTGAGAAAAGAGCGAACTATAGTATTGTATGTCACAAGCAGTGTTACCATTTGTCAAGTTTTCCCTTTTTTTTGCAAGTTTTTTAAGATGCAAAAAGGTTTATTTTTTTTTAAAAAAAGTTTTTGGAACATTGTAAATTTATGATATCAAATGGGGACATTCATTATGTCAAAATGAATGTCCCCAAATTCATTTACTAAATGGGGAGATTGATTTGAATATATTTAAAGTACTAAATTCACGTAAATTACCTAAGTCTGATTCACCTTCGAATTGGGTTTTGTAATTTTAGTATATATGTACTTAAAAAACGTTTTTTTGTTGAAAAAAAAGTTTTTTTTTTTAGAAATAAAAAGTTTTCTTAAAAAAATATATGGCAACACTGGTCACAAGAGCCTTAAGGACTTTTTTGCTATTTCTGTTTTATAAAATTATACATGTGGTTACTTTAAACGAAAAAGGGCAGAACTAACAAGTTAATAAGTATTACAGGAGAATTAACCCATGTGGATGGTGAAAAAAACTTAAATGTACTGGTTGTATCTTATAAAAATACGGTGTTCAAAATATGACGATGATTGAATATCTTTAAAAGCTCTGATTGTGAATCAGATTTGGTCGTTAAATCGGTAAAAAATTAATCATGTGCTGATAAATTATGTTACATAGAATTGAGTGTAAAAAATTCCATTATAATTTTTACATTTCCGTTCGTTTTTTTTTCTTTTATAAAGTTTTGTAATACAAAATTTGTATATTATGTTGTGATTAATTATATTTCCGAAAACCCATGGACTGAATCATATTTTGGTGATATTGTGGAATAAATAACTCTCTTAGTTGCAAGTTTCTTAAAGTTGGCCAGAATTGTTTCATATTTTTAATTTGATTTATAGAGCAATTTTTTGTCATGGTGTTGATTATATTGTTAAGATTTTTTAGGAAGTTTAAGTATTAATTATTAACAAATAAGAAAGTATACACTACACTGAGTAAATGAGCAAAAATATTTTTCTTTTAAAATGTCAAAAACTTATTTTATGGAATGATTTTCGGAAGTTCGGAAGCGAACAGTACTTTGCTCACAAGACAGACGGACATCGTTTAATTGACTCAGAATGTGATTCTGAGCCTAACACCTTACTTTAAGTAGGGAGTTAAGATCACTCATTCAAGATCTCTCGTCTTCAATTCGTATTTCCCTGCTTTTAAATGAATCCTGCTGCTCGCAAACGTTTTGAAATTGCTGCTTGAGTAGCTCCCAATGATTTTGCAAGCTCTTGATGAGTTTTACAACAATTTTCATGGAGTAATGCCTCCATTTCTCAGTCTTCAAACTTCTTTGGCTAGTCTGGGCGATCTTTGTCTTCCGTGTCAAAATCACCATTTCTAAACTGCACAAACCATCTCTCGCACGTTGAAACCGATGGAACGCATTCACCATAAGCTTTGGTGAACAATCGGTGTGCTTCAGCGGTACTTTTCTTAAATAAGCAAAACTTCCCGGAGACGCTTTTTTGGCAGAAAATTCAAAATTTTTCAAGCAAAAAAAAAAAATTTGTTGTATAAAGTTCAATAAATAAGTGAGAATAAATGAAGGAAATATACCCTTCAAAATGACTTATAAATTATTATAAACAAAAACCGCGTTCAAAAACTTGATAAAATGCATGTAATATCCCCAAATTTTGTTAAAATCGTCAAATCCCTCCCCACGAAATTTTGTCCCCAAATTATTCATAAAATCTCAAATTGGGGAGAAATCCCCACATCTGGCTACACTGACCATAGGGTAGAACTAGAGGCACAACTCAAAGTAAAAGTATCACTCTCTCCCAAATTTGTTGTATCTCAGTAACGCTTCTATGTATATTTTATTCTATAGCCACAACTGTATGTACTTTTTAAGTGATTTTTTAAAGTGATTTTAGGAAGTTGGCCTTATATGGGAGCTATGACCAATTATAGAGCAGTCGCCATGAAATTAGATCGCGAGATATATCTCTGTATGAAAGTTATTTCTGATGAATTCTATGTGGATACCAACATTTTTAAGAAATTTATGTTCGTTAAAGTGATTTTCGGGAAGCGTGCCTTATATAAGAGCTATAACTAATTATGAACTGATTATCATAATATTATGTGACATTGGGCGGAATAAATTCATGTGCCAAATTTGATCGAAATATTTTCAAAATTGCAATATGTACTTTGCGCACAAGGTTTACCTGGAAAGCCAGCCAGACTGACGGACGGACATCCTTTAATCGACTCAGAAACTGATTCTTAGTCTGTCTGTATAATGTGGGTGTTAGACTTATATTCTTTGGGCGTTACAAACATCAGCACAAACACATAATATCCATTGTGGTGTATGGTATAATGAATCTAGCCATTAGCCATTTTTATTATCACTTAGCCATTTTTATGGCTAAATTAAAAATTATATATTTACTTTATTGATCAGAAATATTTGGTGTTGAAAATGATTCAAATCAGTTAAAAAAAAAATTGGCAGAATATTATGACCAGTGCTGCCAAAACTTAATTTCTGTTTAATTTTTTAAACTAATATTCAAAAATTGATATTAAAACAGCTAAAACACCAAACTATATCTTTAAATATGCGTTCGAATTTTTTACTTTTAGCAACAATAACGCATTCGAATGGCATGTTGTATTCTTACCTGCGACGACGTGTGTAATTTTTAGAAACGTTTTTCACTGGACTATTTGAGATCCATATACGCCATTTATTTAATTATCAAAATATTCTCCATCGATTCCGAAGTTATCAAAGGATTATTGAAAATTTATATGGCTTTCGTATAAAAAGTTAATTGGCCCAGGAGTATTTTGCAGGAAAGGTTATTAAACGAGGTTTTAAAAACACCAGCACATGATATACGTGCGACCATATATTACGTTCTTTCAAATTTAAGAATCAACACAGGAATATTTATCAATTTCTTTCCATCTGTGCCTGTGTGAACATGCACAGCCTATCTTGTTTTTTTTATTAAATGTATGTAAATTCTTTTTTTCCAAAGAATTTAGCAATATTTTTATCAATAATTGTCAACACTGCCCTCTAAAATGGAAGGTTCCTTAAGCCTATTGCCTAATATTTCTAAGATATTTGAGAAGATACTCATGAACAAGCCATTGAAGCCGGATTCCCCGGGGATCCTTTTTAAACTTGGTACATATATATCTAATATGCCAACAAGCAATCACACCCATACATCACAATCATAATAACACTATTTATATCTGTAAACAAACATCCATCCTTATCGCGGTTGTCGTAGGTGTTTTTCGTGATTTGGATCCTGATTTTTTTGAATATGGAGTTTTCTAAGTTGAGTACTCTTGATTCTTTTGATTTTATTTTTCATTATAAAAGCTTTTCATTTCGGAGCATTGATTATGAGGACCTGTCTTATGCTATTTCCAATAAAATCCAATGCTTCTAGTTCTGACAGCTTGCATCTAAAGTCAAATATTCTTTGTTGATCAGAAATGTTTGGTATTCAAAATGGGCAAATTCGGTGAAGTAGAACCAGAGGGATGGATCAAAATATGAGACAACTTCTAAAATAGTTGATATTTTTGCTATTTTAAATATATTGCAAATAATATCATAAAAGTTTTGCACATATTTTTCTTTTGATAAGAATACAAGCTCTGCCTTTTTATCAAAAGAAAAGGTCCATAATTTCTCCAATCCCCCATCAAATTTCTTCAGGGAATAGTATTCATACATTCAGCATAAAACATAGGCATAAAACTCTTACAAATATCGATATCAGATTGAAATTCGACAAAAATATATATAATAATCGCCGTACCGAATTGTATGAACTTCGGACCATAATTGGTCATAGCTCCCATATAAGGACCACTTCCGAAAAACACTTAAATACACATGTGAATATGGATCCATAATTTTAGGTAGCTCCTATATAAGGCCCACATGTGGAAAATATTGTGTGTATGACTTAAAAATGCGGTATGGCGTATCTTTTGAACGCGGTTTTTGTTTTTATTAACTTATATGTCATTTTGAAGGTTACATACCTGTAATTTTGTCTCACTTTGTTATTGAACATTATAGTGTAAACAACAACGTTTTTTTTGCTTCCTAAACATATATCAGGGTAGTGTACTAATTTTGCAGTTTGGACTAATACTTGGTGATAATGTAAAATTATTGCAATCATTTTGTTGATGTTTAGTGCTGAGTTGAAAATTAGCAACCTTACTAAACATTAGTGATAGTGAGTTAAAAAATTTTGCACTCAAAATTATTTGATTTAAAAAAAGCAATCTTCAGTTAAACTTCTTTTTTTTTCTGCACTATTTTGTGAGTATGGTTAAATGCAGCTTTTTGTCGATTGCAAGTTAAAATTTTGCACTAATTGAGTGTAGTGCAGGTTTTTGCACTAAATCTGCGTTTAGTGATAGTGAAAGAATTATCACTAATTTTTTTGTGCTACTGAATTAATAACCATTATTAATTTTATTAAGTGATAGTGTAATGCTTATTTCAATCAACATATTTTCATTACTTGCGATGAAAAATGGACCTATTAAGATAACCCAAAGAGTAAGATATCGTATGTGAAGCCCTGCCAACCAGCCGAATTGACACCAAAGCCAAATATCCATGGCGATAAGGTAATTTGGTGGGGCATCTATTATGAGCTGCTGAAATATGAACAGACTATTACAGAGAACCTGTACCGAACGCAACTGATTCGTTTGAAGCGAGCATTGGCCAAAAAACGCCCAGAATATGCGTCCATTCATGAAACCGTAATATTCCATCATGACAAGGCTCGGCCATATTTTGCAATACCTGTTAATGTTGTAATACCTGTTAATAGTGCACATAGTGCATTTTCTCTTTACGCCACTGTTTTGTATTAAAGAAATAGTAAAATATTTTATAATTTTCCTCAATATGATATAAATAGATTCAAATTAAAATTTGATGGTGTTTTTTTTTTTAAACGGAAACACAAACGTTCTATATATTTGCTACAATTTCTTACGCTATTATTTTGGCTACACAAAATCTGGGTATTTTTCAAAAATACCGTTATAATAATTCTTAGAGAAAATTTTCTTATATAAGAATGAAGATCAATAAATGAGTTTATGTTGTATTTAATAAATATATCCCATGATAATTGCTTGAAGGTTCTGTGGTGCTATTTTTTTGACCGGCATACACTCTGCTGTAAATTCATTATTCATTTTCGTTAAAGGTAAATACTGTACACGACTTACGTCTCTCATTGTATGTACCTCCAATATTGATATTTTTTGAATTGACAATCTATACTCAAAATAAAATCATGTGATTGTATAAAGTTACTTTAACAATTTACTTTACAATACTAATTTTTTTTTTTATTTGTATCGCATTAATTTTTTCTAGATTATAACTTTGATGAGCAAACAAAATTTACAACAACAACTAAAATACCAACGAATTAAATAAATTAAATGTACTAAAAAATATTGAAGAATATAATAAAAACTAAATAGTGGTTGCAATAAATAAAAAAATTTAGAAAAAAAAACGTGAATATGAGTAGTTTTGTTAACTATAATGTAAGCGAAAGCAAAAAACAAGAACAACAAATAACTGAAAATCAAGAAAATAGTGAAGAAACAAATACTGCAACAACAGCAACAGCAGCAAAAAACAATCAAAAAGAAACAGAAACAACAACTACAGCAATAATAAGTAATAAAGTTAACAACAAACCTGATGAAACAACAAACAATGAAAATACAAAAACATTAAATGAAAATAAAAGTGAAAAAACAAACGTAAATAAAGTAACTAAAACGACGACATCGACAACAACAACTGTAAACAATTATGATAATAATAAAAGAAATAACGATGTTGTTGTTGTTGTTGCCTCCGTCGACAAAGATAAGTATGAAGATGATGTCGTTATTGCTATAGATAATAATCTCAATTTAAGTAATCAAACAGACGATAATAAATTGACAACAGCACAAATAAGTACAAGCACAGCAGCCGCTGCTGCCTTATCAGCAGCCACTTGTTGTGTGACAAATATGCCACCAAGCGATGTTGAGCAACAGCAAACACCACAGCAGCAACAACAAGTGGCATCTATTGATAATAAACAAACGGCAGCAACTTCTACCACCCATAGCATTGTGTTGCCAACAACAAAAACAATTGAAAGCAACAATGAAGAAGGTAAAACATTACAAACATTGACAACATCACCATTGCCTACTGTAATAGAGAGTAATGCAAAAGCATTGTCTACAACGTTGCCTACAGCAGCAGCAGGAACAACCTCGCCTTTGCCACCATTACCACCCGGTTTAACAGCTGGTCTTCATTTGCCACATATTTGCAGTGAACCCACTTTTGGCGTACAATTACGCAATAGAAATTTAGATGATCAACAGCACAACAATAGTAACAATAACAATAGCTCGCCAAATACAAGCGGCAGCGGAAGTAGTGCTCGTGATTGGCGCCCAAATACATCAGCGCCCAACTATAGTAGTGTTATCAAATCGGGCACTGTGAGTGCATCAGCCTCGCCCAATATGGTGCGTAAAACATCGGATTCGTCGGTTTTACTACCACGCCGCGTATCGTTTCCAAAAAGTGATAATGAATTGGTCACTGGCTATTTGGAACCAGCTAATCCTTGGGAACATGGTAAGTTGTATGTCCGTTATTATTATTTGTATCTATGTATTTGTTGAAATCAGGGATCAGAATGTTGGAAAATAACTGTTGGTAATGTTGCGGTTTTGTAGCAAAATACTGATATGTATTTATAAATTTTTATTTTTAAAATCCCAGATTTAGAAAAAAAAGAAGTAGAAAAATCACTACAACGAACAATGTGGTTCAAATCTATGTGAAAACCAAGGAATTTTATATTAGTGTGCCAATAGAGCGATGTTGTTTATTTTTATCAACTTTTTACTTCATATATATTTCGATAGGAAAATACTATAAATTTGGCACAACTATGTTTCACATAAAGGATCAATGTAAAAAAAATTTATTTCATCTACCCGTCGTTGTTAAGTTGAAAAATATAAAAAAAAGTATATCTTTAAACCACTATAATTTGATAATTCCAGAAAAAAAAAAAAAACTAAATTGTATGGAAGATATAGGTATATTAGCACATGGTGATTTTTGAAATTTAAAAAGATTGTTATGTTAACTAAATCTTAGTATAATTTTTAAGCAATTTAAAAAAAATGCTATTGAAAAATTTACTATTTTTACAAATCACTATTTCGACCATTGCATAAAGTAGGTCAAATGTCTATTCCGATTTACTAGTAATTTTTGAAGTCAGTTTTTTTTTAAAAAATTCTGCTTTATATTTAAAACAATTAAGTTTAATATATATTTTTTTTTCAAAATTTTACCATTTTTCAAACTTTTTTTAAAATTTTGATTTTGGTTATTTTTTATGACATGGCGGATTGAGATTGAAAAAAAACATATTTTGGAATTTATTAGTAATATGAGGATGTTTTTTTTAGAAAACTATTTGGACATCCATTACCGAAGATATTCGCGAAAAATAAAATAAAGTCATGATAAAAGACGAAAATTTCAAAATTTAAACTTGAATATCTTTTAAACTTAGTGAATTATACAGACATTTCTTTACTTTCCCACTTGCTTTATCACAATGTTTCATTCATTAAAATATGTCTATATATTTATACGTTACAAGCATTACAAAATGTTCCTAGCCAGAGGTGGTCGACTTTGACACTCTGTAACACACCTTGTATTCACAAATTTCTAAAAGCTTAAGTCCTCCTCTACTCTTCACTCATACATTATTTTAGTTTAGAAGATTCAGATTCATTACCACTATTTCTTCGATAGACTCCAGTGTGTGTTTCTTGAAAAAAGAAGAAATGAGACTTATAAATGAAGATTAAGAGGAAGTTAAGGCATAGGAGATTATATAGCATAAGAAGTCGAGTTTAAAGTTTCAGAAGAAGATGTCAGAAAAACTTTCGAAGCGGCTGCAGAAGTTTCTCCACGATTTGCGTTTCTAACCTGATTCATACATTTTTTCAACATTGACTTATATCTCGACAAGTGTCCTGATATTTTTGCCTCGTTGAAAAGTTTGAGACATCTTCGCATGGAGTTCTCTATGTCTGAAGAGCACCATTGAGGTCTTGCTTTCCCATTGCGTATAGAGGGTATGCACTTTGGGAGAGCGTATGAGCTTATCTTCAGACCATTCAATATCCTTAATGTCACTTATCATAACGAGTGACTTAATTTAACTTTCCCTCTTATTTAGAAAAGGGTTTACTCTATCAGATTTCATTTCTATTCAATATATCTGAAATAGACTTATACACTACAAATAACACAGTGATACAAAAGTGAATAATAAATCAGGGGTTCTCATGTTTTAGTTTTTCTCGATCACTTCGATTAATGAAATAACGGTATTCTTGAACTATGAAAACTTCAAAACATCGTAAATATGTTATTTTAAAACTAATGAAACTAACTTTAACACAAAAATATTTGTAAAAATAGGTTGGAAAATGCTTGGGTTACGGTAGTTAAAAGTCTGCCAGCTACGAGTATGTTTAAAAAAAAAAGAATTTGCATTAAAAAACGAAAAGTTCGAAAACATATTATCACAAAAATTAGCTCATTAATATCTTAATTGATTTTTATTTGCTTATGTGCTTTGGAAAGCTACTTCAGCATGCTTTATCACTTAAATAATTTTTACTGCCTCAAGATCAATTTAGAGCGTGAAGAAAATTAAAAATTGTTTAAAAAGTATCTTCAGTTTGAAAGATAAAATATATATATTTTAAATAAAAAATAAGATTTTTTGAAGATGTAACTTTGAGAATATAAATTTGCTAAAAAAAAGTACTAAACGAAGTGATCGAGATAAACTTCAAGTATTTCAAAAATCAATGGACTCAAATAAAACAGAATTGCTATTTGAGAACCCATGCTTCATTTTGGTGTAGCATAGTGTAGAGCAAAATGTTATCTAATTTGAACTATGTCTGTTAAAAAGTACTGTGTTTAATTAGCGCGTGTCGTTTTTACAAAAATTAAAGCAACGGCTCTCATATGGTTCTCAAATAAACATTCGAGCACATGATTCTATTCTAGATATCTGGTAAAATAATTTATTTCGATTTATTTATTATGGATGCTGGTGAAACAAGAAATAATTGACATGAAATGTAACTTGTGTGCTATATTACTAAGTACACCATTTCAAGTTGAAATTGATATGTATCCATATTTAATATTGCGAAAATGCAAATTGAAATTGAGAAATCCAAATTAATATTGGGAAAATACAATTTGTAATCTGAAATCAAATTTAATATTAAGTAGAAATTGTAATTCAGAAATGCAAGTTAATATTGAGATAACCCCAATTGATATTGAGAAATCGAATTTAGTATTATTTAAGACATACAATTTTATATTCAGAAAAAACCGATTGGAATTGAAAAGTTGAAATTATTCAAAAAATTAAATGAATTTCAATTTGTTATAATTTAATTATGAAAATTTAATTCTTTCGAACCTTTGGATACAGTACATATTGCCAGTATAATTTAATAAATGTTAAGGTAATTCACTTCACCGTTTTTACCACAAACATAATAATCATACGTATCATGTACGTAGTTATTCATCAAATCATTTAAAATTGTTTATTATTAATTACAACAAATTCCTTTAGACTTATTATGTACGGAATATTGTCAATATAATTTAAAAATATTGTTGCGAATTTTAGATTGCTTGTTACAATAAAATGCGGAAGTTTTTAATATTTTGTCGTCATACATGTGTTTCTTTCTGAAAAAACTTTACACTTTAATCACTACTATCACTTTCCTTACTTACAACACACTTCCTGTGATTTATTTCAATTAAATTGATTTATTTATTTATTTATTTTCATTTATTCAAACTATGTATGCATTTTTTTTTGTTTAATTTCTCGCAAAATTTATATTTGTTTGTAAACATTCAAATACATATTTGCTGATTTGAGTATGCAATAATAAGTCGTGAGTATGCTTATAATAATTTCATATTTTTTTTGTTCAAAACAAAAATGACGTCTTCTCCGACGACATGATGTCTCCTTTGTTTGTGCTATATGAACTTGTATGTATTTGGTCATACATTATTGCAATACATACATCCCTTGTTTGCTGTTGTTTTTTTTTTTTTTCGGTCTCATTCCATATGATGTGTTGTGGTGGGTGTTTGTTTGTTGTGTGTGGCTGTTATGGTCGCTAAAAACCCCTTGTTCTTTTGCCAATTTTTATAAATGTATGTATTTTTTCTGCTATTTATTAATAATTTTGTTTTTCGTTGTTGTCTCAACAAACCATTGCTGTATAATGTGTGGCTGAGAATGAATCATTTTTTGATTCATTTCACATACATTTTTAAAATTTACAACATTTATGACTAAATAGGTGACATTTGATTTAATATTTATACATATTTCTATTTTATCCTTATGTATTTTATTAAGTACTAGCTGAACCCGGTCCGCGTTGCTGTCCCTTAGAAAACATCTGTTTTATATTGTATCTCGATCTCGATTTTAATATAGAGTGTCGGACAAAGTCGATAGGATAATCGACGGCTTATTCTTCGTTCATTACTGTGTCAATCGATTTGTATTTTAATGTTTCGCCAGGCAGTTTCATATGTATTTCCTTATTGAGCTTGTTAACATCATAATTTGTTGGTGACAAAATTGCATGTTCTCACAGACAATCCAAATTTTTGTAGTTGGTTGTAAGACTTGGGACACGGCTTGAATATTCGTTTGCATTTGGCAGAAGTTCATTTGTGGGGGGATCAATTGGAATTTTTACATTTCCGGTGTTGAACAATTGTTTTGAGAATGTTTCGACAGAAGGATATTGCAGCAAATGCACACCAGTGAAATGAATTTGAAGGAACTTCGCATCACCATTGGGAAGCGGGAGCAATGATATGGTACATTTGGCCTTGAACTTTAAAGGTGGGCATGAATCCGACGTCATTTGAAAGCATGAGTTGTATTTTTGGATATTTTGAAGGAAGTGCTTGGAAATAGAATTGGCGACGGAAATGTAACTTAGTACCAGCTCAGGCGGCTCAATAACTGGTAGCAGAATAACTTTACCGGAACTTCAAAACTCTGAAAGCGGTCGTCCCTCTAATTCCTGCTGTCATCATACTTATGCCAGCAACTTTAAATCTAGTCTTTCGATATGGTGTTGAGGTGTCTCTGCAGCACTCGCTGAAGATGTACTGCGCATTTGCTGAAGCCGTGATTCTTGATACACTTTCGAAAACAAATTATATTTGAATAAAACCGTTATTTTTATTAAGAGGGGAATGCGGATAGTTATTCAAAATATAATTTTTTTTTAATAGATTTCATAAAATGAAAATGTCTTATTAATGCAAGAGTAAACAAAATTGTCTATCATCGACTGATAATATAAAAGAACTTTAATAGTACCGGACATGTGTTGGAATGTATTCCTTTCTTCGATTACACCAAATCATTCACTTCAGAGTACACCACTGTGAATTAACATTTTCGGAACATCATTAAGCAAATTAAAAAAAAAAAAAAAATTGGTTGGACAAAATTATTTTTTAGAATTTTTTTCCCAAGTTTTTTTTACAACAATCACTGACCTTTTTTGTATATAGGAAACTAAATAAATTATCTATAAGAATTGAAGATAAGGTCAATCAACAATTTACAATAATATTTTATTTTTTCCATAGACCGAAAATCAAAAATCTGACTTTACAGTGTTACCTGCTAGGCTTTTCAGAATATTCCGTGAACATTTTATCAAAATCGGTCCAGCTTGTTTTGGGAGCACACGGAACGTACATAGACACATCTGTTTTTATATATAGATAGGCATTAGCGGTAGAAGATTAGTTCCGGAGATGTTTATATACCTTTTTTACCTTTTAAAATTTGAATTTCCAAAAATCCCTTCTAAGTGGATCTACAAATCGTGCGAGGTACCTACATACAAAATACCGAATGGACCTAATGTCCTAAACCATCTTCAGAAAATTTCCTTTTCCATGAAACCGGTTTGGAGCTAATCGGTTGGATAGTTTCAGAGTCTATAACGGACATGGGTAGAAACATTTTTTGTATTTTATATATATAGATTTTGATGTGTTTAATTCTGAAATGCCCGCAGCCAAGGAGTATTCAATTTTAAAGGGACGCGCTGCACAGTGGGGGAAATTAAAAAAAAGTGGAAATAAATCTGTAACTTCTAAACGAATGGCCAGATTTTAATAAAATTTCCCACGGCTTTAGAGGAGGTGTTGATATGTTTAAGTTTTGAAATTTTTTAAGAAAATCGAGAAAGAATTGGATCCGTATTAGCAAAAA
Organism: Calliphora vomitoria; assembly: GCA_942486065.2. NCBI lineage: Eukaryota > Metazoa > Arthropoda > Insecta > Diptera > Calliphoridae > Calliphora > Calliphora vomitoria. The sequence continues at coordinate 48,708,846 of OW818030.2, read as the reverse complement.
AGCAGACAAAGGTAGGTTAAAAAAATTAAATTTTACATTTAAAATGCGAATAACTCACAAACTATAAGAGATAATATATGGCTAAAGCAAATGGCTTTCAAATCGGATCGCAAACAAAAATTTGGCATCATTTTTAATTTGTGATATACCCCACTTAAACATATCAACACCTCCTCTAAAGCCATGGGGAATTTTATTAAAATCGAGCAATTCGTTTAGAAGTTACAGATTTATTTCCACTTCTTTTTTTTTCATTTCTCCCACTGTGCGCTGTAGGGACTCAAAGTAGGGCACCTTCAAAGATTTTTTATATTTTCTTTTATAATCAAATTTTTTTTTTGAGTTTCTTAAAATAAAATTTGAATAAAAATGTTGATAAGTTGGTTACATAGTTTCAAAAATGGGTCTTACCGAATTTGTATTCAGAATATCGGATGAAAAAATACGAAAATTATACGTATACAAATTTCAGAGGGTGGACAAACCAAACACCAGCCTTTTGGAACGTTTTAATAACATTTTTTTTTTAATTTAATAAAAATTCTTTGTCAATTGGACCAAATTATATGTTAAATTTGTTGCACATAACAAATGTAAATTTGGATAAAAAAAAAATAGTTAAAAGGTTTAATCTTGGGAGAACATATTTTCGAAATCGGTTTTCAAACCGCCATTTAAAAGATACCAAATTTTTGCATAGTAATAAAAAAATTAAAAAAAATTCTTACTACACAAATAGTCAACGTGTTTTAATTATAAGTAAGAGAAAGTTAGGAATTGAATCAATAGGTTACAACACAACATAATAAATGTTTATTTAAATAGTAAGAGCGTGTGCCAAACAGTAGCAATGTTCTATGCTAAATTACAATTTTCCTATGGTGGGAAAATTTTAAATTTTTGTTGTGACAAATGAAATATATTTTGACTCAAATACATTTTGGCAATTGTCTAGAAAATCCAAAGTACTTAATAACAAATTATTTGTTTTTCACTTTTAATTGATATATTTTAATTTTATTGAAGATTTAAAAATTAAATACAAATGAAATTAGAAATATATATTTTAGTTTCGTATTGTTTTTTTTTATCATGCTATTGGCTAATTAAATTTTATTCACCTCATATCTGTCAAAAATTAAATTTTTCATACACTCTAACTGAAACGGTACTTTTTATATTTTATTTTAACATACGTATTCTGAAATTAATGACAATTTAAAATATATTTTTACAAGTTGGAAGTGCATATATAAATTTGTCATTCCGTTTGTAATTTCTACATTTTTTATTTGCGACCCTACAAAGTATATACACATGTGGATCATAAAATAGGAGTGTGCATTACTATGTAAAGATTTATTTCAATAAGGAATATTTCGCATTTTTTATTAAGGAAAACTTTCCAAAATGAAAATCAAGGATTTCCACAAGCGAAAAGATGTCCTGTGAAAAATTCTAGATTTTTTTTTTTAATTTAAATTTATTTCAGACTTGGACAATACACCTATTTGTATTAGGAAAACTTCAAATTCAAATAAGGATTTGTCGAAGTCGGTTATTGTTTTGGATAAATAATAATTCGGACTGTTAATTGCTGGTATATCCTCCATTACTTTTGTCAATAACTGTTGTTATCCTCAGCAGGGACGAAAATACATTACGATAGGTGTTTACCTGGTAAAAATACCAAAATTTCGGAAAATTTTTGAAAATTTCCTTGTCATTACTACAGAAAAGCTTAGAAATGTTTTTATTTAATTTGTCTTATAGTTTTTCTATTGAATTTAGGTCGGAAAAATGACTTGGCTACTAAAAAATTACGAAGGTCTTCATCCAAAACTACGCGCTCCCCAAATTCGATGAGGCCTTAGAGTCATTATTTTGTTGAAGTCTACATTATGGAGGCATATTTTTTCTCACAATGTGGGAGCATAACTGTTTTCAATAAATCCTTGCACACATAAATATCCATTGTATTTTTAATAACGGGTATTGAACCTATTCTATTCAAAGTAAACCAGCTCCATAACATGAGATTTTTATTTGGAAAATTGCAGAATGAACTCTTATTCTTTCGGTGATTTTCGGTTCTTTTCCGCACCATTACCAAATTCGCCAAGCCAAACTATTACCTCATATTAAAATTTGCGTGAATAAGCAAGATAATGGTTTTAGTTATTCCAATCGATAATTTTGCTTCGAGGAATCATTTTTGGGCCATTAGGAATGATATTACCTTGCTAGTTACACTTAAAATCCTTTTAGAGTACTTGCTATGCCCTCATTTAGTTAAAGGACTATAGGATTATCAGCAGCTGGAGAGGTGTTTTTATTCTCTCCACATCTCCTAAAGTTCTGTGTTAGTTAAAATGCCATTGTAACGAAGTTTTCTTACCATTCAAAGGATTTAGTAATAATATTTTAGGTTTTTTCTTGTTCCCAGTGCTGCAGAACTAGTTGCCGATCCTTGCAACTAAAAAGATGACCACGTCTCCTCAAATTAGTTTTTAATAAATTTGAATGTGAAATTTATTCGTAATTAGTATGATTTTAATGAAAATCATATTTTTTCTATAAAAAATTTTAGTTTTGCCACCTTACAAAAAACACACCAATTTTATTGTCCAAGTCTGAATGAAATTTAAATAAAAAGAATTCTAGAATTTTTCACAGGATAGATTTCCGCTAGTGGAAATCCTTGATTTTCATTTTAGAAAAGTTTTCCTTAAAAAATTATTCCTAATTGAAGTAAATTTTTACAATTTATATGCTTTTTTTTAAAGTAATGGCCACGCCTATTTTATTGTTCACATGTGTATATTCTGGATCTTTGTAGATAGCGAAGTCGATATAGTCATGTCCGTCAGTATGTTGAAATCAACTTTCAGTAGCCCCCAAATAACTTACATACATGATTCATACATTAATATATCGGGAATTCTTCCGGATCGGTTGATATTTAAAATCGAGAAAATCGACCCACTAATGGCTGATATATAAGGGAAAAACCGGGACAACCTCTATTTTTGGCCTATTTTTGATCTATATCATTAATATAGACAAAAGTGGATACCCGACGTGTGCTACTACGCTAATAATTCTTTATTAATGAAAGGGTTTTTATGAAACCAGTTTGGAGCTAATCGGTAGGATAGTTTCAGAGTCTATAACGGACATAGGTAGAAACATTTGTTTGTGTTTTATATATTCAAACTAGCTTAACCGGCAAACGTTGTCCTGCCATACAAATTATTTCTAGTGAATATTTTGGTTGTTAAATAAAAAATAACGAATGTATTCTAAGAGAATTTGGCATTTTAGGTATTTTTGATGCCAAATGATATAAAAAAATGGGTGGATAGGGACATCCTAATGACCTAGCGGTATGAAATGTACTTTAAGACCTATTCTCGTACCTACCAAAAATATATAAAAAATTCATAAAAAATGGTAAATATGTATTGATATTTGGATATTGCTCATACAAAATACTAAAACCTCGGCTAAAAAATGGGTGGATGAGGGTCGGTTGATAAAAATTTGGATTATAGGTAATTTTGAATGCCAAATAAAAAAAAATGCAAATAAAAAGTTTTTGGCAAAAAAATTTTAAATACAAATTCTGGATAGGGACACCCTCATGACCTAGCGGTATGAAATATACTTTACGACCTATTCTCATAGATCCCAAATATATATACAAAATTTCATAAAAACTGGTTTAGTCGTTTCGGGGGAGTTCAAACACATGTGACACGAGATTTTTATATATTCAAATTAAACTATAAACACTTTAATCTCAAATAATGTTAAATACATGTGAAATTTCAGATCAACTTTTACTATGAAATTGGACTTATCATCTAGTCTCAAACTTTGTCTTGGAAATATTTTCTTCATAACAATATTTGTTTGCCTAATCGGAATTCCCGGATTTACATTTTCAAAATCCCGAATTCCGGGATGGAAAAATCCAGTCCCGTTTCACATCTCTAATTTATATGCATAATGGAAATAGAGTATTGTAAAATAAATTAATCAAAATTTTTATCCATAAAATATGTGCAAAAACTTCAGTTTTTATTATAATGCTAAATCTCCGAAATCGCAACGAAAATTACGAACATTTTAGTAATAATATTACTTAGTTAGTATGTACTTAGTTCTAAAAAACACAAATTTTGGGTTATGACCTTCTTGGCGCAAATGAACGATATATACATATTTTTCAGCTTGTTTTGTTAACTTCTAGTTTTTTTTCGTTTCATCGTTGTGAATTTATAGTATTTTTCAATTTGCTTTATTTTGGCCATATCAAATAAAAATGTGATGTCATCGACAGTAATTTCAATGACAAAAATGTGTAAAAAAACATAAACACTCTTACAAAAAATAAAAACAAAAACCAAAAACACAAACACAAACAATACTCAAAAGTATAAAACAAAAAACAAGTAAGTGTATTATATTCGGCTGTGTCGAATCTTATATACCCACCACCAATATAATATTCACACCGATTTTTGTACATTTTGTATAAAAACATTTATTTTTTATTAGATCTATCAAAATTTTGTATGCATACCACTATTCTACAGATATCTATGTATCATAGAACCGTTTTTTTTAGATCCACAAGAGTTTGATGAATTTCGATCGATTTCATATGCCATTTTTGTTTCAATTGTAAAATTATTGCCATAAATGCAACTCTGATGAAAACTAAAAAATTGAAAAATGTATTTAAATACATACATACATACGTGCCTATTTAATTCGAAAATTTAAATAAAATGGGTATTGTTATAGCAATTTCTGTAATTCTTTTTGAAGAAAATAATAAAATGCATATATTATAATAATAAATCACTCCTCAAATTTGCTACATCCACTTTGTTACGTTTTGTAAAGCCCCTGGCTATATCTGGATGATTTTCCATACATTGAATTATTGCGTCTTCCTGTAGTGAATCCTGATGTTTTCCCCAATAAAATTAAATCGATACAACAAATCGAAGCATGTAAACACTATTTAAAGAAAATTGCAAAAAAGTTGTGATAAATATCAACTTTTTTTGGATGTTCTCTCCCATTTTGGTACATAACTGGTTCTATTTGACCGATTTTGTCCATTTTCAATACTAAATATTCCTGATCAACAGAGAATATTTGGAGACAAATTCTTCCCCCTAAGTCCTTCCATATAGGCACTGTCGTTCCTTCAACTGACAGACAGACTGACGGACATATCTAGATCGTCTTAGAATTTTATAAGGATCCTGAATTTATATACTTTTGTGGGTCTGCGATGAATATTTCGATGTGTTACAAACGGAATGACAAAATCAATATACCCCCCATCTTTTTGGTGGTGGGTATAACAAGTATGTACATACGAGTTTGAATATAAATTCGAACAACGTGCAGAATACTTTTTCTTCTTTTCGTTATATGCTACAAGTAGATACATATATATGTATAGTATACACTCCTCGAAATAAGTATATGGCACACATTTATTTTTGTAATAGCTAAAAAGATTTTTATTAAATTAGACAATATTTTAAAATAGAACTTTTGTTTTTTTCCGTACCATAATAAATATTAAAAGAAATTAATAAATAAAAATTATATAAAATTTTCAAAACAAAATGATTTCAACTCTTTTTGAAATTTGTTTCATGGTACGATATTTAAAATAATGGTTGACTTTATGGATTTAAAATCGACTTTTCGGCTTTTGTAGTAAGGCTGTATGATTTATAGTGAGTAATTTTGCATTGAAGATTTAAAAAAAATTTTAAAAGTTGTTTGTAAAGCTAATATTAATTGAACATTTTATGTAATTCTTATTAAATAATAATCATATGGAAAAGAGTAAAGTTTTTACCAAATCATGTGAAAAGATTATGGTGTTGCTGGGTAGAATATGTATAGATCGGATGCTCTTGATGTGATAGTCTTAGACTACGTCTTTGATACAACTCAGACATATTTAATGAAATGTGGCGGAGTTGTGTCTAGATCAATTGGTACTAATGGAATTCTAAAAGGACTTCTTGGTGGCATTTTGTGGTACATATTTCTTATGTTTGACTTAGATTGAATAATGGTATGAATTCTGTGAAGTTTGATGTCTTAATAGTTGTAGGGTTGTCAATTATTCGAGTTTTATTTTGATCGAATAGAAGCTTATAACGAATAAAAATATTAAATTAAAATATTAAAATCAATTATTTGGCTACGCATTGTGGTACGGAATGGTCACATTTTAAATGACTTTACTGTATAGATCCAGCTGAATTTGAGCAATGTGCCACATATCGTCTAAAGTCAAAAGAAATTTGTTATCATTGGTTTGCAGTGATCCTCGTTGGCTGATGAATCCACCAACATCGTTTATAAAGAAGTATTAATGATGCCGCCAGCCCAAACTCCTCTCTTTTTGTGGATTCAACCATCTTCTTTCTTCAATATTTTAATAAATTACTTTTTTTAATTTTCAACTGGAAAAAATTTATTTATTCGAGAATCACTGGTCGCATAATTTTTAATTCTAAATTGAAAAATATATTCATCGAGTTATTTAAATAATTTGTATTCAAATGGCAATCCTATTTGTATAATTATTTTCTCATACTTCTGTTGAAGTATACAGGTGGTCCTACTCTCTTATTATATCTCTGTCGGTTAATCGATTTGATACGAATGTTTACAAATTATTTTTATAAGCTTATGATGTCATTCATGATTTTGTTAATACAACCCTATAGAGATTTGAGCAATAATTATTTTAATTTCACGTTGCTAGGATTGGTTTCCTCTGCTGTTCATGGTGGCAGCAGATTTGTGAAAATGTTATAGAGTATTATGAGAACCTCTTAACACCTCTTGAGACTGTCGGACAGTGATATGTTCTCATATAAGCAATGGACAAAAATAGAATGAGTTATCGTTGACAAATAAAAATTGGTTAACTATTACATTTTGGCAAGATGAAGAAAATATATATATTTTTTAAGTTCTGGCCAAAACAGACAAATTATGTTTTTTTATTATAACAAATAAAGGATGATGATCGACCGATATAAACGATCGATGGCTTTCAGTAAAAAAATATTGAACTTCAAAAGCTAAAACAAAGAATAAAAATATATTAAATCCCATAATTTTTTGTTAAAACTTGCAATGTTTCATAATTTTAAGAAATATTTTATAAAAAACCAAAAAGCCACCAAACCATCAAATTGAAAATTTCATAAATGAGAATTTAGATTTATTGTAAATCTGAAATTTAATAGTTTCCATCCGATAGGACAACTAATGTTTATACCCTACACCACTATAATGAGTATGGTATATTGGATAAGTGCTGATCTTTTGTAACGAGCAAAAATATTGTCCCAACGCCCACCATAAAGTATACCAATCTGCTCATGATCACTTTCACTGAGTCGATTAAGCGATGTACGTAATCAAACTACAGATCGCAAATTCTAAGATAATTTAGCACATATTTTTATATTGTCCCAAGGTCGAAGCCTATTGAATTTGGTTAGAATCAGTTCATTATTTCTCCTAGCCCTAATACAACTGTCCTATCTGAAAAAAGTTAAATTCTCATAAATATCTTAATTATATAGATATCTTAACCAATTTAGCACAAATAAGTTTTATATAAGCTGAAATCGCATTACCAAATTTAGTACCGATCGGTCCATAGTTTTCCATAGCTTCCATATAAGGACCACTATCGATAATTTTATTAATGATCACAAATCTGAAATATATTAGTATCCAAACAAATTCATAAGCTCCCATATAAGGCCCTACAATTTCAAAAGAAAACTGTTTATAATGATATACTCGGTATAGGGTATTATACGGTTTTTTTTTTGTCTTAAAGATAATACTTAGGGCTCTTTAAATGTAAAACCAAATAGTAATATTCCAACAAATTTTAAATTTCGAGCATGTAATAAACGTTAAGTTATACTTGTTGTTAGTTCATTAAGTAATGATGATACAATAAAAATGAAAAAAAAAGTTATTTAAAGTTGAGCAGAATAAACATCCTCAACAATTGTTTACAATTCCTTAATTTTTATTCAAAACGAAATTAGTGTAATTAAAAATGATTTTTTTACAATTATTTTAGCTAACCTTAAAAATGTATATATTTCTCAATAAAATTTATGTTGAAAATGTGACGAATAAGAGCTAGTTTCTGGGATAAAGATAATCTACATTCTTCGTTTAAACCTAAATTAAACTAAAAATTGTGTTTCTCATTTATTGTTTATTTTGTGTATAATCTAGGTTTAACTGAGTTAACCTAAGTATAAAATGCCAAAGCACAAACAACTGAAAAATAAAATAAACAATTCAGCACAGCAGCTCTTTGTTTTGATTTGCTTAATTAACATCAATATAATTTTCAATATACATTTTATATACTTTAATGTCACTTTTTCTTTTACAAAGTTAAAATTTACAATATTTATATGAAAAGTATTGAGGAATGCACATGTGGTTTGACTGAAAAGTATGGCAATGTTAACAAAATTGGCAGACGGTAATCCAGTAGTGAGAAACACAATCATTGGTTAAATCCCGTCTAAATATATTTCAGGTTTAATATAACAGCGTGTTAAGCTGAGTTTAACTGACAAGTAAGAAACTAGCTCTAAAAGAAATATTTATTACACGAATGTGTAAATTAAAATCTATTGAACAAAGCACTGTGCGTCGGTGTACCTTGCATTATTTCAAATTGTTTCATTATATTTTTTGTATCGACATGTTTAATGTCAATTATGTTCATTTGTTGTTAATCTGAATAAAATGAGTAACGAGAAAAAAGTGCGTACTAAAATTATTAAATATTTTCAACAAAATCCAACTTGGACCTACAAAAAGTTGGCCAAACAATCAAAGGTCTGCCGTCAAACTGTTTCCAATGTTGTTAAACAGTACCGGGAGAACTTGTCCGCTGATAGAAGCCCTGGTTCAGGTAGAAGGAATGCTCCACCAGATGTTTCTAAAGCCAAAAGAATAGAAAGCTTTTTCAAAAGAGCTCCCAACACATCCGGTAGGAAAGGAGCCCGGTTAGCTCAGTGCACGGACTATTTGGTAGGAAAAGTTAAAGCCAATGCAGGTTTATAAACATACACGGCTCAAAAAGTTCCTGACAGGAACTCTGCTAAAAATTTAGAGGCCAAAGACAGAGCACGGAAATTGTATGTTAAGAATTTCTCGATCTCAGTCCTTACTCATTTGTCATGTCAAGATGTTAAGATGTTAAACTAGAGTTTCATGTTCGGTTTGAACAGAAAAAATTGTTTTTGAAATTAAATATGCATAAACTGATAATTATCACAAAATCTAATCTGTTACCAAAATTATGCAAGGTATATGTATTATATAATTAGCCATTTTGATGTTATAAAAATAAATTAAGACTCTATTGAAACAAAATCAGTTGATAATATATAAATATAGCGTTATCATTATTTACCGTTAAAATATCGATATTATCGTAAGTTCTTCCCTGGGAAAAAACTTCCGGTTGATACAGATGTAGCTGAGTTATCAATCTTTGCCCGCGTGAGACTCGGGTAGTTGGAAAGACCGATATATAAACGTACCTTTATTATTTTATAAATATTATATTTTCTCAATAATAGCTGATAAAGTAATGCAGCTTGTTTTTTTTTTTTTTTTTTTTTGTACATTATACTTATTTCGAGCAGTGTATACTTATATACATATGTATATAGTAAACACATTAATACATGTTTGTTTTTGTTTACTTTACCCTACATTACTTGTGTTGGATACTTCAAGTTAATATAGTATGATTGACAATACCTTTTCTTAAAGACTCATTCATCATATTGTTTAGAATGGAAAAGTACTCTTAAAAATATAACAATTGATTAATTATTAAATGATATTGAAATGATATTGAAATAAAATTGGAACAAATTCGTTTTTTTGTCATCCCTTTCTCCTTCTCTTTTACATAGTTGTATATTTTAAAATTGTAATTTTGGTTCTGTATGGTTTTTTGTAGTCTCTTAATATTTTTAAACACCATTTTAGTAGGGCATACTGTAACTAACTAATTCTTTTTCACTGCGAGCTTACATTTTTATGTGTCGAATTTTTTAAATTTGGAATTTATTTAAAAAGTTCGTATTATAGATTTTGGTACGAATTTACTGGAAAGTAGCCAATCGAAACTCAACATCTATAAATCTAAGTCTTAGGGGGCATTTACATTATGACTTTAAGCCATGACTTAAAATCATGGGCTTTTTTTTGTACTAGCAAATTCTGAAGTCTACACAAAAGGCAAGTTTTCTGTTTTTCATGACTTTTTTTAATACTCAGCTTTGATCCCTTTTCTAATTGGTTGTTGATAGGATTATATGACAAAAAAAAAAAGGCAAGTACGGTTGAAAAAAGGCATCGTATAAATGAATGGAGATTTTCGTTGGGGTTTTAAAAGAGAAACCAAAAAAAGGACATGACTTTAAATCAACGTGTAAATGTCGACTTACACGTTACTGGTTAGGGTAATCTATAAACCATAGATGCCTACTTAAATAACATATTGATATTTTGTTGGTGCCTCTCGTTATCTATCACTCTACGTTATTTAACACTATCATTTTTCTCTATAAATTTTTTTACTATTAAAAGAAAACAAACAACAACAACAAACAACCAAAAAAACAACAACAAGAATCAAATAGAAATAAATAATAACAAAAAACATGAAATAAAACAAAAAACAACTCCTCGTCTTTTACGTCATTTGTTTGTTTAAAGTCATAACAAATAAGTTGTGAATTAAATTTGAAAACTTAATAGTTACTTGATATATAGAATGATAGAAAAATAGATATAAAGATAGTGAGACAGACTGATATACAATTTGTATATGTCTGTATATAAATACATACAAACATGCGTGCTAAAACTATTAAACTGTTTATAAACACAATCGCAAAATTTATTTAATTATTGAAATTTGTATTTTATGACCGCTACCATTATTACTTGTTTGTTTGTTTGTTTAAAATAAAAACCTGGAATATTTATTATACTCTTGAATTTTTCTATAGTTTTAAGAATAAATTTAATTTAATTGAAAAAGTTGTTATTTGTAAATTTGTTCAGATATCAGTTTGACACTTTGATTATGTTCTCAAGTGTCCTTTATTATTAAGTGTCCTTAGCGAAAGTAGCACTTTGTGTTCGTCTAGAAATTCTATTTTATTTTATTATTTTTTTTTTTTTTGTTAGAGATAATCTAATAAGTAAATGTAAGGTCATGTGTGACTTTTTTTGTAGGAGATTTAAATTGGCAGTAATAACGAAAAAACGGAATGAATGACAAAATATTAATCTATAACTGATATTCTGAAACACGATTATAATCTAGTGAAATAGGAAGAAATCCTTAGTGAACACCGCACAGTGCAGCGTAATAGACGATAGTTACCTATACCTTCATGTTATAAATAAGGTAGTAGAAGTCAACTTAAATTGGGTTGAAAGATCACAAAAGCAAATTTTTTCACAAAATTTGTAGATTATACAATTTTTTACATACATAGACATAAACTTTATTTTGCAATACATCGTTCGTTCACCTTTTTCACGTTTCAATGTTTGCTTAATTTCTCTATATTGGGTATTTCATAAAATAAATAAAATATTCTATTAAATAAAAAGCATATTCATGCAAACTCTCTCGCTTTTTGAATACATGAAAAGCTAGATTATACATTAAAAAAGTTACATGATTTACCTTTCAAATAGAAGCGGTTTTTTGAAAATCAGTTGGAAAATGGCAACAAATTTTAATTTTCTTCGTGAATCAGTAAAATATGATTTTTTCTTATTTTAGTGAAAAAGCATACCAAAGTAATAATACATATCGCACTGGTTCCTCTAAAGAGGGTTAACTCAAAATTTTTCAGTAGAGGCAAAAAACTGTTTTTTTAATACATTACAATGAAAGTTGAAGACGAATACAACTGTATTAGTTCTTGCACAAAGTGAAAACTTGAAAATTTTGAGTTGACTCTCTTTAGAGAAGTAAGTAAATAAAAATCAATTCTTAAATGAACGAGTTATGCTAATATATGTGATAACATGTTTTTCCACTTTTTCAGTTTTTTTCACATAAATGCTTGATTGTTTTTTATAAATAACATAGCCAACTGTATTTTGCTGTAGTTGGGGAGCATTCCGACTTTAAACTGCTGTAACTCAGCCATTTTCCAACTGATGTTTACAAATCTTTTTCTATTTAATATACAAAACTTATAACTTTTAAATAAAAGAAACAATTTTAAAGAATACCATTAGAATACCATTATTTCACTAAAACGAAGTGATCGAGAAAAACTAAATATGTTTCCGTACTGTATGTACTCGAACAAAACAGAATTGCTACATGAAAACCCCTGCATAATTTGTTCGTTCACTTTTGTATCACTATAGAGTGAGTCAGAAAAAAGTTAAATAAAACTTAAACGGTTCAATATAAAAATTCTCAAAAATACGTTAATTTAATCAAATATTGTAAAAATTCATTTACACATTAAAATATTGGAATATTTCTCGGTATTCATAAATGTATCCACTTTTTCCTGAAATCCTCACATTAAAGATTTTATAGTTTTGCCGTATAGTTTTGAATACCACTCAATTGCCTTTTTTCCATAGTGGCATGATGACAAATTGGTCCAAAAATATAAAGGCACTCTGTGCTGTTTTAAGAAAGGTAGAAACCGTTTTTGTAGACACTCCGTAATATATATTTCTATGTTTATCGTGCCTGATGTCACAAATGATTGACTTCTTTTGTCACAACTGCAAATGGCTTGCCACACAAGAAACTTCTTGAGGAATTTTGTTTGTTTTTTTGTCTGGTATTGTTCTTGAACATTACCTCGTCCATCAGCCACATAAAAATCTTGTCCCGGAAGTAGTGAAAAGTCTGCCAGTACATAAGTTTCATTGTCCATCACACAATAGGTGTATTTCGTGGTTCGACTTCATTTGTTATATACCTTTTTTTCTTCCTGATAAACCTTCAGATCTTTTGCTATTTTTTTGAAAGTCCATATTGGAAGTTTTAATTATTTTTTCACGAACTTTTTTTCGCTGCCCATTTTGACCGAAATAACAGTTGAAAATTAATGATTTAGAAAAGATAATGTCTGACATATTTTTAAAAGCTGATGTGATTAAAAAAATAATAAATTGTTGGACCAAGAATAAATTATAGCTGGAATAGTGTGTATAAGTTTTTTCTGACTTACTCTTTATGTTATTTTATCGCATTTTTCCCATTCGAATTCAATAGGAAAAAAATCTCGGGTGTAAATGTGACCTTAGTATTAATTTAGAGGTTAAATATTTATTCCGGGTTAAATATATAAACATATAATGGGCGATATCTAGAAAACGCTTTATTCAATTTATAATATTTGTTCAGATTCGAGATCAGCTTGTATAAATAAGTAAGAAATCGTATATTATATGTGGAAATTAGACAAGATAAGCTAAATTTCAACATTCTTGAAAGATCTGGCAAAATTCCAAAACATCCACAAGAAATATTAAAAAAAAAAACGTTTTTATATTTTTAATCACTAGTGATAAAATTTTGAACCTTTTTCGGAAACCCTTCCATTAACGTTTTTATAATGCTTTCTGTCACTTTGCTCGACCAGGTAGTCCATTTCCGTTTAAAATCTACCACACTTTTGGACACCTTTTTTGTGCTCTTCAATTCTCTTTTAACAAGAGCCCAATATCTCTCCACTGGCCTTAGCTACGGGCAGTTTGGAGGATTTGCCTCTCTTGGTACAAATACCACATTATTGTTCTTGTACCACTTAATACCTTGCTTTCATAGTGACAGGATACCAAATCAGTCCAAAAGTAAGTGGACACATTAAGAAGTCTTATGAAAACATTCCTTGATGTAAATGTCGGTATTTAAAAAGTCCTTGTTACAAATGTTTGGCTTCTTTTGCCGCAACTGCATATTACTTGCCATGCCATGAACTTTTTGGGAAAATTTTCTGTTTTTCGGTCCTAAACTTTTCTTCAACATTCCCTCGAGCATCAGCAACATAAAAATATTGACCTGGAAGCCGTGAAAAAATTTCCATACGTATGTTTCGTCATCCATTATGCAGCAGGTGTATTTTTTGTTTTAAATTTGACTTCAATTTCCGTGCTCTGTCTTTGGCCTCTATATTTTTAGCAGCGTTCCTGCATTGGCTTTAACTTTTCTTACCAAATAGTCCGAGCACTGAGCTAACCGGGCTGCTTTCCTACCGGATGTGTTGGGAGCTCTTTTGAAAATGCTTTCTATTTTTTTTGGCTTTAGAAACAGACAAGTTCTACCGATACTGTTTAATAACATTGGAAACAGTTTGACGGCAGACTTTTGAATGCTTGTCCAACTTTTTGTAGACCAAGGTTTTGTTGAAAATATTTAATAATTTTAGAACGCATTTTTTTCTGGTCACTCATTTTAATCAGATTAACAACAAATGAATATAATTGACATTAAACATAATAACTGACATGTTTTACAAAGGTAACTTGATAAAAAAAAAATAAATAATACTTGGGTTAAAAGTTTTAATGAAAAACTCAATGAATTGTTCGATTCTTATAATAAAAAGTCAGATTACCATCACTAACATTTTTCATTTACAACGGAAATATTTGGTTATTCAGTTTCGCAACCTAAACAATTTTCTCTGTGTTTCAAAAGTTACACAAATAAAATAATTTTCTAGTAGGTCGAGTTCCCAGGAATAAAAATATTTTATTATTTATCAGGAATGAAAAAAGTCTGCGAAATTAGAATCACTGAACTAAATGTTAAAAAAGTTCATAACAAAGAACTTTGGAGTTCATCAGAATTCGGGTGGAAATAAGATCTCATACAGGTTACCAATCGTTAAATTTTTTTAAGTTTTATTACTCAAAACTGGTAATTAATGTATGTATATGAATTTTTGAATATATTTTAACAATTAATGCACATAGAAAACTGATTCATTGTTGCCAATCGAATGATTCTGCCTTAGTGACCGAATTTTACAGTTGCGGCTACAAAATTTTAGAAGGGTTGACAAAAATGTGGAAGCTTCAAACGAAATTCTTCTTTATCAACTGACTTTCTGTTTATAGAACTGAAAACTTTTATTTGTGCAACCGAATCTGTTTTCTCTGTGTGTATTATTTCTGTTTTTTTTAATAAATTATTCAATATTTCTTTATTACTTTTAATAAAAATTTTAAAAATATAACTGCTATTAGACGGTAATCGCGATTAACGAAGCTTTTTTTAATCGTAGCTATTATGAAAAAGTTGCAATTAAATTGTGATGTTTAAACGACATTGTATTTTTTGTCTTTTTCTGCTACAAATTTGTATGTATCGTGTTATTGTTGTGTTCTGATGGTATTTGTTTTAAGGACTGAGATCGAAAAAATCTTAACATACATTATATGTCAATAAAAATGAAACTACTTAACTTCCAGTTTTTTTTTTTTTTTTTTTTAAATTATTACTTAAATGAATTTATGAACCTTTTCAGGAAACCCTTCCATTAAGGTTTTTATATTGCTATCTCTCACTTTGTTCGAACACGTAGACCATCTCCGTTTAAAATCTACCACATTTTTGGACACCTTTTTTATGCTCTTCAATTCATAAAAGAGCCCAATATCTCTCCACTGGCCTTAGCTCCAGGCAGTTTGGAGGATCTGCCTCTCTTGGTACAAATACCAAATTATTGTTCTTGTACCACTCAAGACCTTGCTTACCATAGTGACTGGATGCCAAATCAGAACAAAAATAAGTGGGCTCATTAAGAAGTGTTATAAATGGAAGCATCTTTTGTAAACATTCAGAGCCCTTTGTAACAAATGTTTGGCTTCTTTTGCCGCAACTGCACATTGCTTGCCATGCCAAGAACTTTTTGGGAAATTTTTCTGCTTTTGGGTCCTAAACTTTTCTACAACATTCCCTCGAGCATCAGCAACATAAAAATATTGACCCGGAAGCTTTGAAAAAATTTCCATACGTACGTTTCGTCATTCATTATGCAGCAGTTATATTTTTTGTATAAAATTTGACTTCAATTGACGTGCTCTGTCTTTTTAGCAGCGTTCCTGTCAGGAACTTTTTGAGCCTTGTATGTTTTTAAACCTGCAATGGCTTTAATTTTTTGTACTGAGGTAACCGGGCTGATTTCCTACCGGATGAGCTCTTTTGAAAATGCTTTCTATTTTTTTCGATCTCACTCCTTATGTACATGAATAAAAGTATCTATTAATTTGCATTAGTAACGAAAAATATTATAGAATTTAAGGGTTAATCTGAAAAAGATATATTTTACTGTAATTTTCATTAAAATAAAAAAATTTATTCATTTCTGTAAAATAATGCAGAAATTTGAGTTTCAAAAAATGTATTTCATATTAATAGTAAAATTTGCATATATCTGACCTTTGACCTTGATGCGCGTCCCGAAATCGTCGTCCGATATGGCTAAAATTTTGTAGCACTTATCTTTTAGGCCTAGTATCACAATATTCCACTCTGCACACTCTGAAATCTTAAAAAAAATCCTCTATCACCCTAATGGATAGTTAATGGATGATTTATAAAAACTGTAACTTGATCGTGATATTAAGGTCAACATTAAGGCCGATACGGGACAAAATTCGATTCGGTATTATTGGTAAAATTGATGCTAAATTTAAAAACCAACCCGGAGAAGTTTTTTTTTAGATACTAAAAAATTAAATTGGACCCATTTAAGACAAATGTATATTTTTTGCGTGTGCTAGTTAGAAGACACAAACTGTTAACATTTGGTTATGATTAAAGACGTGACAGTAATAATTTAGATGAATAAATAAGTCGTAAAAATTATTTTATGTTGCAAAATGATATTAAACAGCGTATATTGTGCGACCACGTGAATTAGAAAAAAAAAAAAAAATATATAAAATAAAAATGCGATCATAATAAGTCTGATATTAAACAAAAATATGACAAAAAATCGTTTTGTCAATTGATACGAGAACAAATAAATAAATACTTTAACAAACAAAAATACATACATACACCATACATACAGTATTGGCCATAACTAAAGCACCCCCTCAATGGATTTTTTCATATCATAATTTTTTGGCTAAAAAAGGGTTTTTTGGGATGTATTTTGTATATATTTTATTAACATATATTGTAAATGTTCATATTGTGTTCATTTAGGAAAGGATAATTTCATGAACAATTAAATAAAAGTGATAAAACATACAAAAACACAAAACGCGATGGACAAAACAAAAGCACCCCCTTATAAGATGTTTAAAAATTTTACTATGCTACTGCATATTTGCAATGTCAGTTACCGGGACTCACAACGAATGCATTTTAAAATACCAGAAGATAAAAATAAAGGGAGGCGTAGCCTATATAATTTAAGTTCTATACAGTTTATTGTGAAAAAACAATGGATGGCAATAACAAATACTCCAGTGAATTTAAAATTAAATTTATTGAAGACTGGAAGCCGGGCTTATCACGGCATGAATTGAGTAAACAATATTCAATTAACAGATCAGATATTTCCCGGCTGATTCCAAAGTTTTTGCAGAATGGTCGTATATCACCGGGGCATTCTGGAGGACTTTCGCGTAAAACCACACGATATGATGATTTCTTGATCAAAGGAACAATGCAAAATGATCCTACAGCATCAGCTAGTCAATTAAGAACAAGTTTAAGATTATGCGTTAGCGAAATAACAATCCGTAGAAGAGCAGTAGAAGCATGATTATTCAGCCGACGACCAGCAAAAAAACCGTTTATATCAGCTAAGAACAAGAAAGCTAGACTGGAGTTTGCCAAAGCCCACATCGACTGGAGTGTCTAAAAATGGAAGACAGTACTGTTCTCTGACGAATCCAAATACAAATTAAAAAGTTCCTATGAAATAAGGCGTGTACGCAGACGAAAAGTAGAAAGACTAAATCCTATGTATTGCAAAGGAACAATTAAACATGGAGGGGACAATGTAATGGTCTGGGGTTGCTTTTCTGGTCAAGGAATTTGGCCAATTCATAAAGTTAATCTGATTATGGATCGGTTCATGTACCGTGACATATGGAAAGATGTAATGTTGCCTAATGTCAGTGAAGAGATTCCACTTATAGGGAGGTTCCAACAGGATAACGATCCAAAGCACGCCTCCAAAGTTTGTAACACTTGGCAACAGAGCAATAAGATTGAAGTTCTTCGTTGGCCTGCTCAATCTCCCGATCTCAATCCTATTGAGAACTTGTGGGAGATTGATAATATAAAAATAAATCGTGAAAATTGCAGAAATAAGGATCGGCAATTTTCACGATTAATTTCAAGGCGTTATTATAGCCTGGGAAGGAATATCGCAAGACACCATAAAAAACTTAATATCTTCTATGCCTAAGAGATGTGCTTGTGTCATCCAAAACAAAGGATTTGCAACAAAATATAAATTAACAAATTTTTTATTTTTTATCCATGAAGGGGTGCTTTAGTTTTGTCCGTTTTATTTTCCAGCTTTAAATAACTTTTGATTTAATGTTACCTCTTATAGAAAGATTAACTTTAAAAGTATTTGATTATCAATAGTAAATATATTAACAATTGAAAATAATACATAATACAAATTTAAAACTTTGTTTTTATACAAAAAAATATAATATGAAAAAAATTCACTGAGGGGGTGCTTTAGTTATGGCCAATACTGTACATATTTTCCATTTAAATTTAAGTAGACCCACAGTAATTTTGGACATAAATATAGAAACAAAATATAAATACAAAAGTTTGTATTCAACAGTTTTTATCTTGAGTTGTTATTTGTTTATTTTCAAATTTATTTGTTTTTCATTTTTTAACTGTTGTTTGTATTTTGTTTTTTTTTTTTAAGTAATTCCAGGTGCTATACATTGAAATGAATTGTATACAGCACGGTACACTGTACATAGTTATTGTTGATTTGTTTTCATTCTTTTTTTTATATAATAAACGTTGCGGTTACTTATCAAAATATTTAATGATTTGTTTTCTTAGTTTTTTTATTTTAAACCAAATTAAAGAAACAATATTTATATTTGCTGATTACTGTTGAGCGATAATGTCATCAAATATTGAGACAAATTATGTTTAAAATTTATTGTTATTTAAAAATTATGAAATTATTAAACAAAATATAAAAGAAAAAATTGAGATTTGTAGGGAGGGAATTGAATGATTAATTACAGAAGATTACAGTTATTATGTATAAAAAAATTATAAAGGTGGATTTTTTGTTAACTCTACCTTAAAGTTTACAAAAAACCCAGGAATTTAAAAAATTGAAAACCTATGATCGATTTCGGGTATCGATTTCGTGTTATAGAAACAAAATCAGTTGTTAATATAGGAAATTCTATACAAATTCCAAACTTGGCGGGTGTATAAAGAGGATAAAGGAAAATTGTTACTTTGTATGGTACTTTCTTTTAATGGTACTTTTCTAATATATGAAATTAGTTAGCTTATATACATTAAAGTTGGCTAATATGCTTCTTAGTATAGAAATAATCAATAATAGTGGGCTCAATGGTATTATGATACCAAAAAAGGAGAACTAAACCAAAGTAAGGAGTCCTTTTTATTCTTCAAATGGTACTTTTTGAATTTTCTGTAATATGAACCTATAATCATTTTATATTTTATTGAATTATTTTACGTTTATACATAATATTTAGTTGGTTGATATGATTTTGAGTAAATAAAGAATCAAGGATAGAGAGCTTAATGATATAGAGGTAAAAAAAAACATAAGTATTTTTCCGTTCTTCAAATGTGTTCTTTAAAATTTCTATAATAATGGACCTGCAAGCAGGAAATTAAACACACATAATCCTGACTGAGTTGGAATATGAAAAAGGGACTTACAGGTACTTTTTTCCAACTAATAGAAACAAGAAATTCAGCATTTATGGTTTAGAGAATGTGAATTCAAAAGGGATAGTTAATGGTACTATTTCTTTATTGTAATGGTACTTTTTTAATATTTTATAATAATAATGAGTGGGAATACAAAATGTGGGTCTTTATGGTACTTTTTTTTTCTAATTATAGAATGACCAAGAATGCACATTACAATGAATCAATAAACATTAAACTAGAGACATATTATCCTAAATTAGTAAGACTTCACAAAGGGAGACTTAATAGTACTATTTCTTTCTTCTAAGGAGTGAGATCGAAAAATTCTTAACATACATATGTATATGTTAATAAAAACGAAACCACTAAACTTACAGTTTTATTTTTTTTTATTTGATTGAAATTATTATTACAATTTACAAAAAAAAAAATATTTTTATAGTTTTAATCACTAGTGATGAAATTTTGAACCTTTTTCGGAAACCCTTCCATTAACTTTTTTATAGTGCTTTCTGTCACTTTGCTCGAACAGGTAGTCCATCTCCGTTTAAAATCTACCGCACTTTTGGACACCTTTTCTGTGCTCTTCAATTCTCTTTTAATAAGAGCCCAATATCTCTCCACTGGACTTAGCTATGGGCAGTTTGAGGATTTGCCTCTCTTGGTACAAATACCACATTATTTTTCTTGTACCACTCAAGGGCTTGTTTACCATAGTCACTGGATGCCAAGTCAGTCCAAAAGTAAGTGGACACATTAAGTAGTCTTATGAATGGAAGCAGCCTTTGTTTTAAACATTCCTTGATGTAAATTTTGGTATTAATAGAGCCCGTTGTAACATATGATTGGCTTCTTTTGCCGCAACTGCATATTGCTTGCCATACCAAGAACTTTTTGGGAAATTTTGTCTGCTTTTGGGTCCTATACTTTTCTTCAACATTCCCTCGAGCATCAGCAACATACAATTTTTGACCAGGAACTTGCGAAAAATCTGCCAGAACATACGTTTCGTCATCCATTATGCAGCAAGAATATTTTATTATAAAACTTGACTTCAATTTTCGTGCTCTGAGGCCAAAAACTTTTAATTTTTAGCAGCGTTCCTGTCAGGAACTTTTTGAGCCTTGTATGTTTTTAAACCTGCATTAGCTTTAACTTTTAGTAACAAATAGTCCGATCACTGAGCTAACCTGCATTCCTACCGGATGTGTTGGGAGCTCTTTTGAAAATGCTTTCTATTTTTTGGCTTTAGAAACATCATCTACCTGAACCAGGTTTTCTATCAATGGACAAGTTCTCCCGATACTGTTTAATAACATTGGAAACAGTTTGACGGCAGACCTTTGAATGCTTGTCCAACTTGTTGTAGGACCAGTTGGGTTTTGTTGAAACATTTTTCTGGTCACTCATTTTAATCAGATTAACAACAAATGAATATAACTGACATTAAACATAAAAACAGACATGTTTTGCAAAGGTAACTTGATCAAAAAAAAAAAAAATCAAATAATAAATACTTGGGTTAAAAGTTTTAATGAAAAAAGTTTTAATGAAAAACGTGTGTTAAGAATTTTATGATTTCACTCCTTAATTTGGATATTTGAAAATAACTAGTCATTGTTATAAAAATATTTAAAATTAAATAAATAAACAGTAATTTGAAGTTTAATTGTCAGGAAATACTCGTGTTATGATCAATATTTGTTTAATGAGTTTGTGTCTTTCATTATTAAAAGGTTTCCTTGTCTAGCCTGCGAAAGGTAGCCTGCTACATCATCTGAAGCAACTCTGTTTTACAATTTAAAGAAATCTAAACTTATTTTTACATTGATTTGTTTTAAATGATATTGGATGAAGGTTTGTTTTTCATTTCTAAATTTTTGAAAAATGAAACACACCCAATTTACAATTTAAAATATTTATTGCATCGTAAAATTACGATAGAAGAGCCACATAAGAGATCGGGACCCGTCCAGTGTTTAAATTGTCAAGAATATGGTCATACTAGGGCATATTGCAAATTACCTCCCGTCTGCGTGGTGTGTGGAGAATTGCACGGTTCTACCCAATGCGATAAATCCAAAACCGACTCAAAAGTAAAAAAATGCAGCAATTGTGGCGGAAATCACACAGCAAATTACAGAGGATGCCCAGTATATTCCATAGTTAAAAAAACATTAACACAGAAACCTAGTATTTATCCTGTGCAATCAAAGAACCTAGTTGATACCCATTACCCCCAAATCTCGCAAACCATGAATAATAAAGGTTCATACGCTAGTGTTCTAAGAACGAATCAAACTTTTGCTCAAAACCCACCTTTAGTAAGTGAAAATAACCGTAATATCAATGTGGAATTTGCAGACCAACATCCCACTTCTAATTTTAGTCGACTGGAAGCTACAATAGAGACCCTAGTGAAATCGGTTAACAATTTTACCAACTCTATGAGTAATATGATGCAGGAAATGCTTAAAATGCAATCAGTGTTATTACAAGCTATCCTAAATAAGCCATGAACTGTTTGAAAATATGTTTCTGGAATGCAAACGGCATACGCCAACACAAAAACGAACTCGAATATTTTTTAAGAAACCAACAAATTGATGTAATGCTGGTTTCTGAAACCCATTTGACGTCCAGAAGTTCATTTCGAATAAATGGATATGTAATATATGATACCAAAGATCCCAGAGGTAGAGCATGCGGAGGCTCGGCAATTTTAATAAAAGCTCGAATCAAACACTACTTAATGTGTGATCTTTGCGAAGATTATCTTCAAGCTACTACTATCTGTCTTGAAGATTTTCATCGAAACTTAGTGATTTCATCGATATACTCACCCCCTAGATTTTCAATTACAGAAAGTCAATACAATAGATTTTTTAAATCACTAGGCCCCCGTTTCCTGGCAGCTGGCGATTATAATGCTAAGCACACATTCTGGGGATCACGACTGATTACCCCTAAAGGTCGTGTTTTGTTTGATACAATTTCTAAAATGGGTTTGAATGTGATTTCGAGCGGCCAACCTACTTACTGGCCTACTGACCCACGAAAAATACCGGATGTTATTGATTTTAGCGTGATGAAAAATATCCCTGGAGAAATGATTCAAGTTGAATCCTCGCTGGAACTATCTTCAGATCACTCACCCACTATTGTTACTTTATTGAGCCCCCGAGAAATTGTATCCCCGACTGGTAATTTAGCGATGACAGGCACAAGAATTAATTGGCTCAAATATAAAAAATACCTTAGTACACATTGCTCGGAAAACATACCGCTAAGAACACCAGAAAACATCGATCACTCTCTTATCAATTTCGATAAAAATCTCAAACTGGCTGCTCAACATGCTACCCAAACCCCCCGACAAATCAGATATAATAGAATTTATTCTGCAGATGTCGAACGGCTCTTAAATGAAAAAAGAAGAGTTCGAAGAGAGTGGCAATTGCACAGATCCCCCCAACTCAAATCGAAGCTTAAAGATTGTATAAAAAGACTTAAAAAGCTCTTGGAATTTCGAAAAATGGAATCATTGAATAAATATCTAGAAAGCCTGGACGCAACCCCGCAATCGGATTACTCATTATGGCGAGCCACAAAAAGTCTTAAAAGACCTGTCATATGTAAGCCCCCCTTGCGAAATTCAAGTGGCGGTTGGGCAAGAAATGATACTGAAAAAGGGAATCTGTTTGTTAATCATTTGAAGCAAGTATTTACCCCGAACACATCAAATGAAACTATTGAGTTGCCACCTGTTGTACCCCATTTTGGAGCAGCCGTACCCCTACGTTTTGAGATTCGAGAGATCGAAAAGGCTATTGTTGATTTAAACTCCAAGAAAGCACCTGGTATTGACAAAATCAGTAACAAGATGCTTATGGAGCTACCCCGGATAGCAATAAAAATAATTCTTTTTATTTTTAATGCTATATTACGCCTTGAATATTATCCTCCAGAATGGAAGGTTTCACTGGTTACCATGATACCTAAGCCGGGAAAAGATCACACAAAAGTAGAATCATATAGACCAATCAGCCTATTGTCTAATATATCAAAGCTATTTGAGAAGATACTCATGAACAAGTTGTACCCGATGTTAATTGAAAACAATTGTATTCCGAATCATCAATTTGGATTTAGAAGAAAACACAGTACTATCGAACAAACCCATAGACTTGTAAATATTGTAAGAAAAGCGTTTGAGGAAAAGAAATATTGTTCCGCTCTCTTTATCGACATTTCTCAAGCGTTTGATAAAGTATGGCATGATGGTTTAATATACAAACTGAGTCAAAATTTACCCGCAAACACACATAAGCTATTGAAAAGCTATTTAACTGGTCGAACATTTAAGGTTAAAGAAGGAGACTTTTTAAGTAGTCCCCAACCCATTGAAGCTGGAGTTCCCCAAGGCAGTATCCTGGGCCCCTTTTTATATTTGATATATTCGTCTGTTATGCCAACTAACAATCGCACGCATACATCAACATTTGCAGATGATACTGCTATTCTAAGCATTCATGAAAACCCTGAAGAAGCGTCTCGTTACTTACAAAATCACATATTTGAATTAGAAAAATGGTTAAAACAATGGAAAATTAAAGTCAACGAGCAAAAATGTACACATATAACATTTACATTGCGAAGAGAATCATGCCCCCCTATTCATATCAATAACCAAACAATAATCCAACAATCGGAAGTTAAATACCTCGGAATACATCTCGATCGTCGTCTTACATGGAAAAGTCATATAGATGCAAAATTGACTCAAATGAAATTGAAATCAATACAAATTAATTGGCTCATTGGCAGAAATTCTACGCTTAGTCTAGATTGCAAACTTCTACTTTATAACATGATCATAAAACCGATATGGTGTTATGGCATACAGCTATGGGACACGGCCTCAGCGTCAAATGTAGAAAAGATCCAAAGACGCCAAAACAAGTTTTTAAGAATGATTACAGTTGCCCCCTGGTATATCAAAAACGCAAATATACACAAAGATCTAAACGTGCCCCTTGTAAAAACTGAGATCACGAAAAATGTGGAGAAATATTTAAAAAAAACTTGAAATTCACCCAAACCCACTGGCCCGCAACATATTAGATAACCGTGGCCACACTCGATTAAGAAGGAGGGACACAGCAGACCTAAGACTAGAAGGAAGAATGCCTATTTAATCAAAGCAACAATCAATAAACAATTTTTCGTCCGGCACTGGCTGGACTAATTAATTATAATTATTAGATATAAGATTTGAAATACTTTTTGTTAGTTCATTAAGTAATGAAGATACAATAAATAAAAAATTAAATTGAAAAAAAAAAAAAAAAATTTTTGAATTTTTCTACTGTCTTGAAAACCGCGGTCTTGGTTTCGGTTAAAAACGAACACGAAAAAACTGATAACAGTCGTATGACTGTTACATTTTACTTTTATACGATCCCTATGAAGTAAGCTGATAACAGCTGTTAGTGTTTTTTGCTTTGTTGATCGGGATTGCATTTGTATGTAATGCAATCCCGATCAAATAAGACTTTTGAAAAATTTCAGAAATGAGAGGGCTGTCAAATTTTCATCCGTATTTTCACTAAATGTCAGAGATTTCATTATAAAATACGTTTACTCCATTCGTACTCTTCTACACAAAAAATTTACATATCGTACTACTTGTGGGACAATGTAAACGGGGCTTTGCTGATATTTAAAACGTTAACTGTTATAGGTCTAAGCTGACTTAGACATAAAGTCATTTAAATACTTAAATACGTTTTCTTATTTTTGTCAAATGGTAATAAAATGTGGTTATATGTTAATGTATTTAATTTAAATAGTTATAATTCAAAAAATTACTTAACAATTTTTTAATTAATCATTTTTAAAATTTAGTTTGACATTGTCATTATTGAGCCGTGTATAAGCAAAATAATAAATAATAGTCATCTTTTAAAGATTTTTTTTTTTTTTAAATTAAATCATTTACATCATTCTGTTTACGTTTGCCGGCTATTAAGTACAAATAACTTTGATAGTTTAATGCAATTGAAAACATTTGTTAATTAGTATATATGTATATATTTTTTTGAATCTTGGTATTAAAATAGTTTTTTTGTACATTCTATTTTGTTTTTACGTAATATTGATGAACTTGAATTTTTGTTTAAAATAATATTAAAATTCTTTCTATTTATTTTGCAGTTTACATGATTAAAAGTATTTCGGAAATTGCTGAATTATATATAACATCATGTCAAAAGCACAACACAAAACCATTGCAACCAATATTGGACCATCTAAAGGCGGTGAATCTTACCAAACAATTGAGGCGACAACCACTACTATCACTTAAGTCAATCAAATTGGCGCCAAGTGATTGTGAAGCATTAGAAGAAGTATTAAAAAGGGTAAGTTAAGAACGTTGAAGTGGAACAGAAATGTATATTTAAAATGAAAAATTTCTGCAAATATCAAAAAGACCAGACAGAACGATAGACGGGTGGTCGCGTAGACGTAATCATTATAATATTGTCGTCTTAAAATGGAAAATTTTTATACGTAATTTGAAGGATAATCATTTAATATTGTGTGTGTATGTGTATGTTTGTCTGGTAACATGCTGAAATATTATACTCTATACGATGATGTAAATATAAAATGTAGAGTAATTGATGGAATAATAGAAAAAAAAAACAGTCATGACCTAAAATATAAGAAAATTACAAAGTTGGTCAATCATAATAACAACAAAATTTGTTATTTCACAGTAGTATTTCTTTGTAAGTACTAAGTTTGATTTTCTTTCTATGTTGTCATTAGAAAATGTAAACAGAATAGAAATTGAAGGTATAATTTTTATATATTTGAAAAATACTAAAAATGTAAATATGACCTAATTCAAGTATTATGTCTTTAAATTCATTGTACAAATATGAAAAGTAAAATTGCAAACATGTGAGTAACAGATTTTACCTAAAACATTTTGAAAACAATAACCTGCCCTGCCCGGCACCAAACTTACAACTTTCCTAAACATTGTGTACCATTACAATACTGCAAAAAGAAAATAAAATTTCTAAAAAATACTTAAACTCCACAATGTACGAAAAACTAGGCCTTATATTGATAATACTGCTCCCTTAATGTCCACGAACGAGGCTAACGTATATTCCTATGCCGTAGACCCTGTTCAATATAACCAACCATTACATTTACCCTTGAGGTAGGCATGCTGAGCATTACTAATGAGGTGCATATCAATCTTGCTCCTCAGGTATAGATCTACAAGTCGATCGATTTTTTTTTTTTTTAAACAAAAGACGACAGGCTGATAGTTCTGAAATATTTAGGCTCTTATGTATCTTAATATTGCTCCTCAGATAAAAATCTACCAATCGCTTGCTTGAGTGTTTTCAAAAGAAAAATAGGTGATGTTCCGGGATGTTCTGTAACAGCCGGAAAGATAACATCCGGACCCAGTGATTCATATACACTTTGCTTCACATGAATAGGTGCAGTATTTTTCCATTTAATAAGTCATGCAGAGGATTATGTTATTCTTTTTATTTAAGTTTTAACAATTGAGAAAAAGAGTTTAAACAAAGAAAAGTCGAAAAAGTTCCATTAGATTTAATATGTGCTTCTTTTTATAATACGTAAGGAAAAATGTGAATTATTTTTGCATCACTTGAATAGGTATAGGTGAATATTGAAAAAAATCGAAGCAATAAAGTTTTGTTTATTCATTTTTAATAATGTGTATTTTCGCCTTTCGACAAAATTACCTCATAAATTCTATTTGGAAGAAAATTATACAATTGCGATAAATAGTTAAGAAATTTCCGACCATGCCGATTTTATTGCAGCAATTAAAGATACTCGGTCATCAAATTGCCGTCCGAACTCGTACACATTATGTTCAAGTCTGAACAGTTTTCAACATTGTAAGATCAGACAACCGTGTATAGCTTTAGATCATGTAAATAATATTTAAAACCATCGGGTCCATAAAAATTTAACTTTTTTTCATCTGAGAAAACTGCTTTATTCCACTCACTCTTCCAACTCTGCAAAAATTTACGTAGCTGGTTTAATGGCGTTTTTTCTGCAATTTAATTAGTTTTAAGTGTTCTGATTTTGTTATCCTTCTAACGGTAGAAATTCTAGCACTGAAACCACTTTTTCTTTGATTTTTGCGGCAGAGTCACCAGAATTGGAGGCTATTCTTTAAATATTTCGGTTTTTCGTAGCTGTTGTGGGCATTGTTTGGCTTCTCTTCATGCTTTTGCCTTATTTTTCTTTATTTCTTAAATAATTCCACACAACGTTAGTATTTGTATTAATTTTTATAGAAATTTCACGGCCCGACAAATCTTGGTGATCATAGGCATCAATTTTTGACTACTCTTCCACTGTTAATGATTTACCACGACCCATTTTTACTTAAAACCAATCAAAAATTGTTTTCGTTTTTTTTTTTTTTTTTTTAAAATAAATGTTGAACTATTTGGTAATTAAAATTGACACAAATGACCATACAACTACGTTTCAATCACTGCACCTATTCAGCTGACGCAAAAATAATTTACATTTTGCTTTAGAAATTGTGAAAAGAAGCACAGATTAAATCTAACGGAACTTTTTGACTTTTCTGTGTTTACACTCAATTTTTCTCAATTGTTAAATCTTTAATAAGAAGTACAAGGTAATCCTTTCCAATAATTAGCTTGAGAACAACTGGCTTAACTTGATTGCTGAACACTTAACTTGATTGCTAAACACTGCACCTATTCATGTGAAGCAGAGTGTAGGTCGAATGTATCCACCTACCATATTGACTTCTCCCTAGTGAAAATATAATCTACTAGCTTGACCTGGTGCGCTTCGCTACCCCTGTCGATGTAAAAATCGGTTCAGCCGTTTAGTAATTATTGTTTAAAAACTAAAGGTACCAATTTTACCCGTTTTTCCCCCTTTTTATCCCTTTCTGGTCCAAGTATTAAAAAAATTTATAGCCTATTGACGCTTCCAAGTAAGGATCTATCTACGTTCCAAATTTCAATAAAATCGGTTCAGCCGTTTAGGCGTGATGCTCAAACAAACAAACAAACAAACAAACAAACAAACAAACAAACAAACAAACAAACAAACAAACAAACAAACAAATAAACAAACAAACTTACAAAGACATTTATATATTTATATAGATTGCTTCAGTTATATCGCCTAGGACCGTTAAATGCTATTTTTCTTTGATAATATTTGGTGAAATTTCAATAACTCGTTAACATCATCTATGTACTCATAGTAAATAACCATTACGTGAATTTCGTACTTATTGTATCACACTTTGTATCGATCCCAATTAACAGATTGATTTGTTAATTAAGCCATATTAATCAGGCTTCTTACTGTTGACCTTTGGTCCCTAAGATCCCTGAACAAAAATACCCCATTTCGTACGTCTTGGGTTTCGAAAAGGATCCTTCCTAGCTCTTTTAAAATTCAATCTGAAAGCTTTCCTACATTGTTCTAAAAATAAACAGTCCGTGTACACCCAACAATATTCTACAAGATTATCTTTACTGTAAAGTAAAGTTTGTAAAGTTGTAATTGAGTTTGACAGACCTTGGACAAGTAGCTCGGGTCATGCCGGTAAGTAGAACCGGCTGTCGTAGGAAGGAATCCTTGAATATCCTTACTGTGAGTCAGTGTGATGTCTATAACTGCATCCCTATCCTTATTCCAGAACGTAGGCATATTACCCATGTTGCAGACTATAAGATTGTTAGCAGTTATAAACTGATACACTAACTTACCTCTTTTGTTCAAGTCCTTGCTCTCCCATTGACTGCGATGGCATTAGTATCATAACCTAGAACCAGAGTAACACCTGTTCTTTTAGCGTATGCCGTAAGACATTGCACCTCGTCTTCTGGCGGATCCGTTGCTTCATAAGGCATATACACCGGGGCCAGTGTAAGTGGAGACTCACTTTTGGCCTCTCTATTGACAACTTTTAAGTCTTCACAACTAAAAGAATGAGAAAATATTAGTTTCAGTTCATTACGTGATATGATACATAGAGAGTATTAGTTATCCAAAGCTCTTGGATTAGGGCCATGTACGCTGGGGAGTTGATGAGGAGACTTGTCAGTTCGGTAGATGCTGACTCACTCTGTTGCGAGCTTATTTGAACCACCTGCAGTTACCTTGGTCTTGTCAGACTTCGGAATACGTAACACCCATGTTCCTCAAGCTGTCTGGAGACTTCAGATCCACTACGAATCTGAAGCCTCCTTCATTATTCTCCTTACAAACCAGTGAGGTCACAAGCCTTTATTGGTTTGTAGAGAGATCCACATTTTGCTTGGCCAATACCGCCACCGGTCTAACAAGTGGTAGAATCCACGCTGTCACTATTGACCTAAATGGCAGTTCAAAGCCAGGTATCGCTTCAAACTTCGCTCCCGGGCCAAGACTGTCGAATTTGTTAACTGTGGCTCTTAAGAATTCCAGAGCTTTTTTATTGCCACTGATAACAATATTGACGATCTTGGATCACTAAAAACGGGAATTTCATCTAAAAGCTTTCTTTCAACCAGCTGCCATAAATATGTACTGTTCCTCCCATCTGGATCATACCGATCTATGAGGGCCACATGAATATATCCAAACGGGCTCGTCCACTTCCTTTGATGTTGAGGACTGATCTCCAGATCTTGCTCTCTAAATAGCCACCTTATACGGACCTTTAAGAGGTCAAACCGGAGTGTCGTTTATATCTTCATAACGTTTTACTTTTGATTCCCAAGCATTTGTTCGAATTCGTAAAATCGAAAAAAATAAACATTTTTCTCAGGATGCACTAAGTAAGGTGAAATCAACAACACAGCTGATTTTTATTTATCTATTATGAAAGTGCTTGAGTTGCCAATATAAAATTTGTTTAATTTTTATTTGACAAATTCAATTTTGACAAAACCTATGCTCTTGTCAGCAAGAAATATTGTGTTTGTTGTAGAAACGCTCTCACCTTACTTATTACATCATGATTTTTCTGTTTGAAAATGGACTATTAATCTGGATTCAAAAATAAATCAAATTGTCCAATAGTATAATTATATAATTTTGTGACTCGGTATTGCAAGAAGACATCTAAGGTTGCCGAAGTATTGAAATAATTCTTTAAGCACTAATAAGACCTCGAGCTAATTACACCACATGTTTTTCGTTGTAAATTGTCAAAAAGTTTTAAAAAGTGTTAAATAAATATGTTTACCAAATTATTGGAGTCAAAAAAAGTGAAAATTTCTAAGATCTTCTGAAAACATCGTCGCTGTCCGAGAATGCGTGCCGGAAAATCCGAGGCATCCTATTTCGTATCGCTCACAAAAACTCGGCCTTTAGCAGAACACAACTTGGGGAATTTTGCGTCGTGACTTGAAAAAGACTTCTGTGGTTTTAATATTGAAAACATTATATGTCGATCCAAATATGGTTTAGTTTTCCTTTTACTATAGTTCCGTGTGGAACATAAACCGTTTTTTTTTTTTTGCAATGTTCATTGATTTCAACAATTCACTCTAAAGTCTTTAAATTTCGATAAGAACATGAATGAAATAAAATTTGTAGAGCCCGACCGAATACTCTTCGGATTAGGCATAAAATTTGGCGGAATACCGAAATACAGTTCAAGATGATAAACAAGATTAGTTGATTCCACAATGAATTATGGGTGCTGCAGGGTACATACAAATGAGCTGAAACTCATTAGTACATTTGAAAAGTTTCGGATTAGGCCGAATGTTAGATTCGGGTTTGACCGGAAAAACTCACTTTCGGTAGGACTCTAATAATTCGATGAACATATTTTTTAACACTTTTGAAAACTGACAATTTACAACTTAAAACATGTGGTGTAATTAGCTTGAGGTCTTATTAGTGCTTAAAGAATTATTTCTATACTTTGGCATCCTTTAGATGTAATCTTTTGCAATACCGAGTCACAAAATTATTTAAATTCAACTTTTGACAATTTGATTTATTTATGACTCAAGATTAATAGTCCATTTTCAAACACGTGGACATTTTGATAATAGAGGTTTATTTTTTTTTTCGTTTTTACGCTGGGGAATCAAAAGTTAAACGTTATGTAGAGATAAACGAGATACAGGCTGGATCTGTTAAATGCCCTTATAATGTGGCTATTTAGAAAGCAAGATCTGGAGACAATCAAACCTCAACGTCAAAGGAAGTGGACGAGCCCGGTTGGATATATTCATGTGGCCCTCATAGATCGGAATGATCCAGATGGGAGGAACAGTACATATCTTTGGCAGCTGGTTGATAGAAAGCTTTTAGATGAAATTGCCGTCTTAAGTGGTCCAAGGTCGTTAATATTGTTATCAGTGGCAATAAAAAAGGTCTGGATTTCCTAAGAGCCACAGTTAACAAATTCGACAGTCTTGGCCCGGGAGCGAAGCTTGAAGCGATACCTGGCTTCGAACTACCATTTAGGTCAATAGTGACAGCGTGGATTCCACCACTCGTTAGACCGGCGGCGGTATTGGCCAAGCAAAATGTGGATCTCTCTACAAACCAATAAAGGCTTGTGACCTCACGGGTTTGTAAGGAGAATAATGAAAGAGGCTTCAGATTCGTAGTGGATCTGAAGTAACCAGACAGCTTGAGGAACATGGGGATTACGTATTCCGAAGCCTGAGAAATAAGCCCGCAACAGTGTGAGGCAACGCCCAAGTGGACATGGCCCTAATCCAAGAGCTTTGGATAACTAATAATTAGGTTCGCGTATTAGGGATGCAGAGATTCACTCTGTATGTATCCTATCACGTAATGAACTGAAACTAATATTTTCTCATTCTTTTAGTTGTGAAGTCTTAAAAGTTGTCAATAGAGAGGCCAAAAGTGGGTCTCCACTTACACTGGCCCCGGTGAATATGCCTTATGAAGCAACGGATCCGCCAGAAGACGAGGTGCAATGTCTTACGGCATACGCTAAAAGAACAGGTGTTACTCTTGTTCTAGGTTATCATACTTAGGACCTGAACAAAATAGGTAAGTTAGTGTATCAGTTTATAACTACTAACAGTCTTATAGTCTGCAACAAGGGTAATATGCCTACGTTCAGGAATAAGAATAGGGATGCAGTTATAGACATCACACTGACTAACAGTAAGGATATTCATTCCTACGACAGCCGGTTCTGTTTACCCGAATGACCCGAGCTACTTGGACAATGTCTGTCAAACCCAGCAACAATTTTACAATCTATACTTTACAGTAAGGATAATATTGAAGAACATTGTAGGGTGTACACTAGCGTTTATAAACCGTATAACCGATAAACCGGGTTTTCTTCGAAATTTCGGTTTTTTGCGAACTGGTTAATTTAAAATGTTGATTTTCAGTTAACCGTTTATTCGGTTTATATCACTCGGTTAGACGGTTTTTAAAATATGGGACTAAAATCTATAAATCACATATTTTGGTGAAATGAAACAACTTTTAAAAATGTAAATAAAATTCCGCATAATTCTAGAAGTTTAGGCTAAATCTTAATAATGATTAATTAGAAACTTGGTGATGATTTTACCAAATCATAAATAAATAAATTTGACTTCATTATTGTGTTTTGTTCTTAAAATTTTATTTTATTTATTATTTCGATAGCTTAAAGTTGGTTGGATGGTTTACGTGGTAGTTCACTGCGTGCAAACAATCAAGTAGAGTCGAAAGGACCCCATTTTGACAAAACCACTCGTCAGATGTAATGTTGTGTACATCGTAAAGTGTTTAAAAAGTTTGCTAGACCCAGTAGGTCGTTTAGTTTAGACCCGGCTACATCACTAAGGTTGGTCAATGTGTAGTTGCCCATGAATTTATGCCTCTGGGCATTCCCAGAGAAGGTGGAAAATCGTTTTCTCTTTTTCCCTATCCTTACAGCTACGACAATGATCGTTAAAAGGGAGTCCCAGACGATTGGCATGCTTGCCTAACGTCCAGTGTCCCGTTATTATTGCCATCAACCTTGATATATCCCTTCTATTCTGGGTTATCAGTTGCATAGTACGTTTTTCGTTAAAAAAGGGCACCATTAACTTGGCCACCCTACATGTGTCTAAATTACGCCATCTATTCTCAGCCTTTGTAAGAAAATGTCTGAAGATATTACCTTTGCTATAATTTATAATGACAAATAAACACAGTTAACAGTTCTTTTTTGGGACTTGGCACATTTTCTGTTTCATATCAGAAAGTCGAGGTTGATATTTAATGAATTTAATCTAAGAACAGTCGAATCAGAAAGTCGAGGTTGATATTTAATGAATTTAATCTAAGAACAGTCGAATAACTAACGTTTTTATTTATTGCTTTATCAGCTAATTTTGGTATTTGGTGCCCTTATTTCTTATTAATCGTTCAATATGACGTGCGTCTGTAAACAACATTTAACGATTTGCCTGCTGACTGTCCATTTTGTGTCATACTTACTATTCGATTTTCTTCATTTTTTAATCAGAACAAATAAACAATGTACATTAATACTTGATTGACTGCAAACTTTCTTAAATCGTACATAAACTTAATTTAAATATCAATAAACTAAGAAAGAGAAATTCGATTAAAAAATAACGGTAAGTTTCATAAACTACCACGTGTAAAAGTGTTCGAATATAATCCATGATAAATCGATTTTGTTATTGGTTTTCTTATTTCTTTTTGCAATGTCATATAATACAATAAATTTGGAACAATCTTGTAGTAAGAATTTGATTGATATTTTTTAGAACAAAATTTACCAACATTCACACAATTTTGCTTGCCACTGTACGAAGACAAAAAATGGGCTATCTACCATAATTCCGCGAATAATTGGTTGTTTAATAATGAATGAAATAAATATACAATTTAAATTTTGTAGATAGTTTATAAGTATACAAAGAATCCAAAGAATGTACTCGGACAAATCTTATCCGAAACTTTAAAAAGAAAGATATTTAACTTGTGTATTTACGATTTTAGGTGCAGTACAAATTCATTGATCTCTCAGATTGTAAACTGGACGAAGCGGCGGCCAGTGCCCTTTTTGATATGATTGAATATTATGAGGCTGCACATGAATTAGACATTTCGTCAAATGCCTCGGGCATGACACATCGAGGTTGGACATCATGCAATTACATGATAAGTCACAGTCAGGAACTGCAGGTGCTAAATGCTGAAGGTAATCCAATATCAAAAATAAGTGCAGATCATTTAGGAAATGCTTTAAGCACTTCCAATTTGCATACGTTAAAATTAGAACATTGTGGTTTAAAAGGAGCACCGTTGAGCGGTTTGTGTAAGTATAAATCCTTTAACAAAGACAAAAAAAAATATATATATATGTATGAAATTATTCTCCTCAACTCATTAAATTATTTAGTAATATAAATAATGTTGATCTGCAGGTTTTAAACTATTTCACAATAAAGTTTTAAAAGAGCTTTGGCTGGCACACAATGATTTAGATTGTAATGATGCTGATACCATAGCGGAAATGCTGAAGTGCAATCATTACATAGAACTAATCGATATAAGCAATAATAATATAAGGGACGAGGGTTTGCGGTACTTAGTAAAGGCTTTAATTATGCAAGCGAAACAGTTGGAACGACAAACAACATTTCAACGAACGGCTGCCATAGACGATGATGGTGAGTGTATGTCGCCAGTTGAGTCTTCACCTCCTGTTGATCTGGCTGACAATAATGATACTGGATCAATAGATTGGAGTACAAAAAATGACCAAGAATCAACCGAACCGCAGTCATTGAAAGCAACATCAAACATCAGTGATTTAGTCTGCGAGAGCAACTCGAGTAAGGACTCATCGTCAAGTTTGCCATCAATTGTGGAAAAAATTAAAGGTATGGAAGTAGAAACGGGGAGAGATGATGTCGAACAGGAACAACATAAAGCTAAACCACCATTGATATCATCTGTTGGATCGACAATCGATGAAAACGATGGCGATGAAGATACTGACGACACGGTACGTTCTAGTACAATTAGAAACCCATTACAAAGTACCAGTGGCGGTCAATCCATGCTTGATAAACTATTATCGATGAATAGTGAAAGTAGTAGCGAAGATGGTGCATCCAATATATCGACTGACACCTTGGCAGCCTGTAATTCTGAGGATGCTAGTTTAATTAGTGATGAAATATTCGATTCTGCTGCAACTACCACAACAATTACAAGTACAAATACAAAAGCACCAACAAGCACGCTCGGCTTGGAAGTAACATCTCTAAGTGAGGGTGTAGTGACGGTGACAAGTGCCATTGTAAATCCTACAGCTACTACTACTACAGCGTCGTCGGAAACCCAACATGAGGAGGAAGTAGCCACGATTTTTAAAAATTCTCCTCGAGAATGTGCGTTTATTGAACGCAATAAAGTCACACTGGATGAGACAAATTTAGTTTTAGTTAATTCGCCCGCCAATTTGGGTAATTCGATAAAAATTCAAAGTTCCCTTGTAGTTAATAATAACAATAACAACAATAATAACAATAATGCCGGCCCCCAAGCAATCAATATGCCACTATCCGCTACACAAACTGCGTGTTCACCCGCATTCTCAAATAATGCCGATGATCAAAATGTAGCAAGATCGGGCGTGTTTGAAGTTACGCCAGAGGAGAGTGACTGCCTAGTGAGCAGGTGTGGGGCATCACGAGTGGTGGTCGGTGATGACGTCGACATGCGTTCAGGGGATCACTCAAATGTGATGCAACATCATGCTGCCAGTCGAGCTTTGGATGTTAACAAGAATACCAAACTGGGAGAAGATTTCGATGACACCCACAGTACGGACTCTGCATTCGAAAGTGCCTCGGAAGGTGATATTAGTCGTCATCTACCGGAAGAATTTACCCGCCTATCCACATCCCTTGAAAGTACACGATTCGATGACATTGGCAAAGAGTTGGCCATTGAAACAGCCACTATTGCATCGGAATCGAATGAATGCCTAATAGCGGCAGCAGCTCAAGTGACGCCATCATCAACGCCCACCCCACCAACTCCACCTTTTACAAATCTTTCAACGCCTTTGACAGAAAGAGAACGCCTGACAGCTGAATCGCCAATTAATTCTTGCCTTTCTTCTTCGCTGCCCACTGTTTCGACCACGACACCTCCGACGGTTCAGGTAGGCTTTGCTACTTTAGAGGAGCCTACGGAATCTCCTACTACAAGCGCGAATGAAGTTCGCGATAAAATGCCAAAGGTGACAATTGCTCAGGATAGCTTTACACAGAAGTACAAATCGAATAGTGCAATATGTACTAGTCCCACACCTACACCGCCGCCACCCTCCACATCTCCGGGCGGTGCAAGCAGTGGTTTACGGCGTACAGAATCTAATTGCGGATATTTGACACAATCGTCTCGTAATCGGTCTCAAAGTACCGATAGCCTGTGCAGCGACAATTCTCTAGATGGTAGTATAGGTAGTGGAGATATGAATTTCTCATCCTCATCGCATCTTAATGAGAAAATCACAAAAAACGATACACTAACGCGGCAACAGCGGCCTATGGATGCTACGCCAGAGTTTGGCACAAGAACACCCGGCGGCCTAAAGGCACTGGCAGTGTGGAACAACAACTTAACCAAAGAGTCTGGCCACTACATCTCAGATCTGCTGGCGGAAACTGTGTCGCTAGAATTGCTCAATATTGGCAAGAATTGTCTGTCAAATGAGTTTATAACTTCCGTGAAGGAAAGCCTTACGAAAAATACAACATTAACCACCCTGGGCTTACAGAGCGCCCATCTCAGTGCCAAAGGTATAGAGACACTATCTTCTGTTCTTACATTCGGTGGCAACAGCACCCTCCGACGTATAGACATACGCGACAACAAGTTAGAAGTGGAAAGTCTTACGAAAATAGCAGAGGTTTTAAAATCGAATACTACTGTAACGCAAATCGACATTGACGATGAGCCTAAACGGCTTTCCGTGGGCAGTGAAGCCCACTTAGACTACGCCCGAGTCTTGGAAAACGTACGATCGATGTGTTCGCGCAATGAAAAAGCACAAGCTCAAATTCAACAAGAAAAATCAACGGCAAATGTTATGGCCAAGAGACGAGGAGGTTATTACCTTGGATCGCGAAAGATATCTTTAACTTGCCAAACTCGACCAGTGGTGGATGTGACGAAAAATGTTGTAGCCGCAGCGTCCAACAGTAAATTAGATATTAAACGAAAAGCAGGCACAAGACTGCGATCCCCAGTACCAAGTCCAACAACAATATCACCATCGTCCTCACCAAATCGAGCAAGTAGGTTTCAAGTATTTCGGGTGCCAGAAGCCAGCCCGCTAACATCACCAAGTATACAAAAACCAATTGGCAACAATCTTGTTGCTGCAAAGGCGGTTTCTATGAGTAGCGCAGCTATACCATTATCCTCAGCGTCTGAAAGAGGTGGTAATGATCCAATTTATCCAAACTTAACATCTACCTCTCTGCCAACATCCTGTTCGCTACCATCAATGGCAACAATTTCGTCATCCACGCAATCTATCAAACGATTGTCGGTTTCACCACGTTCCCGCTTTCTGGTGCGAAAGGTTTACGAGGATCCCAATCAACCGTTGGCCAGTCGGTACACCCAACAAATAACACCTCCAATTAATCCCCCACCAACGCCTATATCGCGAAATGCTAGGGACTCGACTGCGGGATATTTAGAGACTACGCCACCCACACAATCCTATAAACGTGTAGACGACCCGCGGCAAGATGCATTCATATGTAGTGGTACAATGGCAGCAGCATCAGGAGTATCTGTTGCAACACAGGTTACACCTCCAACCACTTTTGTTACGCCGCCCACCATTATTACACCGCAGCAAGAATTCAATACTACCACCGATACATTAACTACTACACCAATTTTGAAATTATATCAGGACACTTCTGCCGCGTCAACAAACGCAGCAACAATAACAACCACATCACAAGAATGTGAACAAAGTACAAATAATACAGTAACAAATGACAACAACATTACCAATCAGACACAAACGACAACATTATCAACGACATCAGTCAGCCTACCAATAAGTTCCAATAAACTACAACCTTCACCATCTATCCTTTCCACGTTATCCTCCTCGTCAGACTCCTCCTCGTCCTCATCATCATCATCGTCCTCCTCGTCTACTTCCCCTGCTAGTAACACAGATAGTTCAGACTCCTCATCATCGCCAGCATCTTCAGTTCATTCTAACGAAGCGTTGAGCAAATATCAACAACATGAATTAACTGGTTCTGGCCAATGCCCGATTGCAGTGTTTAATGACAATGACATAACTTTAACCAAAAATACTGTTAATGATGTATTTGGACCTGTTGCGGCCGCAGCAGCTGCTGCAGCAGCCAAAGAAAATTTTGACAATATTGTTGAAACGTCAAACGAAAATATAATGCTACCTGCTGCACAGCAGCAGCAGCAAGAACACCAACAACAGCAGCAACGTGTACGAAAGGTATCCTGGATATCAAATCCAACGGCAGTTGATAAACTGTTGACATTATTTCACAATCCATCTACCATCTTTCAGCGTAGCTCATCGCCGGAATCGAAACCAGTAGCAACATCAACAACAACCATGGCGGGCACACAATTGAGTCAGTGTAAGTATTGTTTTGCGCTTCTTTTGCACTAAAAAATTTCTTTAATTGATACCTCTAAGTCAATCGAATTACATATTGGAATTGCCACAATTAAACTCAATAGAAAGCATGTGGTCAAAGTATTCTAAGACGTCTGCATAAAGTTTAAAGTAAATGAGGCGCTATAAACTGGGAATAGTATTGATTTTAAATATAATAGTGCTTACTTTTATTTCCACTAAAAACCATCAATAAATTTATTTTTTTTTAATTCTAATTTTATGTATAATATTATTAACCAAAAAAAATAAATTTTTCATTATTTCACTAATTCTGATTTAATGGATAACGATGTAAAATATCCACCCTATGACAACCAAGTATTAAATTTATTGCTTTTTATTTATTGTTTTCTGCACTTCCGAACAGTAAATTATACCAGCCTCATTTAAATTGAAAAACTTTGTGCTAAATAACGAGTGGTTAGATTTCCTTAATGGAAATTTACACACAGTTCTTCATTTTTAATACGACTTTACATATTTTTTGCTTTTACATTTTAATTTTTAAAATTAAATTAATAAGTTATCACAAATTTATCTGTTCTATAATATTTGTTATTTCGTAATTTACACAATATTCATTTGCGACCTACTTAAATACATCTGTCGAATTGGCTGTCATTTATTCACTTTAATTTGCCAAAACTTGTCAACAATCAAAATTGTCGAATTTGGAACGATTCCAAACCACATGAGATCCAAAAAAAGTCATCGGTATACATTTCTTTGAGAACGACGTTGGTCAGGCCATCACTTCTTTTGCCCTGAATTGGATGATATGGTCACCGAGATCGTACGATTAGACCTCGTTAGACTTTGCTTGTGGGGTTTTCTTAAGTCGCAGGTCTATGCGAATAAGCCACAAACCACCGTGGCCCTCAAAGCTAACATAACCCAGCCTGATTTATGCGCCAAAGTCATGGGAAATTGGACATTATTGGCTACGATAGTCCTTTCAAACGAATAAAAAAAACACTTTGTTTTATTAATGCCCGTAATTTCAACAAATAGATATCTACGGTGTAAAATACCTAGTAAATAAATTTGCCTAAACGGTAACTTGACATTGTTTTCAAATCAATATTTACGTGTAAAAATTACCAAATATTTTTACTCCATAAGTAACTAAGCACTAGTAGTTATCTATTTGTTGAAATTACGGGCATTAAATTGAAAGAGAAGAAGCGCTTAATGAAATACCCTTTATTACACACTTTAAAACCACACTGGTAATACGGTTTGATGTTAACTCAAAAAATGTTTGCGATCAACAGACTAGTTATTGTTCTCGCTGCTATTATTCTACATAAGTGGTAGTTTCCAGCATTATCTAGTAGAAACACTCGAGAGAGTTCTACTTCGAGAATGAGTATGCAATATTTTTAATTGTTGTACATTGACTGTTCTATTATAATCCGCAACAGGTTGGCAACACGGTGCTTATAAGTAGAAATGTCCATGTATGGCAATATATATTCTAAGGATGGTGGTTGTTGAAATCGGACGTTAAATCCGTTAAGTTTAAATTGATAAATACAATTCCGTAAGAATATACATACTACCAATTTGCGAAATAAAGTAATGATCTGAATGTTTACATACCTTCAATATAGATATTAATAATATTTTAAAGCACTTGCGAAATTCCATATAGTTCTAAACATGTTTAATTATTTTTTGAAGTAATGGCCTAACAAATTTTACAATTTTTAGTGAACACTTTCACAGAAAACACCAGTACATCTTTTACATTTTTATTTTTATATACAATAGCTTATTATATACCCTTCACCTTGGATGGTAAGCGTATACATATGTTCGTCATTCCGTCTGTAGTTTCTACAATTTTCATTTGCGACCACATCAAAAAAATTATATTGGATATGGTCCCGATTAAGTTACTATTGAAAATCGGGAAAACCGAACCATAAATGGATGAGTCAATATCAATTTAAAAAGGATATACAAGTTTGTCGCTATATTTTTCTAATGCTGGGATTGTTGCGACAAGCTTTTATATATCTTATAAGTTGTATAATATAAATAATTTCTTTATAATATAAATTATATACAATGTGATATTTTGTTTTTTTCATGACAAAATTGTTAGTGCTTTTACTTAGACAACTTTGTCTTGACAACAAACGTCATTAATTGTTATAATAAATATTTGTCAAGTATAGACAGGGGGTAAAAATGTTCGAATATAATTTCAAATAAATAACCAAACCAACATTGCAAGTGAAATAAAAGCATTAAGAAAAAAAAATTAAATAAAAATGTTTAATATTTTTTTTTTTAATAAAAATTTAAAATGTCCTAAGAATGTATACTAAGGTAAGGGGTACATAAGATTCGGCTCAGCCGAATATAGCACTCTTCAATTGTTAATTATCAAAATTTTTATGATTATGCTTGTGCATTATTATTTTTTGCTAAATTTTAGAGGAATATATTTAGTTTCTTCTATTCGCTAAGAAAATCTACATGGTTCATTGTTTGACTTTTAATAAATTTTTAATTTTATAATTTTTAGCACCACCTACATATGCAGAAGCTGCAGCAGCAGCAGTTTTAGCTACACAGCAACAGCAACAAAAGTCACAAACAAGTCTAGTACCATTGCGAAAACAATCGCCGCCATCGTGGTCGAAACTTGGCAATGATTTTATAACTGCAGCTGCTACAAATAACGTAGAACTGGCCAATACAGTGGCAACGACAGCAGCTGCGGTTGTAACCGAACAGTCAAGATCATTTTTCGATGCCGCAAAACAATTTCGAGACTTTAGCAAACAAGTATTTCGTCAAAATCTGTCATTTGGCAATGAACCAGTAACCACAGCGTCTACCAGCAGCACAACAATGACCACAGCCTCTGCTCTAAATGTACAGCCGACAGCCAGCGAAAGTGCCGGCGGGATGTTGTTGAGAAGGACAGGAGAGTTCTGTGGCTGTGGTTGTGTTGGCACAACAACTGGATGTTTGTGTGGCAGTACGCTAACCACTGAATGCAACGCCGATTGTATACCCACCGAAGTAAAGCAGGAGATAAAAGAAAATATATCACCTGAACATACAATAAATGAAGAAACCTTGCATACAATGCAAAAATTATGCGGCAGCAGTGCTGCTATGACTATGACAGCAAAGCCAACAATAAATTTCGACGCAAGTGATGCTAATAATGATTGGATAAATACAAACGAATCTTCCACCATTTCAACTAGTGTGTTGTCAGCGTCACCAGCAGCTGGATCAACTGCAGCTGTATCAGCCCCACTACCGCCTACACCAACAACACAAATACCGCTTTCAACTGTCGCATCAACTAGTGGCATTGAAAGTGAATTACCTGCGCACAATACTTAAACAACTGCAACAACAACAACTATAATAATAACAATACAACATTTAATTCTAAATTGCAGATACAGTTGTTGCATAAACACACAAACGCATATACCATTCTACCCAACACCTTTAAATCTTACTTTGTTGTCTTGTTGTAAGTTGTTTATTATTAAATTTATTAATTTTGTTATATATTTTTTTAGAACTAACCCCCCGCCCCATTTCTCCTCTTCCTTTTATTCCCTTTATTTAATTTTATTTTGTTTTATAGTTATTATAATTAAATTTTTTTTTTCGTTATGAATTTGCGTATACAACTATTTTTTTTATTTTTTATTATTATTTTGTTAATTTTAAGTTATTCATTTATATTACTTACTATTGTTTTATCCATACATGTATGTATAATTATTAA
The DNA here is from genome assembly GCA_942486065.2 of Calliphora vomitoria. Lineage (NCBI taxonomy): Eukaryota > Metazoa > Arthropoda > Insecta > Diptera > Calliphoridae > Calliphora > Calliphora vomitoria. The sequence continues at coordinate 48,665,253 of OW818030.2, read as the reverse complement.
TTATTATGGTCGTTATTATCAAAATATGTCGTCTACTACTACCATAACTACCTAGCTAGTTTAGTTTAAGCCATTTTTTTTTAATAATAATAATTATATTATTTTCATTATAATTTTTTTTAGTAATTGTGAATTTTTTCTGTCGTATTCGTATCTAATTAAGTGTGATATTTAGCTAAATAGTTAAACAAAAATCATTAACAAACAAAATATATACAATAAAAAAAAGTAACAGTTGAATTTGCTAGACATACGAATGATATGTACATATATAGAGACACAAACAAAGACTAGACATTATCAGTTACAGTAGGGTACAAAATGTTAAGGCAATGTTTTTGGTTATACAATTTAATTGGCCGTGTAATTGAATTTGATGAAACTGAATTTGACAATATTTATTCAGAATTCTACTACATGCTTATATACTTACTTGTATTTAAATTTTATATTACTTTGTACTTAAAAAAGTGCCTATTCTAACTGTCATTCCATAATTTTACTGAAGAAGCAAAGAACTTGCTAAAATGTAAATCTGTGTAGTTTCATCAGTGCATTTTTAGAAAAATAAAAAAATTTTGCACTTTACTACATAACTCAAACATTATTTTTCTGCAAAATTATTGAAATGTTGGTTACGACCTATTGAAATTTAGGAGGCGATATTAAAATTTAATGTTTTAACATAATATTAACGTTCCATGCGTACTTAATCATACACTTTTTGTATAAAATCTATATAATACATTTGTTCAGTTCATTAATTTAAATATGTATCTTAACTATTTATTTCTTTTACGACAGATTGGTTTATAATATTTTATATTAATACTTTAGCGAATTTATACACAAAAAATCTTAGCAGCTGGAGAATTAGAATTCATTTGCATTATAAATTCATAATTTCAAAGCACCTCGAACGAAATAACTTCAATCTTCCGCTTCCTTAGAGTCAACAAATATTGACAATAAAAAAATTTTAATTCGATTTTTGTTTTTTGTGCTCACTTAAACAAATTGGAATATATTCCGAAGGAAGAGTTTAAGTAAATTACTCGTCTCTCACATAAACAATTTTACAATATTTTATCTGGGGGTTTTGCATGTAAATCAAGTCCAAGAAATTGTGCTACTAGTTGTAACCGAGATTCATACGGTATCCTACTATCGCGGAATTGATGGCGTCTATAAGCTGTCACATAAGAGCTGCGATCAAATGGATCTTGCACATACCTCTGTATGCTTTCCTCGTAATTACGTATGTCTGACATGCCTCGGGGGAGATTCAAAATGTGAGATGCAGAAGTTTGGATGATTCCTCCGGTAAAATCCTAGAAGAAACTGTTTAACTGAACCCAATAGGTTATTAGCTGTTACTAGTTAGTAGAAACACTGTCTGTACCAGCGATACTCTCCGCTTCCTGAATGAAATTAAAAAATCTGTCTCCATTAGGATTTGAAGGCGACTAGTTGTTGCTGTAACAGCAGTAGTTGGTGAGTTGACAGTTCGTGGCCGAGTGAACTCGGTCATTCCGTTGCGTAGAACCAGCTATCGTGCGATTAGTATTATAAGAATGCTGAATTTCCACTTTCAAGGTTTTCATGGAACTTCAGAAAGGTCTGGAAAGAAGCAAAAAAGTACTTACGAAATTAATATAGAAATTAAAAAAGTAAGAAAAAATAAAAAATAGAAACTGTTTCATAATATAGATTAGGGGTGAAATTAATGATTTAATATTCTACACCACTATAAGTGGGGAAGCATTGGTTAGAATCGGTCCATGTTTTCATGTACCCCCAAAAAAAATCTGTCCCGGAATAGGATTTTTATGATTTCAAATGTGTTACGCATGGTGATATCTAATACAAGTTTAGCATAAATAATTTTTTGTAAGATTCGGTCGGTAATTTATCATATGGCACATTTCGGAATCTTACAACATTAAAGTACAGCAGATATCTTTCTGCTGAGAGAAAATCAATATATATCACAGACCATACAATAGTTATATTAAAAACTTAAATTTTAATAATTATTTTTCAAGTGAAGTTTTTTTTCCTTACAAAATAAATATTAATGTAGTTTTATTTTTTATTAAAAAAATAAAAATCATTTCTTGAGTTTTATTCATTATTCAAAAAAACATTTTATTTGGTAATTATGAATAAACATACCATTTTCTGATTTAAATCTAGGAATCCTTCAATAAATTTATTTCAAACATAGAAATATCACAGTCATATTAAGTTTTATAAATGAACAAAATTAATAAAACTCAACAATAATATTAACGAACAGCTGGAACGTAAGCAAAATCTTTCGAACTATGTTTACCATCGTCTGTTCCAAAGATTTAATAATCATTATTTTCTGACCCTGGTAGATATATATACATTAAGCAAGTTTTCATTCTGCCTTGTAAACTTGACTTTACGTTCACACTGAAAAAATTTTATTTCAGGAATTTCTAAAATTATTACTTGGATTTGATTTTACTGCAAAGTTGGAATGAACCATATTTACGGCTACACTCAAATATGCATCTCTTTCTATTCACCTCTCTCTCTCTCTCCCCATCTAAATTAGAAAAACATGTGTAATATAATCAGAAAATATTCTGAATTACTTAACTTTAAACGATTTTCAAAGCTGACGATGGAAATTATTGATAATAACTTTTAGCATAAAGTATAGACACATAGAGACGAGACAATTTTTATAAAAACAAAAGCATAAAAACTTTAATTAAAACATACGAAAGTTGCTAAAACAAAATACATTATTTTTTTACTACAACTTTCTCACCACTTATGTATTTGACAGCAGATTTAGGCTTTGGACAATTAGCTTTCGTCTTATTTTTACCCCATGAATTTTATATTAAACCAGTTTCGGCTCACTGTAACTGTGAATTTTAAATATGACGAAAATCTGTAATAAATGTTTTAAATTAAAATTTTTGTATATTGTCATTAAAAACATTGCCTTATTTTTTTTTTGTCCAACTTACTATAGGGTGACCTCCAGTCAAATAGACGGCACATTTTAAATGTGTGAGAACTTAACACAAACACAGCAAATAATACAAAGATTTAAACAAAACTGTAATAAAAGCAACATAAGGCTCACTTAAAAATTTAATTACAAAAGTAAAAGTAAAAACAATATAACAATTTAATGGAAATTAAATTATTAAAATAAAAAAAAAAAACTTATAGAATCTATCAACAATGGATTTAATTATAAAACATAGACACAATATATGTACAAATAATTCTTGTGTTTCTTTAATTTATTAAGCCTCCTCCCTTTCAGACGAAATTGTAATTTATGCGTGAATTGTTTTATTTTTTACTATAAAAAGAAAGAAAGCAACAAGCAACCAAAATTCTTCTTAGTAGTTTATGTCTGTAAATACAAAAAATAAAAAAATACATAATGTTAAAATAAAATATATATATTTATATAAAATACAAACAAAAACAAATAAAAACGCAATTATGATTATTAGCAACACATAAACAAAGAAACAGCAAACAAATATTAAACTCTAAAAAAAAACCAACAAATCAGTGTAAAATTAAAATAATTTAAATCAATTTTTAATTAAGTCTTATTTAATATCAATCACAATAATCTCTATTTTATAAACAACTAAACTACATAGTACTATTAGTTTTATTTCATTTTTGTAATATTTATTCGGGCCAATGAAGAGTTGGCCAGTTACATTGAATTTAAATGCATATTTGAGTTAATAAGTTATACGAAATGAAATGAAACTTATAAAAAAAAATAAAGATTGTATTGTATGTATGTAGGGGTATGTATTTATTAAATATTCTATGTATGTTTTACAAACCACATAAAACCAAACTATGTATGAACAAAAAAGAAGGTTGTGCAGGATTGTGTTTTAATTATTTTCCTTTTCAAAATTCTTACAACACAATTCCCTATATACATTTAATTTGAAATATGTATGTACGTATTTCACTACTTTACGCTGATTTATATTGGCTGTACGATAAAATTGAATTATTTTTTTTAACTTATTTATTAAATGGGGAAATTGAGAAATTCACTATTTATAAACGGTTTACAAAATAAAAACCTAAAAACCTTAAACAGTAGGAAATTTTACATGCCTGCTGACTTTTCCAGCCACGCTTAATAACCTAGACAGATTTTGTATTATTCTAAGGTGCCCGTCAAAATTATAATGTCACATACTTTTCGTTCCTTTTATCCAAAAATACAGATAGTGTTGATTGATACTATAAGAATAATTTGCTCTCTCTCTCTCTCTTTGATTACTGTTACTTCTATTTATAACCCAAAATATCAAAAATGTACTTATTGAATGAAGTGTATCAAAATAACAAGGTTTTATTATTATTTTAATAAAACAACGTATCTTGGTTTCTTTTATCAATTGATACATTGAGTATTTTTATTTATTGTGTTATGAAATTGTCTAGTGTTCTTAGACTTATATCTCACCAATCATTAAAAATATTTAATTTTCAGCTCTTCAACAAGAGAGCTGAACTGTTTGTTTTCAGAATAAACTCTGCGCACAATCAGTACCCACATGTTCACCATATCATTAAGATCTGGCTAACGTGCCGGCGATTCCATAACAAACAATTCATGTTGCACAAATCTTAAGATATATTTACAAGTTTTGAAACAAGTAACTAAGACACATATCAAAGATTTAAAAGAGTACAAGGAAATATATTCATGAATCAGTGAGCTTAATTTGTTTAAAGTCAAATCGATTTAAAAATTTCATTGAATGAATTCTTTTGCAATAACATTTGTATTACATTAATTGCTTAATGTAAAATAACATACTGTGTAGGGGAGGCAAGGAATCTCTAATCCATATTTTGATACTTTCCAGTAAAGGGTCTTACCAATTCATTGAAAAATATGACTGCCACAAAATCTTTTCCTTACAAGTTTAATCTAACACTTTTCAAGCTAAGATAAATCTTTTCCCCGTCAAATTGAACAAAATACATTTATTTTTACAGTAAAAGTTTTACAAAACAGTTATTTAGAATTGTTTATATTACTAGCAAAGTATTCTTATCTGAGCGACAAGTATGTTAGCCAATAGTATTTATCAATGCTATTTATATTTGTGGATAAACAGAATGAAAAGTATGTGACCTTATAATTTTCGACGGGAACCTTATTCAAAAAGATTTCGAATTTGTATTATATTGTAATTTGAAAGGTTTTTCTTCGAAAAGAATTGCGTTATAACACCCATTGATAATGCATTTTATTAATATTGACTAGTTGCTGATAGCTGAGGACATGTGTAAGGATTTATTTATTTTTTTAATTTCGTGGTTGGCTAGAGTTTGCGGTCAAAAATCTTAACTATAAAATTAACATTTTCAGTCACCCAAAGAGAAATTACGGCTTTACACATATTCTACACCACTATAATACAGTAACTATAAAATTACGACTTCCCCAAAAATGACGTACCCTTAAAATAAAGATAAAATGCAATCCGGCTGAAAATACCGCACACGAATGATAAAAACATGACCCTAGTTTGATAATACTGAGAGGTAATTGTGTAATTCGATTCCAATGATAACCATTTCGAAATAGAATGTATAAAGCATCCATAACACATGGAAAACAAAAACAGATGGTGACATCAAAAGTGGAATTAGTGTTTTTGGTACAACGACATTGTGACAGTATTGACATTTAGACTCGTGACTTTATCATTTTGATGTTGTTGGATTACCGTTGTACTGATTTACTTTTCTTTAGTTATTTGTAGGTTTTCGTCAGAATTTATAGAAAAGCGTGTTTTATAGCTGGAAGCCACTTTAAAATTTCTCAATTTCTCTACTTCACAACAAAAAGTAAATTGCCATTATAAAAAAAGAACCAATATAATTTAGTTAACTGCAAATATTGCTAAAAACAATATGAAGGTTTACAAAAACGTAATTTGAAAGTAGTGAAAATATAAGAACATAAATTAAACATTTGCCATGTATGTTTGTTTACAAGAGTTAAAAATTCAAGAATTATTCAAAAACAATTTTAAGAAAACAGAAAACGAAACAGTTTATATGGTATAAATATACCAATTATGAACCCAGACACTCCCCAACACCCCCAACCCCCGATTGATCTCAATGTTATGTGATAATGTCGCAACGCTTAAAGTAGTTGCGCCGCTTACTACTAATGCAGTTCTATTTTTTTTAATAGTTGTTTTTTGTTTTGTTTAAATAGTTAGTCAAACTACAGTAAATAAAACAAATAAAGTGTGTTGTTGTTATTATTATTATTATTATGATTTATTTTTGTGTACAATGTTTTTTTTTTTTTTTTTTTTTTTTAATAAATAAATATAATTTTATAGGCTCCCCCGTTGATCCCCGTAATATAAATTGGTTTTAAATGAAAGTTTTCTAACATTTTGTTGTTTAATTCTTGTAAACAAACATACCCATACCTTTAATTGCAAATAATTTAAATAAAGTAATAAAATTTGTAAATCCACTGGCAGTCACAATACACATACACACACACAGTCACACATAGAACTACATACATAATAAGTAGATAATAAATAAAGATTTAAGACAACTTGATGTGAAAATACCTAAAAAAAAAACTAAATCAACATTTAAATAGTAATAATATGTATGTATAAAACAAATAGTAAAGCAACAACCACATAAAATATAGCAACAATTACAATTCAATGTATGATTTATAACTTAACTATCTATACTTACACACAAATAAATCTACAGTAAATAGAAAACAATTAGACAAACAAAATCATAAACTATGTAAATTAAACTAAAAAAAAAAAAAAACAACAAAAAGATAAAACTACAATTAATTGTGATTGTAAAACAACAAAAACTAAATAAATAAAACAACAACACACAACAAATCAAACGAAATCAAAAATTCATTCGAAATCATATTAAAATACTTATATATTACAAATCAAACAAACAAACAAAAAAAAAAGGTTTAAAATAATAGTTGTTTTTGTTTTAATTTGTTTATTTTTTATTTTTACTTAAATGAACTTTAAGCACTGATTTATACACACTTCTAAAATATTCTATTCTTTATTGTACTTTAAAAACAAAATTGTTTTTGTATTAAAATTATTATTCTAATTATTTTTATTATTACATACTTTATTAACCAACTACAACACCACTTATATTTTCTTGTTTTGTTTTTGGCATTAACACTTAAAAAATTATATTTTACATTTATGAAAAACTTATTTGATAAATTGATTTTAAATCTGAATGAATGAATGAATAAATAAATAAATCGTTAACAATTATTAAGTTTAACATTAAAGCATAAATATAAAACAAGTAGTTTTTATTTTCATCTTTTAAACTCAAGCTGTGGGTTTTAATAGGGCTTTTAACTATTCATTTTTGATAGCGAAATAAAATTCAACACATAAAAGTTTCTAATTTTATGAAGATTTGTCCATACCACTACCGGAAAACGCTTTAACATACACAAATATTTTTTTATTTCTAAAATTGGGCAGCAACGAGGCACGATTTTTTTATTTACTAGAAAATATTAGAACAAACAAATTGTAAATTTTTTTAGTTCCATTCCATTAACCAGAGTTGGGGGTAGTGCATTAAATATTTAGTGCACTAATATTTCCATTAAATCCCACATAGTGACAACATTTTGATTTTCCACTATTTTTCATCACTATAGTGGTAGTGAAACATATTTTAACTACCACTAAAAAAATTAGTGGTAGTAAAAATTTTGCACTACAATAAAATAGTGCAAATTTTCAACACTCACTACATGAATGCTTTAATTATATTATATGCACTAAAATCTCAAGAAATAGTTTTTATAGAAATATTCCATTTTATGATGTTTAATCTATATTTATAAAACACAAAAATGTTTCTACCTATGTCCGTTAAAGACTCTGAAACTATCCTACCGATTACCTCCAAACTGGTTTCATTAGAAAGGCAATGGGGTGAAGATGGTTTAAGACACCTTTAACAATACATTAGGACCATTCGTGAACCGGAATTTTCCCAATTTTAAAAATTTTTTATCTTGAAATTTTGTATGTAAGCCCCTCTCCCGTTTTTTTACAAAACTATTTTTTATGTACATTAAAATGGTTTGTATTATAAAACCCTTCCATTCATAATGAATTATTAGCGTAGTAGAACACGGCGCACAGTGCTTTGTCCCAATATAACGAATGGACAAAAGTAGAAGGAGCTTTCGTAGAGATATAGAATTTGGTACATAAGTACCCTTTTGCATTGTTAAAGAAAATACAAATTTTCATCAAAATCGGATGAAGGACTTGCCTACCTGCCATATATCCTGAATATTAAAAATTATATTTTAGCTAAAATATTGATTTAAATGTCTAACACATTTTCAGTTATCTCTAGAATTAAGGTCTTTAATTGTGTGCCAAATTTAATTTTAAGGACAAGGACACCTTTTGCTAACATATAAGCCTAAATTATGTAAAATTCGTTTGACGATTTTATACAAATATAAATACCATTTTAATATTCTGTCGAAAATTCACTCCATTTATCCAATTTTCTATTGGAGAATAAATGTTAGCAATTATAAAACTTCTTATTTATTGAAAATGTATATTTTTTAAATAATTATATTAAATTAAATAATTTAACTTACGTAATATAATTCTAAAAATGGTAAATTAAAAATGCATATTCAGTGATTTTATTTTATTTATAATTTCATGTTTTAAAACAAGTAAGAAAGTATGGCTGGTCAACCCTGACCATATAATACCCTACACTAAGAAAATGAGCAAAAAAATGTTTCTTTTAAAATTTCAATAATTTATATTCGTGAGTGATTTTCGGAAGTGGGCCTTATATGGGAGCTATGACTAATTATGGACCGATCTTAATAAAATTTAGTAACATAAATTCCGTATATATAAAACTTATTTCGAGAAAAACTAGATACCTATATAATGTTACGCGCCGGTAAATTTCAATTAAAAAAAAAATCAATTAACCACCCAAAACTTGGTTAAGGGGTATAAAAGCTGACCCGCTAGCTCAGTAAACAAAATGTGGTTCTTAACCCGAGTTTTGACGCGTGAACACATATACATACTTCACACCCTGGAAGTATGTAGAAAATTAAAAAAAAATATGTGCAAGGACAAATGCCAGAGGGAGAAATTAGATAAATCGCCTAACAAAAGTAACAAAGTGGGAAATTAAAAATTCATCACCATGGGTGATAATATGGCTGGTGGTGGGCCATATAGGGGTACATTTGTCCCTTCCCCAACCTATGACAGGCGGAGTACCCTACATTTTAAAAACCTGTCCCATGTGTGTGTTCCTCTACTTACCGGTATCCGTTCGACCTAGCATTCCTCTTTTACACAAAAATTAAATCTTCATACTCATTTTAATTTAATTACAAAAAATAGCATATTGGTGCTTGTTTATTCAAATACATTTTTAAATTCCTTAAATTTTAGTTACAAAATTCAAATTTACGAAATTAAAGTTACTAGGTTTTAGGTTACAAAATTTCAATTACAAAATCATTTAAGAAAAATTTTATTTATTTTATTTTTAGAGATATACAATTTTCAAATTACTAGACTTTGGTGGGTTTTTATTTTTGTAATTCCCATTATTTATTATTAATTCAAATCGTCTCTTATAATAAACTAAGTATAATTTTTATACAATGTGTAAAATATGGAAAAAAACTTACAATACGTAAATAGGGTAATTCAGGGTCTGTGGTGATTTCGGGTGTTCTCAGTGGTGATTGTTAAAGTTGGTGTGGTGATGCTGTTGTAGAATTTTTTTTTTTTTTAGTTGCTATTGTAGAAATTGTTGCATCATATTGTTGTTGGTTTAAAGGTTGACTTTGTTCATATATATTTTGTTGTTTGTATTTATAAATTTTGTTTAATTTTAGTTGTAGAAAATGTTTTTAGATTAGTTTTTAAGTTTTTGTTTACATTTTGTTCAAATTTGGGTTTTTTATTATACTTTTATGTTTATTTTCTTGGAGTTAATATTTAGAAACTACTTTTAGCTTAAGTTAAATATAATATTAACAATGATAATTTTGTTTGTTGTATAGTTTTTTTTTTCTTCTCATTTGCAATACAATATAATTTATGAAAGAGTTATTAATTAATTGAGTTTTAGGTGTTATTTATAAGCCTTCTTCTATTGGCGATTAAAAATAAATAAACTTTTGTTTGTATGTAAAATGTTTAGGCCTGGCTTTAGGCAAACATTTAGATATTGCGATCTCACGCTTTTCTTTTAAACAATTGCAATATATTAAATTAATATATTAGGCAAAATTTACACCAATCATTTTTGTTGTTTTCACTTTCTTTTCAATCAAACTTCTTTAACAAATTATAAAACTATTTTATCATATTTGACTTTAAATCATGATGTCGCTTCTTTGCATGTTATTTTCTTTTAAAATCTTGTACGTTTTTATAGATTTTTTTTTTTTTTAATTTTGCTTCCATTTTTTTTTGATTTTTATTCCACTTTCATTTAATTTTGTTTCATTGTCCTTTTTTTTTTATGTAAAATTTGGTTTTAACGATTTATTTTAAACAAAAAAAAAAAAAAAAAATTTAAATTATTGCTATTTTAGTTGGTAAACTGTACCCACACTTGATATTTTATCCTTTTACTTTTAAATCAGCAAAAGAAGTATGAGCGACTGAACGCTTTGACAAACAACTAGCAACTTACACTTGACTGTTGACTTCTGTAACCAATTGACCTGTCGCAGCATGCGCAAAAAATTCCCTTTTATCGAAATTTCCCTTTCTCTCCGTAACGTTGTTGTTGTGAGAGAGAAACGTACTTGTATGTGTACACATATAAAAGCAATGAAAGGAATAAATAGAACAAATTCCCACTATGGTGTCGTTAGTGCAATTGCATTACAGGAGGGAAGAAAAGAACAATGAGAGAGTAAAAAAAAAAACTATGCACATTCTCTTTCAATGTGTACGTATGAAAATTTCCCTGATGGTACAGAGCAGCAAAAAAAAACTAACGGTAATGTCACGCCACTTAATTTTATTTTTCCACTTCCATAAAGAAGAATTTCGATCAAAAGAGGAGAGTTGTTGCCAACCGAGAAGATGACAAGAATGCAATGTGTAATATTGTGTGTATGGTAATAAACAGTTAAGAATTACATACACGAAATAACTATACATTGTGTGTATGGTAACACGCAATTGAATGAAATAAAAATAGAGTGGCGTGGTAACAATATATTCAGGGGAGGGGGAAAAAAATATATATCAATACTAATAATAATGAGACAATCAGAATTATTCTAAATCCGTAACAAACCTGCTTCAAATCGAGATCTACGATAAAAGGTTTGAACAGGAAGGATTTAGGCGCTATTACAATTAGAGAAAAATAAACTTGATGTTGAACGTGTGGCTCGACCCACGAAGCCGGGCAACACATACCACGAAAATTGAGACTAAGGTCGAATATCAGATGCATGAAATTTACCCACGTAATTCCCCTGAAGGTCCTCGATTTCATAAAGGGAGTTTCCAATTCTTTTCCTAATTCTACATTTCAAAAATCTGGGGTTGAGTTTCGCGTTAAGTCCCTTTTTAAAATCACTCTGTGAGTGGTTTTTCCTGAAAACTTCCTGTCCGACGGTGAAATTTACCGGTTTGGCCCTCAAGTTATATGTCCTACACGCTTTCTCATGGGCTTTATCAAGGTTCTTGTTAATTTTGTCACGGTTAAGCTGTAACCTATCGTTCCTCTCGACCGGTGTGTCATCACGAAGCATGTTCAAGCGATCTAGGATTGTATAGCTTGATCCATTTAGAATCATATTTTGGCCAAAGGCCGCAAAATAGGGTGAACAACCTATAGCCGAATGAAGATCACTCCGCAATATTTGTAAAATTTTGGGTATTCCCCTGTCCCAATTTGTGTGGTCAGAATGGTCCTTCAAAAAATATCGAATTTTAGAAATTATTTCACGGTTTGCCCTCTCTGAGGCATTTGCCTGTGGTGAATAGAACCCTGTGGTGATGTGGGTTATGCCGTACAGTTCAAAAAATTCTTTTATCTCCCTTGAGGTAAATTGCTTGGCGTTGTCGGTATGCAGAAACTGTGGTACACCGAAGGTGCAGAAAACTTCATTTTGCAAGAATTCGATAACATTTATAGAGGTCGCTGACTTCATAGGCTTTAAAAATAAGAATTTGGTCATATGGTCTATTATAATTAACAATTGGCAATTTTTCGACTTAGAGCAAGGATAAGGACCCAAAAAATCGCAGTAAAATCTTTGAAAAGGGCGGTTTGTTTGGAACTGATTTCCCATGGGTGGACGTAGGGTCTGATTGACGGGTTTTATGGACTTGCAATCGTCACAATTTTGGATGTATGATTTCACATCCCGAGCCATCTGAGGCCAAAAATATTTCTGTCTGATTCTAAAAAGGGTCTTATTAAAGCCACTATGGCAACCCTCCTCATGCGCTAATCTAATTGTTTCTCTTGCCAAGGATTCAGGCAACCATAACCTCCATAAGTTTTCCTCGTCTATATCATTTCGAAAATTTACTCTCTTATAAATGAGATCGTCGTTAAGACACAGGTCAGGAAGTTCTTCGCCTTTCTGGCGTATCAAATTTCTTAATTCATTATACTCGGGACTATGAAAATCAAGTGAAGAAGGATCTATCTCAGGAGGATTGCAATTCAGATTTAGCTCATCAACATCAAATCTGGACAGTGTGTCGGGGACTATATTTAGGGAACCTTTCCTGTGTTCCATCACAAAATCGAAATGTTGAAGTTTTAAGCTCCAGCGTGCCAGTCTACCGCTAAGGTCTTTTTGGCTCATGAGCCAACGAAGGCTCGAATGATCAGTCACGATTTTAAAAGGGAGTCCCTCAATATATTGTCTGAACCGTTTGACACAAATAATGGCCGCTAAACATTCTAGCTCTGTTACGGTATAGTTTCGTTGCGCCCTATTCAGTTTCTGAGACACAAAGGCGATTGGATGTTCGTCCCCTTGGTCATCTATTTGGTATAGAACGCCACCTACTCCGATGCGTGAGGCATCGCATTGAATCACAAACTCCCTACTGAAGTCTGGTTGAACTAATACCGGAGCGTTTGACAAGGCTGATTTTAATTTTCCAAAGGAATCAATAGCCTGAGGCGACAAGCGAAAAGGTTTGTTTGATTTACACAAACAATCTGTAATCGGACCCGCGAGATCAGAAAAGTTGTTTATGAATGCCCGATACCAATTTGCCATGCCAATAAAGCGTCTTACCTGACGAGGTGTTTTGGGCATGGGAAATTGTGTGATTGCATCAATTTTTCCCGGATCAACTTTTAAATTTCCACCGCCTATGAGATAGCCTAGGTACTTTATCTCGCGTTGGCAAAATTTGCTCTTGCCCACATTAATCGTTAATCCCGCAGATTTCAAACAAAGTGCTACCTCCGAAAGCAAATTAAGGTGAGTATCGAAATCGTGACTGCAAACAAGAAGGTCGTCAAGGTAAATGAATACGTTTTCCCTCAACCTAGCCGGAATTGCCCTGTCCATCAGGCGACTCATTGTCTGAGGCCCGTTACAAACACCAAAAGGCATTACTTTGTACTGATACAGAGATCTACCCGGTACAGCAAAAGCCGTCTTTTCCTTGGATGACTCAGACAATTTTATTTGGAAAAACGCATCCTTTAGGTCGATGCCACTGATGAAGTGAGTGTCTTTTAACCGACTGAGCAGTCCATTTATGTGTGGTAGCGGGTACGAATCCTTCTTGGTGAGCGAGTTTAATTTCCTACAATCAAGGCAAAGTCTGATTTTTCCAGGCTTGCGAACGGATACGATGGGACTGCACCAAGGAGAATTTGATTCCTCTATAACGCCAAGCGCTAGTAATCTATCAAGTTCCTTATAAATTTCTTCCTGTCTAGGGGGCGAGAGCGGGTAATGTTTTTGTTTCACAGGTAAAGCATCCCCTGTGTCAATGTGATGTTCAAGCAAAGGCGTACAGCCAAGACCTAACTTCTCATAGGATGGAAAATTCAAAACGACTTCTTCCAGACGCAACTTCTGCTCTGGGGTTAGCTCGTGACAATTCGGCTCGGTTTTAGCAATAATCTCATTACAAGACAAGTTAGAGAAGATTTGAGGAGCAAGTGCATACGCCCTCCAAAAATCTATACCAAGATAACCGAGTTGAGATAAGTTTGGTACTATGTAAAATGTGATGAGCTTTGTCACCCCCTTGAAGGTAACAGGTAATTTACAATATCCCATTACTTCGTTTTTTGAACCGTTGGCCGTAAGGAGCCACGTTTTAAATTTTTCCAAACGAACGTTATTTCTAGCAACAAACTCTAAGCTCCCTTTCCCTAATACGGATACGTTAGCCCCCGAATCTAAAAGACATAATAAATCCTCATCAAAAATCTTTATCATAGCAAAAGGTCTATCATCGTGATGATCTGGCAAACATGTGGTTTCAATTAATCTCCTATACTTCATTCTTTTTCGATAGCGTTCCCTGCATTTCATGATTCCCCGAGAAATAGCAATATTTGAAAGTCTAGGTAGTAAGTAGTGAAATTGTCTTGTCAGTTTGGGAGGTAATTCCATCTGTGACGGCTTACTCTCATCGCTGGATATAAACTCGGGATTTAGTTTTTGGAACGAGCATCCCCGGTCACCCACTCGCTCCGCCGCTTGTTTTCCGTATGAGGACCCTTACACTTGGGAGTGGTTATCCCTCTTTGTCCACACTTATAACAGAAAACATGGCGAGTTTCGTCAGGGCAATATATATAACTGTGCCCATATTCCAAACAGTTCCAACATTTGATCTTTGAATAATCACCATTCACCCAGGTTCTGCCCATTCTAATGGATTCAATTTGGGGATCGGATTCCATAACCGAATCTTCGGAGTTTTCCTCCACTAGAATTTCATTGACTTGTCGCTGCCGAGGAAAAGGAATTGATTTGTTCTCTAAAAGAACCCTCTCTGCTTTTCTAGCCAATTCGCGCAGTTTGCCTAAATCTTTTGGATCCGATATGAATAACATGACCTTTAGGTCAGCATGTACGTTCTTCTTTATTATTTCGATCAAGGAAGCATCTGACATGGGGTTTGACAGCCTTAAGTTCAGGCAAACCACATAGGAGTGGAAGTCGTCATAGCTTTCCTTGGGGAGTTGTTTACGAGAAGAGATTTTGAGCAAAATTTCATGGTCACTTTCTAATGTACCAAATTCTCCTGACAAAGCAGCCCTTAACATCGGATATGTTGCCCTTTGGTTCCGTTTAATGTAGTCCCAATAAAATGTTTCGGCCTTACCCGTTAGGAATAAGTGAAAGTTTGACATCAGATAGTCATGTGGACACTGAGATCGCTCAGTCAATGTATCTACTTTAAATAAGAAATCCGAAACACTACCCTCGCCACTATACGATACTCTCCAATCTTTCAATTTAAAAATCATGTTAGAGGAAACATGGGAATATGAATTTGCCTGGGTAGGCGATCGAGCACCATTTCCTGGTGTCGCAGAAGTTGACCTATCAGTTCTACCTAGTCCAACAGATTCCCTCAGAGCACTAAATTCCCTTCTGAACTCATCCTGGGTATTCCTCATGGCCTCCTGGAAATAGGACATCAAATTTTCCATAGTGTTTACATTCGAAGGTTGTGGATCGCCTTCTCGGTTTGGTTCTTGTGTGGCCATTTCAATATTTACCCCGCTTGGTACACTCGGTGTCAAAGTTGCAACTGGGTCTGTATCTAAGTCTGGGAGAGATATGCTAAGTGGTTTAAAGTCCGGATTGATCTCTATTAAATCGGATTCTTCCGATTGACCTGAAATAAGCGAACGAGACACAGATGAACCCCTTAATGCCGTTATACTACTCTGGGAGTCCACCGATAGCTTTCTCCCTAATGGAGTTGAACCCCTTCCTCTACCCTTGGACAGAGACGAACTACGAATGCTAGAATGTGCCGATAAGCCAGCTGATTTGGGATTAGAAACGCTACGAGATAAATTCTTGTTTGTGCTTTGCCGTGTATTAGGTTTGTGCATAATGCACCAATGAATGTCAAAGTAAGTGAAGTTTTATGAACGCAAGTTCAAATAAGCGGAAAGGAAAAATTAATAGTAAAAATATAAAAAAAATAGAAAAAATAATAATGAAAATAAAAAAAAATTAAAAGTAAAAACAAAAAAAATTTAAAACAACAAAAAAAAATTAAAATGGTATATAAAAAATGAAAACAAAAATAAAAAAAAAAGGAATAACAAAAGCAAAAATAACAAAAAAAAATAATAAAAAAAAATAATAATAAAAAATAATAATAAAAATAATAAAGGGAAAAAAAACAAAATTGTTTGATATGCGTTTAGGAGGAATGCTAGACGATACGTTTATCTGGTAGAAGATCACATAGAGTTATACAAAAAAAATAATAATAATAACATAGTAAAAAAAAACAGTCTAATTTAAAATTTCCCAAACTTTTCGCGAGAATCAAAACCGATCTAAATTGTTTTGCAACTTGCATCGCCACCTGAAGGCAATTTATTACAAGGACTCAAACAACTGAATTCGATTTAGTAAAGCTTCCCAAATACCCGTTTACTATCGCAACGTAACCGCGCGACTCGATGTCGTCAGTTCGGACTTATAGTAAACAAATTTTCAGCAAGACAGTACTTGATGTCACTAAAACTTTACACAATTGTTAACTTTAATAATTTGACGTCGCAAATGATACCAGGTCTTGGATTACCCAGAATCATGACTTACGCCATACTAAAATTCATCAAAAGGTTTATTGTAATTAAATCCCAAAAAAAAAAAAAATCTCAAGCGATAAGATTTTAAGCCGCAGCAAAGTATTGACGTTTACTATACGTCAACCTACTTTGGCTTTACGTTTACGTTAACTTTACATTTGTTTCGATAATCTAGTTTCCACCCTACATGTTCCATTTTAAACCTAAACGTGGCATTTAACATTGCTTTTACGTTGGTTTACGTTGGCATTTGACGTTGCCTTTACGTTGGTTTACGTTGGCATTTGACGTTGCCTTTACGTTGGGCGCCATATATGTTACGCGCCGGTAAATTTCAATTAAAAAAAAATCAATTAACCACCCAAAACTTGGTTAAGGGGTATAAAAGCTGACCCGCTAGCTCAGTAAACAAAATGTGGTTCTTAACCCGAGTTTTGACGCGTGAACACATATACATACTTCACACCCTGGAAGTATGTAGAAAATTAAAAAAAATATATGCAAGGACAAATGCCAGAGGGAGAAATTAGATAAATCGCCTAACAAAAGTAACAAAGTGGGAAATTAAAAATTCATCACCATGGGTGATAATATGGCTGGTGGTGGGCCATATAGGGGTACATTTGTCCCTTCCCCAACCTATGACAGGCGGAGTACCCTACATTTTAAAAACCTGTCCCATGTGTGTGTTCCTCTACTTACCGGTATCCGTTCGACCTAGCATTCCTCTTTTACACAAAAATTAAATCTTCATACTCATTTTAATTTAATTACAAAAAATAGCATATTGGTGCTTGTTTATTCAAATACATTTTTAAATTCCTTAAATTTTAGTTACAAAATTCAAATTTACGAAATTAAAGTTACTAGGTTTTAGGTTACAAAATTTCAATTACAAAATCATTTAAGAAAAATTTTATTTATTTTATTTTTAGAGATATACAATTTTCAAATTACTAGACTTTGGTGGGTTTTTATTTTTGTAATTCCCATTATTTATTATTAATTCAAATCGTCTCTTATAATAAACTAAGTATAATTTTTATACAATGTGTAAAATATGGAAAAAAACTTACAATACGTAAATAGGGTAATTCAGGGTCTGTGGTGATTTCGGGTGTTCTCAGTGGTGATTGTTAAAGTTGGTGTGGTGATGCTGTTGTAGAATTTTTTTTTTTTTAGTTGCTATTGTAGAAATTGTTGCATCATATTGTTGTTGGTTTAAAGGTTGACTTTGTTCATATATATTTTGTTGTTTGTATTTATAAATTTTGTTTAATTTTAGTTGTAGAAAATGTTTTTAGATTAGTTTTTAAGTTTTTGTTTACATTTTGTTCAAATTTGGGTTTTTTATTATACTTTTATGTTTATTTTCTTGGAGTTAATATTTAGAAACTACTTTTAGCTTAAGTTAAATATAATATTAACAATGATAATTTTGTTTGTTGTATAGTTTTTTTTTTCTTCTCATTTGCAATACAATATAATTTATGAAAGAGTTATTAATTAATTGAGTTTTAGGTGTTATTTATAAGCCTTCTTCTATTGGCGATTAAAAATAAATAAACTTTTGTTTGTATGTAAAATGTTTAGGCCTGGCTTTAGGCAAACATTTAGATATTGCGATCTCACGCTTTTCTTTTAAACAATTGCAATATATTAAATTAATATATTAGGCAAAATTTACACCAATCATTTTTGTTGTTTTCACTTTCTTTTCAATCAAACTTCTTTAACAAATTATAAAACTATTTTATCATATTTGACTTTAAATCATGATGTCGCTTCTTTGCATGTTATTTTCTTTTAAAATCTTGTACGTTTTTATAGATTTTTTTTTTTTTTAATTTTGCTTCCATTTTTTTTTGATTTTTATTCCACTTTCATTTAATTTTGTTTCATTGTCCTTTTTTTTTTATGTAAAATTTGGTTTTAACGATTTATTTTAAACAAAAAAAAAAAAAAAAAAATTTAAATTATTGCTATTTTAGTTGGTAAACTGTACCCACACTTGATATTTTATCCTTTTACTTTTAAATCAGCAAAAGAAGTATGAGCGACTGAACGCTTTGACAAACAACTAGCAACTTACACTTGACTGTTGACTTCTGTAACCAATTGACCTGTCGCAGCATGCGCAAAAAATTCCCTTTTATCGAAATTTCCCTTTCTCTCCGTAACGTTGTTGTTGTGAGAGAGAAACGTACTTGTATGTGTACACATATAAAAGCAATGAAAGGAATAAATAGAACAAATTCCCACTATGGTGTCGTTAGTGCAATTGCATTACAGGAGGGAAGAAAAGAACAATGAGAGAGTAAAAAAAAAAAACTATGCACATTCTCTTTCAATGTGTACGTATGAAAATTTCCCTGATGGTACAGAGCAGCAAAAAAAAACTAACGGTAATGTCACGCCACTTAATTTTA
Organism: Calliphora vomitoria; assembly: GCA_942486065.2. Classification (NCBI taxonomy): domain Eukaryota; kingdom Metazoa; phylum Arthropoda; class Insecta; order Diptera; family Calliphoridae; genus Calliphora; species Calliphora vomitoria. The sequence goes on along the minus strand of OW818030.2, from coordinate 48,645,901 downwards.
TTTTTCCACTTCCATAAAGAAGAATTTCGATCAAAAGAGGAGAGTTGTTGCCAACCGAGAAGATGACAAGAATGCAATGTGTAATATTGTGTGTATGGTAATAAACAGTTAAGAATTACATACACGAAATAACTATACATTGTGTGTATGGTAACACGCAATTGAATGAAATAAAAATAGAGTGGCGTGGTAACAATATATTCAGGGGAGGGGGAAAAAAATATATATCAATACTAATAATAATGAGACAATCAGAATTATTCTAAATCCGTAACAATAAATAAAACATATATGACCGATAAAGTCCAATTTCGGCAGGATATTTGTATGGGAGCTAGGTGTAATAATGGACCGATTTCAGCCAGTTTCGATAGGCTTGGTCCTTGGGCCGAAAAAATTATAAGTACCAAATTTTATTGAAATATCTTAAAAATTGCGAACTGTGCTTTGCGCACAATGTTTACATGGACAGCCAGACGGACGGACATTGTTTAATCGATGAACCAATTATTGAAAATAACAAAAAAAAAGCGGAATTTTTTATGAAAATTTATTCAAAATTTGAAATACATAAATTGTACAATTGATATTATAATTTTAATGATTTAATTCAATTTTCAATTTGGGATATTATTAACATTTTATACTAAAATGGACAATAATAACCATTTTATAAAAATAATTTATTTCAAAGAAGCGGCAAAAATTCCGTTAATTTTATTTTTATTTTTAAAAAATAAATGTATTAACTATAAAAAACAATTAAGAAAATATACTACATTTTACACACTTTGTTTATATTTTCCACCAAAGTGAGATATTTTTTAACTTTTTATATGCTCTTTTTAAAGCTATGTAAAAACATTCTAAGAGTGAAATTTCAGAAAGATTTTTTTGTTTATTGAATGTATACATAGTTATTTAAAATATTAAATCAAAAAACTTTTTTCCAAAAACCTAAATTTTAACAATATTTTTTGTAAATCTATCTTCAAAAGCACTTTCGTTTCCCTGAAAAATTTTCTGATTTTAGAGCCTTCTCTCAATAACAAATATAGCCATATCAACATAATTTTTGGATATGTATATTAAATGTGTTCTTAGCTTTCAAATTATATATATTTAATTAAAATTTGGAAGAAAAATTTATTTTCGACTTTTGTCTATGAAACAGATTACTGTGCGCCAGGTATGCTTATTTTTTTGTATTACTATTTCCTTTTGTTTTTTACTTTAATATTAGTATTAATTAATTTAAAAAATAATAAAAATAAAAAAGTATAAAATAATTCAATATAATGATATGTATTTGAGTTCCATTGACATTAGTGAATGATTATATTTTTCCACTATCCTGTTAGTGGAGAAAAAAAAATTTGTACTAAGCTGTAAAAAAAGGTTTTTCACTATCACTAAATTAATTTTAGCGAAAAACTTTCTTGTACCACTACCATTATTGCTTAGTGAGGCTGTTTTTTTTCAACTCACCACTAAATAGCTATTAGTGATAGTGAAAAATTTTGCACTATCACTAACTTTTAGTGGAAATTGCAAATTTAGTGCACCCAAATTTTGGAACATTTTTTAAAAATTCAAAACAAAATTCAAATTTAACAATTCCTTTCTAATGTTCCTGAAGTTAAGATTTCCGTTTAAAAATTTAATTTTTAAAAGGTATGTATAACAAATTATGTTGAAATCTGAAAATCTACATTTTTATCAGGTTTTTTTTTTCAAATGCGAAAAATTATTAAACTTTGCAACACTATACAGAAAAACAAAAATTCCTTCTTTATTAATGGAAGGGTTTTATAATACAATTTTGTTTACCATTTTAATGTTCATAAAAAAGTACCAAAAAGAAGTACATTCAAATTTCAAAATAGGTCGAGTCCATTTGTAATTTTTTAAGAAGGACTGCAATTCCATTTAAATTTAATTTCTGGGAGTTTCTCGAGTTTCGCCCATTTTATCACCTTAAAAGTGTATGGTACACTTGTTCACTTATTTCTTTTAAGATTAAGTTGGATTTTTGGAGCTAGCTTTATCAGTTCCGAAGATATAGATATACCGATTTTACAAATGTTTACCCCCTTAGTGTATGTACTCATCGGGAGAGGTGCTTGCTTACATACAAAATTTCAAGATAACAAAATTTTAAAATTGGGAAAACATTTTGTATGGGAAAATTCGAAATTCCGGTTTACGAATGGTCCTAATGTATTGTTTAAGCTGTCTAAAGCCATCTTCACACCATTGTCTTTCTAACGACACCGGTTTGGAGCTCATCGGTTGGATGGTTTCAGAATATATAACGGACATAGGTAGAAACATTGTTTGTGTTTTATACATATGTATACTAGCTGACCCGGCAAACGTTGTTTTGGCTTCATTTTTTATTTGAATTTGCAGAAAATCTGTGGTCAACAGTCTATTGGTATTGTTTTTTTTTTTTTTAATATTTGCTGAATTGGTTGCGGTCGGGTCGATTTTCAATTGTATTTCCCCTCATTGAAGCACTCTGTGATAAACAATCTTTTTCGTTTTGTTGTCAGGTGCGAAAACGATCAAAGCGGATGGTTTTCCGACACGGGAACATGCGACATACAGTTGACCGTGGGAGAAACATTCGTTCTCCACATTCAGGACACAAATACTCAATGATTAGCCTTGTGATTCATTGGTTGTCATGGTGAATGCGAGACGAAATTGTATTCGTTTAAACTCGAATGGCATATCGGTTGGGATCATTGGAATTCTCGGAATGAGAACTTCCTCACCTTTGAACTTTCCTTTTAGTATTTTTGCGTGAATCACATTGCTCATGAGTTTTGTGACCGCTAAACGCGTTTCGTTGCATAATTTTGGTTGATTGAGATTGCGAAGCATGATGACAACTGAACCAACCTTTAGTTGTAAATTGTGCGGTGGCAAGCCAGGCACATCCAATGAATTAAAAAACTCAGTTGGACAGTTCGTTGCTTCGTCTTCGTTCGCTACACAGACGATAGATTTGAAGGAATGCAGTGAACCATCGATTTGATTTTGAATTGTGCAGTTTAAGTGATCCACATCCTTGTTATTTGCCGCATGGAAACACTTTGTTGATGAGCTCCTCTTTTGTTGAGACGAAATTGCAAAAATTCTGCGGGAACGAAATCAATACATTCGATGCGTCGACAGGAACACGACCATTATCAATAGTTAGCAGTTGATTGGAGTACACTTCGACAGATGGATCGTTCTGCAATGCATCTCGCATGTTTGTCGTCAGCTAAAGATTCTTCACATAACGCCACAATGTCGATGATTTGGGGCAAGCATTGATCTCATCGGCAGCGGTCGATCGTGGTAATATTGGTAGTGTTTGCTGGAAATCGCCTGAGAGTAAAATCAATGCATCGCCAAAACATCTTGCGTCATTACGCAAATTTTTCAGATGTTTAACCCATTCAGAGTTAATTGAAATCAATGAGTAATTCACCAGGTAATGAAAGTTACATTCCATATAATGATCCAGCAGGAGAAATGTCGAGATCGTGATTAATTGATGACCTCAGACCCAACGTAATAATAGGCAAAACATCTGACCAACGGGTTTTGACACATTATTGCAGACTTTAGAGTTGGATGCCAATGTTCAACTTGTCCATTAGCCTGTGGATGATAGAATGTAGTATTCGTCACACTAATTCCTAAAAATTTAGAAAACTCTCTAAACAATAATGATTCAAATTGACGTCCTTGGTCAGTAACAATTTGTGTAGGTACTCCAAATCTCGATATCCATCCACTTATAAAAGGTTTTGCAACAGATTCAGCAGTGATATCATTCAATGGTATCGCCTCTGTCAATGCAGGTAAGGCAATATATATATTCAAATGAAAGTGGAAGTGGTCCTATTAATTCTATACTGACAATTTTGAATCTTTCATGATGAACTGGAAATTCGCCAAAGGGGGTTTTTGTGTGACGTTGAGGTTTACATTGTTGACATTTGATGCAAGATTTTGTCAAAGTTGAAATATCCTTTTTCATTTTGGGCCAAACAAATTTGCTTGAAATATTAATAATTGACGATTTTGAACCGGGATGAGAAACGTTATGTAACATTTAAAATACATCTAAACGCGATAATGCAGCAGCAGTTATATTATATTTTCGGGAAACATAACGAATATCTACGGTATGTTGCCCATTGTAGTCAAGATGATGTAGTTGGCGAGGAGATGCCTTTTCAGGACGCTGTGCAAAAACCAATAAACCCCCGTTTTTAAAAGGTAAAAACGTAACAATATTAAGTTTTTAACAAAGAAGCAATTACTTGTTTTTGCAACAACGTATGCTAGATACATTTGTTTGGATCCGATGGAAAACATTATGTTAGGCGTCCAGACAATAAGGCATATGATCCAAAATACACCAAGAAGACCGAAAAAAAAAAACGGAACGGGCGGATCCATCATGAAATGGGGATGTTTCTCATCTTCTAGTGTCCGTCCAATACATTGGATAAAGAACAAAATATGCGCCTCGGACTACATAAATATATTGCAAAACATAAGCTTTCATTTGCTGAGGAAGGGATGCCCTTGAGATGGGAGTTTCTGCAGGACAATGATCAGAAGCACTCTTCAAAATTAACAAAGGACTAGTTTGCTGCCAATAAAGTACCACTTATGGAATGACCTTCGCAGTCACCGAACCTTAACCCAATAGAACACCGTTGAGGATTGCTTAAGAGGAAGCTGGAGGGTTTTAGTCCGAAAAATAAGGACGAATTGTGGGAAAAAAATCCAGGAAAAGTGGTTTTCCATTGACAAGGTCTTTTGCAAAAAAAAAATATATGTTGATTCCATGAATAGCAGTGAAATTGTGAAAAAATTTCTTTACAATTTCAGTCATATAATGTATTAAAAAATAAATGAAAAAAGGAATGATTATGTTATTTCTTACGTTGAATGTCTGATAAACAAAACTGCATATACATTTTAAAAAAAATTGAGAAATAAGCTTTCGTTTCTATTATTTTTTTCCAACACTTCTTGTTTGGCCGGAGACCAGTCCGAATTGGTGCGATTCATCGAAATCGGTCCAGCCGTTATAAGCGTAGTGACTAACGTCACTACGCTTGTAACTGAAATAAACAAGCATAAAAGCGAAAAGCGTAAAACAACCTGCTTCTATCAATGCTCATGCGAGACTGACTGCACAGAGTATAACAGAGATGTCATATTTGACGTTTAAAAAACGCCAAATCAGATGCTAGGGCAGTTCTCATAAAAAGAGATAGCATATATTTTGTACTACAATATCTGTAATGTGTTAATGCAAAACGCTATATACAACACGAATTTGGTAGACAAAGAAAAATAAACAAAACAAACAAATAAATTTGTAAAACAATTGTTCGTGGTTTGTGGCACAAAATTCTTGTTTTGTTAAAATATATTCTGTGCTATGTGTTTTAAATGTTTTATTACAAAGAATTATTACTTTTAAACAAATGTTAAAGTTTGTACTTACATTTATTTATGTACATCCAATAAAAAACAATAATAATGAAGATATCTGAAACATTTTTATTGTTTGTTTTCAAAGAAATTGAATTATTGCGGCAGAAAAATAAAGCAAAACAAAATGAAAAGGGCAGTTTATAAAGATAGAGACAAATAGAAAACGCGATTATTTTCTGTCTCGTGACACCTCTGTATAGTACTCTGTGCTGACTGGCTTTGATTGTTTTTATACAATGTGTGTGCCAAGGCGAATTCATACAAGGTGGTGGCAGTTCTACAAAAACAACAATTGGTCTTAACAAATGTCAAAAAACAAAAATTAAAAATTAAACAAATATGTATTAAAACTAAATATAGTGTAGATAATTGAATAGTGAGGGCTTTTCTTATTTATGTAAAAAATAAATATTTTGTTAATAAGCTTAGAATATGTAGATATTTAAATATAAACAAAAGCTTTGACAACTGTTAGAACCAAAAAGCGAAAAAAAAAGTTATCAGCTGATTGACTGACTCCACCTTGTATAAATTCGCCTTGGTGTGTGCTTGCGTACATGTGAAAAGAAAAACAAGAGAGCTCATTTGAGAGCTCACTGCGTTTCGCTGATTTAAACTAATTTTTAATCTTTTACTTTCTGGGACAACAAAGTATGCACATTTACCAGAAGCATTTCTTAAACAAATTGCATACATTTTAGAGGCATTTATTTTATTCCCCAAAAATCATAAAATTCTTTAAATTTAGTTAAATGTCTCGACACTATTTTAAGAGCTTCTTTTGGAGATTCATGATGAGCATAGAGTAGTGAATCATCTGCATAGAGAACACCAGTTGAGTTTGAGAAATTGTGAGGAAACTCGTAAATGAAAATATTTTACAAATGAAGTGAGAGAATTGAACCTTGAGGTACTCAACAAGAAACTTGACTAAAATTAGACAAAGAATCATTTAATTGTGCACTAAAGAACGTCTGTTATAAAAAACGCGTTTGAATAGTTTAATTATGTGAAGATCAATATTCTTCATTTTAAAAATTATTCCATTGTGATACGCTCTTTCAAAGGCCTTTTCAACGTCAAGTGACAGAGCAACTCTACAACTCCTATTTCGTAAATTGCAGATAACGTCATTTTGAAACTTAGTAAGAGCGACCTTGTGAAGTGACCAATTGTAGATTTTTTATGTGTGAGAGGACCTGTTTAATTGTTTCAAGCTTCTCATTAAAATTTTGGATATGCTACCTACTAACTTGTTCTTTTATTTAAAGTCATGTTATAAATTTTCCTCAATTCATTCTGCCAACTGTATTTAACTTTAAATAATTATTTAACAAATTCAGAAGATTCAAACTTTTGTGATTTTAATTAAATTTTCATGGAATGAATATCAGTACATACATTTACAGCCGTAGTAAATTTATTAATATTGCTACGTTTTTACCTTTTAAAAACGGGGGTTTATTTCCTTTAAATACTTTTGATTGCATATAAAAGCAGTTTTAGTAGTTTAAAATTGTAACAACTCTTTATGTATTTAGAATGTACAACAATAACAGAATTAAATAAATACTCAGTGTCTTTATACAAGTTTATCAATTCGCAGAAATGCACACAAAATTTATAATGTACAAACTAGGGATGCCAATCCCGATCCCGAAAATCCCGGGATTTTTCGGGATCGGGATTTCCCGAATCCCGGGATTTGTGAAAAAATATCCCGGGATTTTTCGGGATTAACAAATCCCGGAAAATTACTAGATTTTTGATATTTTAGGATGATTTTTGAAGCTCCAAAAATACCTAGAAAGCTAAATTTCAGCATACTTATAATACTAATCTCGCTTCAAATCCAAAATATTTTTCTGATATAGTGGTATATTATTATGGACTGGTCCTCATAAAAGTTGGTAGAAAGATTTTATTACGATATTAATAATTATAAGACAATTATGAATGTTAAAGTTATTTTCTGAATTGGACCATGTATCGAGACTAGGGACAAATGTAGCCTGATTTCCGTAATACTTTACAGTATAATTTCAGAGTACTTATTTCGTGCAAAATTTTATAAGGATTGTCGCATAATCAACATACTTACGACTGTTCAAATTATTCCGGGGGACAATTGTATGGGAACCATTACCAATTTCAATTCCAAACAAACCTTACCATCAGAGAGTATTTATGGATAATTTTACCCAGCTGGCTCCTTTCGTGTTATAAACAGACAGACAGACGGAAATTGTATGTTATAAGATAAAACAATAGTTTTATATTTTATTTTTAATATTAATAGGGAGGAAACAATAATTTTTTCATATTTTAATTCAATGCATTAGTTTTTCATTTGTTATATTTTTACTTAAATATATTAACGAAAAAATAGTTTTTATTGTTGAATTTTATGTTTTTTGACGTATAACAAAAATCCCGAAGTCCCGAAAAATCCCGGGATTTGTAAAACCCAGTCCCGTTTGGCATCCCTAGTACAAACACACATGTACACGACAATTGATGTTAACTCTAACAGCGACAATGATCAACTTAACTCACGACTGCCAGCTCTGCCATTATTTATATACTCGCCATCTATCGGGAATCTTCTACAATACTCTTAACGGACATACTAGTACATTCGAATTCCAGAGCCTTCGATGTTATTGCCAGCAGCCCAAACATTTAGTGTTGCCATACTTACAAACAATGCCAATAAACGCATGCTACTGATGGACGTGCCTTCAAACATGATGAATGCTGCAGGCAGTCGTTACAGACCGATGAATTCAAATCGTTATTGCACATTCGTAACAATATAAAAATAAATTTCATTGCCCGTAAAATTTCTAGAAGAAGGGGGGGGGGGGGGGTAATGTTGGATTAGTTTCGTAGTTAAATCGTTTCTGAAAGTATCCCAAACTAAAATAATTTTAAATTTAAAATTAGTTGAAAGTGATCTGAAAATGTAGGCAAACTTTCAATATTATAATTTGGATCAATCAGAACACCCATTCGGAAAAGAAGGAATGTCGTTGCAAAGTCTTATTCTAATCAGAAAACGTTTAAGGTTGTTCAAACTATCTCCCCATGACAGATTTTTGGAGTTAAAGTTACCACCAATTATTCACCTCTATCGCGAATCAATATTTCACATGAAATATGTTCCCTTTTCCCATTTTTCGTTCATCAACTTTGTTCACGGGAAAAAATTCCCCATGTTGTGAAATTTTTAGATGGAATTTTGTAAACAATAAACAGCTGCTACGAACAAAATCAACTATTGTGAATGAAAAGTTCATGGGAATATCACGATACCAATTTTCCCTTCGAGGGAAATGGATATTTCATGGGAACATAAATTTCACATGTTTTTCACGATAGGGGTGATCCAATCAAGAATTTATTAAGTTATTTACTGAGATGAGTATCTCGATAAAAATATTTGGAAAGGATAAACCAGTAATTTTGATTTTAGAAAATGAATAATTTTGTCTAATAGTAATACCTACCTACACCTTGTGATGATAAGTCTCTATGGAAGTTATCTAAACAAACTTTATGATTTGATTTTAAATGGATAAAAGCAAAATCGATATTATTACAATTGAGAAAACTTCACAAATCTAGTCTTCCAGTTACTTGTTTCCACAAGAGATCTAACAAAAGTACACATTTTTAATACCTTACGGACCATAAGTTGATAAAACTTCCTGTAACAAACTTTTACATTTGGCTATTGCCTGTGATTTAGAAATTGTTTTAAAATGTTTCATAAAACTCATTATTCTGACTTCTAATGAATTAGGTTCACATGAAACTTTAGCTATTTTTAGAAATTCATTTACAATACAAGGCTAATTTTGAGATTCATTATTAAAATGACTTGCAAAAGATCGACTGGGATTTATACAACTCGAATTTATAGTCACAGATATATTATTGCAAACTTGATTTCTTTTTTCTTTAGTTTTATTAGAGATTTTCTTATTTAGATCTAAATATTTTTTAAAAGTAGGACAACCACGCCAACTAGCCGGATGACCATAATTTTGGCAATTGAAACATAATTATTGACTATTAGAATTAGGAGTAAACAAACATTTTCCAGGTTCATGATTTGAAGAGCACTTGACTCAAGCAAAAGATCGATTAAAATTCTTTGACATGTGACCCCAATTCTGGTATCGATAACATTGTACAACTTTATGATTTGTTTTTGGATTTTCCCATGTTATTACCTGGTTAACAATAAAGGAATGCTAGTCAAATCATTTAATCGTTTACCTTCCTTAAGAGTTTCTAAACTATTTAGTTTCTAAATTATATCTATTTCTGAAACATTCGTATCATAATAAAGACCTGGTACTAAGGATGGCGTCTTAATTCTGAAGTAATAGCATCATCTCAGAATGAGCCGAAACATCTTTTAAGTAAAGTTTACTTTTTATATTACTTTTATTAATTATTTTAAATTTAAGTTCCTTTGCTTTTAATTGTTGAACAAACGATTTAATGTTAACTTCATAGAGAAAAATAGGTGGACAAAATTTGCTGTTAATACATATTTTTGCTTTTTCGTCACCGGATTTTTTTTACATTATTAATTTTATTTGCCTCAACGTTTAAATATTCTAAAACTAAAAACCTATTTTGACTAGAGCAAGGCCTACTATTAATATCAACAGAACGTAATTTAGATAAATCTATTTTTAAATCGCCTCAATTTCATCACCTGTGGATTTCGCCATATCATAATCTTCATCTTGAGAAAGATAGTTTGATTGAATATCATCGTTGCAATGGGATTGTCGATTAAAATTGTCTGATTGTAAATCTTTATCCAAGTTTGTGACAATTTTCATATTGTTATCCATATTTATTAGTTGAATCGAGCTAGATCCATTGACTGTATATTGATGTGGATTAGAGGATTTTGAATTTTGATCATCTGAGGAAGACCCAGGGTCATTATTAAGATATTGACTTTTATTAGGGGGCTTTGAAAATCCATAATTTTGAGCCGAATTAAAGTTAATAACAGTTGATGAATAATTCCGACATTTTTTAATTTGATTACCAAGTGGTACAAGATTTTTATCCATTTTCAAGCACAAAATTATTTTTGTTTTAACTTTTTTTTAGTTCTTAAGTTTCAAAAAGAAAATATTTTTTTATAATTATATTTTATTATTTGAGCAAAACACGTCTGCCTTCTACGAAAATTAATATTCAAATTAAAAATTAAACTTACCATAAATCAAAAATATAAATTGTTTGCCACCAACATAATTATGTATATAAAGAATCATAAATATTGTTACGAATGTGCAATGACAATTTGAATTCAACGGTCTATAACGACTGCCTGCAGCATTCATCATGTTTGATGGCACGTCCATCATTGACATTGTTTGTAAGTATGGCAACACTAAAAGTTTGGGCTGCTGGCAATGACATCGAAAAGCTCTAGAAATCGAATGTACTAGTATGTCCGTTAAGAACATTGTAGATGATTCCCGATAGATGGCGCGTGTATAAATAGTGGCAGAGCTGGCAGTCGTGAGTTGAGTTGATCATTGGCGGTGTTAGAGTTAACATCAACTGTGTTGTACGTGTATACTTGTACGTTATAGAGTGTGTGTGCATTTCTGCGAATTAATAAACGTGTATAAAGACACTGAGTGCCTATTTAATTCTGTTGTTGTTGTACATTCTAAATAAAGAGTTGTTACAATTTTAAACTACTAAAACTGCTTTTATTTGCAATCAAAAGTATCCGGTTTATTTAAAGGAAATAAACCCCGTTTTTAAAAAGGTAAAAATGTAACAATATAAATAATGCACAAATTTTACAAATATTGCGCATTGAAAAGCATTACCATACAATAATGAACATGCGATATCTGCAAAATAAAATCTATTGAGTTTATGAACATTATGCATTGCAGTGTTGCATTGAAAACTGCGTCAGACATGGTATTTGAATATTGTATTTAAGGTTTTTCAAAAATGTTCACTTTAATACAAACGTTTGCTTATTAAACATCAATATTCAACTGATTTGTGACAAGTAAAAACCGTTAGGATCGACTCAAAATATTCTTGATGGAACTTAATAGCATCAGAATTGGACTACTATTATTATTCTTTTGAAAACTTTTAAGCAAGTGACATCAAACTAATTGTTAATAATGGACAGTGTTGTCAGATTAGGGGATTTTCCCCCAAATTGGGGATTTTATTTTGTAAATGGGGATAAATAATTGGGTTTGGGGATATGGGGAACAGTTGGGGCAATATTGTATGTTTTGGGGATTTTTTTAATATTTTTGGGGATTTTAACTTTTATTTTTTGTGTTTTAGTTTTCGTATTTACGGAATTGTTCTAAGTATTTAATTTATGTAAGAGTTTGTTTTAAATCAAAAGAAAACATTGGAATACAAATTTAAGTCTGGTAAGTCTTCAAATTGCAACAATATGCTATTTGAAATTTTTATCCTTTTTATTATGTATTATCAATAGATAATATTTTATTCCTAAAAAAGTGATTTGATAAGGGGTTTTAATTTTTAAAAATTACAATATAAAATTCTTACTCCCATTAATACGAAGCCTGGTTAGGCGTTAACTAATAGTTATACTGTCGGTTAAAATTATTTTTGTATGAAAACTGTCAGTATAAATATTAGTTAACAGACTTCGTGTTACTGGGGGTTAAAGTATTTTCTCTTTTTAAAAGTTAAAAAACTAACAAACTCTAGAATTAAAAAAATAATATCAGAATGGCTTAGTAAATAAAAAAATGTATTTCTTATGGAATAAAATCATAAATTTTAATTTATAAGTTTAATTTTTTAAATTATTTTACACACGTACATAAATAAAATTAATAGTAGTGCAAATAATGTATGTATGAATTAAAATTAAACTATTATTTTTATTGGGGATTTTTTGGGATAGCACAAACTGTTTTTTGGGGAATTTCAGGGATGAAAAATTTAAATTTGGAGAAAAGTCTCGAAAAAAATCTGGGAATTCTGATAATGGAATACGAAATTATGAGTAGTCGCCACAGAAATAGCAAATTGTTGTATTTTTTTTACTGAGGAACAATTATACTTAAACAACTCAGTGTACAAAAATTTCATTGTAAAACAAAACCCAAATATTGGAAATTACGTTGTAATTTTAATTGGGAGTTATTTAATTTTCCTAATTGGGCGTTATTTCATTGGGTGATACTTCATGTCGGCCTTTGGTATACATGTTTTCCATGTAACAATGGTAAAGGAAGATTTGTAAAACTGCAAAACCATCCAAAACCGCTTGCAAGACTAATTGTAAAAAGTCAAATCAGTTCAAGGCTTCGTAGAGAAGATCTACCAACCCGCTAAGATGAGGGCCATGAGTAAGAGTTTATTTATGTGGGTATTTTTAATTTATTGATAATAAAATATTTTTCGGATATAGGGGTTGTATGTGGGATAGGGTAAAATATTGGCAATCCTCACAAAATTTGGTAGAAAGATTTAGGTTCATATAAAACTTGTTTATGTTCAATTTTATCACAATATTAATTATTACAAGACAATTATAAATTTGTAAGTTTCCTTGTATGGAAACTTGGGAAACTTTTCGCCATACAGTATAATTTCAGAGTACTTAGAACTAATTAGTGCAACATTTTAACAGGATTTCCACATAATCAAAATATTTATGACTGCTCAAACAGTATTCCGGGAGGACATTTGTATGGGGACTAGATGAAATCTAGGACCTATATTGCTCAATACCAAACAATTCTTATTAACAGTGAGTATTTGTGGAAAATTTCAGCCAGCTAGCTCCTTTCATTTGGGTCCTATTGTGTTTTCAACAGACAGATAGACGGACATAGCTAGATCGTCAATCTTATGAAGACCCATAATTAGCAATATATAAAAAAAAGCTTTTTCCAACTTAAAGATATTTATACAAAATAACTTATATTCATTGGTGGATACATTCGGCTACCTCAAACGGACATTAGAGCGGCTCTCATTTATCAGCTGTGTGAATATATTATGACATTTGCGAATTCGAATTAGATGCCGTAGTTTTTTTTAATAATATAAAAACAATTGTATTTCATTTTGGGATACGTAGCAATCTTTCGTTTAATATAAAAAATGTATCATTACACAGAAAAAAATGGTGAATGAATTATGTGAAAAAGAAAAAATCACAACTTTATATTTCAAATGACACAAAAACGGCTGAAGAGTTTTACACGACACAGTGGGCGGTTCGGAATAATTTTAGATATTGAAGTTCTTGCCCAGTGTGTAAAGTTTAGTGTGCAAAGTTTGTGCCATTTTAAAAACAAGCGAACATATTTGTGGCATTTTTCGCTTTTTCACATGGTGAACCGAGCTTGATGTATGATAGCAATGTGAATAGATCATATCATTTGAAAAATCTTTAAAAATCTTTGACTTTAAGTATCCCGTTCTAGTATTTATATACCAGATCTCTTTTCTTCCAACCTAAGGAAATGCTACATGGAACGCTAGAGAACAAGCTGGGTGCCCCGATAGACTACACGATATTGTGCTGAACTATCAATCTGGGGCTTGCGGGTTCGATTCCCACCAGAGACTCTGCGTGTATCTGCAGACAAGCCAAACGCTTCGCAGTTTGTTTGTTTTTTTTTTTTTTTTTAAAGTATGAAAAGACTAGAGGAGATCGAAAAAACATCAAAAAATAAAAAACGACAGTCGGATAGTAAAATTCTCTTTGAAAATATAATCCAGATAAATGAACCTATTGAATTGTGTGACTTATTACTACAATTGTCTGACGTTGATATACAAAGTTGCAGAATAAAAATTATTAAACACACAAATTAATATATAAAGAAACAAACAATACAAATACCGCGGTGAAAAAATCTGGAAAACAAGAAGTTGGATTTGGAGAAAGAATTAAAAGAAAAGTTAAAAAACTTCACTCTTATACGGAATACTAACCATGGTTTTTTAATTAACAAATTTAATTTTATATTTAATTCTAATTTTGTTAATAGTGACTTATTCTTCGATATACACTGTACGTACATATATATATCGCTCATTTGCTGCAACAACGTCATAATCCAGAAAAAGTCGTTTCGAGAAAAACGGATTTGAATGTACATATTATGACATTTTACTATTTGTGAAATACATTTACAACAAATCATGGGATTTCAGAAATAATACCTGATTAAAATAATAGATGCTAATATCTTTCTAATCTATATTTAACCCGAATTTTTACTTGTCAAATATTCGAGAAATCATGAATTTTAATTTTGATGTTTACAACGAAAAGTCGTTTAATATTAATAAACTTAATTATAAAGAAAAAAAGGTTCTGCGTACTATTAATTACTTTTGAGTCTAGAATCCTTATTTTTCATTGGAATTTCATAACAGATACCACTTTTGAAAGGTTTTGAAATTATAAATTACTAGCTTGACCCGGTGCGCTTCGCTACCTCTGTCGATGTAAAAATCGGTTCAGCCGTTTAGTAATTATTGTTTAAAAACTAAAGGTACCAATTTTACCCGTTTTTCCCCCTTTTTATCCCTTTCTGGTCCAAGTATTGAAAAAATTTATAGCCTATTGACGCTTCCAAGTAAGGATCTATCTACGTTCCAAATTTCAATAAAATCGGTTCAGCCGTTTAGGCGTGATGCTCAAACAAACAAACAAACAAATAAACAAACAAACTTACAAAGACATTTATATATTTATATAGATATAGATTCTGTTTCACCAATTGTTGCAAAAAGTGGCTGCAACGTGGCGGTAATGACATTTTTCTTATAAATTTAAAAAAATACCTTTTATTTTGATTTTTTTAGACCTAACACTCCTGGACAAAGTTGAGGAACATTGTCCAACCAAATTTTATTGTTTTAAGGGTCAAAAAGACGATTTTCGTGAGTAACTTAAAAATAGCGGTATCTTTTCAAAAAATTCAGAAATGAAAAAGTCGTAGAACAAACTTTGATTCTGATACCGCAAAGATTTAACAATAAAAATGTTCTTTTTCGCAAAAAGTCGTTTTTGAGATATTGCTACCCATAATATACACATACCTTAATATAGAAAGACCCTAATTCGTGATTTTTAAGTCAAGATTTTTAGGCTAAATATGCCAAAATCAATATACCCCCATCTATTTTGATGGAGGGTATATATTAGTGTATTCAATTAATCGGGTTTCTGGTTTAATCGGTTAATCGAGCAAATAATTAATCGCCATTTAGATTTAATCGGTTAATTTTAAATTATTCAATTACCAGAATAATTTCTATTTTAATTTTTAAATTGAAAACAATACCATTAATTTTGTGTACTTATTTAAGTATTTTAATAATAACAAGTAAGAGAGCTATATTCGGCTGTGCCGAATCTTATATACCCTTCACCAAATTATAATTCAAAATAAAATTTAAAAAATTTAAATAGTTTTTTAAAAGTTTTTTCCAATTTTTAAAGATTTTTTTTTTTTAATTTATTAGTGAAAAAAATTTATGACAAAAGAATGTTTTTTGTAAAAAAAAATCGGGTTAAAAAATATTTTTTCCGATTTTGACCCATTGTAGGTCCATCTTTGTATAGCCTTATATACATCGTTGCAATGGACTTTGAAATATCTATCATTAGATATCCATATTGTCTATATTTATGACTTAGTAATCGAGATATAGATAAAAAAAAATAGGCCAAAAATAGAGGTTGACTCGGATTTTTGCTCATATCTCCGTTATTTATGGACGGATTTTGCTGATTTTAAATAGGAAACTTTTCGAAAGCATGTCTGACAGATTTGGATCCCGAAGATATCTGGGGTCTTCAGAAAATTGATTTCAACAGGCGGACAGACAGACAGACGGACATGGCTATCTATAAGGATTCAGAATATATATACTTTATAGGGTCGGAAAATTATATTGTGGAAATTACAAACGGAATGACAAATTTATATATACCCTTCTCACGAAGGTGAAGGGTATAAAAATAACCAAAACATAACAATTCAACCAAAAAATAAATAATAGCAAAACAAAATATGGTATTTGAGATCCGTTTTATATACACATGTGATTTTTTTTAGGATTTTATATAATTTAAATGTTTTCCTTTTAAACGATGTTTTTCTTTTGATTTAATAAAACTTGATTTCTATGCATATAAAATCCTCCATTATAAAATTGGAGTCCTTTTTGGAATTTTTTAGATATTGAATACGTTTAATATTGTAGTTTCGTTAAGTTCTGATAAAAGAGTCGTTTCAGTAATGTCTCCACTTTCGTCTATTATCATGTCGTCCACCGACAAATACAAGTAAATTAAATATGTCTGTTGTTATACACACTAGACATATTTCTTGGATGTTCGAAAAAATGTGTAATTTTACTTTGACATTGGTATTTGAATTAAACCGAAAAGATAAATGCAAAAAAGTATGTAAAAGTGCAAAACAGAAGAAATTTCGGTTAATCTACACAAATTTATTTGTTATTTGAAAATCGGCAATTTTAAATTATTCGAACAGTTAACCGACCAAAAGTAATCGATTAACCGATTAACGGTTAATCGATTGAATAACCTCGAATATATTCATATACAGTCACACAGATAATAGTACGTACCCCTTAAAAATTCTTTAATTTTCCAAAAATTGGTGATATTTAAAAAAAGTAAATGAATCAATAATTTTTAAATGAACACAAATATTTATTTCATTATTTAAATTTAAAATTAAAAACTTCAATTTAATAAAAAAAACACAAAAGCCTATTTAATATAACAGATAATTATACGTACTCTAAAAAAGATTAATGTACAAAAAGAATTTCAGGTATATATTATTTCATTAGTATTTTGTTGGACCTCCTTTTGCCTCAATTACTGCTTTCAATCGATTACTCATTGAAAATACCAGTTTTTTTGTTGTCTCAGACGTTATTTTATTCCACTCATATTCCAAGCCATCTTTAAGTTGTTGTTTGTTTCTGTAAGTTTTTTTTCGAATGCGTCGTTCCAATTCATCCCATAAATGCTCTATGAGATTCAGGTCTGGTGATTGGGGAGGCGAATGGAGTTGTTTCGGGACATTATAGAGAAGCCATTCTTTGACAACATGCGAAGTGTGCTTTGGGTCGTTGTCCTGCTGGAAATACCAGGTGCCACTAAGACCCAAAACACTTGCGGAATCTTTCAAACTGCTTTTCAAAATGTCTAAATAAAGAAATCGGTCCATATTTGTTTCCACAAATCGCAGTTTTCCAACTCCATTCGCCGACATGCAGCCCCAAACCATGACCGAACCACCACCGTGCTTAACTGTTGGAATGAGGTTCTTCGGTTGCAGCTCTTCATTAGGTTTGCGCCAAATTTTTTGTTTGCCATCACAACCGAATAAATTGTACTTGCTTTCATCACTAAAAATCACATTCGCCCAGAAATCTGTTGTTTTGTACGCATACTTAAGTGCGAAGTCGAGCCGCTTTTTTCTGCTTATTTCGCTTATTAATGGTTTTTTTCTTGGTACGCGGCTATGGAATCCATTTTTTCGCAAAACACTTCGCACTGTTTCTGAATGAACATTAATATTGTGGTCATTTTCCAAAGTATTTCGAATTTCCAAGGCTGTTGTTTTAGGATTTTTACTAACAGCACTTTTTATAAATCGCTCAACTCGTGGGGTAATTTTGGGTGGACGTCCAGTTTTTGGCTTGCTTGCTAGGGATTGAGATTCAGAAAAGTTTTTTATTACGGTCTGCACCGTAGACTTGGCACGTCCAACAATTTGAGCAATTGAACTTAAGGAATTCCCATCTTTCCTCAATTTTAAAATATGTTCACGCATTTCGATACAAATGTCCTTTGTTTTCTTACCCATTTTAACAAAAAAGTAATTTTTTTTTCTAAAATTACTGCAGTCTTTAAGAATTGCTTACAAACTAAGCTTTTAACACTTTCCGTATATTATTTTTTTTTTTATTAACTCTACTTATTTTTAAAAAGTACCGTTTCTATTTGGCATCGTACGTATAATTATCTGTGCTGCCATATTAAGTTTTATGTGTAAAAGTACAATAAGCGGAAAGTTAACCGGACTTTTTGTAGTTAGTTTTTGACAGTGTTTCGATGCCTTTCAAAAGCAAGCAATAATATCGATCAGAAATCCAGGGTTATTCTTAAACCGAAATTTTAGAGGGAGTACGTACTTTTATCTGTGTCACTGTATATTATATACGGGTATATACAATTTAGTCACTCTGTGTGTATTATTAAGAAATAATTATCTAAGACCCAACAAAGTATATATATTTTTGATCCTTATGAAATTCTAAGTCGATCGAGGTACGTCCGCTTGAGTCCGGCTGTTTAAAACACGCTTACGTCAAAAATATACAACCAAAATCAACAAGATTTACATAAAAAAGTTTATCAATCAACAGTTTTGTATTGAAAATCAGTAAATTCCGGAATATGGCTTTATGGTTCATAATTTCAAAAATAAGTTTCATGTAATGTGAAATCACAAAACGATACCATAGCTCCATATAAAGTCCACTTCAGAAAACCACTGAAATACGCATAAATCTCTGATAAATATCATTATCAAATTGAAGTGCTTTTAACATATATTCGCCACAAATGTAACAAAACATATTATGATCTTTAATACAGTCTCATGTTACTAGCCATAATGAAATAATATAATAATAGAAATTGTATTTATAAAAAAAGCAGGAAATTATTATTTTTATTTTTGAGCCCCTCGCTATCAATTACAGAAAAATAGACCCTTACCTAACATAAATATTGATAGTGTAAGTAGTTTTTTCTTATAATTTAAAAAAAAAAATCGGGAAATAATTTATGATCACGCTAATCTATAAAAATAAATCTTCAGTTTAAATACAATCATGTATGTACGTGCTAAACATTCACGTTACGAACATATTTATACATTTTTTAATACGTAAAACATATGAAAAATATTGTAAAACACCGAGTTATTTGCCAAACAGTTTAGTATATTTTCAGCAAATTTGAAATTTTATGATATGTTTTTATTGTACATCGTGAAGAAATTTTTAACCCTTTTCTTTATTGAATCGTTCTTTTAAGAAATATACAGTAAGTATTAAAATCTTAACCTAAACTAAAGTTGTTATTGCCACTGCAATGTACAACATGAGTGCTCGTTAAAATGATTATCTGGCCAGATCCAGTGTTTCCAATCGCCTCAGACGCCTATGACCCTCAAACTCCCTGGCAGCGGGATTTGGATGATCCAATAGTTTTGATAGGTAGTTTAAACTGGAGAGTTTGATTTCCTCGCGTATTATGGGGACATTGAGATCCTTATGGATATTACTATTGCGAATATACCATGGGGCACCTGTTATTTTCCTTAACCGTGCTGACTGCTTTCTTTGCAATTTTTCAACGTTAGATGAGGAGGCTGTTCCCAATAGCAGTATGCCGTATAGCCATATCGGTTTTATAACTGTTTTGTACAAAAACACTTTGTATTCCAAGTCTAGAGCAGACCGTAGCCCAATTAGCCAGTACAATTGAACTGACTTTAATTTTACTTGTGTAACCTTAGCTTCAATATGGTGGGTCCATGTTAAACTGTGATCAAGATGGATACCGAGATATCTCACATGGCTGTTCTGGAATTTTGATATTATTTATCTGTATGGAAGGACAACTTTCTCGTCTTAGAGTAAATGTAACGTGAGTACATTTTTTTTGCACTGACTTTTATTTTCCATTTGTCCAGTCATTTTTCTAAATCGCCGATGTGAAACTGGAGTTGTTCAGAAGCTATTGAGCGGTATCATCCTCAAATGTGTGTGTGTGAGTCAGTGCGCTCGTAGGCATATCTGCAGTATATAAAATATATAGGAACGGCCTTAAAATACTTCCCTGTGTTACACCAGCGGATATTTTTCCACGTAAAGAGATCACATCTTTTGATCTGATTTGGAAAGATATTTCTTGTGTCATTTTTATGCAGTTTATGTACATTCACAGGTAGTAATCTAATGATTTTGTGTATTAGTCTATCGTGCCATACTTTATCGAAGATATATCAATAAATAATGCAGAGCAATACTGCTTGCTCGTGAAGGTTTTCCGAATAAGAGTACCTGTTCGATAGTACTATGGTTCCTTCTGAAACAAAATTGATGGTCAGGAATAACAACTTTTCAAAAAGTTTTGAGAATATTGACAACAGGCTAACGGGACGGTATGATGTCACTTGAGTGACATCTTTACGCGGTTTTGGCATCATAACTATCTCAGAGATTTTTCAATGAGGATGGGAAATATCTAATACGTAGTATTGAGTTAAATATGAACAAAATAATTCTCAGTGCTGAGTTGGGGAGATTACATATCAGCGGGGTAGTAATTTTATCTATACCAGGTGATTTTCCAACCTTAAGACCTTTGATTGTCGTCATAGCGGTAGAGATACGGAATTTTATTGAATACATTTTTTATGACATTATCACTAATTTGTATCATTTGGGGTTAATACATTCTCCAAGTGATTGGCAACTGCTTCTAATATTCTTAGTAGGGTCTAAGTTTTAAAGATTATTTTCTCAGATTAGATTCCTTATTAATCTTTAAGGCGACGTGAAGTCTCCTTGGCACTGATTTAGTTTACCCTTTACGCTCGGAGATCGCGATTGTTGCCATTGACTTCTGAGTGTTCTCTTTTCTTTGATAAGTGACTCAATGTTTCTGGGACATTTTGAATGTCTGTAATTCCCCAAGGTGACTGGGGGCGTAGACACTTTAAATATTAAATTCTCTTTTAATATTTTTGATTACAGCGAAGTCAATTAGATCGGAAATCTTATTGAGGTCTGTAGGCCAATAAGTAGGTTGGCCACTAGATATGGAATCTAGTCTTTTAGACGATATTGCTTCTAACAGTTGCCCCCCTCTAGGAGTAATAAGGCGAGATCCCCAAAATGTATGTTTTGCATTGTAATCACCAGCTGCTATAAATCTTGTACCTGGAGTTTTAAAATATTCGAGAAACTGCTCTCGATTAATAATATACCTAGGAGGACAACAAATTGAAGATATTGTAACTCTACCATCAGGTATACTTTTAGATGCTGTTTAATGTACATAAGTATTCCGGAAAATAGAGAGATGCTATGCAGGAGAACGACTCATGGTATTTATTTGACCTTCCTCCAAGTAAGAAAGCCATAGGTAGCAAGTGGGTCTACGACGTAAAGAAAAAAGAGAATGGAAGTGTAACCCGTTGCAATAGGGTGTAGCCAAGAATACGGTGTTAATTTTAAGAAAACGTTCTCAGATTTATTTTTGCAATAGCTGCTGAAAATGGATTATATCTACATCACGTGGATATATATACATTTTATTACTGTCTATGTCGACGACATTTTGATTGCTTGTTCCAATGAAGCTAATGTACACTCTATTAAAGATGACATTGCGGCTAAATTTAAACTGGCAGATAACGGCAATGTGAGGCAATTCCTATGCATGGAAATCGAACGTGAAGGTGATACTGGTGAAATCAGCGTTGGCCATTCCCAATATATAGAAAAGTTTTGAAGGAGTTCTGCATTGAAAATTCTAGTCCAGTATCTACACCCCTTAATCCAGGCTTTCAGATTGCCTGTAATGATGAAAACTGTGAACAAACAGATGTTAAATGGTATCAGTCATTGATTGGAACTTTAATGTATATGGCGATAAGTACGAGACCAGATATTCTACACTCAGTTTGTAAGCTGGTACAGAGAAATCAAAATCCACATGTAGAGCATGAAACAGCAGCGAATTACCAAACAACTTAGACTTCAATATTCCAAGTCTAATAAACCCCCAGTTGGTTTTGTTGATGCTGATTGGGTCAGTTGCACGGAAGATCGAAAATCTTATACCGGATTTACTTTTTTCTTAGCAGGATGTTGTATCAGTTGGGAGAGTAAAGACGTAACCACTAAATAAAATATATTTTAATTCTTTTATTTATTTCAAATACGTATCTTATTGAGGATGATTCAAAACAAATATTTAGTTTTATTTTATTTGATGCCGTTTGATCTTACAATACACTCGTAAAAGTAAACAACGTCAAACAAATTTGTGGTAAAAAAAGTGGTTGCGCTTTTTTGAGTAAATATTTGCCGTGTCTGACCCACCTTAAGAAACAACCCAATATTTCAATCAGAAGAACTAAAGCTGAGTTCGTGGCGTCAACAGCAGCTAAGGAGGCAATATATTAATTTAGCAAGTTTTATAACGATAGCGAATGTCAAAGACATATACAATTGGTCAATTCACAAAGTGTCTTATCATGTCATAAAGTCCTAATATTTCACAATGGTTTTTATTGCTTTTCAAGCAAAAAATTTTCTAAAATAAATCTACTTTCTATGCTATATTTATTGTGTTATCGTAACCAACAAGCAGAGACCAACGCACAGTGGTTTAGAAAAGTTTTTTTTTGGAAATAATTCGGTATCTCGGGAACTATTTGTGATATTGTTACAAAATTCCACATGGTTAGAGCTGAGGTATTTTCGAGTTGTTTTGCAGTTGTTCAGCTTCTGAGCGCTAATGGGGGCCAGTGCGTTGCCCCTCAAAGTTGGTCACCTCGGGTCTCAATTTTTTTAAAAAAATTTATGATCGGAAAGAGCTTAAATTTAAAATATAAATAGCTCTTAAGAAGATCTACAAAAATACGCTTATCTCTATTAGTTGAAGAGATATTTAGGTTTATTAATTTATTTTTTTTTTAATTTTGCTCGACCTTTTTTTGGTTTTTTAGATGTGGCGGGCCTACGGAAGGTCGAATTTTTTTTATAAAATATCACCTATATTGGTGATAAAATTCTAAATAAAATAAAAAAAACTTCCTAACAGTTATCTTGTCTCTATAAAAAAAGTAAAACGCATCCCAAGTTGGAATATGTAAAAAGTGCCATATTTTTTAAGTTTTTTCCCAAAATTTTCTTCGGGACTATATACAATTTTTATATGATCCGGAAAGAGAATTTAATGCAAAAGCGTGTAAAGTAAATTTTGGTTCACTTATGCGGACGCATCACCCCCCAGATCTATCAAATCATGGCCAACTTTTAACAAAAATTTCAGATTGAGTAAAAAATTCTAAAAAGGCAAAACACCGATCCTCGAAAAAACTTCATATTTATATAATCCTATATGCTTCTTAAATATCTAAAAAGTTATTTTACTATCACACGGTAAATAACGTCACAGTAGGCACTTTTCTAAAAAAACTCAGTTTTTGGAACACATTTTCCCCGGTTTAGGAATTTCGGTATTTTAATATAATAAATGTAAAAAATTATAATACCGTTGATTTAAGAATAACTGAGTCTATATTAGTTCCAAATTTTGTTATGTTATCTTTAACCGTTAAAATTTTACATTAATTCAAATTTTATATTTTTCTTCAAGGAAAATCACCATATTATAATTTTTTAAGTTGTTAAAGTAAATGACGTACCAAAGGTTTACAAATTTATTTAATTTTTTTCATACATTTCATGCAAAACAAGGGTATCTGCACAAAGTTTTATGATGCCCTTGGAAAAATTGTTGCCGCAATTTTAGCTTTTGGACACATAATGCGACGAAATGACTGCTGATATTTTAACCAAAAATTTAAATAAAACTAAACTTTTTTAAATCGTTAGGTTTGAAATAATGTAATTTATTTGATTTTATTTGCAGATTTGAGAGGGCATGTTGAAGATTTTCCCTGAAATGCAACTCTGCATATTTCCTTGAGTTTCATTTGTTATCTGTTTTCTTTTATCTATGTAGTTAAGTTAAGCGTTACTTCTGTGTTGAATTCTTTTATCATTCATTCTTTATAAAAGTTTTGAATCGATTATTTTATCAAAAACAATTTTCACTTCACCATACCAAAATGTCAATTTTGTTCCATGAACCAGAATTTTAAAATACTTTATTTAGAATGTACTGAAATAAACAGAAATGTCCTCATCTGGTTCCCAGAACTAATTTTTGTCATCATATTCCTGCCAATTTTTATACCCTCCACCGCCACAAGTGGTGAAAGAGGGTATATATAAGTTTGTCATTCCGTGTGTAACATTGAGAAATATTCATCTGAGACCCAACAAAGTATATATATTATTGATCCTTATGAAATTCTAAGTCGATTGAGCAATGTCCGTCTGTCCGTCTGTGTGTCTGTGTAAAACACTCTCACGTCCAAAATACATAAGCAAAATTAATAAAATGTATACCAAAATGTTTATAATTTTTCTAAGCAGTATGGTTTTGAAAATCAGCAAAATCGAATTGGTAGAACCAGGGCTATGGATCAAAATGTAAGACAACCTCCAAAAATTTTGATAATTTTCACAGGATTTTTGTGACTTTGGGTAAATTTATTGCAGAGAGTACTATGAAATTTTGCACACATTATTTATATGATAAAACAACAAATTCTGTTGAAAATGGAAAGAATCGGTCCATAATTTCTCGTAGCTCCCATATATAGTTTACTTTCGAAAATCACTTAAATACACTTAAATATCTTATATATATCGCTATCAGGTTGAAATTCGACTTGCATTATCCCCATGCACATGAAAATCGCTGTAGGGAATTTCATGAAGATCGACCCATAATTGGTTTTAGCTCCCATATAAGGACCCACTTCTAAAAACCACATTAATTTTCATAAATATCTGAAAAATATCGTTATCGAATTAAAATTTTACACAGATCGGTAGTATTAATTCACAAATGATACTACTAGATTGTGTGAATATCGGTTCATATTTGACCATAGTTCCCATATAAGGTCCATTTCCGAAAATTACTTAAATACTAATAAATCTCTTATAAAAGCTTCTATCTGGTTAAATTTTTTAATAAATATTTCCCATATATACGAAAACCGATGTGTTGAATTTTATGAAGATCGGCCGATAATTGGTCATAGTTCCCATATAAGGACCACTTCCGAAAAACACATTAACCTCTGTAAATATTTTAAATATATCGATATCGAACTAAAATTGTATACAGTTCAATATATTGTATCCAAACATTATACTACTGGGTTTTGTGAATATCGGTCCATGTTTGACCATAGCACCCATATTATGTCTATTTCCGATAATCACAATAATACCCATAAAACTCTTGTAAATAATGTTATGGAGGAAAATATCAAGCAAAATAGGCCTCAAATACATAGAAATCACCTAAAAATATTTAATTATATCTTCCAAATAAATCGCACATCCGAAAAATACATTAACGCATATATACTCTCATTTCGGTAAAAAATTTAACAGAAATAAGTTTCAATTAGATTTGGTGACTATGGGTTCATAATTATATATATAACTTCAGTTGTGGTGAATAAGGAAAATGTTGAGCCAATCGGTAATGTTACCAATTATTAAGGACATAAATTGTTAAATAGTACATTTTATTTCTATTATAAAATTATAGACTCTGTTGGAAATGGTAGGAATATGTAGTTATTTCAATTATAAATTGCTGAATTAGATAACATTTTTATACATTTGAAATAAAATATCTTATGCGTAAACTAGTTTTTCTAACAATATATAAAATACTACTATATTTTAAATAAACTTTTATTTTGTTTTAAAAAAGTGGTTTTATTGAAGAAAGTACATAATTTGTATATAGTCCAAAATGTGTATTATATCCGGATTTGTCTATAATCCATAAAGAGGCTTAAAAAGAAATTCGGTTATAGTCATAATTCGCTTATAGTCCACAAAATTGTGCAACTGTATTTGTAGACTATAAGCGAAAACTACTGTATTACATTAACATTCTACCAATCTTCATAATCGGAGCTAAGTCCCTATAACAAACACTGAATATGGATATTGGAGTGTTTATAAGAATGTAATTTCTATAATTTTCATCTAATTAAGGTGGAGGGTATTTAAGATTCGGCATAGCCGAATATAGCACTCTAACTTGTTTATACTCTTTTACTTCACTTGTGGTGAATAAGGAAAATGTTGAGCCAATCGGTAATGTTAACCAATTATTAAGTATATAAATTGTTAAATAGTACATTTTATTCCTATTATAAAATAATAGACTGTTGAAAATGGTATTTTTGGTAAGTTATTTCAATTATAAATTGCTGAATTAGATAACATTTTTATACATTTGAAATAAAATATCTTCTGCGTAAACTAGTTTTTCTAACAATATATAAAATATTACACAGTGGGCAGAATCAAACATTTTTGGAAATAAATCTGGCATTTCTACTCCTTGGCTACGTCCATGTCAAATTTTATCCCGATCCGACCAGCCGTTTAGAAATGCCAGATTTATTTCCAAAAAATTTGTATTCTGCCCCACTGTGTACTACAATATGTACTACTATATTTTAAATAAACTTTTTTTTTCAAGTGGTTTTATTGAAGAAAGTATATAATTTGTATATAGTCCAAAATGTGTATTATATCAGGATATAATCCATAAAGTGGGTTAAAAAGAAATTCGGTTAAAGTCCTAATTCGCTTATAGTCCACAAAAATTGTGCAACTGTATTTGTAGACTATAAGCGAAAACTACTGTATTACATTAACATTCTACCAATCTTCATAATCGGAGCTAAGTCCCAATAACAAACACTGAATATGGATATTATAGTGTTAATACCAATGTATTTTCTATAATTTTCATCTAATTTAGGTGTAGGGTATTTAAGATTCGGCATAGCCGAATATAGCATTCTAACTTGTTTTGGACTGATTTTACTCATTTTCAACAGCAAAAATTTCAGATCATTAGAGTAAATATATAAGTTTTAATTTAGCCATAAAAATGGCTGAATGAAAATAAAAAAGGCTAAAGGCTAAATTGATTTTTTTTGTGGCTAAACAAGATTGAAAAGGGCTAAATTTAGCCAGAAAAGGGTTAAATTTACCCAGAAAAGGGCTAAATTGGCAACACTGCTACGAGGAAACATTGGATTCTAGTGACAATTGTACAAGGACTATGCATTTCGTATATGCTAAACTGTAAATTTGTGGAAATAATTGATATTTTTAAGCAAATAGAGTTTACAGAGCGAAGGGTTTGTATTGCGGACAGGATGTAAACTTAGTGCTGTTTGGGCCGGTTTGTTTTTTTATAACTATGGACAGATTTCATTCATAAGTATTGTGGATATTGTATTCTCGTAATATTGCGCTAATAGTGTTATTTTTAAAATAGTCAAATTTAGAATTTTTGTTTTAATTGTTTGTTTACAATAGTTGTGTTTGCATACCTGATAATTTGTACAAATTATTACTGGAAGTTACGAGATTGCGTTCGTTTACTTTTAAAAACTTGTAACGAGAGAGCAAGATAATGTTAAAAGTGACAGTAAAATAATAATAAACAAACACTTAAAATATATTTATAATTAGATTTCTGTTACAATATATATATTTGATTTAAATGAGTTTTTTAATCAAAATTTTTTAAAGCAATGTCGGTCAACTTAGCGTTTTTATACATGTCGCAGTACTTTCTTTTAACGGTTTTGTAAAAAAATTAATTTTATTAATAATTTTTTTTTTTTTTAAATTTGTAGTTTTAAAGCAAAAATTTAGTTTTATTACTATTAAGTGCTATTTTTACTCTTTGTATGCGTTTGATGATCAAAAATCATTATTAACATTTGTTTCTTTGACAGCGATTTTAGTTTTTGAAAAGGGCATAACTTATCAAATGTTTACAAAAATAAACTTACAAGTTTTTGTTCGGGTATTTTTTATATTGAGAGTAAATTTATTTTTTTTCTCTAAATTAAAGTAACTGGATAATTTTTACTGGGAAGTACGTGAACACACCTAATATCATTAATTTGACAAATAATTTTGTCAAATATTCAATCTGTATTTTGACCGGTTAACATTTTTATACCCTTCACCTTCGTGAGAAGGGTATATATAAATCATTCCGTTTGTAATTTCCACAATATAATTTTCCGACCCTATAAAGTATATATATTCTGGATCCTTATAGATAGCGGAGTCGATTAAGCCATGTCTGTCTGTCTGTTTTTACCTATTTTTTGACCTATATCTGGATTACTAAGTCATTAATATAGACAATATGGATATCTAATGATAGATATTTCAAAGACCTTTGCAACGACGTATATAACACCATAGTAAGTTGGACCTACAATGGGTCAAAATCGGGAAAAATTTTTAACCAGATTTTTTTTTTCACCAAAAGTTTTTATCGCTAAATATTAAAAAAAAAAATAAATATAAAAAAAAAAATTAAAAAAAATTTAAAAAATTTTACATAAAACTTTAAAAAAAAAATTCGAAAAATATTTTTTTTCCAAAAAATGAAAAAAAAAAACAACTGGAAAAAAAATGCTGTTTACCTAAAATTACCTAAAAATTTTTATTTTGAAGTATAGTTTGGTGAAGGGTATATAAGATTCGGCCCAGCCGAATATATCTCTCTTACTTGTTTACGTATCTTAATTCTAATTTGTAAAATTAGTAGTAATTAAATAATTTTTGATACGTTAGAATCCAGGAAATAAGTTTTATGCCAATCCCGTCTCAAAATCTGACATAAACCCACACATTCTAATGACAAAAAAGTCTTTTTCGTTTCAATAATGTTTTTATATTTTTCAACTTTAGGAAACTTTTGCAATTTTGTTGCTAGTAGTGCCATTGATGAAGAATTATTTGTTATTTTGTCAAAATCATAAACACTTAAAATAATAATGAACAATGAAAGTCGGTTTCATAGATTTTAAAAGAAAATTGTTTTTGCCTATGTAAAATACACTTTTTAAGTTGCTATTGGTAAACCATATTTTTATACCCACCATTAAAAACCTTGGGGGTATATTGAATTTAAATCTCTTATTTGTTATGAAAGAATTTCTTTAAAAGTTGTGTAAATTCTGAGTTATTTAAGAAACTCGGTTGGAACCCTATCAATTAATTAACTACAAATAACATGAAATACATACATTTGTAACGAATTTATTTGTGTTAAACAAAAGTTCCAACCCATAATCAGCGTGAAAATCTTCTAATGAAACTTTTTAGTTCAAAATTTCTAATTTCTGTTTAATATATATTTTTTAAGGATGAAGTTAGAAATAGTTTTTTAGTAAATAAATCACAAACCTGATCCTGTTTAAGAGAATTAACTATTTAAGAGAAAAGAGAATCGTATTGCAATCAATTTTGAGAAGATAAAAAATAACAATTTCAATTTTGGTTTATTCATGCTTTATTTTTTTAAAAAAGTAATAATTAGTTTTTAAGAACATTGAAAAAATCAATGAAATTAAAAAACAAATAATTAACCATATATGATAACTATTACACAATTTATTCATATAAACAACATTAACTAAATTATAATTACAATGTGTTTGTTTATTTAAATTAATTACTTATATTTTAACCATAAATATAAATAAATAAAAAAGTGCAGAAAACTCTGGATTTCCAAGAGTGATTGGAGCTATCGACTGCACGCACGTTCGCATAAAATGTCCCGCAAAAAATGTGGGTCAAGAAATGGCAGGTCACTTTTTTAACAGAAAAGGTTTTTATTCCTTGAATGTTCAGGTAAGTTATTGTGTGATTTTTTAATGTGTCGATTATGGATGGGAACCGAACTTAAAATTTCTGGTTGCCATTTGGTAACAGAAAATGATGCTGTCAGTTGCCATCTGTAATACCATTTAGGCAACTGACAACGCAACTTAAGTTCGGTTGCCATCCATAATCGACCCATAAGTTTCGATATTATCATACCTTAAATAAATTTTTATATATGTATGTACCTACATCAGATCGTATGCGATGCTGTGATGGCGACCATTTGAAATTTCATATTTATTAAAATTTTTATTTTGGTGTAAGAAAATTTACTGTTTTTAAAATATTTATAGTTTTATTATAATTACTGAATATGCTTTGATTTTGTTTTCCTAAATTACATCAAAATTTGAAAAATATTTTCATTCGGAAAATAGTTATCAGCTTAAACAGTCGCAGACGATAATTTTTGTTTGTTGAATTTGAAATTTTGTGGAAGCAGAATAAAATTTGTTTTAAGATTTTTGGGAAGTGTGATACGAAAGGAACAAGGAATAAAGGATAATTGGTAAGGATAGTCTTGATTTTTTTTATAGAATATTTTGATTGATAGTTTCCAATATTTTAGGAAGTTGTGATTTTCATATCATTGATGGTCATATTAGCTCTGAGAACTATTTCGTAGAGAGCTAAAACTCGGAAAATATACTTAAATTTAAGACAATTCAGTGTCCTGAAGCAAACATCGAAACATTCAAACAAGCCCTGTTCCCCAAATGGTAGACCACATGTAAGAGAATCGTTACAGAGATTTATGGCGCCCAACGTGGGGCCTCAGTAGTCGTATTTTTTTTGATTTTTTTTTTTTTGTGCAATTTTCACCAATAATTCATATGGATATTTTCTTTTAATGATGATCAGTTCCTCAAGTGACATGTATGGTGCTAGTTTTATCAGGGTTTGGGTTCGAGCTTGAGATGTTGAATTGGTTTATATTGGCTCAATTGTCGTTCGAACCGAACTATTTCTTTCTTTAATTTTCTTTCTTCTCTTCTTTTTCTATTTTTCTGTTTGACTTTTTCTGCTGTTTGGACCTAAAATATATTGGTTATGATCGATTATTTTCCCGCAGCATATAGTTGACATCTCTTGTATTTTCTTTTTACTTATGGATCGATTATGGATGGCAACCGAACTTCAGTTGCGTTGCCAGAGGGCAACCACAAATTTCTGGTTGCCGAATTGGCAACAGAAATGATAGCTGCCAGTTGCCATCTGTAATACCATTTAGGCAACTGACAACGCAACTGAAGTTCGGTTGCCATCCATAATCGACCCATTAGTATGTTTTGGGTATTATGTTTTTTGGCATCTGTCAAATACATCCAACATATAAGTTATTCTATATCTATTGCCTTTTCTATATTTGTTGATGATTGGTCAAATAATTACTTTCTTTATTATTAGTTTACATTTTTATTTTTGTTAGCAATTTATATTTTAAATTTTCTTATGATTTCATTTATTTTTGTTTGCACACAGAAAAAATTATTGCCATTTTTTTTTTAATTAACGCGTTAATTAAAAAAAAAATCGGGTTTGATTAAATAATTTAATCGATTTAATTAAATTTTTAATTGTTTACGGATATTTACTATAAACAGTGTTGCTACTACCCACAAAAGCAAAGAAACAGTAGATTTGTTTAAATTAAATCTATAAATTGGCTACATTTTACTTTAAAAACGCTTGTTTCAACTATTTTTTATTAGTATGCAATACTTTTTTCAAATGTGTATACTCAAAATCAAGGCGAATTTATACAAGGTGGTGGCAGTTCTACAAAAACAACAATTGGTCTTAACAAATGTCAAAAAACAAAAATGAAAAATTAAACAAATATGTATTAAAACTTAATATAGTGTTGATAATTGAATAGTGAGGGCTTTACTTATTTATGTAAAAAATAAATATTTTGTTAATAAGCTTAGAATATGTAGATATTTAAATATAAACAAAAGCTTTGACAACTGTTAGAACCAAAAAGCGAAAAAAAAAAGTTATCAGCTGATTGACTGACTCCACCTTGTATAAATTCGCCTTGCTCAAAATCAAAAACTTTAAGAAATAAACCGGTTTTTAATGTATGAAAGAATGCAAAACACTTGGTGCATATCAAAGCATGACAAGTTCTTTTAGTATTATAAAAGAATTTCTTGTGTGAGGTCGTGGTCAGTGTTTTGTGTTCTTATTCGTTCGTGTGTGTTGTTGTTGTTGCCGGTACGGTAAATTTTTTTTGTATTGTGTATTGAAGTGTAAAAGTATGATGCAAAATAAATTCTAAGTAAAAATTAACAACGGTTCGCGTCGAAAAACAATAATTAAATAAACATTTTAATACTTTAAAAAATATAATAAACTTTTGTTTATTAAATAGTTTACTTTTGTTTAATAAATACTTTTTGTGTGTTAAAAATTAGTTTTTTAAATAAATTTGCCACTATTTTAATTTGCGTCGTTTAGTTGTGTTAAAATGGATATTAAGTGTTTTTTATGTGAAGATACGTACAGTACCTCCGAGTCCTACTTTGTCCATTTAAAACAACATGTTATTCCATCTAACATTCTATATGAATGCACATATGTTGGATGTTTTTAAAAATTTCATACCAAATTTTCATTAAAAAGACATTTATCAAAACATTTTAAGTCCATTAGTGTAGGTAATAAAACGACTTCAATAAATGAAACTAAAAGCAATATGGCTGACAATTCTTTTCCTAAATTCAATGTTGAATGTACTGTAAATCAAAATTCCGTCAGTGGTCCTAAAACATATAATTATCAAAAGAACCTACAGAAATATATGATTCCGCTTCTAAATTTATTACAAAATTGCATTCGTTTACCAATTTTTCCCGTTCCGATGTAAATTGCATAAGAAAATTTGTAGAAGATTTAGTATTGAATCCTATAGTTAATTTTATTGAAGAGAGCCAAAATCCTAATAATTGCATTGTAAACCAACTTTCAAGTGTTTTATGTGATGTAAAAAATTTATTTGAAAATGTTAAATCTGATTTTAAGTTTGAAAAAACATTGAAAGACAAGGGTCTTATAAGTACTGTTGAATGCTTTAATATTAACAACAATCCTAAAAGCAATGGTGTACTAATGCCGCTTGAATTTCAAATAAAAAGTATTTTTGAAAAAAAATAATTATCTCGATGATGTTTTAGAACACATGAAAAATATTGAAGAAAGTGAGAAATTTGTTAATTTCATACAGGGAAAGCTATGGCGTCAAAAAAAATGTTTATACCCAAATGAAATTTTAGTTCCATACTTTCTTTATGTTGATGATTTTGGTATTAACAATCCGCTTGGATCCAAATCCAATAGGCATTCTATGTGCAATTTTTATTATAATTTTCCATCACTTCCAGAAAAATCTTCGAAATTAAACAAAGTTATTTAGCCTGTTCCATCAAATCATCAGACTTTAAAAATTATGGAAATAAAGCTCTTGAGAATTTGGTGAATGCATTAAAAAAATTAGAAATTACAGGGATTAACATTCAAACCAGAAATGGTACCAAAAATGTAAAATTTATTATGGGACTACTCCTTGGTGATAATCTTGGATTGAATGTTACCCTTGGGTTTTCAAAATCATTTTCTGCACAATACTATTGTAGATTCTGTTTGACAAAAAAGTGTGATGCTCAAAAAGATTTTTCTGAAAATAAAAGTATTTTAAGAAACAGAATTAACTACAGAGAGTCGATCGATCGTGGTTTAATGTCCGAAACAGGTATAAATGTTTGTTGTATTTTCAACAATATTCCCTCATTTCACTGTACGGAAAACTATTCCGTGGATATAATGCACGATTTATATGAAGGCATTTGTCACCATATTATATCGGTTTCCTTACTGTATTTTATAAAAACAATGCAATTTTTAACTTTAGAAACTTTAAATGAACGCCTTAAAACATTTAAATATGACCAGCATGACAAGGGCACTGAGAAACTATCAATTAGTTTTCTAGAATTGGAAAATCACAAATTAAAAATGTCAGCAAAACAGATGATGGCATTTTGTCAATATTTTACCATATTAATTGGTGAATATATACCTAATGGTGATCAGGTTTGGATATTTCTCTTAAGATTTTTTGAACTAATAGATGACATTTTGTGCTATCAAGTTACAGACACCCTAGTAGAACAAATCAGGACAAAAATTGAGTATTTAAACAAAACATATCAAATATTATTTAAACGCAACTTGACACCAAAATTTCATTTTCTTCTTCACTATACAACCGTTATCAATCAATCAGGACCTCTTAGAAATTATTGGTGCTTCAAATATGAAGGGAAACATAAAGAATTTAAAATTTACGCCCACGTTATTACTTCTCGGAAAAATATTGCAAAGAGTTTCTCATTTAAGCAGCAAATAGCTTTTGCAAATTCTTTGCTTGAACAAGAAAATGAAGAAAATGTTTCCTTTAATTCACCATTTGTAGATTTAAATATTAAAAATAAAATAAGTAACAAGCTACAAATATCCACAGATACTTTTTCGATATATTTAGAGGCACATATATGGGGATATAAATACAATTCCAAAAAAATTATTGCTAAATTTACAGAAGATTTCAAATTATTTAAAATTAACTTGATAGTTACAACCACATGTGGTCAAATCATTTTATGTTGCAATAAAATTGTGTCTGAATTCAATACTCATTTCTCAGCCTTTGAATATTTGGATATTTCAAAAGAATATACTTTTATAAACATAAATGACATTGTTGGACCTCCAATAAATCAAATTACAACAACTCGTGGCAAAGAATTTTTAAAACTAAAAGAATTTTATCAAAATATTTACTAAAAACAATATCAGAATATCAAAATCAAAAAAATAATATCAAAATATCTGAAACTAAAAAAACTACAAAAATGGACAATTCTGATAAGGATATAAATGAAATATTAACCAATTGGAACCTGCAACATTTATATGATAAATTTAAAGGTAAATATTGTTATTTCAACTTACATTAAATATAGCTTTAAAAATAATGCAGAGCAATTCCATTACTTTTATTTATTTTTTTTTTTTTTGTAGATGAAAACATTACAGTTAGTACGTTAAAAATTCTACAACCACACCACATAAAAAAAATATTTTCCACTTTGCGCACTGGTGATCAAGCTCATTTTGAATTCGAATTGCAAAATTGGAAAAAAAACATTTGGATATCAACGTGAAAATAACATGGAGCTTAAAAAAGTCGTCATCTCTTCGAAAACAAATATTAAGCGGCCTCTACTTTCCGTTTCTGATATCCTTTCCAGCACCAAAAGTGGTATAGAAATTCTCAAATATTATGAAAAAAATCAGATACTTCAAGAAGAGCACTGGACTTTACTAATAAGCACAATAACGAAGTATTTAGACATAAATGGCTACGATTTTTCTCTTTCTGAATGTGCCGAGTTGGAAAAACAAATATGCAGCATATTTCCATCAGAAGAGCTGGTAATATTTAGTTATTTAATAATAGGTTAGAATTTATTTATATTTTAGTTTTCCATAGGCATTCTATACTAACGGTAAAAGGGGGAAAATATATAACAAGTTGGCAAATATAAAACGAATGTCAAAAGAATTATTTAAGCAGCCGGAATCTTCTCCAGATGAAAACTTGCAATGTGGTTAGTTAAAGATTTTGTCATCAATAAATCATTAACAATTTCTCTTTTATATAACCATTTATCTTTTTTATTTTTTAGAAACGTCAGAAAATTATGCACTTTTTGTTCAAACTCTTAGAAGCGATAAAATAAGTGCAGATGAGTATGACCTCTATTGGAGAAAGTGTGCTCCACTTCGTTTTAAGCAAATCGCAGAATCTAAAACGACGTCAGAAATACTTGATTTGTGGCCAGAGTATACAAAACCGTCAGCCTCTCAATTTGTAAGCAAAATAAAAAAACTTAATTTTTTATTTAAAATTAATTACTTAAACATTTCCAGATAAATATAGATTTCGCATTGAAATACCCAACGGCAAAATGTTTAAAGGACAGATGGTCCCTGCTTGAAGATAGTATCTTAAATACATTAAAAAACAAATCTGGGTGCTCTGTACTCTTCAAAGATCTCCAAAAAGCCGAAACGAACAATGAAGGTAAAGACCAGACATTTTTTTTAATATTATAATAATATATTTTTTGTAAATTAAGTAATTAATAAATATATATCTGTATTTCAGAGTCCAAAATGTTTACCATACTTTGGCACGCGCACAAGCTTTTCCCTCCTCAACAAGCTTTTACCACCACTCCAAGTGGAGATAAAATTAGAAAGAGGTATTCTGTGGCTGATTCACAAGAAAGCTTTGCAGTTCTAGCAACATCCAATGAAGAATTGGAAACCAAAATAAAACTTCTCCAGTTGCAAGGACGTAGAATCCAGCCTAGACTACTTATCATTGGTGATATATATGATATAAAAACCATTTATGTTTATTTTGATAGATTAAAATTCCCATTTTTAACATTTTTAAATGCATTTGATAATTTGTTCAAATTATTTTTTGTGTTTAATGTTGAATTTCCACAAGAATCAGAAGTTTTTTATAGTTTTGTGCAATCAGTATTGTATGATTTGCCAACATCAAAAAAAATTTACAAGAGTTAAGGCAGAAACTCTTGTAAATTTTTTTGATGTTCGCAAATCAAACATGAAATTTTAAAAATATAAAATATTCTTTAAAACTATTAATATAAGAATTATGTACATACATGCATAGAATTCCTAAAGGTTACTAAAGTAAATTTATTAAAACTTTTTTTATGAAATGAATAGTGTTATGTTTATATATATACGATTATTCTGCCTTAAAACATGAAATATTATAAATATAAAAATTATGTTTATAAATATCCTAAAAGTTCCTAAAGCAAAAGTTTCAAAACCATTTTTTCATAAAATTAATAATTATATATATTAATTTAATTCTTGTTTTATCATATAATATATAAAACTCCCAATTGTTACCTTTCTTTTATTATCAATTCATCAAAAGAGATTTTTTGTTTTCCACATATATGAAATTTTTGTACTTTATATTCGAAATTAAATTGTAAAATCAGAAAAAAATTCGAAAAATATTTAAATGTAAAGTAAATATATTAAAACTTTTTTTCATCAAATGTACAAATAATATTATATACTTCAATCATTACTTTTAATTTTTGTTTTTTTATATAATTTATAAAACCCCCAATTGTTATTTTTCATTAATTCATAAAGTGATTGTTTGTTTTCCACACATGTGAAATTTTTGTAAATTGAATTTTAAGATTATAATAATTTTAAAATTGTATAACAATTAATTTTTAACAAATTGAAACAATAAAATGTTGTTTTTAAAATAAAAACAAATTTTTTTTAATTTAATTAAAAATTTAATCAATACATCAAAAGTTTAATTGTCTTTTGAAAATACATTTAATTAATATTTTAATTCTTTCAAATAATAATTTAATTGAAATTTTACTGATTACTATTAAAAATTTATTTGATTCAATAAAATTTTTAATTTATTTCATATTTAAATACAATTAAATTTTTAATTGATACAATTAAAAATTTAACTAAAATTATTTATTTTCCAATTAAATACTTAATTAGCATAATTAAATATTTAATTCAATATTTCTAAACTGAACTATTAAACTTTTTATCAATACTATTATTATTTAATTAAAATTTATTATTAATAATATAATTAAACATTTAATTGATATTATTAATATTTAATTAAAATTTATTTCAATTAATTTTGTATTAAATCCTTAATTGCTGGCATTAATTTGTTTACTGGTGAAAAAACAAACATTTTTTTAATTGATACTACGAATTTTTTAATTGAAACACTTCTTTATTTTTTTCTGTGCATAAGATACCCCTATCCAAATTGATACCTTTAGCTACACATCAGTCATCAGCAAATATTTATTTTCTTTCTTTTGAACTTGTTATCTATATGTTTTATTGATATTTATTGGCTACCTAAAGTTTAAATTTCATGTAACTGATTCAAAATTTAATTACAATAACTGGGAACTTAATCAACCCTCCCACCGACGAGCACGGCCGATATAGTAGGTAGCCCTGTTCCTCAAATGGTAGACCACATGTAAGAGAATCGTTACAATGCAGACTGCAAAGTAATAGATATTGTAGCAAGATCTAGAGGCTCTAAGCACGATGCTAGAATTTGGGGTGAGTGTCAACTCAAAAATAAGTTAGAGCTCAGTAAAAGGCTGGGGGATGGTGGTTACCCTTTGTCACCAATTTGATTAACACCAGTTCGAAATCCCTCTACACCCAAAGAAGAAAAGTGAGTTTTTGTAAAAAAATCAATGCAATGCTGGACCTATTGTTATCATATACTTAAATAAATCCTTTATAGGTACAATAAAAGTCAAATCGCAACTAGAAGCAAAATTGAATGTTTAAATGGACAGTTAAAATCAAAATTTCGTTCCATATTTGAAAGGTTTCGTGTTGACCTGGATACTGCAAAAAATATTGTAGTTGCTGTTGCTGTACTTCACAATGTTGCAAAAGAAAGAAATTTTTCATGTAAGTTTAGTAAAATAGAACATTTTAAAATTTCAATACCGTTTTATTGTTATACTCACCACCATAAAAGTTATATGAGGCCATCTGCGCAAAAGTGCAAATATTTAGTTAGTGCTGATGTTTGTAACCTACAAAAATATTGTCCCACCCAACACCCACCTAAAAGTATACCAATCTGTTCAGGATCACTTTCAGAGTCGATTTAGCGATGTCCGTCCATGTAAACCTTGTAATCAAACTATAGGTCGCAATTTCAAAGATATTTCGCCAACATTCCGGTCTTGACCGACCATATACTTACTTATTTTTTGCTGTTGCTGTTCTGGCATTACATACGGTGCGCTGATAGCCTCATATAGTATATTAATTTTGACATTTCGTTTGTAACACATTGAACTTGTTATTTTATCTAATTTATTGTATATTTTTATTTTTACAGTTTCGGCTTCATTTCCTGCTGATATACCAGAATCACATATTTCGAATTTTGAAACAGTTAGCAACGTTTCAAATCAAACTGATAACAACAGAACAAAGTCAGGAAATGCATATTTCTCTAGAAATA
This sequence comes from Calliphora vomitoria, assembly GCA_942486065.2. NCBI lineage: Eukaryota > Metazoa > Arthropoda > Insecta > Diptera > Calliphoridae > Calliphora > Calliphora vomitoria. The sequence continues at coordinate 48,606,444 of OW818030.2, read as the reverse complement.
AGCATTAATGAAAGCTCTCGTTCCACTTTGTGTATTTCATTAATTCTGTACTTGTATTTCTTTTAACTATTCGTTTATGTATGTATATTTATTAAAAAAAGAAATCAATACACACACAGCTTAATAACAAAACAATAAAAAATATTAATTAAATAAAATATATACAAATATAGTGTAATTCATTAAATTAGTTTTGTACTTTATATCAATAGTGGTGTTAACACTTCATTCGGTCTATGGATATGGATCCAGAATCAATGGGTTTTTCAATGTTGTTTTGGGAAATTTTACAGTATTTAGTAATATTACCTGTTATATTATTACTTAAAAAGGAATACGTGGTGGAATATAAGACATAAAATGTCAATAATTTTCGTGGAATTAAAATGTAATGTTTTTCACATATTTTAAATAGTATCTGTCTTAGGTACAACCGATCAAACATTAAAGGGGAATTTAATAATTACATTGCTAAATAAAATAAAACTCCTTGAATAAAGCCAATTTGGCCTATTAAAGTTTTTAAATTCTTTGACACGGCGTTTAATTAAAGTTAGTGAATATGAGTAATGTAAATGAAATTAAAGTATGAATCGTTAACGGTGTATTCACTACAGTGAAGCGGCATTAACGGACTGAAGTTTATAACATTTATTTAATGATATTATAGACAACGATGAAGTTATCAAAAACTTCGTTTGTTATACTCGTTGTAAAAACGTGTTTAAATTTAAAACGAAGATAAATCTTCGAAAAATGTTCCAATGGAACAAATTCAACTGCCCAACGATTTGAAGAAAAAGTGTAGGCAGGCGATTTATCATTGTGTGCCAGTTCCGCGCTATCGGAAAGACTTTTATTGTCAGAAAAGATAAAAAATCAAATTATGTTTTACATAGTTTTTCTTTTCTTTTTTGGTTACTTCACAGAAAAAAGTTTTAACTTAAATAAAGTGAATTGATTTCAATTCAAAACATTTATGTATAAATAGTATGATTTTTTTTGTTTTCAAATAAAATCTAGGCTTGAAAAAAATTATATAAATTTTCATTTACATATATTTTTATGTTATTCAAAAATGTTTGAAATTTTTCTTGGAAAATATTTAATTTTTTTATGGTTTTCAGCTAGACAATGAGAAGATATGAGCAAAATTCATCGGTTGGAAGGTTTCAGAATATATAAAGGATATTGAGAAAAATTGTTGTATGGAAAAATTCGAAAATCGGCTATACGAATGGACCGCATGTACCTAATGTAGCATGTTAGGTGTCCAAAACCATCCTCAGAAAATTTCCTTTCCAATGATACCATTTTGGAGGTAATCGGTTGTATAGTTTCAGAGTCTATAACCGACATTAAGTAGAAAGATTTTTTGTGTTTTTTATATATATATTTTTTTATAGAATATAATAATAAAAAATAAATGAAAAATTAAAAATTATGATTTCCCATACTAAAAGGCTTAAAATCCTTTGAAAGCGTTTCAGTTTTGTTGTCAGTGCCTGGTAATGAAATACTGAAGTCCCGATCTTCAACGTTGCGACATCCTGTTGAAGAAATTTTATATTTTTGCTGGTTGTCATTAACACAACGCTGATTTCAGTTACTTACCCACACATTTGCAATTCGAACTGCATGGAATATTTGCTTTGAAACATTTGCAGTATTTTTTCTTACATTCACAACGTGTGCAGTTGCACCCTAGATCCTGTAAACGAATATCTCTTGACGAAGTCATTTATTTTATTATTTTTGAATTATTTTTTAGATTTTTTTAACTTGGCCTACTGCTGCGTTTTACAAATAATTTGAAAACCGAAAATTTTTTATTTTTGAGGGCTGAGCTTCGATAAGTACGATAATTAGTATTGAGTCTCATGCTGTCGTACTACAAAGTTTATTTCTTCAACAGCTTATTCATATACATTCATACACAAACCTTCAAAGAAATTATTTTTGAAATTTGTATTAAATTTAAGAATAATTACTTTTGCCTCCATTCTCCACATCTTGTCTTTCATTGCCGGGCAACATGGAGACCGAGAAACATTTGTAGGATGCCTTGAAACTGCGCCCAGCCTCTGGGAACATCATGTTAAAGCCACTGAACTGAAACTATATTTTCAATGTTTTTTTATACCCTTCACCATGACTGGCATATAAGTTTGTCATTCCCTTTGTAATTTCTACATTTTTCATTTACGACCCCATATTTTTGTTTTTTTTTTTTCAATACACAATTTCTTTTTGCGTTCTGTAACGTTTCTGTTCTGTACCGATCTGCAGGCTGTTATTTTATAGTTAGTTTTTCCGTAAGAACGTATCAGCTGTTTTTGAAATAAAAACCAACCTGGTAATTTTGTTACTATTTTAAGTGTTGTTTGTATTTAGACCGTCAACATATTATTGTGAAAATTTTTAGTCATTAGAACTAGCACTCTTGATATTGTCATTACTTTTTTCTATCACAAGCTTATTTTCAACATACAGATATTAATATTGCACTTGCTCTTTGTTTATTGGACATGTGCTCTTTTCTTTGATTTCTTATCTTGTCGAACATATTTGCTTATCTGATAGGGTAGCCTTCAGTAATGTCAGTCTTATTATTCTGGATATTTACTGTAGTTATCTAGATATCTGATTGGTTTTGATATTTGATTAAAGATCATTGATTCTCTAGCATTTGGGTTGCTGTCTATTGCTTTTTAATGTAAATATTTCTGATAGGTTTTTGGAAACATAATATTTTTACGTTTTAACCTTTTTAAAACGTTGGTTTATTTCCTTTAAATAAACCGGATACTTTTGATTGCAAATAAAAGCAGTTTTAGTAGTTTAAAATTTGTAACAACTGTTTATTTATTTAAAATGTACAACAACAACACTTTAAATAGTAACTAACTGTTTTACACAAGTTTATAAATTCGCAGAAATACACACACACACACACTTTATAATGTACAAGTATACTCTGGTAATGCAGTTGATGTCTTTATTTCACGATGCTTCACAATAGACTCGTTATTGTGTTATTCTCACGGCCAATTTATATACACTGCTTTACCATCTAGAATGCTCTATTTCTAAAATTATCTTAAAACTAGAATATTCGAATTCTAGAGCTTTCGATTTTTGTCATTAATCAATTATTGTTCAATATTGTATGTTCTACAGTAATGTTAATAATACCCACACATTTGTTAAAGTTTGAGAAGCACTGCTGATTGAGAGGCATTATGCAAATTTAAACCAGCCGTTAAAACGGTTATATTTAAATTCAAGTAAAATTTCTTAACAGTATTTACATTTCCGTAAATATTTTCATAACTAATTGACTCAATTTGAATAAACTTAAGGCCATTATTACAACTTGCCTTTATGTTCGTAATAGTAAAAGGTAGCTTTAAAGTTAACTTTTACTATTACGAACATAAAGGCAAGTTCGCCCTTAGTCTTACATTAATCCTTGACAGTTTTTTTTTTCTAATGTATTACTCAAAAAAACATTTTTGCCAGAAAGATGATATTTAGTATGATCAGGTTCCATTGAAGAAGGATATCTGGAAATTTATGTCATTAATTTTTATATTTTGTTTTCATAAAAAAACATGCTATAAATTGTAAATGAGATTCAAAGAATGTAGCTTATTTTCTAATAAAATTTTACTTAAAAATGCTGGATTTATTAAAATATTTAACCTTAATTTTGAAACATTTGCACAATATAAATTTATTCAAAGTGTTGGTCATTGTTAGCTATGACCTTTTCCCATCTTTCTGACAACATATGGATTCCGAGTTAATACAACTGATCATCTTTTGAGGCCAAGAACGAATCGAAGGTAGCGTTCTGCATCGATCGAAACAAATATTAGGCGGAAGTGGAAAGGTCTGACGGGTAAGACGAAACTTCCCAACCACTTCATTATAAATATTTTGGGCGTACTTTGGAAAATGCTCTCTTCAAACGAATCAGTGGCGTTCGGTACAGGTTCCATGTGATGGCCTGGCCAGATTTTATCAGCTTATAATAGATTGTTTCCACCAAATTCAGAGCATTACCTAAGCACCTTGGATATTCGGCTTTGGTGTCGATTCGGCTGGTTGGTCCATTTTTCATCGTAAGTAATGATTCGGTGCAAAAATGATTTTCTTTTATAGCGTTCAAACATCATTTCGGACATACAAAATCGCCTTTCAATTCGTATGGTACCCAATTTCCCTCCTTTTGGATGAATCCAGCTGCTTGAAAAAGTTTTAAAATAGCTGTTTCAGTAGCGCCTAATGATTTAGAAAGCTCTTGTTCTGTTTGACAACAATCTTCATAGAATAATGCCTCCAATTCTTGGTCTTCATACTTTTTTGGTTGGTCTGGGAGATATTTGTCTTCCATGTAAAATTCACCACTTCTGAAACGAACAAATCATATCTCGCGCATTGAAACCGATAGAACACATTCCCATTAGCTTTGGTGAACAAGCGGTGTACTCCAGCGGATCTCTTTTTCAAATAGAAGAAGTAAAGCAAAATTCCCCGTTTTGTTTGCACAAAATTCGACATTTTCGATGGAAAAATGTTACGTGACGTTTGTTGCGCTTAGGTGGTTCACCGGCTATTTTAACTTTTTCTTGACACTCATCTGGGACGTAGTTCTCAACCCTTTCCTAAGGCTCAGCCACGCACCAATTATACATGTAACAAAATCTAACTTGATAATTCATACTAAAACAATATTAGGGAAGTTTGGTTTTGTTCTTCCAGCCGCCCAAGTTCCATCCATGGCCATATTTATTGCCCTTCACAAATTACTTTATTATGGCCCCACTGAAGGTAATACACGCACACTAATCACTTACTTACCAATATCCCCTTCGAAATTAAATTAATTAACCATTTCTAATTCAAAACATTACAATATATTAACATTTATTTTCTATTAACTTAAAACTAAACATCTTTGATAATTCTCTAAATTTATTAAAAATTGACAACCAAATTTCATACTAGTTATAATTAACATTTACTATTGAACCTCTCTGTTAGATTCCAAATATCATTACACAAGTTGAACTACCCGAATATCTAGTTATATATCCTTTCTCGTTTTTTTTTTTTCTTTAAAAAAAATATGTTTGTCTAAGTATTGGTTCACTACCTGAAAGAGCTCTCTAAGGTTAGTAATCGATCTGCCACTATTCAGATCAAATGTAAAATCTATTCAAAAATTTCGAGAAAATCCATATACCTAAATGTGGATCAAATATGATCATAACTCTTTCTTTGAATCTATTCCTAACAGATCAGTTTTCTTTTACACAACATTAAATCTTTCTCAAAAAAAAATTACTTAATATCTAACAAATAATAACATAACTTAATACTATCCTTATCTATACATAAAACATAATACTACACATACCAATATAATTTTGTATTTAATATAATCCACAGGAAAGTTACGTGGAACATCAGTCACGGCTTGGCAATTACTCTGCTTTTTTGATACTCGGCCTCACTTCTTTTAATAGCATCAGAAGCAGTCTCCTTCTCTAGACTTTTGGCATTAATCCCCAAGGCTTCAGTTTAATATATTTTGTCGTTTTAAGCTTTTATTATTTTCAGCTTTTATTTAGTTAAGCTTATCTAGCCACTTTAATTTATTTATTTAGGTTCCTTTTTTTTTTATATATGTTTTAACCTAATTAGTTATTGACTGTCCAATTTCGCTTAGGTTAATATTAATATTGTTCACAGGTATATATCTCAACAGCTTTATTTTGTTTCTTATTTAATTTTCTTTTTGCCTTTTTTTTTTTTTTGTTTTTTTATTATAAAAAAAAAATCTTCCATTATTTAATATTCAGGCTCATTTTTGTTAATTACATATATAAATTTCCGTATATCACAATAAATTTTATTTTATTTCACAAAACTAACGAACATCTTTGGTCTTTATTTGTTTAAGTTTTTCTTGATTTAATTATTAAAATTTTTCATATATTCAATGTTCAGTTTTTTTTTTTCTTTAGTCTTTAAGGGAATCCGCACAAGCCGCTTTTCATTCTCAATCTCAAAGTTAATCTCTCTATTTTTCTTAAGTTTTCGCTTTTATACCCTCAAATATTTTTCCATTATTACGGAATACATTTCCAAATATATAATGTATTTGTTTTAAATATATTAATCTTCCAAATAAATACAAACAAAAATACTTTTCTAAATAGTCCGCGCAATCGACATCTTTAATCGCCATATTTATTGAAATTCCCTCAAAAAAAAAAATCCATATGCCCTTCCCATACTGCTCCTATCCTGTCCTATTCAATATTTCGTTTAATATTGATGCTGAACTGCAGAACCAGGCGTTCATAAAGTTAGGTGGTTGAATCGGTTCATTCATAAATTTCAAATAAATATCCAAAAAGATTCAATACGTTATTAACTAACAGCCCTGTTATTTACGCAAATTAATTTCGTTGCCAACTCTCTTGTTGAATTTCATTCATTAAACATACCCTAACACATAAACATATGGAATGAAAAATATAAACAAAACAAAAGAAGCAGACATGAGGTAAGTATCACATTGTAATTCTATTCTTACATTTATTTTTAGTTTCTTGTCTTAATTTTATAAAATGTTTGTATCTTTTCAGGGAATTGGATAAGGTAAAGTAATGTATCGTTCCAAATTTTGTAACATTCATATTCTTTAATATTTTTTTTTTTTTTTTGCTTTCTTCTCTTTTCAGGACAAATACAAAATGAGCATTCATAATATGCGGCCTTGCTCAGCCGCCAATAAAAGTTGGTCCAAAAATGGTTCCACTGCGGGAGGCCAGCCGCATGAGGGAAGTGGACCATTAAAAATAAAACAAAAAACAAACAAAATTTACTAACAATACTAACCCCGGCAAACAAAAAACGAAAACTAACAAAATTAACAAAATAATACATTTGAACTGGGACTTGGGCCGGAGAGTGGTTCCTCCAAATTCTGAGTGGCCCCTCCCCTATTATTTATGAGGGACTCGAGGTAGTAGGTACTTTTGACCTCCTCCCGAAGCATTCCCTAAGGTGGGGCTACGCAAAAATTTTTTCTCCCTCCAACTTAGAAAATTTTACTTCCCACCGCAACAAAAAAAAACTTTGTTGTTTAAGCATAGTACTCTGTTCAAAATTTCGTGCGAAATGCTGTCAAACTATATATAAAATATTTGGAATGAAATATATGCGAAATAATTTCGCAAAAACAGTACCTCGTTTCTGTAACTCTCGCATCAAGAAATTTCTCGCATGAAACAGTGAAATTGAATAAAAAACAACGTGAATTGAAACACGATTTCATATATCACATGTAAGTGTTTCTGTAATTTCATTTTGTGAGAACTATCTGTCATTTAAGTTTTTTGACGTAACTTATTGGAAATTTGTGAGTCAAATTGTTTATGTAAGAAAATTTTGTGAAAAGTTTCTCACATGAACTGTCAAAACAACTCACATTTAAAAACGGTGCGAAAACAATTTTTTTCAAAAAATACAAAAAATAAAGAAAAGGTAAGATTTTATTTTTAATTAAAACTTAAATTAATGTTAATTATTTTCCTTGCTTAACCTATAGAGGTCTTTAAATCGTTGTTCCGGAATAGTAAATGGATCAGTTGTATTCCTTAATTTTTGGCGATATATTCGCAACATATTTCTACGATCATGTTGCTCTGCCTCTATTAATAAATTAGTATACATTTCTGATCACTACTAAATTATTTATTTTTTTAAAAAATTATAATTTTACCTTTTAATTTTTTAAATATAAATTGATTTGTTTATTTTTATTTTCTTCTTTATGTTTTTGACAGCTTGATTGGAAATTTCCAATAAAAACGTAATTAGTGCTGGCTCTTCTCACTTTAAGTTACAGAAACACTTTTTTCTCCCAAATCGAGAAACGATGGAATTTTTTGTTTCACACTTCTCGATGTGAGAACTTCACACAAATAGTTACAGAAACGGGGTACAGTACTCTGTTCTTATTGTGGAAAACATTTGAAATACATCTGCCAACCTTATTTTTCCACACGAAATAACATAAGCAGCACTTCTTTCGCACGAAATTAAAACCAACAGCTGATCATTTGTTGCATATAAAAATGTTCGCACGAAAAAACCATAATTTTTCGCAGATATGAACAGAGTACCAGGCTTTACACGAAAATTGGGTTCGTTTACTTTTAAAAATTTGTAACGAGAGAGCAGAGAATGCTAAAAGTGATGAGTTTTTTTGTTAATGAAAATTATGTAAAGCAATGTCAACTTAGCGTTTTTATACATGTTGCAGTACATTCTTTTAACAGTTTAGTAAAAAATTTAATTTTAAGTTTTTTTGAAAAGGGCATCACTTATCAAATGTTTACAAATGGTTGCGTACTTTTATACCCTCCACCACCACAAGTGGTGAAAGAGGGTATATATACGTTTGTCATTCCGTGTGTAACATTGAGAAATATTCATCTGAGACCCAACAAAGTATATATATTATTGATCCTTACGAAATTCTAAGTCGATTGAGCAATGTCCGTCTGTCTGTCCGTCTGTCTGTCTGTCTGTGTAAAACACTCTCACGTCCAAAATACATAAGCAAAATTAATGAAATGCATATCAAAATGTTTATAATTTTTCTAAGCAGTTTGGTATTGAAAATCAGCAATATCGAATTGGTAGAACCAGGGTTATGGATCAAAATGTAAGACAACCTCCAAAAATTTTGATAATTTTCACATGATTTTTTGTGACTTTGGGTAAATTCATTGTAGAGAATACCATGAAATTTTGCACTCATTATTGATATGATAAAAGGAAAAATTCTGTTAAAAATGGAAAGAATCGGTCCATAATTTCTCGTAGCCCCCATACAAATTTCTTACCGAAATATGGTGCTATGGTATATAAATGCCCATAGAATTGCAGTATCCATACAAAATTCAGCACAACTATGTTTCGCGCAAACAGAAATCGCGAAACCAATTTTTTTTTGGATCGGGCACTATTTGACCCTAGCCCCCATATAAAGTTTACGTCCGAAAATCATTTAAATACACTTAAATATCTTATATATATCGGTATCAGGTTGAAATTCAACTTGCATAATTCCCATGCACATGAAAATCGCTGTAGGGAATTTCATGAAGATCGGCCCATAATTGGCTAAAGCTCCCATATCAGGACCCACTTCTAAAAACCACATTAATTTTCATAAATATCTGAAAAATATCGTTATCGAATTAAAATTTTACACAGATCGGTAGTATTAATTCACAGATGATACTACTAGATTGTGTGAATATCGGTTCTTATTTGACCATAGCTCCCATATAAGGTCCATTTCCGAAAATTACTTAAATACTAATAAATCTCTTATAAAAGTTTCTATCTGGTTAAATTTTCAAATAAATATTTCCCATATATACGAAAACCGATGTGTTGAATTTTATGAAGATCGGCCGATAATTGGTCATAGCTCCCATATAAGGACCACTTCCGAAAAACACATTAACCTCTATAAATATTTTAAATATATCGATATCGAACTAAAATTGTATACAGATCAATATATTGTATCCAAACATCATAATACTGGGTTTTGTGAATATCGGTCCATGTTTGACCATAGCACCCATATTATGTCCATTTCCGATAATCACAATAGTACCCATAAAACTCTCGTAAATAATGTTATGGAAAAAATATCAAGCAAAATAGGCCTCAAATACATAGAAATCACGTAAAAATATTTAATTATATCTTCCAAATAAGTCGCACATCCGAAAAATACATTAACGCATATATACACTCATATCGGTAAAAAATTTAACAGAAATAAGTTTCAAGTAGATTTGGTGACTATGGGTTCATAATAATATATATGACTTCACTTGTGGTGAATAAGGAAAATGTTGAGCCAATCGGTAATGTTACCACTTATTAAGGATATAAATTGTTAAATAGTACATTTTACTCTGCGCACAAGGTTTACATGGACAGCCAGCCAGACGGACGGACATCGTTTTATCGACTCAGATAGTGATTCTGAGTCGATCGGTATACTTTAAGGTTGGTGTTAAAATAATATTTTTGGGCGTTACAAACATCTGCACAAATCCATTATACCCTCCCCACTATGGTGGTGTAGGGTATAATTATAGACTCTGTTGGAAATGGTAGGAATATGTAGTTATTTCAATTATAAATTGCTGAATTAGATAACATTTTTAAACATTTGAAATAAAATATCTTATGCGTAAACTAGTTTTTCTAACAATATATAAAATACTACTATATTTTGAATAAACTTTTATTTTGTTTAAAAAAAGTGGTTTTATTGAAGAAAGTACATAATGTGTATTATATCAGGATTCATCTATAATCCATAAAGTGGCTAAAAAAGAAATTCGGTTATAGTCCTAATTCGCTTATAGTCCACAAAAATTGTGCAACTGTATTTTTAGATTATAAGCGAAAACTACTGTATTACATTAAAATTCTACCAATCTTCATAATCGGAGATAAGTCCCAATAACAAACACTGAATATGGATATTAGTGTGTTTATGCCAATGTAATTTCTATAATTTTCATCTAATTAAGGTGGAGGGTATTTAAGATTCGGCATAGCCGAATATACCACTCTAACTTGTTTTTGTATATTTTTTATATTGAGAGTGAATTTGTTTCTACTCTCTAAATTAAAGTTACTGGAAATTGTTTACCTGAAAGTACGAGAACACATTAACTAATGGCAGTTACAGTATTGGCCATAACCAAAGCATCCCCTCAGTGAATTTTTTTCATATTATATTTTTTTGTATAAAAACTAAGTTTTAAATTTCTATTATGCATTATTTTCAATTGTTAATATAATTACTATTGATAAACAAATACTTTTAAAGTTAATCTTTCTATAAGAGGTAACATTAAATCAAAAGATATTTTAAGCTGGAAAATAAAACGGACAAAACTAAAGCACCCCTTCATGGATATAATATAAAAAATTTTTTAATTTATATACACAAGCACATCTCTTAGGCATAGATGATATTATGTTTTTTATTGCGATATTCCTTCCCAGGATATAATAACGCCTTGAAATTAATCGTGATCCTTATTTCTGCAATTTTCACGATTTATTTTCATATTATCAATCTCCCAAGAGTTCTCAATAGGATTGAAATCGGGAGATTGTGCAGGCCAATGAAGAACTTGAATATTATTGCTCTGTATCCAAGTCTTACACACTTTGGAGGTGTGCTTAGGATCGTTATCCTGTTGGAACCTCCCTATAAGTGGAATGTCTTCACTGGCATAAGGCAACATTACATCTTTCCATATATCACGGTACATGAACTGATCCATAATCCCATTAACATTATGAATGGACCCAATTCCTTGACCAGAAAAGCAACCCCAGACCATTACATTCCCTCCTCCATGTTTAATTGTTCCTTTGCAATACTTAGGATACAGTCTATCTACATTTCGTCTGCGTACACTCCTTTTTAATTTGTATTTGGATTCGTCAGAGAACAGTACTGTCTTCCATTTTTGGAAACTCCAGTCGATGTAGGCTTTGGCAAACTCCAATCAAGCTTTCTTGTTCTTAGCTGATATAAACTGTTTTTTTGCTGGTCATCGGCTGAATAATCGTGCTTCTACTACTCTTCAAAGGATTGTTCTTTCGCTTACGCATAATTTTAAACTTGTTCTTACTTGACTAGCAGATGCCGTAGGATCCTTTTGCATTGCTCTTTTGATCAAGGAATCATCATATCGTGTGGTTTTACGAGGACGTCCTCTAAAATGTGCCGGTGATATACGACCAGTCTGCAAAAACTTTGAAATCAGCCGGGAAATAACTGAGTTGTTAATTGAATATTGTTTACTCAATACATGCCGTGATAAGCCCGGCTTCCAGTCTTCAATAACTTTAATTTTAAATTCACTGGAGTACTTGTTCCTTGCCATCCATTGTTTTTTCATAATAAACTGTATAGAACTTAAATTAAACAGACTACGCCTTCCTTTATTTTTATCTTCTGGAATTTTTAAATGCATCCCTTGTGAGTGCCGTTAACTGACATTCCAAATATGCAGTTGCATAGGCATATTTTTAAACATCTTATAAAGGGGTGCGTTTGTTTTGTCCGTCGCGTTATGTGTTTTTCTATGTTTTATCATTTTAAATTAGTTGTTCATAAAATTATCCTTTCCTAAATGAACACAATATGAACATTCACAATATAAATTAATAAAATATATACAAAATACATCCCAAAAAAACCTTTTTTATCCAAAAAATTATGATATGAAAAAATCCACTGAGGGGGTGCTTTAGTTATGGCCAGTACTGTATGTACCAAATGACATATAAGTTCTTAAAAACAAATATCGCATTCGAAAGATACGTCATCTAAGTGCCGCACTTTTAAGACATTATTGCTTATAGCTTAATTATGTATCCAAAAATAGGATGAATCTTTTCAAAAGCTTTGGATCACAATACATATATGAAAAACTTTGTTCTTTTTTCATCCCAATTAAATACATGAATTTAGCAAGGTGAATTGAACACTCGGTTCTCATATTACTTTGGTGTTAGGTATGTAAGATTCGACAGAGCCGAATATAACACTCTTAGCTGTTAATTTTTATTCACTTTCTTTAAGTTAATTTACAACTTTTAATCTGAAAAAGTACCTCAGTCAGTTGCATTACTCTATGTTACTTGATTAGTTACATAACTAGATTTTTTAACATGTAAACAAACATTTCTCCAATAGATTACTTTTGATGGGTAAATAACTACTTTCTGTACTGAAGTAACAAATAAACGTTTAAACATGGATAGATTATCCATGATGTAAGTATAATACTATGCAACAAATGAAGACTTTTGAAAAAACACACGATCATGACAGTATCGTTTGACAATACTGCCAAAGTGTAGCAAAACTCTATACTCAGTTTGTGCATTTTGGTGACCAATTTTTTTTATGGGCCCCCAAATATTCTGAAAATCAGTAGGCCCTCAAAAAATGGAGTCATCAGTTTTTGGCAACAGCTTATTCAGACTTGGCGATACCGCTTAAGTTTATATGGCATTAATATAGCTAATAGTCCGCCAATTTTGTTAACTTTTTGTCTAAACAAATAGCTCTTACTTGCACTTGAAAAAATATAGGAAGACAAAATTTTGTTTCACTTTTTTTTATTTTTATAATAACTTCCAGGGACTTCTAATTGTTCACTAACAATATTTAGCAAAGTTGTAGCTACGGTAAAGCTAAACAACTCTTGTGAACATATCAATGCATTCTGAACATATCTATATACTCTAAATAGCTCACAAAAATCACTTTGTACCTTAAAAATTTTAGTTTTTTAATATTTTTTGACGCTAAAACAAAGATTTTTTGTTAAAAAATTATGTTTGAGTGTATACTTCTCTATTGTGCTGCAATAACGAAGAATGTGCTAATCATTATCGGTATGATTCGGGCGCATCACGTTACCCAATCTTGATTACGCAAGACCGGTTTGATGCAGGATATGAAAAAATTTTAAAATTTTTGAAAGTGGTCAAGATTTGTGGAGCTTCTGGAGAGTAAATATAAGCTTTTTATATAAGTTTTTGATATCGGTGGAAACCTTAGGACTTGAAGATTGACATTTTAGTGAAATTAAATAATTTTTGTGTTTTTTTTGACGTTCTTCCAAACGGGGGGAAATTCCTAAAACGGGGGGAATGTGTTCCAAAAACTGAGTTTTTTAGAAAAGTGCCCTCTTTGATGTTATTTACAGTGTGATAGTTAAAACGTTCTGTATGTATATAAACAACATATAGGGCTATACAAATATGAAGAGCTTTTGAGGATCGGTGCTTTGCGTTTTTAGAATTTTTTACTCAAACCTAAAATTTTGTTTTAAAATTCGCTAAGTTTGGATAGGACTGGTGGGGACAATGTCCATTTAAGTGAGTCAAATTTTACTTTATACGTTTTTATTTTTATTAAGTTCTCTTTCCAGATCTTACTTGTTTTTTTTCACCCCCTGGTTTCGCGCCTGCTATAAGGGATACATTGACTACTTGTAAAACTGCTGGGATTAAATGGTGAGTGAGACAATGAGTATGTATGTATATGGAAGTAGATAATGGGAATAAATGTATGTGGTTACCAGGTAATAATGTTACATTCTGATAATAATTATTCGGGATCACGTTTTTTATTGTTGTTATTCAAACCCACATGGAAGAGAAAAACTATATGAAAAATATGTGCGTAATTTAATTGTCGATGAACACTCTTCATCATGTTTGTTTGGCTGGACCGTGCGTATGCATCCGAATGAATGGTCGGTCAGTCATGTATTATAATTTGAAGTTTTTAATCCCACTTATAAATAAATACTTGTACATTTGATATCTATTGTACATACATAAATATATGTATGTATATATTCTCGATTCAACGTACATGAATGAATGTTCCCAAATTCCCATGTACAACTACACTCGAAAAATACGTTATTAAATAATGAAAAATAATAAAGCAATTTTTTTTTATTTTAAATAATTGTTATTCTTAATCGGTAGTTTTATTTGAAATTTTTTTTTATAAACCTTTGATCAATTTAAAAATTGTTTATGAATATGGGGGATAATCCATATATACATACTCAACTGTTCCTTGGTTTCCTTGGTATCATCTTGTTCTAAGTGACCCGTAAGTCTTTTGTTTGAATACATCTAGACAGTTGATAGATGGAATGCAGAAAAGTTCAGCAGGATGATGAACATTCTTTAGTTGGATTCTTCTGGATACCGGCACACCAAAATATCCCTGGAAATTGCATTGCGGATTCATGATGAGGTTGACCGTGCATAAAGAGTCTAGCGAATTCTTTATGCATGAGCTGACAGATTTCATAATTTTAAACAGAGTTTCTAGAAATTTTCGTATTATTACTAGTACATCATAAGCATACGCCATGGCGCAGAATTACTGCAACGCAAAACCTCTTGAGTTCCAAAAGAACTTCATTCAATACCAAGATCTCCAAAGCGAGTGAATGGAACGAACCATGATGAGTGTCCCTAGTTGCAACATCGTTTATCAATTTGGATATGGCAATTGCATCGGTCTTAATATTGTTAAATGGTCCTTCGATATCAATTATACATGGCTCTATCTCCGACGTTACATCATGATTTTGTTCTTATAAAAATATTGTTACGAATGTGCAATGACGATTTGAATTCAACGGTCTGTAACGACTGCCTGCAGCATTTATCATGTTTGAAGGCACGTCCATCGGTAGCATGCGTTTATTGGCATTGTTTGTAAGTATGGCAACACTAAATGTTTGGGCTGCTGGCAATGACATCGAAGGCTCTGGAATTCGAATGTCCGTTAAGAGCATTGTAGAAGATTCCCGATAGATGGCTTGTGTATAATAGTAGTAGCTCCATCCACATGTACTCCAGTTCCAATGCATTAATATAATAATAATATTTACAAAAGTTTAGCATCTTCCGATATAGAGGGATAACTGTCTGTCATACAGCATCCAACATCATTAATTTCGGGCCGAACGTTGAATCTTTGGACATATTGTTCGCTTTTTATCCACTTTAAGACTAAGATTTTGCATCGCTATATAACATTGGATTCACACCTTATTTTGGACTAGAACTCACTTTACATTTTACATTATAGCTATTTATAGATTTACGTTTCAGTTTAAAATATTGTTACGAATGTGCAATGACGATTTAATTTAACGGTCTGTAACGATTGCCTGCAGCATTCATCATATTTGAGGGCACGTCCATCGGTTGTTGGCATTGTTTGTAAGTATGGCAACACTAAATGTTTGGGCTGCTGGCAATGACATCGAAGGCTCTGGAATTCGAATGTACTAGTATGTCCGTTAAGAGCATTGTAGAAGATTCCCGATAGATGTCGTGTGTATAAATAGTGGCAGAGACTGCAGTCGTGAGTTGAGTTTATCATTGGCGCTGTTAGAGTTGACATCAACTGTCTTGTACGTGTATACCTGTACGTAATAGAGTGTGTGTGCATTTCTGCGAATTGATAAACGTGTATAAAGACACTGAGTGATTATTTAGACTGTTGTTATTGTACATTTTAAAAAAAATAATGAGTTGTTAGAAATTTTGGACTACTAAAACTGCTTTTTATTTGCAATCAAAAGTATCCGGTTTATTTAAAGGAAATAAACCGACGTTTTTAAAAGGTAAAAACGTAACAATATATATGTACATTGAATATCGTACGAAGTTTAATTATTATTAATATTTTCGTTGAGTGTAATCCACTCAAATGTTAGTCATTATATACATACATTTTATTTGTGAGCGTAAATGTGAACGTGTTCACAAACAATTAAATGTGTATTAAATAATCGGTGAATAACGAAAAGTTTTCTACTTTATATGGATTTATTATGCAAATTTACAATTTAATACTCATATCATTGTTGTTGGTTGTTACTTGTTATTTGAAATTCTCGTATAGATATAAATTGTATTTATTCTTTTTCTAATTTGCAACAGATAACAATTGTAAGCAGCAAATAAATATACAAAAGACTGTGTTCGCATCTAATTTATTTCTTTTTTTTTTAAATACAACAAATAATGCAATCTTGTTATAACAATCGTTGGGATTTTACTTTTTATGCAATTCATATTATTTAGAATATTAATGAAGAATCAAAACTTTACTTTGGATCTTAGTTTTTTCAAAACTATCAAAAGTGTGTTGTTATATATGTATTATAGAGTTTGTACTATTATTGAACAAGTTAGAAACCCGAAAGCAAATCAGTATATCTGTGGATTCAGTTCCAGGTACCTACATACAAACATTTCTAACTTGTTAAAAGCTGACTGCCACTAAATAAGAATTGGGAAAAATTCAATCTGGGTAGATAATTGTCTTGATCTTCAATATCGTCAATGTTAACGATCGTAACATTTTTAAGGGGTGATCTCCAATTTAAAGAGTTATTAAAACACTAAACGCTAAGAAATTAGTTAGGTAAGCAATTTGGATCGATATCTTCTAGAATGACTAATAAGTAATTCAGCAAAACACACTTCCTTCCATCCCACCTTGTAGGGTACTTAAATATTATATTCAAATATTGTTGAAGGAAGAAGGAAATAAAAATTAATAAAAACAATCAACTAATACTCGTACTTATGTACATTAGAGTGTCCCAAATATTAATTTTATTCTGTAAATTTCCAACTTCTTAAAGTGATTTAGATAAATAATTTCCAAAATATCGTTTCAAGATATATTCTGAGATCATCAATGTCCTAATTATAGTAGCTAGTTGAAAATTAGTCAATATATTACAGCAGATATTATAATTTTATGTACGTTACAAGTCAAAGTGTATATTGTTTTTATGAACCACTCTAATGCTCAAGTATTAATTTCTGAAGCATCATAATATATTTGGGATTTTCGTTAAATGCCTGTTGATGTGGGAACAATGTACGGAATGTGGTACATGCACGATGGATGGATAAATGCATGGAGCAGTAGGAGAGTAGCGTGGTATCCGTGTTGTAAACAACACTTGACACAGAATACGTGTCGGTAACATTGCCGTGTATGAGTGTGTCGTATGAGTGTAGTTTGAGTTCGTACCTGTGCATAGAGATGAACAGTAGAGCATGTTCGATAGAACAGACACCTTGATGTCATGGAATTATAAGCTAATGTCGTTGTTGTTATTTGTTATCAAATACACTTGAATTAAAAATGTTGTTGTTTATAGTATATGTTATTCAATTATTCAACTAACCCCCATTAACACGAAGTCTGGTTATGTGTTAACTAATAGTTATACTGACAGTTTTCATACAAAAATAATTTTAAACGACAGTTTAACTGTTGGTTAGCACCTAACGTGTTAATGGGGGTAAAAGTTATTTAAGCTCAAATTTTATAATCCCCAAATCTTCGTCTCGAAGCAAATTTAATAAAAGTTTAGCGTAAGAAAGAATACATGTCCCAATACATATGGAATACATACCGTGTGACCCCCCTTTTTAGGCCGCAAAACTTCTGGAAAAATATAGAACTCAAACTTTTGAGATATTTATTAAGAAAGAAAATAGAACATTGAAATTGAAAAGTGAACAGTGTTATTTTTGCATTTAAGAATATTTTCATTTGTCTCCCTTAAAAGGGGGTCACACGGCATGTATTGGGACATGTATTCGATACATATGGAGTTCCATGTGTATGTCAAAATTCACGTTAAACATACGATTCATAATTTCCACGTTCACACGTATATATGTAATTGCATGTGACATAACCTCTATTAGTTTATAGAATTGTTTTTTGTAACTATATATCTATTTAAATCATTTTTAAATCACAATAAATATATTTAATGCAATGTAACTTATTTTGTTATGATTTTTCTCTACTTTTTTTTTGTTTTGTATTTTTTATTTTACACTAACACTGTGTTGTATTTCAAATACACACTGCACAGTGGGGCAGAATCAAAATTTTTTGGAAATAAATCAGGCATTTTTAAACGGCTGGTCTGATCGGGATAAAATTTGACATGGACGTAGCCAAGGAGTATTCGAGCTTAAGAAATGGGGGCTCAAATTAGGGTACCTTCGACATGTAACATTTTTAAACACGTGCCATTTTTTTGTTTCCCATCCGATTTCAAAAACTTGTATATTTTTGGAAAGGGCTTGGCTAGGTCTTGAAAAAACATGCGTGTGCTATTTATCTCTTATATTTATAGGCATTTCAACAACTAAATTACCAAAAGATTTCAGGGCAATATCAATTATGGATCCAAAAATAAAAGATTTGCAATTTAAAAATTAAATAAATAGTAAATTTTGCAGTTTTTTGGACGAAAAGGTGACTTAACTCTTTTTTTATTAAAAAAATACTTTCTTTAAGGACATATAACTATTTTATGTGTTTCCGTAAGATATCTTTACGGAGAACATTTTAGTATAAAAGACATGTCTTGTTTTTATAATATGTCGGCCCTATACTTTGGGAATAAATAGGGATCACATCAAGGTTATTAAAGTTGCATTTTGCTAAGAACAATAGGTAATAAGTTACATGGATGAGAAAAAACACCAGCTTGGCAAAAATGTCAAATTTTTACTCCCTCTAACTCAGAGAGTTCTTAACCGATCTTGTTGAAAAATTGTGTCTGAATTACTATCCATTTAATTGAATCCACATCGGAAGACATCGACTTCAAATTTTGTTCACTTGACATGAAATCTCCCATATATGAAATGGTTTGTTTTTTTTCATATTTTCTGCCCATGTGGGATATAATTGGGTCCAAGCTAAGAAGAAACCTATTGAATATATCTTCATTAGACTTTTCTCGGCTACATTTATGCGAAAAATGTTCTCTGTAGTTTTTAAAGTCCTTGTTTCGGGCTTCCTGTGCTTCCTCAAATAGCTGTCCAATCGGCAACAGTGCATTTTCTATTATTTCAGAATCGTGAGTTAAAAATTTGTGCAACGTAGGTGGCATATAATACCATGGATATTTTTCTGCAAAATACTTAGCAGTATTATTGGCAAAGTTTCGAAAACGTTCAGTGTTGATTTTCTGGCTGCAAGAAACTACAATCAATATTCTGTACAACATTTCTATAAGATCAAAGTCTAGTTTTGTTATTTCCGCTGAAAGTTGTGCATTTTTAAAAAAATGTCTGGCTGTATTTCCATCATTGGAGGGATAGATAATCCAAACTGTAAATGTTCTGTGTTTACAGGTCTTTCAATCATTTCTTGTACTAAATTGAACTGTTTAGTTGTTGCATTACAAATATAACACCTTTGGGTAGATAAAGTTTCCGTTATGGCGTTGCACACTTTCCCGTCAATCATCACTAAAATTAAAACATGGCTAACTTTTACTGATCTTTCTCCAACTGACGCAAATGAATCTAATAAACACTTTTCTTCTTCTAATACTCTCTCTTTTTCAAGCTTACAGATGGAAGCAGTTTCTTTAGTGAACTCAATTTTAAGTGGTCTGCAAAATCTAGTAGAAGATGGGCGAGGGTTCTACCATATTATTTTGTTCATGCAAACCATTTTTAGTGGTACAAGGGATGTAATAAAAACCGAGCAATCATTTGCATCTGGCCCAAGAAACGCTTGCTTGTATGAACTGTGTCCGGAGCTTCCATCAAAGCCCCACTTACTATACAAAATGATTTGAGATATTTCTGTACTGTCTAAGGAATCAATAATAGATTTTTGTAGTAAAAGAAGACGTTCAACAGTATGGTTTCGAAGAGCTTCCAAACTAACTTGTGCAGAAATTTCGCTTATTGTTATGTATTCTCTTCTGGGATAGCATTCTGTTTTAGCCTTTTGCACAATGGTGTACGAAGGAAACTTTTCTGGTGCAGCCTTTCGAATTACGTTATATGAATGTCTTGATAATCTTCCTTCTACCAAGACACCTAGAGACACCTTCTTCCGCACTCAGTTTCTTTGGTTTAGCATCTTTAAGGCTGTTTCTGTACGTTATAGCTTTAGTTGGAGATGTGACAAGCTCTTTTATTATTTTGGACGCTGCAGCTTGACCAGACTTTCTAAATGACATTAGCGTGGCATGAGCTAACACCGATAAACTTGTGCTCTGTCTTAATTTCTTACATTTCCTAGCTTTAGTTTTTTCACTGCTCTCTTCAAATGAAAGTTTTCTACGCCCTCCCAATCTGCATGGTGGAGGAACAAATGATGTTGATGCATCCAAACAATTCTTATTTAGTTCTAAAAAGCGGTTCTTATGCCTATAGCTTTTTTGCCATCGGGTTTCAAACGATGGGATAAAGTTATTAAATCTTGAACAGAAATCGTTTATATCTGAAGGATTAATGCGTTTAATAATTTTATTCTTAAGAAAATTAATTTTAACTTCATGACTTTTAATATCTGCATTAATAATAATATTACAAAGCTCTCGATGTGATATGAAAATTGTATGGCGACTCGTTCCTGAAACATAATAAACAGTCGTAATGGATTTTTAAATTAAAATTATTTTTCTTTTTTTAAATACCGATTAGCGAATAAAACGAACACCACTTATAACAACTTCGAAACACCACATTTACTAAAACGCCAAAATGCATATTGCAACACAAAACAATTGAACACCTTATATAAATTAACACTTACTATAATTACTCGTAAAGTATAAAAATGTTAGTGAAATGAAAGAGTCTTACTAAATTTTGTACATCATAACAATAACAACAATAACAAAAATAATATTCAATAAAGCAAAACAAAAATAAAATACATTTTCTTTTAATTTATATTTCAAACAACGCGAGTTTTTTCATAAAATCTTAATTTAAAGAAAGTCGCGCAAATATGCTCAAAATTTTTTTTGTTAAAATGAAAGCCTAAATGTTGTACTTTTTTTATTACAATTTTTAAAAACAAACAACTACAAACTTTTTTAGTTATTATCTATCAAAAATAAAAAATACTCTAAATTTGGAACATTACAAAAAAAAAAAAAAAATACTTATACAAACAATATCTAAATTAAAGTTTCTTATCCATATACTCAAATACCTGAAGTTGATGGTTCCATCATAAAATATTAGATTTTAAAAGCTTTTGACAAAAAAAAAATTATTTTAATTTTGTTTAATTTAAATTTTTACCACTTTATTCAAGAATATGAAAAATATTTCCACTTTGACAATACACTGCAGAAAAAGAATGTAACCTAGAATAACGGTTTTAGCTACTAGTGATGTAGAATTTTGTCTACTTTTACCCGGTACCAAATTTAATAAAAAAAATATTAATTCTAAAAATTCAATTAAGCGCCACTTTTAACATGATTCAACCCAACGTGCGACGTTTGAAAACAACACAGCCGAATTACTTACTTATTATAATTTTTATTTGTTATTAGAGATTCCGAAAGAAAAACTTCAGAACACTTTGTTTAATATTTCCACACGGGAATTACGATTCCCGACATTTGGCAACAATAGTATGAACAAACATCTATGCGCCATCATTTGTTGCATTTCTTAGTTCCGGGACCGGGAAGACATTCGTTCCTGCAATATTTTTTCAAGTGTAGTTGCTGTGGAAATGAATGAATGTAAACCTTGTCGTCATAAATACTGTAAAGTATGATGATGATGTTGATGTCATGAATGCATGCGTAAGATAAACTCATTCACATTCGCACCGTCAGCAGGAATATGAATAAAAACAAATGCCGGCAAATTCCAACTTATACTCGTACTCGTACTTACTTATGTACGAGTACACATTATGATGCTCTGAAATGTGTTGTTAGCATTTTGTTTTGATTCCTTAACACTAGCATCGAACTCTCTCCCCCTCGAACGCAAAAAGAGATGAAAAAGGAAAATACGAAATGACGGAGACTTTCAGAACGTATTTAATAAACGCGCGCCAAAATACCAGTCCCCCAACCAACCAACCAACCACCCACACACAGTGTTCAGTGCTATTAAGTATTTACACAGTTTCGTGGGGGTGTTTACTGTCGTAGCTGTCGTCTGCTGCACTGTACACTTTAACAGAACCAACAATTTAACAGTATCCACAACCCCCTTATGGCATTGGGTTGGTGGTCTGCAATATTTTGGTTTTGTGTTCCATGTTTGTTTTCCAAAAAACAAACGACTACAATAATAAATGTAAAGATCTTTTCCTACAGACAACAGTAGCTAGCAGCAGATTCTGTTACTGTTTGTGGATTAAATGTTTGGGTTTCGTGTGCGCCGATGTTATTTGATTGTGCATCCGAGACGGAACTTTAATGGAATTCATGTTTAAAATCATCGTTTAGTTTCATTTATCGCGCCGTTTGGTAAAGTTGATTGTCAGCATTTAACTACCGTTAAAACGTTTCTTCATCAGGATATATTTGAATTGTAACGGAAACTTTTGTAATTTATATTACCATTGATATTTTGGAATATAAGAAATTAAATGGAATAATAAGAAATCTTACGAGAAATGCTATAAAAATAATAAGAATTGTGCAAGTGTTTGTGAAATATTAAAAGTGAGAAAGAATTTTTAAAGTTTTAAACACAATGGATAATAATAACGGAGCTAATCCAGTTGAAACTCCGTCAACAGTAGATCGTAGTTCCTCGTCAACGGATGTATTTATAGATACTCAAAGTTTTGGTTGGAGCCGTTTCAAGCCAAAATATTTGCAACGATTTTGTACAGCAAAATGGGCATTATTTTGGTTGTGTTGGGGTGGAGCAATGCAAGGTAAAGAAAAATTGGTTATAAGCTGCGTTACCGCTTTGGTCCAATGGGAACAAAGTTGGTAGTTTCAAGTAAACATATTGACTTTTGATAAGGCGGCTGGTTTGATCAGATGTGTGCCGCATTTTGTTAATTAAGTATTTTAAGAGAAATAGTTAAAGGCACAAGTTTACATTGCGGTAATTTATTAAATATTTTTTGATTAAAAATTATGAATTTGAATATTTTTCACGACTGGGCGTATAGCGATTTTGGCAAATAGCTTATGAGATATAAAATAATGATTTTAGAAAAACATTTTGACAACTATTACGAAAGATATTTGCAAAAAAAAAAAAATAAAAAATAAAGTCAAGTTAAAAAATCGAACATTTTAAAATTTAAACTAAATTTTAGGATTATTTTAGAATTTAATTTTTATTATTTGTTTTATAACGAAAATTCATTTAATATCTGTCCGTATTTATACAAGTTACCAGCTCTACAAATCTTTGCGAATTAAAGGTGGTCACAAATTGCATTTTCTGATAGCATATGGTCTCCTGTACGATTTGTCATTTTGCAATCGGATTAATAGTTTAGCATAGACAGATTTATTAACACTTTTCTTCTCATCGACCCCAATGCGTCGGGTTTTTAAGGAATTATCAAGATTTTTAGGGACCAGCATATGCTAGGAGACTATAAGTAATTGGAGTGTTTAATGTAGTTAAACACTTTTAGTATTTTCTTTCTTAATAAATATCTCAAAAGTTTAACTTCCTAAAATAACCAATCCATATACACTCAGCCAAATCTGCAACAAACCGAAACTTTACATTATCTTAAAAAAAATAAATAATCCTCTGGTGTTTCACATTTGAGGTTGTGTGTATGTTTTGCATCATGAACAAAAACCTTGTAAACTAGTGTTATCTTTATTGCTGCTGTTTCAAGATTTCAGTTTCATTTAAAACCTTTTACGTATTATAAAAAAATACAAATAATTATTAAATAATTTTATTTTGTAGCACAAATAATAGAATACTATTTTAACTTCTTATTTTGGCAACGAATTCATATAGTGTTTCCCAAATATTTTAAATTTTGTAGGTTTTGTTAGTTTTTAATCAAAACTTTGGCAGGAGAAATATGGATTCCTTATCAAAATGTGTGTTGTCTGAACGGAGAACTACATCAGGAACAGAAAATAATGATTATTCTTGAAATTTCAAACAAAAGGAACAACAGGAAAAAAGAATTGATTATATCAATGTTATTTTCAGAAGATAAACCATCGGAACTTTAATTTTAATGATAATTTTTTGAGTTTTATTAAAAACTCTGTAAAATAATCATTATATTTTAAGTTTTTTTGTACCCTTCACCTTCGTGAGAAGGGTATATAAATATAAGTTTGTCATTCCGTTTGTAATTTCCACAATATCATTTTCCGACCCTATAAAGTATATATATTCTGGATCCTTATAGATAGCGGAGTCGATTAAGCCATTTCCGTCTGTCTGTTGAAATCAACTTTCCGAAGCCCCCAAATAACTTACATAGAAAATCGGTCCACAAATGGCTGAGATATAAGGAAAAAAACAGGACAACCTCGATTTTTGACCTATATCTGGTTTACTAAGTCGTTAATATAGACAATATGGATATCTAATGATAGATATTTCAAAGTCCTTTGCAACGACGTATATAATACCATAGTAAGTTGGACCTACAATGGGCCAAAATCGGAAAAAATATTTTTTAACCCGAATTTTTTTTTCACCAAAAGTTTTTTTCGCTAAATATTTAAAAAAAATAAATTAAAAAAACAAAAAAAACTTTTTTAAAATTTAAAAAAAAAAATTTAATTTAAAAAAAAAAAATATTAAAAAAAAAACAATTCGAACAAAATTTTTCAAAAAAAAACAACTTTGGAAAAAAAAAATTTTTTACCTAAAAGTATTTAAAATTTTTATTTCGAAGTATAATATGGTGAAGGGTATATAAGATTCGGCACAGCTCTCTTACTTTTTTTTTGTTCAAAATATAATAATAAATTTTCCAGATTTCTGTGCATTGTTTTGATTAAATTCATAGTGCTGATTGTGATGGCGTCATTAGTTTTTTTCTAGCATTTAGATTTTTGTGTAGATTAATAATACAGAAAATATTTAAAGGTTTGGAGGATCTTTCGTGAAATATTAAGCTAATAATAGAAAAATGGTGCAAAATTATGCAAATATTAAATGTCACATATCTCTGAAACTAGAGCTGGCAGGGGAAAATTAATGACGCCATCGTCCTCACCAAAAGAAAATAAAACTTGTTCAAAAATTATTATAAAAACATCCATCTTGATGTTCTACTTATATAATATGTATAATAAAAGTCAGCTATAATTACTTTCTCTTACGCTTGATTTTCGATATAAAAAACAATCAAAAATATACATTGACAGATATACATAATAGACCAAGATGAGATTTTAAAACGAATAGTACAATAAAAGATATTAGTCCAAATTAAAAATGAAAATATTCGCACTATAACATGAAAATGGTTAATGTTAAAGAAAAATACACTACAAACAAAATCGTTAAAAATTCCTATAATTTTATTGTTGACAACATCATGGAAAATTTCGAGACTCAAGCTGGTGTTCCACAGGGAAGTGTCCTCGGTCCAACACTGTACTTAATCTATACCTCTGATTTGGCTGTATATGATCGGCTAACAATATCAACTGACGATACAGCTATTCTAGCTCGTACGAAAACGTGTAAACTGGGCAACTATATTAGTATGGAGATATGGTTAAAAAATAGGAGAATACGAGTAAATGAACTCAAAAGTAAGCATATTACATTTGCACTGAGGAGGAACCTGTCTTACTGAATAAATATGGAAATTTTTACTGTTCTTCAATTCGAGATTTGAATGGACTATTGATAATTCTCAAATAAATTTTCATTATTTTTTACGTATTTTGTAAAATTTTTCCAAAAAATCGAAGAAATTAAAAATCGTGGTTTCGGTTTTAAAAAATTGAAAACCGGCCAGTTCCAGTTAAATATTATGATATTATAGAAACAAGAAACATTTTATGGCAGTTTTCAAAAATGGATTAAAAAGTTTCATACCTTTCATACGAATGGCACTATATTCTACATCAGGGACAATTTTATATATTTTAGCTCATGTGGTAATGAAAGGCAGAGCAATAGATTTTTTTTAAAGCAAATAAACCTATCCTACCTATAAGCATAAAATGTTTTCTAAATCATATGCTCTATATTGCTAATTTACAATTTTTTGGAATTTGATTTGAACGTAATTTCTAACTAAGAAATGTAAAGATTATTTTATAAAAAATAATGTTTTTCTTAACTATTCGAGCATCCAATCGTGGACATTTAGGTGTTTATTTTTATTGCCCTTCAAATTCCATGCATTTCTAAAGTCAATTGGAATAAAATATAGAGTATTGTTTTATTCCAATTTTTTCCCGCATACGTTGTTATTATTTCTCTTATGGAAAACAAATTTCTTACATTTTGTTTATGTTTCTGAAGGAAATCTCAACTTAAGCGCGTGTAAAATAAACATTTGCTCAAACTATAGATTAAAAGGTCATTCGATTTATAAAATTTAAACATTTTATTAGAATATCTTGTAAATGATGGCTTTATATTTGTAATAGTAAATGTTAACTTTAAAGCAAAATTTTTCTATTACTTAAAGTTACCTTTTACTATTACAAATATTTAGTAATAATGTAATAATGGCCCTTAATCTGTTTAAATTTTACACAAATTTAAATTTTTTGTCACGAAAAATCAGTTTTTATGGCAAATGTTATTCTGAAAATTTACCAATGATTTAATAATACCAAATACTTGTATATAATACTAATCTACCTCTTTGTCAATAACCTTGGGAACAAAATGTGGTAAGCACAAAATCTATTTAGTTTAATTTATTTTGTTAGCTATTAACAACAACTATTTTTACCAAAATTCGATTTTGCCCATTTTCAATACCAAATAATTCTGATCAACACAGAATATATCGTGCATTCAACAGTAAGACGAACTGACGGACCGAATTACGGGTTTCTTAAACATGCAATCAGTTTTCTTTACTGCATATTTATACCCTACACCACCATAGTGGGGAGGGTATAATGGATTTGTGCAGATGTTTGCAACGCCCAAAAATATTAGTCTAACACCCACTCAGAATCACTTTCTGAGTCGATTAAACGATGTCCGTCCGTCTGGCTAGCTGGCTGGTTGACTGGCAGTCCATGTAAACTTGTGCGCAGAGTACAGGTCGCATTTTTGAAGATATTTCGATAAAATTTGGTCCATATCATTTTTTCTGCCCAAGGACGAACCCTATTGAAACTGGCTGAAATCGGTTTATTATTTCACCTAGCCCCCATACAAATGTCCTACCGAAACTGGACTTTATCGGTCATACATGTTTAATTTATACATGTATCTACACAAGTTTTTCTCTAAATAAGTTTTATATATACAGAATTCATGTCACCAAATTTTATGATGATCGGTCCATAATTAGTCATAGCTCCCATATCAGGCCTGCTTCCGATAATCACTTTAACGATCATAAATCTCCTAAAAATGTTGGTATACACATAAAATGCAACATAAATAACTTTCATATAGACATTAATCACACTACCTAATTTCATGGTGATCGGTCCATAATTGGTCATAGCTCCCATATAAGGCCCACTTCCGAAAATCGCTCACGAATATAAATTATTGAAATTTTTAAAGAAAAATGTTTTTGCTCATTTCTTAGTGTAGGGTATTATATGGTCGGGCTTGACCGACCACACTTTCTTACTTGTTTATACTATCATTAAAAAAATTTAATAGAGAAAGTAAAAAATGTATTGGAAAATCGTAAATTGTACCGTACATATTTAAAATGGAAAATAAACAGTAAAAAAATTCTTTGGTCAAAAAAGAAAATTAACAAAAATTATTCCACTGATGGCTGTAGTAAACATATTCTAAGAGCAACATATTATGATAAGCTTTATGAGTTATGAACATGTTATGATCATTATTAGTGTTGTCATTTTAGCACTTGTTTAATGAAAATGGATTTAGCATAATTAGCTTGACAAACAAATTTGTTATTATTGCAAAAAAAAAAAAAATTTGTTTTAATCAAAATGTAATTCATTAAAGCAAAGCAACAACAATTGCTATGAAAAAAATTATTTTTACATCAGCCAATTCAATACCACGTAACTACAATTTTTAAAATTTTTCAGAAGAATGAAAAAACATTTTTGAAATAATATTATCTGCAGTATTAAATTGTTACTTACTTTAGATATGTTTGTGTCAACTTTTAATTTAATATATTTAAACATTTATTAAGATTTAGCTTTTGATAAAATGTGTCCGAATATGAAATAAAATTGATTTCGGATGTTTTGTTAGTAATGGTAATGCGTTTATGTTAATAACACTGCGTTACACGATTTTGGTACCCTCTTAACTGTTACCTGGAGTGAATAGGTAATAAGTCATAGACTAAATATTCCAAACGTATGTGCTATCCATCACGTCTAATTTTCGAGGTACATATCAATTATTATTTATACTACCCTCACTTTAGGGTAAAAAGAAACAGTTACTGTTTTCGATGTATTGTACTTTTTTATTATTATGTTTTGATTAGTATTCGCTCCTATTCGATAACGTAGACATCTTTGTACATATCTATTTGATAATCCAATATGAATACTGGACTAAATGATTTTCGCAACTGCTTAAATGGACCAAACGTATGGCCACAAAGGACAGAGTTTATTTACCATTCATAGATTCTAAATATGTCATTTTACCATCACTGCACATAAAACTTGGTTTGATGAAATTTTTATGTCCAGGCTATGAAGAGGGAGATGACTTTTTATATTTAAAGTTAAGTGATGACAAACTCAAAGAAGGAATATTTGTGGGACCACAAATATGAAGATTGATGAAAAGCTTACTAACAAGGAAGTTGATGCCTGGTTATCACTGAAAACAGTCATAAAACAGAGTCGAAAATGTAGAACAGCTAGTTGACGACATGTTTAAAGCTTACGAAAAGTTGGGTTGCAGAATGTCATTGTATATTCCCTTTCTTCAAT
This sequence comes from Calliphora vomitoria, assembly GCA_942486065.2. NCBI lineage: Eukaryota > Metazoa > Arthropoda > Insecta > Diptera > Calliphoridae > Calliphora > Calliphora vomitoria. The sequence continues at coordinate 48,576,880 of OW818030.2, read as the reverse complement.
CTCATTTTTCTTTTTTTCCATCTAATCTTGGTGCGGTCAGCGATGAGCAGGTTGAGAGGTTCCACCAGGATGTAAAGAAGCTTGAATAACGATTTCAAGGCTAATGGGATAAAACTAAGCTAGGTACAACTATGTTGGGTGTTAAAACGAGAAGATCATTCAAAGCACAAAAGAAAACGTAAAAGTTTCACGATATTTTGTGTTAAAATTTTATAAGATGATTTTTTTTTTGAGTTTTTTATACCTAAATGATGAAATTAAACTCGATTAATGTAAAAAAATCTAGTTGTTTTTATTACATGAGTGAAGGCCACTCAGAAGGTGCCCAAATTGTTCTTTCCTTTTATGTTTGGAAAAATTTTTGTTACAACAAAAATAAGAAGAAAAAAAATTCCCCAAAAGCTGAATTTTTAAAAAAAACTACAACCAAGTAAAAAAATCAGGTTGCAATTTTTCATTTTTCCTGACAAAAAAAATTTGAAAATTTTTATTAATATAAAAATACATCTAAATATTTATGTTTTTAAAATATTCGATGTAAAGTTAGATTTTCAAAAAGTACAAATTCCTTATACATCTTCTTAGACAACTTAAAAAGAAAATAGTAGTTTTTTCCCAAAAACCTAGCAAAAAATCGTTTTTTATACCCTTCACCCTACTGGAGTAGGGAGGTTAAAAATTTTTAAAATTCAATTGTTTTTTTGTAGTGCTCGATAAGGAGATTCTACATGTGTATGTTTTTTAAATCCCAAAATAAACGAAGAAATTGGATCATTTTAAAAAGTTAACATACCTTAGGTGTCCTACTTTGGAGACCTCTGGCACCGCCCTTGGTAGGCCCATTAGGTCCAAATTTTAAATTTAAACTCGACAGCACTTCCTCTTCGCCCAAGTGAAATTTCGTTCCAACCGGATTAACCGTTAAGAAGTTTTTCTATATCACTGTGTGTCGCTTACGATAAAATTCCTTTACTGTAAAATGTAAACATTGACTTACGTTAAAATCTTACACCCTATATTTTTAAAGTTATTAACAATTTTGATATGAGAATTCAAAAACATCAGTCGGTCTAAAAAATTTTAATTTCTGCAATAAAGAACATTTTGGAAAATGTCGCTTACGATAATTTGGAGCTAAGGGCTCGATTAGATAAGACTCTTTTTCTCCCTCCAAATACTGAGAATTAGCGCCATGGATATTTGGATTTGGTGTCGATTCGGCTGCTTGGCCGGGCTTCAGGTTATCGTAATGGATTAATTTATCATCGCAAGTAATGATTCGGTGCAAAAATTATTTTCTTTTATAATGTTCAAGCAGCATTTCTCGGCTTCAAATCTTATGGTACCCATTTTCCCTGCTTTTGGATGAATCCTGCTGCTCGCAAACGTTTAGTAATTACTGCTTGTGTAGCTCCCAATGATTTTCAAAGCTCTTGTTGAGTTTTACAACAATTTTAATGGAGTAATGCCTCCAAGTCTCGGTCTTTAAACTTTTTTGGCTAGCCTGGGCGATCTTTGTCTTCCGTGTCAAAATCACCACTACTGAACCGAACAAACCATTTTTCACACGTTAAAATCGATGGAACACATTCACCATGAGCTTTGGAGAGCAATCGGTGTGCTTCAGCGGCACTTTTTTAAAATTAAAGAAGTAAAGCAAAACTTCCAGCGTATGACGCTTTGTTGGCAGAAAATTTAAAATGTTCGAATCAAGAAAAAACTTTGTTGTTTACACTATAATGTTCAATAATTAAGTAGGAATAAATGACAGTTATGACTTATAAGTTATTAAAGACAAAAACCGGGTTCAAAAAATACGTCATCTACTTATTGTAAATCCTGCATTTTTAAGTCATACACCCAATATTTGTTTTTGATAATAAATTAGAAAGTGTACTAGAAACAAAAAATTCCCGAAATGCATGTCAAAAATTTTTGAGTTTTTCACAAAATATAGAAACAAAAAAAAAAAAAAAATTTGTTTACACGATAGTTGAATAAGTAGTATAATGTCAAAACTAAAACTGCTTAAGCATTTAAAATCCCCAAAAATTTGATAAAATGCATGTAATATCCCCAAATACCTCCCCACGAAATTTTGTCCCCAAATTATTCACGAAATCCCAAATTTATTGTTCGCTTTAAGAAATCTGAAATATTATACAAATAAAACTATAGAGCGAATGAGAATTACATACACTCAAACTTTACTTGTAAAAATATTGCTTAGACAAATACTCGTAGCAACAATAAACATTAATGCAAAAGCATTCTACAAATGGTGAGAACAAAATATTATTAAAAGTAAACATATATTGTTTGCATCTTAAACATATTATGAGTACGCATATAGGAGTATCGCTGGGTAAGCAATTTTGAAATTCTATAGACTTTAAATAAATAAATATGAAATATAAATTTCCAAAAAAATACATTTGAAAATGGTGTAGAAGTTTACTCCTTATTTATAATGGAAGTTTTATTTTATCTATCAAAGGTTAACAAAATATTTGGTGTATAAAAAATGTATAAACCTTAAATTAATTAATTTAAGGTTTATAATGTATACTTTACTTAATCAAAAAATACAATAGAATCAAAACCGTATATTTATTGGGTGACAATATATATTGTTATTCAAGTGTTAATATGTTTATTAAATTCAAATAAAAAGAGTTATTTTAAATTCTTCCCCAACTGTAACGCCTACTTTAGTCAGAAGCGAAAACCAGTAAATAGCTTTTTTGAATCATTTGTTATGATGCCGGAGATTCAGTATTGTCTGATCAAATGGTGTTTTCTTTTGTTGTTGGATGTCTGTTGCTCTTTAAGTTAGTCGAATTAATGAATTCAATTTAATTGAATGTGTAGGTGTGTTTCATCGTTCCTTCTCTTTTTTTTTTTTTGGATTTAAATTAGAAAAGTGTGTGCTTTAAATAAAATTGTATTTTTTTCAACACTTAAAATGCCCCTATTAACCACAAAATAAAAGCGCTTTACTTCACATTATTAAATGTGTTTTTTTCTTCAAATCGTGTTAAATGTGGTTAAATAGTTGAAAGGTCAATTGTGATAATGGAATGAACTTTTAATTAAGTGCATTAATATAATTGTTGAAACTCTAACACCAAAAATTTATTTCCTTTTATGACCATTTGGACAACAGGGGATAATCCACAACATATACATAAGTACATATTGAAAAACCCAACATGAAAGTTTTCAAGAATTTTAAAAATGAACTCATATAGTTATGCGAAAAATAATAGGGGCAACCGAAGCCAACATTTCAAATTAAAAATGGTTTTCTCAATTATTTTTAATATAAACCCATCACAATCTTGCAGATAACACAATTGTCATATTTTGACTGTGATTACAATAACGTATTGATTTGAGATTTGAGTAATATAATAATGGAGACAAAATGCAATTATGCCGATCCTGCGTGTAATTTTAGAATCTAGTACATCTAGACTTTGTCAGTTATTAAAACAACTTATTTACTATGCAATGTAGCTATTAACTCGAAATTTGGGTTTTTTGAATTATGAAGTTGTTGCGGCAAATGATCGATATATATGTATTTAGTATACTTTTGATAAGTGAAAACATGTGGAACATTTTTTTTATAATTACTTTTGATTTGTAAATATTTTTAAGAAGTTTTATAATAATAATAATTAAGTATTTTTCTGGAAAATATGCACCTAAACTGTGCTTAAAATAAATCAAAATATGACCTCAAACATTTTTTTAGTTTATTAGTGAAAAAAATGTATGACAAAAGAAAGTTTTTTGTCATAAAAAATTCGGGTTAAAAAATATTTTTCCTGATTTTAATCCATTGTAGGTCCAACTTTGTATAGCCTTATATACATCGTTGCAATGGACTTTGAAATATCTATCATTAGATATCCATATTGTCTATATTTATGACTTAGTATTCGAGATATAGATCATTTGATAGGCCAAAAATAGAGGTTATCTCGGATTTTTGCTCATATCTCCGTTATTTATGGACGGATTTTGCTGATTTTAAATAAAAAACTTCTCGAAAGCATGTCTGACAGAATTATTGAGGATTTGGATCCCGAAGATATCTGGGGTCTTCAGAAAATTGATTTCCACAGACCGACGGACAGACACACAGACAGACAGACAGACAGACAGACAGACAGACAGACAGACAGACAGACAGACAGACAGACTTATTTCGATGTCGAAAGAAGTTACATTAGTTGACAACAAAATTATACAAAGAAATTTTTGTGGAGACAATACTGTTACGAAATAGCACTATCAATTTGAATTTAACGTTTTTAACGTCGGGTTTTCACAACCACCACTTTTTCTAATTATAACAGTTCTGCCAACATTAACTGTTAAAGCTGCTAACATTAAGACAGCTGAAAGCTCTAGACATTCTAGTTTTGCCTGTTATAAAATTCATGAAACTTCTAAAAGATGGCACTGTGTATATATATTGTAACAGCGCGTTGCAGTCAGTTTAGTTTGTCATAGGGGATTCTAGAATTAACATCAACTGTATTACCAGTGTATTTTTGGACATTATAAAGTGTGTGTATTAAAAGAAAGTGACTATTTAAATTGTTGTACAAATTTAAATAAATAAAGAATTGTTACAAATTTTAAAAACGATCAGTTGCTTTTATTTGCAATTAAAATAATATTTAAAATTTAATTTAAAATAAACAAACCACCGTTATTAAAAGGTAAAATCGTAACAATATATTGCTTATTGACAAAAAATAATATTTTGTGTTAAAGATTTGTATAATATGCATATAAATACACATTTTGTAGTAAAATAAAAAAAAACATGCACTATCATTAAAATATGCCCTAACAAATCGATTCCATTTTAGTGCAACAACCCAAATCGGAATGGGATGAAAGCATATGAAAGGTGACAAAAATCCTGAAGGCTTTTGAAGTTGGTGATTTTAAACTCTGTCTAACAAGAAAAAATCATTAAAAATTTAATAAAATAATGCTTATTTATTTTTATTATCCTAGAAAGTTGTTTTATCTTACTGTTTTTAATGTTTAATTTATATAGGTATCTACACAAGTTTCTCTCCAAATAAGTTTTATATATACGGAATTCATGTCACCAAATTTTATTGTGATCGGTCCATAATTAGCCATAGCTCCCATATAAGGCCTGCTTCCGATAATCACTTTAACGAGCATAGATCTCCTAAACTTTCATATAAACATTAATCCCATGACCAAATTTCATGGTGATCGGTTCATAAAATCACTCACGAATATAAATTATTGAAATTTTGAAAGAAAAATGTTTTTGCTCATTTACTTAGTGTAGGGTATTATATGGTCGGGCTTGTTGATATTTAATTTTACCTAAAACGCACGATAGAGGACGCTGCATAGTGCTATGGAAAAAAAATTAAAAAAAATCTGTAACATTTAAACGGCTAGTCAAGTTTGAATAAAATTTTACATGCGCAAAGAGAAAGTGCTTTCGAGTTTAAGTTTTGATTTAGGACCACATTATCTCTTATAGCTTAGAAGACATTTTTACCCACCCTACTCCAGTTTTTTGATAACATCGGTTCCAAATGTTTCTCGATTTTCTCCATTTTTCCTATATTAGACTAACAACAAATGAATGTGTCAAATCAAAAAAGAATTAAAAAATCATGACTGGATCCAAAGTTATATGCAGTTATATTTAAAAAAGGCGATTTTCGCTAGTTAAAAAAAACACTTTTTTCTTTTTAAGTTATCTAAAAAATTTCTTAAAAGATGTAAAAATATTAAATATTTGAAATGAAAAAAAAATATATTAAAATTTTTGATACCGAACGGACCAGGTCCATCCAAAAAACGCCTATTTTTTATGGAAAATTTTAATTTAGGGCAAAAATTCTCAAATTGCATAATCGATATCAAAAAATAGTAACCGATTTTATATGGCCCAATATGTTCCTAATTATTTTGTGAAAGGTTCCGTTTACTCCTGCCCTGGTATGGATATTATGGTCAAAAGCCTAAAAAATCCAATTTTTGGGATTGTTCAAAACTTTTTTGGGAATTGCGGATTCCCGAAACAACTTTCAAAATTTGTTTTTACGTTTACATTTTCAATAGAAAAATCTGTATAACTGTATACTTCATTAAGAAATATTCATTAATAAAAATTTAATTTCATTTTAAAAATTTTTTATATTTGCAAAAACTCAATAAAAAGCATTTTTTGTCATAGGTTTTAGATGAATAGGTTTTACTTAAAATTCATAACAGTAAGGAAATTGGGCTCATTTGCCAAAAATATGGCCAAAAAATTAGTTTTTCTCGAAAATCGCAAAATTAAAATCGTAGATACGGAAATAGATACGGTATTGACATAATTTTTTCATATTTTTATTCTCTATTATAATCTCAATAAATCCCAATGTGATGATCAAGAAATTCTGAAAGTTGTTTGACAAAATTTTAAAAAAATTGAGAATGGAGATTTGAAAAATACAAAATCTCATACACAAGTAAATACGTAAAATACGTAAATAAGTAAAAATTACCTTTAATTTCAATATATCTCAAAATATGTTAATTTTTTCCCTAAATTTCTTGTTCAAGTGGCCTTAATCACGTTAATGGTATGAGGAATTTTTAATAACTTTACAGTTTTTTAACCAATTTTTGTCGTTGCATTCAATTGCAAAAGCAATTATTTAGTAGCAAAATTTTTACAAAAACTGAAAAATTTTGCATTTTTTCCGAATTTTAGCTATAATACAGTTTATGGGTAATTTTTACCCAAAGGATATATAGGGTTAATCTCCAAAAGATTTTTTTTATTGTAATTTTCATTAATACAAATAAATCTACATATTTCTGTTAAATAATGCAGCATGTAAAGGAGTTTCACAAATTTATTTCATTTATTGACCTCGATGCGCGTACCGAAATCGTTGTCCGATTTGGCTCAAATTTTCAGCACTTAACTTTTAGACCCAGTGTCACAATATTCCACCCGGCACACTTTGAAATCTAAAAGAAAAAATTGGCTGTCATCCTTCTATATACAGTGTTGGAAAAAATAATAGAAACGAAAGCATTTTTTTCCAATTTTGTAAGTATATTAGTCAAGTTTAGTTTTGTTAAAAAAAATTTATATGCAGTTTTGTTTATCAGACATACAACATAAGAAAAAACATAATCATTCCTCTTTTCATTAATATTTTAATAAACTATATGACTAACAATGTAAAGAGTCAATATTTTAGCTGGAAAAAATAATAGAAACGCGTAAATGGATTAAATTTTTAGAGGCACATCTTTTTATTTTTTGTTAAAAAATGATTTTATTTTAATATTTTGTTGCTCTACCTTTGTTTTTCACAACTTAAATGCATCTATGACTCATGGAATCAACCAGTTTTTTAACAAACTTCCTTGTCAATGGAAAACCACTCTTCCTGGTTTTTTTTCCCACTATTCGTCCTTATTTTTCGGACTGATGCCCTCCACCTTCCTCTTGAGCACTCCCCAAAGGTTTTCTATTTTGTTAAGGTCCGGTGACTGCGAAGGCATTCCATAAGAGGAACTTTGTTGACAGCAAACCAGTCCTTTGCCAATTTTGAAGAGTGGTTCAGATCATTGTCCTGCTGAAACTCCCATCTCAAGGACATCTCTTCCCCAGCAAATGGAAGGATTATGCTTTCCAATATATTTACGTAGTACAAGGCGCGTATTATATTCTTTATCCAAAATATTGGACCGACACCAGAAGAAGAGAAACACCCCCATATCATGATGGATCCACCGCTGTGTTTGACGGTCTTCATGGGCTGTGGTCAGACGAAACATAGATAAATTTGTTTGGATCCCATGGGAAGCATTATTTTAGGCACCCACACAATAAGGCATATAATCCAAAATACACCAAGAAGACCGTAAAACACGACGGTGGATCCATCATGATATGGAGGTGTTTCTCTTCTTCTGGTGTCTGTTCAATATTTTGGATAAAGAATAAAATATGCTCCCCGGACTACATAAATATATTGCAAAGCATAATCCTTCCATTTCCTGAGGAAGAGATGTCCTTGAGATGGGAGTTTCAGCTGGACAGTGATCCCCACCACTCTTCAAAATTGGCAAAGGATTGGTTTGCTGTCAACAAAGTTCCTCTTATGGAATTGCCTTCGCAGTCACCGGACCTTAACAAAATAGAAAACCTTTGGGGAGTGCTCAAGAGGAAGGTGGAGGGCATCAGTCCGAAAAATAAGGACGAATAGTGGGAAAAAAAAACCAGGAAGAGTGGTTTTCCATTGACAAGGAAGTTTGTTAAAAAACTGGTTGATTCCATGAGTCGCAGATGCATTTAAGTTGTGAAAAACAAAGGTAGAGCAACAAAATATTAAAATAAAATCATTTTTTAACAAAAAATAAAAAGATGTGCCTCTAAAAATTTAATCCATTTACGCGTTTCTATTATTTTTTCCAGCAAAAATATTGACTCTTTACATTGTTAGTCATATAGTGTATTAAAATATTAATGAAAAGAGGAATGATTATGTTTTTTCTTATGTTGTATGTCTGATAAACAAAACTGCATATAAATTTATTTTAACAAAACTAAACTTGACTAATATACTTAGAAAATTGGAACAAAATGCTTTCGTTTCTATTATTTTTTCCAACACTGTATATATATGGTGCATTTCATGTCAAGTGAACCAACTTTTGAATTCGATGTCTTCCGGGATGAAATTTGCACCAAGGTTAGTTCTATTAGATAGTAATTCAAACACAATTCTTCAACAAGATCGGTGGAGAACTCTCTGAGTAACTTATTACCTATTGTTCTTAGCGAAATATGTCCCAAATAGTTTAGATAGCTATTTATGCATTTGTGCTGAGCATACGATAAGGCCGGATATATCCATTAGCAGTCCTTCAGTGCTGGAAGTCACCAACGCTATCAAGGCCTTAAAAATCAACAAAGCCCCTGGAACAGACAACATCTCGCCATCAGTGCGCGATTAATCTTCCCGATAATCGAAGAATTTTGGAGAACGGAGTGCCTTCACGATGAGCTAAAAGAGGGTATTATTGTTAAAATACCAAAAAAGGGGAATTATCGGAGTGTACGAACTGGAGGGGAATTACTCTTCTGAGTATAGTGAACAAGGCGGTAGCGCTTATAATCATAAGCCGACTCACATCCGCCTTGGAACCTGAACTCCGCCCGGAGCAAGCTGACTTTCGACCACGAAAATCCTGTGTGGATCAAGTAAACACCCTAAGGGTAACCGTTGAACAGTCTGTGGAGTGGAGATCTCCCTTATAATTATCTCGTATTTATAGACTTTGAGAAGGCATTTGATAAGCTCGCTCATAACACCATCTGGAAGGCACTTGAATGCAAAGGCACCCCACCGAAACTAATTTCTCTTATAAGAAGCCTATAAAATGGTTCTAATTGTAGGGTACTCCATGAGAACAATCTCGGCAACAGAATTAACGTAAATACCGGGGTACGGCAGGGATGCGTAATGTCACCTCTGCTGTTTAACATTGTTCTTGATGTAGTGATGAGGACCGCAACAGAAGACTCCACCGGCATTCAGTGGGGCATATACAAGTGGCTAGGTGACTTAGATTACGCCGATGACATTTGCCTACTGTCACACACGTTCAACGACATGTCTCAAAAATTAAGACTCATAGACTAAATCCATGCACGTGAACACCGGCAACAGACGGCACCTTCAGTAGAGTGGCACCATGGCTGAAGATGTTAACAGCTTCTGCTATCTCGGCAGTATTATCAACAACAATGGAGGATCTAGTGCTATATTGGATTTTGAAGTAGCTGTCACAAAGAAGTCCTGTAATGAAATCAAACTAATAGCATGTAACAAATCACATTGGAATACATTTGTAGTGGCCCTATGCTCCAACTCGGAACGACGGGAATAAATATATATATAAAAACTTTTTTGAATTTTTTTTTCAAAATGTCTTTTGAGAAACAAAGAGTCCATTTTGAGAAAAAAGTAAAAAAACTTTTTGATTTTGGAAAACAAATTACAAACATTTTTTTATTTTTTTCCCGAAAGATTGAAGAATTAGCTATCTAAACTATTTGGGACACATTTTGCTAAGAACAATAGGTAATAAGTTACAAGGTTGAGAAAAAACACCCAAATTTTGATCCCTCTCTAACTAAGAAAATTCTTGACCGATCTGTGTCTGAATTACTATTCAATAGGAAAAACCTTCTTGCAAACCTGTGCTACGCCTTTGTTTAATTTCATTTCAATCGGCTTAGCCAGTTAGAAATAGCATAATTATTTCCAAAATATTTTTGATTTTGACCCACTTGCTTTGATGGAATTATAATACTTGTCCCCGAGTTCTTAGAGAAAAGCTCATCCATTTTGAATACACTGGCTAGTGATGTACAAAACTGTCCAATTTGGTTATTATTTGATTTTAATTTAAATTAAATTTACAATATTACAATTGTCTATTTTTATCACAGCTTAACTTTTATTCCAATAAAAAAATTTACTTCTTTTTATAAAAAATTGAGTCACAAAATAGCAATGAGGGTTGGTCACATAGAATGGTATGATTACGAGTAATATTGTTTATCTTTGTAAACCACAATTATTTATTTAGCCTATTTCCATGATTCATCTTAAATTTCTATTAATAAGCACTTTTACTCCACATCTTTCTTTGCAACAGATAATTAAGTAGAATCTTTTAAAAAAAAAAAATGTTACATATTTCAAATCAAACATGGCACATATTTGGCGCAAATAAACCAACAGAATATGGATGTGTTTTACATTTTTAAATGGCATCCATAAAATTAACCTGAATGGTTGCAAACTGACGGTGTTCCCGTTTGCCCATTAAAAGAGAATTTTTATTAATGTTGACCTCATATGGAAAACATGAATTAAATGAATAGAAACAAATTTAAAATAAAAAAAAAAATCTGGGAAAAAAGAAAAATGTTTATGTTCAGGGATAGGGAGGGATATATTAAATTGTAAGTAGAAAATACTGAAAATTATACTGCTAATACTACTACAACTTACAATACTAATATTAACACATATACAATCGCACTCACTCAAGCATACATGTATGTATGTATGTACTTGTGTGTGTGTATTTGTGTGGCAGGATACTTTATGACTGTTTGTTGTGTTTTTAAGGATGAATAGAATGGAATGGAATAAATATAATGGTTGCTTGGTTGGCTGGTTGTTGGCTGTATGGATGAATGTTTAAATGAAGATTATTTCAATATGCCAGAACTGTTGAAAACATTAAAAATTTCGTACAGGCAAAACAAAATTATTTGTTTATATTTTGTATTTTTACCATATTTAGCAGTGGTGGGTGGCAGTAGTTACTCCCAATACAAATGTAAGTGTGTATTTAAAATGATTAAATAGATGACCAACCGTACACGAATAACTCGGCATTATAAGTTTTTATGGAAATTAAGGTGAGAGAGAATTTTTTAAATACACAAATAGTAATATATTGTCCTGTATTCAGGTGAATACATAAAGTAAATCAATCCATACAGTATCGTTCAATATACAATTCCAATGAAAATAATGATTTTAAAATCATCAAGATACATCTAAAATAAAACTACATCCTCAGTATTGTTTACAACGAAATTTAATTTCGGTATTTCTTATGATATTTAACAAGAAGTAAAAAAAACAAGTAAGAGTGCTATATTCGGCTATGCCGAATCTTATATACCCTTCACCTTTGTTGTGGATGCATCAATTGCCCATTTTCAGCGTATAGCATCCTAAATATATCAAGAAAACTTTTAAAAATTTTACATTTAATTGCTGACGAACAGATTATATTGTAGAAGTTACAAACGAAATAAAAATCTTATATATACCCTTCTCACGAAGACGAAGAGTATAAAAACAACAACGCCAAACGAAACGAAACACAAACAAAAAAAAAAAAAAACAAAATACGCAAAGCAATGAAGCCAACACACATCCAAACATATGTACGATTTGTTGCTTTTTTGTCAAACACCAAAAAAAAAAAAAACAAAATACCCAAAGCATTGAAGCCAACACTCATCCAAACATATGTACGTTTTGTTGCTTTTTTGTCAAAGCATGCAATAAATTGTCTTTTTTAGATGAAATCTTCAGAGGTTGTCTCGGATTTTTGCTCATATCTCCTTTATTTATGGTCGTATTTTGCTGATTTTAAATAGAAAACTTCTCGAAAGCATGTCTGATAGAATTATTGAAGATTTGGATCCCGAAGATATCTAGGGTCTTCAGAAAATTGATTTCAACACACAGACAGATAGACATACAGACGGACATGGCTTAATCGACTCCGCTATCTATAAGGATCCAGAATATATATACTTTATGGGTCGGAAAATTATATTGTGGAAATTACAAACGGAATGACAAACTTATATATTCCCATCTCACGAAGGTGAAGTGTATAAAAATGAAAAATTATGCGTAAAAACATATTGGATACTAATACATACTAAGTAATATTTTACAATTCTTAAAAACTCCCACACATCTTTTAGGCATATAACTAATAAGATTCTCATTAATAGTTTGATAAAATTTATTTGGATCTCGATGAGCCGATTACCGATTTACATTTCTATGTACTATTTCCCATTTATTATTAAATGGTTAATTTCGGGTGACTGTGCTGGCTACTGCATGACATTAATGCCTTCCCGTTCTAAAAACCCCTTCTCCAATTTGGATGTGTGTTTAGGATCATTGTCATGCCCCATCAATGAATATTTCATCCATTGACGGGGCATTTTATCATGAGCATCAGAAAGCATATTCCCCTGCTATGTATTTTTATACACTTTTCGAATGGTAGTTTCTTAATATTATATCAAACTAGCGGATACCCGGCGTGTGCTACTACGCACAGTGGTTTAAAAACTTTTTAAATAATTCGGTATCTCGGGAACTATTGGAGATATTGTTACAAAATTGTACATGGTAGGAGGTAATTTTGAGTTGATTTGCATATGTTCTGCTCCCTAGCGCTTATGGGGGCCAGTGTTTTCCTCAAAGTTGGTCACCTCGGGTTTAAAAATTTTTAAAAAATCCCCAAAAATCCATTTATGATCCAAACAAGCTGAAATTAAAAATATAAATAGTCCTTAAGAAGATCTATAAAAATACACTTACATATCGCTCAGTTGCTGCAACAACGTCATAATTCAAAAAAAGTCGTTTCGAGAAAAACGGCTTTGAATGTTCTATGACATTTTACTATTTCTTAAATAAACTTTTAAACAAGAGATTTCAGAAATAAAACCTTATTTAGATAGTAGATGTTACTATCCTTCTAATCTTGTCAAATATACGAGAAAACATGAATTTTGATTTTGATGTTTACAACAAAAAAACACACTCACGCAAAAAATAATTGACTTTTTTGAAAACTGATTGAACTATATGAAAGACTATAGAACGGCGCATATTTCGAGTTACTCAGTTCAAAACACACGGAATTTGAGTTATGACGTTGTTGCAGCAAATGAGCGATATGTAGGTTATCTCTATAAGTTGAAGAGATTTAAGTTTATTGATTTATTTTTTTAAATTTTGCTCGATCTTTTTATGGTTTTTCAGAGATAACGGGCCAGCGGATTGTCGAAATTTATTTTTAAAATATCAGCTACATTGTTGATAAAATTCTAAATAAAATAGGAATAACTTGCTAACAGTTATCTTGTCCCTATAAAAAGTTACACGTATCCAAATTTGGAACATGTAAATAGGGCCGTATTTTTTACGTTTTTTTCCCAAAAAAGTCCCTATATTTTTTCTTTTGTAGAAAAAATTTTTCTTCGGGACTATACACAAGTTTTATATGATCCAGATAGAGAACTTAATGCTAAAGCGCATAAAGTAAAATTTGGTTCACTAAAGCATATACAACACCCCCAGGCCTATCCAAACATAGCCAATTTTAAAAAAATAATTTTAGATTTGAGTAAAAAATTCTAAAAAGGCAAAGCAATGATTCACAATAATGTTCCATATTTGTGTAACCCTATATGTTACTTAAACACTTACAAAGTATTTTTATTATCACACGGTAAATTACATCACAGTAGACACTTTTCTAAAAAAAACTTAGATTTTGGAACACATTTTTTCCGGTTTAGGAATTTTGGAATTTTAAAATAAAAAATTTCAGAAATTATAATACCATTTCTTTAAGGACATTTGGGTCTATATTAGCTCCTGAACAAATGCAAATAATCTCAAAAACACCTCAGCTCCAACCATGTGAAATTTCGTAACAATATCTCCGATAGTTCCCGAAATACCGAATTATTTCCAAAAAACGTTTCTAAACCACTGTGCTACGCTAATAATTCTATATTAATGGAAGGGTTTTCTGGGATATGGGTTACAAAAAAGTATTAAAACACGAGTTTCACCCATTTTATCCCTTAAAAGTACAAAAACATACCACATACCTGTCCACTTATTTCTTGCATAAATTTAGATGAAGTTGGATTTTTGGTGCTAGCTTTATTAGTTCCGGAGGTGTAGGATACCGATTTTACCCAATTTTACCCCCTTTAGTGGATCTACACATCGGGAGAGGTGCTTACATACAAAATTTCAAGACAAACTAATTTTAAATGAAACCAGTTTGGAGCTAATCGGTTGGATAGGTTCAGAGTCTATAACGCACATAGGTCGAAACATTTTTTGTGTTTTATACGTATATATTAGGGTGACAGCCGATTTTTTTTTTTTAGATTTCAAAGAGTGCCGGGTGGAATATTGTGACACTAGGTCTAAAAGATAAGTACTGAAAATTTGAGCCAAATCGGACAACGATTTCGGGACGCGCATCGAGGTCAAAAGTCAGATATATGTAAAATTTTACTATTTATATGAAATTCCAAATATTGCTAAATTTTACATTTAACCTTCACTATTTAAGGGTTAAAGTTGTCCGCTTTTAGTAAAACTTTCAGAGTATATTTAAAATGATCTGAACTATAAGATTCTGTATAGGTTTTACTTAAAATTCGTACCAGTAAGGAAATTGCTCTCATTCGCCAAAATATGGCCAACAAAATATTTTTTCCCGAAAATCACAAAATTTAAATCGTAGGTACGGAAAAACTGTAATAGGTATTGACATAATTTTTTCATATTTTTATTCTCTAGTATGATCTCAATAAATCCCAATGTGATGATCAAAAAATTCTGAAATTTGTTTAAGAAAAAATGAATTTTTTTGGCCATCCCTGCGAATAGGTTAACGGTATTCTACAAAGACAAAAACTCATACGAATGTAAATACGGATATATTTTAAGTAAAAATTAGCTTTAATTTTAATATTTCTTAAAATATGTTAATTTTGTTCCTACATTTCTTGTTCAAGTGGCCTGAGACACGTTAATGGTCTGGGGAATTTTTAATAACTTTAAAATTTTTTAACCAATTTTTATCTTTTATATCTCATTAGAACGACAATTACGTACATATTTCGATTCTTATCCATTCGATTGCAAAAATAATTATTTAGTAGCAAAATTTTTACAAAAACTGAAAAATTTGCATTTTTTCCGAATTTTAACGATAATACAGTTTGTGGGTCAATTTGACCCAAAGGAGATATAGCTTCAATCTGAAAAATATTTTTCTGACTGTAATTTTCATTAATATAAATAAATCTACATATTTATGTCACATAATGCAGAAAGTTAAGGAGTTTTACAAATTTATCTATATAAATAAAAATCAATTGTCGTTCGTTGGTAATTGCATCAGTTGAGAACGGCTAGACCGATTTGGACAATTTTTTTACTGAAATGTTCGTCATAGTCCAACTTAGGTTTTTACGGAAAGAAAAATTGACCACGCCCACTTTTACGCCCACTTTTTTCCATTTATCTAAAATCGGAAAACGGCTGCACCGATATGGCTAATCTTTTATTAAAATGATCGTAGTAATCTAATTTAAGTTTTTACTGAAAGAAAAATTTACCACGCCCACTTTTACGCCCACTTTTTTCGATTTATCTAAAATCGGAAAACGGCTGCACCGATTTGTCAAATTCTCCTTATTTTTCGGCTTATTTGTAAGTAAAGTTTTTGCTGGGATATTCTTATGTTGTAAATAACTCATTTGTTATTACTTTTGTATTGTTTCGCGATTTGTCCGAAAATACCGTTACTTTTTTATTTACATTCCAATTTATTTGTGCAAATGTTGATTGACTGCTTATTGTCAAATTGTATTCGCCACTACTCTCCAAAACGTTCAAAGCACATATCAACGTCGAATCTTGCCATTCCGTGAAATCCATCAAATACATCTGCAAATATGTGACCAAAGGTAGTGACATGGCTGTGATTGGAGTTAGTGCGGAGAATTCCATCGATGAAGTCACTCAATTTCAAATGGGCCGCTATGTTAGTAGTAACGAAGCAATTTGGCGCATTTTTTCATTTAGCATTCATGAAAGACATCCTTCTGTTATTCATTTAGCCGTACATTTGGAAAATGGTCAAAGAGTGTACTTTACTGAGGAGAATGTATTACAACGAGTTGATCGACCGCCACCTACAACATTGACCAGATTTTTTGAAATGTGCAGGAACGATGAATTTGCCCGAACGTTACTATACTCCGAAATGCCAAGATATTATACTTGGAATCAATCGACAAAGAAATTTCAACGACGGAAACAAGGAAATCCTGTTCCAGGTTTCCCCAATTTATTTTCCACCAACGCATTAGGTCGTATTTACACAGTTCATCCAAGAAACGATGAGTGTTTCTATTTGCGTTTGCTATTAGTCAACGTTCGTGGCCCAACATCATTCCAAGATTTGATAACTATAAATGGTGAATTGTGTGACACGTATAGAGAAGCATGTCAACGCTTGCGATTGTTGGAGAATGACGCTCATTGGGAATGCACCCTCGAAGATGCTGTGCTTTCATCAAATGCTCATCAAATACGAACACTGTTTTCGATAATTGTTTCAACATGCTGCCCATCCAAACCGACTGATTTATGGAGCAAATACAAAGATGCCATGTGTGATGATATTTTGCATCAGGTGCGTATTAGAACATCAAATCCAAATTTGCAACTGAATGAGGAAATTTACAACGAGGCTTTGATTTTAATTGAGGACATGTGCTTGATGATGGCGAACAAGGTATTGTCTGAGTTAGGTATGGCAGCTACCAATCGACCGATGCACGACGTATTTAATCAAGAGTTGCGACGCGAAATACAATATGATTGCGATGCCTTGAAGGAATTAGTACGAACAAACGTTCCACTGTTGAATCGACAACAAAAATATGCATACGACACTCTTATGAAAGTTGTGAAAGATGGAACTGGAGGAATTTTTTTTTTGGATGCTCCCGGTGGAACTGGAAAAACTTTTTTGATTGCGTTGATTTTGGCCACGATACGCTCGCAGAATGATATTGCACTTGCTTCATCAGGAATTGCAGCTACGTTGTTGGAAGGCGGTCGTACTGCCCATTCAGCACTCAAGTTGCCATTGAAGTTGCACATCAATGAAAATCCAACATGCAACATTTCCAAGAACAGTGCAATGGCCAAAGTTTTGCAGCAAAGCAAACTAATCGTTTGGAATGAGTGTACAATGGCGCATAAAAAGTCTTTGGAGGCATTAGATAAAACTTTGCAAGATTTACGAAACAATCAAAGCCGTTTTGGTGGTGCAATGATTCTGTTGGCAGGGGATTTTCGGCAAACATTGCCAGTGATTCCACGGTCAACGCCAGCCGATGAACTTAATGCATGTTTGAAGTCGTCCGTTTTGTGGAAACACTTCAAGAAACTCAAATTGACTGTGAACATGCGTGTCGAGCTGCAGAACGATCAATCTGGAGAAGCATTTTCCAAACAATTGCTGGACATTGGCAACGGCAAAATCCCGGTTGACATTTCGACCGGTTGCATTCAATTTCCCCCCGGTTTCTGTCAGTTCACCGAATCAAAATCCGAGCTAATCCGAAAGGTATTTCCAAACATTGCACAAAATTACAAAAATCATGATTGGTTGAGCGAACGTGCTATATTGGCTGCGAAAAACATTGATGTCGACGAATTGAATTTTAAGATTCAAGGTGAAATTGCTGTCGAATTGATGACGTACAAATCGGTGGATTCCGTTACTTCCCAAAATGATGTTGTCAACTATCCAACCGAGTTTTTAAACTCGCTGGAATTACCCGGATTACCGCCTCACAATCTCCAACTGAAAGTCGGATCGGTAATCATAATGTTACGAAACATAAACCAACCACGTCTTTGTAATGGCACCCGACTTGCGGTAAAAAACTTGATGAACAACGTCATCGAAGCAACAATACTTAAAGGAAAGTACAAAGGAGAAGACGTTTTGATACCACGGATCCCAATGGCTCTGACCGACATGCCATTCGATTTTAAACGATTGCAGTTTCCGGTACGGCTTGCATTCGCTATGACAATTAATAAATCTCAAGGGCAGTCATTGCGTGTTTGCGGCATTAACCTTGAAAATCCATGCTTCTCGCATGGTCAATTGTATGTCGCCTGTTTCCGTGTCGGAACACCATCAGCATTATTTATTTACGCGCCAGGCAACAGAACTAAAAATGTCGTGTATCATAAAGCATTGCAATGAAGGAAACTACGATATCACTGCAAAGCAACAGAAAAAAGTATTTCTTTATTTTAATTGGTTCCTGAACATCGATCTTTCAATCAAAATGTAAATATAACACCATATATTGTACATATTTTAAAATCAAATGTAATTTAAACACACCTCAAACCTACATAAATAAAAATTATCATTTAAAAGTAAGTTGTTTGTCTCTTTTTACTATTTTTTCATAATTCAAACAGCTTCTCACAAATTCACAAATCGAACACAAACATTTTTTCTAATATATGGACAGGACAACGTCTGTCGGGTCAGCTAGTTTCATATAAATAGTAAAATTTTACATATATCTGACCTTTGGCCTCGATGCGCGTCCCGAAATCGTTGTCCGATTTGGCTCAAATTTTCAGTACTTATCTTTTAGACCTAGTGTCACAATATTCCACCCGGCACTCATCAAAAATCAAACTCAAATTTTTTTCCATACAACTGATTGTCACTCTAGTATATATAGATAGATTAAAGAATTGTCAATATAACTATTATTCTTGGTATTAATATTTATAAATCAATGTTCTAACCATAGTGACACCTTATTGAAAACCGATTATAATCGAAGATTTATTCTAACATGTAACAAGTGAACAAGTTCTATTGAACATTTCAGTGCGAAGTTTTTCAGTGTTCTTGTACTTCTTATTCCTTTTGTTCGTTTAATATTACTGTATATGTTTAAAACGTGTCTTTTAAAAATGCTTTTAAATGGCACCTAAGTTGTTTGAATATTATTAAATTACCATTTCGTTTTCTTCAAAATTAAAAATCATTCCAGTAATATACCAAATTTGTTTCAAAAGTAATAGTGTAGTTCACTGTAAGGAAAAACATTCATCGATATCGTTTAATCACTTAGTTCAGTCAAACACCTCAGGATATAAAGAATAACTGAACAAAAGCTCTGAACAAAAATGACCAATCAGTTAACAGAACGATTATGCCCAACTCTAGAATCTACTAGCGAAAGCTAACACTTCAATATATAAGTATTTCTTATGCGCCTAGGCCTTTAAGGACCTTATTTGTTGATTCGTGGTATCTTACTATTAGTATGTACGATGTTATAATGTCGGTGTCTAGCCATTGACTTATTTCCTTAATTGTTTTTGTTGTTTTTTTATTTATTTAATATCAGATTGAGTTGCACCAAACTCACACACACACACACACACACAAATTGACCAATATTTTATGTATGAATGTGTGTAAGTTTTTGTTTTAGGGAATGTGCTACTAGACTGCTCCAAAAAATGTTAAATTATAAATTCTCTGAAAATTTTTCCTAGGATTGTAACTTTTGAGTTATTTATTAAGAAAATACAAAAAATAAAAATGAAGATTGTTATTTCTGTTTTATAGCTCAAATCCGGCACAGTAGTTTCGATCGGAAGAAACGTGGTAATAAATCTGTCTATTCAAAACTAACAAATCGTACAGCAGAAAATAAACTTTCAGAAAATGAATTTGTGTGGTGTTAAAGTTGAACAACTTTTGTTTGCAAAGCTTGGTAGAGCTCGCAACTAGATCAAATATGTAAAGATATTAAATTCATTTTCATTATAAAGATAATAGGATTATACAAAAAAAACTCTTTATTTTAATAAGTTATTTCTTATAGTTTATTGTTTACCTTGCAAATATCTTTCGTAAAACTTAGCCGTCAAAAATGTCAATTCACAAGGTCTCTTATCATGTCATATTGTCATAATGTCCTAATATTTCACAATAGTTTTTATTGCTTTTCAAGCAAAAAATGTCATAAAATAATACTACTTTCTATGCTATGTTTATTGTGTTATCGTAGCTAACCAGCAGAGACCAACGCCGAATGCCAAAGAGTCGGTTAATATTAGGACATTATGACTGATAAGAGACCTAGTGAATTGACCAATTGACAAAAATTTGACTTAATTTTTTTCAAAGATTTTGAAAACTTAAGTCGATATAAACGTGCACCCTATTTCATTCAGACAATGGTGGAAAATAGTTATTTTTTAAAAAAAATTCTAATTTAATCATTAAATAAAAAAATGTATCGAGTTTTTCAAATTCCTTCACAAATTATAATGAACACATCAATAATTTTAACGTTACACGTGCGCTCCGAAACTTGAGCAGTGAAGCAGATTTTGTAAAAATAGCCTAATTTACAGTATTATTTAATTTTTTTATATTAATTCAAAATTATTTTATTTTATATTCATTAAACACACAACAAATCTCTTTAAATTTTAAAAAATATTACAATACCATAACGAAAATTATTTTATGAGCATTAAAATTTAGACAAAAATATGCAGGTAGATGAAAAATAATAAAAATATTTTTTTGGAAAACTTGTGTTATTAGCATAATCTGATATTAGAAATACTACGATATTTCCCAAAAGCAAATAATTATCGTAAAGAAAAACGTTTCTAAAAGTATCGAGAATATTTTGTTTCAAGTTTCTTTAATTTAAAATCCCAAACATTGTTCTTGATGGGCGATTCGAATTTAAAAAAATGAATTAAATATTAGAATATTAGTAGTTGAAAATTCACATTTATTTTGGTAAGGGTCTAAAACACTTGTAGCAAAAGCGTTGTTGCAGCCTGAGCATATCATATTTGTGAGCTTTTTGATACCAAGTGTAGTACAACGGAAACAGCGATTACGCTTCCTTGCTCTACTGGCAAGTGATCACCAACATTGAAGCTATCAGTTTCAGGCATTGTTATTTGTCTTGAATTTCTTTCGGAAATCATGCCTTCAGCAAGAGGGACCAGCAATTCTTTCAACGAACATTTCTGCTTCTTACATTCGGTGTACACAATCCATGAATTTACCACGCTAACCATCAGCAGTTTGTAGAAAAATGTCTTACACCATGTTTGAGGCTTGCGGTTAAAATTATAAACGGCCGTCTTCTAGTCAGCCAAATCTACTCCTTCCATAACTCTGTTATAGTCGCTGACACTTTTAGGGCACTTGATTTTCTTCTTCGTACCGCTACAAGAACTGTTTTTGAATCCATCCATCGAACTGCCAAAATACCAATACCTGGAATAATACGACCCTGGACTGCTCATTCTCTTCCTTTCTAGTATAAACATTGAAGTCGTAAGTGTATGCTCTTTAGTAATATCGAAGGATTTTGCAGTTTTATTCTCGGGAATTCGTAGGAAGTCTTGGCGGCCATTAGTTACTCGGCTGTTACTCGTATTTTTTCCCTTCGATCTCATAGGACACATTTAGATTATCGCCAATTTCTGAGGCAGATTCGGTGTCATCGAATCTTTTCACTTACAGAATCCTAACGAGTAAGCTATTTTTTGGCATTTAGAATGTGTACTGGAACAATTAACCCTTTCCCTGTCCCCATACAAAAAAATCCAAAGTCCAAAGTTTTTATTTCTTTTATTATAATATGTAATTTAAGTAATATATAAATGACTTTTTTTTTTTCAAAAAAAGTGTGAATCATATATGATGCACAGACATTTTTTGATCACTATTTTTAACCAGACGTTCTGTGAATCACATATGATTCACACCATTTTCCTTGCTAAAGTTTTATAATTTGTTTACAGCAATTGCTAAATAATGGATTCTAAAACTTTTTATGGTCAAAAAAGAATGAGAAGCGATGATTCCGATAGTTATGAAGAGGATGATTTTCAAGATAGCGCGGTGATGATTATTTCCTTTTTTTTCCGAAGGAAGTTTTTCATAATTTTCAACATCTGATGATAGTGAAGAAGATTGTAAATTTGAAGACGAAGAATTAGAGCAAATTCTATCTACTTCGGCAGCATATATAACGCCTGATTGGAACTCCACTTTTGAAGGAGGGGAAAGGTTAGATTAGATTCATTGGAAGATATGGCTTAAATAAACGCGTTACGTTTGATAACCGAGAACCTATGCCAATCAACATATTTCAACAGTTCTTTGGTGAAGAGATAATAGAATTGATGGTTACAGAAACAAATAAGTATGCACTGCAATTTATGGAAAATAATCAGCTGCGTCGTAGTTCCCGTATGACTAGATGGTCAGATGTAACCACAACTGAAATGAAGGTGTTTCTGGGTGTTATAATTATATCAGGTCTCATAAAATATCCCAACATGGTAGACTATTGGAAGTATGATGAAATTTATTATCATCCTTTGTTTCATAATTTCATTAATTCCCCATTTCAATTAACTTTTATGTTGGTAAATTCATTTATTTAAAACACTAAAAAAGTTATATTAGATAAAAAAAAGAAGATAGTTAAATTTTATAACTTTGTTTAAACACAAGCAAAATTGGTACAGTTTTAGTTTTTACATTTGCCACTACTGTCAGACACGTCATGCTAAATCGTATCCTAACTGCATGCTTAGATTTTCTAACAATGGAAAATTGGCAAAAAGTACAAAAAAAAAAAAAATACTGTTAGACAAGCGAAATGTAAAAGGATTTAGTGGGCATCTGTAGAAATCCTTTGTGCTATAAAAAGTATATTTCAAGAAATTAAGAAGGCTAAAGAATTGGTGATATTTTTACAAAAAAACATAGATTTCTGTAATCAGGTAATACAATTTTCAGAAACTTTCCAAAAAATACAG
Source organism: Calliphora vomitoria (assembly GCA_942486065.2). Classification (NCBI taxonomy): domain Eukaryota; kingdom Metazoa; phylum Arthropoda; class Insecta; order Diptera; family Calliphoridae; genus Calliphora; species Calliphora vomitoria. Next base: position 48,553,487 of record OW818030.2, on the reverse strand, counting down.
GAGACATATAAATATATATGACTTGTAGAATTTAAATAGTCTTAGATATACGCAGCTATGATGATTTAACAAGTAAAGTTTGAGTGTCTGTAATTCTCATTTGCTCTATAGTTTTATTTGTATAATATACTAGCTGAAGCCATTAGAAAACATCTCTTTTATATTGTATCGCGATCTCGATTGCAATATACAGTGTCGGATAAAGTCGGTGATCCAGCCTTCAATGAGAATACATGTGGTGGCAGTCCGTATGGTTGCAATGTATTCAAAAATTCAGTAGGATAATCGACGGCTTGTTTTTCGTTCATTACTGTGTCAATCGATTTGTTGGTGCCAAAATTGCATATTCCCACAGCCAATCGGATTTTTTGGAGTTGGTTGTAATACTTGGGAATATCTTGTCGACAACGGCTTGAATATTCATTTGTATTTGGCAGAAGTTCGGGAACGAAATCTAATTTCTCTGAAAATTTCATCAATATCGCTGGAGCGATTTTGATAAAATTTTCACTGAATCTTTTTTATATACATAGTTAGATGGAATTGAAAATCTGACTTTACAGTGTTACCCGCTAGGATATTCTGCAGATTCCCCGAAAATTACATCAAAATCGGTCCAACCTTTTTTGAGTTCATTCGGAACATACATACAAACATCCACTTTTATATATATAAAAATAAAAGGTTTAGCTTCTATTAAGCGCACATAATATTTACATTGGGAATTTGGCAAATTAAAACTAAAACCTATTGTTGCGAATGTGCAATAACGATTTGATTTTTACGGTCTGTAACGACTGCCTGCAACATTCATCATGTTTATAAAAACGTCCATCAGTAGAAGTTTCTACTTATCAACAATGTTGATAGCATGCGGTTATTAGCATTGTTTATTGCAACACTAAATGTTTAAACTGCTGACATTGACATCGAAAGCCCTAGAATTCGAATATACTAGTTTGTGCGTTAAGAGCATTGTAGAAGATTCACAAAATTGTGTGCATTATAAAGTGTGTGTGCATTTCTTCGAATTGATAAACGTGTAAATAGACTCTGAGTGACTATTAGAACTGTTGTTTTTTAAATAAATAAAGAGTTGTTACAAATTTTAAACTACTAAAGCTGCTTTTTATTTGCAATCAAAAGAATCCGGTTTATTTAAAGGAAATAAACCCCCGTTTTTAAAAGGTAAAAACGTAACAACCGTGTTTTTTCCCTGCGTGTAGTAATTGTATTTTAGACCGATATCGTCAATTTCCTTTCGATTATAAAGATATTAAGTGGTACCATACAATTGGGGTTGTGTGAAGAGAACTTATTTTTTTTAATTGCTCCGTACTACGTCCAAATAAACAGTATTATTTAAAAAACATCTGAAAAGCACTTAAGTTTCCGAAATATTTACTGTAGATGCTGCAAAATCTTTAAAATGTGTAGCTGTTGTCAATAATATAATAAATATACATAGTTTCATTTTTATTACGATAAACGTAAGAACCATTTTATTCGTGCGCACTCCTTATGTCCCATTATCTCCTTGATGAATTTTCAAAATACAGAATACTGGCGAAAGTTTGAGTGACACAACTATGCAAATCTTCGTTCGTTTGCTCAAGAAAAATGAAGCTCGAATTCCAAATATTCTAATTTTAGTTAATTTCTGTAGGTCAGTCAGTGACAAACAAATATTCAAAACCAAAAAAAACTTCAGGAGCTATGGCCTGAAGCTTTAAATATGTTTCCTCCATACAATCTTGTAGCACTCTAATGTGCCACACATGGGAGTAAGTAGCATACTCTAAAGTTTATTTGTATGTATTTTTGTATTTGTTTCATTGTTTGTTCGTATTTTGGTAGTTACTACATAGATCTCTCGTATTATTCCCATAATTCATGCAAATTTCACGTTGGCTGATTAATATTTTTGGTCACGTGCCGTGAAGCATCACAGAGAGAGCTAGCGCAGCTGTAATGAAAGCGTTTACAAAAAGATTTATCGCCACCATATAATGGGGCGCGTGGAAGGTAATATTTTCATAATATTTGATTACTACAAGTATTGAAAAGCTGTGTCATCATATTTTGTACTCACAAGCACACACACACACACCCACTCATGTATTTATACATTTTTGGAAGTATTAAACATTATTGTGTATTTTATTTAAATTGTCAAGTGTTGCTGCAACATGCAACAGATATTTCTTGTTTAATATTTATCCTGCCTGCCACAATATAACCGAAAAATAAAAAAAAAAAAAATAAAAAAAAAAAAAAACTCAATGACTTATAAACTGACTAAGTGGCGGTCTGTTTCACTGACTGTCTGTCTAATAATTGGTTGCACTAACCGACCGACCATTGGCCATTGTATTAAAGAATTTCATGACTCTACGTGAGTCATGTGCACGTAATCTGTAACGGCTGTATTCAAAACTCAAAAAATAAACTCCTTCATTTATTGCTTGTTGATGATACGAGTATTTTCATTGGGATGTTTTGTTTTCAATCCTGAATTGTTTTCAAATTTATCTGTGGTTTTTCATTCATTAGAACTAGTAAATTTGAATACTTATTGGAGTATCAACCACAAAAATATTCATATTTATCTATGAACGAGTACAATTGAATGAATGTATGGAATGTTCATTTATATTTATACCAGTTTATATGAGCATTTAAGTATGTCTGAGAGTATTTCATAAATAAAAGAGGATTATTTCAAAAACATTGTTAAATAGCTATTCAATAATTACAAACTTCCATATACATACATACATGTGTATTTAAAATTATAATTTGACTTGACACCAGAAATAAATCCATATAAATATGTATATATGTAAATGTCTTTGTAATTTTGTTTATTTGTTCCGCAATCTGGCCTAAACGGCTAAATCGATTTTATTGAAATTTGGAACGTACACAGATCCTTACTAGGAAGCGGCAATAGGCTGTATATTTTTTTAATACTTGGATCATAAAGGGATGAAAAGGGGGAAAACGGTATCAATTGGTATCTTTAGTTTTTAAACATTGTATATTTGTTTTAAAAGGAATACATTTTTAATTTAGCTCACTATTGTGGCAAAAATATGTATGTATTTAGAAAGTATGTATTTCAAAAGTCTACCTCAAGGGAGTAAAATTAGGCATTTTGTATTTATCAATATTTATGCCTATTTATTTGTTTGTTTGTACCTTATAGGAAGCTAAACCATTGATCGGTACCATCTTGAAATTTGTAATGTATATTCCTCTATATTTGGAAGGAACAATAGGCTACTTTTTATTTTGATATATCAAGTGGGCGTTGCACCTCACATACAAAGTAAATAGTTTTAATGGAATAAGTATGTGGTGAACTATCATTGTGAAAGCAGCAAAACTTCTCGTGATTTACGCTAAACATGGGCGGGCTTGCATAAATGGGTGTGGCACCACCCAAACAATGTAAATTGTTCAAATATCTGTAGAACTTTAATAGAGACAGTATCCCTTAACCAAAAATGGGAGGAATCGAAACTGGGGGTGAGTCATCTCTCATACAAAGTAAATAATTATTTTCAAATATCTGGAGAAATATAATTGCAAGATTCTTTAAACTTTGTCCGTATAGCACACTTATCATGAAAATGGTCGGGATTATAAGTAAAGAAAGTATATAATTAATTTGGAATATATGGCGAACTAAAACTGTAGGGAGTTTAGCTAAAATCAGCCTGGTTCGGAACAGTGGGTGTAGGACCTCCATTACAACGAATCACTTTATTATATTTTTACGATGTTTGGCTCAAATTGGGCGAGATCGGCTTAGTGGGAATGACCCCTCTAATTAAATATCTGGCAAATTATAATAGTTAAAGTAAAGTTTGAAATGAGATATTTTGTTATCATTGTATATGAAAGGTATACAAAATTTTGAGATCAGAACAGTGGCGTGGTATCTTCCATTCTAAGTATGCATATAGTTATTTTAGAATATCAAGTAAAATACGTTGATGACAGTGTCCGTAATGCAAATTAAGAGGGTCGGGGAAAGGGACGCACAGTGCTTTGTCTCATACATAAAAATGTTTAGTCTCAAAATATGATAAAATATACAATGAACGATAGCTACAACATAAATCAAATTAATTTTTAGGAATTGGTTTTATTTGACTCTCCTAGAATTCACCAGAGGTCACTAAAGTCAGTAATATTTAAGAAAAAACAAGTAAGAGAGCTATATTCGGCTGTGCAGAATCTTATATACCCTTCACCAAATTATACTTTAAAATAAAATTTAAAAAAATTTAATTTTGTTAAATTTTTTTTAAAGTTTTTTTAATTTTTTTTTTTTTAAATTTTTAATTTAAAAATTAATTTTTTTTAATTTATTAGTGAAAAAAATGTATGACAAAAAAATGTTTTTTGTGAAAAAAAATCGGGTTAAAAAATATTTTTCCCGATTTTGACCCATTGTAGGTCCAACTTACTATAGCCTTATAAACATCGTTGGACTTTGAAATATCTATCATTAGATATCCATATTGTCTATATTTATGACTTAGTAATCGAGATATAGATCAAAAATTGGCCAAAATTAAAGGTTGTCCCGGATTTTTGCTTATAACTCCGTTATTTATGGACGGATTTTGCTGATTTTAAATAGCAAACTTCTCGAAAGCAAGTCTGACAGAATTATTGAAGATTTGGATCCCGAAGATATCTGGGGTCTTCAGAAAATTGATTTCAACAGACAGTCGGACATGGCTTAATCGACTCCGCTTTCTATAAGGATCCAGAATATATATACTTTATAGAGTCGGAAAATTAAGGACTGAGATTGAAAAATTCTTAACACACGTTTTTCATTAAAACTTTTGACCCAAGTATTATTTGATTTTTTTGTTGATCTAGTTACCTTTGTAAAGCATGTTAGTTATTATGTTTAATGTCAATTATCTCCATTTGTTGTTAATCTTATTAAAATGAGTGACTAGAAAAAAGTGCGTATTAAAATTATTAAATATTTTCAACAAAACCCAACTTGGTCCTACAAATAGTTGGCCAAACAATCAAAGGTCTGCTATTAAACTGTTTCCAATATTATTAAACAGTACCGGGAGAACTTCTCCGTTGATATAAAACCTGGTTAAAGTAGATGGAATGGTCCAAATGATGTTTCTAAAGCCAAAAAATAGAAAGCATTGTCAAAAGAGTACCCAACACATACGGTAGGAAAGTAGCCCGGTTAGGTCAGTACTCGGACTATTTGGTACGAAAAACTAAAGTCAATGCAGGTTTAAAAACATTCAAGGCTCAAAAAGTTCCTAACAGCAACTCTGCTAAAAATTTAGAGGCCAAAGACAGAGCACGGAAATTGAAGTCAAATTGTATACAAAAAATATACCTGCTGCATAATGGATGACGAAATGTACGTATGGACAATTTTTCGCAGCTTCTGGGTCAATTTTTTTATGTTGCAGATGCTCGAGGAATGTAGAAGAAAAGTTTAGGACCCAAAGGCAGACAAAATTTCCCAAAAAGTTCTTGGTATGGCAAGCAATATGCAGTTGCGGCTCTATAAATACCGAAATTTACATCAAGGAATGTTTACAAAAGAGGGTGCTTCCATTTATAACACTTCTTAATAAGCCCACTTATTTTTGTCCTGATTTGGCATCCCGTCACTATGGTAAGCAAGGTCTTGAGTGGTACAAGAAGAATAATGTGGTATTTGTACCAAGAGAGGCAATTCCACCAAACTGCCTGGAGCTGAGTCCAGTGGATATTGGGCTCTTGTTAAAAGAGAATTGAAGAGCACAAAAAAGGTGTCCAAAAGTGTGGTAGATTTAAAACGGAGATGGACAACCTGTTCGAACAATGTGACATAAAGCACTATAAAAACCATAATGGAAGGGTTTTCGAAAAAGGTTCAAAATTTCATCATTAGTGATTGGAACTATAAAAATAATTTTTTTTGTAAATAATTTCAATAAAATAAAAAATGATTCAAAACTGTAATTTTAGTGGTTTCATTTTTATTAACATATATATATGTTAAAAATTTTTCGATCTCAGTCCTTATATTGTGGAAATTACAAACGGAATGACAAACTTATATATACCCATCTCACGAAGGTGAAGAGTATAATTAGTGAATAAAAAAATGAATTTAATTGCTTTTATGCATTATTTATGGATTAAAAATCAACAACAAATAGAAAATTTACAGAATCTTTCCGTTTTGTAATATATTTTGTGCACTGCATTGCCGACTACTGCGTTATCAAAATTCGAAGAACACTACAATATGAAGTTAATCACTGTGAGTTATGTATTTTGAAGCCATTAATGAGACTTCTGGAAAGTATAAGATAATTTATATTTTCAGAAATGCATAACATTTTTAACAATTAAAAAATTGATAGAATACTTTTTTCAAAAATATAGGAATCAAAAATGGTATCTGATTTTTTTTGGAAATTTTAATTTATAAAATGCAATAAAAGTTTATAATATAGACATTTTTTATCAAAATGGTAAAGTGAGAAAGAAATTTGTGAAATATTATTGAGAATCCCACAATTCCCAAAAAACTTTTAAAAAATCCCAAAAATTGTATTTCTTAGCTTTTTGACCCTATTGACTGTAGAGAGATTCGCGCTATAAATTCCCTTTGCAAGATATTTAAGAACATATTGGGTCATACAAAAGTGGTTTAAATTTTTTAAAAGTAGCTTTGCAATTTACATAAAAAATAGGTCTACTTCGGAAGGTTCTAGAACTCGGAGTTATACAAATTTTGAAATTATTTTTTATAGTACTTCCCACAATATTACCATTGAGAAAAATATAAACACATTATTTATTTTGTTTTTCTTTTCTGTATAACTAAAGATTAATGTAGGTACATGGACAGAAGTTACAAAAAGTTATTCAGTAAATATATAAATAAACATTGGTTTCATTACAATCAGATAATTTTTGCAAGAGTTATAGAATTTTTACAATTCAAGATATATGGAAGGATCCAGAGTCCTTACTGCAATCACAATAAAAATTAACAAAAAAGATTGTAAGCTTAGTGCGTATAACAAATTCAGATTTTCATAATTTGTATATCAATTTAAGGCCAATATTAATAATTATTTTTTTGGAATATATGCGATTTTTTTGGTCCAAAAATTCTATTTTTCTTAACTAAGGTATTTTATGTTAGCATACCAAATTTCAAAAGTCTACGACAACTCCTTCTATTTATGTGCCATCGTTATATGGGGATAAAGCACTGTGGGACATGTCTCCTTCCATACAAAGTAAATATTTATATCTGGAGAACTATAATAGTGAGATTCGCCATACTTTGCGTATGTTAGTTTGTTGCCAATGTACGTGTTGCAAATGGCTGGTAACAGATCATAAAAAGTAAATAGTTATTTTCGATGTGATTTCGATGTTTTGATGCTTCCGGCTAGCCAATTTTGTAGCTCGGCTGACTTCTGCGGACTGCGGATGTCTTGCAGGACAGTGTTGAAGTTGTTCAAGTTCCAGTCAATCCAAGGACACCTATAAACCATGCATCTTAAAAGTGTAATTTTTATGTAATATTTTTTTTCCTTTTTTTATTCCACTTGGGAACATAGGGCTTTTACAAGAAAATTCCAACTTATTCTATCATTACATAAAACATTTATTTCGTCAAACGATTTGTTTTGGATATTGAGTTCTTGTAGGACTGTTCTACGCCAGGTGTTCTTAGGGCGGTCTGAACGTCGGCTACCTTGCGGGTTCCATTTCAATGCAGTCCTTGTCCATTTCCACTTTCGTCTTGCTATTTAGCGAATTATGGGCTCTTCGTTTGTTAGTCGCCAGAGTTCAATGTTGGTGATAACGTTAGGCCAAAATATGCGACATATTATGCGCAAACATTTGTTTATGAAAACTTGCAGTCTTCTCGCTATAGTGTTCGTCATAAGCCATGTTTCGCTACCATACAGCAGTGTGGATTTCACACAGGCATTGAAAACACGGATCTTTGTATTTTTCGAAACTTGGGAGGATCTCCACGTTTTATTTAACCGACCAAAAGCTGACCTTGCCTTATTTAGCCTGAGTGACACGTCTTCTTCCACTCCTCCATCTATAGACATCATGTATCCGAGATAACAGAAGGATTTAACAAATTGAATGCGTTGGTCTTGTACTACAAAGTGGTTGTCAGTAGTGTTATTTATACGCATTGCATGTGTTTCAGTCCAACTCTATTTGCCATTATTTTGCTCTGCATATCGTTAAACTTGTGCGATATGAGACAAATATCGTCAGCAAAATCCAAATCTTCTAGATGGTTTTGGAGATTCCAGACAATGTCCAAAACAACGGCGAACAATAATGGAGATAGAGGGCAACCTTGTTTAACTCCAGCGTTTGTCATGAAAGATTCGCTGATCATGCCATTGTGACGAACTTGAAGTGTGGTATTGTTGTACATAGCTTTAATCAAATTTATCAATTTTGTTGGTACACCTTTTGCTTTTAATGCATCCCATATTGCACTACGTTTTATTGAGTCGAATGCTTTTCTGAAGTCTATAAATACTAAATAAAGCGGTGTTCTCCATTCGACCGATTGCTCTATTATTACTCGGAGCGTATTGGCTTGATCTACACAGTTGCGGTGTGGACGGAAGCCTGCTTGCTCGTTACGTAGTGATTTTTCGATACTGTGTAATCTGTTATTTATTATGGTAGCAATAACCTTATATACAGGGTAATGCCTCTCCAATTATCACACTCAGTCTGATCATTTTTCTTTTGTATCTTTACTATTTCACCTTTTGTCCACGTATTAGGTAGCTGTTCGTTTAACCAAGCATCACATATATATGGATGGATGATTTCCGCTGATATTCCTGAGTTTGTTTGGAGTAGCTCTGGGGGTATACCGTCTTCACCTGGCGCTTTGTTTCTTTTTAGTTTTTGGACAACGCATGTAATTTCCTCAATGCTAGAGGGATCTATGGATAAATTGGAAAAATACTGAATACAATAAAAATATTAACAATCCCAGCAAAAAAAAAACATGCAAAAGAAGTAGTAATTGCATGGGTGCCACTGATAATGGTGAAACATGCATGATTTTAACATTAGCGTGTCATTGGCGAGCATGGGTTCGCATTTAGCTAAACTGCCTAACATTAAAACGATTGCTTAAAACCAATGAAAGTTCAGTGAATAAACTAGGTTACCTCAAATGAGTGCTTTAAACCAATGAAAGTTGCATGATTCTAATACGTATTTTCATTAGTGCACAATATTAATTTTAATATGCATTCTTAAAAAATACATGAAAATTATTATAATTTAAAAAGTTTGTATTTTTTAAAGTTTTCTTATCTGTATACAAAAAATTAAAAGTAAATAATTCAGTTTAAAACAAAATAAAAGTAATTAACAAAAAATTAATAATAATTAGTAACACGAACTTTCTTACAAATTTATTAACATGTTATAATGTTTTTCGAAGAAGTCGTTTTCATCAACAGCCGAAGATGTGTTTACCTTCGACGAACTTTTCTTTTCTTTGCAGAACCGATTTTTTGCTAATTTTAAAGCGTCTCTAAAGTCCGCTTTAAATGACTTGTCGGTGCTGCCCTCGCAATATGTTCCGGCTGTAATGAAAAAGTAATAAGTATTAGAAATATATATATATATTTAATATAAAAATTAAATACTTACCAAATAATATATGCATAAATTTGGGAAAATTTAGAAGACGCAATTTGTTGTGCGTCCCATCCAAATTATATAAATTTAAAATTTCCGGGGTTATGAGCTCTCGCAAACCTTTTTTTAGACCCCGTTGTCCACAAATTGCTCTTACTGATGCGATCTATGTGAAAAAATATGAAATATATATTTTTATTTAAAACTCATACAAAATCATATATCAAAATATATTACTTACATATTCTTTTTCGTTTTCTTCATTAAGCAATTCTTCAATCTTTTTAAATTCATCTACAGATGAAATTGGAAACATTTTTGTATGTTTTGGAATATTATTTTTGAGGCAGCTCTTCATGGCAGTGGTATTTTCAGCAATTACATCTAATATAATGGTGTTTTGATTTTTTTATCTCTAAATATTTTAATAAACATTTTGGTTAAAAGAAAAAATATATTGTAAATAATATATGTAACTTTACCTTTTAGTTCGTTTTGTACTGTTTGTTTGTTGTTACCGAATTCATTATTTATTTTGTTAACATTTTCTGAAAAAGAAAAAAATTAATATCATATAAAAAAATGTAGGGATAAAACTACTTTTACCTGATAAAATGTCAATTTTATTATGAAGAACTTCAATCATCTTCATCAATTCTTGGGAGTCGCATGTTTTCTTATTCTGCTTGTACATATTGATATCTAAAAATAATAATATTAATTTAATAGTGGGATTAGAATACCACCACCATTATAAGGTAGCAACATAATTTTTTCAACTTCTTTTAAACTATAGGTTTCTACGTTATCGCCCATTTCGAGGTTCTTGCTATATGCTATTCCAATATCTAAAGACTTTATAGGATATTGAAAAAAGTTCTCTAGGTTAAGGCATTGTTTTCCTTTAATGCAACCATTTTGTTCGATAAATATTATGGAGATATATATTTTATTGCTTATACAGCAAAGATTATCTGGGGCCTTGGTCTTGAAAGTATATCCATTTACTAATATTGATTTAACTATTCCATTTTTAATAACAGTATCATTATTTTTAGATGTCAAAACTATATTTTTATTATTAAAATTATTAAATATTTGTTGGTGGATATGTTTAGGCATTTTGATGCTTAGCTTTATTTTTTTTAAATAATTTTCAAATTCATATGCCGAGTAATCCATAAGGTTACCAAACTGTTTGTAGCAATCTGCTACATGAAGCAAGTTATGAATATTGTGAGAAAGATTCTCACTTCCATAAAACTTAGGAAAATTTTGAACGAATTTAGAAAGCATTTGCTCTGCTGTACTGTAGGATATATCTTCATTGTAAGTTTTAGATGCCACAAAGAATCTGTAACCTACAACTAACAGACAAAAATGTTTGTAAAATTACCACCATTCCTGTGTAGAGAACAACTTGGCGAAACTCGACAGACTTCCACCTATTCATTTCGTCAAGAGTTCTGGGTTTCCTAGCAAACTCTAAAGTTACAAAAGGTACAAATGAAACTAGAACACTAGACATTTGTGATCTGCAGAGAGTTGAAATTTTTTGATTAGACTTATTACTGAGTAATAACACTAATAATTTTTTAGTAACCCCGAGGTCAATAAGGTGCATGCAATCTAGAGGAAATTGCGTAATCATTCCTATTCCAAGGGACTCTAGCTTTGATTCGCCTATCAAGCCATAGTCTTTGTGAAACGCAACATCTTTCCGAGTTTTGAAGTCCAGATCTGTTCTTTTTTGACCAACAGAGGTAGAAAACACGGTTCTATGTCCGATACGGGTACCTATTTGATGGCACCGGTGGCATCCATTTAAGGCATTATGACCTTTTGTTTGACATAAAAAAGATCTCGCCGGTGCATCGCAAATAAAGGCCCGAATCTGGACACTAAAACTTTTCTCTCCGACCTCAAAAGTCATAGATTTGGACTTCATTTCTTCCACATAGTCATGGAGATATGTATTTACATCTATTGGTTTACTTTTTCCAATATATGTCCCTATTATAAAAACACCCAAACGTGGTTCATTCACAATTTTACCCAAGATTGGCCACAATCCAACTGCAGAACTTTTATAAAGTGGCAACCCATCAATTCCTACATCCAATTGCAGTGTACCACTATGCTGCAAAAGTACTTCTTTCCCTTTTTGAAGCTGATTTTCCAACCCAATATGAATATATTCGCCAGGTGCTACCGTTCTTGATACACATTTCACATTTTTTTGCATTAGGCCGCCAAAACTTGTTGGGACATCCATATTTTCACTTTTTAAAATTTTTAATAAGCTACTGCAGCATTGTACAGATGGGTTGTACTCTATAAACCAATTTCTCAATTTATCTCGCAAAGATTCCGCCAAATCTTGGGTAAAATTTTGTTCCTGATTATCACGGATCTCTTCACATTGCGAAGATGAAGTTTCTTCATGAGGTTTTGTTTTCGACGAAATGGTATTTAACATACTCCCAATTCTTTTTTTTCATTTTGAACATTTCTTTTAAATGTGCGTTTGCTACTCATTTTTACTTACCTATAACTTTGTTTAATAATTATGTATTTAATTTTTAATATTTTAAACTTTCACTGGCGCGTCCGAATGTATCAAGAATATTACAGTTATTTATTTTTTTTTTTTTGTTTTAATAAACACAACAGCTGGCATAATGAGTGTTATCAACTTTTAATTTTCAAAAAGCTCAAAAATCAAAGTACTATACATAATATGGTTTTTCTTAAAGAAAAACTTCAAACATTCTATTAATATTGAAATTAATTTTTAAATATGAAACTGATACAAAAATTATACGTAAAAAAAAAAACAAATATAAAATTAAGTTTCATTAAAATTCCTTCATAAGCAAAGTACTCTGTTCATACTTGCGAAAAATTATGGTTTTTTCATGCGAAATATTTTATATTGAATAAATGATCAGCTGTTGGTTTTAATTTCGTGCGAAAAAAGTGCTGCTTATGTTATTTCGTGTGGAAAAATAAGGTTGCCAGATGTATTTCACATGTTTTCCACAATAAGAACAGAGTACTGCTTTTGCGAAATTATTTCGCATATATTTCATTCCAACTATTTGATATGCAGTTTGACAGAATTTCGCACGAAATTTTGAACAGAGTACTTAGCTATAGAGTTTAAAAACAGCGAATGCGCTTTTTAAAATCCGCTAAGTTGTCAACTCTTTTTACTTTAAAGTAATAAATAAATTTACTAACGAATATTTTAACATGGACACAATATACAAATTTTAATATTAAACATAAACATTTAATAACTCTAATGTTATTTTGAATGTTTATTGTAAGAAATAAAAATAAAATACTCGTTCATTTTAAATCCTAAAAAATACCAAATTATAGTGAAATATAGCAATTTCTATATTAGAGTTGAATGAGAGTATTGGATGTGATTTTTCATGGGTTCGGTTATGATAAATTTATTATAATTTAGAAAGGTATTTTAAATGAGTTTGAGTAATTAAGTACTAAAGAACTCATAAAAATATCCATTCTTCTTGAACAACTTCAATTTTTTTTTGCTGGGATATTAAACAGCCTACTATGTATGTAAGACAACATTTACTAAATCAAAAGGAACTTATTAAATATGTACATCAAAGTGTCATCATACTCTTAAAGAACTTATAACCTTAGGTACGATAACAAGTATATATTTCTGGAGTATTCTTGATTCAATGTCAATGCTACTTTGTGGATTTACAGGTGAACAATTACTTAAACACTACAAAAACCATAGAAAACGTGACATTTCATGAAAAGTATCTACAATAATTGATTGTCCATAAATTATATTACAATTTGAATACAATTAATATGTTCTCCAAGTTGATATTTATGAATCTTGGTAAATTAAAAAACTTCAACTTAATTTAATTACTTATGTTGTGATTGTGATAAGACGCGTTTTGTACAGAAGTAATTTTACACTTTTAAATTACATATTGAAATAAATATGTATCATGCTTTAAACAAAACATGATAATTTATTTGCCTCGACTTACATATCGATGGTTTGACGTCGAAAAGACGTATTTCGCTATGTATATAAATTCAGTTGTTTATATATTGTGGTCTAGTACTCCAGGTTTTTAGCGATGGGAACAGGCCCAAATTGCTAAATTCCTCAAATTTATTAGGCTTTTACCTTTATTGAAAACAAATAAAAACTGGAGATAAATACATTTTAAATTAAGCCAACGCCATTATTTAAATATTGCAAGCGATTTAGGTTTGAACAGAGCTCTATTAACTGTTAAATTTAAATGAACTTTATTATACAAAGAAAAATATAAAACACAATTTTTGTAATTCTTTTAGGGCTCATAGTTAATGGCTTCATAAATGTTGTAATAACAACCATCGAAAGACGCTTTGGATTGCGTTCACGTCAAACAGGTCTCGTGGCGAGTGGTTATGATATCGCCTCATTCCTGTGCCTAGTTCCAGTAACATATTTTGGAGGTCGTCTTGGTGCTTCAAAGCCACGCATTATTGCTTGGGGTACAATATTGTTGGGATTGGGGTCATTAACATTTGCCTTGCCACACTTCCTAGTGGGACCATATCGTGCTACCATGTCTACGACAAATACATGTTCGGCATTAAGCAGCAATAATAACACCATACAGGTACGAATACATATACATACTTATATTTAGATTTATGTTAAAGAAACAAAAAACATGCTTTTATAAAATGTATAATTTTGTTTTCACCATCACATAAACCAACAAAAAAAAAAAAAAAAAACAGTCATGTGAATTAAATGGCTTGACAACGGCTGATGGTGTTAGGGATGAGGTTGATAATACCGAAAATTTAACATGGACTATGTGGATATTTTTTGCTGCTCAACTGTTGCATGGTGCAGGAGCATCACCGCTGTTTACACTTGGCGTTACTTATATTGATGAGAATGTATCGAAGAAAATGTCGTCTGTTTATTTGGGTAAGTTTTATTTGGATTTCTTTTTATTATTTATTACGGTGTTTTCTATAAAATTTCTTGTGCAACGCCTTAGATTCAGGGATTGAAACGAGTGAATTCTTTAATGAGTAGTTTAGGTGCTTAAAAATAGTTTTAAAATTTAAGAAATAGCATCGATTGCCGACTGATTGCAAAATAATGAAATCTTCCACAGAACTAATACGGATTAAAAGAAAAAACTAAAAGAGTACCATATGATTTCCTACACCGAATAAATTTTTTAATGGTTTCCTGTATAACAAGATAGGTCTTATAATTTAAGAATATACACAACAACAACGCTACAAAAATTATCCAAATATACTTTGAAAATCTGTCATCGACTTGCGCAACTTATTGATGACTTCATGGTTTTTATGACGCACATAATCGTCCATCTAAGCAAACCACACGTCGAACTGTGGATAGATTTCATACCACATTAGTACACTTTAAATGATGCGAACTGAAGTGAATATCGCCACTGTAAACTAAAGTGTGCAATAGATCCAAATTGTTGTGTTATTCGTGACATACCGTCAGCAATTAACACTAATACAGGAAAACATGTCTCTAGTTTCAGGTTTATTGATTCATTGTAATGTGGATTCTAGCTCATTCCGAATCATGTGTGCCTAATTTTGAATTTTTAGGTTTAATTTTATAAAATAGTCAACAAGTATTATTAGTTGGAAAAAAGTACCTGTGAGTCCCTTTTTTAGATTCTTTCTCGGTCAGGATCATATACCATTCGAAAGAAAGAAAAAATACTAATAATTTTTGGCTTAGTGACTTTCTTTCTTTCTTTACTCAGAAGCATATCAGTAAAATAATTTAATATAATAAAAAGTACCATTAGAGAAAAAAGTACAAATTTTCCACACTTGAACCACCGTCAAGTTTTAAATCAAAGTAATTTCCTTTTGAAATTCTTCGGTTTTTTGGAAACTCTACTATAAATGTATTTAAAAAGTGCTATTGTAACAAAGAAAAAGTACCATAAGTCTCCAATTTAATTTTTACTCACTGAGGAGCATATATTTTATATTTCTAGGTCCATTATTATAGAAAATTCAAAATGTACCATTTGAATAATGAAAAAGCGCCATAATGTTCCCAGTTATAGAATCCTACTCGCTCGAGTCCATATAATATTATGTTCTAGATTTATTATAGAAAATTTAAAAAGTACCATTAGAATAAAGAAAAAGTACGAAGTATTCTCCTTGAATTTTCACTCACTTAGAACCATATGCACTTAATTTGATATTTCTAAGTCCATTATTAGAGAAAATTCAAAAAGTATTTTTATAATATAGAAAAAGTAGCATAAGGCCCACACTTGTGGATTCCCATTGGTCGGGATGGTATAAGCTTTATTTCACATTTCTAAGTTCATTGGTGAAAAAGATACAAATGTACTATTCGAAAAAAGTACCATAAAGACTCCCCTTGAATTCTCACTCCCTTAGTACCAAAATCATACTCTTAAAGAGTACCAAATCCCCTTTTCCTCCTTGAAATTTAAAAATATTCCATTTTCCCAAAATTTTTTATGCTAAAGACATGCCTCAAACAATTAAAATCTGTGTGCTCAAGAAAAATAAATTTTAAAAAAAGTACCAAACTGTTTACTCGGATTTGGACTATACAGCTTGGCAGTCGAGTTCCAAATAGCACAATAGTTATTTTTTGCATGAATTCAGGAACCAATGTTAAAAATTTATCAAAATTGGCTTAAAATGTTAAATAAAATGTATTTTTCCGTTTTTACCTCCTTTTTGGTATCCCCATTGCGGTGTTAAAATTTTATTCAAATAAATTTCTGTATCGTGGTGGGAGCTTAAAATAAAATATTTATATGTCTATATCAATTTGTAGAGAAACATAGTTTACAAAAAAGTACCAAAAATTAACACAATTTTTATCCCTAAGGGTTCGAATTTCCAAAAAGTACCAAACTTGTATTTGTTATTTTTTTATAAGTAAAGAATACGATTTAAAATTTGTTTCTATGTTTATTGGTTTAAAAGATACATAGGGTGCCAAAAAAGTACCAAAATATAGTTTTTACCCGTTTTCTCCCCTAAAAGGTTCGAATTTCGAAAAAGAACGAAACAACTGTCAGCTTATTTTTTAAATGGAGTAACATGCAATTTTAAGTTTTTTTGTATCTTTATTAGTTTTAGAGATGTAAGGTTACCGAATTTACCCTTTTTTACCCCCTAAACGTTCGAATTTCCGAAAATCCCTTCTTATCGGATCGTTTTGGGGAGGGAGGAACCCACAGTTATAATTTCATGATTCTAGCTTCAGTCGTTTGGGCTGTGCGATGATGAATCAGTCAGTCAGTCAGTAACGTTACTCTTTTATATATATAGATGTTAGAAAAACTAAACAAAAATCAAACGATGAAAATAAGGACGTATGTTTTAAACAGAGTTTCGAAGTAATAAAATTTGAGCTTAATTCACTAAAATCTTAATTCAGAATTTAAATATGTGAAAAAATGCATTTCATAAATCCATTACAATAGATCTTTAGCTTTATCAATGGGTTTTATTTAAAAATAATTTATTAATTATTGAAGTACCTAATTCACAATGGAACTAATTCATAATATAATTCATTCAACATTTGATTGATTACATTTTTGTTAATTCAAAACTAATCCAAATGTGTTTAAAACACTTCAAGAATAAATTAATTAAATAGAGAATAAATTCTTAAAGTAATAAATTCAGTACTAAGTACTAAGGAATTAAGTTTATGAATTCGTTATCAATGATTTAATGGAATGATTTAGAGATCAAATTTAATATGAGTTTAAAAATTGATTTAAATGTATCTAAATCAATCCGACTACAGCGTCAAAAGATGCGAATACTTAAAGATAAAAATCATCTAAACTTTCTCGGTTTTTAAAAAGTTTAAAACGTTTTAAATCGAGGTTTTAGACAGAGCTCTGAGTCCTTAAGACTCCAAATCGAATGATTCAATGTTATAAAATTGTGTTTTTTGTGTGTTCTTTGGTGGAATTCATGATATGTAAAAACAGAACTGATTGCGATGGTTAGGACTGTGGCAAACCCATTTCAATGGAAAATTTTTAACAAATGTTTGTGATAATCTGGTAAATCGCTTATAACTACAACATTTGTGAATAAATTTCGCTAATTTATGTTCTGAAAATCAGACGCTGATGTTCGATAGCATAAGAAACCTATGTATATAAAAATTTATAAGATTACAATGGTTTAAGGGCTTAGAGAAATTCATTGTAACTAAAAGACGGACAAATCATTATTTTTGGTAGAAATCAAGAATATTTCTAATTTTTGGAATTTGGATTTGAATTTAACGCGTATTGACAAACTTATAAATATCCATTTCACGAAAACTGTATTTTCAATAATTTTTTTGTTATTAAAGTTCAACCAATAACGAAAATTGTATATTCAATTACACAGAAAAAAGTTTCAACATAAATAGTATCATTTGATTTCATTGATTTCAATTCATAACATTTATAAAAATGTTCTTAAATAGTATGATTTTTTTCATATTTTATGTTTTCAAATAAAATCTAGAATGCTTGGAAAATATTATTACAATTTCATTTATAGTTTTATGTTGTTTAAAAATGTTTGAAATTTTCCTTGGAATTTTTTTTATTTTTTCTTGATTTTCAGCTACAAAAAGAGAAAATATGCGCGAAATTGACTGA
The DNA here is from genome assembly GCA_942486065.2 of Calliphora vomitoria. Taxonomy (NCBI): domain Eukaryota; kingdom Metazoa; phylum Arthropoda; class Insecta; order Diptera; family Calliphoridae; genus Calliphora; species Calliphora vomitoria. The sequence continues at coordinate 48,535,032 of OW818030.2, read as the reverse complement.
ATTTTGTTTATGTATGTTTTATCATGAATAATGATAATTTTTAAGTTTCAGATATTGGTAATAAATTTTAAAATATTGGCCAATATATGGCTATAATGCAAACATTTTTGATATATTTTATTAGATAATACAATTATAATGGAATTTATTATAAAATAGCATACAATTTACGCAAAAAAGCAACAAATTTCCGTTATGTACAATTTTATAATATTTATGAACATGTTCTTATTCTGAATGAATAAAGTTTAGGAAAAAAAAGTCATGTTCGATTAATAATATTTATTACAAAATTCATTCCAATTATGAATTTTTTTTTCTGTGTATCAAAATGATCGAATTGAAAACTCAAAATTCAGTAGAAAATATTAGAAAATTTTGTTTATGATCACATGTAATTGATTCAATTATAAAATAATTGAAACCAGTTCAATATGTGATAAATATTCGATGAATTTATCACGAAATGTATTAAGCCATGGCGTGAGTGTGTTTAAATGTAGAAAAAATTTCAAAATCAAGGCGAATTAAAATATTACTATTATTATTTACAATAACAAATGTAAACATAAACAAGGTTTGACAGAATGCCTACAAAGCATGGAGAATTAAGAAAAAACAAAAAACGGAAAAAAACATTTTAAAAACTACAGGCAAATCCCGGTATAACGAACGATATGTTGCCAGGCCCATTCGTTAAATTGAAAAATTCGTTATATCGAGATATTTTTTTAATTAAGTGTATTTTTATTAGATAAACAAAAAAACATTTATTTTATTTCATAAATAATAATTATTTAATAATGAGATCACAAAAAAAAAAAAAAAAAAATATATGTAATATGTATGCCTTTCCATTTTGTACAGCTTATAAAACATCAATCAGCGATGGAAAAATTCGCTAATTGATGTTTGTTTTTGTCCAATGTGTAATTTTTTTTGGACTGCTTCTTCCTGGATTTCACGTAAGACCAATAGCTTTGAATAATCGATGTTGTTCTGCTGACTCCACAGAATACATGTTTCAAACGAATTTATTGCATCAGCGTGTCTTATTTTGACTTCATTAGTAACATCCACAATTTGAACTGGTTCATTATTTTCATCGTCTTCCTCCATCTCATATTCTTGAATTTCATCTCTATTCCAATCATTTATATCATCTGTAGTAAAAGTTATCTAAAATAATAAACAACCTTAAAATAAATTAGAAATTTAAACAAATAGAATAAGGCTTACATTCGGAAAAACTGAACTTAAACGTCGATAACTACGTCTCATGCTAACAATTTCATCCCTCTGCAATAATTGCGCTAATGGGATATCATCCTCCTCGTCGAAATAATCAGTGTTTGGCTGTAAAATTTTATGCCAACAGTTGGCCAATGTATTCGGTTTTAAATTTTTCCAGGCAAGACTTATCATTAACGTTGCATCATATAGATTCAGACTTTTTAGGAAGATTGTAATGTCCTCAGCACCTGATGAAACAATTTTAGACAATAAACTGTTTCTATATTGCAATTTAACTAAACGTATGGCGTTTTGATCCATAGGTTGGATAAGCGGTGTGACATTAGGAGGCATGAATATCGTCCAAATTTGTCCATCTTTAGTAGTTTTTACTAATTGTTCTTCGGGAGGGTGGCTTGGTGCATTATCCAGGATTAATAAAGCTTTCATTGGAAGGGATTTCGATTCTAAAAATGATTCAACCTGTAAAAAATTAAAATAAAAGCTCTTAATGAATGAAGGTAATGAAAGAAATCATGCTAACCTCAGGGACAAACATTTCAAAAAACCAGATTTTGAAGATTCCAGAATTCATCCACGCTTTATTTGTGTGAAGATAATTTATAGCCAACACTTTGTTACGAAACGAGCGGGGCTTCTTTGCCTTTCCAAGAAGAAGAGGTTTATTTTTTTTTTTGTTCCAGATGCATTAGCGCAAAGTAAAACGGTTACTCTATCATTCGATAGCTTTCTTCCTGGTGCAGTATTTTCTCCGGCGTGAACAAACGTTTTATCTGGTAGCATTTTCCAATAGAGACCAGTTTCGTCAGCATTGAAAATAACATCAAGTGTTAGATTGTGCTCAACTATAATTTCATGCACTTTTTTTTGAAGGGCTCTACTAAATCAACTCGGGATGATAACTTCTGTCCAGATTCTTTAAGAAGTCTTACACCGAATCTTTTTTTGTATCTAGACAGCCAACCATCACTTGCATGGAATCCACTATTATAAAGCCTTTTTTGTATTTCTATAGCTTTGGTTTTTAAAGCAATTCCATAAACTGGAATGTGTTTTTTCCTCTGGTCGAGAAACCAACAATATTGGTATTCCGTATTTCACGGAAACTTCATTAAGGCTTGTACCTTTCTCACATTCATCTAAAATTTTTACTTTTTCTTTCAATGAAATTCTTTTACGGTTTCCCATATTTAATTCACGTGAACACTTGCACACTTAAAAACACAACAGAAAAGATCACTGCACGTATTATTAAAGAGAGTAACTATTGAAAAAGTAACGGTACTGCAACGACTTATTTTATTTTCTTGTTTTTACATTCTTTACTACTTTTGTTTTTTATGCTCTCTGTTTGTTATATTGAGCGTACAATTTTCAAAATGTTCGCTATATAAGGCTGTCAATGTTAAAAATTTGGTCATTTGTTTGAATTTGTTTGTTTTTTTTTCTCCATTCGTTATATCGAGCATACAATTTTTGAAACGTTCGTTATATAAGGCTGTTAATGTTAGGAATTTGGCCGTGCGTTAAATCGGATTTTCGTTAAAGTGAGATTCGTTATACCGGGATTTGCCTGTATTAAAAAAAAATTTTTAATTTTATTTTAAACTATAACTTGGCGAAGGGTATATAAGATTCAGCAGAGCCGAATATAGCTCTCTTACTTGTTGTTATTAAATTTTTTTTAATATTTTCAATTATTTGAATGTATTGTTTAGTAGTTTAAAATTGTAACAACTCTTTATATACTTAAAATGTACAACAACAACAGAATTAAATAGTCACTCAGTGTCTTTATACACGTTTTATCAATTCCCACGACAGTTGATGTTAACTCTAACAGCCCCAATGATCAACTCAACTCACTACTGCAACCTCTGTCACTATTTATACAATGCTCTAGAGCATTCGATGTCATTGTTAACAGCTTAAACATTTAGTGTTGCCATACTTACAAACAATGCTAATAACAGCATGTTATCAAAATTGTTGAGAAGTAGAAGCTTCTACTGATGGACGTGTTTATAAACATGATGAATGTTGCAGGCAGTCGTTACAGACCGTTAAATTCAAATCGTTATTGCAAATTCGTTACAGTATGTATGTTTTGGAAAATATTTTAAAAGCTTTTTTAAAATATTTCTCATGTTACGGAAAAAACAAAAGTGCTATTTAAAAAAAAAAATCGACTTTAACAAATATTAACTTTGAAATTTCGTTTGTGGTTAGGCTGTTAGAATTAAATTAAAATTTATTGGTATTCTTTTTAATAAAGCGATAAACTGGGATATATTGAATGTCAACCAATTTTAAAGGTTTTGTGGCAGCACCGAGCCTGCCTGTTTTACAGAACCAACAGTCTGGCAACGCGTCAGAGGGAAGCAGACGAATTGACAGACGAAAGCAGAAATTAATTCCTCGAGTTGTATTTGCTGCTACACATGTAGCTTTTTAGTCTTTTATTTAAAGTAAATGTAAATTCCTTTTTATTAGATGAATAAATAATAAATAGTTGTTAAGTGTTATATATTCGTGTTTTATTCACCCACAACTATAGTTTCTTATAAATAAATTCTTTTAAACTTCAGTATTGCGATACTTGCACAAGTAATAATAAAACTATCAAGTGATGCATAAATATCTATTTGTAAGATTCTATTGTATTAAGTTTTTTATTTAAATGGAACGTCATGAAAGTGAAGTAAAGTAAATATTTTCTTGGATGCGAATATTTTCGATCATCTAAAGATATGAGAGTTTATTGCCTTATTTTCAAAACAAATGTAAGATAGTGGAAAGAAAGTCTTCTGCATAGTAAATTACAATTGCAAACTCATTCACTCATATACACATACATACATGAGGATGAATGTGTGTAAACATTTAAACTACAAAGGATATAATATTTATTTACCGTTTGACAAATAATTCCTTTTTTTCCAGACTCTTATACAAACAGAATCACACACTCACACAAAAGAGCACATCTCATATACGCAATTTAAAAAGTGGGAGTGATATTTATCTTAGTGATTTTTTGTTTTTTTTGATGAAGAACGCTTTTTTTCTGGCGACCGTCTCAAATGCAAACAACCGCCTGCTTTGCTCCTTCCAATATTTGTCACGCTTATCAAAAGTGTTTTGGTGTAATTTTGTGTGTGACCCAGTTTAAAGAAATATAATGGACAGACAGACACAAGCGTATTGTGTTGTGTTGAAAAACATCTAAGTAAGTAGTTGTTGTCCCTTCGTCTCTACGCAACTAAATCATTTGAAGCTTATTAAAGCGGGTGTTTTACAAAATGCTTATTCGGGAGTTTTTGTTCGGAATTCAAATACAATCAGCATTTTTGGTGTTTGTTGCACAATACGAGTTTAAAAGTATGAATACAGTCGTCTCTAAAATAAAGTACTTAGAACAAGTGTATTTTATGCTTAAAACTTAACTAATATTTATAAATACAACACTTACAATATGGGGTATCATTTGAAAGGGCTTTTCAAGGTGCATTCAACGCTATATTCCCTTACACTACTCAACAGTCAAAAAGGGTTTCTCATTCAAAACATATTTATACCCTTCACCTTCGTGAGAAGGGTATATATAAATTTATCAAAGTATATATATTCTGGATCATTATAGATAGCGGAGTCGATTAAGCCATGTTCGTCTGTCTGTCTGTTGAAATCAATTTTCTGAAGACCCCAGATATCTTCAGGATCCAAATCTTCAATAATTCTGTCAGACATGCTTTCGAGAAGTTTGCTATTTAAAATCAGCAAAATCGGTCCACAAATGGCTGAGATATAAGGAAAAAACCAGGACAACCTCGATTTTTTACCTATTTTTTGACCTATATCTGGATTACTAAGTCATTAATATAGACAATATGGATATCTAATGATAGATATTTCAAAGACCTTTGCAACGACGTATATAAGACCTTGGTAAGTTGGACCTACAATGGGTCAAAATCGGGAAAAATTTTTAACCAGATTTTTTTTTTCACAAAAAGTTTTTTTCGCTAAATATTAAAAAAAAAGAATTAAATTTAAAAAAAAAATTTTAAAATTTAAAAAAAATAAAAAAAATTTACATAAAAACTTTAAGAAAAAAATTCGAAAAATGAAAAAAAAAACAACTGGAAAAAAAAATAAATTTTGTTTACCTAAAAATTTTTATTTTGAAGTATAGTTTGGTGAAGGGTATATAAGATTAGGTCCAGCCGAATATATCTCTCTTACTTGTTTTTATATAATTTTGGCACATCATTAAATATTAAAATAATAGATGATACTCATCTTAAAGATTAACTTCGATATATTTCAAATCAAATAAACAGTATTTTAAAAATTCTTTTAAATTCTATGCTCTAGAGGAAAATCTCTTAAAAATATGTTTTTTAGTAAAAATTTAAAATGAAAATATCTCGAAATACCAGCGGTTTTTTTTTAAATTTTAGACGGATTTGTGTTAAGCTAAATTATATAAAAAAAAAATGTTTTGCACGAACAGTCCTTCTAAAAAATTTTATATGATTTTTCACGGAACTGTTTATTATTTTGAAAGTAAATCCAAATATTTCAAAATTTAAGTTATTTAAGAAACGGTTTAATAACTTTATTTTTAATATTCGTACTACATCATTGCCTGCGAAATTAATAATTTTGTCCAATTTTAAGTATTGTATTAACCTTTTTAAAACGTTGGTTTATTTCCTTTAAATAAACCGGATACTTTTGTTTGCAAATAAAAGCAATTTTAGTAGTTTAAAAATAGTCACTCAGTGTCCTTATACACGTTTATCAATTCGCAGAAATGCACACACACTTTAAAATGTACACGACAGTTGATGTTAACTCTAACAGCGCCAATGATCAACTCAACTCACTACTGCAACATCTGCCACTATTTATACACACGCCATCTTTCGGGAATCTTCTACAATGCTCTTAACGGACAAACTAGTACATTCGAATTCTAGAGCTTTCGATGTTAATGTTATCAGCTTAAACATGCAGTGTTGCCATACTTACAAACAATGCTAATAACCGCATGCTATCAACATTGTTGACAAGTAGCAACTTCTAATGATGGACGTGTTTATAAACATGATGAATGTTGCAGGAAGTCGTTACGACCGTTTAATTCAAATCGCTATTGCACATTCGTAACAGTATTTATATTTAGGATGCACACAACCTCAAGCTGCCTTGTATCTGTCGAAAATCAGATTTTAGCTATCTTTGAACTCGACTAAGTCGGATTTTCTATATATTTGTACACAATTTTATTTCTAGCTTCTTTTTCCATTGTGTCTACACTTTTTAAAACTGAACTTAATGACTTGAAAGTCATTGTAGAATAACGGTAGATTTGTTCTTAAAAATATATGAAAATCTTGTTTCATATTGATAACAGGAGGCGTTGTTACGATTACTACACTACGTATCGATTTTAAGTGGCCACTACTTTTTTCAGAAATTTCTAATTATATTGCAAAATTTTACATTTATAATTAGAAATTTTTAATTGTATTTCATAAATTTCCATTTGTATTTTTATTAGAAATGGAAAATTCTGAAATACAATTAGAAAAGTCTGACATATAATTTGAAAATTTATGAATTCTGAACTACAATTATAAACTACTGAATTATAATTAAAAAAACTGTTAAATTCAATTAGAAATTTCTGGAGTTTGATAGTCAATCATGGTTAATATGGCAATTTTACGCATCTTAATTAATATAAGTATATGTACATTTAAGAACTTAAAATATTAATTTATATTATGCAGAGCTTAATTTTTTTTTATATTATTGTAAAAAATAATTATGTTGTTTATTGAACGAATAAAATATGCAGGCGTTTTCATGTAACAATTCTGTTTTGTTGGAGTCCATGGAGTACCAAGATACTATTAGTTTTTCACGGTCACTTCTTTTTAGTTAAACAACAACATTCTTAGAGCTAGTTTCTGGGATAAAGATAATCTAGATTCTTCGTTTAAACCTAGATTAAACTAAAAATTATGTTTCTCACTTATTGTTTATTTAGTATATAATCTAGGTTTAACTGAGCATTATTGGCGAGTTAAACCTAAGTATAAAATGCCAAAGCACAAACAACTGAAAAATAAAACAAGTAAGAGAGATATATTCGGCTGGGCCGAATCTTATATACCCTTCACCAAACTATACTTCAAAATAAAAATTTTTAGGTAATTTTAGGTAAACAATTTTTTTTTAGTTGTTTTTTTTCATTTTTTGGAAAAAAAATATTTTTCGAATTTTTTTTTAAAGTTTTTATGTAAAATTTTTTTTAAATTTAAAATTTTTTTTTTTTTATTTTTAAATTTATTTTTTTTTTAATATTTAGCGAAAAAAACTTTTGGTGAAAAAAAAACTGGTTCAAAATTTGTTCCCGATTTTGACCCATTGTAGGTCCAACTTACTATGGTCTTATATACGTCGTTGCAAAGGTCTTTGAAATATCTATCATTTGATATCCATATTGTCTATATTAATGACTTAGTAATCCAGATATAGGTCAAAAAATAGGTAAAAAATCGAGGTTGTCCTGGTTTTTTCCTTATATCTCAGCCATTTGTGGACCGATTTTGCTGATTTTAAATAGCAAACTTCTCGAAAGCATGTCTGACAGAATTATTGAAGATTTGGATCCCGAAGATATCTGGGGTCTTCAGAAAATTGATTTCAACAGACAGACAGACGGACAGACAGACAGACGGACATGGCTTAATCGACTCCGCTATCTATAAGGATCCAGAATATATATACTTTATAGGGTCGGAAAATTATATTGTGGAAATTACAAACGGAATGACAAATTTATATATACCCTTCTCACGAAGGTGAAGGGTATAATAAACAATTCAGCACAGCAGCTCTTTGTTTTGATTCGCTTTATTAACGTCAATATAATTTTTAATATACATTTTATAAACTTTAATGTCACTTTTTCTTTTACAAAGTTAAAATTTACAAAAAAAGTTATGTACGCGGTTGCTTTTTCCTATAAAATTTAAAGTATTGCCATATTTATATAAAACATTTTGAGAAATGCACATGTGATTTGACTGAAAAGTATGGCAATGCTAACAAAATTGACAAGCGATAATCCACTAGTGAGAAACACAATCATTGGCTAAATCCCGGCTAAATATATTTCTGGTTTAATATAACAGCGTGTTAAGCTACTTTTAACTGACAAGTAAGAAACTAGCTCTTAAAGTTACAACTTCAAAACAAAAAGATTTGAAAAAATCAGATGGAAAATAAATGAGTCACGATTGCAAAATACTGTTAGATATGATATTTTCAAAATATAAGAACACGCAGCATTTGTTCACCTTTTTTTACCGATTTTAAAAAAGTCTCTTCTGTTTGAAAGGCAAAACATATATATGGGCATTTCCATTATGGCGTGACGTGACATTTGTACGACAAAATGTTAAAAAAAATTATGAAAAAGTCATATTTGTAAAAAGTTTTTTTTTATAGTTGCGAAGTACATAATTAAGTACCACTTTATTCAGAAAAAATATTTCCAGAAGCGGACCTTATATGGGGGCTATGACTTACTATTGACCGATCATCATAAAATTAGGTTCCATGATTACCGTATATATAAAACTTATTTGGAGCGAAATTTTATTTGAATTGATTAACTTTTGATTTTTCGATCTGGGTGGACTTTTCTCTGGAAATGCCCATATTTTAAATTTAAATTCAATTTCAAAACAACATATAAAGTTGTAACCATAGAGAATTATACATAGAGGCGAGACACAGATACAACTAGCATGTAGTTTGTTGTTGCAAGAGTTAGGTTTTTGACAACAGACTTAGGATTTTGACAATTACATCTCGTCTCTATGTTAGCCTATGGTTGTAACATTAAGCATGAATTCTATGGACTCCATTGGAACATAATTGCCAATTTGAGAAGCCCTGCATATTATTGGTGTAACATAGTGTAATTATGGAACAGACTGTAAACGTCTTATATGTATGTGTAAATGTGCGTCTAATATTCTTTAGTTGTTTCCACTTACATATTGACTATGCATCATCACATCACATCGCATTCGATATCAACCGACATCATCATACAGTGCTTTCATCTAAATATACAACTAAATGAAGAGGGTTTCCATAGTAGTTGCACGAGTATTGTTGACATCTTTCAAATTTGTTTTCCTTTAGTTTATTTATTTTTATTTTATTTTATTGGTTGTTCTTCTATCAGTAAATAGTATTTGATCTGTTGTTTTGTCTAGTTCGTTTATGTATTTAAAACTTTGTGCGAATAAACACGAGTAAACACAATAAAAATATTATAAAATTTATTGGTTTCTAGTTAAGATAATCTTAGACCTCAAAAGCAATTGTAGACGGAAATTTACACAAAAGCAGTTGCACAGAAAAATAAACTTGCTACGAACAAAACTCCCCTCTCTTACAAATGAGGTAGGAGGAGGAGAAGAAACAATTATAAGGGCAGAAGTAGTTACAAGCATTTGTCAATTGATACATATTGAATTTGAATTTGTAAAGTGTGAGTATCTCCAAAAAAAAAAAATTATACTCACATTACATACGATTACATAAATACTTATTCGGTATAGGATTTTTGTAAGGTCTTGTTAACAATTGTTGTTTTTATTAGAAGTTAAATTTAATTGGAATTTGTTCAACTATTTATGGAGAATGTGAAGGAGAATATTTAGAAAGCTTAAAGATTTCATCATAGCGAAATATACATAAAGCGGAAACTAGATAAAAACTCAAATAAAAAAATTACTCAAAATAATCACACATACGAGTGTCTCGGCTTTGGATATCATAATCCGAGAACAACATATTATGATATAATTATTCATCACAAAAATGGTTGTCACAAACATATACTTGTTTACTGTAACCCTATATATGGATGATACAATCATGTGAATCGTAAATTAACCATATTATTGTTACCACAATCATATAAATAATATTGTTAAATAACTTGTAAAAATGTTGAAATGGTTTCAGTAAACATGCACAACTACATTTTTTTTCTGCATGTATGGATTTCATTGATATATAAAACTTGTCAATCATTTTATTCACTGTAATACAAACTAATTTTAAATATTTTTCGTTACAGGTACTTATTACACCATGACAATGATTGGTCCTGCTATGGGTTATGTTCTTGGCGGACAATTGTTGCTGATTTATACTGATTTTCTGCAGGTCGATGTAACAGAGTGAGTAATTGTTTTGTAGTTCAAATTACAATTATCAAATGCAAAAACATTGCCAATATGGGTATTTAGTGCATTGTGAAACAAACTAAACATTAGCGGAGTTCAGTATTATGAGGTATTGGTCTTAAACAGATTTCGGTGTGTATGTATATAACGTAACCAAGAATTTACTCAGAATCCTGGAGAATTGATAGTAGATTCTTGTTTGTGAACTTCGAATTAAGTAATATCGCAATTATCCGCAACATTGTTCAGTTGTCACGTGACCAGCTAGTTATTTCCACATACAGTATCTGAAGAATAAAGTGTAAGAAAGAATAGTCCGATCACAAGATACCATACACAAAGTAAATAGTATATATATGGATAACCATTTAAAAGCTTAGCATAAATTACACAGGCCGACAAAATTTGAAAAAAGTCGAAACCCATGGACTCAAGTCATAAAAGTATACATATAATTGTTTGAGTTATTCTGAATCCGAATCTGACCTCAGAATTTCTTCATCATATCAAGTTTTTGAGTTATATTAACATATAATATAATATATCGTCTCTGACAGGTTCACGACAAACACAGATGTATGATGATCTTCAAGTTCATTTTATAAGCCAAGAACATTTTTCTATTCCCTGTTCTGAGGAAATGCCTCTAAGTCTCCAAAATAAAAAATTAATTTACAAATTGAAGAAAATTTCTATTTAAAATTGATGTAACTTTCAGACAACTTGAACAATTTTATAAATAAAGATGAATTCGAGCATTCATATAGTCTGGAATATGGCAAAAAACGGGGTTTCTTCAAACTTTAGGCTAAGATATCTCGAAAATCTGATGTGATGGGTAAATTCTGAGGTAAGATTCGGATTTACAAATAAACAATACTAGCTGATCCCGGTCCACGTTGCCTTAGAAAGCATCTGTTTTATATTCATTGGATAATCGACGGCTTGTTCTTCTTTCATTAGTGTGTCAATGGATTTGTATTTTATTGTTAGACTTGGCAATACCTTGCCTACAACGGATTGAATATTCATTTCCATTTAGCAGAAGTCCTGGAACGAAATCTCATTTGTGGCGGGATCAATTGGATTTTTTCCATTTCCGATGTCCAATAATCGTTTTGAGAATGTTTCGGTGAAAGGGTATTGCAGCAAATGCACACTCGTGTTCGTTGACAGCGTTCGGCTTATTTAGCTTCATTTCCAGTGAAATAAATTTTAAAGAACATCGCATCATCATTGGGAAGCGGGAGCAAGGATCCAATTCTGTGGTACATTTGGCCTTGAACTTTAAAGGTGGGCATGAAGCCGACGTCATTTAAGAAGCATGAGTTGCACTTTTGGATATTTTGAAGGAAGTGCTTGGAAATAGGATTGGCGCCGGAAATGTAACTTAGAAGCAGCTCAGGCAGCAGAATAACTTTACCATTCGAAAAGCACATTCCCTGGGAATCCCTTAGGGAACTTCAAAACGATGCAATGCAAGCAATGTTTGTTCATTGCGCCAATCAGTACACTCAGAATAGTTTTACAGTAACTGATTGTAGTTTATTCAAAAAGTTTTCAGTGAAGTTAAAAACTAATGAAATTTTAGTTATTTTACAATGAAATTTATTTTTTAACTTTTTACGTACGTTGTTCAAAAAACAACCTACAATAAAAAATTATTTTTCAGTACTGTTAATATTTTCAGTCATTTTTATATATAAAAAATTATTGTGAATATCATATTTTATATACAAAAATAGTTTCTCAGTAGAAAATCTTTTTGTATGTTGTCAAAAAAATACAATTTGAAAAGTCTTAATTGTCAAAATAAAGAAAAAAAAATCACATCAAATTAAATTTTCTACAAATAATTTATTAGAAATAAATTTTTCTTACATATAAGAATTTTACCAAAAATATGTTGTAAGTATTTTTGCAAATTCTACTAAATAAAAATGTTGTTTAATAAGGTTTATTTTGTAGTTGTGTGATTTTTCTGCGGTCTTGTTTTTTTGCAACTTTCTAGAGCTGTTTATACTAAAAAGTGGCGGCCAAAATTTTGCTGTTGAAAAAGGTAAACATTTTCTTTATAATATAACTATAATTACAATATATTTTGTTAAAAGAATGAAAGATGCATAAGAAAACATTGAAAGATTCACCCACTATTTTTATTTTCAGATTTCCATGTATTGATTTTGAAATTCCCGAAAAAAACATACATTAGTTGACCAATTTACCAGACTGTGTTGTGCTATCTCCGTTGGCGCTTTAGTTTTTATAATTATTATACATATTCCTTAAATAGTTCTTAAAATCTTTTCATTAATTATACGCTAATGAAATTGTTAATATATTCTTAATTGATGAAATAAATAATAAAAAACTTAAAAAAACAAAAAACAAATGAAAAAACAGTTTTTTTAACTTTTGTGGTAGGTTAATTTTTTACAGTTAAAACAAAAGATAAAACAGTTATTTTTAACGATTTCGTAGTAGAAATTCGTATGTTAAAAATAACTGATAAATCATTAGTTTATAATATTTTGTGGTTTGTTTTCTGTAAGTTAAAACTAAAGAAAAATCAGTTATTTTTACGAAAATTGTTGGTTAAAAAATTAACATTTAAAAATAAATGAAAATTTAGTTTGATTTAAATGAAATGTAAGCGGTCCGTTTTTTGAATAAATTTATAGTTATTAATAATGAATTTTCTGTTGAATTTACCTACATAATATTTTGAGTGTACGTATTTGTGATTCCTGTAGTCATCATATTTATTGTAATAAAATGCCGGCAACCTTAAATCGATTTTTTCTCTTGAGCCATTCGGGAGCGATTGTCTTCTAGTTTTTCGATATGCTGTTGAGGTGTCTCTGCAGCACTCGATGAAGATGCACTACACGCATTTGCTGATGCTGTGATTCCCGTTCTCTTTCCGTTTCTGCGGCTCTAGAAGTAGATGCCAAATTTTATTTGAATAAATCCGTTATTTTTTATTAAAAGTGGAATGCGGAGAGTTATTCAAAAAATTATTTTTTTTAATAGATTTCGTATAAAAATTTCTTATTCATGCTCCTAATATGCAAGAGCAAAGAAAATTGTTTACCATCGATGGATAATATAAAAAAAAATTTATAGTACCGGACATGTGTTGAAATAAATTGCTTAGGTCGACAAATTTTTTTTGTTGAGAAAAAAATTGTTTTTAAAAAAAAAAATTGTTTGGGTACATTTTTGTTTCCAACAATCACTGACCTTGAATGCCAGTATATAGGAAACTAAATAAACTATCTATAAGAATTGAAGAAAAGGTTGATCAACAATTATACAATAATCTTTTTTTGTATGTCAAAATGTGTAAAAATTTGATTTTGGCATGCCATTCTGCCCAGATCAAAAATCTGACTTTACAATGTTACTCGCTGGGCTATTCTGAAGATTCCCTGGAAATTTCATCAAAATCACTTCAGCCGTTTTTGAGTCCATACGGAACATACATACAAACATTCATTTTTATACCCTTCACCTTCGTGATTACTAAGTCATTAATATAGACAATATGGATATCTAATGATAGATATTTCAAAGACCTTTGCAACGACGTATATAAGACCATAGTAAGTTGGACCTACAATGGGTCAAAATCGGGAAAAAATTTTTAACCAGATTTTTTTTTTTCACCAAAAGTTTTTTTCGCTAAATATAATTTTAAATTTAAAAAAAAAAAATTTAAATTTAAAAAAAATTTTGCATACAAAAGTTTACATAAAAATTTAAAAAAAAAAAAATTTTCCTAAAAATGAAAAAAAAACAACTTTAAAAAAAATAAATTTTGTTTACCTAAAAATATTTAAAATTTTTATTTTGAAGTATAGTTTGGTGAAGGGTACATAAGATTTGGCCCTGCCGAATATATCTTTCTTACTTGTTATATATTACTTAGATGGCATTAGCGGTATAATATAAAAATTTGATTTTTAAACACCCACAGACCGAATATCAAAAATCTGACTTTAGAGTGTTACCCTGTGGGCTATTCTGAAGAATCCCTGAAAATTTCATCAAAATTGGTCAAGCCGTTTTTTATATGGCATTAGCGGTATAATGTAAAAAATTTACTTTTACACACCCACAGACCGAAAATCAAAAATCTGACTTTACAGTCAGATTCTGAAGATTTACTGAAAATTTCATCAAAATCGGTCCAGCCGTTTTTGAGTTCATTTGGAACATACATACAAACATCCTTTTTTATATATGGGGCATTTCATGTCAAGTGAACCAACTTTTAGAATCGATGTATTCCGATTGGGATAAAATTTGCACCAGAGTTAGTTCTATTGGATATCAGACAAAATTGTTCAACAAGATCCGTCGAGAACATTCTGAGTTAGAGGTGGTAAAAATTTGATATTTCATATGTTTTCCCATCCATGTAACTTATTACCTATTGTTTATATAGATTAATCAATCCTTCGGAAAAAAAAATTAAAAAATAAAAAAATGTTTGTAATTTTTTTCCAAAATAAAAAACTTTTTTTTTAAATGGGCCCAGTTTTTTTATCAAAAGAAAGCTTATATATTAACCTTGAAGCCTTTTTTGGTCGCTTAGTGGGCTGCGAGTTGGTTATCTATCAAAATAAATGTTTTGTAGCTCAAAACTTTTTTTACAACTCAGAAGTTCTCGACCGATTTTGTGTCTGAATTACTATCCAATAGAACTACTAACCATGGTGCAAATTTCATCCCAATCGGAAGACATCGATATAAAAAGTTGGTTCACTTGACATGAAATGCCCATATATAAGTAGATTATTATCATATAATTGTATGAATATTTTTAAAGCAGTGGTTTTTGAGAAATAAGCTTTATATTGTTCCAGGTCACATATCTCAAAAAAAAATTTTAAGCAGGACGCTCTTTTAACTTAAAAGTTATGAAATGTATTTGTTTTTTATACTAACTCCTAAACTAAAAGAGTGTCCAGCTTAAAAGTGTTACACAAATATAGAAGGAGGCTTAGTAAAAAACATATATTTATTTTAAAAATGTGTTTTTTGAGATATAAGGCTTTGAATTTTATAACTCAGAATTAAACTTTTTAAATAAATGTGATTTTTTCATAAAATGGACATATATTTATCTTTCAAATAAAATCAAACTGATAAACTTGCAATACATAAAAACTGTGATAAAATTGGAAATGAGAAAATCGAAAAGTGCTGTTTTGGGATGGATTTTCCCAATATGTTTATTATTTTCTTAAAGATATTATTACAGAGAGCATGCCAACAGTATAGTTTTAACGAATTTTAATTGAATTAAAATTGAATTTGACAAAGGTGTAATTTTAGAGGATAACTTGTTATCAATTTTTTGACCGGAAATACTTGTATTGCGTATCGTCAGAATGATAATATAGTGACTAACGGTTGTTGACATCACTGGATTTAGATAAGATATTTTTGCTATTCCTCTAGAAAAATTATTTTTCTTTAATATCAATACTCAATAAACATGAATTCGAATTAAAAGTTAATCTTAATAAGATACAAAGAATTTACTGCTCATTGATAAAGTTTTAGTAATTTAAGATTCAAGTTTTCTTTAAGATTTTTTAAAATTGAATACGATCCTTTCTAAATTGTTTATATACTAAATATCAATTATTGTTCCAGCATTTATTATATATCAAAATGTTTAATGTTTTCCTATAAATGTTTTTTAATTCGTATTAATTTATTTTACAACATAAGATTTTATGTCTTAAATCACAATATGCAAACAAATATTTTCTCGATTCATAAATAAACAGATTAAAGAAACACTTTGGTCATGAATGTGGTGCGAAAATCGTCATAAATCAAATCATCGTATTTTAAAATACCTTAGCTCTCATGACATTTGCAAATATTTATAACTTCATATTTACAAGTTACATTTGCTCGTACGTACAAGTATTTACATCTTGTACAAGACATCATACATGACTTACATATGCAGCTAATCTCATGGAACAAAAATAAATATCAAAATAAAACAGTGCGAGTACGTGATACGCATTCTTAAGATATGCGGAAGGAATAAAAAGAAAAATAATGTTAAAGTTATATATAAGAGTATATAATTAATTTGGTAGAAATGTGGTATAACTTAATGGCAATATACGAGTACTTTAGAAAAAAACTTTACTTTTGGAACAAAACATGCTCCCTATTTACAGTGGTGTAGGGTATATATAATATAGGTAATTTTTATCCAATATATTACATACAAATTGAAATCATAGTACACCTGTCACGCTAAGGAGTTGGGGTGTTACTGCAACAAAAAGTATGATAAAAATGAACAATAAACAACCATAAATACTTATATTTTTTTTATGTAAACCGCGTTAAGTCAGTAGTAAATCACTTTCGCACAAGTTGTTCCGTTCCAACTACACGAACAGAGAGTAAAGTGTCTGGGGACTAATAAAACAAACTTTTATTCCTGCTTTAACACACTGACAACTAAATACGTTACACATTACGTGTTGACAGAGTTTAAAAAGTAAAACAATACAGAGCAGCAACAACAAAAACAAAACAGAACAAAATTATACAATATTGAAACCATTATCCTTGCGAGCGTGATGATCATCCCTTACGTACTTAATTTAAGAATATTTATTTCTTTCTTTATTTGTTTTGGTAACCAAAGTAATGCGATTCATACGAATGAGTATTTAAAATTATATCTTTTGATTTGTGCGCTAGAAATGATGACACTGTGCTCATTAGGGTGTCCCTTTTATTCGACATTTTCAATTTTTCCCATCGGATACCGTTAAGAGGTTGCACATTTTGTTTCGAGTTTTGGATCATAAATTCCAATAAGAAATAGTTTTTGTATTTCACTCATAGGTGTTTAAATACAAGGTAGCGCAAAAGTACACTCCCGATGTTTTTTTGGCTGTAACTAAAAAAAATGAAAAACTTTGATTCTTCTTGTGGATTATTTTTATTTGGTCTTTAAATTTTTTTTACATCAAGTCGAGAATATGGTGTCATGTAAATGGCCGCCGCCACAGTTGATTGTCATTTGAGCCTTTTTTATGGCATTTTCCATCACTTTGGCCTAAACTTCCGGCGATAGGTCCTCACATTCTTGACGGATATTGTCTTTAAGAGCTGCAAGAGTCTGAGGCTTGTTGACACAAACCCGCGACTTCAAAAAGCACCACAAAAAGAAGTTTGGAGCGGTCAAATCAAACGATCTTGACTCAAATCAAACGATGACTCCTCCAGCGAAAACAGCACACCATACAGTGACTTTGAGCGGCATCTCGTGTTGTGCCAGTCTCTTCGAGGCGAGCGGCTAAACGTCGCAGTGTTTCACCAGTAGGCGTTGGACGGCCAGGAAATCTGCGACGAAATTCACGTTGTGCCAAAGTCACCGACCGATTATTGGTCAAATAAATAGTCAGCAATATTCCGCGTTCTGGAGCAGTGTAGCGTAACATTGTTTATTAACGTGTATTTCGCATGTGTTTACTACACAAATGTCAAAATAGAACTGACATTAGGGGCCAATCGCAAAATCTATAGCATTTTCTGATAGGAGGATTACTTTTGCGCCACCTTGTATATGAGACATTCATGTCTAGTGAACCAATTTTTGAAATCGATGTCTTCCGATGGTAATTCAGATACAATTTTTCAACAAGATCGGACGAGAACTTTCTGAGTTAGAGGGAGTCAAAATTTGACATTTTGGCCAAGCAGGAGTTTTTTTTCATCCATGTAACATTTATTTTGATAGATATCCCACTCGCATCCCAGTAAGCGACCAAATAAGTATCCAAGAAATATATCTAAGCTTTCTTTTGAGAAAAAAAGGGCCCATTTTGAAACAAAGAAAAATTTTTTTTTTGATTTAAAAAAAAAAATTACAAATTTTTTTTATTTTTTTTCCGAAAGATTGAAGAAATAGCTATCTAAACTATTTGGGACATACTTTGCTAAGAACAATAGGCAATAAGTTACATGGATGTGAAAAATCACCTGCTTGGCCAAAGTGCCAAATTTTTACCCCCTATAACTGAGAAAATTCTCGACCGATCTAGTTGAAAATTGTGTCTGAATTACTTTCCAATAAAACTAACTATGGTGCAAATTTCATCCCAATCGGAAAACATAGATTTCAAAAGTTGGTTCACTTGAGATGAAATTATATATATATTTTCTTACATTCTTAATCTAAGTATTATAACTTAATTCCAAAATAAAAAATGGTGTATGAAACCGTTAATTATTTCTTAAGTGTTTATGATTTTGACGAAATAGCTAATAATTTTGTGTCAATAACGCTACTAGCAATAAAATTGCAAAATTTCCGAATCCAAGGTGTATCTTCATTATTTATGTCGTCCTAAAGTTGAAAAATATAAAAAACAAATTTGTAACGAATCTCAACTTTTAGATTTAGAGTTTTATGATAATTTTAATTTTTGTTTAGTCTTTTGACCCGTGGAGCCCTTAACAAAATTAGACCCAAAGCCAACTGTTAGCAACTGAAATCTAAAATCCCAGGTCTGTGCAGATAAACCAGAAACGATCGACCATTTAGACGAATATTCGACGCGTTACCGCCATAAAATCATATATAAACATTAATGCCATAAAATTATCTAATTAATAAAGTCAATTGGGCAGATATTAAAATAATTTGTCTCTGGTTTATTTCAATTTAAATTTCTCCGACTCTATAAAAAACATCCTTTATATAACAGATTTGCTACTATAAATAACAGAGTTTAATCGGTTTAAAAACTGAAAGAATTGGCGTGATTTTTTTAAATACAGTTTTTGAAGAGACGAAAATCCAAAAAGTGCAAAGTAAGGGCCAGCCTTTTGTTCATCCATATTCATAAAAAAAATTTAATTTAAACAATGTTTTAAAGAAAAATTTCGATACAAAATTTGATTTTAAAACGTTGTTTAAATTTAAAAATTGTTTATGAATAAGGCCTATAGTATTTGTAAATGTAGTAAGAGAGAGAGATATATACGGATGTGCCGAATATTATATGCTCTTCTCTACAGATAAATACAGATATGAATCAGCTGATTTTAGTCAAAATTGTGATGGTTTTGAAAATAGTAGTTTTTCGTGTAATTCGTAACAATATTAAATTATTATCTACAATATTATTTATTAACTACTTATTTATCTAAATACGCTCATCTAATGACTTTTTTCTTTACAGATTAAGTCTGACCAGTGCCAGTAAAGTTTGGATTGGAGCTTGGTGGATTGGATTCGTAGTAGCGGCCTTTGTTTGTTTCTTGCTATCCATACCAATCTTTGCTTATCCCCGATCATTGCCAGGCTCCGAGAAATTGCAACAGGAAAAAGTATCCGAAGCCTATAATTCTAATAAAAAAGCTGAACAGTCCAGCAATTTCACAAAACTGCGAGAGTTACCCATGGCTTTATTTTCTCTGCTGAAAAATCCAACATTTGTCTTTTTGAATTTGGCAGGAGCTTCGGAAGGCATGATTATAGCTGGATTTGCTGCTTTTCTACCCAAACAAATTGAAAACCAATTTAGTATATCCCCCGTATGGTCGGCATTGCTTATGGGCTTGATAACAGTGCCGGCCGGAGGAGGTGGTACATTTTTGGGTGGTTATCTTGTCAAAAAGTTTAATCTCAATTGTAGCGGCATTATCAAGATGTGTCTTATGGTTACCATAATAGCCACTGCCTTCACCAGTTGCTTTCTGTTGTCTTGTCCAAATCTTCTATTTGCTGGAGTAACAACACCCTACGAGAGAGGAGTAATAAAGTCTGACCTAACAGTTTCCTCGCCATTTACATTGGAAGCGAATTGTAATACAAATTGTTCTTGCAGCAAACTGCTGTATGATCCTGTATGCGGCACCAACAATGTCATGTACTATAATCCCTGTTTTGCCGGCTGTGCTTTTGAGTCTTCCAACAATGAAAGTAAATCGTACAAGGATTGTGAATGTATTTTACCGATAATTGCTAATACAACCATAGTTGGCGGTAATGAGTATGATGCCACCAATACAATGTGTTCATCATCATGTCAATATCTTCCTTATTTTGTGTCACTGTGTTTCATGTTGATGTTGTTTACGTTTTTGGCCACTATGCCTGCTCTGTCAGCCACATTGAGGTAAATTCATTTTCGTTTTTTTATCTAAATAAAAAATTGCTTATAAAATAAGGTGATCTCTGTTTTTCAGATGTGTTTACGACGACCAGCGATCTTTTGCTTTGGGTATACAGTGGATAAAAGTTCGTCTGCTGGGCACAATTCCGGCACCCATGATATTTGGGGCTTTAATTGATGAAACGTGTATATTGTGGCAAG
The DNA here is from genome assembly GCA_942486065.2 of Calliphora vomitoria. Classification (NCBI taxonomy): domain Eukaryota; kingdom Metazoa; phylum Arthropoda; class Insecta; order Diptera; family Calliphoridae; genus Calliphora; species Calliphora vomitoria. The sequence continues at coordinate 48,514,115 of OW818030.2, read as the reverse complement.
AGACGTGTGATGAGGAAGCTGGAGCTTGTCTGGTCTATGAAAATTCGAATATGAGCAGGTGAGTTACAAGAATATTGCAACTGGAATTCTATAATTATGGATATTAAGCAATATACGAAATAATATTTATTCAGGCTCAAGTTCACACTTGAGCCTAATTTAATAATTTTTACAAATCAATAAGTACCATAAGAAAGGAACAATTTCATTAAGCCCCCTTTACCTATTTTAACATTATACAATACAAAAAACATGTACATCTACTTGTACAGTATACGAAAGATATACAAAATATATACGAGCCCGAATAATAGAAACATTAAGGGGCCCATAGACACATACTGCTGACAGCTACTGCCGATGAACCCTTCGTATACATGTGTCATTGATATTTTTCAACAAAGCTATCAATCATAATTAAAAAAAAATTAAAATAAATATGCGTTGGAGAACAAAAAAAAAAAATATTTTCTATTATTGAGTAACTAAAACGTCAAATTTAAAAAAATATTTCAGAAAACGGAAAAAATTCATATTATCTTTCATTTGAACAACTGTCAGCAGGATGAGTTCATTTCAAAATCAAAACTATTTTCATTTTTCATACTGCATTGTCTGTGTGTCGCATACATAACAGAGATGTGCATGAATACCATTCAAATGACATATTTTTTATTTTGCAAAAATGAATACTGAGTTATCACTATACATAAACTAAACAAACACTGTCATTGCATGATTCACCACAGCAAGTGTTTTATTACAAAATGAATGTAATTACTTGCATATTCTGTAAACTCTTATCATTCACAAAAGCACCGAATCAATTTGAGTGTTATGAATATAAGAAGAGCTTTTTGAGTTAATATACACTTTCCTATATGAGTACGTTTGAATTAATTTTAGACTGTATTTAAAAGGATTTTTCTTGCATATTTCTATTTTTAACAATACGGAAAACCCCACTTTCAATCTTTTTTTTATTATTTCGGAGTTTATTGTATCAAAATAAGACGAAATTTAGTTCTTGAACCACGCGCGAAAAGTTATTTAAAACAAATTAATGCACTGATTTTGTACTATGCATTCAACTTATCATCGAGCTTTTGTGAATCATTTGAATACTTTGCATACAAATTAAAACACAATAATCATTTTTGAGTTGTTATTGCTAACGGCATTTAAAAAATAATTGAGAAAATGACAATTAATTGTGAGACAGCAATCACTGCAAGCAATATAATTAGCACATGTTGATGATTGAAAACACAACAAATGCAGTGATTTCATTCATATACATAAACAAAAATTTGAAATTTACCAAAACTATGGGCCCCTTTATACGAAAACCTATACGAAATTTATACGATTCCGAATAATTTTTTTCTACAAGAGAAATAACATGAAGACCTTTTTTGGAAAAAACCATTGATGCTCTATCTTATATGTTCTGAATTTGTATGCATGTAACTTTTTATAGGGACCAGATAAATGTAGGGAGCTTGCTTATATTTTTATCACAAATATCTCTTAAACTAATGGCCAGTTTTTGACTTCGTATTTAAATACATAGGCCCATAATCATAGTCAAAAATAAAGTATATTTTAAGAGAAATAAAGTCGTCTCTACTGACGTTAAAGTCGACTGTAAATATAAAACTAACTGAAGTTGTTTTTAACTCATTTTACAACAGCAACAGATGTTCTTCGCCATGTAAAAAAGTAAGTTACAAGATATTGGCAGAGTTTTGCAATTATTGAATATTGAATCATTAAAATTATTACCAAAATAGAATAAATTTGTTATTAATCTTTCCTTTTTTATTTTTCCATCACAAACTGTTTTTTTCTTTAGTTTCCCGGTTACATTTATTGTTTGTCAGTTTTTTTTTTTTTTTTTTTTGTAATTTAAAGTTAGTTGGCGGAGTAAAGACTCTCAAATTGCCAGGTTATCCCACTTCGATTCAAGTTGGTCCCTAGTCGACCTATATCTTCATATAGGAAGCTGGAACGCTTAAACCTTGTTTTAAAAATCAGGAGTGTTAATGGTACTCCACCAGTTGATACGTTGAGTTTTTAATGGTACTCCACCAGTATACGATTTGAGTTTTGAATGGTACTCCACCAGTATCGATGTTGAGTTTTATATGGTCTCCACCAGTGTTCACATAAAATTAAAAGACACGCGGTTGGTGCAAACAACGTAGAACAGGAACCGTTATACGAAGCCTTACATCACACACGTGCCAGAGTGAGACGCAAAATTGTCGAAGGCAAAAAAACGAAAACAGGCCTGATTGCACTTAAGAGATAATTACAATGACGCGCGAGTTGTTAATCAACCCAGACCTACTTTGCGACTCGGTTTGTCACTTTTTGTTTTTTTTTTTTTTAATTTTCTAAATCAGCTGTTCAGCGATGCCACTTGTCTATATTTTGTTGTATATTGTATGACAACATAAAAATCGGGTTTTTATTTTAAAGTTGTTTTTAAAAAGAACCGACTTTATTGTATGACTATGATTATGGGCCATACTTATTTAGTTAATTTTTACTTAAAATTAAGTGGTATTTAAATACAGTTTGAGTTTTTCAGTGCTATAAAATTTGTCTTATTTAAATAAGATAAAAGTACTAAATATCAAAAAATTATCGATAGTTTTGCTGTTTTATGCAACCGAAACAAACATTTATACATTTTGCCCAATAAGAAAAAAAAGGTTATACAATAGAGTGAAAGAAAAGAACTGACAACAAAAGTCAGCTGTCAAAAACATATGGTAGTTTATGAAACTTAAATAGATTTTAAATGGCCAACGTTGGCCATTATATTCAGATACGAACTAAATTTTTGGTGATTTTTAAAAATATTGTAGGTCCAAGGTGAGCAACTTTTGGGGACCGCCCACTAGACTCCATTCCAAATAAGAGCCCATATAAATATTGTTACGAAATTGTACTTGAATTTAAATATAACAGTTTTAACGGCTGGTTTAAAGTTGTATAATGCCTCTCAACAGCAGTGCTTCTCAAACTTTGCTGTAGAACATACAACATTGAATAAAAGCTTTGAGTTAATCATTGTTTGTAAGTAGGGCAACATTAAATGATTAATGACTAAAGCCTAGTACTCTGTTCATATTTGTGAAAAATTATGTTTTTTTCATGCGAAAAATTTAATATGCAACAAATGATCAGCTGTTGGTTTTAATTTCTTGCGAAAGAAGAGCTGCTTATGTTATTTGGTGTGGAAAATTAAGGTTGCCAGATGTATTTCACATGTTTTTTACAATAAGAACAGAGTACTGCTTTTGCGAAATTATTTCGCATATATTTCATTCCAAATATTTTATACGTAGTTTGACATCAGTTCGTACGAAATTTTGAACAGAGTACTTAGCTTAACATCGAAAGCTCTAGAATTCGAATATTCTGGTTTTAAGATCATTGTAGAAATAGAGCTTTCTAGACGGTAACGCAGTGTATATAAATTGGACGTGAGAACACATCACAACAGTGAGTCTAATTTGAAGCATCGTTAAGTAAAGACATCAACTGCATTGCCAGTGATAAAGTGTGTGTGTGTATTTCACGTTAGGCGGTGTTCACGTTAGACGGTGTTCTTGTTAACGCGAGTGCACTGTATTTAAAATCTTGAAAATCGGTCCACAAATGGGTGAGATATAAGGAAAAAACAGGACAACCTCGATTTTTAACCTATTTTTGAACTATATCTGGATTACTAAGTCATTAATATAGACAATATGGATATCTAATGATAGATATTTCAAAGACCTTTGCATACGACCAGAATAAATTGGACCTACAAGGGTCAAAACAAATAAAATATAAAAACAAATCCTGTACAAAATCAACGTTTTGCATTTATTTTTTAATCGATTCTAAATTTTAAAACAGCATTTCTACTTATGTTTGTATTACCGTTCTAGGTTAATTTTCTGACATTAAGGGGTATATTAGGGTGGTACAAAGAGAGATATGTTGGATAAATACTAGAACGGGATACTTGAAGTCAATGGCCCTTAGAACAAAACATTGGTCTTCTCGAAACAAAAATCATTGATATATCATACATTAAAATCCGACTAAACTCCCTTGCAAAAATACTTCATATTAGAGACTGAACGGAAATTTTTTGTTTAAGGTACTGATGGATTAAAATATTACAATTCTCATATCTTGCATACAACTTGAAATGAACCTCTTGCTTGGATATTTCTTTGCCATTGGCCTTTGCTATCAGTCATGAAAGAGATATATTCTTACTTATGGCCACTGCAAACCAATCGAAACACAACTTATCAACTTAGAAGCATTTTATGAGTTAAACAGAACTCCAAACAATAATAAACTATTGATAGTGATCAAAGTATATTTATACAAGTACATGCAACTCTACAACAAATCAACAATAAAAAAAACAACATTAATTTTGTTTGTGTAAAACATTGTGAGATTGTCAAAAATTGTTTACAATTACATACAAAAATTGTAAACAAACAGAAAGAAAAACAACAAAGTAAAGAATTTTGACAATCTCAAAAGTATTTACAAAGGAGAAAATAATGAACAGCTGATCACTTGCATGTACTTGTATAAATATACTTTGATAGTGATTTGATAGATGACATCAGTACATGTAACATGGTAAAAAAAAAAAAAAAACAGTGTTACAAAAACAATGGTCCAGATAAGCATATAACAGATACAATCACCCAAGGTGCATAAACAGCAGTGCAGACTTATGTATGTATGAGAATAGCGAGAACTAGATAGATATACATAGGTGTTAATGAAAGGGTCAAAAAGTGTTCATTAGTCAATGTCATTCACAGAGATGCGAAAAAAAAAATAGATAGAACAGTCCTGCACGGGAAATTCAAGCCTTCAAGGTAGTAAATATCCAAACAACTAGCCAATACTCCAACATATTAGATTACTAGCTTGACCCCTGTCGTAGTAAGAAAAATATGTAAGGATTTTATTTAAAAAATCAGTTTTCCCCCTGTTATCCCTTTCTGGTCCAAGTATTGAAAAAAAGTTATAGCCTATTGACGCTTCCAAGTAAGGATCTATCTACGTTCCAAATTTCAATTAAATCAGTTCAGCCGTTTAGGCGTGATGCTCAAACAAATAAACAAACAAACTTACAAAGACATTTATATATTTATATAGATAGATTATATTAGAAGCAAGCTTAACAATAACTATGTCAAGTACAACAAGTCTCAAAGAAAAAGGAACATTTAAAAAGAAGCAACTTCCTATTTCAAATCAATGCCCACACACTTTCCGCAAATTAAGAGCACAAAGAACAAGTGCAATACTAAGATCTGTATGTTGAAAATAAGCTTGTGATAGAAAAAGTAATGACAATATCAAGAGTGCTAGTTCTAATGACTAAAAATTTTCACAATAATATGTTGACGGTCTAAATACAAACAACACTAAAAATAGTAACAAAATTACCAAGTTGGTTTTTATTTAAAAAACAGCTGATACGTTCTTACGGAAAAACTAACTATAAAATAACAGCCTGCAGATCGGTACAGAACAGAAACGTTACAGAACGCAAAAAGGAATTGTGTATTGAAAAAAAAAACAAAAATATGGGGTCGTAAATGAAAAATGTAGAAATTACAAAGGGTATAAAAAAACATTGAAAATATAGTTTCAGTTCAGTGGCTTTAACATGATGTTCCCAGAGGCTGGGCGCAGTTTCAAGGCATCCTACAAATGTTTCTCGGTCTCCATGTTGCCCGGCAATGAAAGACAAGATGTGGAGAATGGAGGCAAAAGTAATTATTCTTAAATTTAATACAAATTTCAAAAATAATTTCTTTGAGGGTTTGTGTATAAATGTATATGAATAAGCTGTTGAAGAAATAAATTTTGTAGTACGACAGCATGAGACTCAATACTAATTATCGTACTTATCGAAGCTCAGCCCTCAAAAATAAAAAATTTTTGGTTTTCAAATTATTTGTAAAACGCAGCAGTAGGTCAAGTTAAAAAAATCTAAAAAATAATTCAAAAATAATAAAATAAATGACTTCGTCAAGAGATATTCGTTTACAGGATCTAGGGTGCAACTGCACACGTTGTGAATGTAAGAAAAAATACTGCAAATGTTTCAAAGCAAATATTCCATGCAGTTCGAATTGCAAATGTGTGGGTAAGTAACTGAAATCAGCATTGTGTTAATGACAACCAGCAAAAATATAAAATTTCTTCAACAGGATGTCGCAACGTTGAAGATCGGGACTTCGGTATTTCATTACCAGGCATTGACAACAAAACTGAAACGCTTTCAAAGGATTTAAGCCTTTTAATATGGGAAATCATAATTTTCATTTTTCATTTATTTTTTATTATTATATTCTATAAATATATATGTATATGTATATAAAACACAAAAAATCTTTCTACGTATGTCCGTTATAGACTCTGAAACTATACAACCGATTACCTCCAAAATGGTATCATTGGAAAGGAATTTTTCTGAGGATGGTTTTGGACACCTAACATGCTACATTAGGTACATGCGGTCCATTCGTATAGCCGATTTTCGAATTTTCCCATACAACAATTTTTCTCAATATCCTTTATATATTCTGAAACCTTCCAACCGATGAATTTTGCTCATATCTTCTCATTGTCTAGCTGAAAATCATAAAAAAATTAAATATTTTCCAAGAAAAATTTCAAACATTTTTGAATAACATAAAAATATATTATGTAAATGAAAATTTATATAATTTTTTTCAAGCCTAGATTTTATTTGAAAACAAAAAAAAATCATACTTTTTATACATAAATGTTATGAATTGAAATCAATTCACTTTATTTAAGTTAAAACTTTTTTCTGTGAAGTAACCAAAAAAGAAAAGAAAAACTATGTAAAACATAATTTGATTTTTTATCTTTTCTGACAATAAAAGTCTTTCCGATAGCGCGGAACTGGCACACAATGATAAATCGCCTGCCTACACTTTTTCTTCAAATCGTTGGGCAGTTGAATTTGTTCCATTGCAACATTTTTCGAAGATTTATCTTCGTTTTAAATTTAAACACGTTTTTACAACGAGTATAACAAACGAAGTTTTTGATAACTTCATCGTTGTCTATAATATCATTAAATAAATGTTATAAACTTCAGTCCGTTAATGCCGCTTCACTGTAGTGAATACACCGTTAACGATTCATACTTTAATTTCATTTACATTACTCATATTCACTAACTTTAATTAAACGCCGTGTCAAAGAATTTAAAAACTTTAATAGGCCAAATTGGCTTTGTTCAAGGAGTTTCATTTTATTTAGCAATGTAATTATTAAATTCCCCTTTAATGTTTGATCGGTTGTACCTAAGACATATACTATTTAAAATATGTGAAAAACATTACATTTTAATTCCACGAAAATTATTGACATTTTATGTCTTATATTCCACCACGTATTCCTTTTTAAGTAATAATATAACAGGTAATATTACTAAATACTGTAAAATTTCCCAAAACAACATTGAAAAACCCATTGATTCTGGATCCATATCCATAGACCGAATGAAGTGTTAACTCCACTATTGATTTAAAGTACAAAACTAATTTAATGAATTACACTATATTAGTATATATATTTTATTTAATTAATATTTTTTTATTGTTTTGTTATTAAGCTGTGTGTATTGATTTCTTTTTTTAATAAATATACATACATACATAACACGAATAGTTAAAAGAAATACAAGTACAGAATTAATGAAATACACAAAGTGGAACGAGAGCTTTCATTAATGCTTATTTCTCTAGAAATAATATGGCCTCATATAACTTTTTTGGTGGTGAGTCTTTCTTTTGCAACATTGTGAAGTACAGCAACAGCAACTACAATATTTTTTGCAGTATCCAGGTCAACACGAAGCCTTTCAAATATGGAACGAAATTTTGATTTTAACTGCCCATTTAAACATTCAATTTTGCTTTTAGTTGCGATTTGACTTTTATTGTACCTATAAAGGATTTATTTAATTAAACTCACTTTTCTTCTTTGGGTGTAGGGGGATTTCGAACTGGTGTTAATAAAATTGGTGACAAAATGTAACCACCATCCCCTAGTAGAACACCATTGTGTTGCCTTTTACTGAGCTCTAACTTATTTTTGAGTTGACACTCACCCCAAATTCTAGCATCGTGCTTAGAGCCTCTAGATCTTGCTACAATATCTATTACTTTGCAGTCTGCATCGCATACGATCTGATGTGTAGGTACATACATATATAAATATTTATTTAAGGTATGATAATATCAAAACTTATGGGTCGATTATGGATGGCAACCGAACTTAAGTTGCGTTGTCAGTTGCCTAAATGGTATTACAGATGGCAACTGACAGCATCATTTTCTGTTGCCAAATGGCAACCAGAAATTTTAAGTTCGGTTCCCATCCATAATCGACACATTAAAAAATCAAACAATAACTTACCTGAACATTCAAGGAATAAAAACCTTTTCTGACCCACATTTTTTGCGGGACATTTTATGCGAACGTGCGTGCAGTCGATAGCTCCAATCACTCTTGGAAATCGAGCCAACTGATAAAATTTTCCCTTAACTTCAGCGAGTTCAGAATTACATGCAATAAAGCAATTTTTTTTGAAATGCTTTTGATAATTCTTCCTACAGTGGTGGCCTGAGACATACCATGCAAATCCGCTAAAAAGCATTTTTAAGATTTCATATGTAATGGGTAATAAATTTACTTACCAATGTCACTTTGATGAGCATTTCTTCCAAGAAATCGTAGTGTTGTTAATACTTGGAGGCTTATTGGAATTGGTAATCCTCTGTTGTTTTTTGGTTCCTCAATATCGAGCAAGCTTATTAAAAAGCGAGTCGTGATTTTGTCGAATCTATATCTGGAAAAAAATTCCTCGTCATCAAGACAAAACGGACTAAACCTCTATTTGTATATTTTAGATTTTCTTTCTTCCTGTAAATCCTCAAGAATTGCAAAATCTCTATCAATGTTTTGCATTGTAAACATTTTATTTGTACGTAGAATAGAAAAATCTTCTAAAAATTAAAATAGTTTCTTTTTAAAATTTTTTCTGTGCAAAAACAGCTGATGAGGTAACTTTAAGTAACTTAAAACCAACTTCAACTAGTTTTAAATTTAAAACAGGTTTTTACGCATAAAGTATATTTTTGCTTGTCTATAGTAGACCTAAAGTGTGATTTTTACAAAAGTACATTTTAAAATGCTTAAAGTATATTTTGTAGTTGACTATGATTATGGGCCATACTATTTAAAATATGTGAAAAACATTACATTTTAATTCCACGAAAATTATTGACATTTTATGTCTTATATTCCACGTATTCCATTTTAAATAATAATATAACAGGTATGGATATCTATTGATAGATATTTCAAAGTCCATTGCAACGATGTATCATTTCATACAACAAATGCCTCATACATGATTTAAATGACTTGAAATTATTTTCCATGTTATTCATGTGATCTGTTAATTTTTTAGTGTTGTGTGTGTCATGGTGTGGTTAAAATGATGCTGCATTTGTTTTTTGTTTTGATATAAGTACATTGCCTTTGCGTGTTACTGTTAAGTAGGTATAAAGAACATAACATGACATGACAAAAGCATCATGTGGCAATTGTCTTCATGTTAAACAATGCAGCTTGTGCAGGTCTTTAATGTCTACCTTATGTTTTTTTCGTGGCAAATTAATTAGGGAATACTTAAGAACTCGCAGAGAATTTACATAGCACTGTTATTTACATTAGAGTTTCCTAAAAGCCGAGGAATACCAAAACCGCGGTTTCGGTTTTAAAAAATTGCAAACCGATCGGTTTTTTTTTCGGTTTTGTGATAAGAAAAAAAATCAGTTCATAACATAGGAAATGCTATACAAATTTAAAATTCAAACTTGACGGTAAAGGAACATTTCTTTAAATGGTACTCTTTTAATATATTAAATTAGTTAGCTTATATAAATTAAACTAAATTGTTAATTTTTTAGTTTTTTAAAAATAACTTCAGACTTTAGTAAGTCTGAAGCGATTTTATTTTTATTAATGTTATAAGTTGCGAGTTACAAATTGAACTAACTAAATTATATTTTAACTTAAAAATAATAAATAATGCAATGTTCAATAAATTTCTCCCAGACGCAAAGTCAGCAATTATGTTTAAAAGCATTGCAACATAAGTTTATTACCTTTGTTGTTAGTTTGCTTAGGTAAGCATTAACGTGCAATGACCTGAAGTATTTAAATTTCATTGTAATTTTTTTGTTCTTAACTCCTCCGCCCTTAAATTCGATCGTCCTCGATTGACTCAAAAGTAAGGTATTTCATTTATTCTCGTAACAGGTGTTTCAACTTGATTTTTTTCAACGTGTAAACTTTTTGTTGGTTGCAAAATGAATGTTGTTATAGGTTTCTTCTGTGATCTCTTCAGTGTCCAAATTGTAAGGCTGACGGTGCCTAAGAGGGTAAGGGATATCACAATATTTCTAACCCATGCTTCTCTTTTAATATTATGTATCGCTTTTATGTTGTTTAAATGTAGCTCTTGGAGTGATTCTAATGACAATATGCTCAGATTTTTTTCTTCTATTGGAGTTTCTTGCATCAGGGCTGGAATCGGTTACATCTGGTTTGCTTCTAAGTTCTGATATATTTTGTCATCTATTTTTATAGTTGTATTGTCAAATTTAATAATAAATGTTCCATTTAATTTATAGGTTATTGTTTCTGTTGAAATAGTTGTATTAACATCATTCAGTAGTATTATCCCGTCTGCGATTTCTTCAACACGAGGAATATGGTGAACATTGCTTTTTGTGCATGAGGATTGCTTATTAAATATAATATTTGTTGTACAATTATCTTTACTTAGATCTAATAAATGTATTTTCTTACAAATTTTAATTTTGTTATAAATTTTACAATTTTCTTTTATTGCATAAGTTTCATTTTCATTCAAAAATATTTCTGTAAAATTCAAATTTATTATAGTATTATTCTTTATAATTGGTTTTACAATAAGTTTTTTATATAATATTTCACTTGTAATAGGGATTTAAATGATATATAAAATATTTGTGTTATTACTTAGAACATTTATGTTCGATAATTCTAAAGCTTCTTCAATATTGTTAAAAGGCATGTTTTCTTTTTTTAATTGATTAATTACAAAATTCATTTCTTTTTTGTTTAACAAATACGAGTTTATTATATTATATTTTGCCCATTGTATGGCATGTTTAACGTTTATGATTCCTTCTTTAGCTAATCTAATTTTATTTGATAATATTTCAATATTTTCATTTAAAATAAAATTATCTTTTCTTATGGAATTAGAAAATGTGTTAATAAGTTTGGTGATATTATTTAATTGATTACTGAAGTCAGTGTTAATTATTACTTGTTTATTATTATTATCTGTTAGCTCATCTAGTGTTTTGTAAATATATTCTGCGTCATCATGGTCGGGGGATCCGGCAATAATTTTCCAAATTTTTCCTAATGTATTAATTGATCTAGATTTTCTTTTTGGTGCGTAGTTCTTAAGTGTCTCTAATAAATCTATAGTTTGAAATAATTCGTATTTTAGCGTTGGTTGTAGAGGATTCGTCTCAGGTATGTAAGTTTCAATATATTTTTTTGTTTTTTGCAAAAAATCGTCATAAGAATTTAGATCTATTTGATGTATAAATTTAAATGTTCCTTCCTGAATTTTTCCGTATCCGTCACCTATCATCGCAACATGCGAGTCCGTGTAATTAAGTATTTGAACTTCTGCTTTAAGCAGTGGTAGGAACAATCTGTAACCAAAAAAATAATTTATAGACAAAATAGAATGTAAACGTATTTGAAATATTAATTTTTTATATGATCTTTATGAACCGTTCTGTTAGATTCTGTTAATACCGTACTCTTGTTATTTTCCTTCACTATTTCCTCTTTATATCTTGGTGACAATTTAGATCCTAATCTTTTATTAATTTTTACATAAATTTTCTGACCTGGGATATAGTCTTTAAAAGGTTTTCGTTTTTTGTTATGATTTTCAATGTCTTTTGCTTGTTTCTTGACTATGGCTTCTATATTCTCCTTTCTTGCGTTTTCATATTGTTCTGGACTAGTACTAACTCTTCTTCCAAAGAATAATTCTATGGGTTTTTTGCCTGTTGTTGAGTGTATGGTGCAATTATATTCATAAACCGCTCTGTCTAGTAATTCTTCAAAGGTCCTATGTGTCTTTTCTGTTTTAAGACAACGCATAATTTCTGACAATGTGGAATGAAATCGTTCCACTTGGCCATTGACGGTACTTTTGTAGGGAGGAGTCTTGAAAACTTTTATGTTCAGCTGATCTTCAAGCTTAAATAAAATTGAATCTGAATTTAAAGATTTTTCGTTATCTACAACTACCATTCTGGGGACATCAAAACCAAATAATATTTTCCTTAATGGTTCTCTAATATCTGCTATTGACCTAGAATTTATAACTGTTGCTTGTGCGTATTTTGTAAGCTTGTCTATTGCAGTTAGTGTTAAATGTTTTTCAGTGGACCAAATGTCTACATGTATTATTTCTCCTGCATATTGTGGGATTGGAGTAGGTGATATATTTGACTTATTAGGGTGTCTATCGTATTTTCCTTCTTTACAAACTTTACATTGTTTTATTATTTTATTAAGTTTGGAAAGTAATATTTTTCTAATAGTTGCAACTTATTCTCTTTAGCATTTCTGTGGGCTCTTTTATGCACTTTCAGGGATTCTACCTCCTGTCTAGAGGAGTCAACCAAATCTTCTACTTGTGTTTGTGTGTATCTGATTTTATATTTCGAAAAGTGAAGGGGGTATATTGATTGTATCTTACCCATTATGCTTTCGCAAGTAAACAAACCATTCACTACACTTGGATTAAGATACCTCTTCAGAATATCCAAAAGTGAATCTTCTGAAAAGCTTGGGGCTGTAATAATATGCTTATGAAAAGTTGGGAAAGGTAACTTAAATTGGTATTCAGTCGTTTCTCCTATAAGGAGAAACGTTAATAGGACATTCAACTGAAGGAATCAGATTCTCTCCAGAACTATCATCGCTGTGTACTGTAGCCGTTAAAGAGTTAACATGAGTATCGCTTTGTGGTGGTCTAGAAAGAGCATCTGCAACTACATTACTTTTGCCGGGCTTATAATGGAGTTCATGGTTATATTCCTCCAATATTGCTTTCCAACGCTTCATTTTTGCATTATTATTTTTGTTACTTAAAGCGTATGTAAGAGGTTGGTGGTCAGTAAATATTATGACCTTGGCGTGGCCATACAGATAATTTCGCAAGGAATCAAGTGCCCAAATTATGGCTAGCATTTCTCTCTCGTTGGCTGCATAGTTCTTTTCGGTTTTATTCAGAGATCGAGAGATAAACGTAATTGGTCTGTTTTCCTGACTTAGGACAGCGCCTATAGCGTGGTTTGAAGCATCTGTTGTTAATTCAAAACATTTAGTAAAGTCTGGGTAAGTTAATATTACATCTCTTGAGGATAAGATCTTTTTTAATTTGTCAAATGCTGTTTTTGCGGATTCATTTAATTCTATTTTTTTTCTACTTGATTGATTTCGGGATATTCGTCCCTCTTCCCCTCTTAAGAGGTTTGTCAAGGGTTTTGCTATTTTAGCGTAATCCTTTACAAACCGACGATAATATCCGGATAATCCCAAAAAAGATCGAAGATCTTTTAATGTGTTGGGATAAGGGAAATTCACAATTGCTTCGACTTTCTTAGGGTTAGTTTGAATACCCTTGTGAGTCACTAGGAAACCTAGAAATTCTACTTCGTCCTTAAAAAACTCACATTTATCGAGTTGAACTTTCATATTTGCATGGTGTAAAGTGCTAAATACTTCCGCAATATCTTTTAAATGTTGATATTCGTTTGGACTAAAGATTATTATGTCATCTATGTAGACATAACATCTCACTCCAATGTGAGGACGCAAAATGTCATCCAGCGCGCATTGAAAAATAGCTGGCGCGTTCTTTAGCCCAAATGGCAATCGTGTAAATTCAAATTTACCATTATTAATGGAGAATGCTGTTTTCTCAATATCTGTGGGTTTTAAAGGTATTTGATGAAACCCGCTTTTCAAGTCTAATACAGTAAAATAACGACTTTTTCCTAATTGTGCAAGTACTTCATTAATTTCAGGCAATGGATATTTATCTGAAATAGTGATAGAATTTAACTTTCTGTAGTCTATAACCATCCTGAACTTTCGTTCCCCGCTTGCGTCAAGTTTTTTTGGAACAATCCATACGGGTGAATTGTATGGGGATTTTGATGGTCTGATTATGCCGTCTTTAAGTAATGTTCTAACTTGGTTTTCAATTTCCTTCTTAAGGCTCATGGGGTACGGATATGTCTTTGAGTAAACTGGGTCATTTGTCCTTGTACGTATTTCGCCTGTTATACGTGTAGTATAAGTCAGTTTTTCATTAGGAGCTGAAAAAAGGTTGTGGTATTTCGACACAATTTGCCTTAATTTGTCCTGTTGTTCATTAGTCATGTGGCTAGTTCTGAGAGCAGTCATGTGAATATCGTCTGCTGGGAGCTGTTTAAGTGCAATTCTTTTCCCATTTCCAAGTACCATGTAATTGTCTTTCGTATAAATGATAGCATCAAGGTATTTTAATGTGTCATTTCCAATGATTCCTTGGAATGTTTTCAGTTGTGGTAATAAATAGAATTTAACCGGAACGTCCGTCTGTCCAAATAAAAAGGTATTTGTGTGAAATTTAATTTGAGTCTGTCCACCTACGGAATTTGCATAGAAATTTTCCTTATTTGGAATAGGGTTTCTTACTATATTCGGTGTAATATAATTTTTGTTTGATCCAGTGTCGATTAAGATTTTTATAATCATTCCATCATCCATCCTGCATTCAAAATATGGCAAGGTGGATGAATTTAATCTAAAAAATGAATTTCATTGATAGAGTCATATTTCTGATCGTGGTCTCTTGTATAGTCCGCTTGGTCATCGAAGTATTCATTTAATTTTTGTCCGTCAATGTCGTCCTCTAAGTCTATTTTATCAATATAATTGTCAATTTCACCTGTCTCCTGTATATTTGAATCGTTGTTCGATCCTAGTTTTAAATGGAAATTCCTACTTTGTTTACGAGCTTCTGGATGTGGTGGAGGTGGTCGTTTGCCATAAAGTCCGTTGTTCGCTGGTCTGTTCATATAGTTTATGTTCCTAGTTCTCATACTATGATCAACGTCCATTGGTTCTGGTCTTGGTTGTGGTTTTGGTATAAAAGGTCTTGGTGGAGTGTAATTTGTATGGTTGATTCCGGGTTGGAATAGTCGTAAATTTCCTGTTATGAGCATAGCTAGTCCTAAAGTTCTGGTTCTCTAGCTTTAAACACAAGTGTAAAGCTTTTGGTAAGTCCGTTGGTTCTTTCATAGCTAAAAGTCTGGGAAGATCTCCTTTCAATCCTCTTATGAAGGTGTCCAAAGCCTTATCCCTATAAGTTTGGGTTAATAGGTGCAAAGATTCCTGTCCTATATCCATTGCGCTTATCTTATTAAGTATGAGAGACAAATGATTATAAACCTTCTGGTAAAATTCCTGAATGGTTTCTGTTCCCTGAACCAATGATGTCAATTGGTATTCGAGAGTACTAACATCTCTTTTGTCTGCATAATGCAGAGTTAGGCAGCGGGAAATACTTTCCCAGTTTAAGGGAGTGTTATAGGACTCTAAAATGGCATCTGCACTGCCAACAATTTTGTTCCTAATTACGCTAAGGATACCAAAATATTTTGGTGTTCCTCTTAAATGCTTGCAAATGTTCAAAATCCTCTCAACAGACTTTCTCCAGGAGCTATATTCTCCTGGTTGTCCAGTGAATTCCCTTAAACTTCTAACCACGTCAGGTACCCTATCCAAGTCATTTAGTTGTCCCCTATGTTGTGGATCAATTACTTGATCTTGGTCAATCACCTGATTCCTAGCATTGTCAGGATTCCTAACTTGTTCTTGTATTGCCTCAGTGATCATTCTCCTAATTTCCATTTCTAAGTCCCTCATATTAAATGGTGCCTGGTTCTCCTGTGCGTTCACCACAGGTGGCCTAATTAAATTATTTGGGTTTGACATTTTAACAAGGAATATGAGATGGCTAACTTTTTTATTATGTAGTGTTATTGTTATTATTATTTTTTTTATTGTTATGAAACTGGAGGGTCCCGTAGGAATCGCAGCCTCGAATTTTATTTGTTTATTGAATCCCGTGGGATTTTTATTAGATTATTTTTAATATTTCTTAAATCTAGTGTTAGTAGTATAAACTGTATCCTTATTTTTTATTTTATCTTCTTTAAAAATTTTCACAAAGTATTGATTTATCTTTTATATTTTTTCTTTACTTTATTTTGCTTTTATTTTACTTTAAATTTTCTTTCACGTAATAATAATTTATACTATCTCTTATATTTTATTTTTTATTTACTTTTTAAATTTTTCTACACAATATTTGAATTTAAAAAAATTTTTTTATCAATTTAAAATTTACTTAAAAAATGTTTTTTTTATAACAAAGGAATTTGTTTCTAGGATTTAGCTAGGATATAATTTTAACCCTTGAATTATTTTATATTTCAGATTTATTACACTTTTGTTGATTTCACTCTTGATTCTTGTTATTATGTTTTTATATTACACTTTTTGTTAATTAAACCTACATATTCATGCCTTTTACTTACATTAAATATAAACTTATCATCCTTAAATATAAGTGGAGCAGCGGCAGTTGTTTCCAACACCCTTTCCTCTGAACGAACCAGCTACTCGGGGGCCCTTTTGTTTCTGCTCACTATTCTTCGGGATACCGCGGGAACGTGCTGTCTTGCAGGACGATTTAATTTTATGCCGTACTGGATTATCCTTTTGGTAACCACGGTCCTATTATTTGAGACACCGTGGGGACGTGCTGACGTGCAGGACGATTTATTTTATTACCGTACTGGGTTATCCTTTTGGCAACCGCGGTCCCTGCTCGGGCGCCAATTAAACTAAATTGTTAATTTTTTAGTTTTTTAAAAACAACTTCAGACTTTAGTAAGTCTGAAGTTTGCTTAGGTAAGCATTAACGTGCAATGACCTGAAGTATTTAAATTTCATTGTAATTTTTTTTTTTGTTCTTAACTTATACATTAAAGTTGGCTAATATGCTTTTCAGTAAAGAAATAATCAAGAATAGGGGGCACAATGGTATTATGATACCAAAAACGGAGAACTAAACCAAACTAAGGAGTACTTTTTCGATCTTCAATTGGTACTTTGAATTTTTGAATTTTCTATAATATTGAAGCTAGAATAAGGACGGGGGGGGGGGGGGGGGGTTCAAGTGTGGAAAATTGGTACATTTTCTTCTAATGGTACTTTTTATTACATATATTAAATTATTTTACTTATATGTAAACATAATAGTTGGCTGATATGCTTTTGAGTAAAGAAAGTCATTAAAGCATCTATGTTTATGACATTGAGGTAACAAAAACTATTATTATTTTTTTTGTTATTCGAATGGTATTTTTTTTTAAATTTCTATAATAATTAACAATTTCTGCTCATACACAATAGAGCATTGCATATTTTTCACAGCATTCCAGAGACTATATTCTGTTTTCTTAGTAGGGTCTAAGTTTTTAAGATAATTTCTCAGGTTAGATTCCTTACTAATCTTTAAGGCGACTGATTAAGTTTAGCATTTACGCTCGGAGATCGCGATTGTTGCCATTGATGTCTGAGTGTTATATTTTCTTTGATAAGAGACTCAATGTATCTAGGGCATATTGAATGTCTGTAATTCCCTAAGGTGACTGGGGGCGTAGGCAATTTAACAGCGTTCGTTAAAGTATCTGTAAGTATGTATATTGACAGCGGATTGTACATATTTCATATTAATTGTTCAATTTTAAACAAGAGCAATAACTTTCCAATTTACCTGGAATTTCTAATAACGTTAAAACTATAGGCGAGTTGTCTGATGAGAGGTCCAGCGAAGGGATCACTGAAATAAATTCTCGTTTTATATTCTTGATTACAGTGAAGTCAATTAGATCGGGAATCATATTGAGGTCTGTATGCCAATAAGTAGGTTGACCACTAGATATGGCATCTAGTCTGTTAGACAATATTGCTTCTAGGAGTAAAAAGGCTAGAGCCCAAAAATGTATGTTTTGCATTGTAATCACTAGTTGCTGTAAGTATTGAACCTAGAGTTCTAAAATATTCGAGAAACTGCTGTCGATTAACATTATACATAGGAGGACAATATATTGAATATATTGTAACTCTACCATCTGGTATGTTTATAGATGTGTCCTGGATGTAGTCCTTTTTATATTCTGTAATTGGGAAATATCTTTTCTATCTAATATAGCTGTTCCGCCACATGCTCTACCACTTGGATGCTTTGTATCATAAGTGTAGTATCTGTTAATACTGAAGCAGTTCTTTAAAGTAAAGTGTGTTTCAGAGACGAGTAGTACATCAATTTCCTGAAGCTGGATAAATTATTGTACTTTATTCTTATGTTGGCTAAGGCCGTTAGCATTCCAAAAACAAATTCTTAGAGAATTAATTTTTTATTTAGCAGGATCTTCTTTGATTCTGCAGCAATTGTTGAAACATATTTAGCATGTTCGCCATGAAACTGTCCATGGTTTGAATTAGATTCTCAATAGAGCTTTGAGAGTTAGTGTCGGATACTGGCATGCCCTCTTTTAATGCATGTGCATATGAAAATAGCTGAACCCTCTTTTACATACGATATGTTTTGATAATTGTCTTTTATGATACATACTTCTATATTGAGCACTGAACCCTCTTTTGTCGTATGGGCATACGATTTGTTTTGATAATTGTTTTTATGATACTTGTATATTGAGCACTAGAAGCATCAAGAAGGGTGGGCAAGTTGGAAGCCTTATATTGAGCATATAAAGGTCTCGTTGATTCCTGAATTCGTAGAAATACTGGGCTTACCCGGTAGTTTGCGGTGTGATTTTGACCACAGTTACTACATTTTCTTTTATTATCATCTGTTTTTGAGTGGGGACATTCTTCACTTTTATGAATATCTCCACATTTTACACAGACAGAAGGTAATTTGCAGAATGTTCTTGTGTGACCGAACTCTTGGCAATTAAGGCACTGAGGTGGACCTTTGCGCTTAATAGGTTCTTCAACAATTATTTTGCGATTGAGGAGATATCTTGTAACGACTGCCTGCAACATTCATCATGTTTATAAACACGTGCATCTGTAGAAGCTTCTACTTATCAACAATGTTGATAGCATGCGGTTATTAGCATTGTTTATAAATGTGGCAACACTAAATGTTTAAGCTGCTAACAATATCATCGAAAGCTCTAGAATTCGAATGTTATGGTTTTCCGTTAAGAACAATCTCGACTACTCGGATGAAGATGGCAGTGTGTATAAATAGTGGCAGAGGTGGGAGTCGTGAGTTGAGTTGATAATTTTCGCTGTTAGAGTTAACATCAACTGTCGTGTACATTTGAGCTTGTACGTTGTAAAGTGTGTGTGTGTGCATTTCTGCGAATTGATAGACGTGTATAAAGACACTGAGTGACTATTTAATTCTGTTGTTTTTGCATATTTTAAAAAAGAGTTGTTACAATTTTAAACTACTAAAACTGCTTTTATTTGCAATCAAATATATCCGGTTTATTTAAAGAAAATAAACCCCGTTTTTAAAAGGTAAAAACGTAACAATATAAACAAATTTTATTGAAAGAAGGGAACAAACAAAGTTAAAATACACATTATTTTCAATGGTGGCAGTTCCAGAAACAATTTTTATCGAATTGACGCATAAAGCCAGGTCGCATTTGGAACAAACGACTTGGGTGTTACATTTCTTGCAATGTTTGCACCTTTTTTTGGCTTTTCTCTCCACCCTAACAAGAAATTGATCGCCAACATCTAACTGAACATCAGCAACTTGATGAGCAGCTCTTTTCCCAACATCAGATATCCCAGGCTGTAGTGATAAAGACTCATAGAGATTTGGAGCAGATAGTCTTCCCACAGACCGTATATTTTTGAAGAAAACAAGTCCAGTAGCTATTTTTTCATGCAAATCTGGAAGCTGTAAAAGCAATTCATTAATCGGACACATTGTTGGAAGCATTGACCTATAAAATTAATCAATTTGTAGAGACCATGGTAGAATAACCTAATCATATTACTGCTAGTCTTAGCTCAAATATGGCATCGACCCTGGAGACCACCAATGACATCTACTCCACCCATGCGATCATTGTATTCTCGAATAATTTGAGGGCAGATGAATTACTTATGCTTTCTATCAGACCGAGGAAACTTGGATTGTTGTTCACCATGATTGGTTCTTTTGAAAGGTTCAATACCTACATATGTATGTCGATGACGGGCGGACATATTTGTTATCCTTCACATCGACTCCAAAACCATGTCTGCTCTTTGTTAATTTCGCAGCTTACACAAAAGCAAATCATGATCAACAAGAAATATGCAAAAAACAAGTAAGAGAGATATATTCGGCTGGGCCGACTCTTATATACCCATCACCAAACTATACTTCAAAATAAAAATTTTAAATATTTTTAGGTAAACAAAATTTATTTTTTTTCCAGTTGTTTTTTCATTTTTTGGAAAAAAACATTTTTTCGAATTATTTGTTTTAAATTTTTTATGTAAAATTTTTATTTTTTTTAAAATTTAAAAAAATTTTTTTTGTAAATTAAATTTTTTTTTTTTTTTTAATATTTAGCGAAAAAAACTTCTGGTGAAAAAAAAAAATCTGGTTAAAATTTTTTTCCCGATTTTCATACATTGTAGGTCCAACTTACTACGGTCTTATATACATCGTTGCAAAGGTCTTTGAAATATCTATCATTAGATATCCATATTGTATATATTAATGACTTAGTAATCCAGATATAGGTAAAAAATCGATGTTGTCCTGGTTTTTTCCTTATATATCAGCCATTTGTGGACCGATTTTGCTGATTTTAAATAGCAAACTTCTCGAAAGCATGTTTGACAGAATTGTTGAAGATTCGGATCCCGAAGGTATCTGGGGTCTTCAGAAAATTGATTTCAACAGACAGACGAACAGACAGACAGACGGACATGGCTAAATCGACACCGCTATCTATAAGGATCCAGAATATATATACTTTATAGGTCGGAAAATTATATTGTGGAAATTACAAACGGAATGACAAATTTATATATACCCTTCTCACGAAGGTGAAGGGTATAAAAATTAGTACCTCTGTGCCCAGACCATAAATTCCTGTGGCTCGTAAATATACTAACAGCGGCTTTGTTTTGTAAAAGTTATCATAATACGAAATTAGGAATTTCCAAACATTTAAGGCAGCTCCAATGTCCGGTGTAACAGGTAAAATGATATTATCACCGGATCCATTGTAGATTTAAAAACGGTAGCCGAAACCGTTTGAATCACAAAGCACGAATAATTTGATCCCCCTTTTATGCGGCTTATTGGGCATGTATTTGCGGAGATGGTGTTTCGTCTTTGGAACATAAGTGGAATCAGCAACACTGATCGCTATCAATACTTTCATCTGTGCTGTCTGCAGAACTCTACAGAATCAATGAACTCGAGAAATTGTTCATCAGACATTTCCTCCAAATTGATATTTTTCCTATAAGGACGTTTAGTAATATCCATATTTAACACAATAGTAAAATAAAAGTATGCAAATAATAGGACCATAAGTGTTTTATGAACAAAAGGTGAAAACAACCAGCAAGACCGCCTTGAGAAGGCCTAGGGTAACATAGAGACGAGACGGAATTGTCAAAAACCTAAGTCTGTTGTCAAAAACCTATCTCTTGCAACAACAAAATACATGCTAGTCAATGTATTTTGTTGTTGTATCAGACATATGATTTGTTGTATTTTTGTTTGACAATACGGAGAGTCTCGTCTCTATGTATAATTCTCTATGGCCTTCACTATTTCGTTTTTAAATCAAAATTTTTATTTTTTTCACTTCAAATACATTATAAAACTAAAATATAAAATGTTTGAAATTGATAATTTTATTCTAAATGTTGATTTTTAGTTAATAGTTAAATTTGCGAAATAATTTTCGATGCTAATTTATTAACTTTTTGCACTTGATTGATCATAGCTGACGAACGACTTGTCAGAATATATTGGGAAGTGTTGTCTAAAAACAGTTTACGCTATTTTAAAGCGAAAAATTTTTTAATACAGCACTGGGGCCCAAAAATCGAAGACCGCCTTGAGGCGGTTTTACCGGTTAGAGAATTAAGTTGGCTTAGGATAGCTTATGCACATTATGGATGGGCCTAAACTATGTTCTTTCCATTGAACAATTAAAATTCCACTAGAAATTTAGCAACAATGTTAGGATTTATATCATAATCTTAAATGGTCTTTTTTGCACATGCTAATAAACATTTCCTCCCTTTTATATTGTTACTGTTTATTTTTGTTTGCAGATACATGTGGATTCTGGCTTTGACAGGCAAATTGTGTTCGGTGGTGTTTTTCTTTGCGGCTTGGTGGTTTTACATCCCACCCAAAGAAGTACCAAATGATGAGAATGTTAAGGCAAACAGTAACATAACAGTAGCAGCCATCAGTATCGTGGATGAAGATATTATGACGGTATCAAGTTAAACAGCTGATGATTTGGTGGATACGTACACAGTTAACATCATCCACATCTATATCAATTCTTTTGTACATCAACTTCAACACCACCACCACCACCAACATCCAATGTCTTCTCGTTCATTGCAATTCAACAAGTGTTTGGACATACACAGACACCATATTGCATGAGGCACGTGCAACACGTACATTTTTGTCGTACAGCTGTTTTCATTCATAAGAAAAATCACTAGATCTCATACACATGCGTAATATAATCACATGATATTTATTTATTTATTTGTTGTTTTTTCTCATATCGCCTGTATTTAATAGATGTAAATACATTATTATCTACATACGTAAGTGCATATGTACTTGAATGTATAAGTAGTACATATGTATGTATGTATGGGCAGTCTACTTATGTCCTTTGATATTTTATGTATGTATGCAGGTCTTTTATAACTGACATAAGAAAATATATATAGGTATTGTTTTGTATGTGTATAATTAATGTGTAGTTTTAGGTTTTATACTTACTATATACCCAGCAGTTCTAGGAGACTGTCCCGAACTACTGATTTTACCTATCATTTAGGGTGACAACTAAGGACTAAAATCGAAAAATTCTTAACATACATATATGTTAATAAAAAAGAAACCACTAAACTTACAGTTTTGATATCTTTTTATTTGATTGATATTAATATTACAATTTACAAAAAAAAAAAATAAAAAAATAAAAAAATATTTTTATAGTTCTAGTCAAAGTATACCAAGTAGTCCGACTCTCAATATTTTCAAATTACTCTCTCACATATATGGGTACCGTGTGAGTTCAGAGAAATGTAAACAAATGAAATGTTTTGAAATTTAAACTTTTAATTTTTGATAACATAACGATTTTTTACACATTATTGCTTTAACACATCTAATTCTAAATTTTTTTTTGAACACTTTTAGCACACTTTCATTGTTCAAAAGTTACTATTTTGCACAAATCAAGAAAAAAATATTTTTGGAATTTCTGACATGTAATTTTTTGTTATTGTAGAATTTAAACTATAGGACAGAGTTACAAATTTTGGTATTGAAAATTCATACAAAATTAAATTTAGAACGTATACCAACACATGTGTAATTTTGTTACTCACACATGTTTGGAGTTAAGTACTTTTTTACTAACACATACATAGAGTTAGGTACTGTTGCCAAAGAGTCGGACTACTTGTTATACTTTGGTTCTAGTGATGAAATTTTGAACCTTTTTTGGAAACCCTTCCATTAAGGTTTTTATAGTGCTTTCTGTCACTTTCTTCGAATAGATAGTCCATCTCCATTTAAAATCTGGCACAATTTTGGACATCTTTTTTGTGCTCTTCAATTCCCTTTTAACAAGAGCCCAAGGTCTTAGCTCCGGGCAGTTTAGAAGATTTGCCCCTCTTACCACATTATTGTTCTTGTACCACTCAAGTCATTGCTTACCATAGAGGCAGGATGCCGAATCAGGCCAAAAATAGGTAGACTCATTAAGAAGTCTTATGAATGGAAGGAAGCATTCTCTTTTGTAAACATTCCTTGATGTAAATTTCGGTATTTTCAGAGCCCTTTGTGACAAATTTTTGGCGTCTTTTGATGCAACTCAGCATATTGCTTGCCATGCCAAGAACTTTTTGGGTCCTAAACTTTTTTACAACATTCCTTCGAGCATCTGCAATATAAAGTATTGACTCGGAAGCTGCGAAAAATCTGCCAGAACATACGTTTCGTCATCCATTAGCAGGTACATTTTTTGTATTAAATTTGACTTCAATTTCCGTGCTCTGTCTTTGGTCTCTAAGTTTTTAGCAGCGTTCCTGTCAGGAAGTTCTTGAGCCTTGTATGTTTTTAAACCTGCATTGACTTATTGTACCAAACAGTCCGAGTACTGAGCTAACCGGACTGCTTTCCTACCTGATGTGTTGGGAACTGTTTTGAAAATGCTTTCTATTTGTTGGCTATATACACATTATGTAGACAATTACTTCTTCATGAACCAGGTTTTCTACCAGACAAGTTCTCCCGATACTGTTTAATAAGATTGGAATCAGTTGATGGCAGACCTTTGATTGTTTGGCCAACTTTTGTAGGACCAAGTTGGGTTTTGTTTAACAAATATTTAATAATTTTAGTACGCACGTTTTTCTCGTCACTCATTTTAATCAGATTAACAAATGAACATAATTGACATAATACATAATAAGCGACATGCTTTACAAAGGTATCTTGATAAAGAAAGAAGTTTTAAAGAAAAACGTGTGTTAAGAATTTTTCGATCTCAGTCCTTAGTTACATAACTAGCTACGTGATTAGTTATTTTAACAGGTGCATGTCCTAAACAGGAAATCAATTGACCCTTTTGGTTTACAATGAGACTGTATGATAGCTGGTCAAAAGTATTCAACGCATTGAATTCGCATACCGGTTAGATAGGGTCAGTTACGTTACCAACTACCTAACTGGTTACTTGATCAGCTACATAACTGATTACTTTAACATGTACGCATGTAAGTGGAAGCAATAGTCAGTTAAAAAGGCATCTCATATACTCTCCAATAGATTACTTCTTCTGGTGGCTAAAATAACTATTTTCTAAAGTGCAATACAAAATAAATGTTTACTAAGTACACTATAGGTTACTTAGAGACAATAAAGTGACAATTGACTTCATGCTAGGTTACATGGGATGTTAGTATACTTAAGCAAAAAGATAAAAATATACAGTATCAGAATTATATCAACACAATTTGTATAAAACCAGTTTGTACAAATTACTCATAAAACGTTTAAAGTAACTACACTCTAGATTACTTAGATACACTTAAGTGACAATTGACTTCATGCTAAATTACCTGGGATGTATGAAGTAACCAAATAACTTCTCTCTGCACTACACAGAGCCATACATGTCAAATGACCAAAAATATATCAATTTGAATTAGCCAAGCGATTAGACATTGGTGACAATTACTGTCTATACGGGATGCATTAACTACTTGCTTAACTGCTGGGTACCTATATTATGTATACATAGATATGTAATGTATGTTTATTTATGTGCATTTATATACTTAAATATTAATAAACAAAAACTAAAAAAAATATATCTAACTCTAATTAAGACATACTTGTACTTATTTACTACCAAAAACATTTGTCAAGAAATTCGTCCGTCTATAGGAGCTGTATGGTAAAAGAAGAAGAAAATAGGGATCTTATATTGCAGAATAATAAATCGACGCCTTCATACTAAACTATGCTTACTGGACTCACAATTTTGTCATTTCTACATGTTAAAATTTTATGTTCTTTAAGTATCTTTATCTGTTCGAAAGTTATAATCAAAAATGTATTTAGTATACACATGCAGATTTTAAAAACTTATATTCCAAAATGTAGTATGTATACTAAGCATACTTTAGTATGGAACTTTTTGAATTGTTTTGAATACTAAGTCAACATATGTTGCATTTTATGGAGGGGCATTTTTTTAAATCTTGTTTTCTAGCACAGGCACGCATCTAGCCAAAGAATTTGATGGGGGGTTTGGGGGGTGGTTGTGAATTTTCCTTCAAGTTAATTAGAAAGTTTATTGAAATTAAATTTGTATTCGATTTTATTTCATACTAGCGGACCCGGCGAACTTCGCCTCGTATCAATTTTAAGCCTTCAGACAAACACAAAATTTCATACAAAAAATCGATTTTCATTTTTACAATTTTCCGACTTTTCCGGAGGGATTTATCTTCCTTAAAACCTTCTCCTCGAAAAAACGAACAACTGACAAAAATTTTTACAGAAATCGGCCCAGCCGTTCTCATTTAATGAATTACTATACATTTTTTACACCATTTTTATATATATATGTAGATTTATAAATACATTCATATAAGTATTTTATGTTTACATGTATTTCATTCAAAACAATATTATTTATTTAAACAAATAAAGAACGGACGATAGATTTAAAAAAATAAAAAAAAGTTGAAGAGGTCTCCTCATCCAAAACATTTTTTTCATACAATTAAATACAGTATCGGCCATAAATAAAGCACCCCCTCAGTGAATTTTTTTCATATTAATTTTTTTTTTATAAAAATAAAGTTTTAAATTTTTATTATGTATTATTTTCAATTGTTAATATATTTACTATTGACAAAAAAAAAATACTTTTAAAGTTAATCTTTCTATAAGAGGTAACTTTAAATCAAAAGATATTTTAAGCTGAAAAGTAAAACGGACAAAACTAAAGCACCCCTTTATGGATATAATATAAAAACATTTTTAATTTATATTTTGTTGCAAATCCTTTGTTTTGGATGACACAAGCACATCTCTTAGGCATATAATATATTAATTTTTTTATGGTGTCTTGCGATATTCCTTCCCAGGCTATAATAACGGCTTGATATAAATCGTGAAAATTTCTGATCATTATTTTGGCAATTTTCACGATTTATTTTCATATTGTTACGAAATTGTACTTGAATTTAAATATTACTGTTTTAATGGCTGGTTTAAAGTTGTATAATGCCTCTCAACAGCAGTGCTTCTCAAACTTTAACAAATGTGTGGGTAGTATTAACATTGGTATATAACATACAACATTGAATAAAAGCTTTGAGTTGTGCATTGTTTGTAAGTAATGAAACACTAAATGATTAATGCCTAACATGGAAAGCTCTAGTATGCGAATATTCTAGTTTAAATATCATTGTAGAAATAGAGCTTTCTAGATGGTAATACAGTGTATATAAATTGGCCGTGAGAGCACCACAGATCAGTCTGATTTGAAGCATCGTTAAGTAAAGACATCAACTGCATTGCCAGTGTATACTTGTACGTTATAAAGTGTGTGTATTTCTGAGAATTTATATACGTGTATAAAGACACTGAGTGACTATTTAATTCTGCTGTTGTTGTACATTCTAAATAAATAAAGAGTTGTTACAATTTTAAACTACTAAAACTGATTTTATTTGCAATGAAAAGTATCCGGTTTATTAAAAGGAAAAGGAAACCCCGTTTTTAAAAAGGTAAAAACGTAACAATATTAACAAATTCCCACAAGTTCGCAATAGGATTGAAATCGGGAGATTGAGCAGGCCAATGAAGAACTTAAATCTTATTGCTCTGTATCCAAGTCTTACAAACTTTGGAGGTGTGCTTAGGATCGTTATCCAGTTGGAACCTCCCTATAAGTGGCATTTATTCACTGGCATAAGACAACATTACATCTTTCAATATATCACGGTACATGAACCGATCCATAATCCCATTAACTTTACGAATTGGCCCAATTTCTTGACCAGAAAAGCAACCCCAGGCCATTACATTGCCACCCTCTATGTTTAATTGTTCCTATGCAATACTTAGAATTCAGTATTTCTCCTTTTTGTCTGCGTACAAGCCTTATTCCAACAGAACTTTTTAATTTGCATTTGGATTCATCAGAGAACAGTACTGTCTTCCATTTTTGGACACTCCAATCGATGTGGGCTTTGGCAAACTCCAGTCTAGCTTTCTTGTTCTTAGCTGATATAAACGGTTTTTTTTTCTGGTCATCGGCTGAATAATCGTGCTGCTACTGTTCTTTTACGGATTGTTCTTTCGCTAACGCATAATCTTAAACTTGTTCTTACTTGACTAGCAGATACTGTATTATCTTTTTGCATTGCTCCTTTGATCAAGAAATCATCATATCGTGTGGTTTTATGAGGACGTCCTCCAGGATGCTCCGGTGATATACGACCATTCTGCAAAAACGTTGGAATCAGCCTGGAAATAACTGATCTGTTAATTGAATATTTTTTAAACAATTCATGCGGTGATAAGCCCTGAATGGCGGGCTTATCAATAACTTTAATTTTAAATTCACTGGAGTACTTGTTCCTTGCCATCGATTGTTTTTTCACAATAAACTGTATAAAACTTAAATTATACAGACTACGCCTTCCTTTATTTTTATCTTCAGGAATTTTTAAATGCATCAGTTGTGAGTCCCGTTAACTGACATTGCAAATATGCAGTTGCATAGTCCAATTTTTAAACATCTTATAATGGGGTGCTTTTGTTTTGTCCGTCGTGTTTAGTGTTTTGTATGTTTTATCATTTTAAATGAATTGTTCATACAATACATCCCAAAAAACCTTTTTTCTCAAAAAAATTATGATATGAAAAAATCCATTGAGGGGGTGCTTTAGTTATGGCCAATACTGTATATCACGCTGATAACAAATATGACAAACAGTCAGTTTTCGAGATATTTTCACTTTTAAGTCTTCACTTCACTAAAAGAATTATGAAATAAAACTTATATTCTACTAATTATAATCTACTGTAAATATTTAATATTTTCTATATATTTTAAACTTTATATATAAAGAATATTTACATTTTGTACTGTATTTGTGTAATAACTTACACAATATTTAAATAAAAAGTAAAGAAAAGTGTTTTATAAAATGATTCTATGGCTACCTTTGGATAAAATGTTTCAATAACTTTGTAAGGACATATTTCATCTTCGTGTTGAATACGCAGCATCGCTAGACCATTCAGCTTATCCTCGGACATTGTTGACCTTAGATATGTCTTTATTCGGCGAAGAATTGATAATGACCTTTGAGCTGTAGCATTACTCACAGGCATTGAAATAAATATTTTTAATATTTTATGGAGGTTGGGGTAAATCTCATTTTCACATACTTAAAATGCCTTTTAACTTTCACATGGGATATTTCTGCATTTTTCTATTTTTGTTGCCAATGAAAAATTTCATATAGAAATTTAGCTTTTAAAATTTGTTTTTGCGTTTTGAAAAATTTTCCAAATTCATCAATAATTTCATCAGCGACATTTCGTCAATTTATAAAAGTTTTATTATATTGTTACGTTTTTACCTTATAAAAACGTGGTTTATTTCCTTTAAATAAACCGGATACTTTTGATTGCAAATAAAAAGCCGTTTTAGTAGTTTAAAATTGTAACAACTCTTTATTTATTTAAAATCTACAACAACAACAGTTCAAATAGTCACTCAGTGTCTTTATCAATTTGCAGAAATGCACACACACTCTATAACGTACAAGCTCAAATGAACACGACAGTTGATGTTAACTCTAACAGCGCCAATGATCAACTCCGTCACGACTGCCAGCTCTGCCACTATTTATACAAGCGCCATCTATCGGAAATCTTCTACAATGCTTTTTGAAATATAAAAATCTGAGTTATAGGCATTTCCAAATTGAAATTTTAAAATTTTGCCATACCTTGATCCGCTTTTTTAAAATATAGGGCCTACTTTTGAACCGATGGAACTCGAATTTGTATCGTTAGTTAGAAAACTAAATTACCAATAACATACAAAAGATTTCAGGGCAATATTAATTATGGATCCAAAAACAAACGATTTTCAATTTAAAAATTAAAAAAATAGTAGATTTTTGCAGTTTTTTTGACGAAAAGGTGACTATTTTTTTATTAAAAAATAAAACTTTATTTAAGAACATATAACAATTTTATGTTTTTTTGTAAGATATCTTTATGGAAAGCATTTTGGTATAAAAAACATGTCATAGTTTTCGAATATGTCGTCCCTACGCCCTTTGGAATTTGACCTATTTTATATAAAAATTTCAATTTGGACCACATGTTCTAAAATCCCCAAGCTGGGATCAGAAAATTGAAAGCAGTTGTGGACCCTAGGGGCAAAATAGTAAAAAATATAATTTTTGGGATTTTCGCTCCAACTTTTAGGAATTGCGGGATTCCATTTCACCTTAAAGTGCCAAAAAGAAGAAATTTCGGTTAATTGGTTAATCGACAAAAATTAATCGGTTTATTTGTTATTTGAAAATCGGAAATTATAAATTATTCAAACAGTTAACCGAACAAAATTAATCGATTAACCGATTAACGGTTAATCGATTGAATACCCTAGTACATAGTATATACTACATACATAGAATGTTTTAGTTTGGAAAGAGAAGTTTCTACCGATGGAAATCTTGATAAACATCATGTATGTTGAAGCAGCCATTACAGTCCGTTAAATTCATGTTGACAATGGAATTTCGTAACAATATATTAATTTTTGATATTGACTGATATAGTTATGGAGTTTTAATTTAATTTTTGGTTTTATTTTCTCAGCCATTGCAAGATAGTTACATATTTTTTTCGATTCTGTCACTATTATCATTTGTGGTTGGGTTGCCACAGTACTCCTCCCTGTGTGGAGACTCCAAGCACACATTGATGTTAGCACCGAATCGTCTCTAATAAATACAAATTTACAACATTTCACATAAGGATGCATTAAGACTTTGTTTTTATTGTGCCATGACGAATAGTCTGGTCGTAAATTTTCCATAGTATGTCGGAGTTGTTTTACAAACCTCAGATTCATAAGAGTTTTCAACTAAAAGTTCAGGCCCGAGTGACTATTTCTTGTTTCCAAACCTGAAGAAAAATCTCGGCGGTAAGAGATTTGACTCCAACGATGAAATCAACTCACAAAGAAATATCTATTTTGATGACCTCGACAAATCTTATTTTTTGGAAGAGATACAAAAATTGGAGAAACGTTGGACAAAGTTCATATAGCTCAAAATATTTTTTTATCCAAAAAGCAGTGTCTCATTTAAAAAGGCACGGACTTTTAAACCCACAAGATAGTCTCCTTTGAGATCTATGCACTTTGGCCAACGTTTATCCAATTTTTTTATCTCTTCCAAAAAATAAGATTTGTCGAGGTCATCAAAATAGATATTTTTTTGTGAGATGATTTCATCGTTGGAGTCGAATCTCTTTCCGCCGAGACATTTCTTCAGGTTTGGAAACTAGAAATAGTCACTCGGTTCTAAATCCGGAGAATTTCTTAGTCTAATTCATGGATTTTTGCCATGGAAACTGCGCATGTGTGTACCCGATTGTGAGCAAACGCGGCAGCCATCTTGCGGAAAAATTTCTCGTACCACTCGAAATTTAAACCTGACTGGGCCATGTGAGATTCCAAAATCACACGCACTTTCAATCTACTATCGGCCAACACCATATCGTGATTTTTTTCAATTGTTTCAGGTGTAGAGACCTCAACTGGGCGCCCAGAACGTTCGGCATCTTTCATGCTATTACGACAACAGCGAAATTCAGTAATCCACTTTTTTTAGCATTGAAACTGAAGGTGCAGAGTTCCCATAGTTTTTATCAAGCATAGCCTTTATTTGAGTGATTTGAGCAGACGAAATTCACATTTTTCCAATTTCTCCTCAAGTAGTCTGCTATCAATGGTTCTCAAGCACAAACTAAATCACACAGCTTGTTCAGGAGTCAACAGACAGATGCCTCTTGAAAGAAGCAGTGACTCTCCCTCGTATATCACAGGATCAGAGTTGATTTTGCCCTTGAAGGGAAGTGCAGCAGAAGTATTGGAATGAAACGCTACAGTTTAAATATGCGGTGTGTGCCACACTAAAGCCATCGCACAGTGGGGGAACTGAAAAAAAAGTGGAAATAAATCTGTAACTTCTAAACGGATAGCCCGATTTTAATAAAATTTTCCATGGATATAGAGGAGGTGTTGATAAGTTTAAGTTTTGAATTTGATTCGATTTAAAAGTTTATATATAATATAATAATGTACTAGAAGATATCTACAAAAAACCATTGCTATAGAGATATATTATCTCTTATAGTTTAAAATACTATGAATATTCTTTAGAAAGAATTATTTAAAAACCTCTACTGAGTCAAAAGTTATGTGCATTTAAATTGTTTTTTCATTAGTCAAATTTATATAAACACATTTGATCAATTTACAAGGTCTCTTATCAATCATATTTTCATAATGTCCTAATATAACACGACTCGGCGGCACAGCTTAACCGACTCTTAGGCATTCGGCGTTGGTCTCTGCTGGTTCGTTACAATAACACAATAAACATAGCATAGAAAGTAGTATTATTTTAGGACATTTTTTGCTTGAAAATCAATAAAAACCATTGTGAAATATTAGGACATTATGACAATATGACATGATAAGAGACCATGTGAATTGACCAATTATTTATTTTGTTTTTATTTTCTGTATAACTACACAGAGAAAACAGATTCGTAGTAGCAACCGAATTTCTTACCAATCGAATGCTTCCACCTTACTTAGTGACCGAATTTTACAGTTGTGGCTGCAAAAAATGCACATAAATTTTGACTCAGTAAAGGTTTTTAAACAATTTTATCTTAAGAATATTAATAAATTTGTTGTTAATTCATAAAAAAGAATTTAAAGTAAATTGGGATAGATTTGCATCCTTTAATAACAAAAAAGCTACATAAGTTAGGTAAAAGACCTGAATTTAAAATTCTCAAATGTGAATATCTCGTAAACTATAGGAGATAAAATTTATAGCTATGTTTTTAGTAGCTCACTTCTTGTAGATTCTACACACATATAAAAATCTTTCAAATAGGATCGAGAACAATAATTTGGCCTTGATGATACATACGCCCACCTTCAAAACTTAAACTTAGCTACACCTCCTTTATAGCTCGGACTATCGGCCTAGAAGTTACAGATATATGTATTTCCACTTTTTTTAATGCAGAAATTAATAGACTCCTTCTCGAAAAAAAGGAGATGTAGAAGAGATTGGCAACACAACAGATCTCCTGCTGCTAAGCAGAGGCTGTCCACTGCAAGTAAGAAACTAAAAAGAGCCCTTCAGTCTGAAGAGGATCGCAGAAATCGGAACTATATTGAAAGTTTAACCAGTACTAAGCACTCAAACTTCTCCCTTTGGATGGCAGCTAAGAACATTAAGCCACCGGTAGAGGGTCAAAGTTCGATAAGAAAATCTGACGGTACCTGGGCACGTAGTGCAAAGGATAAAGCCGTAGTTTTCCCTGAACATTTAAGTGATGTATTCCAACCAAACCACCCAACAAATAATTTTGTATTAGGGGATTTACCCGTTCACATAGAAACAGACTCCGAACTAATCAATGTTAGTATAGAAGATGTTCAGAAGATCATAAAGGACTATCTTAAACTAAAACAATCTCCAGGTTATGATTTAATTACATCTTCCATGATTGTGGCAATTATTGTGCTAACAGTATTATTCAATGCGATCTTGTCTCTAGGAGTTTTTCCGAATGATTGGAAAATCTCCCAAATTATAATGATACCCAAGTCAGGAAAGGATTTGAGATTGGCATCATCCTACAGACCTACTAGCTTATTGCCTTGTTTGTCTAAACTATTTGAGAGAATAATCCAAGGGAAAATTCTAACATTCTTAAATAGCCAAAACATTCTTCCAGATCATCAATTCTAATTCCGTAAGCAACACGGAACAATTGAGCAAGTTAACCGGCTAACTGGAGAGGTACGAAAATCTTTCGAACTAAAAAAGTACTGTTCGGCAATATTTCTAGATGTTGCCCAGGATTTTGACAAGGTTTGGCATAAAGGTCTAATACACAAGATTAAACGCCTACTGCCTTCTCTAGTACACACAAAATACTAGAGTCTTACCTATCGGATCCCTTGTTTGGGATAAAATGCGGCGATTATGTGACAAGCGACTATGCGATCAATGCTGGTGTACCCCAGGGAAGTGTTCTAGGACCAACACTGTACCTATTATACACCTCTGATTTGCCCGAGTCTGAAGAATTAACCATTTCCACCTTTGCAGACGACACTGCAATTCTTAGTTCTCATGTGGTCTTAAATGTAGCATCTACAAACCTTGATAATTATCTCAGGCACGTAGAGACGTGGTTAAAAAATTGGAGAATAGAAGTAAATGAAATCAAAAGCAAGCACATAACGTTTTCACTTAGGAGAGGAAGTTGTCCACCAGCGACACTAAACAGTGTGAACATCCCACAGTTTGATCACGTTACATACCTTGGCATTCATTTAGATAGACGTCTTACTTGGCGTCGGCACATAGAAGCCAAGCGGCTCCACATGAAACTAAAAGCTTCTAATTTATACTGGCTAATCCGCCATCAATCCAAATTAAGCCTTAACTGCAAAGTCTTCCTGTATAAGACAGTCTTAAAACCAATTTGGACATACGAAATACAACTATGGGGAACAGCAAGCACTATCCAAAATTCTTAGAACCATGACGTAAGAAATGAGAACATCCACAGAGACTTAGAAGTGCCATTGGTCAAGGACGAATTTAGAAAAACTAGTGAAGCTTATTTGTTAAAATTACATCATCATCCGAACCCGTTCGCAAGGCTACTTACAGTAACTCAAGACAGATCAAGGCTGCGTAGAGCTTAATTTATCAACATTGTTGATACCACGCTGTTTTTAATGTTGCTTATAAGTATGATAACATTTGTGGAAATGGAACATTCGAGTTTTTCCCTTAGATGACACTGTATATATAAATAGTAACAATTAAAAAAAAAAAATCTAAAATTGTTTCAATTATAAAATTAAAAATCGATTATTTAAAAATATATTGCTTCGAAATTTAAGTACGTATCATTGACAACTTTATTGTTAAACTAACAAACTAAATTTGAGGAAAATCGGTCGAAAATTTTGTCTGATAATTTAGAAAAACCGGACCAAGGTACATATTGATAAATTTTAAAATTTTATTATCCATTATCAATAACCATTAACATTAAAGATCTAGTCCAGAGCTTTCACAATATATTAAAATCTTTAAAATCGAATGATAAACAAAAAAAAAAAAAAAAAAATTACTTGTCGAAGGTAACCCCATAGCGCCGCCATTGAGGGGTATAGGAAGTCCATCGTCAAAACATAAACTGGAATACGCTTTCGCAACGCTGTGTACCAGCCGTTTAGAAACGACATATTTATATTCAAAATATTTTGATTCTGCCCCACTGTGCATTGTACAAAAGGAAAGGACAAATATGTAAAACATAACTGTAAATAGAAAATAGTCAAGGACAACAAATTCACTGCAGGAAATGTAATCGCTTTGATTTTGGCGAAGTTATGCATTACATTGTAGTTAGCTTATAGTTAATTCATAAAAGTTGACTTTTCGTATCCGACTACATAATTTTTTGCAGGGTCGCAATGAAGTTAAAATAGATTTTAATTGTGTGTGGATTCCGTCTGTTTTTTAAACTGTCAAAACTTCATATAAAAATACAACAGCATACCGGTCCGCAGGTGAGTGTGCGCGTAATGTTTTATTTCTAGTCTGATTTCAATAATTTTTTTAAAGGAGGTATAGTTGAGTTTCAATTTTGAATTTGGTCTTTAAACACCAAGAGGTACACTCAAAAAAGTTTTACATTAACTGATTGTAGTTTATTCAAAAAGTTTTCTGTTAAGTTAAAAAACAATGAAAAAATAGTTATTTTGTGAAGAAATAAGTTTTTGAAATTTTTTTTTACACGTTATTTAAAAGACAAACTACAAAAAAAAAAAAATCGTTTCCGGTGCCTCTCTGATTCCCAAGCACTTCCTTCAAAATATCCGAAAGTACAACTCATATCGTAAACAACGTCGGTGTTATGCCTACCATTAAAGTTCAAGGCCAAATGAACCACAGAATTGGATCATTGCTCCCGCTCCCGCTCACAAAGATGATGCGAAGTTCTTTAAAATTTATTTCACTGAAAATTAAACTACAGAAGCCGAACGCTATCGACGAACATGCTAGTGCATTTGCAGCAAGACCCTTCTCCCGAAACATTCTCAAAACAATTATTGGACATCGGATATGGAAAAATTCGAACTTCGCCGAATACCTTGTCGACAAGGTATTTCCAAGTCTTACAACCAACTACAAAAATTCGGATTGACTGTGGGGACGTGCAATTTTGGCACCAAAAAATTATGATATCAACAAGCTCAATTAGCAAATTCAATTGAAACTGCTTGGCGAAACACTGAAATACAAATCGATTGACACAGTAATGAACAAAGAACAAACCGTCAATTATCCTACTGAATTTATAAGTTCATTGGAACCAGCCGGAATGCCACCACATGTGCATATTAACATTGAAGGCTGGATCACCGATAATGCTTCTCCGCAACTTAAACGCGCTAAAATTAATGCAACGAAACAAGATTGACCATCAAAAAATGTTCACCAAATTTAATTGAGGCAACAATCATCGGTGTCAGATTCAAATGCGGAGACGTACTGATTCCACGCATACCGTTGATTTCCAACGACTTACCATTTCAATTCAAGCGCCTCCAGTTCCCGTTTCATCTTGCCTTTGCTATAACTACTTATTAACAAAGCACATGGCCAATCGTTGACTATTGCTGGCTTACATTTGGAAAATTCATGTTTTTCACACGGTCAATTGTATGTGGCTTGCTCCAGAGTTGGCATACCATGATAGCATGACACTGTACTTATAGATATCTGCTATAACTTTGTCATATAATCTCCTCATCCGCCGTCATGTGGCTACAGATAATAAGTGTTTCGGGTGCGAAGTCAGGTCGGGGAGTCCGTGCTTTAGTTTTGTCCGACACTGTACATTAAAATCGAGATCGATAGCCAATATAAACCGATATTTTCTAAGGGCCAGCAACGCTGACCTGGTTCAGCTGGTTGTTTAATAAATTTAAACAGCCATTAATTTCGCAGTTTTCAAAAATAATTATCGAAAAGGTTACATTATTCAACAGAAGCAATTAAGGTAATATAGTTCAAGAGGTAACAATTTTTAACAAACAAAATATTGTCTGTTTTTGTTAAATGAACTCGCAATATTTAAAAAAACTTCAGTACCGCAATTCTGTATTTTTTAAAATTTAACTACCAACATCGTAAAGTAACGAAAAATTTCTGTTGTTTTTACAACTATTCTATTCTCTAATTAAAGTTAACGAATATTTTCGTTAGAATATTTTAACGACGGCTTACGTAGGTTGTTCTTAGATACTTCACCCATTGCTTCAATAAACGGCTAACAGAAGACTGACTTAGGGAAATGCCCCACTGTTCTCCCACAGCCCTTTGAAAACAACCCGTTGCATTAAAGCGAGTTGTGGATAGAATAAAAAAAAAAAAATTAAGAAAAGATAAAATCACTGTTTATTGTTGGTGTTTTGTTTAAGCTTTGATATTTTTACAAATAAAGCTTGAGTGTCTGTAATTCTCATTCACTCTATCGTTTTATTTGTATAATATCTTTAGTTTTTCTAAAGCCTTTTGGGAAAAGGTTTCCTGATGATCTGGCCTAAGCAACCAGTGAAATGCGCATAGGAACTAGCTTATCCCCCAACAATAAATTTCAGTGAATTTATCAAATAAAAAATTGGGAATTTAGCATAAGAAGCTCTTACTAAAATATTAATTTTGTATTCCCGAATAACTTTTTAATGAAAAATTATCTTGCTTATTGATAACCTTGAAGATAAACTCCTAAGCGGTATCTCGGGAACTATTTGAGATATTGTTACTAAATTTCACATGGTTGCAGCTGAGGTGCTGAACAACTGCATAAAATATATGAAAAAATGTAATGTAAATTTTCCAAAGGGGGCAAGGTTTGTGGAACTTTTGAGGAGTAAATGAAGGCTCTTTATTTATTTGATATTGATGAAATCCACAGGACTTGTAGATTGATATTTTAGTAAAATTAAATAATTTTATAAATTTTTGGGACGTCATTTACTTGAAAAACTAAAAAAATTATAATATGGTGATTTTCCATGAAGAAAAATATAAAATTTGAATTAATGTAAAATTTTAACGGTTAAAGATATCATAACAAAATTTGGAAATAATATGGGCTAAAATATTCTTAAATCAATGGGATTACTTATTTTGACATTTTTTATTTTCAAATACCGAAATTCCTAAGCCGGAGAAAATGTGTTATAAAAACTGAATTTTTTTTAGAAAAGTGCATACTGTGACGTTATTTACCGTTTGATAGTATAAAAACTATATAGATATTTAAGCATATAAGGTTATACAAATATGAAGCTTTTTCGAGGATCGGTGCTTTGCCTTTTTAAAATTTTTTACACAATTTTTTTTTTAAATTGTCCAAGTTTGGATAGGTCTGGAGGGTGTTGTGTCCGCTTAAGTGAAATTTACCTTCCACGCTTTTGCATTAAATTTTCTTTCCGGATCATATAAAAACTGTATATAGTCCGGAAGAAAAATTTGTTTTACAAAAGAAGAAATATATGGCCCTTTTTGGGAAAAAAACTAAAAAAATGCAGCACTTTTTACATGTTCCAACTTTGGATGCGTTTAACTTTTTATAGGGACAAGATAATTGTTAGAAAGATTTTTTATTTTATTTAGAATGTTATCACCAATATAGGTGATATTTAAAAAAAATCGAGCAAAATAAAAAAAATAAATAAATAAACCTAAATATCTCTTCAACTAATAGAGATAACCTACACATGTAAGCGCATTTTTTGTAGATCTTTTTAAGCACTATTTATGTTTTCAATTTCAGCTCATTCTGATCATAAATGGAATTTCGGAGATTTTTTTAAAAAAAATTGAGACCCGAGGTGATCAACTTTGAGGAGTAACGCACTAGCCCCCATTAGGGCTAGGAAGCTCAACAACTGCAAATCAACTCGAAATAGAAATTTAGTAACAATATCTCAAATAGTTCCCGAGATACCGAGTTATAACAAAAAAAAAAAAACGTTTCTAAACCACTGTGCGGTGTTGAATTGAATCAATAATGTCATGCACTTTATTTTTATTTATTCTGAAGCAATACAAATTGTCACTTCGTTCTTGGGCGCGATTTTGATTTTGATGAAAATGCTCTTCCAAAAACATACCAATGTATTCAAATGCCTACTTTTACTATATGGAAAATTAATACAACATTCGTTGGATTAAAATATTTCCTTTTTATTTTATATTCCTTTTTGTATGTATTACAAGAAATCAAGTGATTTTGTAGACATTGATATAATAATTTCCCGCATTAAACATCGCACAGTGGGGCAGAATCAAAAGTTTTTTGGAAATAAATCTGGGATTTCTAAAAGGCTAATCCGATCGGGATAAATTTTGACGTGGGCGTAGCCAAGCAGTATTCAAGTTGACCATACAAATGCTCAAGGCGCGACGCTATGGGGGCTCAAAAAACACGTGCCATTTTTTTCCATCAGATTTCAAACATTTTTATATTTTTAGAAAGCGCTCGGCTAGGTCTTGAAAAAACATTCTTCCGCGTGCTATTTATCTCTTACAATTTCCAAGTTATAGGCATTTAAAAATTGAAATTTGAAATCGGATGGAAAACAAAAAAAAAAAATGGCACGTGTTTAAAAATTTTACATGTCGAAGGTACCCTATTTTGAGCCCCCATAGCGTCGCCCCTGGAGCATTTGTAGTAACTTAATCTCGAATACACCTTGGGTACGCCCACGTATAATTTTATCCAGATCGGACTAGCCATTTAGAAATGCCATATTTATTTGAATGCCATGTACATATAAAATGCTATAAATTTTGCTGATTATTGGTCAAATAAATAGTCAGCAATATTCCGCGTTCTGGAGCAGTGTAGCGTAACATTGTTTATTAACGTGTATTTCGCATGTGTTTACTACACAAATGTCAAAACAGAACTGACATTAGGGGCCTAGCAAAATTTATAGCATTTTCTGATAGGAGGATTACTTTTGCGCCACCTGTTACATTGTTAACCTGTTTTTGTATCCACCAACAAAAAATATGGGACGTATATTGGTTTTATCTTTCCGTTTGTAACACATCGAAATATTAATCGCAGAGCCACAAAAGTATATAGTACATATCGTCACCTAAAATGCAAAATGATATTCTAAGACGATCTAGCTATATAGTCCGTCCGTGGCTAGTGGAAAAGAAATTGTGTCTTCTTTTAAAAAATGTATAGATGTATAGTCCTAAGTGATTAAAATATTAGGGGATATTTGTTTTATCATTTTTGAATAAAATCAAAAGCTGTGGACAGATTTTAATAATTAAGAAAACTTTTACAGAAAATAAGTGCTAAATTCGACCACAGTGTAATAATAATAAATTTTGTCAATAAAATTAAAAATATTTAAAAAAATTTATTTTTGTATGAAGTATTAATATGCATTTAATGGCTGCTGGCAACTAGGGTTTTTAATTTCGCGACTTTTTATGATTCCTGGGAATCGGTAATTTCCCGAAATATATAATGATAATTTAAATTTTGAAAATTATAGTTAAATTTCATACAAAAACTTAATCATTATATATCAGAGCTTGGAATTAATTAATTTCAAAATTTCTTTTAAACAATTTAAAAACTTTTTATTTTTATATGTATTGGGTATGTATTTATAAATACCAATAAGGCAAACAAAAATGTCAAGAAAATATAAAATAAAAACAAGTAAGAGAGCTATATTCGGCTGTGTCGAATCTTATATACCCTTCACCAAATTGTACTTTAAAATAAAATTAAAAAAAGAAATTTTTTTTTTTTAAATTTAAAAAAAAAAAATTTTTAAATTATTTTTAAAAGTTTTTTCCAATTAAAAAAAATTTTTTTTTTAATTTATTAGTAAAAAAAAATTTTGTCAAAAGAATGTTTTTTGTGAAAAAACAAAATTCGGGTTAAAATATATTTTCCCGATTTTGACCCATTGTAGGTCCAACTTTGTATAGCCTTATATACATCGTTTCAATGGACTTTGAAATATCTATCATTAGATATCCATATTGTCTATATTTATGACTTAGTAATCGAGATATAGATAAAAAAAATAGGCCAAAAATAGAGGTTGTATCGGATTTTTGCTCATATCTCCGTTATTTATGGACGGATTTTGCTGATTTTAAATAGGAATTATTGAGGATTTGGATCCCGAAGATATCTGGGATCTTCAGAAAATTGATTTCAACAGACAGACGGACACAAAGAAAGAAAGGAAGAAAGACAGACAGACGGACATGGCTAAATCGACTCCGCTATCTATAAGGATTCAGAATATATATACTTTATAGGGTCAGAAAATTATATTGTGGAAATCACAAACGGAATGACAAATTTATATATACCCTTCTCACGAAGGTAAAGGGTATAAATATATCATTTTAGCATTTAGAATAAAATCAGCAGCATGGCGATTTTATTATCGTTTTTATAAGAAATTATGATAGCGAAAACGATATTATAATTGCCTGGAAAAACGATATTATAAGGAAAGGTACAATTTAGTCTGGAAAAACTATCGTTTATGAGACGCAAAGGATATCATATATGATAGTTTATATCATCTATATGATATCGTTTCGATATCGTTTTAATATGGTTTGGTTTATTGGGTAGATTTGGTGACTGTATATATAAGGCTCACATCCGGATTCATTAGAACAGAACAGAAATATACTTTTGAAGTTTGACTAAATATATTTGTTTACCTTTTTTATACTCTTTTACTTCACTTGTGGTGAATAAGGAAAATGTTGAGCCAATCGGTAATGTTAACCAGTTATTAAGTATACAAATTGTTAAGTAGTACATTTTATTCCTATTATAAAATTATAGACTCTGTTAAAATGGTATTTTTCGTAAGTTATTTCAATTATAAATTGCTGAATTAGATAACATTTTTATACATTTGAAATAAAATATCTTCTGCGTTAACTAGTTTTTCTAACAATATATAAAATACACTATATGTA
This sequence comes from Calliphora vomitoria, assembly GCA_942486065.2. NCBI lineage: Eukaryota > Metazoa > Arthropoda > Insecta > Diptera > Calliphoridae > Calliphora > Calliphora vomitoria. The sequence goes on along the minus strand of OW818030.2, from coordinate 48,471,602 downwards.
CTACTATATTTTAAAAAAACTTTTATTTTTTTTTAAAGTGGTTTTATTGAAGAAAGTATATAATTTTTATATAGTCCAAAAAGTGTATTGTATCAATCCATAATGTGGCATGCATATTACCATACAAAAAATTAGCTTTCGAAACATTTAAAAAAATTACTTTTTTCCGGTTAGATTGAGCATTTGGACCACTGTCGATGTTATTAACATTGTTTATATTGCGGACAGGAGGTAAATTTTGGGGTGTTTATGACAGCGTGTTTCGTTTAACTATGGACAGATTTCATTCATGGGAAGATTAATTCAGAAGTTCTTTGGGGGAAACATATTGGATTCTCGTAATATAAGGGGTATGTGTGTGTATGTACTATTTTGAAAATAATGAAATTAGAATTTGAAGTTTTGATTGGTTATTTAAAATTTCATTAATTTGACAAATAATTTTGTCAAAATTTCACTCTGTATTTTGAACAGTTAACATTATTTACTGAAGTGCAGAGTGGAGTGACTCTGCCATAATAAAAACTCTGCGATATTTTAAAAATAAGAGCTGCCCAAAAATAACTAAAGATAGCTCTGGATATATGTTTTATCAATTATATTTTTCGATGCACTAAACCGAAATGTCAATTTTGTTCCTCTGTGTAATTCATGAAATTACTAGAAGATGGCACTGTGTATATAAATAGTAACAGAGAGTTACAGGGGGTCATTATATGGTTCCTTATATGTGTATGGATCCTTTTTCATCGGCCAAAACTCTGTATAAAAGGTTCCACTAAAACCGGTTTTTAAAGAACATGTTCCACTAGAATCGGTTGTTTTTGGAAAAAAAATTACGATTTTTAAAAGTTTATTTTGTTTTTTATTTCAATAACATTAAGAACAAACATTTTTATTTTTTATAATAACAAAAATTTGTTAATGTTTATTTTATTTTTCACTTAAGTAACAATAAAAGAAAATTATAACTATTATTCATTCGGTTGGAAAATAGCCTGCAAATATTCGATATTTAGTTCTAAATTATTTCTGTCCTTTAGCAGCCCTTTTGCTTCCTCATCTAAGTCTCGATGTTCTACTTCCCATTGTCTTCGAATGCTAGTGATGAGAGCATCTGACGTTGCCACTAATATAAGTACTTAAGTGTTAAATATATGTATCTTCATTTGTAGAATTTCGTGATGTTTTTCTGGTATTGTGCTAATTCCTATTTTCCTGGGCTTCCACTGATAGATCTCCAAGTGGTACTAAATGATGCTTAATGACATCTTCTTTATGATAAAGGATTTTGTGAACAGTTGCAGACATATTTCTCCATGGATATTTGGTTTTATATATTCGTGCAGTTTCCTTCGCATAATTACCAAATTTTCTAGCATAAATTTGTTCCTTGCACAAAAGAACATCGACAATTGTTTTAAATCTTGAAATAAGTTTTATAGCAGCACCTGTTATTTTAGATGCTCTTTCGGGATATGAAAAGAATATTCTTGTGGTTGATCTATTATCAACCCATATTTGAGAAATTCGTACTGAACATGTTTCTTTTTTAAACTTCTTAAATCCTTGTTGGTGTCGTTGTTTCTTATTGATCCTGTAGGTCCAAAATGCAATTCATAACTGATTTTTAGTATGTGTTCCATGAATCGTATTCTTGTATGTAGCGGTGATAATCGAATGACACCATGAACATGTCTGTGTCTGAAGTATTTTCACTTACATATTGCTTGTATTGTTTTTGTCCAGAAGAACCATCACATCCCCATTTGCAAAAGAGAGTTAACTTGCAGATTCCATAGTTCTTCAAATCATTTCCTTTAAATGACAGTAGCAAGCGATTAAGTAGTAGATTAAGTAGATCTTAAAGTAGTACCTCTTCCGAAATCAATGTGATTGTAATAGTGTCCACTGGTGGCAAACAATTCATATTAGCAGCAGTTATATGATGATATGATTGATAGAGATTTGAGCCTTTTTCAATCGCACGCAATCTGAACTGATTATATTGCTGTTTTGTTAACTTCAGATCCAAAAATAATGCTAATGCTTCTTCACTTGAGAACTGTTTTTCATAGCTTGGCGTTGGAATACTTTTAAGAATCCGTTTTGTTCTCAATGGACTAGCGTTAAAAACTTTTTGAATGATGTCGACTTTTGTGAGTAGTTTTTGTGATCGAAATTGAAATTGGTGGTCTGCCAAAATTGTTTTGGTTTGTACTTTCTGAAGATACCTGCATAGTAAGTTCGGCCTTTAACCAGTTTTCAAATATGGTATAAAATCTTTGTTTGCTGAATGGATATAAGATTGTTTTTTTAACGTAACTTAGAACATCTTCCCTCTTTTGGTTTTTAAAATATTCTTCGGATAATTATTTATAGCTGAGGCTCTCCATGTTTTATAAACATTTTAAAATTTGATTGTTATTGCTTAGTTTCAATGTGTTTACTATTGAATGGCATTAACATTTTTGAAATCGGAGTTAACAAAAGGTTTGACTTTTGATCGATGAAATTGAGATCTGAGCCACCGTGCGGCGTGACATTGGATCTTATGAATTTGAGAATAAAGAAGAAATAGAGGTCTGTATCTGTTTAATAACAAGCAGCATAGATTTAAGCACAATGTTTGCGGCTATGTCGAAAAAAATGGAAATAAAATTCAAAGAAGCCAACGAATCTTCTAGAACCAGCAACGAAAAACTTCTTGCTGAAGTTCAAGTCAACAACGAGAAACTGGAATCAAAATTGGAAGAAAATTCTAGAGCCAACAACGAGAAACTTCTTGCTGAAGTTAAAAAAGTCAAGGAAGAATTTCAAGAAATTTGTTGAGCCACAAACGAGAAACTTTAGGAAATTTCTGAAGTTATAAACATCAGAGTTAATAGCCTTGAAATGCAAGTCAGCAACTTTGACGAAAAACAGCAGGATCTAGAAATATTTCCAGAAAGCTCTAGTTAAACACAGTCCCCTACTTTGATGGCAGCACACCTTTTGGTATTTTTAAATTCCAGTTTGATGCAATTGCCAAGATAAACTTATAAAACAATATAAAAAAAGCTATATAATCTTTATTGGCCATGAAAGGAAACGCTGCAATAGTTCTTGAAAGCGTACCAATTACACATTAACATAAGTGCGATGGAGAACACATGAAAGAAATATACCGAATGGAGTTGCGTTGTAGAGTCCAGAAAGCCAATGAGATGCTACGAGAATTTGCGATGAAAATATAACGTTTGATACAGTTAATTATCCAGGCGACAACCAACCGTTCATAGATCAATTCAAGATAGAGGCATTTGTGAATGGCATTCGTGATCCGGTTCGTGTTAACTCGTGGTTTAACTTAGAATTGACACCCTGGATACATTAGCTTGAACAATATGGTTAACCACATTGGACTAGCAAAGGGGTTATTGGCAAGTAGAGATTTCGGAAAAAGACAAAGAGAAAACAGCATTTAGCGCGAGTGATGGGTTGTGGCAGTTTAATGTGATGCCATTTGGACTCTGCAATTCTCCAACCACATTCACTTGAAGACATGTTTGGTTTACATCGATGACATAATTGTCATGGACAAGACTGTCCGTAAACGAATATCAGAGGCTGGACTCAAAGTTAGTGTAAAGAAATGTACATTATTCCAGAAAGGAGTTAAGTATTTGAGGCATCGCTTAACAGACGGAATATCCACAGATGAGTATGAAATACGAGCTGTAAAGGAATGGCCTTGTCCAAAAATCTTCACGAATTGTGCAGTTTTCTAGGCCTTTGCACGTACTACCCAAGAAGTTTCAGAAATCACGGCACCAATTTTGGCATATCCCATCTCTGGAGCGAAGTTTGTGCTAGATAGCCATGCGAGTGGATACGCAATAGGTGTGCTTTCACGGGTGATCAATGGGACGCAAAAAGTCATAGGATACTACAGCCGAATACTTTCGAAGCCTGAGAGAAACTACTGTGTAACTCGACGTGAACTCCTGGCAGTATTAGAGTGTGTGAAGCATTATCACAAGTATAGTATGGTCAATATTCTGTCCTCAGCTGGTTGCTGCAATTTAAACAACCTGAAGGGCAACTGGCTCATTGTATTGAGCGGCTTCAAAGCTATGACTTTAGCATTGAGCACCGTATGTACAAAAGCCAAGGAAAAGGATTGTGTAATCGATGTTCTACTAATGCATGTAGAATTAAGTGAATATTGGTCTGTAACGCAAAGAAGTGACCCCATACTGTCAAAAATAATATCGCAATGAAATATCAACTGAAAGTCCACTAATTAAATCATATTGGGCATTATGGAATAATCTACACTTGTTAAATGGCTGGGAAAGTGCTGACGGTAAAACGGTGACAAATCTAATTGTGGTGCAGTCCTCTAAAATAATCGAAGCAATGAAATAGTTCCATTGCGGTCCCAGTGGTGGTTATTTTGGTGTGGCAAAACCCCTAGAAAAGTTAAAACGACGTTTATATTATCAAGACAATTATTGAGGATCGAGAATAGCCGAACCCTATATATAAGAGGTGATACATTGTTGTAGGGCTAGTATATTTGGCATCACTTTAAATTGTTTATATTCCCGAGGTATCCTACTTTGGATTCTGAATATTCCGTCTACCTCTGCGTGTTTAAAGTCCAAATTCAAAACTAAAACTCACTACACCTTCTCTGTGACCATTGAAAGTCTTAATAAAAGCGAACTATTCGTTTAGAAGTTAAAAATTTACATATATTCACTTCCTTTAAGTTCCCCCACTGAGCGTTGTTGCAATTCAACCTTTCCTAGGTCAGTACATAGTAAACAAAACAGAATAGGTAAAGATGACAATCACTTAGATTAAAATCAAACTGAAGTTGACAGTTATATAAAGATACAATTCAATAACTTTTATCAAAAATAAATATTCAAATTAACGGAAATACGTAAATAATACCGTTCACAACAACCTTTTGCATATTAATATTAAACTCCTAAATTCCCATAAATGTGAGAAAAGTACTCTAAACTGGCAACACTAGCTACTACCACTGCAGGAGAGTAAGTAAGTAAAGGTAAAATGTAGAGAGAGAGAGAAGTAATACATTAATTTTATGTATGTGAAACTGACATCTGTTTCATGGAGCATGGGCAATGCAAGAGGTAATGAATTTTTTAGATGAGTATATGGAAAAAAAAACAATTTTAGTAAAACGGGGAAAAAACACGTCGTTTATGACTTAAAATGTTAAATGAAATGATTTGTTTTTTGCAACAATTAAGTGCGTGTTTAATTAAGGGGTTAAGGTTATTATTTGTTTTAGATTTATTTTCCTTAAATTGTTCATCTGGCCTTGTTTGACTAAATAAAATAATAATTATGTGTGTTTTTGCAAAAATAAACAATAATAAAAAATGTGAGTGAGTGAGTGTGGTATTGCCAGATGCAGTAAAAATGGAAAAACAAGTGCAATTTCATTTGTATGTATTTAGATTTTAAAATGAACTCAAACATTCAAAATATTAGAGTAAGTACGTGTAAGAGAGAATTTATTGTGTAAAAAAAATATGCGGTGTTTTAATCAGTACTGATGAATGGGGCCCTATTGTACAGTTTCAATTTGTCTAATGGGAAAGATTGTACCATATAACATATTTTTAATTGGAACCACTAATTCGCATGTATTTGCAATTATATCTGTCTATAACATGATGAGCATCCCATGAGGTGACGACCGGTTCTTGAATTACATGTGACATTTTAGTTTTATTGTCTCAATCATCTTCGCAATTGTGTATAATAATATGTAACACAAGGCATATTTAACCAGGTGGCAGCGTAACGCCAGCTGACTATTTTTTGCTATACTTATATTGTGCCGTATGAAATGTCAAAAACGTGTTTACAAACATTTTTAAATTTGTTATAAGAGTAAAAAGATTATTTTATATTTATAAAAGTAAGTTTTAGTTACCGCTTTATGTGCGTAAAATATTTAAAAGTGCTAAAACAAACTATTTCGTTTTAAAAAGTGCGTTTTTGTGAATTTATTTTTTGGCAGTTTATAAGGTTTTACACACTGTTGTTCTTGTATTGTTGTAATTGTTGTAGTTACGCTGCCACCTGGTTAATACATCTTGATGTAACACTTTCATAAACGCATCCCAGCAGTTAAGCAAGTTGTCAATGTATCACAAATGTCTGATCACTTTGCTAACGCCAATTGATATATTTTGGGTAATTTCACATGTATGTACCCTTTTTAGTGCACTAGTCACTTGTCACATTAGTGTCTCTAAGTAATCTATAGTGTAGTGACTACTCTATAGGTTTGCTGGTTTTGTACAAATTGTGTTGATGTAATTCATATACAGTTAATTTTATTTTTGCTTAAGTATACTGACATCCCATGTTACCTAGCGTGAAGTCAATTGTCACTTTAATGTCTCTAAGTAACCTATAGCGTAGTCACTTTAAACGTTTGTACTGCACTTTAGAAAGTAGTTGTTTTAACCACCAGATGTAATCTATTGGAGAGTTGTAGGAAGAAGATTATTGGTTATTGGACTATGTATGAGATGTCTTTTTAACTGACAATTTGAGGTCAATTAGCTTCCACTTGCACGCGTACATGTTAAAGTAATTAGTTATGTAGCTAATCAAGTAACCAGTTAGGTAGTTAGTAAGGTAACTGACTCTATGTAAACGGTATGTGAATTCAATGCTTTGACTACTTCGGACCAGCATTCAGACTGTCCCATTGTAATCCAAAGGGATCAATTGACTTCCAGCTTAGGACATGCATGTATTAAAACAACTAGTCACGTAGCTAGTTTTCATCCTAAATGATGGATAAAATCACTAATTCGGGACAGCCATCTAGAACTGTTGGGATGTTAAGGGTCACATGATACTATCTTTTGGTAGACTACTAATATAAGTCCCATGAGCGAAAAATATTTTCTGTATGTTTAAATAATGGCAAATCGTAAACAAATACAAACAAGAATTATAAACCTAGTTATTAATCTCAAAAATGAAAACAATTGCAAAGACGCTTTAATTAAGTCGATCCACTGTACAACCAATAATAATACGAAACTACAGAAATACAGATTCAATTCAAAACAAAACAAACGATGTTTAGGACGACCAAATAAATTGAGCAGACATAATATAAGCTGTTTTCTCAAAGAAGTAAACCAAGATCTAAAAATTGAGCACGAAAAAAACTCTGAATTCCGCTAAAAATCGCTAACTTCGCCTTGAGTTTGTGAAAGCACATCAGGACAAGGTTACCGATTTTTGGAATCGTGTTTAATTTACAGATGAAAGTAAATACAACGTTTGATACCTACATGAAGGTATCAGAAACATGGTTTGAGGTGCAGTAGCGTCCTCTGGTGTGGCTCAAGAGATTTTTATTGACGGTAATATGTACCGCTATTTGTATAGGAGCATCAGAAATTGGAAGAGCAAACGTCTCGGAGATCATTGGATTTTTCAACAAGACGATTCTAAGCACAAATTATGGGAGATTGGCTTCTCTATTACGCTCCCAAGTTACCCAACATAATTTCCATAGGACACATACGGAAAAAAGTAGGAAAATATGACATTACCAACCATTAAAGTCCCAAAACGGCTTTAATTTTAGATTGATCTGAACTAACTCCCGATATAAGGGAAAACTTGTTAACATTAATATCTGTATGACTGCATGCTGTAATTGATGCTCAGAGAAGACTACCAAGTACTAAAAGTTAAAAAGAAAACAGATAAAAGATATTCATATGTATACGTGTACATAATTGTATGAAACATTTTTCTCCAACAAATATACATAAATATTAGTTCTAGTAAAACTATTTGCATTTCAGAAATTTCCATTGGTATTGCTATTAGAATTGTCTGAAGTACAAATGGAAATATCTGAAATACAATTAGAATTTTTTGAAATATAGATGTTCGAATAGATTTATAAGATTAAAAAAAACATAGATTTTTTGTTTTTTATTTTCATTATTAAATTCATAGTATTCAAATTGTAGATGGGATCAAATGAAACAAGAGTATATATCTATATCTATATTATATCTATTTGCAATTGACAACTATGTTTGGGGTAGTACAAATATGGTTCATTTGAAAGCTCCTAATAAATTCTTACACAAATATCAACTTACACTAATTATTTCAATTACCCATCGCAATAATATCGCAGCGTTGAAATGTGACCACTTATTCATACACTACTGAAGATTACACCTTTCTTGGCAATGCAGGATATCCAAACCGACACACAGTGATTGCGCCCATACGACAAAAATAAAAAAATTACGTTCACATATTGGTTTTATAGGGTAACAAATAGTCGCTTAGGTCATCCAATTTTACTACTCTCAACTTGGATGTGAAAACAAAACTCATATGTATGATTATTTTAAGTAATTTGTTTCTAGTTTCCGATCTTTGTGTATTTCTTATATTTCTTATGACAATATCCATAGAGAAACAACAAGAGCGGAAACTAGAAAAAAACTCAAACAAAAATTTTACTCAAAATAATCACACATACGCGTGTTGTTTTTGTTTTCACATATTTTGTTTTTTTTACTAATACATTCTCAGCACTTACGTTTTTAACAACTGAGTTAGGTATTTGACAGGAGAGTTTTCGCTCTATGTATATTTCTCTATGACAGTTTTCATATGAAATAATTTAAAAAATTGTAAAACTAGTAAAAATTACAGGCAAACGAGTAAATTACAAAAGTATTAAATGGTAGTTGCATGTTTGACATTGTCAATAAAAAATTCACATACATAAGATATGAACATATCTCTGATAATTATAAAAAGTCAAAAACTTATTTAACCCCCATTAACACGATGTCTGGTTATGTGTTAACTAGCAGTTATACTGTCGATTAAAATTATTTTTGTATGAAAACTGTCAGTATAACTATTAGACTTCGTGTTAATGGGGGTAAGAAGTACATATTTGTTGTTAAAAAAATACCTACTTTAATTTTTAAAAGCACAACGGCTTCATCTACATAACTTGGTATATAAAAGTATTATATCATTACACTATTGGTACTAAATTCAAGAATATTTAATATCATCACTGATTTAATAATAATTATTATTACAGCATGTGTGTTTCACATCACACTGCATTTGTGGATACAAACAAAATCTTACCACCACTACAGATGTAAACAGCTGTTATTTCTTACTTCACTGTTCCTATTCAATCTCTTAAAAACAAATTATAAAATTTTCTCTTAAAATGTTTAAGTTTGCTGTCTCTTCTCTTCGCACTCGTTGGTTGTTCGTTGAGCAAGTTAGAAATGAAACGAAACAAAACAATTCATGTCAATTCAGTTTATTGGTGTTAACTCAGTTATTCGGTCGCAAAATCGGGGAAAGAAAACGAAAATAGATTAAATATAAAAAACTAAATACTTATACCTATGTGTAGAAAAAGAAAAAACAAAGAAAAATCTGTATGAATTTGAATAAATTTTTTCATTTATGATTTTTTCTTTTTGGTGTGAGAAATACAAAAGAATCTAAAGTGAACTGCTGTGAGTAAATGTGTATCTTTAAGGTATAAAAAAAAGTCTAGGTACTAAATCCACATGTAGATACTGCACGGCTGAGAGTGTGTATGTGTTAAAGTCTGAAAAATTGTTATTTTGCATCATCCAACCATCTATAAATCAATTACAAAAGCAAAAAAATGGAGAAAAAAGAAGAGGAATAATTCATATTAATTGTATGATTTGTGAAAAATTCTGTGCGTTATGTAGGTAGTAGTTGGTGCCACAACTAAAAGGTCAATCACCTGAATATTTTTGTGCGACTGTTTTAAATTAGTATCTGTGTATTTAGCTATATACGTTTGTGTGTGTGTGTTTACATGTGTGTGTTATTGTTGTGCATGTGTTTTTGTTTGAGAACAAGTGTATCTCTAGAATTGCTGTAAAATGGCACAGAATTGAAATTGGCAAAAAAAAAAAAGAACAAAACAAAAATCCAAAACCAATAAGAAAAAAAATCAATAAATTGAAAATATACCACAACATGAATGCAAACTACAACAACATAATACAAATGCTGCATGCACAAACATGTCCTCGTTTATTGAGTTTGAAACATGTTTTTATTGAAAATATAAAATGAAAAAGAAAAAATAAATACAACATTATGTGGTTTAGTTCTTTGTTTGGTAAATTATTTACACAAGTGCATTTCAAAGTGTTGCAGAATAATAAGAAATTAAATAAAATAGGAAATAAAATTGTTTCATTCATTTCATTTATTTATTTATGTATGTGTTCAATTTGTATTTCAAGTTAACAACAACACAATGACATGTTATAATAATTACAACAACAACATCATCAATAAGCAACGCCAACATCAGCAATAATTTCTTAATTCTTTGTTTTATTTCTAGTTTATTGTTATTAAGTTACACATTGCCTCTAAAACATATAAACTTAACTAAATACATTCAAACATAAGTATACATACTTAATCCATACATATAACAGAAATCAACCCATCGAGCCACCAAACACTCAACCTACCAACCACACCGATCCACAACCATCTAGCCATTCATTCATTCATTCATCCAACTAAACAAACTTAAAACAACATGCCTTTTGCTTTGCGTCCGTCTTGTTGTCTGTCTATCTTTCCATCTCTCCATCTGACATTAACAAACATCAACCACAACAGCATTGGATGGCAAGCATTACTGGGATGGAAACGCCATTAAAATTAATTAAAGGTATCGTTTTTAGCTTTGAAAAAAATATTTGTGCCTCGCATTATATAAAATTTGCTTTTTTTAAATTACTTTTTAGTATTTTATGATGAAACTCGGAACTTTTTAAAATAATATTCCGGTAAAAAGATAGAGTTCACAAGGATCTTTAGTGCTTGATTAAGCTATATGATATGCTAAAATTATAGGATGTAAAAACTATCTAAAAAAAATACTATTACGCTTTATTTGTTTTTTATAAGCTGCATTTTTGGACTTGACTGTTGACTTTGTTTTGAGCCACCGATTTTGTACTAGCTCCAAACTTCTGTTAGTTTTCTATGCTTTGTTGATTGGGTCGAGGATTGTGTTCCAAGCTTCTTTTATTCTTCCTATTAGTGTTTGTATTGATTTTGGCGTTTTCGATAATATCTAATTTTTTGATAACTAGATTTGCAAGTAAGTCCTGAAAATAAATACATTTTGATAGAATAAACATTTTTTAAAAATTATACAATTTGCGGAGCTTTTTAAAATTTATTTTTCTTGTTTTTCCATATTTTGATCTTCTTGAAACATTTTATAATATAAGAGTAAAAAATTAAATAGAAATGTCAACAAATACATCAGAGCTGATTTTCAATGAAGTTGTTGGCAATACATCACATTTTTCAGAGTTGATTTTCAAATTATTTATTGACAAAATTTCCTCTTGTTATTATTTCTGACATCTGCTCCAAGAAAATCAAAAACATTCAAACCTAACACCAAATCCTTCATGCAATAGAATTTTGTGTAAAAATGTTGAATCTTTATATAGCAAAGTGGTTATTTATTAGTTACTCAAGCTTAAATCTATAGTTCCTGGAAATAAATTTTTATATTATTAATATTTTCCATATTCGGTTATTTTCTCGAACAATGATGAAACAATAATTTTCTCATTTATTGAATGAATTTGTACGATGTACTGAATACACTCGGTCTTATCGACCAAGACTATGTTTTAGATATTTACAGATCTACGAGACTTACGACGTCTATCATGAGCAGCTCGATCATTTAGTTCTCTGAATAGCTTAAATATTGTCATATAACCAGTACTATCAGAAAGTTCATCTATGGCTGGCAACGTTTGTGTGGTAGGATATGTGCTCTAATAACTAGAATGATCTTCGGCTTATGATATATCACTTTAATGCCCATATTGGCCTAGGACGACTTAGGTAAGCTTGAATTGGCAGCCACCTTTGTAAGGCATTCTCATCCTTTTATCATGTACATCTAAAGGGAGTATCCAGACAGCTATGTGGTTCCTTAGATGGTTTCTAGGCAGATTTATCGCAAATCGAGTTCTCTGCAAATTAATATTTTCCAAGTTTTTTCTGGTCTATTTGCACGTGGGTTCTCTTTCACATCTTTCCTTTGCATTTAAAATTAGTTTGTGTGAGATCAGTTATTTTCCCCTCATAAGAGGAATGAATTCGTTCTCAATTATGGTGATGCCGGCTTTCACATGACCAGCAAACTAAGCGAGATAACCGATGAATGTCTCGTATGGTGACAAAAGTTTGAACACTGTAAGAGCTTTACTGAATATACAAGGTGGCGCAAAAGTAATCCTCCTATCAGAAAATGCTATAAATTTTGCCGATTATTGGTCAAATAAATAGTCAGCAATATTCCGCGTTCTGGAGCAGTGTAGCGTAACATTGTTTATTAACGTGTATTTCGCATGTGTTTACTACACAAATGTCAAAACAGAATTGACATTAGGGGCCTTGTATATAACTGGTGCAACCGGAACCCTTCATTTGCCATAGGCGCTATTTTGCATTTTCCACCTTTGCTTATTGGGAGAAGCCGGAGACCTGAAGGGCCATTTGAAACCACAATACAATATTTTCCACAATCTTTCAGGCGGAAATTTATGCCATAGCCCACTGGGCTAGAATATGCTTGAGGTGTAGATTAATGTGTCCATTAAATCTTGTTATGTCGAAATATTGTATAAGTAAGGTAGGGAATTGTCATAATCTTTACTATTTACATCTGTTAACGACTTTGGCAGATACAATGTGCTGGATACCTGGGCATGGAGGTCACTCTTGGAACGAACTTGACGTATCTTTATTGGACCAAAATCTTTATTTGGCATATTGTAGTCTTAGTTTGCTTGTTCCACTTGGGAGCCGACAACCGAAATTAGACTAAAATGTGAAGAGTTATATTCTATAATCATGTTAATCATGTTTTCTTGGAATTCAGTACCATTTTAATGTCTCAATTTCCCATCTCTGCACCATCGTGAGCAGAAAACAAACAGCTCTATTGTTGTCGCCACTATTCAGTGTTGCCAAAACTTTAAGACCATATACCACCAGATTGCACTTAAAATAACGCCAGAAACCACCAAAGTTTTAAATAAAACCACTGATTTAAACCGCTAACTTTTTATTTAACGATTTATAAAGCGAAACTGCTTTAAAAACAAAAATAATTAAATTTTAAATTAAAATGTGTGCCAAAAACGTTATATACTAAAACTAATTAAGTTCAATCCATTAGAAATTATCATTTAGAGATTTTGAATATATTTCTGAGGCATCAATTAAATTTAATAACTTTCTTGAGACTTCATAACCGTAGAAGCACTTTTCATGGCGACGAAGGCAATTTTTAATAAAAATAAATTTTATTAAATTACAATACAAAAATTTCAAAATTTCATTAACCATCTGATTTTGCAAACAAGTTCTTAAGTTTGATTTTACAATATTAACCAGACTAAAAACTCGCTCCACTTCTGCATTTGATCATGGCATACAAAGAATTTGAAAAGTAAAATCAGCTAGTTCTTTAAAAATATTATTTTCTGCAAAAGCTCAAACCAAAATTATCTGAACAACATCCAAATTGTTTCAAATATGAAATAACATCTTGTTTTCTTATTGAAATGCATTATTAATTGAAAAACTATCAATTTTTAACAAAAAGGCTCTGAAAGTTTGATAATAATTAGTTATAGAAGCAAAAAATACAGAAATGTACACAACGTTGTCTTATTTATGATTCCTTTTCAGACGTAATATAACTATTTTGCTAAATGTAATTTTTTTAGCTATTAGTTTAGCTATTAGTAAAACACCATTTATTGATAAACCATAAAAATAACACAGAGATAATGTTCACTTAAACAATTAAAAAAATGTTTGTCAAATTTTATTTTTTTAGTTTCGTTTAAGTATATACAAGATATAAAAAGCGCTAAAAACCGCCAACTGAAAATATTTTGCAGCTAGAAAAACCACTTAGCGGTTTTCTCCAAAAAATACCCGCTAACGACCACAAAATACCTCCAGATCTAGCTGGAAAACCACCGTTTTGGCAACACTGCCACTATTGCACCTTTTCGTGTATTTGTAGTTGTACTAGTTATAGTTAAAGTATGATGTTACGTGTCTGATTTGCTCTGGTTACTCTACTCTTTTACTCTCTGTGGTTGCTCGTATTCGTTATTTAGTTCATTTCCATACCCTACACTATGTTTAATATGTGTAAAAATTAAAGCTTACGAGTTTGCAACACCTACATGACATTAAATGATTAAATATTAAACTGGTTTAGGGAAATATGCCGCTAGAACTAATGATTTATTCAGTTTAGCATATGTAGATAATATACTATTTATATTTAATGCAATCTGAATCGTCAGAAGTTCGATTAGGTCCATTGATCTATCCGACATTTTACGTATTCCATCTGTCACCTGTGTAATGTGAGTTTTCGATGTAAAAAATGATATTTCAGGAGATATTAGTGACTTCCATCAATATTTTCGACTGAAATCTTTGTAGAATTGTTAAAACTAATTTATTCATAAGTTTCTGTTGTAAGTTACTATATATTTCTTCTTTAACGATATATTTCATTAGACAGAAATCACAAAATATTAGAATTTGTATCTATACTCCATCAACTTTCTTTTAAACAATTTCCAAAAGAAATATCATAATTAATTTATATGTCATAAATAGTTCATCTCTTTAGAAAATACATTAGCCAGTTTTTAATGTAGTTATGTATCTCCACATAATTATTTCGTGAAACACCCATTAAATAAATATTATAAATTTGTTAAATTTTACAGATTTATTTAATTAAAACAATGTTTTTTTCTTATAAATAAATAAACAAGTTTAAACAAAACATGTGGATAGAGCGCAATGAAGTCGATTTGAATAGACTCTAAATTAGTTACTTGTTTCTTTTTCACATTTCTTTCCATGTTTTACTTCACGTATTTATTGTGATTTGTATTGTTTACATTAAAAATTTATTTATGTATATGAATATGTGTATACATTTGGCGTATATTTATTTAGCTACATATTTGAATAAAAAGACACAAACTTATTTTGAAAAGTTATCACAGAAATGGTCTAAATATTGTATTTACCATTCACAATTACAACCTTAAGCAGGTCAACTTGAGTTTTAATGAATCGACACTTTTGTTAGTAAAAAAGCAAAACCCACACAAATAAATCAATTCAGTTCAAAATCAATCTTCATGCTAAAAGTAATTAATTTTGTCAAAAAGACATTGAAACGTCAAAGAAAATTGAAAATTTTGAGTAATTTAAGATTTTTTTATGTTTTTTAATTAAAATGCACAGCGTCTGCACTGTAGCTAACTTGGGTCCAAACATTGGTCCCGTTGTGATAGCTTGTACTTATCGCACCATTCTTGGTCGCTGTCATCAAATTACGTATATTTAAAGAGACAAATCTTGTTAATAAGTATTTTTTGGCCAAATATGCATCAAGTCCAAACATTTTGTTCAATATTTTTATTATCATTTCTTTCTCCTTCCCTTCTATGTATGTACATATTTATTTTAGGGCTATGAGGCTCCGTAGATCTGCATATCCATAATTATCCAGATTTTTCAGGTTGTCATGCACGTGAGCTTATTTTCCCATCTTTCAATTGCAATGCGTTGTTTTGCCATCGTGAGAGGAATGTCAATAATAAAACTGAAGTAATACAAATCTTGGGACGTGTCGTCATTCGGAAGTTCATCAGCTCTGCAGTTTCCATCAATATTTCCATTTCCTAGAACCCATGTAAAGATAACCGAATAATATCCTGTTATCTCCGCTGATGTACGGGATTTAATGTAATTTGAATTTACATATTAAAATGAATCTATATTAAAAGTAAGAATGGTTATTTAAATAAGCATTTATTATAAACTTTGTAAATTATTGATTTAATAATAGAAACAGCTAGCAGGTGATAGCAGATTAGTTATTATACAAGCTCTAGAAGATGATAAATCCATGGGTGAAATTAAGCTCCAATTCGATTCACGGTGTGCAAAATTGCATTGCGATTTCGTCTGAGTAACAACGTGGAAAGCAAGTCAGTAAGTTGTCGTCTTACCGATTACCAAGACCATCAGATGAAACTTACCGATTACCAAGACCATCAGATGACAAAAGTGGTAAAAATTGATCTACGAAAAAAGGCAATAGATGTTGCTAATTACGCAAATTAACACCTAGGAGTCCCTATTGGCTTTAACACTGCTAGATGCCGAATAACTGAATTAAATTTGTTCAACAGACGACCCGTCAAGAAACCACTAATAAGTAAGGTCAATGAAAAGATACCCCTGGACTTTGCGAGACGATATATTTATTGGTCAAAGGAGCAGTGAAGCAAAGTGTTATGGAGCGACAAAAGCTAATTTTATTTATTTGGCTCAAATGGAAAAAACAAAGATATTCTCCTCGATATAAATTACCAACGGTCAAACATGGCTGATCAATAATGGTGTGGGATAAGAAATAATTGGTCAATTCACAAGGGATCTTATCGTGTCATATTATCATAATGTCCTAATATTTCAAAATGGTTTTTATTGCTTTTCAAGCAAAAAATGTCATAAAATAATACTACTTTCTATGCTATGTTTATTGTGTTATCATAACGAACCAGCAGATACCAACGCCGAATGCCTAAGAGTCGGTTAAGCCGAGTCGTGATATATTAGGACATTATGACAATATGACTGATAAGATACCTTGTGAATTCACTAAATATTCCTATAAGATTAAACGTAGCTAATTTATATTTTAATTATGAGCTTTCTCCTATAACAACAATTTAAGGAAATATGAATGCGATACTGAAACAACACATGCTACCCCATTTTTGACCTAAGCACACAAGTCGCTTAGCAAGTAACTTTTTATGCAAAAATGATGTGCAAGTATTGGAGTGCCCGCCGCAATACCCCGATCTGAACCCCATAGAAAATCTATGTGAGCTTGTAGATCGGGAAACATAGAAGAAAAACCCCTAAAAATTAAAAAGTTAGGTACAATATTAAAAACAGAATAGAAAAAAAAAATATCTCTTCGAAAATATATTTTCGGAAACCCTTCCATTATGGTTTTTATAGAGATTTCTGTCCCTTTGTTCGAACAGGTTGTCCATCTCCGTTTAAAATCTATCACACTTTTGGACACCTTTTTTGTGATCTTCAATTCTCTTTTAACAAGAGCCCATTATCTCTCCACTGGGCCTAGCTCCAGGCAGTTTGGAGAATTTGCCTCTCTTGGTACAAATACCACATTATTGTCCTTTTACCACTCAAGACCTTTCTTACCATAGTGACAGATGCCAAATCTGGCCAAAAATAAGTGGACACACTAAGAAGTCTTATGAATGGAAGCATTCTTTTTTGTAAACATTCCTTGCTGTAAATTTCGGTCTTTATAGAGCCCTTTGTAACAAATGTTTGGTTTTTTTGCCGCAACTGCATATTGCTTGCCATACCAAGAACTTTTTGGGAAATTTTGTCTGATTTTGGGTCCTAAACTTTTCTTCTACATTCCGTCGAGCATCTGAAACATAAAAAAATTGACCCAGAAGCTGCGAAAAATTTTCCATGCGTACATTTCGTCATCCATTATGCAGCAGGTATATTTTTTGACTTCAATCAGTCTTTGGCCTCTAAATTTTTAGCAGAGTTCCTGTCAGGAACTTTTTGAGCCTTGTATGCTTTTAAACCTTCATTAGCTTTAACTTTTCGTAGCAAATTGTCCTAGTACTGAGCTAACCGGGCTTCTTTCCTACCGGAGGTGTTGGAAGCTCTTTTGAAAATGCTTTAAAATTTTTTAGCTTTAGAAACATCATGGACCATTCCTTCTACCTGAACCAGGTTTTATATCAACCGACAAGTTCTCCCGGTACTGTTTAATAATATTGGAAAAAGTTTGACAGCTGACCTTTGATTGTTTGGCCAACTTTTTGTAGGACCAAGTTGGGTTTTGTTGAAAATATTTAATAATTTAAGTAAGCACTTTTTTTTAATCATATTAACAGCAAATGAACATGATTGACATTAAACATAATAAATGACATGCTTAACAAAGGTAACTTGATCAAAAAAATAATCAAATAATACTTGTGTTAAAAGTTTTAATGAAAAACGTGTGTTAAGAATTTTACATTCTCAGTCCTTTGGGTATATTGCCTTACATAAGGACTCATCGCTGCATTTTTTTTTTTTTTTTGCTCTCAACTGTATGTGTGCTGGGATATATTGAAATATTGCAGCACCTGTTATCCAAATAAAATCGTTTGGACCCTAAAATTTTCTATAATTTTGAATGTGTCCAATTTTAATATTTATATTTAGTAGGCAATTTGTTGCATATGTTTAATTCTTTTATGAGTCAAATATTATGCACAATTCTCCTCAGGCTTGTACGTCTAATACTCAGTAGAGTTCATGTACTCCTTTGAACACCTTAGGCATCGGCTGCAATAATAATGGATAATAAGAAATTAAAAAGATTATTTAAAATAATTTATACTTTTCATAAGGTAATTGCTAATAAATCTAGAAAATTCTTTGCCATGACAACATACAATAATCTTTAATTCAAAGGAGAGCCTCGAGCATTTGAATAGAATATTTAATGCAACATTAAAATCATTATTTTGGCTGTTGTTTTTTCAATTTAATAAACTAATTTGATTTTGTATCTCTTTGTATAATCTTTATATACAAATCATACATGTAGACTATAACTACATATAGTACTATGTTTGTATGTATAAATATTTTTTAATTTCATTTAAAAATATTAATTTCTGTATAACTAAATATTTATGTACATATAAATAAATAATAAAAAAATAGCTAAACTCACTAACACGACAATTCACTTGTTTCTATGGTCATGCACGCATACCAGGCGCCAAGTATAAAACTTTTCTAAACATTTTTTTTGTTTTGTTTCCCCGATATTTTAGTTTGTTGTCGTTGTCACCCAACCTTAGAAAATTTCATATTTCAAAGTTTATGTGCCTGTGTTTGCATGATATTTCATCTACTTATTATCGTGTATGATTTTGTTTTTTTTTTAATTTTTATAAAAAAAAAAAATTGAAAAAAACTTTTTCTATCATGTACTCGCATACGGTCTGCTGCTAATTATTTGTAGATTGTTGCAGTGCATGAATATGAGTACAATGCGGAATGAAAGAAACAACATCTTAAAAATGGATTAGCCTCAATTTTTAAAGAAAGAAAACCTAAATACTCTGTGTACTTACATGCAACACACAGATATGCAACATGCCTAAGTAGATACCCATAAAATACATGTACATTTACAAGTGTGTGTCTGAATGTATGTATGTATGTACTTGTATTGTACTTTAAAACATTGAGGTTTTGCTTTTTGTTGCCTTTTAATACAAAAAGTTTATTTCTTTGTGCAGTCCCCAAAGCCAAGCGAGGGAGGAGGTGGTGGAGTAAAAGGTACCAAATATGACAGATATTGATTCGTAGCAAATGATAGAAATTTATATTTTTTGTATAATCACACTGATACCTCGTTAGAAGCGGTAAGAAATTTACTCATACTGCAATATTACTTCTGAAAATAACAGCAAGATATGCTTAATATTTGCACGCAATATTAAATGTATGCGAGGGAAACTGATTTTTAATGAAAGGTCACATAACTGTCTAGTAATATCCCATTATTGAGGATTTTTTGTGTTACTCAATATCTAAAGAATGTTTACGTTCGTTTTGTTAAGCGAAAGAAATCAGATTTGGGTTTCATTAACTCTACTTCTATGCGAATTCAGTTGAACGAAAGTTTTCGATACAGAGTAGGTTTTCTAATTTTCCGATCTCTTTCATTCCCGAGATATATCATAGTTTAGGTTAGGTTCCTTAAAAACTGATCCCGATGTGATACTTAAGAAATAAACAGCAGGACTTTAACTGGACACTCGTTTAATATGGACCAACCAGATTCTATATCTGTAGTAATGAATGTGTTTTAGAACTATTATAAACACGAAAGGAAAGGGGTTCCAAGTGTACGTGTTGTCCAAAGTCGATCATTGACAGAATAGGTGGAACACAGTGTACTCCTCTTCCTCGTTACGACAGCTTCTACAGTAATCGTTAAACCCAATCTTCTGGCATGTGTTCCAATCTGTTGGCGACGGAATCCAGTTAGTATATTCATTGATCTGCCTTCTAAGTATGTTCAATATCATACAGTCTCTGCTTGACAATCGTCTTGCAATTAGCAAGAGAAATACAAGGAGAAGCTTTAAGGAAGCAAAATAAATGCAACTGCAACTTCTAAATTCAAAATATTGTTAGCTTGGTAATCATTCGAAAAAAAACTTTACTTTATTACCTCCTTTGAAGTAATTTTATTCCTCGCCTATAGGGAGTTCTTAGCATTAATTTACTGCATTTATTCACAATTTTTTTTAAATTCATACTGCTTCCAAATCTAGTCCCGAACTAGTGATTTTATCCATCATTTAGGGTGGGAACTAGTTACTTCAATAGCTACGTGACTAGTTATTTTAACACGGGCATGTTCTAATAGCTGGTCCAAAGTAGTCAACTCACTGGTTAAATAGCGACAGTTACCTAAGTGATAACTTGATCAGCTACATAACTAGTTATTTTAACATGTACGAGTGCTAATTGACCTCAAATAGTCAGCTAAAAGACATATCATAGTCAGTCCAATAAACGATAGCTTGTAAACAAACCTTTCTTCGACAACTCTCCAATGGTTTGCTTCTGGTGGGAAAAATAACTACTTTCTAAAGTGCAGTACAAAAAAGAACGTTTAAAGTGACTTCACTTTAGGTTACTAAGAGACACTAAAGTGACTATTTACTTCATGCTATGTTAGATAGGATATCAGTATTCTTAAGCAAAAATTAGAATTAACTGTATGGGAATTATATCAATACAATTTGTATAAAACCAGTTTGAACGAATTATCACACAACAGGTTTAAAGTGACTACACTCCATAAAACTTAGAGACACTTAAGTGCCAATTGTCTTCACGCTAGATTACCTGGGATGTATTAAGTAACCAATTGTCTTATCTCTGCACTACTAAGAGCACATACGTTTCAAATGACCAAAATATATAAATTGGGGTCAGCCAAGTGATAAAACATTTGTGACGATTACTGCCTATAAGGGATACATTGACTACTTGCTTAACTGCTGGGGTGCTTTGCTGAGTAGTCTTCATAGACTTTTGCCTGTGTATGGGCGTTTTTACTATAAGCGCACTTTAAATTTTGAGGCAGTTTGTTAATTTTGATAATGAGTTCAGAATCCATTTTTTGTAGTATTAAAAAAATACAATCCAGCATTGACTCCACTAATTTTTTTGGGAAAATTCAGATTGATTTCCTTACAAATTCACAAATTCTTCATCGCATTTAAAGTCAGTCTGCAAAGCCGCCTAATCCAACCGAGCAATATTATGTATGAGATTGAGGAATAAGCGGTTCATACCTCTTTCTTGAATACAATTATCTTAGGAAATGCAGGGAAGGGAATGAAATTCTGGACCAAATCAGGGACATAGAACAAAGACACTTTAATGGACACATTTATTTTTCAATTTTAAACAAAATGGGACGACATATAAAAGGATTTCAAGTTGTATTCGAGTAGTTTTTCGTACTAAATATGGATCCTTCCCTTGATAATTCAATAGTACTGTTGTTGTTTGTTTTTCTCTCATTGTTATTGTTATGTCGAATACATACACATGGAAAATCGTCGAGTAGAGCAGAATGGTACAAAAAAAAAAAAAAGAAACACTCTTATTTGGTAAATATTGCTGTGTATCTCGAACAAAAAAAGCATGTTATTCAGTCCATAATTCATGTTGCTGAAGGTGGTTGGTTGGTTGCTTGGCTGGCTGCCTGGTTTTGGATTGTTGTTGGTTTAATATAAATATTTGGCAGTTTATGTTGTATTTTGTTCCTTGTGGGAATGTACTTGTAAAAGAAAAATAACAAAAAATTTAAGAAAAAAAAAAAAAAATCAAGTTAAATAAAAGTGTTTCAGTGTGTTTTATTCCTTTTTCGTTGTCTCTTTCATTTTTTTCACTTCAACTTTTGTGTTTATTTATCGTTATTACATAAAATATATTTATAAATTACCAGTATTTTATATATACTTAATATTGTACATAAATTTGTTTCATCACCTTTTAGTAATTTTCTACGACGGTTGGTAAAATTATCACAAAAATAACAACAACAAAAAACTAAAGTGTTAAACAAAATATCAAATACATAAATAATAACAAAATCAATAAAAATATAAAAAAAAATATACAAGAAAAAAAAAAACAACCAACACATAATTATTCTTTAAAAGAAAAAATATAAAAAAAGTGTGTTTGTTAGTTAATTTTAACATTTGACATTTAAAATTTGTGGAGAACGACAAGAGTAAATACAAGTACAGCAGCAGCAGAAATCTTTAATACAACAAAGAAGAACAGACCCCCCTCTACACTTGCATCTTTTCTTCTAAAATCTTTAATAAAAACAAGGTAAGACATTTTATTGTTTCTGTTTTGTTCTTCTTTTTAATTCATTTATTTTTCTTTTTATTATAATTTATTGTTTCCCATACATAAATAAACATGTTAATTATTTTTATTATTATTATATGTATTTAAGTTTTATTTCATCTTTTATTTATTTATGTTTCTAATTAGAATTAAAAAATTTATTTCATTTTTATTTGAGTTTCATATCTTTAGTTTTATTTGAAAATAGTCAGAGTTTAGTTGGATACCTGTCAAATTGAAAATATTTGCCAAAAATTAAGAAGAAAGAAAATATTTGTATTTGTTATTATTGTTATTTATTTTCGTTTTAAACCTAACCGTGAGTGTATCTGAGAGTGTTTACATATGAAATATGGTTGCCAGACTTTAAACACAATAATAGCGTTTTTGTCAAATGCTCTAAATTGTAGCGTTTCACTTTGAAGTCATTTTCAGTAAAGGCAAAGTTACAGATGTAATATAGACTCGTCAAAACTGACGTTTACAAAATTGGTGTATCAGATATGCTGAATTTAACCCCATCAAGGAAAAAGGATGGACATAAATACTTATTACATACATATCTGCTCTGGTAGAAGCCAGAGTTTGTGTATTTTGCATCAATAATATAGACGATAGATAAACAATTTCTTCTTTTTTGTACTCTAAGTTACAGTGACCGGTTATGTTTAGTTTTCAATTTAAGTCAGACCGAAATTTCCGTTATCATTAAAAAACCGTTACCGCTACATTACCGCTGTCATAGTCCAAAATACTAATTAGCGTCAACCTTACCTTTTAATCGTTTCGAATCTTTAGCCCACCCTGGTGTGAAGTTAGACACAAACCTTAATTTACGATTCAAATGATTGTAAGAATCATATATATGGTTGCAGAAAACAAGTATTTGTTTGTGACAACCATTTTTATGATGTAATGATCATGTAAATATCATAATATGTTGTTCTCAGATTGTGATATACATAAGCCGAGAACAACACAATATGGTAAATCCTTAATCATAAAAAGTGATTGTCACACACATATACTTGTATACTGTAACCATAAATATGATTGATACAAAGATGTGAAGCATAAATTAAACATATTATTGTTACCGCAATCATATAAATAGTTACTGTGACTATAAAATTGTTAAAAAAAAACTTGTAAAAATGTTGAAATGGTTACTATAAACATGCACAACTATATGTTTCTCTGCGTGAAGGCGTATAAAGGTTAATATAACCCATAAGTTAACAATATAACCCATAGTCGGAATCATTAAAAGAGCATGTTAAGACAGCCGTACAGAAAAAAATTCGAATTGTCTCACGGATGAGCCCAATTTTCAAGGCAAAGAGTAATAATAAGAATAATATAATCCAAAGTCAGAAAGCTGCACAGAACGTGATTTTTCCAAATTTGACAATTCTCTGTGTTATAAGTCAAATTTACTTGAAAAAAAAAACAAAATATAAAAGGATTTGTTTAATCTAAAGCCTTGATAGGCGTTCATATTGTTCAGGTTACGAAGATTTTCGTCAATTTACACGTATACAACCCGAATGTAAACAAAAGAGCGTAATAGAGCTTAAAAATTCAAATATTTCATTCAAATTAAATTCCTCTATTTGCCTACCAAGGATCTAAAGTCAGAATATTTAACAGTTAAAACGTGTAGTAGGACGGCTAAAAGTTACGTATTAGTTGATTTTTCAAAGCTTCCTGGCAAATAGTTAAGGATATATTCCCCAACAGTGTTGAATTTGAACATTATAGAGAATTTTTATATTTTTGTTTCTAAAACTTCTTAGATGTTGAAGATCAGGATCTTAATGTTAAAAACTGAGTAGAGTTTGTATATTTTGGTTTCGATAACTTTTTACATGGTAAATTGGACTTATAAAGGCTACAGATATGAATCAGCTGGTTTCATTAATATATCAATAGAAAACAAACGAAAGAAAATTTTAAAGTGGTTGTGGCTTGGAAAGAGTGACAAATATACTATATATCACACTCATTGTATTGTCACGAATGTGCAATAGCGATTTTAATTTAATGGTCCGCAACGACTGCCTGCAACATTCATCATGTTTATAAACACGTCCATCAGTAGAAGCTTCTACTTATCAACAATGTTGATAGCATGCGGTTATTAGTATTGTTTGTAAGTATGGCAGCACTGTATGTTGAAGCTGCTAACATTAACATCGAAAGCTCTAGAATTCGAATGGACTAGTATGTCCGTTAAGAGCATTGTAGAAGTTTCCCGATAGATGGCGCGTCTATAAATAGTGGCAGAGGTGGCAGTCGTGAGGGAGTTGATCATAGGCGCTGTTAGAGTTAACATCAACTGTCTTGTACATTTAAGGTTGTATGTTATAGAGTGTGTGTGTGTATTTCTGCGAATTGATAAACGTGTATAAAGACACTAAGTGAATATTTGAACTGTTGTTGGTGTACATTTAAATAAATAAAGAGTTGTTACAATTTAAAACTTCTAAACGGTTTTTTATTTGCAATCAAAAGTATCCGGTTTATTTAAAGGAAATAAACCCCGTTTTTAAAAGGTAAAAACGTAACAGTATAATGCAAATTTTTTTTATCTCGCTCTGCAAACCACAACCATAGATGATACTAGATCAGTCGCGGATGCAGAGGGGGTGAAATAGGAATTTCTCCCTCAAAAATAGAAACGTTTTCATATAAAAAAGAAAAATGTGGAAAAAATTTCATATTTTCCCCCAATCAAATGGTTGACCTGGATCTGTGCCTGAACTAGATAGATAATTGAGACCGAAAAACTTAAGTCTGTTGTGAAAAACCTAATTCATGAGAATGTATAGCCATGTATTTTATAATAAATACAACAATCATCAAGTCAATGAAACATCTCATCGAGTATTTCAAAGCCATCATTAGTATTCATCTGGCAGCTCTGCTAGCTATGTGTTTCAATTTCACAGGTACTTAAGGCATTTTTAAGAGTCAGAGCAAATGATGTTCTCTTTGTAATGATTTAGTGGTGGCTCTCATTATTTTAAATATCTCTTTTGCATGCAGCTAAGTATATTTATGAAAATAAACTTGCAATATTCGTAAGTGTGTGAGTGAGTGATATAAATATTACGATATTATAAAATTGTCTATCTCTGTTTGCATTATGTTTCGTAAATATTTTTGTAATTGTTTACCGTTTTGTTTTTGTTTTGAAATCTCACAAACAAACTGATTGGTGACATGTGTTGTCAGCAAAAAAAAAATAAAAAAAAAAAAACTTTTGGCTACAAGCTGCCCAAAACAAAGTTTGTGAATAGTGTAATAAATTTTTGTTCGAAAATAAGAAAGAAAGAAAGAAAAAAAACGTTTTAACACTGACAATGAAAAACAAATCATTGTGTGTAAAGAAATGAGAAATGATTTCTGTATTATTTAACGAAATTGAAAACTTAGTATGTAATTGTAAATAATTTTGATTCGGTGATATAAATAAATTATGTAAAATATAAATACGTAATTGGATTTAATTTTAATTGGCTCTTATTTATTTCAAATAATAATATTATTAGGAAATCTTTATTTACCCCCGTTATACATAATGAATATTTTGTTTTATTAAAAGGTTTATGATACAATACATTTTGTATAGAAATTTAGCTGTATAAAACTTTAATAAAATTTAATTTTTAGTATCTAAACCAAACATTATTAACTGATTTTATAATTTTTTTCTTTTTCTTAAAGTAAAATCTTAAAATTTTATTTCAGATTTTTTTAAGGTTACATTATTTCCGCCAATTTAACATTTCTTTTGTTTAATTTTTGTATTTTTTTTTTTAATGATTCACACAAAACTTTCACCTACAACCCAAAAACGTAAGAAAATTCAAACAAAAACTAAAAGTTACACCTTAAATCAAAACCAAAATAATATTTAAATAAAACGGAATGACAATAAAAAAAAAAAATTCACATAAAATACCTACTATTTAGTAAATATTCTCACAATTTTTGTTATAAATATGTTTTTGTCTACAAAATACGAAATGTTTGCGTTTCCAAACAACTCACACACATTGTGATTCTATTTTCGACATTGTTTACACTCAACGAAAACGTTGTTCAAGTCTTGGATATAGTACATATATTTTTTTCATATAGGCACACAGTACTACAAATTAATTAAAAATGAATTTTATAATTTAAACAATAAAGTCATTATTCAAATACATAAAAATGTAGTCTTCATGTTGCTACAGCGGCACACTTTTATTTGTGTTTATTAAATTATATTGTCAAATTTAATAATGCGGATTTATTTTTATTTCCATTTCTTTATTTACTTTTATATAAACTTACTTTTTTTAACTACTTTTAGGTTGTTTCTTTTTTTTGGGCTTTTTTGTAGTAAAAATTGAAAGTGTGCCATTTTGGTTTTAACATTTTTGTCAAGTCACGCACACCTCTTTTTTTATTAGTTAAATAACTGGACAAATTGTTCTTTTTTTTTTTTTGTTGAAAATTTTGCATATAAGGTTTGGAGAAACATTGAAATTAGTTTTAAATTTCCATATTGGTTGACATACATGGATTTAATGTTCTTGTTAGGTTTTATCATAGAAAATGGTATGTATTCCATATCGACATACTATAGACTAAAAATAATAATGATTAAATAAAGCAATGTTCCTATGTCAATGGGAACTTCTATTAACTCTCGGCCATGGATAGATGAATCAAATGAACTTTTATTTCTTATAAAAATTGTTACAATACCTTCTAATATAGCAAAATATCGGATACTTTAATGATCTCCGAAAAAATAAAGATCCATGGGAATCGTATGAGTTTTAATATTTAAATGAAAATGTTTTGCTGTGTTTTTTTCATAAAGCGACACGAAACTGCTCTGCTGAAAGCAAGCGTTGAGCTTGAGCTGTGATGCCAACTAACATTTGTAACAAAAGAAAACTCTATATTTAAACCTTTATAATATTGTACATCCATGCAAATTCTTTTTGAAGTATTTTATCTATAGCGTTTCCAAAAAACCGAAGAATTTCAAAACCGCGGTTTCGGTTTTAAAAAAT
Organism: Calliphora vomitoria; assembly: GCA_942486065.2. Taxonomy (NCBI): domain Eukaryota; kingdom Metazoa; phylum Arthropoda; class Insecta; order Diptera; family Calliphoridae; genus Calliphora; species Calliphora vomitoria. The sequence goes on along the minus strand of OW818030.2, from coordinate 48,443,799 downwards.
TGAAAACCGATCGGATTCGGATTGGTTTTGTGATAATTTATTAACTATTAAATCAGTTGATAATATAGATAGGAACTGCTAAACAAATTTTAAGTTCAAATTTTACGAGTGTTTACGAGGAACAAGGAAAATTGGTACTTTTTCTTTTAATGGTACCTTTTTAATATATTAAATTAGTTAAAGTTGGCTAATATGCTTCTCAGTAAAGAAATAATCAAGAATAGGGTGCTCAATTGTATTATGATATCAAAAATGGAGAACTAAACCAAACTAAGGAGTTGTTTTTCGTTCTTCAAAATGAATTTTCTATAATATTGAACCTAGAATCAGGAAATTACTTTGAAATTTTCTTCTAATGCTACTTTTTATTATAATAATGTTACGTTTTTACCTTTTAAAAACGTGGGTTTATTTTCCTTAAATAAACCGGATACTTTTGATTGCAAATAAAATTTAAAATTTGTAAGAACTCTTTATTTATTTAGAATGTACAACAACAACAGAATTAAATAGTCACTCAGTGTTTTTATACACGTATATATAAATTCGCAGAAATGCACACAAACTTTATAATGTACAAACACACATGTACACCACAGTTGATGTTAACTCTTACAGGGACAATGATCAACTCACGACTGCAGCCTCTGCCACCTTTTATACACACGCCATCTCTCGGGAATCTTCTACAATGCTCTTAACGGACAAAACTCGTATGTTCGAATTCTAGAGCCTTCGATGTCATTGCCAGCAGCCCAAACATTTAGTGTTGCCATACTTACAAACAATGCCAATAACCGCATGCTACTGATGGACGTGCCTTCAAACATGATGAATGCTGCAGGCAGTCGTTACAGACCTTTAAATTCAAATCGTCATTGGACATTCGTAACAATAAATTATTGAATATACATAATAGTTGGCTGATATGATTCTGAGTAAAGAAAGTATCAACGATAGAGGGCATAATGATATTGAGGTAACAGAAACTATTATTGAAATTTCTATACTACTGAACCTATAAGCAGGATATTAAACACACATGATCCTGAGTTAGAATATAAAAAAAGGGAATTGCAGGTACTTTTTCGAACTAGTAGTACTTTTTGAATATTTTATAACGATGGACCTAGAATCGCCTAGATATGTTTTCCTGAATTAGTAATAATTTACAAAGGGAGACTTAATAGTACTATTTCTTTATTCATTTAAACAAATCTTAAGATATTTTTACCGATCTGTGTTTAGAGATATTGGATAAATAATTGGATGAAAAAGTTTGTTTCTCATTTCTAAATTTTGAACTTTTCTAGTGAAAATAGATTAAAAGTGAAAACCGAAGAATAATTTTCGGTTTCGGTTTTAGGCCTTAAAAAACCGCGGTTTCGGTTAAAACCGAATTGGAAACTCTAGTTAAAAATATTGGTGTTTGCATTTGACTGTCATAACTATTTATATAAGTCCAAGCCCAATTTTATCAATCTTTGGTTATCGTTTTTTGTAATGATTTATATACCTCCAATTAATATAATAATATGGGAACTGTCAGTATATCATCACGATACAAAATATATTAGGAATTATTTACTACATGTTCATTATCACGAGATCCCCACATTGCTCCACTCTGAATTGATTATGCCTTGTTAACAATACAATGGCTTATAATTGAGAAAAATATTTAAAAATGGAAGTTATCCTTCCTTTAGGGAAAATTGTTTGGTTCAAAAGAAAAGCATTTTTAGAAAATTTTACGATTTTACACCATTCTTATATGAAATTTTAAAATCAATAAAAGCCAAAGCATCTCCAATTTAAAATTATTTAGCAACATATTTTTTCTTTCATTGTTGAAGGATACTGTTTACATTTATTATACTTTTTTCTTCGCAAAAATGTTTTTGCTGACGTTATTAGCAAATAGTCTAAGTCCCATTTTCTGAATCTCTGGTTATCGTTTTTCGTAACGATATGCTTCCAATTAATATACACCCCTATCGCGAATCAATATTTCACATGAAATATTTTCCCTTTTCCCATTTTTCGTTCATGATCTTTGTTCACGTGAAAAAATTCCCCATGTTGTGAAATTTTTAGATGGAATTTTGCAAACAATAAACAGCTGTTACGAATAAAATCAACTATTGTGAATGAAAGGTTCATGGGAATATCTCAATAGCAATTTTCCCTTCCAGGGAAATGGATATTTCATGGGAACATTAATTTCACATGTTTTTCACGATAGGGGTGATAATTTTTGTATAAGAACTGTCACTGAGAACTGGGTTTCTTTGCATTGGGAACTTTTCGTGCGATAAATAGCAGCAACTTTTTTGTATGTTGACTAGAAGTGTAGAGTAGCGAAGGGGTTAGGAAAAGTTGCATGATATCGCATGGCGTGCGATTGTAAGTGATTTTCCATATTTTACTTTTGAATTTTAGAAGTTGCTGGGCACAAATTGATGTGTGTAAAGGTGAAAGAGGTTTCAAAGCAATTTGAAAAGAAAACAAGTAAGAGAGATATATTCGGCTGGGCCGAATCTTATATACCCATCTCCAAACTATACTTCAAAATAAAAATTTTAAATATTTTTAGGTAAACAAAATTTATTTTTTTTCCAGTTGTTTTTTCATTTTTTGGAAAAAACATTTTTTCGAATTATTTGTTTTTAAATTTTTTATGTAAATTTTTTTTTTTTTAAATTTAAATTTTTTTTTTTTTAATATTTAGCGAAAAAAAACTTTTGGTGACAAAAAAAATCTGGTTAAAATTTTTCCCGATTTTGACCCATTGTAGGTCCAACTTACTATGGTCTTATATACGTCGTTGCAAAGGTCTTTGAAATATCTATCATTAGATATCCATATTGTCTATATTAATGGCTTAGTAATCCAGATATAGGTCAAAAAATAGGTAAAAAATCGAGGTTGCCCTGGTTTTTTCCTTATATCTCAGCCATTTGTGGACCGATTTGGCTGATTTTAAATAGCAAACTTCTCGAAAGCATCTCTGACAGAATTACTGAAGATTTGGATCCCGAAGATATCTGGGGTCTTCAGAAAATTGATTTCAACAGACAGACAGATGGATATGGCTAAATCGACTCCGTTATCTATAAGGATTCAGAATATATATACTTTATAGGGTCGGAAAATTATATTGTGGAAATTACAAACGGAATGACAAATTTATATATACCCTTCTCACGAAGGTGAAGGGTATAATAAATATAAAATTGCTGTGATTAATCCCCAATGTAAATAGGCTCCAAGTTTATAAAAATCGGACAAAAATGTTAACAATTTTCGAACAGGTAAGGTCCGATGACTTGTCGACAATTTCTGTTTCCTCCCTATAACGAACTTTATTAAGACTTTTGTTTTAGTTTTAAAATCCTTATGAAAACGTGGGTAGTACAAATGTTTGAATTGGAACAATAATATGCAGACATTCGAAACATATCGACCCCTTTGCGCGAGACTATCGTATGTTACATTTTTACATAGTAAAATATTATACCAATATCCGCTATATTTATGGAAATATTACTAAGTTAATTTTAACGCATATAAAATGTAATTTACTAAATCGGTTATTGTATCGAATGTAAAATTTGGTATTGATGATACCAGCCAAAGCAAAGAAATTTAATATTTATAACGCTCACCTATAAAATTTGGTTTTTGTAACATACGATAATTTCACGCAAAGGGGTAGTTATGTATCTACTACACACATGGAAACCATAAATGCGTGCAATATTTCAACATTCGTAAAAAAATAAAACTAAAACTTAATAAATACAATTTAATGATTTTTTGTGGTTGTTTCTTAAAACAACAGAAAACGCTCTGAAACAAATATGTATGTGTTAAAAAGCATTGAAGGTGGTGTGGTGTGGTGTGTGCTCTTCAAGGTGTTTTATGGGCAAAAATAATTTCAAAATTTTCTTAGAAATATCCGGCAGATTAAACAAAACTATGGCATAGTTCCAAAAAATATATTTATATATTTGTACCACTCATTGTAGCTGAAAGTTATCACATATTTTACATGGTAGAGTTAAGAAATTTATATAAAATAGAAGAGGAGCAATATTAAGAAATTTGTATTTAAGAAGTTTGAATTTAATAATAAACCAAAATTCGAATATATGTAGTGTAAGAAATTTATATTTTGTACTTATGAAAGATACGAAAAATACACTTTGCTAAAACAATGTTGCATAAATCAAGAAAGAGTCTTATGTAATTGTGTGGCATTTATAGTTGGTGTGGTTGGTGTCGTCGTTCATTAATTTTTCAACATTTTAGTGTTGTTTTTTGTTAGTTGTGTATCTTAAAGATAAAAGTTAGAAAAAACAACTAAAAAAAAGAAAAAAAGATATACATACATCCGTTTGCAAATAAATTTATTTACAATCGTAGACAGACTTGTAAAATATTATTTTATCTTGACTGTTGGTTCATGTTCTAGTCGACATTATTATTGTTGTTGCTGCAGTTATTGCTTTCTGCTTCTGTTTCGTCTTCCTTTTCCTTTTGCTTTGTTCTTTTTGCTTTTGACGTACATACTTAGTTGTAGTTGAAATGATTTGTTATCAATTAAGAAGTTGGAAGAAAAAAACACACTAAACTAAATATTTACTCTAACGTCCCTACGAGCGGTACAATGCACATTTAAATAATTTACGATTTTATGAAAGATAGTCAGTGATAGAGATACAGTCAGACAAGCAGACAGACAACAAACAATGTATGTGCGCATACACAAGGTTGTGAGATACGAGTAAGTTATGGGTCCAAATATCAAATAGTTTGCTTGAAATTTACACCTCTGACCTTAAATATCATTTTGTCATAATGTTTATTTAAGGGTACACATATTTCCATACTTTTAATACACAGAAAAAACTAAATTTCGTATTCAATAACAAATTTAAACAAATTTTACTAAAATCGAACCTATCATTGAAATTGTTAAATCAAACATTACAAATCGTAAAATATTTATTAAAAAAATGATGATTTTTTTTATTAAAAAAATAAAAAATAAAAAAAAAAAAAATTCAAACAATTTGTTTAATAAAAGAAATCTTTTGTACAAATATTCAAACAATTTTTGATTTTGAACCAACAAAAATTTTTTTAAGAAGAATTGTGCTAATTTCCCAATTATTGATAAATTCACTGAAATTTATTGTTGGGGAATACGCTAGTTCCTATGCGCATTTCACTGGTTGCTTAGGGTTTAGAAAAACTAAAGATATTATACAAATAAAACTATAGAGTGAATGAGAATTACAGACACTCAAGCTTTATTTGTTAAAATATCAAAGCTTAACTTTTCTTTTTACTCTCTACTAACACCCAGTAACACGAAGTCTGATTATGCTTTAACTAATAGTTATACTGTCGGTTAAAATTATTTTTGTATGTAAACTGTCAGTATAACTATTAGTTAACACACAACCAGATTGGGGGTAAGTGGGTAAAGAAATAACAAAACAAAAATAAAACAATTGCTTAATTGTTTTACCAAGAAAATCAAAATAAAGAGAATTGTCAGTTCAGTCTTGATGCACCTGCAAAGTTATGTAAAAGTTATACGGGAATACAAAATTAATATTTTAGTAAGAATTGTGATAAATTCACTGAAATTATGAAAAGTGGGGAATGTAAGAAAATATGAACTCACTGTTTAGTGTTGGTGTTTTGTTTAAGCTTTGATATTTTTACAAATAACAGGCCCACCAAAATAAGAGCGGAAGGCGGAACGTTTTTTCCGCTTAGCTTTAAACGCTGAAATGTCATACCTAAATAAGAGCGGCAACGCTACGTAAAACAATAAAAACAAGGTTATCAAACAAATATATTCTTTAACCAATAAGGTACATTACGATATTGTTTTCTTCTGATTTTTGTTTTGTGATTTGTAAACTAAAAAAATGAAATATTAAAGTTGAACAAGTATCTTATATACCCTTCACCAAATTATACTTTAAAATAAAATTAAAAAAAAATTTTTTTACACTTTTTAAACAATATTTAAATTTTTTTTTTTTTCCGAAATTGTTTTTATTTCTTTAAAAAAAATTTTCTTTAATTTAAAAAAATTTTTTTTTTAATTTTTTGGTGAAAAAAAATTCGGGTTAAAAAATATTTTTTCCGCTTTTGACCCATTGTAGGTCCAACTTACTATAGCCTTATATACATAGTTGCAAACACCAAAAAAAAAAAAATACGCAAAGCAATGAAACCAACACACATCCAAACATACGTTTTGTTGCTTTTTTGTCAAAGCATATAATAATTTGTCTTTTTTTGATGAAATTTTCAGAGTTTGTCTTGGATTTTTGCTCATATCTCCGTTATTTATGGATGGATTTTGCTGATTTTAAGTAGGAAACTTCTCGAAAGCATGGCTGGGGTCTTCAGAAAATTGATTTAAACAGACAGACAGACGGACATGGCTTAATCGACTCTGCTAACTATAAGGATCCAGAATATATACTTTATAGAGTTGAAAAATTATATTGTGGAAATTACAAACGGAATGACAAACTTATATATACCCTTCTCACGAAGGTGATGGTTATAAAAAATGAGTTTCTTGCATATTTGTTTCTCCTTTTGTATGTATGTGTTTACATTTATTATGTTTTGCAACTTCACTATTAAACGCGCTGTCAAAATAGGATTTTCCAATTGCAAAGCGTTGTCGCCGCGTTATTTCGGTGTGCTTGTAAAGCTTGAGTGTCTGTAATTCTCATTCACTCTATAGTTTAATTTGTATAATATCTTGAGTTTTTCTAAACCCTTTTGGGAAAGGTTTACTAAGCAACCAGTGAAATGCGCATAGGAACTTATCCCCCAACAATAAATTTCAGTGAATTTATCAATTGGTCAATTCACAAGGTCTCTTATCAGTCATAATGTCCTAATATATCACGACTCGTCGGCTCGGTTTAACCGACTCTTAGGCATTCGGCGTTGGTCTCTGCTGGTTCGTTACGATAACACAATTAAGATAGCATAGAAAGTAGTATTATTTTAGGACATTTTATGCTTGAAAAGCAATAAAAACCATTATGAAATATTAGGACATTATGACATGAAAAGAGACCTTGTGTATTGATCAAATAATTGGGAATTTAGCACAATTCTTACTAAAATTTTTTTTAATTCTAATTTTATTTCAAATAAAAAACCTTATAAATAAATAAATGAATTCTAAATGAAAATGCTTATTTTAACCATAGAGAAAATATGACTCAACGAGTGTTGTTTTTGTTTTCACATAGTTTTTTTTTTTACTAATACATTCTTACCACTTAGGTTTTTGACAACTGAGTTAGGTCTTTGTATATTTTCTCTATGATTTTAACCGTTTCCTCATATCACTCCTTTATTCACTCACATATTTGATTTATCTGGAAACAAATAATTACAAATAACAATTAATAACTAGAAAGCTATAATCATTAATAAACATTTTAACTTACCTCAGTATTGACTAATGCAGGGATCATCGGTGTTTGCCAAGACGCTACCACAAAATTAGTTGCAATTACTGGGAAACCGTAACGCATGTATTTGTTCAGGCATGGCGTTCAATTATGTAGCTGAACTCATCAATTTTTTAAATTGGCTTCAGCGGAAAGATCTTTTATTGTAACGGGGGTTATAAACACGCGTGTTTTTAAAAATCCATAAACAACCTGCTGACATTTCAGAAAAAGCTAAGGATGGGTGTGAAATATTTACATTTAAGGTTTAGGCTGTGATGAAAACCCATGAAAAATCATTTTATTTTCTTCTATGAATATATGAAAACAGTACAAAATATCGACTTTTATTTAATGTGAATGACATACATACATTAAAAACTATATTGTTATTATTCTTTTCATTTGAGTGAATCTTATCTTTCTAGTCGCTCTACTTGTAGTTTATGGTTTTGTTCCAATGTAATTAATTTTCGTTGCTTGTCATTGTAAAGATATTTTATCTGGGTTTCTTTGTGTACACAAAGGAAAAGATATTGAATCATACACTTAACCCTTTAAGTGCTTGGTTTTCCTTTGTTAATGTTCACTGGTGTGATTATTTCTTTTTTTTGTTTAACGAGGACGTACTTGTCATTAAGAATAAAAATGCTGTTAGGGGAAAATAGATAACTAACAAAACTCGCACTTTTACATCTGACGTCGTTTTAGTTTTTTTTTGTTCTAATATATGTATCAAACTTTGCCTAACCGAAAACCGGGTTAAAAATGTGCCTGTCACTATTTCATGAATTTGTTTCAATTAATAGAACAATATAAATGTAATAGTATTACATGTAGGTACATTGGAGTAGGTCTACTTAAACAATTTATATATTTAAAAAAAATTTATTAATATTCAATATTAATTTACAAACTTTTTGTTACAATAGACAAGATAAGTGATTCGTATTCACAGAGGACAATCACAGGACTAGTAAAAACGTTTGGCAGTTTTGCCGATTTATCGGCATTTTGGCGATTTTTGATTGAAAAAGAGTTCATAAAATCATTTTATTAACAATAGAAGGAATAAAATTGTAACGTTATTGTTTTTGTATGATAGAAGAATATGATATATGAAAAATATAATTAATTGGTCAATTCACAAGGTCTCTTATCATGTCATATTGTCATAATGTCCTAATATTTCACAATGGTTTTTATTGCTTTTCAAGCAAATAATGTCCTAAAATAATACTACTTTCTATGCTATGTTTATTGTGTTATTGTAACGAACCAGCAGAGACCAACGCCGAATGCCTAAGAGTCGGTTAAGCCGATCCGCCGAGTCGTGATATATTAGAACATTATGACAATATGACTGATAAGAGAGCTTGTGAATTGGCCTAATATTTAAAGAGCTTAAATTACTTGATTTTAAGAATGTAATGAATCAAGATATTGTCCGATATTGTGAACAATATTAATAAAATACTGAAATATTTTATACAGACAGTTACTTGAAAGATTTCTATATACCTTTACTTAAGACTTTTTAAATTAAATATTATAAAATTAATAAATCAATTTATTTGTCCCGAAATTGATCCATTGTCGTTCCGAATTTTGAATATGTCGTTGGAATTGGTCTTTGAAATTTCTTTCATATGATATCCATCAATATTTTTAATTTTTTATTTTCACCTTCGTGAGAAGGGTATATATAAGTTTGTCATTCCGTTTGTAATTTCCACATTTCTGGATCCTTATAGATACCGGAGTCGATTTAGCCATGTCCGTCTGTCTGTCTGTTGAAATCAATTTTCTGAAGACCCCAGATATCTTAGGGATCAGAATCTTCAATAATTCTGTCAGACAGGGTTTCGAGAAGTTTCCTATTTAAAATCAGCAAAATCCATCCATAAATAACGGAGATATGAGCAAAAACCCGAGACAACCTCTATTTTTGGCCTATTTTTGATCTATATTTCGATTACTAAGTCATAAATATAGACAATATGGATATCTAATGATAGATATTTCAAAGTTCATTGCAACGATGTATATAAGGCTAAAGTAAGTTGGACCTAAAATGGGTCAAAATTGGGAAAAATATTTTTTAACCTGAATTTTTTTTCACAAAAAACATTTTTTTGTCATAAATTTTTTCACTAATAAATTAAAAAATTTTTCAAAAAAAATTGGAAAAAACTTTTAAAAAACAATTTCGAAAATTTTTTTTTTTTAAAATTCAAAAAAAAAATTTTTTAATTTTATTTTAAAGTAATTATACTTTAAAAATGGTGAAGGGTATATAAGATTCGGTACAGCGGAATAATTTTTTATGGTCACTGTAATTATTTATATGGTTGCGGCAAACATAATATGTTTACGTTTAACATTCATATAGAATATCCAAAAAAAAAAATGCAAATGAAAATATATAGTTGCCACGTTCGTTCCCAGAGTGACTTTTATGGCCAGATATCGAGCATAATGTTAAAAAATTGTTTCTCTCAATTCGTTAAGAGAAGTAATACAGTCCATGACAACTCCCGACCTTCATACGATAATAAGGCCCTGACTGAAGGCCACTTATTTGGTATAAAGTCGTCAAAGGTCCTGTGTACAGGAAGGGTCATTTGCAAATATTTTGAGGCTACGTAAGTTTCCCATGGATACGAAGCGATAAAACTTATGCCGTAAAGTCCTAGCAGTAATCTGTTGCATGTTTTTTCATGGGCTTTATGATGATATTATATGACCAGATCATTATATCATACCAAAGAGCCACATAAAGTGTCTTAGTGACATTCCTGATAGTACTGAACACAGATTATTACAGATAAGAAGCAAATGACAGTTCTCAAACAAGTAATATCAAACCGTATGGTTATTTGACGTTATACAACCACTTTTCAATGGTTGTGGTTTGCAGATGGTTTCAATAGGCAACGAGTGTGATATATATTTGTCCATCTTTACAAACCACAACCGTTTTGACATTTTTTTTTTTGTTTGTTTTCTATTGTCATATTACTGGAACCAGCTGATTCTTATCTGTGTCATCTGTGGTACTAAATATGTGATGGTTCCAGTTGATGGTCTTGAAAATAATAATTCCAGGTTATTTAATCTCTTTCTAGAACTGATTGATCGCTTAATAAATATCAGACATGCATTTTGTAAATGGCACATTTGAAGCAGCGATCAAGAGGCTACTGAATCACTTCCGTCACCGTTTCATCGTCAATCCCGGTAACTATATGTATCGTAACCAAAACCATTAAGATTTGCCAGTAATCTTTTGATAACCATGGACAATATATAACGATGTCAGTTCGCAGTTCAAACTTTCTGTCTCTGGATGTCATTATTAGCAGCGTTCATTTTCGACTAATATATTTCATGCGTACCGCTTGTCCAATTGTGTCATATAAATATCGAAGACTCCCTATATATCGATAAATGCACAAATACTGGTGGACAAATTGGAAACGATGTATTGAATTGAATGACCGATAGGTTTCCCTAATGTAACTGTTCAATAGTTTTTATATTGTTTTCAAGAAAAAAAGCTAAAGCAGTACAGTCGAACAATTTAAATTTGCCCCTGGTATTACGATCACTTTGACTTTACACTTTATAGGTGCTAAATTTACATAATGACCACAAAACACAATTTTCCCTGAAGACCCTGTCGGTCAATCACCTATATCTGTTGGTCATCAAAGATAACAATGAAGAAGATGAAATGATTGTGAATTGAGTTTCCAAGTCTCTTCCGATGACTCAGTGTACTTTCCGTTCCGGCTCTTCAATGTCTGGCACTGCGACAATTTCAATTGTTTTATTAGTCTATACATTTTTATTAAATGATTAAAATAAGTAATTATTTCGTTAACTTTAAAAAAAATTTGCAAATCTTTGACGGTAAATGATACATAAACAATTTAATAAAAATTAAATAATAAACGTTTATCTCTTCCAGAAATTTTTTACAAAATCCTCACATATAATAAATAACACGCATAAATTTGCATTAAATATCAGCAATCATGAATAAACATTTTTTTTAACTTATTTCAAAAATGCATTAGTTGACTTTTATAATGAGAGTAATTAAATATTGTAGTATTTAAGCAGAACCTGAAAGAATTATTTCTTTTTGTGACAGTATAGTTAGTATAAAAATATATTTCGTATTTTGCCTTAACCAGTTTCAAATTATATTATTTGGTGACATTCTTATTTATTTGTCAGTGGGACAATATTTTATTTGACATTTTTCTAACTTCTTAAGAATTATGTTTCAAATTTTTTGATGTCATTGAAATTAACAATTCTGTAACTTTTTATACTTTCCTACCGATGTCGTTAAGTAACGAAAAATATCGGTTGCTTTAACGAATTTAAAATTCATTGTTTGAAGTTAACGATTTCTCGTTATGGCTTAACTAGAACATTTTATTTGTCGTTAACCTACCGACAAATTTCGTTATCTACCGACTATTTTTAACGAAAATAATCGGTCAAATTTAATTCGGAATATCTCTTAACGATAAATATTGTTAACTAACGAATTTTGATTACTTAACGACAAAATTTTGTCGTTAAAAAGTTACAGAATTGCGGTACAGAAGTTATTAAATTAGAGTAACTATAATTTGATTTAATTTCATTCCTTTTAAACTCTGCGTGCATGCAGAAAAGTCATTGTTTTATGACATTTGTGCAGTCACTGCACTAAATGTCATATACGGCAGTTGAATTTAAAACCATTTTAACATGTGAATCGCATGAAAATGCAATTGTGCTGATGAACAAAAACATATATATTATTACAAATAAGCAAAGTACAATAAAAATAATTTAAAAAGTGTAATTACACTTTTATTTATTTACTTCGTTTTGGTAACCTAAGATTATTTCTATAGTAATATTTATGTATATTAGGGTGGCCAATATTTTGCACATTTGCTCTCAAGGCCTAAAATGTTTCATTGTCATCTAAAAACTATATGCTGAAAGTTTTACCCAACTCGGATATTTTTCATGTTTTGGGATAAAGCTGAAATATTGACCAACAAATTTTAATTAATAATTGTTTTTGTATTTTATTGACCTATATACGTTTAAATATAAAATATTGTTACGACATTGCATTAACAATTTGAATTTAAAGGTATTAACGTTTGGTTTCCACATTCACCACCTTTTGTATATATTGTCAGAAGTGGATACTTCTACTTATGAGCACAGTGCTGGCAACATTAATATTAAGGCTGCTGAAAGCTCTAGAAATAAAACATTCTAGTTTTGTCCGTTAGATAATTCATGAAACTTCTAGAAGATGGAACTGTGCATATAAATAGTAACAGCAAGTTGCAGTTTGATCAGTTTATCATAGGCGCTGTTAGAATTAACAGTAACTGCATTACCAGTTGATTCTTATACATTATAAAGTGTGTGTATTTAAAGAGAGTGACTATTGTTGTTGTGTAAATTTAAATTAATAAAGAGTTGTTACAATTTTATAACTACTGATCGCTTTTATTTGTAAACCACCGTTTTTTAAAAGGTAAAAACGTAACAATATAATAATTTTCCGAAATTGATAACCCATTTTAATTTGGACCTGTCTAACGTACATATAGTTAAATATAGAAAAAATGTAGTTAAATATAAACAAAACTGTGTATCTACTAGAGTATCCATTCAAATAACATTCGTTCGATTAATCGAACAAATTCTTACGAATAATTGTTTGAAGAATTTAAAAACTACCATTTTCGAATAACGAATACTTCGAACTTATTCATTAAGAATAATCGAATAAAACGACTAAAAATATTTGTTTAATTTATCATAGATTTTTAAAAAAATTTCGTCATTCTGAATTTAAATAAGTATACCTTTTATAACTATATCTTATTTTACATTATTTAAAGAAATTGTAATTATTCGAATAATTTGATTAATTTTACACACGTAATCGAATTTTTCGAACAAGTTGAAATCTCTTGTTCGAATTATTCGCTTTATTCGAACAAAAGAAAAATCGAATAATTTGGATACCCCAACATCTACCATTAGAAGAAATAATAAAATGTTTCACACTTTGGTACCATTAGAAGGATAAAATTATCATTATGCCTCCCTATCCCTTATCCTTACATCACTCAGAAACATGCCTGCTTTTTTTGTTAATTTAAAATTGTATTATACCTCATTTTGTTGAACGTTTGTATGCTATGTTTACAAAAACCAAACATTTTACCGAATTGGAGCCCAAATAAGACCATGTTGGTTAATATTTGCTAACTAAAATTTTATCAAAATTGGCTCAATAATATTGAATACATTCCCGTTTTTACCCTTTCAAAACTTCATTTTCGCACAATAGCTGTGTAATTGTTTTAATATTTAAAATTTAGAGAAAAAAATAAAACTTATTAATGTTTAGCCACCTTGTTCATCGATTTTTAACAATTAAATTAGAGGTAAAATAACAGTTATTAACTCTTTATCACCTTGTAAAATATATTCGTTTCGTACTATGATAATTCCGTTATCAGACTTTTTATTACGAAAAGAAGATTTAACTCCAAAATATAATTTTGTATTCGAGACCAAAAGTTTTCAATAATCAACATTGCTTATTCGTTATTATACTCGTAATTATGCAATATTTGTATCTTGATCTTAAAAATGTACTTCCTTTAGCCAAAAACGTTTGTAGATTCATATAATTTTATAAATATGTATCTTGTATACTTGGTTATACATGTCTACATATTCATGTAGTTAAATATCTGCAATAAAATTAAAAATAAAACCAAAATATAAAGCAAATGAAATAATCAATAAAAATAATAGAACAATTTTGGTTAAGTACTTAACATCGATACCTTTTTACACGGATTGTTTAAAAATAAAATACATAATAATAATTTTGACAAAACTGAAATATTTTGTTGGTGTTATTTACCCGTATCACGAATCAATATTTTACATGGAATATGTTCACTTTTCGCATTTTTCGTTCAGCAATTTTGTTCACGTGTAAAAATTCTCCAATAAACAGCTACTTCTTACGAACATTATCAACTATTGTGAATGAAAAGTTCATGGGAATATCACGATAGCAATTTTCCCTTCTAGGGAAATGGATATTTCATGGGAACAAACATTTCACATGCGATTGCCTCCGCAAACTCCCATGGAATCCTAACATTAATCTAACATCATATGAAAGTCGGTTAGCCCTTATTAAACTCCCTACTCTAAAAAGTAGGAGAATATATATGAACATCTTATTCATGATTGATTTAATGAATGGAGCAACTTATTCGGAATTCCTGCATCGCAGAATCGAATTCATAGTTCCAAATCGTTCAACTAGAAATATTTCCGTTCAAATTATGCCAACTTCTATCCGACGCATAGAATTTGTGTTCAATTAAACAATTTATATCATTTTATTGACTTTTCGACTGATTCTAGTATCATTAAGAGGAATATTCTGCATTTAACTGTTTTTATACCCTTCACCATGAGTGGCAAGGGTATATATAAGTTTGTCATTCCGTTTGTAATTTCTACATTTTTCATTTGCGACCCCACATAGTATATATATTCTGGATCGTTATAGATAGCGAAGTCGAAATAGCCATGTCCGTCTGTATGTTGAAATCTACTTTCCGTAGCCCCCAAATAACTTACAAACATAATTTATACATCAATATGTCGGAAATTCTTCCGGCTGGGTCGCTACTCAAAATCGAGAAAATCGGCCCACAAACGGCTGAGATATAAGAAAAAAACCGGGACAACCTAAATCTATATCTGGATTGCTAAGTCATTAATATAGACAATATGGATATCTAATGATAGATATTTCAAAGTCCATTGCAACGATGTATATAAGGCTATAGTAATTTGGACCTACAATGGGTCAAAATCGGGAAAAATATTTTTTAACCCGAATTTTATTTTACCAAAAAAATTTTTTTTTCATTAACTTTTTTTCACTAATAAATTTAAAACAAAAAATTTAAAATACTAAAAAAAAAATTTGAAAAAAATTAAAAAAAAAATTGAAAATTAAAACAAAACAATTTCGAAAAAAAAATTAAAAACAATTTTGAAAAAAAAAATTTTTTAAATTTTGAAAAACAATTTAGAAAAAAATTTTTTTTTAAATTTTGAAAAAAAAATTTAATTTTGTTTACCTAAAAATATTTAAAATTTTTATTTTAAAGTATAATTTGATAAAGGGTATATAAGATTCGGCACAGCCGAATATAGCTCTCTTACTTGTTTAAATTAAAAATAATTTGAGAGTTTTTGGAACTTTTTAAATAGAAGAGTTTTTGTAGATTATTTAAAATAAAAATCGAAAGAAATAAGATCATGAAACTCAAATAGGAGCTCAGAAAAGTGCAAACATCGGTATTTTCAACCCCAGTCTATAAATTTCTTCATAACTGCCACAAAAGTACATGAATATAATACATTTTTTGCTCACATTAAATCAATACAATGGACTATTTTATAAAGGTTTTATATATTATTTGTTTTGATGTTGGAAAGAAATATAGCGTTTTCTGTTTTGTTGCAATTTCATTCCTCATACGTTATTGGGGAAATAAAAGTTTTGATTTCAATTGTTATAATCACTACAAATATATATACAACTACTAAGACAAGCTAAAACAATTGTTAAACGAGTAATCAGTGTAATGAAATCAAAAAATAATTTAGTTAAAAGACTGTTGAGAGCCGAAACTTCTAACGTAATTGCAAATAATCATACTTACATATATAAAAAACACCTACCCAGCAGTTTTACAAGTAGTCAATGTTTTTTATTCCCTATTGTAGCTGGTATATTATATGTTTTGTAGCATTATAACTAACACGTAAGTTCCCAGAGATAGAGTCAACTATTAAGAACAGACTAATAGACTGTATCTTGGTAGCTGACATCTGGTTGGATTGAGTACTAGAATATGTCTTTTAGACGATTTGGGGTTCAATTAGCTTCCGCCTATGTTTGAAATAACTAGTTATGTAGCTTATCAATTAACCAGTTAGGTAGCTAGTAAGGTAACTGACTTCATGTAACCGGTATGTGAAGCCAATGCGATGACTACTATGGATCAGTTATCAGGCAGTCTATTTGTAATCTATGAAGGGTAATCAATTTACTGTCACCTTAGAATACACAAAATAACTAGTCACGTAGCAACCCTAAACGATTCACAAGTTCAGAACAGTATTCCAGAATTGCTGGGTATATTCATATACAACTATTTAAATGTATGAGTAACACAAATAAACAAAATCTCATATAGTTTACTCAACATTCATACAAATAAACATAGTAAATGTTGTTAGCAATAATTTTGTTTTATTTACTTACTTGCTTTTTGTACCCGGCGCTGCACGGGGTTTCAATATTTTTTTAACTGGACCGGTGAATATTTTGCATTTCATTTAATTAAAATAAAATAAAAATTTGATTTTATGTGTATGTTGTCTGTAGGAATACTACACAAACGATGAATATTTATGTTTTAATAAAGAGTTCATTTCCATACCAGCGATTGAAAATCAAGCTCTTGCAGTTCATTCTGTAGAAGAAAAAGAATTAAAAACTAGCTGTGTAGGCTAAAATTGTAGCCTATTAAATTACGATGCAAATATCAAATATTTACACATCATTCATGCAAGAATTTCCTATTATAAAGCAAAATGTTTGCATAGATTGTAAATCTATATTTAAAATGTCACTTAAAAGATGTACAAAATTCCTCTTTTTACCCATATTTATCCTTTAGTAGTCTTATGAAAAAAATACTTCTCAAATACATATTTATGTGATTGTATACATTTTCAAATGTATGTTGATTCGTCTTTTAACATATCATATACTAAAAATCATTTATTAAAAATAAACCCAAAAATTCTTTTTTTTTCGAAAGTCTACCTTCAGACTTTCGGAAAGGCACTTTTCTAATACATACTTTTGTGACAACACAAATATAAAATAACAATTTTATCGCTTTAATACAAAGAATAATTATAGAAAAGGTATCGGTTTTTACCCCTTTGCTGGTCCAAGTTTTGAAAAGAGGTATAGCCTATTGACTTCTAAGTAAGTATCTATCTTTGTTCTAATTTTAAATAAAATCAGTTGAGCCGTTTAAGCGTGATTGCGGAACAAACAATCATACTTACAAAACCATTTATATTATATGTATATACATGGATTTATGTACATACAAATGTGTAATTGTTTATTTATATCTATATACAAACATATGTATTTATATAATCCCAAAAACCGGTTATATACATGAAAATTTGTATGTAAGAGTAGAAATGAATCGAAAGTTAGTGACTGTTTTAATGTTACGTCTCTGATTTGTTGGTGACACAAGTGACAAAAGATTATATTTATACAAATATGCACGCTACATCATTCATAAAAAGATGTGTAAAAGTTTGTTGTTTTAATATTTAAGTTTATAACATTGGACTAGAGTAACTTTCTGAGTCGCTCTAAAAATGTTTATAGAAATTAAAAAATTTAGTGCTTCTATACAGATAACACTATGAAGATTCTGAAACGGATTTGTTTCCATTACAAGTCTTCTTATATCACTGGCCGGCTCTCATAACCACCAGGGCTCGAACACAATCGTTTATTTAACTGAAAACAACACGAATGTCAACGGAGTTCATACAAATTTTCAAATAAAAATAAAACACACACAATCATTGGTCACATCCCAACAAACCATTTCTTAAGCAAAATGTAACTAAATTGTAGAATAAGCATAAGAGATTTCCTACAACTTTTTATAATAGTGTTTTGAAAATGCTTCACATGACAATACTTTTTACAATAATTATTGCTATACACCTAGTTTATATAACAATTTAACAAATATGATTGCAAATGACTTATGCTCGCAATAGTTTTGTAAGTGTTTTTGAGAATAATATCCCGTTATTTGACACGTGCCTGAATTTCGTATTATTTTTTAAAGTTTTTAGTCTTAGTGTTCTGTTCAAAGAGTGAAGTGTTTTAGAAAGTTTAAAACTTTTAAAAAAAGTAATTATTAAAATAATAAAACATAATAAATCTATATAACAGGTGGCGCAAAAGTAATCCTCCTATAAGAAAATGCTATAAATTTTGACGATTATTGGCCAAATAAATAGTCACCAATATTCCGCGTTCTGGAGCAGTGTAGCGTAACATTGTTTATAAACGTGTATTTCGCATGTGTTTACTACACAAATGTCAAAACAGAACTGACATTAAGGGCCAATCGCAAAATTTATAGCATTTTCTGATAGGAGGATTACTTTTGCGCCACCTTTTATATAAAAGTGGTGTAAAAAATGTATAGTAATTCATAAACTGAGAACGTCTGGGCCGATTTCTGTAAATTTTTTGGTCAGTTGTTCGTATTTTCGAGGGGAAGATTTTGACGAAAGATAATTTTGGAAAATCCCTCCGGAAAAGTCGAATAATTGGAAAAATCGAAAATGGAGTTTTACTCTAAAGTTTGTCTGAAGGCGAGGCGAAGTTCGCCGAGTCTCCTAGTAATTTATAAATAAATTTCAGAAAAATTAAATTCTTATAAAAAACCTGTACAAATATTATTTGGTTATATTCCCAAGCTTATAAAAATGTAAGCTTATTATCACTACAGATAAGTAATATTATCGCAAGGGTTCAGTTTTCATTATTAAATAATTTTTAATAAGACTTTTACAATATCAACCACAACACTTTTCTAAGCTTACAAGTTACAAGTGATTTCTAAATAGTTTTGGTTTGTTGGGATTACAATCGAGAAAGAAAGGATTACAAGATATTATAATCCATATTCCATGTTCCCTTTATGACGACCACTGGTTTATACTTAAAAAATCACTCGGTCTATACAGTTTTATTATTTAAAATAACAGCGTAATGATTATAAATAATTGTTCAATAGATTATTTACTGTAATTGTCAAAATAAATCTGTTATTGCCGCACATATTTAAACAACATAACCCAGAAGTTTAATATTGAAATAATCTAGAATCTGGACTATCCGGATAATGTCAAAACAAAAAATTTTTTACAGCAAGTAATAACGGTTGTCATTTGAATAATCGAGGAAAAAATGAATAACAGTTTTCTGTTAAGAATAAAAAATTATTCGATCAATAAATGTCAAACATTTTTTTCAAAAAATTTGCCAAAAATTTTAGTCGGAAAATCAAAGTTAAAATTTCAAGTATTTTGATGTGTTTAATTCTCTCACAAGTATGTTTAATTCACATATCACAAGTACCTGTGAGGAGAGCAATTATTGTTACTCTCAGTTCCGCCTCTAGTTGTACCCTATGATGAAAACCTTAAATAAACAAAAGAATTAATTTATAATGTAAAAAAGATATTTATGATTGGAAATTTTATTAGAAACTAGTACCTACAATTATTTTTCAATACAAAACAAGAAACCCTTGTCCCAAGGACAAAGCCTATTGGAATCGGTTAATGATTTTATCTAGTCCAATATTAACATCCTCTCGGGACGGTGCATGAATGCGTTAAATACCCAATTTAACAATATTGTTAAATATAGTTAAAATTGGTTCAAGATTGATCCGACATTAGTATAAAGTACATTTACATTTGCTCTGGTAGGGTACATTTACAATTCGTCAAAATTTTAGCAATTTTAATAAAGTCTGTCTCTTTTCGTTGTTTTATACCACACTAGAATTTATAAAATGTTTTAATGATCAAAATTAAATTCACATGCGTGTTGTGAAATTGTTATTAGAGTTATTAATTACTATTCAAACCAACAACAAATGAAACCAAACATAATAATTAAATTCTAAATACAATTTACAATTCAATATTTCTGGGTATGTTTGTAAATCACTTACTAATAATATATCGATCATTTGCTACAAGAGTGTCATAACTCAGAATTCGATTTATTTAAATGAGTACTACCAAACATTACCCATTCTAAAATCTTTGAGATAGTTTTACTTTAGTTATTAAAACTTCTGTTATTTTCGGAGTAAGACAGATTTGTTTTGACAACTACATAAGTATTTTTAATAAAAATTCGGTTTAAAATATTTCGAAAAGCAAACAAACAGAGAATATATGTTGGGTTTTATTTATCCAAACATTCGAAATAACAGCAGATAACGTTACCGCTAAAATTACATATCTTAATTAAAGGGGGTCACACGATATGTATTCCATATGTATTGGGACATGTATTCGATACATATGAAATTCTATGTGTATTTTAAAATACACGTTATACATACGATTCATAATTTCCACGTTCACACGTACATATGTAATTGCATGTGACATAACCTCTTTTAGTTTATACAATTGTTGTTTTAACTACATTCTATTAAATAAATGTTTAAATCACAACAAATATATTGACTTTGATGAAACTTATTTTGTTATAATTTTTCTCTACTGTTTTTGTTTTTTGTGTTTTTATATATTGCACTCACACAGTGTTGTTTTTAAAAATACTCATGGTTAAACACACGAAAATAGAAGATGCTCTAATTTCCAAAAATGTCATAAGACATACATATGTATTTTACATACAAAAAGTTTCATGTGGATCACACGGTATGTAAGTACATGTTTACATGGTGTCACAATACATATGCAATTCATACCGTGTGACCCTCCCTATTAATATTTCCAATACCATTTAACCTTTTAGAATCGTTAGCCATCGCAAAACTATATTTTCAGTTATGACTCTTTGATTGCAAATGAACGATAGTAATTTTAAAAATTATTTCACCGTTTAGAATTTGTATTTAATTACAATTTTCCCATTACGTAAAAATTTAAATTAAATTAGGTTATTTGCTTGGTAGCACGGACATGATGAAATTGCAAACATTAACGACTACGTTATGAATATGTTGTATTAAAAAAACACGTTATGACGTACGTTCAAAAGTTCATAATTATGTTAAAATAATTAAATTTGATAATTTGCTTTTCAACTGGGATATATTTAGAATCAACCAACCACGGGACCAGTTCTGTGTCGATTGATACCCCGAGTAAGCATTTGCATATTTTCAAGATTTTTGTTTTATCAACATATACTATGAGCTTCAAAAGTGAATAAACATCAGTGAATTATTTTATTTTTTTAAGATAATGAAAATTATAAGATCCATCCATCGATTCTGAAAAAAGGGTTTAGGTCGGAGTCTAATGTTTATCAGTATTTTAAAATACTGAAGTAGATAGACGTGTTTTAAATCGCTCTTACAAGAAAATAACATTGTAAATAGAAATACAAAAATTAAAATGTAAAAAAGATAAGTAACAGCGAATGGACGCTAATTAAATACTTAGAAATATACTTACCTATTTAATAGTAATTTTTAGATCCAAAAATATAACATAAAATAAAGAGTGTAGTGTTTTTGTGTATGAGTTTCTCTTACTCTCCAAGAAGTGAAAGAAGACCAAGAGTTCGGTCACACCAGAACATTCTGGAAATTATCTTCTGTATGTGTAAGATGTGGAGATATTCATAAAAGTGAAGAATGTCCCCACTTAAAAACAGATGATAATATAAGAAAATGTAGTAACTGTGGGGATGCCCAGTATTCCTAGGCATTCAGGAATCAACGAAGGCAAGACGACCTATATATGCTCAATATAAGGCTTCTAACTTTCCATGCCTTCCTGATGCTTCTAGTGCTCAATATGGAAGTATCATAAGAAACAATTATCAAAACAAATCGTATGTCCATACGACAAAAGAGGGTTCATTTATCCAAATGAGAACAAACAAAAAATAATGCCCCATTATTATCATATGCACATGCATTAAAAGAGGGTGTACCAGTACCCGAAACTAACTCTCAAAGCTCTATTGAGAATCTAATTTAAACCATGAACAGTTTCATGGCGAACATGCAAAATATGTTTCAACAATTGATGCGGAATCAAAGCATGCTCATGCAGATACTGCTAAATAAAAAATTAATTAATTCTCTAAGAATTTGTTTGACTGTAATCAAAAATATAAAAAGAGAATTTATTTGAGTGATCCCTTCGCTGGACCTCTCATCAGACCACTCGCCTACTGTTTTAACGTTATTAGAAGTTCCAAGCAAATTGGAAAACTATTGCTCTTGTTTCCCTAACAAGAAGACGAAATAGTTAAAGTATAAAATGCATGTTAGCTCACACTTGCCACAGAACATCTCATTGAAAAATGAATATGAGATACAATCCGCTGTCGATATTTTAACAAACGGTGTTAAAGTGTCTACGCCCCCAGTCACCTTGGGGAATTACAGACATTCAAAATGCCCCAGAAACATTGAGTCTCTTATCAAAGAGACTCACAATCTCCGAGCGTAAAGGCTAAACTAAATCAGTGCCAAAGAAGACTTCACGTCGCCTTAAAGATTAGTAAGGAATCTAACCTGAGAAATTATCTTAAAAACTTAGACCCTACTAAGAATATTCTGCTTTCTTAGTAGTCTCTGGAAAGCTGTGAAAAATATGCCATGCCTTACTGTATATGAGTCGCCCATACGCCTTCAGAACGGAGAATGGGCAAAAAATACTTCAGAAAAAATCGAAGCATTTGCCAATCACTTGGAGAATGTATTTTCCCCAAACTATACAAATTCATCTATTAGTGATAATGTCATAAATAATGTAGTGCCACCCCCAATAAAATTCCAGATCTCTACCGGTAAGACGACAATCAAAGGTTGGAAAATCACCTGGTATAGATAAAATCACGTTGACAAAAATTGCATTATTCCTGACCATCAATTTGGTTTCAAAAGGAAGCATATTACTATTGAACAGGTACATCGGATAACTACTCTTATTCGGAAAACCTTCGACAACAGGCAATATTGGTTTGCATTATTTATTGACATATCTCAAGCCTTCGATTAAGTCTGGCACGATGGACAAATACACGAATGTACATAAACTGCTTAAAAATTACATACAAGAAATATCTTTCCAAATCAGATCAAAAGATGTGATCTCTTCACGTCGATAAATGTCCGCTGGTGTACCAGAGGGAAGTATTATAGTGCCGTTCCTCAACAAAATATAATCACGTTACATTTACCCTAAGACGAGAAAGTTGTCCTTCCATACAGATAAATAATATCAAAATTCCAGAACAGAGCCATGTGAGATATCTCGGTAGCCATCTTTATCGCCGATTAATATGGACCCACCATATTGAAGCCAAGGTTACACAAATAAAATTGGAATACAAAGTGCTTTTGTACAAAACAGTTATAAAACCGATATGGCTATACTGCATTCAGCTGTGGGGAACAGCCCCCTCATCTAACTTTGAAAAATTGAAAAGAAAGCAGTCAACACTGTTAAGGAAAATAACAGGTACCCCATGGTACATTCGCAATAGTAATATCCATAGGGATCTCAATGTCCCCATAAAACGCGAGGAGATCAAACTCTCCAGTTTAAACTACCTATCAAAATTATTGGATCATCCAAATCCCGTTGCCAGGGGGTTGCTGCCATTTGAGGGTCATAGACGACTGAGGTGATTGGAAACACTGGACCTGGCCAGATAATCTTTTTAACGAGAACTCATATTGAACATTGCAGCGGCAATAACAACTTTAGTTTTGGTTTAGGTTTGTAAATATCTCAAAAGAAAGATTCAATAAAGAAAAGAAAAAAAATGTATTTTAAAAAAATAATATAAATCATTGGAGTTTAATCACTTTTTTCGCCCATAGTATATATGACTGTGTTGACCCTGTATTCCAATCATTGTAGGATGTTGGAATTTGACATGATATTAAGGATGAGACACAATCTTTCATAATATTAGATGCGATGAGTTGTTGTACATTGTTCAACCTCTTTATTATTTAAATTCCTAATTGTATTTAGTTGCCATTTTTAATAAAATTTTATTGCTTTATTTTTTATTCAATTAATTATTTTTCTTTTTTTTTATTCTAGGTAATTTTCCAAGGATTTTAAATTAAAATGAAGTGTATGTACATTATCATATTTATAAGTATTTTTATGTTTAATATTTAGTTTAAACCCATTCAGCTATTGTAGTTAACCAGTTCAGGCATATATAACAACTAGATAGGTAACTGAGAGTCAATAACCTAAGTCGGTTTCCCAAAAACCTAAAGCTACGTACACACGGTTGTCAGATTTTACAATGTTGTCAGATCTGGCAATGTGCTCGCAATGTACTGCCAATGAAATATTATTAGCAAAAGGTAAATTGTCAGTTTAGACGATTGTAAGAAAACCTTACAATTTCATTGTCAGACATTTGTCAAACATGAAATTTATCTGCCAACAAAAATTGTCAGTTCACACGGTTGCTTCACTTTCGTTTATTTTAAATACATATGCACAGTGTTGCCAATAGAATTAATTTATCTAACAATGACGGTCGATACTATTTTGGCTCTTTTCAAAATATTACCAATAAAACAAAAAACAATTGTGTTGAGGATTAATTTTGGAAATGAATATACAAAATTATCATGTTTTCTTTGTAAAGCTATGTATATTTTAAAAATAAGTAACGTTTTCCAGATACCAGAGATGACAAATTCAGCACAAGTGTTCTTTGTTCAGCACAAATCACATTTCAATAGTGTTGCTGTGCTCCAATATTTCATTAAGTTCTATCTTCAAATTAAGTCATTAACACACTGTTTTTTATTAAACTTATAACTCATTCAATTTGTTACAAAATAAAAAAACTTTTCGACTTTATTAAACAATTAGTATAAAAAAAGCTAAATTATTTAGTCAATATGAAAAATGTCATGACATGAAAATCCGCGAGATATTATTAAAATACCACTAATTTTTAGAAAATTATTTAAAATAGTGTCACATTTTGGCACTATTATCCCATTTAGACATCAATTTACCTCTATAAATAGCATCATACCTCTTAAAATCGCATATGTGCGAAAAGAGAGTAATTTTGTTTAATATTTTTCATTGACATTTCTTTCTCCTATTTATACTATAAGTTTGGGTTCCTAAAAATATTAAAACCCAGATTCGTCAAAACTGACGTTTACAAAAGTGGTGTATCAGCTTTTCTTCATTTAACCCCATCGAAGAAAAAGGATAGCCATATATTTTACATACATATTTGCTATTCCTTTCTTCCGATGGGGTTAAATGTGTGATGCCACTTCGATACATTTTATCACCGTGACGTATCTGTTCATCATCTGTGATTAAAACTGTAACTATAGCCGAATTTTTATTACAAAAATTCTCTTCGGAAACACTCGTACAGGATAAATTGTTATAAGCGATCAGGTTTAATGATAGTTGTCATTTGTCTTATTTATTATTTCATTCAGAAATTCGTCTTTTAATTGTTAGCTATGTTATAATCGACCAAAAATTAACATAATTTTCAATTAAATAAAGAAAATGTGGTATTCTATGAACATTCCGAAGTTTCTAGATATTCTACCCTACCACATATGGTATTAACCCTTTCAGACATAATAGAGAAATAGTTGGGATAGAGAACGGAAGATTTCAGTGTAAGCTAATTTGAGGCTGTTAATTAAGAATATGAAGTCAAACCTGGCTGCCAGAATATATTTTTTTTATAAAACTTGACTTCAATTCCCGTGTTCTGTCTTTGGCCTCTAAATTTTTAGCAGGAGCTTTTTGAACCTTGTATGTTTTTAAACCTGCATTAGCTTTAACTTTTCATACCAAATAGTCCGAGCACTGAGTTAAGCGGGCTGCTTTACTATCGGATGTGTTGGGAGCTCTTTTGAAAATGCTTTCTATTTTTTTATTTTTTTTTGGCTTTAGAGACATCATGTGGACCATTCCTTCTACCTGAACCAGGTTTTCTATCAACGGACAAGTTCTTCCGATACTGTTTAATGACATTGGAAACAGTTTGAAGGCAGACCTTTGAATGCTTGGCCAACTTTTTGTAGGACAAAGATGGGTTTTGTTGAAAATATTTAATAATTTTAGTACGCACTTTTTTCTTTTCTCATGTATCATGTTGTTCTCCTACTGGAATAGTCTCGAACTTCTGTTCTAGGGAGAAATCATTAGCATGTATTGTATAACATTTGTACAATATAAATTAATTCGAAGTATTGATAATTGTTAGGCATGACCTTTTTCATTCACGGATCCAGGTCTACCCTTTGGGGAGAGGGGTAATGAAGTAAAATTTATTTTACATTTTTCTTATTTTATTTAAAAACTTTTCGGTTTTGTGGGGGAAATTTCCTTTTCCCCCTGAATTCGCGGCTACCTTTTTCCATCTTTCTGGCAACATTTGAATTCCCAGCCATATGACAACATATGAATTCTTTTGAGAACATCAATCAAGCCAATATCGGATACTCTGTTCCAAAGTGAAGCGTATCCCAGAGAGAGCGTCCTTCATCGATCGAAACAGTAGTCGGACGGAGCACCGTCTGCACTATAAAGCGGGTGAAGCAAAACTTCCCAACCACATTATTCTAAATAGTTTTAAACAGGTATTGCAACATGATGGAATATTACGGTTTAATGTCTGGCCGCATATTCTGGGCATTTTTTGGCTTCGCAGATTCCCTGTGATAGGACGCTTTTGCTCCAGGGATATTTGGCTTTGTTGTCGATTCGACTGGTTGGCCGGATCCATCGTCGTATTGGATCCATTTTTCATCGCAAGTAATGATTCGGTGCAAAAATGATTTTCTTTTTAGAGTTCAAGCATCATTTGGACATGAAAAATCGTCTTTCAAGTTTTTTCGGCTTCAAATCTCTGCTTTTGGATGAATCCTGCAGCTCGCAAACGTTTTGAAATGCCTGCTTAGTAGCTCCCAATGATTATGCAAGCTCTTGTTGAGTCTAAGCTTTTTTGGCTGGCCTGGGCGATCTTTACATTGATAAATATCACTGTAATCGATGATGTCAAATCCAACTGTTGTCCGCTTTGAGATGTATTCTCCCAATACTAACTAGCCATGACTATTGAATTTTTTCTATTATTGTTTATTTCTTGATTTTATAAGATTGTGTGTATATTTTGTCAAGTAAATATTTGATCACTTAAATTAAACTGTATATGAAGTAATAATTTAACTAAACAAAAAAAAAAAAAAAAAAAAACATTTGTGTAAACAAAAATTTAAAATATGAATTTAACAAAAAATAAAACAAAACAATCAAATAAAGAATAAAGTAGAAAAACAACATTTATGTATTTGAAATTCACTGATAAGACTGCGGCAATTAAGAAACATGTGTCAGTTTGGTATATTATTTATTTCACTTCGTTGTTTCTTTCAATCCTAAACCACAAGCGTCAGATGAGCTAAAAATTGAGGTTTAACAGTTTACGGATGTGTTTGTGTTTTGTTTATTATTTTTATTTGTAAATACAAATAAATAATTTCTATAATCACTGATAATAGTTAATGTCGTTTTAATGTTCTCAAGAAAATCAACAAAACAAAAAACAAAAAGATTTTTAATTTCAATAGAACAATGTAAATTTTATTTAATTATGTTTTATTATGGTCTGCTGCAGTATGACTATTAAACTTTAAAAATAAAAATTGCAAACAAAAGTCAATTAATTTAACAAATTTAATTAATCAAGTGACAATTAAAAATTCAAGACATGAACACTTATGACTCGCCTGACTAAACTGCATTCGTCTGTGAGTATCCAAATTATTCATAATTTCATTTGCTTTTTCTGCATTTTGTTGTCGTCGTTGTTGGTTGGCCTTTCAACAAATTTATAAAAGGAGACAATGAATAATGAAGTTTTTGTTTTTGTTTTTAACATACACATATTATTTCGGGCAACAATGACTGCATGTTTTATAAGTTTCTCTTTTCTTGGACGGGAAGACCTAAATTAATGATTCATAAACGCACTTTTTTTATAATTCAGCTGCAACAGAACGTTTCATTGTTGCTCTTAAGTTTAAATGATGTCTTGATTTAAATTAATTGAAAGTGGTGAATAAATTTTAGGAATTTATACATCTTGCTTCTCACTTTCCTTAGTCATTTCCTCGGTTCACTTTTTATGATATTCAAAGATTTTGCTTTCAGACTGTGTTATATCCCAACAATAATATTTGTTAAAAATGTTGTCTCCTGAACGTATTACTTAGCTCTTAATATGGGATTAATCTAAATCGTTGAATTAATGATTTCCTCTTTGTGAATCCCTTAAATGATGACAATAAATATAATATGTCTCACCAAAAAGAAAACGAAGAATAGTCTCTATCAAAGTTATACTCATATGACGATATCTTCTTTCTTTCACTCAGAGATATTTTTTAAATCATTCTGAAATCGACTGCTTGACATCTATTTTTGAGATGTCTTCTAATAGGGCTTTGGTCTCCGTACATTAACTCTCAAAAATCAGGTTATCTAGGACTTCACAGTCAAGGAAATCGGAAATCGACACTAAGTATATACTCCATGGTCGTCGTGACATGCTTCTGACGGTAATGGTAATTCCAATCCAAGGCACAAGGTTAGAACTGGTCTCACAACAGATGTGTGGATCAAGTCCACTATAGTAGGAATTGATATAGTAGCTCCTGTGTATGATTCAAGTATAATTTTTATTCATGAAAACTCCTACTTAAGGCCTAATTAGTTTGTACGTTCCGTTCCGTATCGGATCAGCTGTTTTGTTTTTAGCTTATGGGAAGTTGTATATGTCGTTAGTTTTTCTGTAATGTTGCCGTTCTGTTGCGGATGAATCTGTTGAAAACAGAATTCTGTCCGCAACGTTAAGTGACAGCTACAACAGCTGTTATCATATGCAGACAAAAATGCTAACAATATGAAGGCAGTGGTGCCAACATTTTTTGAAAGGCAAATATTTATTATTTGCAAAAGAATAAAAAATATAATATTTTCAAAAAAACATTGAACATTTTATAAAATATATTTAAATTTGTACTGATGTATGTAAAAAATTTAGTTTAAATTCAATCTTGCAAATGAAATCATTCTAAAAATCTTCACAATAATATGTTGACGGTCTAATACAACAAACACTAAAAATAGTAACAAAATCATCAAGTTGGTTTTTTGGTTTTTATTTCAACAGCTGATACGTTCTTACGGAAAATTAACTACAAAATGACAGGCTACAGAACGACACAGAACAGAAACGTTACAGAACGCAAAGACTAATGGAGCCTTTAGCCTCACCAACTAGAGTAAATTCTTCCTCTCCGAATTTCGGTGCTAATAACCATCTTGACCTTAAAAGTATTATATTTTGTTTCACACAAAGAAAGTTCTTACAATGAAACTAAAAGCTAGTCAGAAATTGTCAACACTTTGTTTGTGGATTCCTTTATAGCCTTGTTGAACTCTTGTGTATCTTGACACTGCACAGTGGGGCAGAATCAACATTTTTTGGAAATAAATCTGGCATTTCGGCTGGTCCGATCGAGATAAAGTTTGACATGGGCGTAGCCAAGGAGTATTCGAGTTTAAGTTATTAAAATGGACCCTACAAATGCTTCAGGGGCGGCGCTATAGGGGCTCAAATTAGGGTACTTTCGACATGTAAAATTTTTAAACACGTGTCATTTTTTGTTTCCCATCCGATTTCAAAGATTTGTATATTTTTGGAGAGCACTTGGCTAGGTCTTGAAAAAACATGCTTGCGTGTGCTATTTATCTCTTACAATTTCCGAGTCATAGGCATTTCAAAATTGAACTTTTAAAATTTTGCCATTCCTTGGTCCGCCAACTAAATTATCAATAACATACAAAAGATTTCAGGGCAATATCAATTATGAATCCAAAAATAAATGATTTTCAATTTAAAAATTAAAAAAATAGTAAATTTTTGCAGGGTTTTGGACGAAAAGGTGACTTAACTTTTTTTATTAAAAAAAAAAAATTTTTAAGAACATATAACAATTTTATGTGTTTCCGTAATGTATCTTTACGGAGAACATTTTGGTATAAAATACATGTCTTGTTTTTCGAATATGTCGTCCCTACGCCCTTCGGAATTTGACCTATTTTTTATCAAAATTTCAACTTTGGGCCACATGTTCTAAAATCCCAAAGCAGGGATCAGAAAACGGGAAGCAGATTTGGAAATCTTGATGTGATCCCTATTTATTCCCAAAGTATTTTCCCAGCCCCGAAGGAAATGTGGACCCTATGGGCAAAATTGTAAAAAATACCATTTTTGGAATTTTCGCTCCAATTTTTAGGAATTGCGGAATGCCCTTTGACCTTTTGAAAAGTTTTTTACACTTTGTTATTTAGAATGACAAGTTTAAAAACGTTGAAATTTTCATTGAGTTTTGTCAATAAATAAAGATTTTATTGCTGAGTTTCTAAAACTAAAAATTCTATAAAAATTTTAATAGGATTGCTAATATTAGGAACAATTTGATCCACATTTATTCCGAACTATTTTAAATTTTTTTTTTTTTATAGAATGAATAAATAAATCTAAAATGTAAAATTTTGACCCCCTCTAACTCAGAGAGTTTTTGACCGATCTTGTTGAAAATTTGTGTCTGAATTACTAACCTTGGACTAACTTTGCTGCAAATTTCATCCCGATCGGAAGACATTGATTTCAAAAGTTGGTTCACTTGACATGAAATTCCCCATATATAAATAATATATCATTTTTTTCAATGCTCAATGACAGTTTTTGGAGGCAACATAACAAGTTTTGAATTATAAAACTCCACTTTTCGATTAATGATAATTAAAACACTTCTTACCGAACATAAAAATCAGTTTAATGTTCTTAGTTAAACAATTTAAATAGCTAATTTGTAAAGGATCCCTTACAGCCCTGAATGCTGCAATTGATTCCATCATGAAAACAATATTTTAATAAGAAAATTGACTTAAATGACATGTATTGATTTGTGAAAAAACGTCAGACAAATCGATTTAAATTTATGTTAAGTGTTTGTTATTGACTGTTATATAGAACACATTGAAACAAATGAACTAAATAACATTTCAATTGAAAATATTTACGACTTTCAATGAACATACATGCATATAATTTAAATGCATTCGGAATTTGAACTGCAATGGAAATATAGAAAACTATATTTTATTTGTAAATATTTTGATAACAGACTGGATAAGTTTTATTATTTATTGCTAATCAGAGGACTCAATTAAGTCTATTGAATAAACCCTACAAAATACTGGTTGTGTCAATTAAAAATATGCAAAAAACTAAGGAAAAAGTTCGTTGTTACGACCGAGACACTTGATTTTGAACTATTTTTGTTGCCATAACAAAGGTGTTCCCTAATATCAAAAATATTAACAGTCCAAATAATGAAACTAAAATCTATTGATTTATACTTAAATAACCAACATATGTAAGTATATGACAACTCTTGTCAATATGTTACAAACGGAAGTGAAAATTTATAAGTTACGATCGCCGTCTTATATAAATTGTATAAAACCAATTGGTTTTAATATGGGTGTTAAAACTTGAACATGTTCCTCTTTATTATAATATAAACATATTTATATTTTGTTAAAAATTGAGTTAAAACCGCTCACTCACACACTCATTTGTTCCGGTAGAAAAATCCAGCTTAATGGTTGGTATATTTATGAACAAAGTCTTGTTTTATTTATATAATAACGGATTCACTGGACCACGTCTTAAAAAACAAGCTCAATGACCAAATACCAACCAAAATAACATTTAATTTCAATACATTTCATTAATATGAGAAAATACCAGTTTTATACTTAGTACGAACATATTAAACTTTGCTTTGTAACCAGTTGACTACTAAAGTACAGTTTTTAATGACTCATGAAATACACATTTCTTAAATTTTTGTCTCGTGCGGCTCAAATTGTATTGTGCAAAAACTTAAAGAAATAAGTAATAATCGTAACAAAAAAAAAAAAAACAATTAATGAGTCTTGAAAATTTAAATTTAAATTAATTATTTTTTATCCTGAAATAAAGCAAAGTTATTTGCGACACTTAAGAAATCTCTTAATTTAATTGTTTCTATACGATGCACATTATTCTTGTGTGTCTTCTTTTTGGACTGCAAAGTTGTGAATATTTAACGTTAAGTCGAAATATGTTGGGATCAATCAAATCAATCAAATCAACCAATATAAATGGTTGTCACAAACATGTACATGTTTACTGTAACCATATATATGGTTGATACAATCATGTGAATAGTAAATTAAGCATATTATTGTTACCACAATCATATATATAGTTACTGTGACTATAATATTGTTAAAAATGTTGAAATGGTTACAGTAACAATGCACAACTATACATTTTTTTCTGCGTGTATGTTCATTTAAAAGCCACTCATATTTCAACACGATATCTCAATCGTTGACTCTTAAGTTTTATGTTTGTTTAATCTCCAAAGTATTTGTATACCGATGCATCCTATATTGTTTTTATACCCACCATCAATAAAGATGGGGGGGAATATTGATTTTGTTATTCCCTTTGTAACACGTCAAAACATTTGTCATATAACCAACAAGTATGTATATTATGGGTCCACAAAAGATTGTCAGACGATCTAGCTATATCAGTCTGTCTGTCGAAAGGCTGAAACCTGGCTGAAATTTTCTACAAATACTGTCTGTTGATAAGGTTTGGTTATTAATATCGGTCCATGATTTCACCTAGCCCCCATACAAATGTCCCCCCGGAATACTGTTTGAACAGCCATAAATATGTAGATTATGTGACAATCTTGATAAAATGTTGCAGAAAATAGTTCTAGGTACTTTGTAGTTATACTGTAAAGTATGTCGAAAATCAGGCAACATTTGTCAGGAGTTCTCATACAAGGTCCCGCTCAGAAAATGACTTGAACATTCAAAATTATCTTATAATAGTTAATATCGTGATGAAAGTGCATTTAAACATGTTTTATATGAACGTAAATCACTCTACTAAATTTTGTGAGGATCGATCCATAATTGACGCTGCCCCCCCTAAAACCCCTATATCAGTATCTTGTATATCCACCCACATATTGATGGTGGGCTGACAAAATTCGACACAGCTGAATATAACACTCTTACTTGTTTTATATTGTGAAATTTAAATTTTTGATTTCTCGTAAATTTTTCATTAAACCACGTAACACCATAATGCTTAAGAAATGGGTGATCTAATCACCGTGATTGAAAAATCACTGGTGACAACTCGTAAATTTTTCATTAAACCACACAAGGACTGAGATTGAAAAATTCTTAACATACATATATGTTAATAAAAATGAAACCACTAAACTTACAGTTTTGAATCTTTTTTTCTTTGATTGAAATTATTGTTACCATTTACAAAAAAAATATATATATATTTTTATAGTTCTAATCACTAATGATGAAATTTTGAACCATTATGGTTTTTATAGTGCTTTATGTCACTTTGTTCGAACAGGTTGTCCATTTCCGTTTAAAATCTACCACACATTTGGACACCTTTTTTGTGCTCTTCAATTCTCTTTTAACAAGAGCCAAATATCTCTCCACTGGACTC
Source organism: Calliphora vomitoria (assembly GCA_942486065.2). Taxonomy (NCBI): domain Eukaryota; kingdom Metazoa; phylum Arthropoda; class Insecta; order Diptera; family Calliphoridae; genus Calliphora; species Calliphora vomitoria. The sequence goes on along the minus strand of OW818030.2, from coordinate 48,409,650 downwards.
AGCTCCAGGCAGTTTGGAGAAATTGTCTCTCTTGGTACAAATACCACATTATTGTTCTTTTACCACTTAAGACCTTTCTTACCATAGTGACAGATGCCAAATCAAGCCAAAAATAAGTGGACACATTAAGAAGTCTTATGAATGGAAACATTCATTTTTGTAAACATTCCTTGATGTAAATTTCGGTATTTATAGAGCCCTTTGTAACAAATGTTTGGCTTTTTTGCCACAACTGCATATTGCTTGCCATACCAAGAACTTTTTGGGAAATTTTGTCTGTTATTGGGTCCTAAACTATTCTTTGACATTCCCTCGAGCATCTGCAACATTAAAAAAATTTACCCAGAATCTGCGAAAAATTTCCCATACGTACATTTCGTCATCCATTATGCAGCAGGTATATTTTTTGTATAAAATTTGACTTCAATTTCCGTGCTCTGTCTTTGGCCTCTAAATTTTGAGCAGAGTTCCTTTCAGAAACTTCTTTAGCCTTGTAGGGTTTTAAAGCCTGCATTGGCTTTAACTTTTCGTACCAAATAGTCCGAGTACTGACCTAACCGGGCAGCTTTCCTACCGAAGGTGTTGGGAGCTCTTTTGAAAATGCTTTTTAAAAGAGCTTTTCCTTCCACCTGAACCAGGTTTTGTATCAACGGACAAGTTCTCCCGAAACTGTTTAATAACATTGGAAACAGTTTGATGGCAGACCTTGGATTGTTTGGGCAACTCTTTGTAGGACCAAGTTGGGTTTTGTTGAAAATATTTAATAATTTTAGTACGCACTTTTTTCTGGTCACTCATTTTAATCAGATTAACTACAAATGAACATAATTGACATTAAAGATAATAACTGACATGCTTTACAAAGGTAACTTGATCAAAAAAAAAAAAAAAATCAAATAATACTTCGGTTAAAAGTTTTAATGAAAAACTTGTGTTAAGAATTTTACAATCTCAGTCCTTAACACCATAATGCTTAAGAAGTGGCTGAACTTAATGCTATATACTCACTCTCGCTTGACGAAGAAGTTACTATTTGTTGTTTCTTGGAAGAGCATTAAACACAACAGCCATAAACTTTGAACAAGTACCCTAATTCTATTAACAATTCAAAAAATACACTTGTATTTTTTTTTTAAATCGTCCTTGATTAATTCTTCAAAAATGCCAGCAATTTATTCCATAAAACTAAGTACTCCTAACAAAACAAATTCTTTAGCTTCATTCAAGGCCTTTCATTGGAATAGATGATTGAATAGATAATTAATTCATAATAAAATTCATTCTACCTTTGAATCTAATCCAAATTGAATGAAAATATTTTTTTTTTTTTCATTCAATTGGTTTTTGCTTTCTTTTTGATCATTTACCAAATAAATTGTAACAATTTTCTTAAACTACACACTATCTTAAGTTTAAGTCTGAATTACTCAATAGATAAACTTAAGTTAAATCGATACCGCGTAACTCGCTCTTCGTAAGTAAAAGTGTGTGAGTGGTTTAATAAGTACTTTTGCAAATAATGTTAAACAATATTTCAATTTTAAGTATTATGGTGTTTAGGTATGTATGTATGTAAGTACGTAAGTATTTATGTAAATTTACTTAATAAATAACACGATACAATATTCTATAGTTATTTTATTTTAACTCGACTAGAGTTACTTCGTTCAGATAAATATATAAATAAAACATATAAATATGTATTTATGTACATTTATTACTAACTTACGACTAGTTCAACGAACTTTATCTTTATGCCATCTTGTTTCTTTTTTGTTGTCGCTTCTAATTCAAAATGAGGAAGCAAAAGAAATGTCTAAAACAAAATTTAGTTGGTAATATGCCCGTAGTGTTAGTCACTGTCTAATACAAAACAAGGAACATGAAAAGGAAACGAAACGGAATTTAACAAAGTTATAATCGCAAAAATAGGGGTAAAAGCTTAAGATTGTCATAAAACAATGACAGATAGCCTTAAAGACAGACAGTCAGTCAGTTGAATTATATGTAGTATTGTGACATTTGTAATGTTTGACATTTTGCTAAAAATAAATACATAAATATTTGTAATAAAATACTTTGTGTACAAATTAAACGACTCTATTGTGTCTACTAACCAGTGGTGACAATAACATGAAAACAAAAACTTCAAAACAATATTTAATTTCTTTAGCAAATACTCAAAAAATAATAACCCTTAATTCCAGATAGATTTCATTTGACATACCCAAACCCTTATCAACTTTTATTACATTTTATATTCAGCTAGAAAGCCCGCGTTCATTAAACTATGTTGATACGAGTATTTAGCAAACCGTTAAAAAAGCGTTATTATTTAATTAAAAACCTCTAAATTATCATCACTGACATAATATACAAGTGACATCCAATATACGAGTATCTTTACCTTTAAATGCTCTTCCATTCCGCATACAAATTGCATTTATCTATCCAGAGTTATACACTCGTTTGTATCCATATACAAGTTACAAGTATCAAATGTCGTTGTGCTCCAAGTGTTATTTGGGTAAAGTACTACTTGCATCAAGTAGTGTTACTTTTAACTTACTACACAGACACAAACTCACTCTCCCGCATTTTACATTCATAAATACATAGATATTCCTCATATTACTTAAGCTGGAAAAAACATATATATTCATTTATAGGATGACAATATTATACCCTATAAGGATGGAGTGATATAATACGTTCATCATGACAGAAAGTGTCTGAGATTTACGTGGGTACCTGCCGCATACGCTTAAACCCACGGTGGCCTTAACACCGGATAGAAACGATGCTTCTATCACCGCCATTGAATGACTAGCAAGGTACACTCAATTGGCAACTTCTTGTACAATGATTGCACAGATCAATGCACAATCCCCTTGCTCGAGAGCTCGGGCTATCTAATCCCTGCCATCCATAGCTAGCTAGTCAACTGACCAGCCCAGGACAATTATCAAAGCTGCAACATACGGCCTGGTAATTCAGTCCAGTGTATGGTCTCTGACTTCAAAAGTTCCCAGCCGATAATAGTCAAAGTGAGTGTACTTTATCACACACTTTTGACCTCGCAAGAGAACCAAGCCCAACGACCAGTACATCACGAATGCTACTGCCTCAATACATTTCCTGAGCACAAACGCCAGTTGGTTATCTGCTACTTTCAATGGCTCTGTTGAGTCAGCAACAGCACCTAGTAGATACAATTGGTAGCCCGAAATTTAGCACTACCCCAAATATCAGTCCTTTAACCAACGATCTTCTTCCCGCTTTGGGTTTCAACCACAACCATAGCGTACTCACCTAAGTGACCTCACCAACGGTCCTACAGGACCGAAGTCCTGGGGCAAAGGATCCCCGCTATACTAGATGAGACTCTAGTCAGCTGCGAGTTAATAAAATTAACTCTTACCAGGAATGAGACCCGTGCGTCTCGGAGCCCCGGTTTCGCTCCATATCTCCCCTTGAGGCATAACATCAAGGTGTGGAGCTCACCAAGGTGCATATCCATGCCCCAAGGGGGGGCGTTCATCATGACAGTAGTAACATTTCCGAAATCATACATAAATATTTACATTATCTGTATAATAAGTAATCTCTTTTTTTACTTAAACTATTTTTTGGGCGATAATTGAAAATTCGATTGGTAAATATTTTAATCAGCCGGTATCCAATACCGGCTTCAATTAGTAAGGATTTTCTGTATATCCAAGCAAGAATTTAATTCTCTCTTTATAACGTATATATGCTGACATATAGAAGGGTTCCTTCTATGGATATGACGAAAAGTGGTATTGACTCTTTCGAAAACTTGATTGTAATGAGAAATGCGTTAATGTAATTGATATATCGTACATGCATGTATATTTTGAAAGCAGTGTTAACGTCCGAAAGATGTCATGTTGTGATTGTTAAAATACCTGCCATAAAGTTCACGGATACTATGGTACTTTTAGGTTATACGACTTCCATGGATGCTTTGACATTGCCAAAATTATTTTTCTTTATGTATGGAGACACATATTCTTGGACATATATATTGTTACGAATTTGCAAAAGCGATTTGAATTTAACGGTCTGTAACGACTGCCTTGCAACATTCATCATGTTGATAAACACGTCCATCAGTAGAAGCTTCTTCTTATCAACAATGTTGATAGCATGTGGTTATTAGCATTGTTTGTAAGTGTGCCACCACTAAATGTTTAATCGAAAGCTCTAGAATTCGAACATACGAGTTTTGACCGTTAAGAACAATCTCGACTACTCGGATGAAGATGGCAGTGTGTATAAATAGTGACTGCGGTTGCTATAGTCAGGGAGTTGATCATTGGCGCTATTAGAGTTAAAATCAACTGTCGTGTACATTTGAGCTTGTACGTTGTAAAGTGTGTGTGTGGATTTTCTGCGAATTGATAGACGTGTATAAAGACACTGAGTGACTTGTTACAATTTTAAACTACTAAAACTGCTTTTATTTGCAATCTAAAGTATCCGGTTTATTTAAAGGAAATAAACCCCATTTTTAAAAGGTAAAAACGTAACAATATCGTTAGCTTAGTGGACAAACGTATTAAATCCAATTTTTATGAAAATTGAGATTCGAATACAAAACGTTAGAATAAGTAAATATATACTGTTTGCATAATCTTTCACGACCACGGGGACACTGGTATCCCAACACAAACACATTGAATAACTAAATAACGAAAAAAAGAATGGATTCCATTTTAATTTTAATTAGTTTGTAAACGTGTCTCTTATTAATGTGTTTAGATTAAAACAAGTTCGGATACAGCATTTATTTTTTATTGTCCTTGAAAATGTACAGTTTTATTGGTACTGTGTTTAAGAATTGTTCAAAAATTAGTCTTATGGTCGTGAAAGCGTTAAACAATTTGTGTAATTATATCGTTTATTCTATGGTATGCAAAAGTAGATAGTCGATTTTATAAATTTTTAAAATTTTTTTATCAAAATTGCAAAATTTACTCATAGTATTAACTACGTTATTAAATATATAATAGCGCCGAACATGTTTTAATTATAATTAATTATTAATTTAATTTTAACCAAAAAACAGAAAATTTTTAGAAATATTTTTTAAATTTGGTTTGATCTCAAATATCAATCATTAAGTCAAATAACGAAGTTAGAACGATAAAAACAAAGAAATAAAAAATGTGTAAAGGGCGAATCACTTCTTTTTGATCGCAGATTTCTAGGATTCTAAACTGCCATCTCTTCAGATGACAGTCTAATACTAAACTTTTTTTATGTATTACTTATACAATTTATTACTCTAAATTTGAGAACATATTTCAGCTAATGTGTACTGCATCACATTCATGGCGGACATTTATTCAGTTCTATCTTAAAATTTAGCGAAATAACGAATACCGAATTTTTGGCATAACGCGAAACCGAATACATGATTAACTCGGCAAATTTCAATTGCAATATTTGTAATAAGTACAGTGAATCTAAAAATATTAAGAAAAACATAATTTTTCAATATTTTATTGGCAGCATCCGGTCCAAAAATGTTATATTTTGATTCATCACTAAAGAACACATTGTCCCGAAACGAACCTGGCTTCTTCAAATGCTCCTGTTTTTGTAGAATACTGATATTAAGAGTTTCACGGTGTAAAGATAGTAAAACAATTCCCTTTTGCCTTTGAAGAAACGGAGAAATTTCCGTCTTCCCCTGACGGAGAAATTTCCGTCTTCCCCTGAACTAAATATTTGCTTTACAAAAGAATTTGTTTTCGTTATTAAATATTAAATATACTAGCAAACCCGGTTCGAATCGCTACACCAATCGTAGTAAAACTATTAAAGGATTGAAAAAAAAATTATTTTAATTGTTGGTTTTTTAAAGTGTAACAAATATTTGTCTGTGGTTATACAGTAACAAATAATCTATAAAAAGTTATAATGCTAAATAAAAACGTTGAAACCACCATTGATCTGATCTTTCTTTCTAGACTGTAAAGGAGAGTAAAGAAAAAGTACCAATAATTACCCCCATTTTATTCACATTTGTTAGAACCATATATGCTCAATTTCATGTTTCTAGGTCCATTATTATAAACAATTTAAAAAGAATCATTAGAATAACGAAAAATTGCAGGTAGTTCTATCTATGTTTGATTCCAACTTTACTCTGATGCACATCAGCTAACTTTTTTGTGTATAAGTTTAATAATTTGATATATTAAAAAAGTACCATTAGAAGAAAAAGTACCAATTCAATTTCCCTTTTCACTCTGAACACCCGTCAAGTTTTAAGTTTCAAATTACTCTATTTTGCGGACATTTTTTGTGATATAGACATGGCTTAAACGATTCTAATCTGTATCAATATTTTAAATAAGTACCAAACTGTTTACCCGTGTTTTTGTATGAGTATAAATTATTTAATTTTTGTATGACTTCAAAAACCAATGTTTAAAATTTTATCAAAATTGTCTTAGTAATTTCGAACAAAATGTGTTTTCTTTTTTTTACCCCTTTTAGGTACTTTTTTGTCCCCATTGAAATGATAAACTTATGTAAATTTGTTATTTTTTGATAAGTAAAGAATACTTAGTTACGAATTGCAATAGCTATTTGAATTTAACGACTGCCTGCAACATTCATCATGTTTATATACACATCCATCGGTAGAAGCTTTTACTTATCAACAATGTTGATAGCATGCGGTTATTAGCATTGTTCGTAAGTATGGCAACACTAAATGATTAAGCTTCTAACATTAACATCGAAAGCTCTAGAATTCGAACATTCGAGTTTTGACCGTTAAGAACAATCTAGACTACTAGGATGAAGATGGCAGTGTGTATAAATAGTGACTGTGGTTACAATAGTCACTGAGTGGTCACTGAGTTTATTTAAGTTTGTGCATTATAAACTTGTGTGTGTGTATTAAAAACACATAGTGACTATTTAGACTGTTGTTGTTGTACATTTGAATAAGTAAAGAGTTGTTGCAATTTTAAACTACTAAAACTGCTTTTATTTGCAATCAAAAGTATACGGTTTATTTAAAGTAAATAAACCAACGTTTTCAAAAGGTGAAAACGTAACAATATGATTTGAAACTAAATTTTTTGCTACTTAGAGTAGCAAAAAACTACAAAAATATAGTTTTTTCTCCCAAAGGGTGAGAATTTCTAAAAAATGCCAAACACCTGTCTGATAATTAAGTAATTAAAGATGCTTTTTAAATTTGTTTGTATCTATATTTGTTTAGAAGTTATAGGGTTACCGAATTTTCCAGTTTTTACACCCCTAAACCTTGGAATGGATCTACATATGGAGAGGGGAATCTATATTCCAAATTTCAAGTCTCTACTATTTGGCGTTTGACATAGGCGATGATGGTTCAGTCAATCAATAAGTGAAGTTACATTCTGATAGTGAAAATAGCAAACAATTTAAAATTGTGTTCTTTTCTTACAACAGATTAAATGGTATCTGTTGTAATCAAAAAATAATTTAAATAATGTTTGTTTTCTTAGTACTCTCCCCAGAAACTTTACATACTAGTACTAGTATCTCTATATTGCAAATCCTATTATTTTACCCTCGGCCAGGAGTAAAACAAAAATAATAAAAAAGTTGTAACTTTATATTAATAATAATGAAGGTTACTGTAAAATTGCCATTATTTGGTGCACTTACTCTTTCATATAGAGATTCATTTGTATTCGCATTGGGTTTGTGCAGTTTCACAATTGCCTGCTTGTTTGCCTGCCATGGAATTCTCATGGAATGTCATGGCTTCAGTTTATTTAGTTTATAATAGAAAATTATTTTATTATTATTTTGATTTTTTTGCATTACCGTTTTTGTTGTTCTGGTCTTTTGCATTGGTTGGTTGTTTGGTGGGAAGCTGGTGGTTGTGAATGAAACAGAGAAGTCTTGTAATGGAGAGATAGCAAAAATTTAAAAATTCCAAAAACTAAAAATTCAAATCAAATGTCCTTACGTGACCATGAAAATTCGTTATAGACATATTTAGCATGTAAGTATGAGTAGTTATCCTTGAAGACACACAAAGGACGGATTAGGTCTAGCAACGTGTGAAATTATAGCACTTTATAAATGATTTGAAGTCAACAGTTATTCTATTTAAATATTGTGTGCTAGTTTTGTGATCTTTAATGTAAATATTTTAAATATTTGTTGATAATATTGCACTTCTTTTTTCGTTATTTCATTTCACTTGGGAAAGTTTTTTAAGACCATGTGCAATCTCGCATTCACTCCGCTTACTGCATTGGCGTAAAGTTCAATTTGAAGGAATTTACTCAATAAAATCTAAATTATTTTTTCTATTTAAGACAAGGACATTTATACTTTGCATGTTTTAAAACGAAAAAAATACAATTTCAATATGTTTAAACTAACGGGATAATATATATGTGGGTATGTTGAAAAGTCAAATGATTTTTATTTTTCATTGTGTTTTCTATTAAACAATTCAAAATAGGCGTTTGTTTCAGCATTAACCAAATCGTTCTTCAGCTTTACAAGTAGGAAACAGGCATTGGGGATCAGATCCGCCAAAATTAGTTGATAAACGAGTCAATTTGTATTTACCTACATAGTGGAGACAAAAACCAAAATTTGTAGCATAGCTTATTTTGCAGGTAACGGTGCACCGTTAATCAACGGTGTATAAAGCAATATAGGAGTGATACTTCAACAGGTCCTTAATAGTGGAATAACTAAAATATGTATGCTGGTTTACGTTTAGAAGCTCATTTCGTATAAGTGGATATCTTTTTTATGATACTAAAGGAAATATTGTTACGAATGTGGAATGACGATTTGAATTTAACGGTCTGTAACGACTGCCTGCAGCATTTATCATGTTTGTAAGTATGGCAACACTAAATGTTTGGGCTGCTGGCAATGACATCGAAGGCTCTGGAATTCGAACATACGAGTTTTGTAGAAGATTTTCGAGAGATGGCGTGTGTATAAATGGTGGCAGAGGCTGCAGTTGATCATTGGCGCTGTTAGAGTTGACATCAATTGTCGTGAGCTTGAGCTTGTCATTATAAAGTGTGTGTGTGTACATTTCTGCGAATTAATAAATGTGTAAAAAGACACTGAGTGAATATTTGAATTGTTGTTGCTGTACATTTTAAATAAATAAAGAGTTGTTACAATTTTAAGCTACTAAAACTACTTTTATTTGTAATCAAAAGCATCCGGTTTATTTAAAGGAAATAAACCCCGTTTTTAAAAGGTAAAAACGTAACAATATTAATAAAACACTACATAATCAGTGAACTTTGTGAATATTATTTTAAAGAAAATAAAATGAAACAAATGTGATGGAAGGATTAATTCAATATCGGGCAATCTTATCTCAATCTTAAGTACGAATTCGTGCTTAAATCAGGTTCAGAATTTTTGAATCAAGCGCATTGTAGATTTTGGATTACATCAAGTATGAAATCGTGCTTAAATTAAGTTTAGAGTTCGTGAAAGATTCATTTAATCTCGGCCGTACTTAAATTTGTCTTCGGCAGAGCTTCAATTAAGATTTTTGGGCTGATGAGTCTGTAAAAATTTTGTACTTCGTTTAAATATATCCGTACTCACCGTACTATTGATTTAAGTACGGATTACTCAAATTTGTTTAAGTGTACACAGCATTCTTTAGATTGAAAACTTATTCCCGGTATTCGTAAGTACTTAAATCAGGATATAACCCTAGAGACTCATGGCAGAGGATTGAGTGTTCACGGCATTCTTTATCTAAAGCTTGCAAAGCAATAGGATTATTTAAATTAGGAAAATTATTGAATAATTTTTATTTGAAATTTTAATTTAAAAAACAAACCTTGTTTTTGTATTGGGAAATTCTAAATAGTTGTTTGAGTTTATTTTTATAAATTGTTTAACCTCTGATTGCGAGATATTTTGCTTCTGTTTTTTGGTTTGAAATTTTGTTGTTGAAATCGTTTAAAAGTTTTTGAGTAAATATTTGTGCGTTTCAAAAATGTCCTTTAAAGGTTTGTGTTGCTCTAGAGTTCTGTATACTCGTGATTTAAATGATCAATCTTGTTACTGCTTGACTAAGAATTTGATGGTTTGGTTGTATAATGGATAGACATTTTTGAATTCATGAAATTCAGATATACTTTTGGAGCTTCAACAAAAATATCCTGTGATATTCCTCATTGTGTCTTCAATTGAACTTTTCTAACTTCTAGCATGATTTTAAATGACAGTTACAGTACAAAAAAGTGGCTAAAAACGACTATAAAAATGTTGTGTCTGAGAAAAACCCAACGAAATCTTCAAAATGCACAAAATTGTATATTAATCAGCTCAAGCTCATTACTTATATCATTCGCATTTCTACAGGCTTTAACGAAAGGATTTTCTAAATTTCATATAAGCCATACTGTTGTTTAATAGAAACATCCGTGGCATGATGTGCATTTAAAGTTCTAACAAGTAAGTGAGCTATCTTATATACTCTTCAGCAAATTATACTTTAAAATAAAATACATTTTTTTTTTTAATTTTTAAAATTTTTTTTTTTTTAAATTGTTTTTTAAAGTTTTTTCCAATTTTTTTAAAAACTTTTTTTTAATTTATTAGTAAAAAAAAATGTATGACATAAAAATGTGTTTTGTGAAATTCGGGTTAAAAAATATTTTTCCCGATTTTGACCCATTCTAGGTCCAACTTATTATAGCCTTATATACATCGTTTCAGTTGAAATATCTATCATTAGATATCCATATTGTCTATATTTATGACTTAGTAATTGAGATATAGATAAAAAATAGGCCAAAAATAGAGATTGTCTCGGATTTTTGCTCATATCTCCGTTATTTATGGACGGATTTTATTGATTTTAAATAGAAAACTTCTCGAAAGCATGTCTGACAGAATTATTGAAGATTTGGATCCCGACGATATCTGGGTTCTTCAGAAAATTGATTTCAACAGACAGACGGACATGGCTAAATCGACTTCGCTATCTATAAGGATCCAGAATATATATACTTTATAGAGTCGGAAAATTATATTATGCAAATTACAAACGAAATGACAAACTTATATATACCCTTCTTGGTACTTTTTGTTCACTTAGTACTTTATTTAGCTGCAGGGCTGAAAAGTTACGAAATTTGACGCACCTCGACTATTGCCCTAATATTTTACATGCATATATGCACTTAAATTTAAATACTAACTTGTTTACCATACACTGCCATTACTAACATCATATGTACTTTACATACTACAAATCTTACACAAATGTAACTATTCGTACAAATATTTGCTATCGTAATACTAATTTACAAAAATTCTCTATAATCACTGTAAAAATAAATCATCATGATAAAATCTAAATATTTGTTTGTTCTTTTACTTTCGTGGCCATTGAAAATAATATAATGGATTCACGGAATTCAAAGGAGTTGTCAGTCAGTCCGTCAGTCAAAAAAATAACAGACAGATGAAATAATATATTATTTTCTCTTTTCATTATATTTTTTTTCCATGATTTTATGGCGTTTTATCGCCAAATCTTATTTATGACAATCAATACAAGAATGTTTCATTTACTATTCAAAAGGAATGTTAACTTTTCTATACGGAATTTTGTTGTTGAAAAATTAATTTACTTAATGAGAAATATAGTTAGAAGTATACATATATTGAGTATTTTATAAGATTTTAATGGTTTTACTTATAACTGCAAATAAAAAATAACTACGAAGTTTTTTTTATGACTTTTGGTGATCCATATGTTCTTACATTAGACTTCAATAATAATTTACATCTCTTGAAGTGTTTTCTAAATTAAAAACTGTTGGAAAAACAGTATATATTTTTAGTAAATGTTTTTGTTTAATAAACACTAATGATCCATTTTTATAAAATCAATTTTAATTACAATTTATCACGAGAAGAAAACTTTTAATGAACTAAAAAAAACACAAAATTTCACACAATTCGTTTGTGAAATAGGGTGTATCAAATAAACACTGTGTGGATGCGTTCGTTTATCAATTCATGTCTACATATTTACAAACATTTCTACTTAAGTTTTTCTCCATTTGATTTTTGCAAAATGTGTACATTCGCATGTCTGTCTGTTTTAGTACATTAATACCAGAAGTTCAACATTAAAATACATATGTTTGCGTGAATGTGTTGGGTTTTCTACTAAATACTTCAGTTGTACGGAATGAATGAATGAATGAATGAAGGTGCTTGAAAATTATGAAAAGAAAATAATTTTACCGCATGTATCATACGCTCTAATTAATAAACTAAATGCAAGATACTCGCATACCCAACACTGTTAAATTATTTTATTATTAATAAAATTAAAAAGCTTTAGAAAATATTACTTTAGACAAATTGCAATGAATATGATGAGTTGCCTGTGTTAGGCAGGGAAGAGTATAAGTTAACCCAGCAAACATATGTACATACATACTTTTAGGAATACTTTTTTATTTCAAAATGGTGTAAACTTAGAATTCAAAATCAGTGTTTCTTATGTAACAAATCAAAATATATGTACCCTGCAGCTCTTGGAACTAATTTCGCATTGACGAATGTTTTACCACAAACACATAGCGTTAAATTTAAGCTTAGATCTCTGCTGAATGCTCTTACTTGCAAATGTCTTAACTGTCCCATTTAACATACACTTGTTATTGCAAGGGGATCAATAGATGCACTTACAACTAAGCTATGGAACAATACATAGTTTTTTCTTATTGTTGTATAAAGTAAAACTATACAATTTTCTACTACTACTTCAACTGAATTGTTCAATAAATCCATTGGACAAAGTCAGGCGCGGATCCAGGGTATGGAAAAAAGGAAAGTCCAACTCAAAACCGAAAACTTTTAATATAAAAACGGAAAAAAAGAAAAATGTAAAATAAATTTTAATAAATGAATGACATGGAGTCGCGCCTGGACTAAGTGAAGAAAGTTTGGATAGTCTTTGGGACCAGTACGACATTCATGACATACTTGTAGGTGGTCTCTATGAATGTTGTTCGAAACTTCCGTATACGAATTACTATCCAGTGGATCCCGCACATACCTCTGTATGTTCTCCCCGCATACAAGAAGGTATTAGTGGACTTTACTCGCGGAGGCTCCAGCTGTGTGATGTTGAAGGTAGGCACAGTTTCGGCAACATGAAGTTGAGTTTCTTCAATGGGAAAACCTTCGTATGCTCGTTAAGATGATATTCCAAAGCTTGCATTATGACAGCTTTGAATATTTCTCCACTGGGACGCCAAGGTTGCGCTTTTCCTTCTCTTCTTCGTTCAGGTGGTGAAGAGTATTACTGAAGACTTCTTTGGTGATAGTTGCAGGTTTAGCAAAGTGAAGTTGTGTATTTCTCTGAGATAACCATTCACTCGATCTCATAGGTCATCAATATTGTGGCCCGTCGCCATAATACCTGCAGTCGCCAACTTTCTGTGGAGGTGCGTTGACGAAATCTACGTCTCTAAACTCTGCCACTCAGACAGTTTAAGACCCATCTCTTCATATTGATGGTCATCGGTGACGGCGAAGAGAATGACGTGGCTGGCGGTGTCAAAGGTCTTCGATAGGTTTAAATGGCAATGACGGTAAATGTTGTTGTACGAGTCAGCTGAAGCAAGAGCATCTAGAACTTTTGCGACAGTCACGTTACGTTCTTCCCAGGTTTGAGAAACTGAAAGCGTCTACCCTTTTTTGCGGCATTGTGTATAATCAGGCTCCTCACTGACAGACTAAAAACCATTGACAGGTAATCTATATTTTGGCTGCATTGATGGCCTCTGAAACTTCAGTTAGCGTAAAAAACTGTGGTGTGTCCGAGACTGGAAAGTTTTGCAGTGTGCAAACAACACTTGACTTTCTCAAGTGCACGCAAATCACAGTTCAGGGTCGGATATGGTGGTATCCGCAAACTTAATCGCGACCGTCATCCTTCTCCAGGTTAGAGAGACCAATCTGTAAACCACTGTTTTTTGTCTGATTTTGTGGCCAACCACAAATTGACACTCTCTGCATAACTAATAACAACGATCATAGTAAGTTCGATAAGAAGTCGGGTAGCTAGTGCAAACTTATATAATCAACATATCTACACTTGTATTTATATTCAATACCATAATTTGTGAATATACAATTTTTTTCATCATCTAACGTACATAATTTGTAAATTAATCTTGAAATTCCCAATTTTGTAACTTTAATGTTTTTGCTATTTTTAAATAGTTAATTTTTTTTCTGTTTTTTTTTTTTTCGCGACAACAACATAACAAAACATCTTTAATAGATGATTTAAATGCGAAACGCAATTTCATTCTAAACGACGCAAATAAAAAAAATTAAAGTTTGATAATAGATGAAGAAAACAACATAAACCGGCAAAATCAAACTAAAAAAAATTTAAATATGTATGTTTTATACGTGTACGGACCATAAAAATTTGTATCTGATCAAATCAATGTAAATTTTAAAAGAGGTAACAGACTCAATTGGTCGCAGTTATTTAAGATTTTAGAAATTTTAGGATGTTTTAATACGTTATTATTGCATGTTTAGTTATTATTTTTTACTATCTTCGTTTATTAATTAATAAGGCCCTAATTTCGTAAAACATGTCACCATATAACTTTAATGACATGATTTACGAAACAAAAACAAATTTAAAAATTTTTTGAAATTTTGTTTTACTTTCTACATAATTATCACTTTGGTGACGTGATTTACAAAATTAGGGCCTAAAATTCTTGCGATATAACATTGTTCTTTGTTTCTTATACAGCGCATAAAATAATTATACAAACATGTATATATTTATATATGTATATATACTTACATACAGTATTGGACATAACTAAAGCACCCCCTCAATGGATTTTTTCATATCATAATTTTTTGGATAAAAAAGGTTTTTTCGGGATGTATTTTGTATATATTTTATTAATTTATATTGTTAATGTTCATATTGTGTTCATTTAGGAAAGGATCATTTTATGAACAACTAATTTAAAATGATAAAACATACAAAAACACAAAACGCTACGGACAAAACAAAAGCACCCTCTTATAAGGTGTGTTAAAATTTAACTATTTTTCTGCATATTTGTAATGTTAGTTAACGGGACTCACAACTGATGCATTTAAAAATTCCAGAAGATAAAAATATAGGAAGGCGTAGTCTGTATAACTTAAGTTTTATACAGTTTATTGTGAAAAAACAATGGATGCCAAGGAACAAGTACTCCAGTGAATTTTAAATTAAATTTATTGAAGACTGGAAGCCGGGCTTATCAAGGCATGAATTGAGTAAAAATTAATAAAAATTAACAGATCAGTTATTTCCCGGCTGATTCCAAAGGTTTTTGAGACTTATTGTATATCACCGGGGCATTCTGGAGAAGGTCCGCGTAAAACCACACGATATGATGATTCCTTGATCAAAGGAGCAATGCAAAAAGATCCTACAGCATCTGCTAGTCAAGTAAGAACAAGTTTAAGGTTATGCGTTAGCAAAAGAACAATCCGTAGAAGAGCAGTAAAAGCACGATTATTTAGCCGACGACCAGCAAAAAAACCGTTTATATCAGCTAAGAACAAGAAAGGTAGATTGGAGTTTACCGATTTACCGATTTCACGATTAATTTCAAGGCCTTATTATAGCCTGGGAAGGAATATCGCAAGACAGCATAAAAAACTTAATATCTTCTATGTCTAAGAGATGTGCTTGTGTCATCCAAAACAAAGGATTTGCAACAAAATATATATTAAAAAATGTTTTATATTATATCCATGAAGGTTTAGTTTTGTCCGTTTTATTCTCCATCTTTAAATATCAATAGTACACATATTAACAATTTAAAATAACACAATAAAAATTTAAAACTTAGTTTTTATACAAAAAAATATAATATGAAAAAAATTCACTGAGGGGGTGCTTTAGTTATGGCCAATACTGTACGTGCTAGTATATATACGTACAATTCGGTATAATTAGGAAATGTATTTAATTATTCCTGTTTTAGGCAAGTTTTGCGTGATTTATACACATTATTCATTAATAAAAAGTAAACTACTTAAAATATAGTCAAAATATATATGTATTCGCAGACAAGTATGTTTTAAACTGATACATAATACATATATATTATACTATTTTATGAACTACTACAAAGATATAGTCATTCATATCGTTACCTTAATATAACACAGCACAGGTTTGCGTTTATTTCGATAAATCGTCCGCTCATATACCATATTTAGCCAAAAATCTCGACTTAAAAAAAAACACAAGTTAGGGCCATTCTATATTATGGTAACGATATATAAATCATTTAAAATACAAGGTATAGCCCTAAGAAAATTCTAAAAAACGAGTAGTCGTAATTTTTATTTCATATTTTAGCTATTTTGGGAATTGCCAATAACAATTTGTCTCTTTTAATCTGTAGGTTACTGGGAGCTCTGAAAACCTATTTCAGCAGAAATAAGAGCAACATATATGGATTCAGAATATATGCGCATTTCCAGCGAAAAGTCCACCCAGACCGAAAAATTAAAAGTTAATCAATTCAAATTTCGCTCCAAATAGGTTTTATATATACGGTAATCATGGCACCTAATTTTATAATGATCGGTCCATAATTAGCCATAGCCCCATATAACGCCAACTTCCGAAAATAATTTACGAAAAAATTTAAATTAAAAAAAAAAATGTTTCTCAGACCATACATTCTTACATGTTTACTTTTTCTTATTTCTTAACCAAAAAATATATCAAATAGAAATTTAAATAAAGTAACGTCTTGTAACGTCACGTCAGGTCTAAGGCTAACAATTAAAAAACGAAGAAAGATTTTTAAATTTTATAATTTGGAAAATAAATTAATATTATTCCAAATCCTACTAAAAAAGTTTTATCCAAAATTCTTGTCCAATTCGCAGAGATATGCAATTTTGCAATGCAAGTCAAACCTCACTTCTGTTTTTGGTAACGTTACGCAATCGCATATTTTTGCTAATATCTTCAACTCCTTAGGCTCAATTGTTGCAATATTTTTTCTGAATAAAGTGTTACTTAATTATTTTGCAAATATAAAAACCACTTTTTACAAATTTGACTTTTTCATTATTTTTTTTTTGACATTCTCTCGTACAAATGCCACGTCACTGCATAATGGAAATGCCCATATATACTTTATAGGATTACAAGTAAATATTATAGAAATTACAAACAGAATCTGAAACTTATGTATATACATTAGGGTGGATCAAAAAATTTACTTTTTCACAATTTTTATTTTTAAGGTTTTTTTTAGTAGGCAATAAAAAAGAATCGGCTGATTTAATTCTTTTTAAATATTACCTCAAATATTTAAAAAAAATTAAATCAGCCTATTTTTTTATTATCTACAAAAAAAAAAAAAAAATAAAAAATAAAAGGAAATTTTTTGACTTTTTCTGAAATTTGGAAGTCTCAAAAATGATTTTCTTGATATGCCGTAGTGGAAATGTTGTTCCTAATGCCAAAAGCTACCGAAAAATCAAAAATAGAAAAAAATTCGCCGATAAAATTGTATGCTAAAAATGATGGCGATATTATTTCGACCAGTACCTAACTCTATATATGTGTGAGTTAAAAGAGTTATTCAATATGTGTTAGTGACAAAAATGTACATGTGAATTAATTTTCACTAGACACACAGAGTTTTATAAAAATTTTTAAATTTTAATTTGTTTCACTTTTTTCAATATCAAAAATTTAAACTTTGTTCTATATGTAGTTTAAATTCTACCACAAAGAAAATAGAATGTCAAAAAATATTTTGGAAAAAAAATCAAGAAATTCTCAAGGTCTCTTATTATGTCATATTATCATAATGTCCTAATATTTCACAATGGTTTTTATTGCTTTTTAAGCAAAAAATGTCCTAAAATAATATTACTTTCTATGCTATGTTTATTGTGTTATCGTAACCAACCAGCAGAGACCAACGCCGAATGCCTAAGAGTCAGTTAAGCCGAGCCGCCGAGTCGTGCTATATTAGGACATTATGACAATATGACTGATAAGAGACCTTGTGAATTGAAAAATTGTGTTGGAAAAAATTATAGGTCTTCACTATGTAGGCCTTCTAAATGACCTGTTTACACATTCATAAACATGCAATACTAATTCAACTCTGTCTTTTCGCATAAGATGTTCAAGCTGGGCATTGTTTCTCCTTCTAAAAAAATGCATACACATTGAAAAATAGCATTACAAAATAAGGTCTAATAAACTTTTATTTAAAATTGATACACGATTGGTTTTGCAATTATTCCTATCTACATATTCGGTCTTATGCATAAACAAAACTTATTGTAGATTTAAAACACAAATTTGTTAACAAACACTTTAGCTTTAAAAACCTTTAATTAAAGCATTGTATTCATAAAAGTTTGATAAAGGCACTATTTTTAGTATAAGCTGGCAATGCTCAAAGGTAAAATACTGTTACGTTTTAACCTTTTAAAAACTGGGTTTTATTTCCTTTCAATAAACCGGATACTTTTGATTGCAAATAAAAGCAGTTTTAGTAGTTTATATTTTGTAACAACTCTTTATTGATTTAAAATGTACAACAACAACAGTTCAAATATTCACTCAGTGTCTTTATACACTTTTATCAATTCGCAGAAATGCACACAAACTTTATAATGTACAAACTCAAATGTACACGACAGTTGATGTTAACTCTATCAGCGCCAATGATGAACTGACTGACAACTCCCACCTCTGCCACTATTTATACACACGCCATCTTCCGTGAATCTTCTACAATGATCTTAACGGACAAACTAGTACATTCAAATTCTAGAGCTTTCGGTGTTAATGTTAGCAGCTTACAAACTATGCTAATAACCGTATGCTACTGGACGTGTTTATAAACATGATGAATGCTGCAGGCAGTCGTTACAGACTGTTAAATTCAAATCGCTATTGGAAATTCGTAACAATACCTTTGATAAGTGTACAAATTTTAAAGTTGGTTCGTTTATGAAAATTTGCCTAAAATTGGTTTATAAACCTCTTGTAAATTTGTATGTATACGGCAGATTGTCCTTCTATTATACAATTCAGTTTGCTCTCTTTATTATAAATCGTTACGTGGAACCCGAAGGAGATTCAAAATCTTTTAAACAATTTAAACTTTTTGAATTTTATATAATATTGAACCTAGAATCAGGAAATTACTTTGAAATTTTAAACTTGACGGGGGTTCAAGTGAGGTGAATATTTTATAATAATAAAATAATAAACCTAAAAATTAAAAGTTAGGCACACATGATTCTGAATGAGTTAGAATCCAAAAAAGGTGACTTTAGTGGTAACATTCTTTTGTATTTTCTATAATAATGGACTCAGAAATATGATGCTGAGTGGGAATACAAAATGTGGATCTTTATGGTACTTTCTTTATGAGCTAGAATGCACATTTCAATGAACCAATAAACATGAAAATGGAGAAATGTTATCCTGAATTAGTTAAAATTGACGAAGGGAGATTTAATAGTACTTTTTCATTTATCTAATTGTGGTGGCGATGCGAAATGCGTCAGCTAGTATTCCATACTTATATCAGATATTTGACAATAACTAAGACTTTGTTATAAAATTTTGTTAAATAAATAAAAAGTCATTTGAAGTTTAATTGTCAGGAAATACTCGTATAATTAATATTTTTAAATGAGTTTGTGTCATTCTTTATTAAAAGGTTCCTTGCCTAGCCTGCGATGGCAGCCTGCTACATCTGAAGCAATTATTGTTACACAATTTAAAAAAATTTAAAGATATGCATCGATTTGTTTTTAGAGAAATTGGATGCTTCATCATCAGAATCTAAAATTCATTTCTAAATTTTGAATTTTTGGTTTCGGTTTCGGTTAAAACTGAACACGAAACTCTAATATACACTAATGTTTCAACGAATAATTTATAAAAAAAGCGAAGAAAGCGAAATGAAAAACAATTTTATGAACCACAAAACAAGACGTTTTCCTTTCCTCAAAAGCCTTTTTGATTAATTAGACATAAAAGTATAGAAATATAATGTTTTATTTAGAATATATGCTCAAACCAATTGTATAAGTAATAAATAAAAACAAAATATCACGAATATATTGAAAAAACCTTTATGTAAAACTGCTTTGCCGTTTTTCTCAATATCGAGTTTTTGGAAATGTGTCAAAACAATAATAAGCTGACATTATATTAATAAACTCTCAACCAATATCTAAACAAAACTATAATTTCTAAATGAATGTTCCGATATCAATAAAACTCCTTGTTATAGTGTAATTATAGTTTGAAATTTGGACTTAAACCTTAAATACATTTTCAGCTCAACTACCGTTACCGAAATAACTACAATTACCATTAGCGATATTCTGTAAATAATTCCAAATTATGAAAATACCCATTTTTGTTTTCCGTAAATGAGTTTATTGATATCTAGAGAACTAAAATGTAATATACCGATACCGCTAAACAACTGATACCGAAAGAACCAAATTACTGCATTACTTTTCTTTTAACCGCTTTGCGAGGTCTGCGATTGGACTTTTACGAATTTCGTTATTATTTCAGTCACTGATGGTTCCGTATTATTGAATGAATTATTAAACATTTTAAATGAAATTTACGTTTTCAAATAAATTTATTTTTCTTTTATATTTAAAATAAATAAACTATACCCCAAGGATATATTTGAACAAGTTGTGTTAGGGTATCCCCTGATATCAGGGTATCCCCTGATATTTGTTTGAATTCAATATATTCTAGCTCACTTATTTCTTATAATTACTTGTAATTTTCCAATTAGGTAATAAAATTTTAAGGTACAACCTAATAATTGTACTATTTATACAGACATGTATGTATGTATATTTTGTAGACATCTAACTGTTTTTTTTACATTTTTATTACAATAAATTTAAACAAAAAAAAAAAAAGAATTAGTTTTAATTGTTATTACCTGGTATTTAATATTATATGTAGTTTGTATTATCTGTCGACAATCTCAGTCAGCGTACTCGCATTTAAATTGTCTTGTAAAATGGGACACAACACATGTGGAAAATAAAATCAAAAAAAAACAACTATATCGCAACAACAATAACAAACTCGACAGATGTTACATCAGAGAACATTTAAATTAAATGGAATAATAATTAGATACATGCAAAATTTTAACTTAATTGTTCATGTTTTTGGTTTTATCTAAATGCATATTTATAATAATATATTTAAACATCATTATAATTTCCAGTCTATTTTGTTTGTACACTTTCAGCAACAGATGCAGTAGTAGATGCCACAATAATATTTAAAAAATAGAATTGCTAACTGCGAATGAGTTAATAATGACTGGAAAGAAACCGGAAAAGTCCGGTCATTGTAGCTGCTCAACGGATCAACAGTATGTGAATCCCTCTTTTGAACAGGATGGTAATGTTGGCAGTGTTGCTGGCGCCATTGGTAGTGGTAGTGTTCCTTCGACATACAACAATAGGCGTCCTAGTGGAAATTTTACCCATTCACTAGATGGCGGAACTGGAGGTGTCTATTCAAAGGATTGTACCTCAAATGACAGCGGATGTTGTGCAATGCATAACAATTCAAATAGTACTACACATCGCAAGGGTCACAGGTATGTACTCTCTCTCTCTTTAACTCTTTCTTTATATCTATTATATGAAGAATATACATACATACATCCGTGTTTTAAGTTATTGATTGTTATTCAGTTTACAAGTACTTACGATTTAACAAACACTAAAACACACAGTTACACAGGACAACAGGAATTGAGAGAATTACAAAATAGGCTTAATCTGATACTATCAAAGATTTTATTATAGTGTCTAGAACGATTTCATTAGCATTGTCGAATTTTAGATTTCGTGCATGATTTAAAATTGCTGAAATTTCGATCATAGTGATTTACCTCATTTTAATTAGAATAATTTAGCTTATACTGATATTTTATAGACTCTTCATTATCGTCATCACGAATGTCGCTCTAATTTCCGCATTCTTTTTGCAAGCATTAAAATAAACTTACATGCTTTGGCTTTACTTTTCGCTGGTCAACTTTACTACGTGGGCGGATCAGCTCAAGATCTTGCTCTCTTAATAACCTCGTTCTGGTGGCCCTAAAGATATCAAGCTGTATAATATCTTGCCATCTTCTTCGTATCCAACTCCTTGGAAACCTTCTAGTGTTCTTTGGGTGGTGATTTTCTAACTTTCACAAGTTGATTCGGGGACATGGCTTTTTATGCTTCCCCAGTTAATGAATAGTCTGTATTTGAGGCCGTCATTACTCTGCAGCGTAAGATTTCAAATGGTCATCATAAATTATTTCGAATTTCGCGATACTCTTCCTGAGCTTTTTCTCTTGTCTTGAACAGTGTTGAATGGCTCTGATCTATTTTATCGTTACCGTTACAAACTAAGGAGTTTTAACGAAAAGAAAACCATATCAAATGAGACTTTCAAAACGTTATTTTAAAGACATTCTTTTAGTCCTTCCACTATTTTTAATTTCCTGTTAACCAGTGTTAAACTCAACCTAAAAGTGATAAAATGTATGAATATACAATCAGTCGAAAACAAGAAACAATAAGACAAACACACATTATTGCATTTTTTATACTCCATGAATAATTGATTTGATATCAAAGTATGAAAGTTGGTATGTAAACCCAACTACTAAAATCAATAGAATGTTTTATATTACTTATATTTAGTATGTACTTGGCAAGTACTTTTTTTTTGGTCAACGACGAAATACGTACGAATAATAATTTCATTTAGTTCTGCCACATACCGTCAGTATTATAAACGTGTCAGGATAAACATGCCACCGAGCATGTAAAACCATAAAACAACCTCTCTTCCTACTCCCGCTACTCGTCGTCTACGGCGTGTTGCAAGTACAAAAGTAGTTGTTGTGGCCCAGTTGATTATTGGAAAAGTGAAGAAGAAGTGTACGAGAGTTATATTTTGGGTTCATGCCATTTCTAATTTCAATATTTCGTGTTTATATATACTTTTTTTTTTTTTTTTTTTTTTTGTCAATAGTATTTAAACGCTTCAAAAAGTCCCCCCATTAAAATTTTACATATTTTTTGTTTAGGTTTTTGCTGCGAAAAGGCACAGAAAACAGAGTCATAAATTAAAAAAACGATTTACTTCCTTGTCCAGTAGACTTGAGGAGAGCAAACGTAAGAAGACGTTGTTACGATGTACGCGTTGGACGAATTACGAGTACTTAAACATTTTTATTCTATTAATTAGAGTTTTTATAGTGTTATATTGTACGAGGGGTGATCTGAAATAGTGTGATAGTGTATATCAACTATACATACTTATGTATATAAAAATATAGTTTGTGTTTAATATTTGTTTCCGTTTCTGAGTAATATATTCATGTGAGTAGAGTTTCCAAAAAATCGAAGATCTTCAACACCAAGGTTTCTGTTTCAAAAAATTGAAAACTGTTCGGTTTCGGTTCGGTTCGGTTTTGTGATAATTTATTAACTATTAAATGAGTGGATAATATAGGAAATGCTATACTAATTTAATGTTCAAACTTGACGAGTATTATGATACCAAAAAATGGAGAACTAAACCAAACTAAGAAGTACATTTTCGTTCTTCAAAATGAATTTTCTATAATGTTGAACTTAGAATCAGGAAATTACTTTGAAATTTCAAATTTGACAGTGGTTTAAGTGTGGAAAATTTACACTTTTTCTTTTAATGGTACTTTTTATTATACCTTTGTCTTGAGTTACAACAGATTTATTTTGATAGATATCCCACTCGCATCCCACTAAGCGACCAAAAAGGTTTCAAAGGAAAAGACCTAAGCTTTCTTTTGAGAAAAAAAAATTAAATAAAAAACGTTTTCATTTTGGAAAAAAAAGTCAAAAAAGTTTTTGATTTTGCAAAAAAAAAGTAAAAAATTGTATGTCTTGAGTTACAAAACATTTATTTGATAGATATCCCAATCGCATCCCACTAAGTGACAAAAAGGTGTTAAAGGAAAACACATAAGCTTTCTTCTGAGCAAAAAATAAAAAATGGGTCCATTTTTTTAAAAAAAGTCAACAAAGTTTTTGATTTTGCAAAAAAAGTCAAAAATTTTATATCTTGAGTTACAAAATATTTTTTTTGACAGATATCCCACTCCCATCCCACTAAGCGACCATATAGGTCGCTTAGGAAAAAACCTGAGCTTTCTTAAAAAAATAAAAAGGGCCCATTTTGAAAAAAAAGTCAAAAATGTTTTTGATTTTTTTAAAAAAAAAGTCAAAAATATTTTATTTATTTTTTTTAATTTTTTTTCCAAAGATTGCATACTATTTGGGACACATTTTGCTAAGAACAATAGGTAATAAGTAAAAAAAACACCTGTTTGGCCAAAATGTCAAATTTTGACCTCCTATAACTCAGAGAGTTCTTGACCGATCTTGTTGAAATTGTGTCCGAATTACCATCCAATAGAACTAACATTGGTGCAAATTTCATCCCGTTCGGAAGACATCGATTTCAAAAGTTGGTTCACTTGACGTGAAATGCCCCATATGTATACATAATAGTTGGCTGATATTGAGTTAACAGAAACTATTATTAAAATTTCTATAATAATGAACCCATAAGCAGGAAATTAAACACACATGATCCTGACTGAGTTTGAATATAAAAAAGGGACTTGCAGGTACTTTTTCGAACTAATAGTACTTTTTGAATATTTAATAACTATGGACCTAGAAACGCGAATTCAAAGGTATAATTATTGTTACTATTTCTTTATTGTAAAGGTACTTTTTGACTATTTTATAATAATGAACCTAAAAATTAAAAATTAGGCTCACATGACTCTGAATGAATTAGAATTCACAAAAGGTGATTATAGTGGTACCTTTCTTTTGTATTTTCTATAATAATGGACACAGAAATATGAAATTAGACATTCATGAATGATGCTGAGTAGGAATACAAAATGTGGGTCTTTATTGTACTGTTTTATTCTAACATTACAATGAATCAATACACATGAAACTAGAGACATATTTTCCTGAATTGGTATTAAATTACAAAGGGAGACTTAATAGTACTATTTCTTTATTCCAATTGGAGTGGAGAAGCGCAACGGGTCAGCTAGTACTCCATACTTTTATCGGATATTTGAAAATAACTAAGACTTTGTAACAAAAATTTTGCATTATTTAGCCTGCGAAAGGTAGCCTGTTTAGGGATGAAACGATAACACTAGGGTATCGATACTGTATCGGTAGTAAAGTATCGATACCTAATCGGTATCGATCAAAAAGCATCGATAGTTACATGTATTGGTCAATTTCTTCACATGATTAGAGCCAGTGAAAACCAGAAGTAAATTCAAATGTACATGATTCTAAGTATGTGTGTACTCGTATATATGGATATTTTTGAAACCTCTATTTTCTGAAAAAAAAACTTTCTACAAATCATTTTTTTATAAATATTTATGAATTATCAAATTTTTTTTTTTTAAAAACGTAACATTTAAGTAACGTAAGTAATTTAAAAATTCCTGCAGAACAGTTGCCGTCGGATCTATAAGTATGATGTAACGAATTCGTGTCTTTTTGTCCACAAGTTAATAATTTCATTTCATGCTCATACGTTGATATGATAAATTGGAACAAAGTCGAATTGACTGAGCCAACATGCTTGCAGTTCTATATGCAAGACCAGCTGGAAGGTTAGCACAAGGAAAATAACCTTCTGCTGGAGTTATCGAATTACTTCGTTAGTAAAAGTTTAATGATTTCTTTCGAACTTTAACTTTCTGACATTAGGGTGGTAGGAACACAGATCATGTGGATAAACACTAGAACGGAATACTTGAGCTCAATGGCCCTAAGAGCAAAACATTGGTGTTTTCGATACAAAAACATTGATATATCATACTTTATGATCTGACTGTAAATGCCAAAGACACAGCAGATTTTCTGGTCCCACTTCCAGGGATTTAACTTTATTAAATTGACAAACAGCTTTACTCTACTTTCTATAAGTATGAAAATAAAAGTTTTACATACACAAATTCCAAATTAAGTTCAAAATGGCCTCAAGTCAACTGTATATGTTTGTTAATATGAAACGAGTATTTTTGACCGATACGAGTACTTTTAACCGATACATATTTGGTACTTGGTGCCAAAGTACCGATGCCAAAAGTACTTGGTATCGAAAGAAAAGTATCGAGTACGTACTTGTATTTACTCGTATCGTTTCATCCCTTAGCCTAGTACATCATCTGAAGCAATTCTTGTAATACAATTTAAAAAATTTGAACAAATCATAAGATATTTTTACCGATCTGTTTTTAAAGATATTGGATGAAAAAGTTTGTTTTTCATTTCTAAATTTTGAATTTTTCTATTGAAAATAGATTAAAAGTAAAAACCGAAGAATAATTGTCGGTTTCGGTTTTAGGCTTTGAAACCCGAGGTTTCGGTTTCGATTAAAACCGAACTGGAAACTCTGCATGTGAGTGTGGCTGTAATCAGCGTTGCCGCTTTGGACCAAAATTGGTAGTTTCAAGTAAACAAATTTACTTTTGGTAGTTTGATTGGTTTTTTCAGATTTTTGTCGCATTTTGGTAGGCGACAAAAATATTTTTAAGAGCAAAATAATGAAGATAAAAATAAACTCAGATGTGTCAATATAATAAAATTATTTGTTATATTAATTAATTATTATTTATGTAGTCTGATAGAGTGGGGAAAGATTCTACGAAGAATTTTAAGTAACTTTGCCCTAGAAATTATAGGTCTAAAATGGATTTTGACCTTGAGGATATTAAACAGTTCTTGTAAGTAGTGATTCACAGCAAAGTATGTGTAAAATTTCCGCTTACAGGTAAGTATTGTGAGCCAGGATAATAACACTGGACACTTTTCTTTCATTTATCAATTCGGCTACAAGTGTCTGTTCATTTTATTAACACTTTAGAGGAAAAACTTTTGTATTATTTGAATTTTATTTTTATGTATGTATGTATTTACACTAGCACCACATAGACAAAAATTGATGCACCCTAATGTACGCACATATTTTTTAGTGATCAGTTCGAAAATCCTCAAGAGCTATTTAAACTAATTTAAATTTTTGTGCTTCTGTTTTAAGATTTATGATAGATGTATGTATTTTAATTATTTCATAATAATACACAATCAGGGCTATTCCAGTTCTCACTTTCACCACTAAATAAAGTTTCTAAAATTATATAATTAAAGTTAAAACAAGTAAGAGAGCTATATTCGGCTGTGCCGAATCTTATATACCCTTCACCAAATAATACTTTAAAATAAAATTTAAAAAAATTTTTTATTTTTTTTTTTCGAAATTGTTTTTTAAATGTTTTTTCCAATTTAAAAAAAAAAAAATTAACTTAAAAATTTATTTTTTTTTAGTGAAGAAAATTTAAGACAAAAAAATGTTTTTTGTGAAAAAATTCGGATTAAAAAACCATTGTAGGTCCAACTTACTATAGCCTTATATACATCGTTGCAATGGACTTTGAAATATCTATCATTAGATATCCATATTGTCTATATTTATGACTTAGTAATCGAGATATAGATCATTTGATAGGCCAAAAATAGAGGTTATCTCGGATTTTTGCTCATATCTCCGTTATTTATGGACGGATTTTGCTGATTTTAAATAAAAAACTTCTCGAAAGCATGTCTGACAGAATTATTGAAGATTTGGATCCCGAAGATATCTGGGGTCTTGAGAAAATTGATTTCAACAGACAGACGGACATGGCTAAATCGACTACGTTATCTATAAGGATCCAGAATATATATACTTTATAGGATCAGAAAATTATATTGTTGAAATTACAAACGGAATGACAAACTTATATATACCCTTCTCTCGAAGGTGAAGGGTATAAAAATAACGTGTAAATATTTATATTTAGAAATGCTCAGGAAATTACACAATATTGTTGGAAATATGCTTCCAAAAATACGGTGAATGGTAAATGTGAGAACAGAAATAGCCCTGATTATGTAAATTGTGTGCAGTCAAGATCTGAAACATTTATTATATAATTGCAGATCATTGTATTTTGTCAGAATTAAAAAACACATATATTAATCTATATATATAAAAGTGAATGTGTGTCTGTATGTATGTATGTTTAATATTATTAGTTTGGGCTCTATAGACGGCTAAACGGCTGAACCGATTTGCTTGAAATTTTTACAGTATATTTATGTATGTCTGGAAGGAGCTATAGGCTACTTTTTGTTTTGAAATTTTAAGTGGGCGTGGTACCTCCCATACAAAGTTACTTTTAAAAATCAAATATTTAGGAAACTATAATAGCTATAGTCTTCAAATTTTGTATGAGCAATTCCACTGTTTGTTTAAATATTTGCAGAAAAAATGGGAGTAGTAGCCACAGAGGGCGTGGCACCTCCCATATGATGATAATTAAAAAAAATGTATATATGGGAAACAATAAGATATATGGTACGGTTATTCTACCATCAATATTAATATTTAGGACAAGAATGGGCGGACTATCAATAGTGGGCGTGGCACCTCCCATACATATGATGACAAATTATAAATAGGGAAAGCTATATCATCCATCAATATTAATATTTAGGACAGAAATGCGCTGACTACCAACAATATTAAGTAAATGTTAAAATTTGTATACATTTGAAACCCTTATCTATATATATAAAAGTGAATGTGTGTTTGTATGTATGTATGTATGTATGAAATGTATAACATTTCCATCTAACTTCTGCAGCATGACGCAATCTATAGAAGAGTTAATAAATTGCGTTTTCCCCAATATCGGAAAAAATTTTAAAAACAAGCTATGGTTATGTGAACGCGCGTTACTGGCAGCCAAAAATATAGACGTTATCTCCATCAACAGCAACATTCTGAATACCATCGATGGTAATCTAAAAATCTATAAATCAATCGACACTGTTACAAATATTGAGGATGTCGTCAATTATCCAGTCGAATTTTTAAATTCGTTAGATTTACCGGGCTTTCCACCACATGACTTGCAGTTGAAAATTGGTGCTCCTATTATTTTACTAAGAAACATTGATCCACCACGACTTTGTAATGGCACTCGACTTATAGTAAAGAAATTAATGAACAATCTAATCGAGGCGACCATTATAACTGTAAAGTACAATGGATCAGATGTATTTCTGCCACGTTTTCCGATGATAACTTCGGAAATGCCATTTGATTTTAAGCGATTGCAGTTTCCTATTCGCCTAGCATTTGCAATGACAATTAATAAAGCTCAAGATCAGTCTTTGCAAGTTTGTGGACTAAATCTAGAAAATCCATGTTTTTCACATGGACAGCTTTATGTTGCATGTTCGCGAGTGGGAAAACCCACAGACTCATATGTATATGCACCAGAAGGAAAAACCAAAAATATTGTATATCCTAAGTCATTAGAATAAAAAATAATTAATAAAAGTAATGTATATATCAAACATTAAATAAAAAATGTTTTTCTATAAACTTCTATATTTAACATTAAGGTTATAAATAAGAAACAAATAATGTACTACTTATTAAAATAGAAACTAATTTTAGATAAACTAAATAAGTATATTGTAAATCATAAGATAATATAATAAGAATTAATTTAAAAGGAAAACTGTAGATTTAAATAACTTAATAAATATATTTGTTTAACTCTAAACTTTTTATTTCATTACGATACGGGTAGCGAAGCACACCGGGTTTTAGCTAGTTATTAAATAAAGTTCTTCTTTTGGGTAATTTTATAGCAAAACAATTATAATTCTTAGTTAATAATTAGTTTTGTAAGTCCTCATCCATACTGTGAAACATTTGCTGCAAAACATTTGAGTTTGTCGATGAAAGGGGAAAGAAGAATGGTAAAGGGTAAAGGGTAATATGTTTCATGTACATGAAGTTTTTGTTGAGTATGTCAGCCACATTTATTCGTTCATATTCGTTCTGTACAAAAATGTCAAAAACTGAAAAGAAAAACTTCACTGTGTGGACACGAATGCAGTTTCAAAAGAGAATTTAAATATGTTTTGCAGCAAATCTTTCACAGTGTGGACCAGGACTAAAAACTCGATATAGCGTTTTTAAACATTTAAAAATGTTTAGGCTTTGGTAGTTTTTAATGAAAAGTTTGGTAGGAAAAATATTTTGTGTTTGGCAAGGATGGCTGCAATACTATGAAGCGTTAAAATTTACAAATAATACCCATGCTTTTGGAGGATTCAGTGAAGCATTTAACTGTATGGGTTACATTGTCCCAAAGTAATATGATCTGTCAAAATTTTGTGTATGAATAGGATCGCCTAAAGGTAATTTGTAATGAAATTATCTGACATTGACAGACGGATGAAAATTTGACAGTCGTATGGGTTTCTTCAGTTTTAAACATTTTTCAGAAAACAAGAAACAGTAGAACAACTATCATTAGATTTTCTTGTTTTACGTATGAATTTTCATTTTATTTTCTCTTTGTAAATTCGTACCTGACAAAAGGACATCGATGGCTGAAGAACTTATATTATTAAAGAGATCGCTCCTACATATCATACCTAATGATAAATTAAATTTGCCGATAATCATTCTAATAACAGATGAGAAGTGGAATCCACATGTACCGATATACTTTGTGTTTTCATAATTTCCAATACCAGTATCAATTCTGAAATTAAGCACTCCCAGATAAAAATGTATTATTTAGTTCCAAAACTAGATAAAGAACTAAGTATTTAGTTCATTAACTAGTTATAAAATGCATGCTTATGGCCAGAACTCGATCTAGTTTACTGTAGCACGTATTTTGAACCAGTTCTTTAATGATACTTGCCAAGGAATTTGTTCCTAGAAACCTTATAGAAGTACTTACTTTAGAATTACAATAGTGTTCCAAAGAGCGGGATCTAGAAATAATTGCGATATCATTAGTTCCAAGGTTTTAAATTTTGAAAAAATATTCGATTAGATTTGTATTAATATTTTCTTTTCTTTGTTAAATTCAATTGAATTGAAGTACTATTAATACTTAGTATAGTATAGAATTTTACAAGCTTAAATTCTAAATTCCTTGAAAAATGGTTAATTGGCAGAAAGTTGGGGGCCTTTGTGCAAAAAAAACTTGGAAAACTGGTTGAATAAGGGCGCTGTTGAAACAAACCATCATTGCCACTCGGTTCTCACAAGAGCAGTATGATCTATTAGCATGTATGATTACAGCATATAGATCAGCGAAAGGCATTGAGCTCTCAAATGAGCTCTCTTGTTTTTGTTTTCACATGTACGCAAGCACACACATTGTATAAAAACAATCAAAACCAGTTAGTCTCGCATGAGCATTGATAGAAGCAGGTTGTTTTACGCTTTTCGTTTTTATACTTGTTTATTTCAGTTATTGTTTTTGTTTTTTTCTCAACTTTTTACTCAACTCATACAACTACAATATTTAAAAACTGTAGTGGTGTGAGTTTGCCTTTCGCTGATATAGGTATATACATATGTATAGATTCATTTCATGGTTGCCTTTATAGTAATGAATCAATTCAGCGTTTGGAGGATACCAGATTAATGTCCTAAAGCATTGGTATTAAAAATGTTATAGTCCTATTTGTTAAATTTTTTGAATTTGTAAACAGTACAAGTATTATTTATTAAATGAGTATGGGAATTCCAGTAGTTATAGTGCCCTTGATTAAAGGTCTACATATGTAATAGGCTCCATGTATGCATAGTTTAACGCCTAAACAACATTTGAAACGCTGTATTGCATCATTAAAATAAATGAATAAGAATATGTTATAATAACTTACTAGCGTACGACGTTGCGAGATAAAGTAACTACCACTTTAACTATGTAGGCGTAGATTCGTTTGCATACCATCATATAATTTTAATTAATATATACCACAATAATTTTAATTAATTTTATAATTTTTACAGACGTCAAGAGTCAATGTATCAGATGACTGGCCTCTACTCGGAAACAAATAGTGGTGATGACAGCAGCATCGATTTAGCTGAAGATCACTTAGGAAATACAAATGCAATTGGCAGTACAGCGACAACGACGACGACAACGACGAAATCGTCCACGATGCCGTCAACTAATGCAACTGTACTTGCAAATAATGCCCGCAATTTACATGCTAAGACGTCCTCCTGCTCTGATACCGTTATCAAGTGTCACAGCCGTCAGTCGTCGGCTGTACTTGGTAATACACAGCATAATCATAGCAATTTGCATGGTGGTCAACACAATGCAACCAGCAATAACCCTACATGTGGCCTTAATGATGACGACGACGATGACTTGTGTTCACAAGACTGTGGCATATTGGGATGTCGGCCAGGGAGCATACAGAAATTTGCCCGCATTAAAATATTCGTTCTATTGCTATCCATGTTGGTCATGCTGCAACAGGCTCTAAGTTCGGGTTATATTAATTCCGTGATAACAACAATAGAGAAACGTTTCGAAATACCCTCCAGTTATTCGGGACTAATAGCGTCCAGCTATGAAATTGGTAATGTCATCACCGTGATATTTGTCAGTTATTTGGGTAGTCGTCGTCATATACCAGTATGGATTGGCATTGGTAAGTTTTGAAAATAATTACTCTACTATTCCTCAGACAATCATAATTTTTTTTATTGAAATTTCTTAAAAAGGTGCCGTTATTATGGGTATTGGATCATTGGTGTTTATGGTGCCACATTTCACAAGCGAACCCAATCCGGGAGTTTCCATTGCTAATGAAACTAGTGACAATATATGCCGCAGTGCTTTAGTGCGTAATCAAGATATGGATTTGGGCAGACTTTCTAGTGGTTTATCAAATCCTCCTTTGGCACCACACACTCTACGCGAGGATAATTGTCTCGAGGGCAAACTGTCAACATTTGGCCCAGTCCTACTGTTTGTCATTGCCCAATTGTTGTTGGGTTGCGGTGGCAGTCCTTTATTTACTTTGGGCACGACATATGTTGACGACCATGTCAAGACGGAGAGTTCTTCCATGTACATTGGTTGCATGTATAGTATGGCGGCTTTTGGTCCCGTTGTTGGTTTTCTACTAGGTGCATATTTATTATCATTTCACATGGATTCGCTTTCCTCATCTATAATTTCCATTGGTAAGTAAACCACAAACAACACTACTGGCGGTGAATCAGACATGTAAATTATGAACGTGTTTACTTGTCCTCGTATTATGCACATTAATTAGTTATACATTTTCCATGTTTTTCTATTTATTTATTTATTTTTTTGTTCTATTTCAGATCAAGGAGATCGACGTTGGGTTGGTATGTGGTGGGGTGGCTTTTTGTTGTGTGGTGTTTTGCTGCTAATTGTTGCAATACCCTTCTTCTCATTTCCCAAGGTAAATATTTAGTAAATCTATAACATGTTTTCTTTAATCGTTGTTTCACATGAACCCACTGCTTTTACGATTACATATAAGTTGGATGACATAAAAACAATGTATGTTTACGAGTACATATTCTTAGAATTAAATTAATAATCTGTAAAAAAAAACTTTTTCAACGCAATTAATAGCGATTTAAATTGTTTGTAATCTCCACCATAAAGGCAGTGGGAAGAATTCAAAATACATGGATACGATGGTACAAATTATATTGGTGCATTTTAATCAAAACTTATTGTATGTTTTGATAATTTCTTTACATCACGTACGATTTTTTATGTCAAACTTCGATTTATTTTTTTTTTTCAAAAGATGGTGACTGCAACCATAAGTACTTTTTAACCTTTATGACAGAAATTACAGTTGAACATTTAAAAATTAGCAACATTTTTATTATCCATGATATCAATTATCCCAATTATTGACCAAAACCATTATGTTTTAGCAGGGATATTAAGCTTCCAAAAAAACCAAAGAATGTATAAACCGCGAATTCGGTTTTAAAAAATTTAAAACCGATCAGTTTCTGTTTTGTGATAATTTATTAAATCTGTTTATAATATAAAAAAAATGCTATAAAATAAACAACCAAAGAATAAATACATACAACGGATGGAGAGATGAATGTCAATGAAAAAAAAAATCAAAGTGACTCTCTTTTGACACACATATACATAGGTGATACAATAACAAAATACATGGCAATACATTCTCATGGATTAGGTTTTTAGGGTGGGAACTAGTTACATCAATAGCTACGGGACTAGTTATTTTAACACGTGCTTGTCCTAAGCAGGGGGTCAATTGACCCTTATTGACTACAATGAGACTTTCTAATAGCTGGTCCTAATCATTGGATTCACATACTGGTTAAATATCGTCAGTTACCTTACTAGCTACCCAACAGTTACCTTGATCAGCTACACAACTAGTTATTTTAACATGTACGGGTGCTAATTGACCTCAAATAGCCAGCTAAAAAGACATATCATAGGCTGTCCATTAAACTATAGCTTGTAAACAAACCCATCTTCGACAACTCTCCAATGAATTGCTTCTGGTGGGTAAAATAACTACTTCCTAAAGTGCAGTACAAAATAAACGTTTAAAGTGACTTCAGTATAGGTTACTAAGAGACATTAAAGTGACTATTGACTTCATGCTATGTTACATTGGATGTCAGTATACTTAAGCAAAAATAAAAATTAACTGTATGATAATTATATCAACACAATTTGTATAAAACCAGTTTGAACGAATTACTCACAAAACGTTTAAAGTTACTACACTCCAGATTACTTACTAGATTACCTGGGATATATAAAGTAACCAATTGTCTTCTCTCTGCAAAAACTTATGTATCATAACACAATTTCATTATCTAAGCAAAAATTTTATAGATTTTCAAATAATACATTACTTAGAGACACATAAGTGCCAATTGTCTTCACGCTAGATTTCCTGGGATGTATTAAGTAACCAAGTGTCTCATCTCTGCACTACTAAGAGCACATACGGTCAAATGACCAATATATATAAATTGGAGTCTTCCAAGTGATAAGACATTTGTGACGATTACTGTCTATAAGGGATACATTGACTACATGCTTAACTGCTGGGCAGTTGTCATCTTTGTACACAACATACTATATATGTATGTATTAGTGCTTTCAAATTCTACTTCAAAATTAAAGAATAGTTTAATTGTCAGGACCTTTTAAATGAATTTGAATCATTCTTTATTGGAAGGTCTCACAAAAATGTATTATGCTATGCTACTTAATCTGAAGCTATCATTGAATAAAATTTTAAAAGTTTAAAGAAATTCACTGATATTTTTACATCGATTGACTTTAGAGAAACTCATTAGGATCTAAACTCCATTTATTCACTCTTAGATCTCCTTTTTTCATACAAATATATTGTTTTTTATTTCTAAATTTTGAAATTTTTTTTAAATTACAAAAATAATTTAAAACCGAAGAAATATACGTCCTTGGAAAGGTCTTCGAAACGTCTGTTATTAGATATCCGTATTATCTATTTTAAGGACTTAATAATACAGATATAATAGATCAACAATCATGGTAGTTGTATCTCAGCCATATGTACCGATTTTCCCTAATTTAATTAGCAACTTCACCAGTGCTATAGCGGATATATCAATCATGTATGTAAGTTATTTGGGAGCTTCGGAAATTTGATTTCAACAAACAAATGATAAATTAAGAAATTACAAACTGAATGACAACCCAATAAGCAACAAAGCCACAAAAATTCAAGCACTTTAACATTTTGTTGGGATTTGACTTGAAAGCAAATGTAATTATATTTTAAACTTGAAAACTATTTGAAAAATTAAATATTTTTCAAACAAAAAGCATATGGCTTGAATTTATGTTTCCTTTTTACTGGAGAATGCTATTGATGTAAAGTTAATACAACTGTAATTCAATTGCTTGACCATAATTCAAGGCTTGAATTACAGTTGCATTCAACTTGAATTCCAGTAAAAATGCTTATTGGGAAACTTATATATACCCTTACCATTCATGGTGAAGAGTATATAAATGGAAATTGCGGAAGTTTGCTGAAACATTTGCGTAATTCATGCAAGTTTATGTTTAATTAAAACTTCCAGTCCATAAAATACAAGGAATGTGTTACCTGCAAAGCCATACGATCATAACAATCGGAAATAACGAAATATAAAATTGGGAACAATATTTTTTTTTTAAACTACCTATTTTAGCCGACAAATTCCATGTAATTCTGCTATTATAATTGTTGACCCATTTAAATAATCATTTAATAAATATTCTAATTACTCGCAAATTTTCCATTCCCGGGAAATATAGAAAAAGTTGTTCATTCCCGGAGAAACTGTTAGTACTAAATTAAGTCAAATACCTGTAAAATTATTAAAATAATCCGTACTAAACGATTTAAGAATTCCGACTAAGTTAAAGTTGGATAAAATGAGTAATTAGTTTCGACAGACAATTTTTTCAAACCGAAACCTGTATTACTGTCGTTATTTTCTCTAAATACCAATATTCTTAGAAATTTTAGTGTTAAGCATCTTATTAATTCCTTAAAGAACTTAACATTTCAATTTATATTATGTCGACCTAACTTAAAATGTTAATTTCCTATGGTAAAACTAAATTTTTTTTAAATATTTGTCTATTAATCTATGCACAAAATTTTACAGGTCTTAACACATGAAAAGAAGAAAATCCGCAAAGCTTCTGTGGTAATACAGCCAGCTGTACCCAATAATTCCAACAGCCTGCCACGCAATACCGATGAAATGGGTAAAATTAAAAAAGAAATCGTTTCCGTGGCCACAAAAGAAGAACCCGATAAACCTAAAGTTGATACGGGCTATGGAAAGGACATTAAAGGTATAAAAAGTCGTTTAAATAATAAAATAAAAATATTAACATTCTTAATTTAATTTGCAGATATACCACAATCTATGCTACGTCTCGTCACGAATCCTATTTACATTGTAACATGTCTGGGTGCCTGTATGGAACTAATGATTGTCTCCGGTTTTGTGGTATTCTTGCCGAAATATTTGGAAACGCAATTCAGTTTGGGTAAAAGTCAGGCTAGTGTTTTTACCGGATCCATTGCTATACCGGGAGCCTGTATTGGCATTTTTGTTGGCGGCTGTATACTTAAACGGTTTCAATTGAAACCCAAGGGAGCGGTGACGTTTGTGCTCATTTCGAATGTCATTTGTTTGTGTCTCTTTGCCATGTTGTTCTTTTTGGGCTGTGACAATTTGAAAATGGCCGGCACTACCATGCCGTATTATAATATTTCCAAACCGGGATCGCTGGAACCATTCCAAGTTAATTTAACAGCAGCTTGTAATTTTGGTTGCGAGTGTTTGACCAGTGATGTGGAACCAGTGTGTGGTAATAATGGTCTCACCTATTTCAGTCCCTGTCATGCGGGATGTACGGCTTTCTCGTCCAACTCAAATTATACAAATTGTGCATGTAAGTGTTGCATTATTTTAAATGTATTTCAATTTATTAATTTAATTCTTTGCGTTTGTATATTTTTCAAGGTGTTCATGCTAATATCTCCAGTAGCATTTATTTGGGAGCCGGAGGTAGCCAGGCTCAAGCCCTTAATGCCAATGAAAATTTCGCTGAAGTTACTGTAGTTCCTGTTGCCACTGCCGGTCCTTGTGCCAATCCCTGCCGTAATATCTATCCATTCCTTATATTGCTCTTCTTCATGACCTTCATTGTGGCTGCCACTCAAATGCCTCTACTCATGATTGTCCTACGTTCAGTGTCCGAAGAAGAGCGCTCATTCGCTTTAGGCATGCAATTTGTTATATTCCGTCTATTTGGTTATATACCAGCACCCATACTTTTTGGTAATCTCATTGATTCCACCTGTTTGTTGTGGAAGTCATCGTGTGGTCAGAAAGGTGGCCGTTGCTTAATTTACGACATTGAAAAGTTTCGTTACAAGTAAGTAAATCTAGAATTAGTTATATGATTTATATGAATGCTAAGTTTTTTTATTTGTTCTATTACAGATATGTTGGACTTTGTGCTTCAGTGAAAATTATAGCATTGGCCATATTTATGGTTGATTGGTGGTTGGTTAGACGACGTAAGCAATTGGATAAAATGAAGCCATTGAATGCAAGCGATCCTGTAATCGGATCCATAATAAGTTTAGACAAACGTGAGTATTTTACTCCTAAGGCGGGTTTTTGATTTGAAGATCAAATGCGAATTAAGGTATTTACAGACGACAGTACTGTCAAGAGGCAATTTTTTTTAATTGTTAATGTTTTTCGCCAAAATTTATTTATTTATTATATTTTCTTCACATTTAAGTTTATAAATATGTAAAAATAATACACATAGATCTGAAAATCACCTGTCAAAAACCTAACTCAGTTGTCAAAAATCTAAGTGAAGAGAATGTATTAGTAAAAAGATAATCTATGATACCGACCGTAAATCATAAAAATCATTTGTATGATTTGAAAATTTAATACAATATTTGTTTAGACGATGAAATTGTAATAAATTAGAAAAATTCCAAAAAATCAAATTAATACAAAAAAAAATTTACATAAATAATATATTTTGAAGTCTCTTAAATCTTAGCACTGAAATTATAAATTTTGCATGTTTTTCTACATAAATATGTTTTCATCAGCTGTTTGTACTTTCGGATTTACTGCAGAGATTAACCCACCAGTATTGACTGCTGCCATAAACAACATTCGTAGAATAAACTTAATTTAATCTACAGTCTTCAAGTCAAAAACCTGCCCTTAAACGATTAAGGGCTAGTATTTTTCTTGCAAGTTGAACATAGCTTAAACCTGAAACAAGTTTAGTCAAATTTAATGGATTTCGAACTGTCAATTTTGTTAGCATTGCCGTACTGTTCAGTTAAGTCACATGTGGCACTGCTGGTATTGTTTTACATAAATATGACAATACTTTAAATTTTATTAAAATAAAACAGTGGCGTCCATAACAGTTTTTGTAAATTTTAACTTTGTGAAAAGAAAAAGTAAATAAAATGGATATTAAAAAATACCGAACTAGGCGTCGGTATAAATGGAGAAAGGATTTGGTCCTCCTTATTCTTATCTTTCTTACAATTGTCATATTAAAGTTATTATATGTTATTGAATCACTGAAATCTTCATCATCACTAGAATAATCCATATTTTTTGGAATTTTTGTTAAAATAAATTTAATGATAATAAATTTCATTTTACGTGTTGTATTGTTTATATTTTTCAACTGTTTGTGTTTTAACAATAAGTGAGGAACAAAAATTTTAGTTTAAGCTAGGTTTAAACTATGAATGTAGATTATCTTTATCCCAAAAACTAGCTATAAGGGGTACTAAAATATTTGCTGTAGAATCATACTGGATTTAGTCAGAAGTTGCTATAAATCTTCCACTTACTCAAAATGTCTATATTTTAATTTTATATAGAAAGTTTTTTTTACTAGTATATTCATAAATAAATAAATAAATATGAAAACACAGTTTCAGATTATAATTTATGTTTCAATCTTTCTTTTTCAGTTTTTGAAGAAAAGCTGTCCGGTCATGATAACAATCCCAACTACGATGATGGTGAATTGGCTTTGAAATCGGATAATTATCGTCATTCTCGTAATAATTCCCGCACTATTCAACTTGAGTATGGGTAAGTTTTTTAAACGCCACATTAACGAGTTTAATAACTAGCAATGTGTAATTTCTTTTCGCCCCCTCCCCCCAGCTATGATAAATGCAACAATGCCATGATGGCAAATACCCAAGCAGTTCCTCAAACCAAATCCAAGAAACATTTCCGTAGTGCTTCGTGTGATGTGAAAATGATACGTAGCTTTGCCAAGGATCATAATACTAATCCAGCCATGGATGTTTGTGAGACTTCGAAATTCAAGAATTTGAAAAAACTTCATACACATTCCCGCAACAATTCAAGTGACCTTAATACTGAATTCCGACACAAATTGGTGGCTCACTCCAATTCCTGTTCCCGTGATGATCCCAATTTCAGTATACGCTTTATAAAAAATCAACTGAAGCCCCAAGAAGACGAAGAGGACGAAGATGAGCTGACCACCGGTTGTGGTCATTTCGTACGCAAACATTCACGCAATCACTCATACGATCAGATCTATATGCCCAATAATATTCGATTCGATCCAGAATTCTTCCGTGGTCATAACAATCACCACCACAATAATCATCATCTCCATCACAACAACAACAACAATAAGAAAAATGTTAATTTGCTCAAAAATGTGGTGGAAAGTAAATTGAAAAATTCCAACGAGACTAACGAATCCGGCTCACGCGGCCATTCACGCAACAATTCAAAGGACTTGAACATAAAGGTTTCACAAACAAATACTAATGCCGCTGTCAGCAATAATACCGGCCCCACTAGTACCGCTTTAATAGCCGAATCGGCTTTAAGTATATTAAGACATCGCCGTACAAATTCTAAAGACTTAAATCACGTAGCTAACGCTAGTAGCACCAGTGATCATCCCATAGCTACCGGTGTTGTAGCCGTTGGCTCGGGTGCCCTGAGTAACAATAGCAACAAAAAACATTCTCGCAACTCTTCTCATCAGAAAATCCAAATAGATGACGATCGCAGTGGTCTGATAGACAATGACAACAACGAAAACGATGACGACGACGATGAGACAGTGGAGCAGCAACAAGAAATTGTCAATATCTAAAGGAGACTTTAATTAGTTTAGCTTTTTTTTTCTTCTTATTTTGTTTCTTTTTATTTCAAATGTGCAATACATTCCCTCTTAATAATTTGCTAAAGGCAAAAGGATTTCCATTTTGTTCCTTTATTCTTATTTAGGGAGAGTGATCAAAAAATTTTAATATAATAGTAAAAAATTACTTTAATTATTATTATTATTAACTGCTGAACCGTTACAAAAACTCGGAATATTTAGAAAAATTTTTAATTTCAGATTTGTCATCTCCGATTTCAATGAAATTTTACCACAGATATTATACATACATATATACATGTGTTCAGCAATTCATTGGCTTTTTGACAGGATACCCTTTCCGGTAAAGAAATAGGTTTTACTTTAATTTTGATTGCATTTGAATGATATGTATTGTTTTTGTAATGGTATAAATAATTTTTCTTTCTTTCAATAGCTTGAAATTTCTTTCAATTTCTTTCTTGAGGTACAAAATTCAATGCAATATAACTCTAAAAACTTAATGTATTATTGAAAATACTTCCTTCATACTACATACAAATTAATTCATAATTTGCAAACTAAACGGGTGTACATCTTGAAGCTTTGCTTGTTAAAATGTAAAGATTTTTTTAACATTTAGATAATAACTGTGTTAAATATAATTGAAATCTGAAAAGTCAAATGCATCTGTTTTCCACGTTCAGATGAATCCGCCCTTGTACGAATTTAATTATATTAAACTTAGACTTTTAAGTTTTTATTCCATTTTAGATAATTAAGTTTATAGATAAATTCACATATATCGGAAACTCTCCTGTGAAATACCTAATTTAGTTGTCAAACACATAAGTGGTTAGAATTTATATTTTTGGCAACCATGCGAGGAGACTTGGCTTGCCCTACAACGACTTCTGTAGAAGTTGTCAAAACGAGGAGGAGGATGAAACCATCTTTCATCTTCTTTGTCACTGTCCGGCATTAGGTGAATATCGAATATGAGGCTTGAGGGCATCAACGCCTTTATAAGGAGTAGTAACTGGTTAATAGGACCAGATATGGGAAGCTCTCGAGTGTAACCTAATAACCGCTATCTTACTGATATGCAACTGTTTGCAAATCTCCTTCTCTCTTCCTTCTTCTTAACTACTCAATCTTCCACTTCTTTCTTTTCATTTCTATCTGCCCCTCTTTCTTTCTAACTTCTAATTTCAGGTAACACAAAGGGATCATTTCTTGGACCCACGTGAGCTGTTCTTCTACTTTCCAACTTCGCGGCTGCCTGGAAACCTAACCTAGAATGTATTAAAAAAAAGACATAGAGCGGAAACTAGAAAAAAGCTGAAACAAAAAATAATCACACATACGAGTGTTGTTTTTGTTTTCACTAATTTTTTTTCTAATTCATTCTCACCACTTAGGTTTTTGACAACTGAGTTAGGTCTTTGACAGGAGAGTTTCCGCTCTATGTATATTTTCTCTATGGTCTTTATTTTATTATAGACTGGTTATTTATTTTGTTACTCATTTAGAAAAGAAAATCGTTCGAATTTGTATGCTTTATACATTGTACTTCGAAAATGTTTTCTTTCAAATTGAATAACACAGCAATCTCCTCGAATTCGTCGTAATTCCTAACCGCATTGGCAATGAAGTTTTGAAAACAAACGAATTCAGTCAAAATGTAAATGATGATACTTTGTAAAGTTCAAAATTTAAATTTTAATCCTTTTTCTTCCAAAATTTGATCACTCTTCCAATTGTTCAATTGATTTGTACTTAA
Source organism: Calliphora vomitoria (assembly GCA_942486065.2). Taxonomy (NCBI): domain Eukaryota; kingdom Metazoa; phylum Arthropoda; class Insecta; order Diptera; family Calliphoridae; genus Calliphora; species Calliphora vomitoria. The sequence continues at coordinate 48,366,990 of OW818030.2, read as the reverse complement.
TTTTAAATGTTTCTTCCTTTTTGTTTAACAAATTTTAGTTTGCAATTTCTTTGGCTTAAACACCGAACATGGCGACAAAGTCAGCTCTACACATTCAACTTGGAATCCTTAACGATTCAGAATGTGTATGAGAGCTAGTGTTCGCTCGCGTTAGAGGAGAATGTGTAGTAAAAACAATAATTATAAAATAATTAATTCACAATAATTAAGTCTAGCAATTATTAGCAATTAGTTGTAATGAAGAAATATTAATAATAATAATTATAATACTTAGCTTTTAAGTAGATGGATACTATCTGTATGTGTGTGATATGAATGAAACTGAAGCAAATTAAATTAATCTCGTAATACAAACAAAAACAAAACGATAAATTCTTAAATTTTACATTAGAAAGAAAGTAAATGAAAAAAAAAACAGCAAGATTGAAATTTCATCATACAACTATTTAAATATTTAGAAAATTCAACTTAAACATAATTTTACACCCATTATTTATATGAAACAGTAAATAATTAAGAGAAACCTTAAAGATAATTCAAATACTACTATTTAAATATTTACATACATCCCATAAGTAGTAAATATTTAGTGAATAAATATGTTTTAACAAAACTATAAACAAATATACAAAAAAATATAAAATATTGCAATTAAAAATAAAACTCATTTCCAATGTCAATGTTAAAGGAAATCTAGTAAGAAAAATGGTACACAACTTGATTTTTTGAAAAAAAAACACATTACATTACAAAGAAAACGTTTTAAATAGCAAAAAATGATGGTTTTAGTTTACAAATTCAAAATTTATTGGAAAAAGAAAACTAACTAAATTACTGAATAAACTAAAAGAATTAATAAATAATAAAATTAAAAATTAATAACAATTGTCAATGAAATAAAGTGCTGTGAACAGATATCTGAGTAAAATCAGTTTAACCAGTAGTAAAACAAATAATTACATACATAAATAATATACCTACAATAATAATTAATAATCTAAACAAACAAATAAATAAACTGATTTTATTAAACAAAAAAAAAGAAAACATTTTAAAAGTAAGCAAACAAATAATACAATTCAATATCAACCTGATTTATAACGATGCTTCATGATATCTGAATCAATCGTTTGTAAATGATTATTTTATTTGTTTTGTCCAAAATTATTCAACAAAAATCAATTTTAAAAAGAAGGTTATAAACAAAATGTATAAAAAAAAAATTTTAAATTTTTTTTAAATGAAGAGAGAATTTAAATTTTACACAATATGAATATTTTGTAATTAGTTGAAAATTATGCCTTAATTAAAACTAATTTATATAAATTATTATAATAAAAATAAAGTATTTTAAGCAAAAATATTAGCCAAAAACATTATTATCTTTTATTTTTTTTTGATCGCTTAAAGGCTTTATTTTCACAGCATTCAATTTAATTTAGAGTATGTATGATATTGGAAACTGAATATAGCTTGGCTGTCAGATGTAGTGTTCTTTACATAATGATTAATGTTAGTGGGGTAGGTACTAAATCCAACCTGTAGCCATGAAATATGTCAGTAGGTTAATGACTCTGGACCCAGATAACTCACCAACTGTAGTAAGTATTTAGTTGGCCACAATCTGTGTCTGTGTGAATCTGTGTCTACGGACACAGAAGGTGGAAACCCTTTTCTTCCTTTTGCCCTGTGCTTGCAACTGTGACAGTGATGGTTACCTAGGACACAGGGGCCTTCTAATATTGCCAGTATCCTTAATATATCTCTTCTGTAACGGTTGAGAAGTTACATATTACGGTTTTCATCATACAGTGTGGCCTTGATTATCCGTGATTCGATTAACCGAGAACATCAATTATCCGGGAAAGAAAAATAAATTGTTTTTGGATCAATCTAAATTTGTTTGCCGGGATTATAATTTGTTTTCGATTATTTTTGAACAATCTAACACAATGTGAATAAAACGAAAAAGGGGAATTCCCTCGATCGATTCGTAAGACCAAAATTTGTTGATGGAGGAGTGTTAGACATTATAAAAAACAAGTTATATTGTTATTGGCTTTGGAAACCGAAAAACTTTAAAAACTGCTGAAGAACCAAAAGTAGATTTTGCAGTTTATGAATAATTCCGGAAGGAACGATTTAAAGGAACTCCAATTTCTGGATTAACAGTGAATGAAAGTCTATAATATTCCACTCAAAATTTAAGAAAAAACGACATGGTATTCACAAACTTAATGCAGCAGGAGAAAAATATTCAGCTGATGAGCTACCACAATTTTTGTCGAAAAATTAAATGAATTAAAATCAATGAAAAAACTCACCAATGAGATAATGGAAAGTATTTACTTGAGAGGTTAGTCTCTCAAAGGAGAGACTAACCTCATTAGTTTGCGTTAATGTTGCCGGTAAACACAAGTGCAAAGCATTATTGGCATTATTGGAAGAGCTTTAAAAAATGTGCATGAGAATGGTTTAACAATAACTTAGTACCAGAAGTGAGAGAGAATTTTAAGAAAATCGCTCTAAAAGATGCCAGATCCAGACGTGCAGGATTTCATTGCTGAAAACGTTATTGTGAAATTTTTTTCCACCAAATTGGTAGACTTTAGTCCAACTGATGGATCTGTGTGCAATATGGAGCTTTAAATGTCATTATCGACAAACTGTCATCATTAAAAAACTACTAAAACTTGGTACTCAATTAACCGGGAAAATTGATTATTCAGAATGCTCCCGGTCCCGACCATTACGGATAATCGAGGTCTCACTGTATATCTAAATTACTCCATCTATGTATAGCCCTTTGGAGAAAGTGTCAGAAGATACTACTTTTATTAGTCATCGGCGGAATTACAACTGAAAACGAGTTGAACATATTCAAAATATATCCCATCCTGGCTAATTCGTATGCCTATTTGATGCAGTCATAGAATTTAAGAAAAATCTAAAATATTTCGAATGTTATTGCGAATAGTAAAAAAAAAGAACACACACATAATAATATTATTAAATTAGAGTTTATTCAGAAAAAATGACAAAAAAAAGCATTCTTCTTCAAAAATATATAATGAAATTAAAATATTTTTTTACACTTTGGAACTCACAGCTTAAATGATGTACTAAATTTTCAGTCTTTATAAAAAAAAGATAGTTTTTTTGCACTTAAAATTAAAACTAATACTTAGTGGGATACCCTTTTTGATCTAGGACAGCTTTTAAGCGGGATTTCATAGATTCGACCAATGATTTTGTATAATCCGAGCTAATTTTACCCCATTCCTCAAGCAACGCACGTTTTAGATCTGAAGCATTAGAAATGTTGTAATTTATAATATTTCTTTCAAGCACTGAGCACTCTGAGCAGGTGTCTGTACAACATGGGGGCAGTTCCAGATAAGCCAACTCTTCACAATACCAGATGTATGCTTGGGATCGTTAAAAATATTTTTGATATATTTACATTATTTTAAAATATGTATAGTAACATGCAAGCTACCATAATTGCAAATATTCCAGCCTGAAATACTCTACATTCATTCGGATGACGGTGAAAGATGTCTATCTCAAGTTCGTCAGCTCATTTTGGAGCCATCTGTTTATATCATGTTATAATAGTACACGAGGTTATCCCAGCAGGAAACTTAAATTTTGAACACCCCATTAAATATTGCGTATAGTGCCTCTGAAGGATTATTTCATAGTGCTGCATATATGTAGATGGTCGACATATTTTATTATATTAGCAGTCCTGAGATCCATATGTAAGAATTAGACATACTACTGAATCCAATCTTGACGATATGTTGAGTGAGTTTTCATGACTGTTTAGTTTCCAGGATAATAAGGACTGAGATCGAAAAAATCTTAACATACATTTATGTTAATAAAAATTAAACCGCTAAACTTACAGTTTTGATTATTTTTTTATTTGACCGTGATTATTATTATAATTTACATGCCACTACATTTATTAACATGGAAGATTGGATGACCGATAATACTTCTCAGCAACTTTAAAGAGCAACCGAACAAGATTGACCATCAAAAAATGTTCTCAAAAATGTAATTAAGGCAGCAATCATCGGTGGCAGATTCAAAAGCGAAGCTGTATTTACCATTTCTATAACCATTTACAAAGCACATGGCCAATCGTTGACTATTGTTGGTTTACATTTGGAAAATTCATGTTTTTCACACGGTCAATTGTATGGGGCTTGCTCCCATATGTGGTGTGCCAACCAAAGACCGCATAGACCATTTTCAATTCAATACTGATTAACATTTTTTCGACATGAAGTAGACACATTTTAGTATATGTAACGCAAATATTACTTCCAATTGCTGACAGGGATTATTATATATTTGTATACCCAGCATCATAGAAAATGTGGGTATATTGATTTTATCATTCCGTTTGTAACACATCAACATATTTGTCGCATACCCTCATTTGTATATTTAGTCTAAGTCCTCATACGATTCTAAGAGGATGTAGCTATGTCCATTCATCTGCTTGTCTGTTGAAAACACGATTGGACCCAAACGAAATAAGCTAGCTGATTATAGGGCAATACTAATAACATTTTGCACAAATTATTTCTAAGTACTCTGTAATTGTACTGTAAAGTAAGACGAAAATCGACAACATTTGTCCCTAGTCCCCATACATGTTATAATAATTAATATTGTGATGAAATTGGACATAATCTAGTTTTATATGAACCTAAATCTTTCCACCAACTTTTGTGAGAATCAGTTCATAATTGATTTTATTGCCAATAAATACTTTATAATTCACATTATATAATGATATTAGCTTTTCAACCAAAGTTTAAATCAAATGAGAACATTCAAGTTTCATTTATTACAGCACATATTTGAAGATTAGCTAAATGTTACAGGAAGTACTATATATCATTTACTTTTATCTAGATTCCAAATTCAAAAACAAACAGTATCATAAGTAAAAAGGAAAATAACCTTTTTTTATAATCCTAACTAACCCCTGAAGTATATTTATTAAAATCACACTCAGATGAAAAATACTATTAAGTCCCTTTTAGATGAAACTCTACTATACTCAGATACGTATGTATAAGCCAAATAAACTTAAAATATTAAGTTCAGAAATATTGTTATCAAATGAAAGAAAAGGTATATGGGTCAGGTGTGAATCATAATTATGATATAGTATTAACTGTATTTTCTACAGAAAATGTTCTGTATAAATGTATATAGAAAATTTTGTTTTACATAAGAAGAAAGTCTAATAATACCAAGTCAAACTAAATTTTTTAGAAAAGAAGACCAAATTTCTTTTGCTAGAATCAGTGACGCTAGAATACTCAAGAAATAATTTAAAAATAGCATTAAGTGGTTTATAACTAACCTCAAGTAGGTATGTGTGTCTAATGTTATTTGTATAAGTTCATTCATTTAAATGTCCTACTAAACCTATCGCCTTTTATTGCCACATCCTGAAAACTATGATATAACTTTCACTTCGCAGGATCATTAATTTCGAAAACATTTCATACCACTACCACTATTATAACTTTAAGATTTCTAGGGTAATTTAGGATTAAAGTACCATCAAGAGTGATCTGTAAGTTCTTTCTACGTATGAAGTAGGTATTCATATTGCTCAATCAATGAAGGACATACACAACAAAATTAAAAAATTCATTAAAAACATAAAAATAACCCTTTTTTACCTATTCACTTGTGGTACATATGGGCAATTCCACGAGAATGACTACCACGACTGAAAACCCAAAAACCCTTGAAACTTTTTTTCAAGATGATTTGAATAGGAGAAATCACTAAAATATTACTATGTGTCAGTATTTAGAGCTTATTACAACATTTTATTGGCAAAAATAATAGTTTAAACTGACTATATTTAATTTTTTAATTAAACTAGCGTGTTTTAGGCTAAAATTGTGGTGAGAACTAAGCTCCCAATTTGCATATAGTGTGAAATAAATTTGACTCTGATTGTTTATTTGCTATTATAAAATTGTTTATTGAAACCGAATGTATATTTTCTATTAATTTTTTTAGTTTTTGTGCACATATATTTACAGAATATATATTGTTTTATTATAAGAGAAAAATCTGTCACGTACGGTATGTCACGTACGATATTAAATTTTATTTATTATAAAATCATCCAATGATTGTTTTTATTTAAATATGACGGATTGTAAAGGAAAAATATTTGGTTTAGTGTAAGAAATTAAAAAAAACATAACGCCTCTCACGATTCTCAAATTTTCACATATTTCTACATGTACCTCAAAATTACTTCCGTTTTATGTCACGTACGATATACCTTTATTTCGCTCGATATTTTGGACAGCAATGTTTTGAAAGAACTTATTATTTTTTTAAAATATAACACCCTCTGAATGGAACATACAGACCAAATTAATTTTCAGATACTCTTATATTTGGAAAATCTATTCCACTCTATAGGCGTACAAATGTCACGTACGATGACATGGAATTGCCCATATGGTAAATTAATCTTTTTGTTTTCATTGTTTAAAAAACTCAAAAGTATATAAAGAAAAGAGAACCAAAGACCCTTTTCATTTATTCTTGACTCGCAAAGATTCAAAAATTTCGAAAATACATGCGACCTATATGTAAAAAACAGAATTGATTCCAATGGTCCAAGAACTTAGGAAAACCCATTTCGACAGGAAAACCTGGTAAATTCCTTACAACTCCATGATTTGTAAACTGATTTCGCTGATTTTAATGCTTCGTACATATACTCAGAAAGACAAATATTTTTTATATATATTTTGTCTTTTTGGGATTGGGTTGGTATTATCTAATTTGTTTTGGTGAAGTGTCCACGAATTACCAATAAATCTTCTTTGTATATTCTTATTTTACGCATATATATTTACAACAGTATGTACTTTTCCATTGTTTAAGCCAAAATGAAAATTACAGCCAGAAGATAGATAGTACTTTAAATCTATGGTTTTTAAGTCTCAAATTTTAAGTATTCTATCTGAAAATCAAAAATACTATTAGATGAATAACATTAAAATTTATTCCGACTTTATTATCATACTTAAAAACATAAGTTTTCTTAGTTTGATAAATAAATCTACACCAAGATACGCAAAATTGTTTAATATAAATAGCATGACTTATACTTTTTGGATCTATATTCACTCGATTATTCAAAATTATTTTCGAAAAATTTACAATGACTTTAGCTCTTTAAAGAATCTTCAGACCTTCAGCATTAAAATTCAGAAAAAGTGATGAAAACATTATATATATTAAATATATTACTATATTTGTTCGCCCATAACGGTTGTAGTTTTTTTTTTTAATGATCCCTTCCCATTAATATGAATCTAACTAATATAAATTTATATATGAAATTCGCAATACGAAGGTAAAGGTTTGTATCTGTAATATAGTTAGATTGATATTTTCAACACCATTTCAATTTCACTAATGGTGAATTGTGTGAAAAACTATTGTTATGAATGTGCAATAGCGATTTGAATTTAACGACTGCCTGCAACATTCATCATGTTTATAAACACGTCCATCAGTAGAAGCTTCTACTCATCAACAATGTTGATAGCATGTTTAAGCTGTTAACATTAACATCGAAAGCTCTAGAATTCGAATGTGCTAGTATGCCCTTTTAGAGCATTGTAGAAGATTCACAAAAGACAGCGCGTATATAAATAGTGGCAGAAGTTGCAGTCGTGCGTGAGTTTATTATAGTCGCTGTTAAAGTTAACATCAACTGTCTTGTACATTTAAGTTTGTACATTATAAAGTGTGTGTGCATTTCTGTGAATTAATAAACGTGTATAAAGACATGAGTGACTATTTGAACTGTTGTTGTTGTAGATTTAAAATAAATAAAGAGTTGTTACAACTTTAAACTACTAAACGGCTTTTATTTGCAATCAAAAGTATACGGCTTATTTAAAGGAAATAAACCTACGTTTTAAAAAGATAAAAACGTAACACTATGTTTGATTTTGCAAAAATAAGAGTATCTGAAAAATAATTTGGTCTTTATTTTCCATTCAGAGGGTACTATGTTTTAAAAAAATAAGTTCTTTTGAAACATTGTTGTCCAAAATATCGTACGTGACATTAAACGGAAGTAATTTTGAGGTACATATAGAAATATGCGAAAATTTGCGAATCGTGAGAGGCGTTATGTTTTCTTTTAATTTCTTACACTAAACCAAATATGTTTCCTTTACAATCCGTCATATTTAAATAAAAACAATCTTTGGATGATTTTATAATAAATAAAATTTAATATCGTACGTGACATACCGTACGTGACAGATTTTTCTCTTATAGTAAAACAATGTATATTCTGTAAACATATGTATACAAAAACTAAAAAAATAAATAGAAAATATATATTCGGTTCTAATAAACAATTTCATAATAGCAAAAAAACAATCAGAGTCAAATTTATTTCATACTAAGGACTGAGATTAAAAAATTTTTAATATACATATATGTTAATAAAAATGAAACCACTAAACTTACAGTTTTGAATCTATTTTATTTGGTTGAAATTATTGTTCCAATTTACAAAAAAAAAAAAAAATATTTTTATAGTTCTAATCACTAGTGATGAAATTTTGAACCTTTTTCGAAAACCCTTCCATTATGTTTTTTATAGTGCTTTATGTCACTTTGTTCGAACAGGTTGTCCATCTCCGTTTAAAATCTACCAAACTTTTGGACACCTTTTTTGTGCTCTTCGATTCTCAGCTCAGGCAGTTTGGAGAAATTCCCTCTCTTGGTACAAATACCTCATTATTGTTCTTGTACCACTCAAGACCTTTCTTACCATAGTGACAGATGCCAAATCAGGCCAAAAATAAGTGGACACATTAAGAAGTCTTATGAATGCAACATTATTTTTTGTAAACATTGATGTGGAGAGAAAAAAACTCAAACAAATAAATTACTCAAAAATGTTACACATACGAGTGTTGTTTTTGTTTTCACATAGTTTTTTTTACTAATACATTCTCACCACTTAGGTTTTTGACAGCTGAGTTAGGTCTTTGACAGGAGAGTTTTCGATCTATGTGTATTTATCTATGGTTTGAACATTATAACATTTTTTTAATTAAGTCGAAAACAAAATTTCTTTAATTACCGAGACGAATTGAATGAGCTGAATATCTTATAAAAACATGGGGTTAAATAAAATACTAAAACTATTTTTAAATTACATTTTTTTTTTCAACATATAATTTTTTGGAAAGTCTTTTTGCAAAATTTTATTTGCATTTGGTTTTTAGATGATGTAGAACGATTTTAGATTTGGGCAGCATTTAAAATCCAAAAAGTGCAAAATTAGTACCATGTATGGGTGTTTATTTAATACGTACGAGTGTTTTTGCTTTTTATTTCAACATATTCTGTTCTGTTGTCGGGCAATGGTATTGGTTATATTTGGTTTTATTGTAATCTGTTTTAGTATTGAGTTCAATAAATTTTAAAATATTTTGAAAAAATCATTTTATTTCGTATTAATTTAATTAATATTGTCCATAACGTATTTTCCCATAATTTCTTAGTGATATTTTACTGTATTTATTTAAAATTTTAAGATTTTTTTTGATTTGAACTGAAATATTTTATAATAACATGAGGTATAGCTTTAGTTATTTGGCCAACACTGTAAATTTTTGTTAAAAGTATCTTATTCACCATTATGGTTTGGACATTAGCTAAATACCGTGCAGTGGTGAGATAAACTCAACTACACCTGTGATTCATTGAGTTATTTTCTCATACAAAGAATTGTTTACATATAAATTCTTATCAAATAACAACAGAATTGATAATAGAAAACAGAAATTGAGTTTATTGGTTCATTATTATTTGATAAACACAAAGTCAACTATTTTCCAGTCATTTCCACATTTGGACACAACAAGTAAAATATAACAAAATACACACTATTTAGAAACTGAAACGGCATAAATACTAAAGAAAGAACATGAACAGAACATCGAATATGGACTTTTTACAGGCTCAATTGGATGTTGGTAGGAACACAAGAATTTATTTTTATTTTAAGAAAATAATGTTTTCTTTTACATTCGGAATTTAGCAAATGCCCAAAACATGCGATTGAGTCAAGAGAATGCTGCACTACGCGAAAAGCTGCAAATATTAACCAATGCAGAACATTCTAACTCCACGGTACACATAGAGGCCAAATTAAAAGCATTCAAATTTGAGGAAGAACGTGATCGTATGTATGAAAAATTGGAGAAGATCAAACGTAAATATAATCAACTGCATGAAGCTTATTTGCAAAAAGTTAAACGCTGTAAAGCCTTTGAAGATGTTTTCAATCGTCAGAAGACCCTCAATGGTCTTGTCATGAAATCATCCGTTGATCAAAGACAAAAAGGTAAAAATTGTGTTAAAATTTTTTTTATTTTTTTTTATTTCCAATCTTAGAAATTTATCAGCATACCCGGTGTTTGTATACCTAAATCATGTTATTTATTAGACACAAACAACTTTAACTAAATCCGATCATAATTATTGTTTGCTAATAAAAATAGATTTTTTTTATGATAACTTATCTGAATCAGCAGAAATTCTATAATGCTATAATGTGACAAAATCAAATAATCGTTTTTGAACAAAATTAATAATCACAATCACTGAATCAGCATACTGTGCTCCAATTAAAATAAAATCCGTTTTCCAATGTTTAAGTGTAAATTGTTTAATATGTTCTGAATTCCTTTTCAGAACAAGATGTTGCTCTTGAGAGGCGACAATCTAAAAACAACGAAAATAAGACTATAGAGAGCTTAGAGGCCCAGGTGGCAAAATTACAAGCGGCCATGGATGAGGCCTACGATATAATTGATGAACTTGAATTTGAATTGGAAAGTGTAAGTTGTTGTAATCATAAATGTGTTCAATGCTTCAAAGTCTACAACAGCAAGTTTATGATGTGTTTTGCTTTGCTCTATGTTTGTTGCTTCCAATACAGGTGGATTTTCTTGAAGTGGAAAATCAACGTTTGCGAAACGAGTTGGAGTCATACAAAAAAGATAAACTGAAATTGAGAAGAGCCATTAACAGCAGTCATCCCATGGAATATGTACAACCTGTAGAAAGAGAAGCAGTACAAGACAACTATGACGAACTACCCGAATACAGGCACAGTGATGACAAACCATCGAGATATGATACCGACTCAAATGCCTCATCCTTAGCTGACTCTATAGTGGGTGATATAGATCCAGCGACCATGGAAAGATCAGTCTTAACAGAAAGTGTAAGTGTTTTTTAAATGTTATTATTCATTTACTCTAGTAACATTAAAATGAATTATTCATTTATTTATTTCAGTTGGTAAAGACAGCGGAAAGTGAGAGCAATTGTTTAAGACGTGAACTATTACGATCACGTCTACGTAAAGCATTTCGACCCCCTATTAGGCCAACCAGTAGTGATGCATAGCGTTCATGTTTTAGTTGAAAATAAACATGATATGTGTTGGAATTTGCAGTTTTATTTAATTTAACTAGATCATTTTAAATAAAAAAACTTATTTGTTTGTAAAAATTTTAAAAAATTTTTCTCTTCCAACTTTGCTCGTTTATCAAGCTGTTATTGCTAAATTTAGTTTAAAGAACAAATGTCCATATTCAGCATTTAATATTTAACCCAAAATAAAAACTCGAAATCAGCCTGATTTTTTTGTTCAATAATTCTATAGGTAATTGGGTTTAGAACGAATTAATGTTCTAATTAAAATTGAGTTTCTTTCGTATGCAGAAAAATATGTGTAGTAATTGGATCTAGATATATTATTATCTACATATGTATATGAGTACACAGAGTGAAGCAAAATAAATCGTACATATTTTATAATTTCATTCAGCCGCATATCAAAATTGTTTCAAATTTACACAGCATGTCATTGGGAGCCAATGCCTTCCAGATACCTATTAAGGTATTTCCAAACGACAATACTGCGTATTAATACTTTTTCAAATTGAAAATATTATTAAATCCATCATGTATTCCCATCATCAATATGTGACCATAAAATATTTTTCTGATTTATGGGTTTCAATTATGAAACGATCCTCACAAAAGTTGGTGGAAAGATTAAGGTTCATAATTAAAACTTGTTTATATCTAATTTCATCACGATATTAATTATTATAAAACAATTATAAATGTACAAGTCATTTTCTGAAGGGCTCGTTGTATGGGAACTAGGGACAAATGTTTCTCGATTTTCGCCATACCTTACAGTATAATTTCAGAGTACTTAGAGATACTAATTTGTGCAAAATTTGATCAGGATTGCCGCATAATCAACATATGTATAGGAACTAGGTGAAATCATAGACCGATATTGCCCGTTTTCAATACCAAACAAACCTTATCAACAGAAAATATTTGTGGAACATTTCAGCAAGCTAGCTCCATTTGTTTGGGCCCTATCAAGTTCTCAACAAACAGACAGACGGATGAACATATGTATGTATGTCTTTGAATGTTATGAGCACCCAGGATATATATAGAAATGTGGGTGCCTCATATATTTTGATGGTTGGTATAAACATATTTATTCAACATATTTATTTGTTGATTATTGCTTTTTTTAAAAAATTGTATTTTATTTCTTCACATTCATTGAAAATAAGGACTGAGATCGAAAAATTGTTAACATACATATATATATGTTAATAAAAATTAAACCACTAAATTTACAGTTTTGAATCTTTTTTTATTTGCTTGAAATTATTGTTACAATTTCCAAAAAAAATATTTTTATAGTTCTAATCACTAATGATGAAATTTTGAACCTTTTTGGAAAACCCTTCCGTTATGGTTTTTAAAGTTTTTTGTGTCACTTTTTTCAACTGCATATTGCTTGCCATACCAAGAACTTTTTGGGAAATTTTGTCTGCTTTTGGGTCCTAAACTTTTCTTCAACATTCCCTCAAACATCAGCAACATCAAAATTTTGACCCGGAAGCTGCGAAAAATCTACCAGAACATACGTTTCGTCATCCATTATGCAGCAGGTATATTTTTTTATACAATTTCCGTGCTCTGTTTTTGGCTTCTAAATTTTTAGCAGTGCCTTGTATTGAGCACTGAGCTAACCGGGCTGCTTTCCTACCGAATATGTTGGGAGCTGTTTTGAAAATTCTTTCTATTTTTTGGCTTAATAAACATCATGTAAACCATTCCTTCTACATGAATCAGGTTTTCTATCAACGGACAAGTTCTCCCGGTACTGTTTAATAACATTGGAAATAGTTTGACGCAGACCTTTGAATGCTTGGCCAACTTTTTGTAGGACCAAGTTGGGTTTTGTTGAAAATATTTAATAATTTTAGTACGCACTTTTTTCTGGTCACTCATTTTAATCAGATTAACTACAAATGAACATAATTGAGATTAAACATAATAACTGACATGCTTTACAAAGGTAACTTGTTAAAAATAAATCTAATAATACTTGGGTTAAAAGTTTTAATGAAAAACGTGTGTTAAGAATTTTTCGATCTCAGTCCTTACATATGAAAATAAAAAAGTTTTTGAATTGTTTGAAACAATTAATGAATACCCAGCAGTTAAGCAAGTAGTCATTTTTCAAATCTGTGTATTAAGCTACGAAATGGTCCCTCGTCCACCCTATTTCGATGTTCCCAAATCAAATTATAGTTTACGTTGTTTAAAACAAAATGTTTACAAAAACTGAACCGGACAACAGGACAAACATTTTTAAATTTTTAATAAGAAACCAATTAAGTATATCGAATTATGTATTTTTATTATATTTTTCCATGTTATTAACTTCGAAATTTTATTAATTTTTCATTATGAATATTCTGTTCAATAAATACGGGAAATTTTATACCCATTCAATTAGAGTTTCCAAAAAACCGAAGAATTTCAAAATCGCGGTTTCGGTTTTAAAAAATTGAAAACCGATCGGTTTCGGTTCGGTTTTGTGGTAATTTATTAACTATTACAAAATTAGGGCCTAAATTATTTTACTTATATGTATACATAATAGTTGGCTTATATGCTTCTGAATAAAGAACGAATCTAGGATAGAGGGCATAATTTATTGGTACTTTCTTTTGTATTTTCTACAATAATGGACACAGAAATATAAAATTAGACATTCATGATGCTGAGTAGGAATACAACATGTCGGTCTTTATGGTACTATTTTTATTCTAATAATGCGTTTAGAATGAGCTAGAATCCACATTACAATGAATTAATAAACACGAATGAGTAAGAATTCACAAAGGGAAACTTAATAGTGTACTATTTCTTTCTTCCAATTGGGGTGGCGAAGGGCACCGAGTCAGCTAGTACTGCATACTTTTATCGGATATTTGAAAATAACTAGTAAGACTTTGATACAAAAGTTTTGCATTATATTTTTTTTAAATTAAATAAATAAACATTCATTTGAAGTTTAATTGTTATTAACATGTTCCCTTGCCTAGCTAGCGAAAGATAGCCTTGTAATACAATTTAAAAAATTTAAACAAATCTTTAGATATTTTTAACGATCTGTTTTTAGAGATATTGGATGAAAAAGTTTGTTTCTCATTTTAAAATTTTGAATTTTTCTACTGAAAATAGATTAAAAGTAAAAACCGAAGAATAATTGTCGGTTTCGGTTTTAGGCCTGGAAAAACCACGGTTTCAGGTTCGGTTAAAACCGAATTGGAAACTCTACATTCAATCGATATATAATACTCTATAGTTTTTCTGTCAAAATATTAACAAATCAGGCAGGACTAAAATAAATCGATGTTATAAGACAAAGTTTACTGTATACATTTCTTTTCTTTAATCAAAACCCTGAAAAGGACTTTTTTACCCCATGATACAGCTAACCAACGGATAGTTCTAGAAAAAAAATTGTTTTTGTCCCTCCAAGAAATTACACATGGATTACACATTAGGGTGGGTCAATTTAGCAATCGATATTGTGCCATCGATATTTCGATAGCTTTTGACATGAAAAAAAATTTCCACTTCGACATTATCGAAAAAATCATTTTCGTGGTGCCCAAATTTCAGAAAAAGTAAAAAAAAAATAACTGAGTTTATTGAGATCTACAAAATTTAAGTTGACCTTCGTCTTATTAGTGAGATCTACTAGTGAGATCTGAATAATCTTTTAAGAAAATCATATAATTTAAAAGGTTTCCTTTTAAATGATTTCTCTTTAGTTTTAATAAAAACTCTCTCTCTCACTGAGAGAGTCTATCCAATTTCTCAGTTCTTTGTTCAGTATTTATTAAGCATAGAAAATCCTCTATTATAGCATTGGAGTCCTTTTTGGATTCTGAATACTTTTAATAGTTTGGTTAAGATCTGATAAAAGACTCGTTTCAGTAATGTGTTCAGTTTCATCCATTATCATGTCTTCCCGCGACTCATTAGGACAAAGTTCATCGTGGAACATTCTAGAAAAAATATCATTTCCAAATTCCTTAGTTTCAATTTCTGTACAATACTTCTAAAAAACTATTGCTAAAAGTTAATGTTCATGAGTTAAGAAATAAAACTTGTGTGCTTAAAACTACATATATTTCTAGATAAAGTGTAAAAAAAGAAATTTCGGTTTATCGACACAAATTAATCGGTTTATTCGAAATTAATCAATTAACCGATTAACGGTTAATCATTTGAATATCCTAATAACTATATAACTATGTTTTTTCAGTTGGTTATTACAACTTTGTAGCAAATTATCGATTAAGATGATCATTTCCAGAAAATTCTTTATGATACGACATATTCTTTTACACAAATTTTAATATGTATAATTAAACAAGTTTTAGTTAATAACTGAGTATGACAACTGTCAATTCTATTTTGGTGGTATTATTTGTGTGTTAATCACATTATTGTATAATAAACCTTGTGGTATTTAACAAAACTTTGAATGATTTTATGGATTTACATATTTTAAGTTTGTATTTTTTGTTGTTTTGAAACAAGTTTTAACCAAAGGCGGGTGGGTTAAAATCCCCTTGATTAAGTTAGTATTGTAGTCAGGGTCATATACATATGTATTATACTTTCCACTTAATTTGATTTGAGGACATATTAAAAATATCTTAAATTATGTATACACAAATATGCATATAACACATATATTTACATATATACTAGGTATATTATGATTTACACTTAATTTTAACACTGTGCTATACGAAAATCTCAACAAGCTGGAAAAAATTGGGATGTAATTTTTTTCGGATTGCTGTGAAAATATTCACTTGTGTGTCTAATAATTTAAACAAATAAGAAAATATAGTCGGTCAAGAACGACTCTATAATACACTGTAATTTTTTCAATGAGGCAGAATTACCACTTAAGGGCCGGTCGCCATAAAATTATGATGTGTGACTTCATTCTATATGAAACCTATTTTTGTAAAATTTTATTTGGATTCCAATATTTTTATGAGATTAATGCTCGTTAAGTTGATTTTCGGAAGTGGGCCTTATATGGGAGCTATGACTAATTATGGACCAATCGCTATGAAATTAGGTCGGGTGATTTATTTCTATATGAAACTTATTTTTGTGTTGAATTTTCATATGTGGGGTTTATATGGGAACTATGGTCAATGAACTCAGAAAGTGATTATGGGTCGATCGGTATACTTTAAGGTGAGTATTGCACTAATGCACTTGTGGGCGTTACAAACATCAGCACTAACGCAATATCCCTCCCCATTATGGTGATGTAGGCTATAGAGATCTAAATTTCAAATCAAAATATATAAAAAAAACAATCGACTGGTTGTTGATAAAAAATAGTGTCGGATTCGTGCACAGTGTAATTAATTTGCGTGCTCAAATAATTAATCGAGTATGTAGTATGTACATATGTACACTAGGGTGGCCCCGTTTATATGTGATGTAGATTTTCTGAACTAAAATGAAAGTGTAGTTTGTTAGAGGATATTGAACCCAGGACAAAAATACATATTAAGAAACGCTATCTTAGAGTGAATTAAACTTTTATTGCAGTTGGGAATATCCACAACTTATTGGAACCACCCTAATGTACATATTAAGTATGTAAACTTTGGTAAAAGCAATAAATGATTGAATATGGATTACAGCATTAATCAGATATTATGAATTAAATACACCAAGTCATTCAACAATTATGGAAAACCTTCAATGAATTTATTAAATGATTGATATACAAGTTTGAATATAATCATACATACGAATACATATGTACCTGTAATCAAATATGAAATAATTCGTTAAAATTAATTACTTATCGATAGCAAGCAAACCTCAGTAGTGTTGCCAGTTGTCAAAAATATATTACAGATGGCATCTTGCAATTGTCAACTGTTAAGTTAAGTTGTCAAATAACATATAAATAATATTGGCATCCGCATATTTTCGGTTGGTCTGATTTTTATTATTATTAACAGTGTTTATAAACCGGTTAACCTAAAACCCGGTTTTTCTTCGCAATTTCGGTTTTATATGAACCGGTTAATTTATTAAATTTTGCACTAAAACCAAAAATTTATATTCATTGTTATACTCATAATATCAAACATTTGGTCTGATTTAAAATCTAAACTTGATATAAATAGCTCCTACTTTACAAATTTTCAAGCACTACAATAACTCTAAATAGTAGAGCACTATACATTTTTGTACAATTTTTCAAGAATCTATTTCACATAATGAAAGTATTAAACATTGTTCGGGCTCTGATAATTCAATAATTTTAAGAAAATTCTTATTAATGATTCATTAAAAATTTACTGTTAAGTTTACCAAATGTTAAATTGAATTTGCTGTACCCTTCACCTTCGTGAGAAGGGTATATATAAGTTTGTCATTCCGTTTGTAATTTCCACAATATAATTTTTCGACCCTATAAAGTATATATATTCTGGACCCTTATAGATAGCGGAGTCGATTAAACCATGTCCGTCTGTCTGTTGAAATCAATTTTCTGAAGACCCCAGATATCTTCGGGATCCAGATCTTCAATAATTCTGTCAGACATGCTTTTGAGAAGTTTCCCATTTAAAATCAGCAAAATTCGTCCATAAATAACGGAAATATGAGCAAATATCTGAGACAACCTCTATTTTTGGCCTATTTTTGATCTATATCTTGATTACTAAGTCATAAATATAGACAATATGAATAACTAATGATAGATATTTCAAAGTCCAGTGCAACGATGTATATAAGGCTATAGTAAGTTGGACCTACAATGGGTCAAAATCGGGAAAAATATTTTTTAACCCGAATTTTTTAAAAAAAAAACACTTTTTGTCATACATTTTTTTCACTAATAAAAATTGGAAAAAACTTTTAAAAAACAATTTCGAAAAAAAAAAAAATTATTTTATTTTAAAGAATAATTTGGTGAAGGGTATATAAGGTGATGGTTCTTCGAAATATCATTATAAAGTGTACACTAGCCGATAATACTTCAGATTTGCGTATTTTCATTAACCGGACCACAGGCTAAAATTTAATTAATGAAAATAGTGGAATAATAATATATGCAGCAAAATTAGCTGACAAAGATTTAATAATAACTAAAGTATAGATGTTATACAGGGTTTTCCAACAAGAGGTGTTATTTTGTTATTCAAAGAAAAATTGATTTTTTTTAGATAAATGATCTGATGTTTATTTCATAATAAAGATGAAGGTATGCCGTTAATAATGAAAAACATCAGCCAAATGGCCACCTTGACCGCGCTAACAGGACCATATCCTTTTCATGATATTTTCCATTACCAAATCGCAAAGTGGCTGCCCTATGTCCACGATAGTCTCACGAATTCTATCTTTGAGGTCTTGAATCGACACTGGGCTATTGGAGTAGACCTTATATTTCACGTGGCCCCAAACGAAGAAGTCGCAAGGTGTTAAATCACAAGGTCTCGGTGGCCAATTGTGATCACCTCTTCGAGAGATAACACTGTCCGGAAAAATTTCCCATAAAAGAGCAATGGTTTCGTTGCTTGTGTGGCACGTAGCGCCGTCTTGTTGAAAGTAACCGTTTTCCAGATCAATATCATCCAAAATACGGTATAATGACGTTTGAGGAATGCTCAATTCCAAAGAACGACGAGGAACGGACAAACCTGGGTTTTCTTCAACACTTTTGGCTACAGCAGCAATATTCTCAGTTGTTCTTGAGCGACGTGCACGGGTTTTATACTTTACATCACTAACTTGTCCTAACAGCTTGAATTTTCCCAACAATTTCTGTATAGTAACTAAAAAGTCGTTGAATATAATCGAATCGTTCGATTGGCTATAAATTTGTTTATTACAACGAATCTTTTTTAAAGGTATTCATACAAAATTAAGCACAAACATAAGTATCGTGTAAAAAGAAATCACATGTCCAATTTATATAAGATCCCCTTCCGAAAACCACGTAAATATGCGCAGATCCAGTATACAAGGATCTAGGGGGGGTTAAAACAGGAAATAACAACACCCTCCCAAACCGAAAATTTGTATTATTAAAAGGGAAAAAAATAAAAATTGACCAGGATACTCCTTCTCCAACAGGCTAGGCAGATAGGGTAGATACAATATCATTGAAATATAGTACGAGAAACAACGGAGCCTTGTGGTACCCCTGAATTAATCTTCTATGTGTTTCACAACACCATATATAGTGTGATCCCTGAAAAATGCTGAATGGAATGACACCATTTATCGATTTTATCCCTCGTACATTTTTTTACTTAATGATAAACTTTTTTGATGAATAACATCTTTTGACCATTATCTGAAGTTTAAAAATGTATTATTTTTGTAGTTAAGTATTTCTTTTCAATATTTCACAATCAGGGTTTTTGAGGCCTTCATATGCTAGGAAACTATAGGTGGAGTATCGTAGAAAAACAAATAAAACAAGTAAGAAAGTATAATACCCTACACTAAGAAATGAGCAAAAACATTTTTCTTTCAAAATTTCATTAATTTATATTCGTGAGCGATTTTCGGAAGTGGGCCTTATATGGGAGCTATGACCATTTATGGACCGATCACCATGAAATTAGGTAGTGTGATTAATGTCTATATGAAAGTTATTTATGTTGCATTTTATGTGTATACCAACATTTTTAGGAGATTTATGATCGTTAAAGTGATTATCGGAAGCAGGCCTTATATGGGAGCTATGACTAATTATGGACCGATCATCATAAAATTTGGTGACATGAATTCTGTATATATAGAACTTATTTAAAGAAAAACTTGTGTAGATACATATATAAATTAAACATTTATGACCGATAAAGTCCAATTTTGGTAGGACATTTGTATGGGGGCTAGGTGAAATAATGAACCGATTTCATCCAGTTTCAATAGGGTTCGTCCTTGGGCAGAAAAAATGATATGAACCAAATTTTATCGAAATATCTTCAAAAATGCGACCTGTACTCTGCGCACAAGGTTTACATGGACAGCCAACCAGCCAGCCAGACGGACGGACGGACGGACGGACGGACATCGTTTAATCGACTCAGATTCTGTGTCGATCGGTATACTTCTGAGTCGATCGGTATACTCTGAGTCGATCGGTATACTTTAAGGTGGGTGTTAGACTAATATTTTTGGGCGTTACAAACATCTGCACAAATCCATTATACCCTCCCCACTATGGTGGTGTAGGGTATAAATATTTACAATAACTGAAATAACAATGTTATTTTTTATTTTTTGTTCCGATTTTAATGTTATTTTTAGTATTTTCTTTTTTATAGCCCATTTATATATGCCCGAAATCTAGTTTAAATGTAATTTTAATCATAATCTAGTTTATTTTACTAGATTTTAATAAGATTTCCCATACAAAACAAAATCTAGTTTGAATGTTATGTGATTTTAAAATACAATAATGTAATTGTAATTTCTGTGTATTATTTAATAAAATACATTAATGCATCATTGTAATAAACAAACATTTTTTTAAAATAAAATAACGAAAAAATTAAATTCTATAAACAAAAACCAAAAGTAAAAAATGGAAAATGTTTGAGCAGCGTCGAACATGAGAGTATTTAGTAATGTTTTGGTGATTCTGTTTATTTTCTTTTTTATGCAGTTGTCATGCAAAATCTACAAAACTGTCTAAAATATGTATCTAAACGGTTAGATTTTGTTCTACTCGAAGTTCCATTCAAACCAGATTTCGAGTGTATGTGTAAATGTGGTTTTAATAAATATCTCAAAAGTTTGACGTCCTGGATTGTTTTCAACCCATATATAGGATATGTAAACTAGTGTTATCCTTTTTAATTTGATTAATAAGGGAAGCTGGGAAATGTACACTTGTTGCAGATCAAGTATAACCTAATCGGATTGTTAGTGAAACTAGGTCGTACGGAAACGGAAATCATGACGAAAGAAATATCAACCAAACACTAATTTTTCTAGTCATTAAACATGATGAAAATGTGGCTGTTTTCGAGGTCACAGTGACGATGCATGAATTCGTTTCACAAGAGCAAAATCCTGTTTTTGGCCAAAGTAAAAGATTTATCATCCTAATCCTTGAAAATGTGGTGCAATAATTGTGAAATAGTATAAATTTCGAGTTATATTTTCTTCATTTGCATTAACTTTGTTGCAATTAAATCTAGTCTGTCTGGTCTACATACGAGTGAGTGCTCTAGTCACAAGACGCATAAATTACAAATTCATTAATGCAATCGCTTACAAACAAAATTCAACTGACATAAATACAAAAATCATTTTAATATTTTCCAAAACGCAACAAAAAAAACAAACTAGAAATTTAACAAAAAAATTGCATTTACAGGTATTTGTTAATTTATGTACAATTTTATTTTAGTTCAGTTTCTTTTTGTTGAAACGCTAATTAAAAATAATTTTTTTTTTTTTTTTTTTTTAATGTCTACACGCATTTTTATGCAGATACTAGTGACGAAAAAAGTATCTATTTATTTGAATATTTATTAAAAAATAATATGTATAAGTAAGACAAGATTAACGATTATTTATTTATTTTTTTTTTTTTTTAATTTAAACTAAATTTTTAAATTATTTTGTCAATATTTGTGGCTGTTTAATGCATTTTTCTCTCGTTTTTCATTTTAGTTCATTTAGCTTCAGTTTTCTTTTTTTATAAAAAATTTAACCCAGATTTGTTGGGACAAGTTACACTAAACCAGAACGAGAAAATCCACTTACAATTTCATTTGATTTGATATCAAAACTGATCGCTTAGACTGTTTGCAATAAACGTAAATGATAAAGACACAAAAAGATAACCACCGCATGCGAGGGTAAACCAAAATATTCCTTACAATTTAACTTAAAATAAAAATGCATAATAAGTAGATGCAAAACACAGAATTTTCGTTCTCTGTAGTGAAACAGAGTTAATACATATTTGCAAATTAAGTGAGGATCGGCAATGAAATTAGCTCTATATTATCTTACTACAACATAATTGTTATATGTAATTATTGTCCCTTTTTATATAGAAAACTCCTGTCAATAACTATTAGTTTGACTCTCGTACATATATATTTATATGTATATACATTTCTACATAATTGATACTCCCATATAAAATGTTTAATTGTAAAAAACACACAAGCCAAGTACACGAGTAACATTTACAAATAATGTACTGATAATGTGTGTTTTTATTACTTTTTCATATTTATCTAAAGTTGGGAAGTAAAAGGGGAAGTTATGGGCAACAAACAAATAAGTAAAAAAGTCTGTCTACATATTTAAAAAACAAGCAGTGGGTTATCGAATGGATTATGAAGGTGTCCAAAAGTGTAATACTTCCCAGCAGTTAAGCAAGTCATGTCTGTTCACTTGATTGACTCCTGAGTCCAATTCATATATTTTGGGTCATTTGATACGTATGTGCTCTTTGTTGTGCAGAGATAAGTCAAGTGGTTGTTTTATGCATTCCATGTAATCTAGCTTGAAGATAATTGTTGCCATTTAAGTATCTCTAAGTAATCCAGAGTGTATAAACTAGGTTTATACAAATTGTGTTGATATAATTCTCATACAGTTTATTTTCTTTTTTGCTTAAGTATAGTGACATACATGGGATTGCGTCAAGTCAATTGTCAATTTAATGTCTCTAGATAACCTAGAATGTAGTCATTTTGTACTGAACTTTGAAAAGTAGTAATTTTTCCCACCAGACGTAATCTTTTGGAGAGTTGTCAAAGGAAGATTTGTTTACAAGCAATCGGTTATTGGACTTTCTATGATATGTCTTTCTAATTGAATGTTTGAGGTCAATTAGCACCCATATATGTTAAAATAACTAGTTGTGCAGCTGCTCGAGTATCCAGCGAAGTATGTACATCCAATGCGTTGACTACTTTGGACCATCTATTAGACAGTCTCATTGTAATCCAAAAGGGTCAATTGACCTCCTGCTTAGGACATACAAGTGTTAAAATAACTTGTCACGTAGCTAGTTATGTAACTAGTTCGGGACAATCTCCTAGAACTGCTGGGTTAATTAATATTTACCTACATGTGTGTTAACACATGAACAACACTGTCATAAAACGTGTAACTGTCATGAATTAGGTTCTTCCCAGCAGTTAAGCATGTAGTCAACAGTAATCGTCACAAATGTCTTATCACTTGGCTGGCTCCAATTTATATATTTTGGTCATTTGACACGTATGTGCTCTTTGCAGTGCAGAGATAAGACAATTGGTTACTTTATACGTGTTGTGTGATAATTCGTTCAAATTGGTTTTATACAAATTGTGTTGATATAATTCTCATACAGTTGATTTTTATTTTTGCTTAAGTATACTGATATCCCAGGTAACATAGCATGAATTCAATAGTCACTTTATTGTCTCTTAGTAACCTATAGTGAAGTCACTTTAAACGTTTATTTTGTACTGCACTTTAGGAAGTATTTATTTTACCCACCAGATGCAATTCATTGGATAGTTGTCGAAGAAAGGTTTGTTTACATGCTATCGTTTATTGGACTCCCTATGATATGTCTTTTAGCTGACTATTTGAAGTCAATTAGCAATCGTACATGTTAAAATAACTATAATAACTGATCAAGTTACCACTTAGGTAGTTAGTAAGGTAAATGACGATTTTTAATAGTATGTGAATCCAATGCGTTGACTACTTTGGACCAACTATTAGACAGTCTTATTGTAGTCAATAAGGGTCAATTGACCCCCTGCTTAGGAGAAGCTATTGAAGTAACTAGTTCCCACCCTAAATGATGGGTAAAATCACTAGTTCGGAATTGTCTCCTAGAACTGCTGGGTTGATACACAATTTTAAATGTGTATGTAAATCAGTGATGCGCATTCATATCGTTCAGATTACGAAGATTTTCGTCAATTTACACGTACACAACTCAATCGTAAACAATCAATCACAACAAGAGCGTAAAAATACAAATATTTCATTCAGTTCCCAGCAGTTCTAGGAGACAGTCCCGAACTAGTGATTATACCCATCATTTAGGGTGGGAACTAGTTACTTCAATAGCTACGTGACTAGCTAGACCCTTATTGACTACAATGAGACTGTCTAATAGCTGGTCCAAAGTAGTCAACGCATCAGTTAACTTACTAGCTACCTAAGTGGTAACTTGATCAGGTACATAACTAGTTATTTTAACTTGTACGAATGCTAATTTATCTCAAGTAGTCAGCTAAAAGACATATCATAGGGAGTTCAATAAACGATAGCTTGTAAACAAACCTTTCTTCGACAACTATCCAATGAATTGCTTCTGGTGGGTTAAATAAGTATTTTCTAAAGTGCAGTACAAAATAAACGTTTAAAGTGACTTCACTATAGGTTACTAAGTGACACTAAAGTGATTATTGATTTCATGCTATGTTACGTGGGATATCAGTATACTTAAGCAAAAATTAACTGTATGAGAATTATATCAACACAATTTTTATAAAACCAATTTGAACGAATTATCGAACTTAAGTGACAATTGTTTTCACGCTAGATTACCAGGGATGTTAAAGTAACCTATTGTCTTATCTCTGCACTACAAAGATTATGACGATTACTGTCTATAACGGATACATTGACTACATGCTTAACTGCTGGGTAGGTTCTTGATACACAATTTTAAATGTGTATGTAAATCAGTGATGCACATTCATATTGTTCAGATTACGAAGATTTTCATCAATTTACACGTACATAACACGATCGTAAACAATCAATCACACCAAGAGCGTAAAAATACAAATATTTCATTCAGTTGCTTGACAGCATTCAACGAAGCAGGTCCCAGCAGTTCTAGGAGACAGTCCCGAACTAGTGATTTTACCCATAATTTAGGGTGGGAACTAGTTACTTCAATAGCTACGTGACTAGTTATTTTAATACGGGCATGTTCTAAGCAGGGGGTCAATTGGCCCTTTTGACTTCAATGAGACTGTCTAATAGCTGGTCCAAAGTAGTTAACGCATTGGATTCACAAACTAGTTAAATAGCGACAGTTACCTAACTGGTAACTTGATCAGCTACATAACTATTTATTTTAACATGTACGAGTGCTAATTCACCTCAAATAGTCAGCTAAAAGACATATCATAGGCAGTCCAATAAACGATAGCTTGTAATCACACCTTTCTTCGACAACTCTCCAATGGATTGCTTCTGGTGGGTAAAATAACTACTTTCTAAATTGCAGTACAAAATAAACGTTTAAAGTTGCTTCATTATAGGTTACTAAGATACACTAAAGTGCACATTGACTTCATGCTATGTTACATGGGATATCAGTACACTTAAGCAAAAATTAAAATTAACTGTATGAGAATTATATCAATACAATTTGACCATCTGTACTACAAATTAATGCTATAAAATAAACTAATGTAGGGTATACAATTTCCATACATATATATTCTAAATCCTAATATAATTGTATGCAATTTAATTAAATAATTGTACGTTCACTCCCAACTTAAAAAAAATACACTTAAAGAACACCCAAAAACCCACATCTTCATCGTCTGGCCACCTTGTAAACGAACCGACCAACAAGAGAGTATTTTTAATGTTTGTGGCAGTGCGTTTGGCACGAGTCAAATTCTTGCACCAACATTAAGAAAACAAAATAAATCAAATTAAAGTGTCTATAATTTTGTCATTCCAAAAATAAAAAATATATATAAAAATTATGGCCATTTTGACGAATTAAAATGCTAGCAAACAAAAAAATTATTTAAAAAAGTAAAGCAAAATGCTCCAAACAGTAAGTAATGACAAATTTCTGACAATTACGATGTCATGCACGGACACACAGACACCAATAGACACAACAGTCAGCGACGTTGTTCGTTACTTGTCAACCCCAGAATCATTTACAAGATGTTGAACTGTAGTCGTCTGGTTAATCTGGACTACACCAACAACGCAAGCATAGTGTCATACATAAATTCCACGGTACAGACAGACATCCAGATATAAGTAGACGCAAATAAATATGTATGTAAATATTTAATCTGCAATAATTTTGTAATTGTAATGAAAACAAAATTGAAATTGAGCTACAAACATTAAAATGAATACTTCTGAACATACAGAATAGATGTTTAGAAAATAATCACATACTTACGTAAGTAGTACACATAAGTACACAAAAGCATACTTAACTGTGCTGGTATAGTTAGTACTTTTGTGGTACTTTTTCATAATTTAATGCTTTTTATATTGATCAATGTAGTTGCTCGCTAAGCCTTACCAATCGAATGAAGTTGACTTAAATATAGTGTTTTTATCCCGGAAATTCCCGGTACAAATTTTATACAATGGAATTAATTAATTAATACGAAATACTGCATAAATATTCATTCCTCCCTCCCAAAACCGAAAAGTTTTAATGTAAACAAGTAAGAAAGTATAGTCGACCACCGAGTATATGATTATGAACAGTTTTTTTTTTTTGATATGAAACTTATTTGTATTAAATCTTATTTGAATACCAACATTTTTAAGATATTTATGCTTGAATGAAGTGATTTTCGCAAGTGGGCCTTATATGGGAGCTATGACTAATTTATGCACATTTATGCAATTTTCGAGAATGGTGCTTATATGGAAGCTATTGAACATTGTGGACGTTAATAATTAAGATATTTATGAGATCTCAACTATTTTCAGATAGGGCAGTTGTATGGAGTCTATAAGAAATAATGGACCGATTCTATAGGCGTAGTCCTTGGGGCAATATAAAGTTAGTGCCAATTTTTTTTCGAATTATCTCTAAAATTGCGACCTGTAGTTTGATTACAAGGTTTACATGGAAGGACAGAGAGACGGATGAACGGACATCGCTTAATCAACTCAGAAAGTGATCCTAAGCAGATTGGTATACTTTAAGCTAGGTGTTAGGACAATATTTTTGCACGTTTCAAATATCAGCACTAACCCAATATACCCTCCCCACTACGGTGGTGTAGGGTTTAAAATGATAACTAGAAAAATGTAATATAAATTCAGCAACATCCCCCCACTATAGTGATGTTGGGAAAATAAAACTGGAAAAATCAGCATTTAAATAACATTACAAGAATAAATGATATAAATTTCAATCAAGTTTCTCGCCGCTTGGCAATTGTTATATTTCACATTTTGTGTTAATTCAAATCTGAGAATTTAAAAAATACAAACAATTTTCCTAAAATACAAAATTTTTTTACAAAAATCACAAAAAACTGTCTTGTGTTGGGACAAAGGTATCATTTTGATCATTTATTTTCCTAAATTGACCGATGAGAACGTACTTCTGCTGCTTATCCAATAAATATGTGTTTATACCCTTCACCTTCGTGAGAAGGGTGTATATAAGTTCGTCATTCCGTTTGTAATTTCCAGAATATAACTTTCCGACCCTATAAAGTATATATATTTTGGATAGCGGAGTCGATTTAGTCATGTCCGTCTGTCTGTCTGTCAATCAATTTTCTGAAGACCCCAGATATCTTAGGGATCCAAATCTTCAATAATTCTGTCAGACATGCTTTCGAGAAGTTTCCTATTTAAAATCAGCAATCCGAGACAACCTCTATTTTTGGCCTATTTTTGATCTATAAATCGATTACTAAGTCATAAATATAGACAATATGGATATCCAATGATAGATATTTTAAAGTCCATTGCATCGATGTATATAAGGCTATAGTAAGTTGGACCTACAATGGGTCAAAATCGAGAAAAATATTTTTTAACCCGAATTTTTTTTCACAAAAAACTTTTTTTTGTCATAAATTTTTTTCACTAATAAATTAAAAAAAATAAATTTTTAAATTAAAAAAATTGGAAAAAACTTTTAAAAAGCAATTTCGAAAAAAAAATCTTTAAAAAATTTAAAAAAAAAAATAATTTTTAAATTTTATTTCAAAGTATAATTTGGTGTAGGGTATATAAGATTCTCTTACTTGTTAAATTTAAAATCCTCTTGATGTTGTGAATGAACAACAACCAATGGAACTAATTTGGTAATTTTAATTTTTGATTTTTTTTATTTAATGAAATGTTATGTCTGAAAAATTATATGGAAAATGTATAATCATACACATATGTATATAATGATACGAAATTGCACTATCAATTTGAATTTAACAGTATGTAACGACTGCTTGCAACATTCTTCATGTTTATAAACATTTCCATCAGTAGATGTTTCTACTTATTAACATTGCTTGTAAGCATAGCTAGAAATAGATCATTCTAGTTTTGTCCGTTAAAATTATCCATGAAGCTGCTGGAAGATGGCACTGTATATAAATAGTGGCAGCGGTTAGTTTTTCATAGACGCTGTTAGAATAAACATCAACTGCATTACCAGTGTATTCTTGTACATTATAAAGTGTGTAAATTAAATTCCTGTGCATTATAAACGTGTATTTGTATAAAAATACGGAGTGACTTTTTAAACTGTTGTTGTGTAAATTTGAATAAGAGTTGTTACAGTTTTAAACTTCTATTTAAAGGAAATTAACCACCATTTTTAAAAGATAAAAACGTAACAATATGTTCATCGTCTGAAAAAGTACGTATCTATCTACCTTTATATTTTGTAAATAATAAGACATTAAATGAAGACTTTACATACATCTGCATAAAGTCTAAAGTATGACATACATACATAATGATTGTAACACTAAGTTTTTATATTAATGTTGCATTTAATATTTCGAATTTATATTATAATTATATATCCGGGAATCAAAAAAGGGCGGGTAATTAAAAACCCAACTTAGATCGAATACCACCACCTAACTATTTAGATATTACTGTGTTAGTGAATAGGTACTAAGTATGTTTAACCAGTAGTATTGAGGTTTGTAATAAACTCATTCAGTCTAGAAGATTTGGTGTTGGTACATATCCTGATCTTTACACAGCCCTTTTTTGATAAAGATTTAAAAAAATACAATGTATATTATACATATTGATCCAACAGCCTGAAACTAATTCTAATCTGAAGACTTGGACCCATCAGTACAGATCTCGAATGATGCCAATTGGACGTCTCTTCTATCTAATGTGCCCATCCGTGATTGATACAGAAACACATATGTTGAGAAGTGTAGGGATGCATCGAAAATGGTCTCATGGGCAATACTGTGTCTGAACGTATCGCACCCCTGATGAATCACTGCATAACATATTGTTACGAATTTGCAATAGCGAATTTAACAGTCTGTAACGACTGCCTGCAGCACTCATCATGTTTATAAACACGTCCATCAGTAGAAGCTTCTACTCATCAACAATGTTGATAGCACGCGGTTATTAGCATAGTTTATATGTATGGCAACACTAAATGTTTAAGCTGCTAACATTGACATCGAAAGCTCTAGAGCATTGTAGAAGATTCACGATAGATGGCGCGTGTATTAATAGTGGCAGAGGTTGCAGTAGTGAGTGAGTTTATCATAGGCGCTGTTAGAGTTAACATAAATTGTCTTGTACATTTAAGCTTGTACATTATAAAGTATGTGTGCATTTTTGCGAATTGATAAACGTGTAAATAGACACTGAGTGACTATTTAGACTGTCGTTGTTGTACATTTGAATAAAAAAAGAGTTGTTACAAATTTTAAACTACTGAAACTGCTTTTTATTTGCACTCAAAAGTGTGCGGTTTATTTAAATAAACCAACGTTTTAAAAAGGTTAAAACGTAACAATATTTTCGATATGGTCTTTTTACAATGTTTTTGTCTTTTTCCATGTCTTTCTAGAAGAAAGAAGACATCAGGCAAATTGGTCTAAACTACTTTGGTTTAGTGTGACAGGTCTTCCACCCCTTAGGGATGCAAGTCAGCATTATCTTCAAACTTGAAATATATGTAGTTGATTTTGGGTATTTTTTGTAAATGTACTTTCATGTCTAGAAAAGTACTTTAAAGTTGTTTAAATTCACAATTTCCCATCCCCGTTACTTAAGTAGATAAGTGGAGTAGTAAGTATCTGTGTATGTTGCACGTAACAAAATTTAGAGTGTGTATGTAAAATGTTCAATCAATACAAATGTGGTCTATGGCAAGAGGTTCTACCAGTATCATGTGGTAAGATTTCTTGACTTCAATGTACTAAAAAAAATGTGTATTTCATAAACCAGTGTCACAAATTAGAGTAGAATTGCATCAGATGCCATCCACTAACATCTAAAGTTTATTTATTTATTTCTTTATTAATACACGCATGTTGCACAAATCTAAACAAACACAGTCACACTTCTTTAGCTGCAAATAAAATCGCGCGCTTACTGGCGGCAATGCATTGCAATGGTTGCATGCCGCACATAGTACATACATATGTATGTTTGTAGTAATAAGATGTATGAATTTATGAATTCAATTTTAAGTTCTGCATGTTGTATAAGAGTATGACAGGGTGAGTGCATATACGACGAGTACTTACTACACATGCACTTGTATGTATTGTATCGATGTGTCTCTAAGCAAATCGCATTTAAATATTTATTATCAAACTACTTGTTGCCACTACTTTACTTACTTCTACATTACGTACATACAACAAACAACATTGCAATGCATATTGATCTAAATCACTTTAAATTGAAAATTAAAAACAAAAAATTAAAGAAAAAAAAAAACAGTTTAAATGAGTTTGCCGAACGCCTTCTTCATTTCTACCACAAACGATGCTTTTGGGGTTGAAGTCATCTACAAATCACACTAATTTTTGTTCACTTGCTTACTAAGTCTATGACGAATTCGACTATATAAACGTGTACAGGATTTGATTTTAATTA
This sequence comes from Calliphora vomitoria, assembly GCA_942486065.2. NCBI lineage: Eukaryota > Metazoa > Arthropoda > Insecta > Diptera > Calliphoridae > Calliphora > Calliphora vomitoria. The sequence continues at coordinate 48,335,595 of OW818030.2, read as the reverse complement.
TAAACATTTAAACACTTGTTCTGTCAACACATCCAGTGGCAAACACACCCAAAGGACTCAAAAAAATAAATTTAATTTTGTGATTTAATATTTTGGATAAAATACAACTAACTAAAATGGCTTTGAAGGTAAGAATTTAAACAGAATCCTTAGCAAAATTGTTTCTTCAATCAATTAAAATATTGGTCCTTCGAGCTGAACTAAATGTGATTAAACTAAAAATGAGCAACCATAAGTGTTTATTTTAAACATTTGATATGATTCGGACTAAAAGATCAATGTGTGAAATATCAATGTGTGAAATTGGAAGTTTCTTGAATTACATTAAATATCAAAAACTCAACATTTTGATTATAAATCAAATAACCAAGTTTTTCGAAAATGAAAATTTATTACAAATATGACTTTTTGGTCTAAATTGAAATGTGATTATCGATTAATGAAAAAAATCAAAGTAATAATTTTAAATTTCTAGAAGTGGTTCATGAAATTCAATGAATTCAAATGATCCCTTTCAAGCAATTCAAATTCAAGACACTCTTAAAAGAAATTTCACATAATAAGTACCAATAGAATCATTTAAAGTTGACATAATTAATTTATTTACTTGCTAAATTCTTTTTCTTAACAGATTGTAATCTGCTTAATGGCTATTGCCCACATTGCTGTCGGCATTGAACTTAAAGCTGAACCCGACTATGGCCCAGTTGCCTATGAGTTCCACTATTCCGTTCATGATCCCCATACCGGTGATATCAAGAGTCAAAAGGAAATACGCAAAGACGATAAAGTCGAGGGCAGCTACGAATTGATTGATTCTGACGGCCATCGTCGTTTGGTAAAATACAAGGCCGACGATCATAACGGTTTTGAGGCCATCGTTTTGCGGGAACCAACCGATATTAAGATTCCCATTCCCGAACAACATCATGTGGGTAAAATATTGACCGCTACAAAAATTTTGGCACCAGCTCCTTTGGTACATTACGCCGCTCCTAAACATGTGCTGTTGGCCAAGCCAGCATTAGCTCATGCTCCTGAATATGGCAATTTTGTTTCATTCTCAGGACCCTCACACAATTACAAATATTAAATCAAAAGCCAGTCATAAAAAGAAAAATATTAAGACAACAAACAAGCTACCAAAATCCTGTAAATTGAATGCAATTGATAAAATGACCAGACTTTAATAAGAAAATAATCATCTGAATTACAAATATGTACATACATACATATGTAAATTAGGATGAAGTGTTTTACATTAAAATAATCTCATTTACCTAAGATACATACATTCAAACTCACTCAATCACACAACTCAAGTATACTTTCTGTTTTTTTTTTTTAATTATTTTTATTATTTTACATACAAGCACCTTCCATTCCATTTATCCATCCTACTGTTTAACCTGATGCATCCTTCTATAATATCCTCCATCATTCCTCATAATCATACTCAAACATCCACTTCTTGACTCATTTGTATCATCGACAAATCTGTGAAATCATCGACAACTACACTGTGAAATATACAATTTACTCTTCAGTAAATAGTTTTCTACTTGTATGAATGTGAAAATAATGAATTTATATTTTATTGATAAGAAACAAAAAATTATTTGTAAATAAAGAACTGCAATGGAACTGCATCGTCTAATGTGCATTGTTCTATATAAGAACGCAACTATTTTTGTTTCATTTTTGGTCTACAATGGTAATTCTTATGCCAAATCTAAATTACTGGTATAACGTATTGTTACGAATGTGCAATAGCGATTTGAATTTAACGGTCCGTAACGACTGCCTGCAACATTCATCATGTTTGTAAACACGTCCATCAGTACAAGCTTCTACTTATCAACACTGTTGATAGCATGCGGTTGATTAGCATTGTTTGTAAGTATGGCAACACTAAATGTTAAAGCTGCTAACATTAATATCGAAAGCTCTAGAATTCGAATGTACTAGTATGTCCGTTAAGAGCATTGTAGAAGATTTCCGATAGATGTCGCGTGTATAAATAGTGGCAGAGTTGAGTTTATCATTGGCGCTGTTAGAGTTAACATAAACTCTCCTGTGCATTTAAGGTTGTACGTAATAGAGTGTGTGTGCATTTCTGCGAATTGATAAACGTATATAAAGACACTGAGTGATTATTTACACTGTTGTTATTGTACATTTTAAATAAATAAATAGTTGTTACAATTTTAAACTACTAAAACTGCTTTTATTTGCAATCAAAAGTATCCAGCTTATTTAAAGGAAATAAACCCCGTTTTTAAAAGGTAAAAACGTAACAGTATCTAAAACTTGGAACATGAATAGAAGAATATATATATATATTTATGGAAATTATGGTGTTGAAAATAAGCAAAGTCGGCCTATTAATGTCTGAGATATAAGCAATAAAGCACCACTACATCGATTTTAAAAATCTGTCAGAAATCGTTTATAAATTATTTCTGTAGAATGAAATCATAGAAAGAATCATCAAATCGAATTATAAATATTTGTGGCTATATGGGTTACTATTTAACATATTTTAATGCCTCCAGGCGAGACATTTAACAGTCGTACTCGAGTGTGTACGGGGACACGGAGATACTACAGGCAACTGCGTTGCTGATAATTTGGCGAAAAAAGGCGCCATGTTACCTGACGGAAACATAGACTTCCTATGTGGAATTCTGCTATCCAAGTGCAAGCTACAAATTAGTAATTTCTACTATGAGCTCGCTCAGACAAGATGGGGTGTAAACCCACATGCACTATAACCCGAATGATATGGCCCCGACTGAATCGTGGGCGAACACTTGTCACGCCCACAATCGCGTGGCGTAGTGGCGGTCATTACCGGACACTGCACTTTTGCCAACCACGCGAGGAGACTTGGCTTGCCCTACAACGACTTCTGTAGAAGTTGTGAAAACGAGGAGGAGGATGAAACCATTTTTCATCTTCTTTGTCATTGTCCGGCATTAGGTGATCTATGCTTACGGTTTCTGGGACACCGTTCATAAATAGTCTCTCTGAGCTGTCGAATATGAGGCTTGAGGGCCTTTATAAGGAGTAGTAATTCGTTAATAGGACCAGATATGGGAACCTCTCGAGGGTAACCTAATAACCACTATCTTATTGATATGCAACTGTTGTAAATATCCTTCTCTCTTCCTTGAACATATTCTTCTTAACTACTTAATCTTCCACTTCTTTTAATTTCTATATGCCCCTCTTTCTTTCTAACTTCTAATTTCAGGTAACACAAAGGGATCATTGCTTGGACCCACGTGAGTTGTTCTTCTACTTTTCAACTTCGCGGCTGCCTGGAAACCTAACTAACCTTATGCCTCCAGTTAACCCAAAATATGATTTGAATTAAAACTTGAATAAATTCATCATGAACAGGGATACCGTAAATATGCTGTAAAAACCGAAAGATATGCTCTTAAAATTTTAAAAATATGCTCTATAAAATAAAATCTATATAATTTTTAAAGCCAAAAAAATTATTTTTTATTAAAAAATCCAATTTGCATATTGAAGAAATAAAAAAATTAAATGATGTTTTTAAATGTTTGCTTTGATAAAGATTTCAAATACATATTCAAATATTTATTGCAAATTCTAAAAGTTCTTGTTAAAATTGGCATACAATATTTCGATGAACTTTCGAATTGTCTAGAAATTTTCAAATGATTAGTTTTTTTCATGATAGCAGTAGCAACAGAATCGTATATTCCTAGAAATTAAAGACAGCTTTTATGCAGATTTAATTAAAAATGCAAAACAAAATATAAAGCCTTATACGGCAGTACAGAATCATATATACCCATCACCTTAGTATCTTAATATAGATATAGAAATAAAACAATATTTTCTATAAAAAAAAAAATTTGTATGAAAAAAATACAAAAAAATGTATACGAGAAGGTAAAATGCTCTAAAAAGGCAAAAATATACTCTTAAGGGCAAAATATGTACTAACAAATAGATGACAAAATTCTTAAAATGTTCTGAAACAGATGAATACTCACAGTGTACTCTCTCATAAGCGGACACCTAAGGGACTGATAAATTTGTCCGCTTATAAGAGGTGTCCGCTTATGAGAGTTCTAAATAATCCCAAAGAATGTTTTTGGGACTGAAAAAAGTGTTCGTTTATGGGACGTGTCCGCTTTAGAGAGGTGTCCGCAAAGAGAGAGTACACTGTATAATGTTCCATTTGACCTACAGAATAAACATACATTTACATGAATCCGGTTTCCCTGGTCATGAATTAAAAATTCTTGAACTAAAAAATAATTGATTTAAAATTTCAATGAATTCATCGTCGATTAAAAGCTAAGCTAAGAAATAGTAATTAATTTTTTTATTAATTTATTTATTGTTTAGTTATAATAATGATGAAAAAAGCCTTCTTTTTTATCAAAAACTCTTGGAAGAATTAAACAGTTGTCCAAAAGTCTTTTAAAAACAATTAAGTGACTTGATTAAGAAATAGCGTACAATATGGAATATGGATTTTTTTAAATTGAATTAAAGCGAACGTCTATTATAGGGCATAACATAGTCGTTGTATATGTTTTACAACATGTTTCTGATTTATTTATCAATCATGACTGAAAACGATATTCTTCATCAATGGTTTATAAAATGCATGCATTCACAACGACAAAAAAAGATATTGCAAAAATTATTGTTGCATCACACGAAGAAAACTCATGGCTATAAAACCGGAAAAAACTCACGCTTCAAATTTAGAAGTCTTTACCCAGTGCTCAAGTTAAAAACAAACAAACAATTAAACAATTCCGCATTCAACGCCAAAGAAAAAAACAAGAAAACAAAGAAGAATGAAATTAAAATCTCTAACTCAACATTTAAAAAGAATTATTACTGTTTTTGCTATTTTGAATACAAAATTGACCTTATGCCAGGCCTACCATGCGCCACTAACATCACAACATCTACAACAGCATTATCCGGATCAGCACTATCACCAGCATCAGTTTCATTTGCAAAACGAAAATGATAATTTACAAAGGAGTGAAGAGCTAGCTGCGAAGGAATCTGAAAGTCTTAAACATAGTATTTACTATAGTAGAGCAGCAGCTAATGATCGCCATCATAATCATCATCAACATTTTAACGATCTACATTTAAAGGAATTAACAGATTCGGCCAAGGATCCCAAAAACTTAAGGAATGGTATTTATCACGATGGTGCCGTTACCTACGATTTGGGTTTGCCGAATTATGAAATCTTAAACCCACACGATCCACCAGAAATCATTACACCCGATCATCCACACTATGAAGAGCAGTTGAATCACATCAAAAAGACCAACAATTTTACAATTGAAGATTTTGGTGTAACTCTAGTGCCAGACAGCGATACAATTGGTGATACCACATCTTTCGCAAGTATCTCTAGCACCGGTGACACTATTACCACAACCGAAATGCCAGAAACAACAACAATCACAAACAAACGGTTTTTAGCAACTGCTACAACATCAACAACAACACCATCACCAATGAAAAAATACAAAAACATGAAAAGTGACATTGAAAAACATTTAAGTAAAACCAAAGAAAAACTACGAATTTTAAGTGATGAAATGGATTTGGAAAATAAAAAACAAAAAATCTCCACAGCTCCTGCTAAGAATACAAAGGGTTTGAAATTCGTTATTGTTAGAAAAAATAATAATGTAGGCAAAAATCAAATACCTACACCATTTCGATCCTCCCATCCTAAGAACTTTAACTATTCAATCCATCAAAGAGAGTTTGCCGAAGAGGCATTAAATGAAAATCATTCTCAAATACAACAACAAACGACATTTGATACAGATTTGAAATTTATGAAACAGTTCTATGGAGAATCAGTTCTACTGCCGGCCGAACGTGTTCGTTCTCCTTTGTCGTATGGTATGGGAAATCTGTTATCCCCTAATCCATATTATAACCGCCACTTTATATACCCACCATCTGTCCCTACTAATTATCTGACATCCTCGAACCGACATAATATTATATCTTATAGAACTCCTATGTATCGGTCGCCTTCATTACACTCTTCTTCAGAAATTAACTCAAGATCTTCGGATTCAATACCTTCCACACCGTTAATACAACGAAATCGTTGATCAAAATAATTAGTTTAAGTTTTTGTATTTAATTTAGTTATATTTAGTTTGTTATTTAATTTATTGTTATTAAGACTAGATTTTATAAATAAAATATAAATTTTATAATTTTATAGAAATTACAAATATAAAAACACAGGGAATCCTAGAAATTTCCGGAAGTGAAGAAATGTTTTAATCACATACCGAAAATAATACTTAGTTGTTGATGTAATTTTCATCTTCAAAAATCAATCTGAAGTAAATTCAGCACATGAAAACTAAATCTTACCAAAATATTAATAACTTTTTATTGAAACATTTTTAAGTTTATTCAAAAACTATAGAAATGTGAGCACAATCAAATTGTGAGCAATTATAATCAACTAGCTTGACCCGGTGCGCTTCGCTACCCCTGTCGTAGTCTATGTTGGAAATTTCAATAAAATCGTTTCGGCCGTTTAGTATTTATTGTTTAAGAACTAAAGGTACCAATTTTACCGGTTTTCCCCCTGTTTACCCCTATCTGGTCCAAGTATTGAAAAAAGTTATAGCCTATTGACGCTTCCAAGTAAGGATCTATCTACGTTCCTATTTTCAATAAAATCGATTCAGCCGTTTAGGCGTGATGCTCAAACAAACAAACAAACAAATAAACAAACAAACTTACAAAGACATTTATATATTTATATATATATATAGATATAGATTTACATATATAATAATAATTCTTAAGTATATAGTTATTATTAAAGATAATAAATAAGTCTTTATACGACTACTTCTAAGTAATGCATACGGCATGTAGTAGTCATTGAAAAGTAACTTATTGAGTAATTACAATAATTATATTGATGATATGTTTCTGGCTCTCAACATAAAAACTAACTTTTTTTACTTAAAGATTGGCTATTAAATTAACTGTAAAATCATAAGAAAATACTTTATTATACCACTCATATAATGTCAAACAAAAGTAAATATACACAAAATCAAAATGACAAGTCACGAAAAAAATTAACCATTTCTGGTTTTGTTTAAAACAAATTATGTATATTTAAATACACATTTTTCACGAAATTTACGAAGAAAAATTGTATTTAATCAAATAACTGTATCTTAAATGTATAAAATATCACGAAAACAAAATAAAATAAGTCAGAAAGTATAGTCGGTCAAGCCCGAACATATGATACCCTACACCGTGATTGTAAACAGTTCTCTTTTAAAATGTATATGGGAGCTATGTCTGATAATGTATTCTGTATATATGAAACTTATTTATGTTGTATTTTATTTGAATACCAACATTTTTAAGAGATTGATACTAATTAAAGTGATTTTTGGAAGTGGGCCTTATATGGGAGCTATGACTAATTATTAATCAATCGTTACAATATTTGGTGGTGTGAGTTCGGCTTGTATAAAACTAATTTGTGCTAAATTTGGTTTGGATATTTATGAGAGCTTAACTATTTTAAGTTTGGGAGGCTAGGAGAAATAATTTTCCGATTCTAATCAAATTCAATAAGTTTCGACCTTGGGGCAATAGAAAAGCTTGTACCAAAGCTTGTCGAATTATCTTTGAAATTACGAGCTGTAGTTTAATTAAAAGAGAAATAAACAATTTAGCAAGAGAAATAATAATTAAAATAATCATTAATTAATTAAGTAGGGAGGCATATTCCGCATGTTTTGCTTTGACTCTAAAGGTATTTACAATTTTATATTTGGTAAAATTAGTCAATGTTACAGCAGCCGGGGAATAATGATAATTTAGGTATAAACGCATATCAATTTCTCCAACCAACCACATCACAAATCCGCAAAGACCGAGATTTAAAGAATTATTTCATTATACCATAGAATAAACAAAAAGAACGGAAGGAGAGAGTAATAAAAATGGAAAAATTACTCTATTTTCACACATACGGGTGATACAATAACAAAATACATGCAATACATTCTCAGGAATTAGGAATTAGGTTTTTGACAACAGACTTAGGCTTTTGGCTCTCATTGATGTCATGCTTAATTGATGCCATGAGAAGATCTAGATATATTATAGATCGAACAAATTTTCATAATAGCAGCAGTGAGATTATGTAAGCCACCTGGCAATCCATTAATCACCATGTCTGCTCTATTAATTCGCTTGTGCAATACATTGATTTCCTCATCCAATTCAGCAAATTTCTTAGTGATCGAATTATCAATATGATTAATAAGCTTGTTGCAGTCAACAATTTTTGATTTCATATCCTTGAGACAAGATGCAATTTCTGATTGGAAACTATAGCAACAATATCAGCTAATGCATGATAAATTCATCTTTGCTCAGTATTAGCCTTCTCCATGAAAGTGTCAAGTTTCGAGTTTAGCTCACTGATCTCCTGTCGTAATACGTTTAAGCAAAACGAGAATCATTGCTTCACGACTTACAGTAGTAGGATAAAGAATTGCATTTAACATTTAAACCCGCACAGCATTTGCATTGAATGCTAGATTGGGGCAAGAAAATCTCCACACTTATAAACTTTTACAAGCGCCATGTTCACGCAAATTCACACACCAATGTATATGTAAAATGTACATACACATTGAAACCCAACTGCTCCAAGTAGGAAATTTACCAGAATCCTTTAGATAGTACATATGTTACAACACCAGAACCACGTGACAACGAAGTCTTTATATAGGGCATAATACTCAAACCTTTCTCACAGACTTCTTAGCCAACATACCTGCCCCCTACATCACTGATGGATCTTGCGAATGATATCAGCTATAACCACTTAGCCATGTTTAAATAAATATACCTGACTACAACTACTTGTCATCATCAAGAATGTTCTTTGTAAGTGTTGCATATTGATGGAAAAGATTACCCAATCAAATCAAATCCGATCGTCGTTAATTATTTTTTAAAATGGCTGTCATAAAACAATTTTGTAATTAATTAAAAATAAAAATATGTAACCATGTTCTATAACTCCTTATATGTTATTTTTTGTTATCTAATTTTTATCTTCCAATTCATCAAAGTATTTACCATGTTGACTTTAAACACATATACTAAGGGTCCTCATGTAAACGCTTAAATGCCTCGCAAACTGTGCAATAAGTTTTACACTCTGCACAACTCTGATAAGTTTGTGCGACAATTTAGACTTGCAAACTTGAATTTATTTAGCATTTGATGAATCAGCTGCTTTCAAATATAATATATATACATATGGGCAATTCCACGAGAATGACTACCACGACTGAAAAAATAAAAACCCTTGAAATTTCAAGATGATTTGAATAGGAGAAAACACAAATTATTTTGAGCTTATTACAATATTTTAAGAGGAAAAATAATAGTTTAAACTGACTATATTTAATTTTTTAATTTAATTGGTATGATTTAGGCTAAAATTGCTGCGAAAACTAACTATCAATTTGACTCTGATTGTTTTTTTTTTTTTTTGCTATTATCAAGTTGTTTATTGAAACCGAATATATATTTTCTATTATTATTTTGTAGTTTTTGTAAACATATATTTACAAATATATATTGTTTTACTACAGGAGAAAAATATATCACGTACGGGGTGTCACGTACGATATAAAATTGTATTTATTATAAAATCATATAATAAAGGAAAAATATTTGGTTAAGTGTAGGAAATTAAAAGAAAACATAACTCCTCTCACGATTCGCAAATTTTCGCATATTTCTACATGTACCTCAAAAGTACTTCCGTTTTATGTCACGTTTGATATGCCTTTATTTCGCTCTATATTTTGGACAACAATGTTTCTAAAGAACTTATTATTTTTTAAAATATAGTACACTCTGAATGGAACATAAAGACCAAATTATATTTCAGATACTCTTATTTTTGTAAAATCTATTCCACTCTATAGCCGTACAAATGTCACGTACGATGATATGGAATTGCCCATATGTATGTATGTAAATATTTTGTACATGTGAAAATTCTGTAACTTTGGAACAGAATAATTGGATTGAATGGCAATTTGTAGATATTTCAATAAAATTTGGTACATATAATTTTTTCTGCCCAAGGACCAAGCCTATTGAAACTGGCTGAATTCGGTTCATTATTTCACCTAGCCCCCATACAAATGTCCTCCCGAAATTGGACTTTATCGGTCATAAATGTTTAATTTATATAGGTCCCAACACAAGTTTTTCTCCAAATAAGTTTTATATATACGAAATTCATGTCACCAAAATTTTATTATGATGGGTCCATAATTAGTCATAGCTCCCATACAAGACCTGCTTCCGATAATCACTTTAACGAGCATAAATCTCCTTAAAATGTTGGTATACACATAAAATGCAACATAAATAACTTTCATATAGACATTAGTCACATGACCAAATTTCATGGTGATCGGTCCATAATTTTTCATAGCTCCCATATAAGGCCCACTTCCGAAAATCACTCACGAATATAAATTATTGAAATTTTGAAAGAATAATGATTTTGCTCATTTACTTAGTGTAGGGTATTATAAGGTCGGGCTTGACCGACCATACTTTCTTACTTGTTTTAATTTCAATTTATACAATTTGGAAAAACTTTTTTTAAAGAATTTGTTGAATTTATTTTTATTTGACATTTTTATCAAATGCTCAAATTTGCACAATTCTGACAAGATTTTCGAAAAAAAAAATAATATCTCATTTTGACGTGTTTAACTATTTTTTATGATAAAAGCTATACATAGTGTGAGGACGAAAACTGAAAACTGATTGAACTATATGAAAAACTATAGAACGGCGCATATTTTGTATTACTCAGTTCAAAAAACACGGAATTTGAGTTGTAACGTTGTTGCAGCAAATGAGCGATATAACAATTTTATGTTTTTCTGTAAGGTATCTTTACCGAGAACATTTTGGTATACAAACATGTCATATTTTTTGAATGTGTCGCCCCTACGCCCTTCGGAATTTTACCTATTTTTTATCAAAAGTTCAACATTCTAAAGCTGGAATCAGAAAACGAAAAGCAGCTTTACAAACCTTGATATTTATCCCCAAAGTATTTACCCAGCCCCGAAGGGAATGTGGACCTATGGCTAAAATTTTAAAAATTACCATTTTTGGAATTTTCGCTCCAATTTTTGGGAATTGCCCTTTGACCTTTTCACAAGGTTTTTACCCTTATCGCCTTCGTGAGAAGGGTATATATGTCAAAGTCAATATCTCAATTAGATTCAAAAATATGTCACTTTAAAACTCCGTCCTTCAAATATTTAAGTCTTAGAGCCAGTTTTTGACTTCGTATTTAAATATTAATTATATTTAAGTTCTATTTAAATACGAAAATGAGTTTCTCAGTGTTTTTTTAAATGATACTTAAGTGGCCAACGTTGGCCATTTAAATTCTATTTAAGTTTCATAAACTACCATATGTTTTTAACAGCTGTCTTTTGTTGTCTGTTTTTTTTCACTCTATTGTAGCGCTGTATTTTTTTACGGCATCTAACAAAAACTACCAACTCACCGATGCGGTGAAGTTGGGGCTTCTTTTGTGCATTTTCCTACATATATTTTATTGTTTAATAACCTTTTTTTTCTTATTTGGCAAAATGTATCAATTTTTGTTTTGCTTGAACAGCTGTGTTATACAAAACTATCGATAATTTTTTGATATTTAGTAGTGCTACCACACTTTTATCTTATTTAAATAAGAAAAATTATATTGCACTGAAAAACTCAAACTGTATTTAAATACCATTTAAATTTAAGTAAAAATTAACTAAATACGTATTTAAATACGAAGTCAAAAACTGGGCATTACTCTCGAAAATTAATTAAACGCTCATTCCCCCCACTTGCTATGAACAATTATAGAGGACATTTTTTGAGATCTGATATATATTTATATATTCATATCATAAAGCCAACTTCTGAAATTTATTTCATAGTAATGGGAGACTGTTAGGATTTTTAAATTACTAATTTTAGGTCTAAATCTCCATATTAACGCTCTCTAATCATTAAATATTTTCATTATGAATTTACTAGGGTTATCGATTATTTAACTTTTTAAAAAACAGGTATTCGATTAAATGACATCAATTTCAATTTAACATTTATCTTGTTATATTTTACTAGATCACCAGTACTTTGCATGAATCGCTTACCAATGATTCATGCAAATTTTGAGCCTAAACTTCTTGAATTACTCTTATCGAATCTCAATACATCAGAGACCGATTAATTGTAGATTTTATCATTATGTGTAATTGATTCTGGGAACATTTTTAAGAAAATTTATCGGTCTCTATTTCTATCAGCAGTTTAGATTTCATATAGGAATAAATGTTTAATATATTGTGTAAGACGTGAAATTTATTGATTAAAAAAAAAAAACGTAATTGCCGAAAATCCAGTTTTTTTTGGTTAACTGGTTTATAAATACTAAATGATACCTGTTGAAAACCCGACTCTATCACCCTGTGTTATTACATGGTCGAGCTTAATCGACAATACTGTCTTACTCTTTGTAATATTAATTTTGTCTTTGAAGTAATTCTTAATATTATTAAATCAGTATTTAATTACTGATAGATAGAATAAGTCAGTTTCATTTAATTGTCTTCAACAGATTTCTTATCTGTGAATCTCTTTTATTCAAGTTTACATGTGTCATCTGTTCGAAAGGCATCTCACATGGATAAAACTCTAAACTACAATGAGAGCTGTAATTTAAAATAACTCAAAACATAATGGGTTATTAGCGTCGCTGATAAAGAAAATGATTTTATTACACCGTGTGACGGAAGTTATGTAATACTAATCTGAACAACCGATCAATTTTGCACGTTTTTTTAGCTGTGGATTTTGCTTAAAAAGAACGTCTGCCAACAAATCACTGATCAAAACTGTAAAAATGTCTGAAGACTTTAAAGCTCCCTCACAAACTATAAACATTCCAGTTAAACTGAAGAGAATGAAACAAATTAAAATTTAACTGAGTTATGTCCCAGTAAAATGTGCCAATGATTGCAATTGCTAGAATCAATCATGCTGCTTCTTTTAATATTTATTGCGGCAGTTGTGCAACAACCATTTATACTGATCTCGTAGTTTCCAAGTAACAACCAGACAACAATTGAATGTATCTCAAACAATCGTACGTGTTAAATGACTAAACTTCCGTTCTTAATTGTTGATCTGCAATGCGCCACAATATTTTCGCATTTTTTCGCAGATGAACTTTTAACAGAAGAAAAAAAGAACAGAAAAATAAGACAAAAACTCTAACGTATTCGTTATAAAAAGTCTGTATTGGCCATAAGCTTAACTTAGAATATTGTGGCTGACGTCTTGTTAACAACTCTGCACAACAACTACTACTACAACAACCTCAATTACCGTGACCACGACCACTACCACCATTACTTTGTTGTCATACTCTATTCATTTAATTGGTAATTAATTAAATAGTTGCCAGTTGCTTATATTTTTGGCATTTCTTGCGCTTTATGGAACGTGCAAAATGCAATTAAAGGTGAGATTTTGAGTTTCATTTTAGCTCGGAGAGGAATGTGAAAGATAATACTATGTACTTGAATTTCTTACAGATAACTGTGCATTTCATTTTGTTCACATGCCTGGTGTCGTCTCTGAGGGGCAAGGCATTGCATCCTAAAGGATGTTATGAGTGCGAAGAAGAAGTATGGGAAGAAGTTCCCTGTGATGAAATACCCTCGAATAGTACAACCGTATCAACACCCTATTACACTTCTACGCCAACTTACAAACCAACCACACCCAGTCCAAAACCCACAACGCTCAAACCAACTATAGCACCAACCACCCCAAAGAAGTACACAACGACCACTCGCTCCCCGCCAACGGCAGCGCCGTATTCAACTACAATTAATCCTGATTACACAACACCAAAAGATCCCTACAAAAAATGTTACTGTGAATGTAAACTTGGTTGTAAGGAATTCTGCCGAAAAGTAGTCATCAATTCCCCAGACAAACAAATCGTTCAAGTATCGAAAATATCAGAGCCTGTGGCAAAGGGTCGCATTGAATCTACTCACTTTCTTCAACGAGAACTTATACCTAAAAGCGATCACAGTTACGCTAAACCCGATGATTATGTACCATCTTATGATGATGATAATGATGATGAACCAGATAACGACAAATACTCCAATTATGAAGGATCAACTCCACCAACTATTCCTTTGCCAAAATTGCCCAGTTATGAAGAGGAACTTGATCCTGCTGTCTATGCAGCTTATCGTGGCAAACCGAATGTTCCATCTATAGCTTACTATCCCAGACCGATTGCTCATTCAATTGAACCTATATATCATGGTCCGTACGCGACAGCTGAAGCGGGAGTTAACAACTTTCGTTCCTATGCATCATATCCACCAAATCCCTCACATACTCCCTACTATAGTCCTCCAAGTTCTGGTACTTACAACTTCCCCATACCCTTCGAAAACATGTTTTCAAGGGTCACAAAAACTCTACTTGATCCTGTGGAAAGCGTACAAATATCATTAGATGGCTCTAGTAGAAAAATTGGCAGTTCTGCTTACACCAAGTGTCCAAGCTATTCCACACCCTCATATTCATCACCAACACCAGTGAAAGATTCCCAATTGGAAACTCGTGGCTCTTTGGGCAACGCCCTAAACTTTGATGATTCTTTCGATTCACTTATTAAGGAATTCTTGAGTAATAATCCTTCAAATGAAGCCTCTTATCAAGCGTATGCCAAACCATTTTATTCAGTGTCGTATAGTAGATAATAATCTTTATTGGGCGTATTCCATTTGGAATTAACCGATTTTGTTTATTTATTAAATTAATATTTATTTTTAAGAGTCGATGGAACAGATGCCATGCATTGTTCAGCTACATATAGATTTGTTATTAAAGTTTTTTTTTAAATCTCAATGTTTTTAGATGCTTTCTTTAACTTTTACTGGGGGTGAGTCAATTTAAAGGAGAGAACAGGCAAATGGGGACTTATTGGTAACTTTTGTATGCTTGAATATTGTAAAAATCGTATTTTAGAAAAATAACTATTATGAAAGATTCGATATGGAATTGCAATTACTAAGGACTGAGATTGAAAAATTTTTAACATACATAAGGACTGAGATTGTAAAATTCTTAACACACGTTTTTCATTAAAACTTTTAACCCAAGTATTATTTGATTTTTTTTTTTTTTTTTTTTTGATCAAGTTACCTTTGTAAAGCATGTCAGTTATTATGTTTAATGTCAATTATGTTCATGCAAAGGAACTCTGCTAAAAATTTAGAGGCCAAAGACAGAGCTCGGAAATAGAAGTCAAATTTTTCGCAGCTTCTGATTCAATTTTTTATGTTGCAGATGCTCGAGGGAATGTTGAAGAAAAGTTTAGGACCCAATAGCAGACAAAATTTCCCAAAAAGTTCTTGGTATGTCAAGCAATATGCAGTTGCGGCAAAAAACATTTGTTACAAAGGGCTCTATAAATACCGAAATTTACATCAAGGAATGTTTACAAAAAATAATGTTTCCATTCATAAGACTTCTTACTGTGTCTTATTTTTGGCCTGATTTGGCATCTGTCACTATGGTAAGAAAGGTCTTGAGTGGTACAAGAACAATAATGTGGTATTTGTACCAAGAGAGGCAATTTCTCCAAACTGCCTGGAGCTGAGTCCAGTGAAGCGATATTGGGCTCTTGTTAAAAGAGAATTGAAGAGCACAAAAAAGGTGTCCAAAAGTGTGGTAGATTTTAAACGGAGATGGACAACCTGTTCGAACAAAGTGACATAAAGCACTATAAAAACCATAATGGAAGGGTTTTCGAAAAAGGTTCAAAATTTCATCATTAGTGATTAGAACTATAAAAATATTTTTTTTTTTGTAAATTGTAACAATAATTTCAATCAAATAAAAAAAGATTCAAAACTATAAGTTTAGTGGTTTCACTTTTATTAACATATATGTATGTTAAATAGCTATATTATATGAGGGGTATAAATGCAACTTGTATCTCTAAACATTCTAATAATACTTATGTAACTCAGTATTTTAGAATTAAACGAAGATATGAAGCAAGTTTGATCCAAATTCATATAGTGCTTTAATCAAATAGACATTGAGATAGTGTGGTTAGCTTATAACATTATTAATTTAATTCTAACATGAACAAAATATAAAAAAAACAAATATTAATTTTATAATCTTTTAACAAATAGTTATAAATATTTCACTTTGGATTCAGCCTTTTTGAAATTGAAAACAAAACTTTTTTAGAAGCACCTATGTAATAATAGTTTGCAAAAAGTTTAAATTAGAAAGCAAAAAGTCTGAAATTTTTGGAAAATATGGTATTATTGTCGATAGAATAGATCGGTAGACACAAATTCAGTTGATAATATAGGAAATGCTATACAAATTTTAAATTCGAACTTGACGGCTGTTCAAGAGGATAAAGGAAAATTGGTACGTTTTTACTATTTTAATGGTACTTTTTTAATATTTTAAATTAGTTAGCTTATATAAATTAAAGTAAAATAAATAATCAAGAATAGAGGGCTCAATGGTATTATGATACCAAAGTAAGGAGTACTTTTTCGTTCTTCAAAATGGTATTTTTTGAATTTTCTATAATATTGAACCTAGAATCAGTAAATTATTTTCAAATTTCAAACTTGTCGGTGTTCATGTGTGGAAAATTTTTACTTTTTCTTCAAATCATTAGAATCTAATGGTACTTTTTGTTATATTAAATTATTTTACTTATTGTACATACATAAAAGTTGGCTGATATATTAATAAAGAATCAAGGATATATCCTTGATAGAAGGTTAATGATATTGGGGTTACAAAAACTATTAGTATTTTCTCGTTCTTCAAAGAAGGAAATTAAACATACATCATCCTGAATGAGTTTTGTCCAACTAATAGTAATTTTTGAATATTTTATAACGATGGACCTAGAAACACGAAATTAAACATTTATGGTTTAGTCACTGCGAATTGAAAAGGGATAATTTATGGTACTATTTCATTATTGTAAATGTACCATTTGGATATTTTATAATAAAAACCTAAAAATTATAAATTTTGTGTATTTCTTGGTACCTTTCTTTTGCATTTTGTACAATAATGGATCCAAAAATATAAAATTAGTCGTTCATGATGCTGATGTGGGTCTTTATGGTGATTTTTTTATTCTAATACTTAATACGTTTCGAATAAGCTAATATCCACATTACAATGAACCAATAAACATGAAACTAGAGACATGTTATCCTGAATGAGTAAGAATTCACAAAGGTAGACTTAATAGCTTTTTCTTTCTTCTAGTTGTGGTGGCGAAGCAGACCGAGTCAACTAGTATTCCATACTTTTATTGGATATTTGAAAATAACTAAGACTTTGTTACAAAAATTTTGCATTATCTCTTTCAAAATTAATTGTCAGAAAGTACTTTAAAGGAGTTTGTTTAAAAATTTAATGAAATCCAAAGATATTTTTGCATTGATTTATTTTTAGAGAAAATGAATGAATGAATCACTGCATGAACAAGTATGTTTTTAATTCATAAATTTTGAATTTTTCGAATAAAAAAAAACCGAAGAATAATTGTCGGTTTTAGGCCTTGAAAATCGGGGTTTCAGTTAAAACCGAACTCGACACTCTAGTATAGAGTACTAAGAGCAAAGTAAAAGCTACTATGTCCAATGTACAAGGTGGCGCAACAGTAAACTTCCGATGTTTTTTGGCTGTAATTAAAAAAAAAAATAATAAAAACTTTGATTCTTCTTGTGGATTATTTTTATTTGGTCTTTTAATTTTTTTTACATCAAGTCGAGAATATGATGTCATGTAAATGGCCGCCGCCACAGTTGATTGTCATTTGAGCCCTTTTTATGGCATTTTCCATCACTTTGGCCAAAACTTCCGGCGATAGGTCCTCACATTCTTGACGGATATTGCCTTTAAGAGCTGCAAGAGTCTGAGGCTTGTTGACATAAACCCGCGACTTCAAAAAGCCCCACAAAAAGAAGTCTGGAGCGGTCAAATCAGGCGATCTTGCTGGCCAGTGCAAATCGCCAAAACGGGAGATTAGGCGCCCGGGAAATGCATCCTTCAGCATATCGGTTGTGGCACGTGCAGTGTGTGCCGTTGCACCGTTCATTGGAACCACATGTTTTCCAATCCCAAATCATCAAGTTGCGGCAAAAATAACTCGTTGATCATTGCTCTGTAGCGCTCACCATTCACGTCTTCGAAGAAAAAAGGTCCGATGACTCCTCCAGCGAAAACAGCACACCATACATTGACTTTGAGAGGGTGTAATGGCTCTTCGTGGGTTACACGCGGATTTTCAGTGCCCCAGAAGCGTAAATTATGCTTATTTACGTACCCGCTAAGATGGAAATGGGCCTCATCACTCATGATTATTTTTGATGAAAAATCATCTTCCTCTTGGTGGTGATTAAGGATGGCTTGAGCGTATGTTAGACGCGATTGGCGGTCAGCAGCTAACAGCTGATGCACCGTCTGGACTTTGTACGGAAACATCTTCAAATCTTGTACCAAAATTCGCTGTAAAGACCGTCGGCTGATACCCATTTGCGTCGATGTTGACGGCGCTTCCATGACATCCTCGGCTACAGCAGCAATATTCTCTGCAGAACGGCTACTCCGGGGTCTGCCACGCCTGGCAGCATCTCGTGTTGTGCCAGTCTCTTCGAGGCGAGCGGCTAAACGTCGCAGTGTTTCACCAGTAGGCGTTGGACGGCCAGGAAATCTGCGACCAAATTCACGTTGTGCCAAAGTCACCGATAGATTATTAGTCAAATAAATAGTCAGCAATATTCCGCGTTCTGGAGCAGTGTAGCGTAACATTGTTTATTAACGTGTATTTCGCATGTGTTTACTACACAAATGTCAAAACAGAACTGACATTAGGGGCGAATCGCAAAATTTATAACATTTTCTGATAGGAGGATTACTTTTGCGAAGATGAAAGTCGGGCTTTATTTTGGACGTTTTGGCGTAAATAGTACCATGCAATGGAACGTCGGAATAAAAGTTAATCCATGATATCACTATGACTCATTACACGCCAAGCGTTTGCAATGGCCATATTTATTATATAGGTAAACAATGCCCACCACCATTTCTTACCACGATTGGCAACTCTGTAGAGTGAAATGGACTGGTCCAGCTCATCTACGCCTCCCATATGTTTGTTATAAGACTGAAACACTTTTGGTATATTGACATAAATTGTTTGTCGTTGTATAGAACGTTTTACTGCTCCTAATGACTCAATTGTGTCATAGTTTCTTGCCATTGTACAGACGCTATTGTCTTCCCATTTTACCAAAAGAATTTCATTTTGCTTGTCAAACATATATTCATATGAGGCCCGTTCTTTTTTTTTATTTCTTTCGAACTTCATAATGGACACTTTTTTGTTCAGTTCTCTCTAATTGTTCCAGTCGCACGAAATCCTTTCTCCTTGAGATCCACCAAGAGGTTATAGCTAGTAAGATTGTTTTCAGCGATGCTTAGTCAGTCTCCATTTTTTCAAGCTATTTTTTTACTACTCAGATCAGTAGAAATTTCCTCCGATTTTTACACAATAAAAATTGAGAGTGTAGCAATATTCATAGGAACTATCTGGTTTTAGTTCTTAAAACCAAATCGTACTGGTTTTCCACGTATAAATTGCTTAGCAGGATGATGACCAAATATTTCACCATAGACTCGTACAATACTCCCCACTGGAGAAATTTTTTCATTACAACATCAGCTAATGGCCGATGTAGTGCCAGGTTCGTCATTATTCACAAGATTTTTTTGATATCTCGATATCTGTGCCTAGACATTGATTTGTGTACCATTTCTATGCCAACATCTTCATCGTAAGGCAAGTATAAATCCTTTCTGAGTAATTTGTGATATCCAGACAATATCAGTATACCCATAAATTCATTTAAGTCGAAACATAGATGTGCATTTATATTTCTGTAAACACAGCAGTGTTACCAAAATTTGTATATGGATCCCGCAGCTGTACTCAATTGAGTATAGTTGTATTTAAATAAGCATAACTTTGTAAAAGTAAATGGCGGACAGTTTGTTTTTATATATTTTATAAATAGAAATGCTTGTTTATAGAAAATTAAAATAAAAAAGAAATTAGCAAAACTGTAAAAGCTAAAAAAAGCTAAAGTCTGTGGTTATCTCGCCCTACCAATTTTGTATAAGTTTATGAGTCCATTTTGTGACAGTTGATATGTATATAGCCAGATTTGTTTATTATTTTAACAGGGACTATGTTTCTTTTATGCTAAAAACGCAAAAAAAATACAAAAACTGTCATATTTTAAAAAATTTCGAATAATTTTTACCTGTACTCAATTGAGTACGGCGGCGCCAAATGGGTTAAAAGCGGATTTGGCCATATTGACCAACCACAAGCATTCTTTAAATGTAATTAGATGGCATTATTAGATAAGATCACGAAAAAATTTACGTTGCAGCCTTTGCTTGTCTGTTTGAAGTCTATACATAAGTCTTTAAACTTTGTCCGAACCACCTTCTTTCAATATTTTTCGTAGTGTGGGTGGGTGGCATCGGATTAGTTGCATGACCTCTCCCATATGCAGTAATAGTTATTATTGAATATCTGGAGAACTATAATAGTTAAAACCCGCGTTATTTTGCTACCATTATACATAGAAGAAATATGAATGGGTGTGATCATATATGTATTTGTGGGAGTGGCACCTCCCATACAAAATAATTAGAATATCTAAAGAATTGTAAATTCTGGAGTCTTTAAATCTTGTTGATACCTACGTCTTCTGGTACGTAGTATGTCCGTTAAGAGCATTGTTGAAGATTCCCGAAAGATGGCGTGTGTATACATTGTGGCAGAGGCTGCAGTCGTCAGAGAGTTTATCATAGGCGCTGTTAGAGTTAACATCAACTGTCTTGTACATTTAAGTTTATACATTATAAAGTGTATGTGCATTTCTGCGAATTTATAAACGTGTATAAAGACACTGAGTGACTACTTGAACTGTTGTTGTTGTATATTTTAAATAAATAAAGAGTTGTTACAAATTTTAAACTACTAAACGTTCTTTATTTGCAATCAAAAGTATCCGGTTTATTTAAAGGAAATAAACCAACGACTTAAAAATGTTAAAACGTAACAGTATTCTGGGGGACATTTTTATGGGGGCTAGGTGAAATCATGGAGCGATATTCTTCAATTTCAGCAAGTTATCTCCTTTCATTCGGGCACTATCATGTTTTCAACAGACAGACGTCAGGTGGACATAATCAATATACATATGTTGTTTTTTGATGGAGGATATAATAAATTCATTATGTATTATTGTTGTTTTGTGAAAATATTAATATTTTGTACAAGATACCATTAAAACTTATTGCTCATCCTCTGCACCACCCGGAAAGTGTGTTTCTATGGATAGTCCCAATGTTTCTGTATAACTCTCTTAAAAATTTCCAGCTGCTCTCATAATGAAGCCTTGCGTATCGGAAATGTAATTTTAGAGGTACCGGTATTTTAAGTGTTTGGTTTTGTCATATCTAGTGTAAAGTGCATCTTAAAAAAAATACTCTCCAATCAAAAGTCCTAATTAGCAAATAAATCACTATGTACTAATGGTACATTTATTTATTTGTTAACTTTTAAGCAATTTTGAACCGAAAATAATAGAACAAAGGATGAAAATTTGTCACACACTGACAATAGTCATAATATTTTATAATTTATTTGACACTGCATTTGTCACGATCAATCGTAAAGTGTATTAGATACAGCCCACGCTTAAATTATTTATTTATGTTTCTATAATATGTGTAAATACTCGTACACACACACACACACACGTAAAATTGTTTTAATTTTTGTTTTTTATTGCGAAAATATTAGAAAAAAATACTAAAAGTAAAAGAAAACAAGTAAAAATATTGTAATTGAATAAAAACACCTCTAAGATACACCCTACTCGTGAGTTGAAAATTGTATGCATTTTATGTCTACATGTCTAAAAATTTTTACATTGGAAAATTATTCTTAAAGAAAAGTGGTTTTTTTGTTGTATTAATTTTCATATGTTGAAAACGAAAATAATACAAATTGCATTTCAAAATTTGTTTCAACTTTTGAGAAGAAAAAATTATAATTTACAAGAATTTTGCAAAAATTAATAGATTTCAACCAATCTTATATTCATAAACAGCATTAAGACATAGTTTTTTTTGCCGAGCTCTTGTATTATGCTTCTGGATAATCCGCACACATTGAAGCATTTCACTAGCCCTAATATCGTTTTTCCATGTTTGCAAAGTCCTGGTGGAAGCTAAAACCCATCACATAAGCTAAAAAGCCCGAATGAAATAGGATTTCATCGTATGTATATATAAATTTGTCATTCCGTTATATAAATTATATATTCTGGATCGTTATATGGCCATGTCCGTCTATATGATGAAATCAACTTTCCGAAGTTCCTAAATAACTTGCATACACACAAACAAATAATCAAGGATATATTTACTGAGGTTTCATTGGTAATTTTCTTTTATATGAAAATAAACAACTAAGTTTTATTAAGGACTGAGATCGAAGAAATCTTAACATACATTTATGTTAATAAAATTGGAAACACTAAACTTACAGTTTTAATTTTTAATTTACCATAGTGACAGAATGCCAAATCAGGCCAAAAATAAGTAGAATTGAAGCGTCCTCTTTTCTAAACATTTCTCGATGTAAATTTCGGTATTCATAGAGCCCTTTGTAACAAATGTTTGGCTTCTTCTGCCGCAACTGCATATTGCTTGCCATGCCAAGAACTTTTTGGAAAAAGTTTCTGCTTTTGGGTCCTAAACTTTTCTACAACATTCCCTCGATCATTAGCAACATAAAAATATTGACCCGGAAG
The DNA here is from genome assembly GCA_942486065.2 of Calliphora vomitoria. Taxonomy (NCBI): domain Eukaryota; kingdom Metazoa; phylum Arthropoda; class Insecta; order Diptera; family Calliphoridae; genus Calliphora; species Calliphora vomitoria. The sequence continues at coordinate 48,312,463 of OW818030.2, read as the reverse complement.
CTGCGAAAAATGTTCCATATTTCGTCATCCATTATGCAGCAGGTATATTTTGTGTATAAAATTTGATTTCAATTTCCGTACTCTGTTTTTGGCCTCTAAATGTTTAGCCTTGTATGTTCGAGTACTGAGCTAACCGGACTGCTTTCCTACCGGATGTGTTGGGAGCTCTTTTGAATATGCTTTCAATTTATTGACTTTAGAAACATCACGCGGACCATTCCTTCTACATGAACAAGGTTTTCTATCAACGGACAAGTTCTCCCAATACTGTTTAATAACATTGGAATCAGTTTGACGGCAGACCTTGTTTGTTTGGCCAACTTTATGTAGGACCAAGTTGGGTTTTTATTGAAAATATTTAATAATTTTAGTACGCACTTTTTTCTCGTCCTCTTTTTAATCACATTAACAACAAGTGAACATAATTGACATTAAACATAATAACTGACATGCTTTATAAAGTTAACTTGATAAAAAAAACAAGTAATACTTGGGTTAAAAGTTTTAATGGAAAACGTGTGTTAAGGTTTTTTCGATCTCAGTTTTTATGTATTATATCCCAGTTTTCTTATGTTCCAGGATTGGCAAATCGGGACAGGGCCACAAGTAATGTTCCAGTGTTTCGTCCTCTTCCACACACGCTCTGCAGATCGTATTGATTCTTCAGCTCTATTTGTCCAGTTAACACATTAAAAAGTCTTCTAAATGTTGTCCACATCAGATTCAAAATCCACTTTGTTCTTTAGACTTGGGTTTCCTCAAAGGATATTGATCGTTCTCCCAGTTTCTTACATATTCGTTGATTGCCCACTCCTTTAGTTCATCCTTAAACCATGGGAAGGGTTTGGTATTTTAATTGATAGTATCTGTACGTGTTCTTCCTGGATAGCTTGTTCGCCTTCTCGATTCCGATAATGCAATGAATACCTTTTATTTAATATACATATTGTCTTTGTACATAACACAGTGGGTCAGAATCAAAATTTTGACGTGGCCGTCAACATTTTTTTCATGGCTCTGACTTGAGATATTGACTTGAAATTTTTTTATAAGACCAAAAATTAATTTATCTAAACAAAAAAAGATAATTCGGAAAAATGTGGATTAAATTGTTCCTAATATTTGCAATCCTATCAAAATTTTGATACAAATTTTGGTTTTAGAAGCTCTATAAATATGTAATATTTTATAAAATCTTTATTTATTAACAAAACTCAACGAAATTTTCAAGGTTTTTTATTTTTTCATTTTGAATAACAAAGTGTAAACAAAATTATCAAAAGATCAAAGGGAATCCCGCAATTCCTAAAAATTGGAACAAAAATCCCAAAAATGGTATTTTTTACAATTTTGAAAATAGGATCAACATCTTCTTCGGGGCTGGGATAATACTTTGGAATTAAATGGGGATCACATCATGGTTTCCAAAATTGCTTTCCGTTTTCAGATCCCAGGTTTGGGATTTTAGAACATGTGGCCCAAAATTGAAATTTTGATAAAAAATAGTTCAAATTCCGAAAGGCGTAGGGACGACATTTTCGAAAACTATGACATGTTTTTTATACCAAAATGTTTTTTCTTACAGATAAACATAAAATTGTTATATGTCCTTAAAGAAAGATTTTTTTTAAATAAAAAAAGATTTAAGTCACCTTTTCGCCCAAAAAACAGCACAAATCTAAAATTGCTTAAATTTTTAAATTGAAAATCGTTTATTTTTGGATCTGTAATTGATATGGCTCTCATATCTTTTGCATATTATTGGTAATTCAGTTCTCTAATTCTAACTAACGAAAGAAATTTGAGTTCATTCAGTTCAAAAGTAAGCCCTATATTTAAAAAAAAGCGGACCAGGTATGACCAGCCGTTTGGAAAATCCCAGATTTATTTCCAAAAAAATTTGATTCTGCCCCACCGTGAATAACTTAGTATACTAGATATATGCAAAAATAAAAATATAAAAAAGATGTGTGTTATTGCTTATATCTCAGCCAATTTACCGATTTTGTTATTGACGAATAGGCCAATACACAAATATAATAAACGATCAAAAGTAGAGTACAATTTAAGACGAATGTAACTATGTCACATACATGTCTTTATAAAATGTTTGTTTTTCTTTAGAAAAACTAAATCCAAATGGGTTGGGCCATAACAAACAACATCAGACGCGTGCTCTTGTTGTCTGCGGCATACTTTATTTAAGTTTAAAGGCTTAAAGAATTCTTCAAGTTTTTATAGAAGCGTGTGTGTGTGTGAATGTGTATAAAAATGCACGCATGTTCAGATACATGTTCGAAGATTTCTTTCCTTTTGCATATTTCTTAAGGTAGTGTCACACATGACAAATATTTGACGAAAAAGACGTAACCACTAAATAAAATATATTTGTATTCTTTTATTTATTTCAAAAACTTATTTTACTTAGGATGATTCAAAACAAACAATTTAGTTTTATTTTATTTGATGCTGTTTGATCTTACAAAACAATTGTAAGAGTAAACACGTTAAACAAATTTGTGCTAAAAAAAAGTGGTTACGCTTTTTTGAGCAAATATTTGTCATGTGTGACCCTACCTTTAGATATCTCTGTATATTTGTATCGATACTCTATTTAAGTAGTTAGTTAGCACGAGTATGAGACTTAGACTTGTGTACGAGTAGACTAGTATTAATCTAAAGGCAATAAAAATCTTTTGAAATAATTTATTCGTATTCCAATTCTATGAAGCATATTTGATTAAGTTACAGTGTGTTGTAAATTCATAGAGTCAATTGCTTTTTTTGAATTTTTCGAAAATTTTAGTAACTTTAAAAAAATTTAAAATTGTGTTTTCTAATGATATGGAGTGCTGAGCATGACATGAAGGAGACATTTCTTTATATGGAAGTCTCATTATTGAATTTCCTTTTTTAAATTCACATTTTGTTGAAAAGGAACTAGGGATTGTGCCAGTATACCATATTTTGATGCCCACTATTTCTAAAGATGTATACCTATAGATATATGCAACGAAATGGATCAAAGCCCGTAGGAATCAAAGTCCAGTTATTTCTTCAATTTCAGCAATCCATTTGCAATAAAGAAAAACTTATATAACAAAACTTCAGAGAAAAAGGGTTTTTTTAAAAATAATACAGTTAAGATAGTTTTCCGAACTACTAAATAAGTCATTTTTAACAAATGTAATTTAAATAACTTGAATAGTTTAAATTGTATAAATCTTTAAAAAATACCAATATCATTTGAAAAGTATTTTACACCTTTCTAGAGACCTATACTACAACTTTTTTTTTGAAACGTTTATTATAATATTGTTCCTGCCTTTAATGTGAAAATTAGATAAGAGGTAAATCAGCTCTACGCAGCCTTGATCTGTCTTGAGTTACTGTGAGTAGTCTTGCGAGCGGGTTCGGATGATGATGTAATTTTAACAAATAAGCTTCACGAGTTTTTTCTGAATTCGTCCTTGACCAATGGCACATCTAAGTCTCTGTGGATGTTCTCATTTCTTATGTTCCATTAAGCTCCCGTCATGGTTCTACGAATTTTGGATTGTGCCCTCTGTATGAGATCTATACTCGTATTGCTTGCTGTTCCCCATAGTTGGATTCCGTATGTCCAGATTGGTTTTAAGACTGTCTTATATAGGATGACTTTGCAGTTAAGGCTTAATTTCGATTGATGGTGGATTAGCCAGTGTAAGTTAGAAGCTTTTAGTTTCATGTGGAGCCGCTTGGCTTCTATGTGCCGTCTATCCAAATAAATGCCAAGGTATGTAACGTGATCAGACTGTGGGATGTTCACACTGTTCAGGGTCACTGGTGGACAACTTCCTCTCCTAAGTGAAAACGTTATGTGCTTGCTTTTGATGTCATTTACTTGTATTCTCCAATTTCTTAACCACGTCTCTACGTGCCTGAGATAATTATCAAGGTTTCCAAATGCTACATTTAAGTCCACATGAGAACTAAGAATGGCAGTGTCGTCTGCAAAGGTGGAAATGGTTAATTCTTTGGACTCGGGCAAATCAGAGGTGTATAATAGGAGCTGATCGCATAGTCGCTTGTCACATAATCGCCGCATTTTATCCTAAACAAGCGATCCGATAGGTAAGACTCTAGTATTTTGTGTGAGCTAGAAGGCAGTAGGCGTTTACTCTTATGTATTAGACCTTTATGCCAAACCTTGTCAAAAGCCTGGGCAACATCTAGAAATTTTAGTTCGACAGATTTTCGTATCTCTCCAGTTAGCCGGTTAACTTGCTCAATTGTTCCGTGTTGCTTACGGAATCCGAATTGATGATCTGGGATAATGTTTTGGCTATTTAAGAATGTTAGAATTTTCCCTTGGATTATTCTCTCAAATAATTTAGACAAACAAGGCAATAAGCTAATAGGTCTATAGGATGATGCCAATGTCAAATCCTTTCCTGGCTTGGGTATCATTATAAATTGGGAGATTTTCCAATCATTCGGAAAAACTACTAGAGGCAAGATCGCATTGAATAATACTGTGGGCACAATAATTGCCACATCTGGTAGGTTTCCAATCATGGAAGGTGTAATTAAATCCCCCAATACAAAGTTATTTGATGGGGGGTTTGGTTGGAATACATTACTTAAGTGTTCAGCGAATGCTACAACTTTGAAGTTTGGATTAACAATGGGCACATTTCAGGAAATATATTTTTTAAACCAAATGTTAACGACATATGATCACAACAATAATATCGGTGATTTAAAAGAATACAAAGATGAAGAAAGTTTTACTTCTGAGAACAGTCATAAGTATACATTTCACAGTGGGGCAGAATCAAAACATTATGGAAATAAATCAGTAATTTTTAACTGGCATGAAAATTCACATTGGCGTTCATTTGACGACGGACCCCAATAACCCCTCAGACATGCAAAATTTTTAAACGCTTGCGAATTGTGGTTTCGTTTGTCTAAAATCAAAGATTTTAATATATTTTTAATGTTCTATACTGGATATTTATCTTTTATAATTATTGAGTTATACGCATTTGAAAATTCAAAATTACACCATACCCTGGCCACGAAAATCGTATGAATAAAGTTTCAAGGCAATATATTTTACAAGTCCAAAAATGATCGATTTTGAATATGAAAATTAAGAAATTGTTGATTTTTAAAATTTTTTTTACCGAAACATTGCTATTACTCTTTGGTTATTAGAAAAAAAGTTTCTTATATTTTCTGAAAAGTATCTTAACGAGGATAGCTCTAATCACGATAGACAACCGTGATTACTATATTAGAATGCTAATTAACCGAAGAAAGATTATTTATAAATAAGGTAAACAAATTGGGCTGATATTTGAAACAATTTTGCTTTAATGATAGTTTCGATTAAAATTTGAGTGGAGATTTAAAATGATAAACTCAAGAAAAACATCACCAAATTGGACACAGATTTACCATTTAGTATATGGGAAGTATGAAGTTTTCTACTACACAGAGAAAACAGATTCGTAATAGCAACCGAATTTGATGTCAATCGAATGTTTCTGCCTTAGTGATAGAATTTTACAGTTGTAGCTACAAAATTTTAGAAGTGGTAACAAAAGTTTGGTTGCCTCAACCAAAATTATTCTTTATCCACTGATTTTCAGTTGCTAGAACCGAAAAATTCGATGTGTGCAAACGAATCATTCGATTGGCAACAAATTCAGTTGCTATTACGAATCTGTATTTTCTGTGTATATTTTCCTTTTGTCCAATAGATAGCATCATATTATTAGATTGCAATCATTCTACGTATACCGACTATTTCAACATCTTAAGGATATTTTGATACTTTTGTGGAGAGTTCTATAGACAATCGTTTTTCGTATACAAAAGGATAAAGATTGGTTTACTTGCTACCTATAAATATCGAATCATTGATTCAAAATGTGTTACATTTCGACAGCCATGAAAACGTAATCCAGAAAATAATTTCATGGGTGATTATAATCGACAGAATCTAATGGTATTCTGCCGAGGTAGATGCTGAATATAAATAGATCCAATATTCCCACACAGAGAAAACAGATTCGTAGTAGCAACCGAATTTGTTGCTAATCAATTGATTCGGTTAAATTTGTCGGTTATATCAACAGAAAGTCAGTTAATAAAGAAGAATTTCGTTTGAATAAACCAAACTTTTGTTACCCCTACCAAAATTTTGTAGCCACAACTTTAAAATTCGTTCACTAATGCAGAATCATTCGGTTGGCAACAAATTCGGTTGCTATCAGGAATCTTTTGTGCAGTCACTAAAAAGAGTGACGCCCTGGTAAAAGACTCATCTGATAGTGACCAATGCCTTGCGAATGCAACTGGGCCACAGATAATGTTCTAGGAATTAACTAGGCAAAAACATGATAAACGTATCTAATTCGTGCCAAAGGTTGAATCTATTGAATTTTTTCAATAGCACCAATTCCAGTCAAAACAAAGTCATTTCGACTTAAAACTCACACGCCGCGGGGACCCAAAAAGTCATAGCTACTACAGCCGAATACTCCTAAAGCATGAGAGAAACTACTGCGTACCGCGACATGAACACCTTAAATTTAAATAAAACAAAGTGTGTGTAAGGTATCTTCCACATTTTTTATGCGTTTGAATGGCCTATCGATGTCATTATGTATGGAATATAAGATCGTGCAAATGTTCACCGCGGCATCGATGGGTGGCGCTCATCCGGAATGTCCAATTTTCCATGAGTCTGGAGCATAAATCTCGCTGAATTTGTCCTATGGCATCGGTTATGCTGGCTTTGAGGCCCGCTGTGGATTGTTGCTTATTTGCATAAACCAGCGACTTAAGAAAACCCCACAAGAGGAAGATTATCGTGATCAAATCGCAGGATTTCGGTGGACAGTTCACATCACAAACACGTGAAATGACCATGCCCTCAAAACACATCGTGCAGAATTTCCAATATGGCATGAACTGTGTGTCACGTAGTGTCGTTCTGTTGAAACCACATGTCGTTGGTGTCCATATCATCCAATTCATGCCAAAAGAAGTTGATAATCATCGACCAGTAGCTTTCTCCATTCACGGTGATGGACAACGTTGTTCTCAAAGAAAATCCACACCAAAATGTGAATTTTTCGGGATACATTGGACGCTCTTGAATCTCATGTGGATCTCCATTCTGATAAAGCAATTTTATCATGGTTACTTGGCAAAACAAACTGAATAAATGACAGCCAATTTGACAGATGTAGCTTCAACAATATGGCCGCAATCAACTGTCAAAGTTCGGAAGTCCCTTTTGGGAGACCGTTTATAATAGGTATAGGTATACAAATATAATAATAATATAATTTCTTAGCAGCAACTACTCGGACCAGGTTCTGCTAGTAATATATTTATTTCCTAAATCAGGGAATCAAAAACTAAATTATTGAACATCTTTTAGTACATTTTTCGAAACACATACATATATATGTATGTGCATAACTAACTTTGCAAATTAACAACAATACTTTTATCTCAATTTAATCCTTTATCTACTTGTCAACTTTTTACTTTTGATTGTTTTTTTTTGTATGCAAACAATTTGATTTAATCTAGATTAAAACAACAATGTTTTATCTGGAAAACGAAACAAAAAACGAGTAAATTTTTGAATTTTAGAATTTGAACATAAATCAAATCAAATGCAATTCACTCGTACAATTTTTACGCAGCACTTACTCTCAAACACATGCACACTCTCTACGTTGCAAATACGTGCAGTTTTTTTTAAAAAGTAAGGTTAACAATCAACAACAACAACATTCAAACAAATAACTAAATACAAAATCCATATCTAATTGAGTAATATAATGCAAAATAGATTAAAAAAAAATCCAACGAAATTTTTTGTTTACGAATTAAAAAAAAAAATAAAAAAAGAAACAAATTTTACTGTAGGTAAATTTTTGAATAACAAGTCCAAAACAGCCACACAAACTCCACTCACTCACTCACACTCCAAAAACAAACAAAAAAAATGCTCTACATAAAATGATAAAATTTTGAGAACAATAACAACAACAAATATAAATACAACATCAATAATATTTAAATGAATAAACTTTATTGGTAAAAAGCCAACCAACAAGAATTTTCAATACAAACGAACAAGTAAAATTTAAATTTGATTATTGGAAATTGATGACTGCACAATTCCCTACGACATGTCGTACAAGTTGAGTTTTAATTTTAGAAGTTTTACACCGAAACATGATTTTCCAACTCGTTTTCGCTGAGTTCATATTTAGTTATAATTTCGTTGGCCCAAGGTAGTAGAGAAGTTTGAGGTTCCAGCAGTAGCGAGAACTAGGAAGGCTAAAATCGGAATGGGGATTCCGCTTATCACAGAAAATGCAATTAAATTAAATGAAGCGGTGCCGATTTTATAGTCAAGGAGTAATTTTCTATTCCTTTTCCTTGACACTCACAAATAAATGTTAGAAATACGGGAATTGTTCGCAAGATGTTAGCTATTATAATAAATATATTTTGTTTTATTCTGAAGACACATATTTTTATGTTTTTGTCCATCTAGATTTGGGATTGGAACCAACCATATTACAGTCTCCAAAAGATTCTTCCCAATAAATACATTGCGATACTGATAAGAGAAAGTGATCCAAATATCCCATGCGAAATAGCTAAAACAGCTCACAACTGTAATATTGAAGACAAAGGAAATGTCTTTAAGAAATGGTATAATGTGTCACTGTAGCGTTTATACCATGTTTTTAATCAAATTTGAATTTTAGTAAAATATAATATTTGAGGGTCAAAAGGGGTTAAACAAATTTTACTACCAGAAGAAATGCGAAAGTGTCCTCTTTAATATCCAGGGAGAAATATGTCTGCAACAGTTCACAAAATCCTTTAGCATTCGATGTCAATGTAAAGTAGAACATCAGGACTTTGATGATGAAGTAAAAATTTGTAAAATATCTCTATCGATTAAAAAGTTACAGAGCTTTGGCCGATGAAAAACGATTCTGAGCCACTGTGCTGCGTTCAAAAGGCAACGAAAAAGACAGAGGAGCTTTCCAATATTGGTTCCACCATTGATACAGCCATTCTAAACAATGCTAAACCTTTTCGAAAGTAAAACAAACAACTCATGAAATGGGCACATAATGCGCATATCACCCAATGACATGCATCTGGATGTTTGAGAGACGACTTAAATACATTTCCATAGTATTTAAGTCGTCCTGCAGCTTACACCGCATTTACACATGCAAGTAGAATGATGAAAGTTGAGTAGACGTATTATTTTCGTAACTGTCGTGAAATACATCGAAATGTCTACAAGGTGCTTGAGTGTTTACACATGCAAGTAAAAGTTCATTTTGTAAATGTTAGCGAAGAAGAAAATTACGGCGAATTAAATAAGTAAACCTTTGCAGTGTCAGCATTTGATATTTTTAAGTCCATTTGCGACTTGAAACCAAATATTGTTATATTAATTAAATAAAATAAAGTGTTACGATAATTTTCAAATACAAACATTTCTGGGAAAAATGCATTTTTCGAACTGTTACTTGCATATGGGCAATTCCACGAGAATGACTACCACAACTGAAAACCCAAAAACCCTTTAAAGTTTTTTTCAAGATGATTTGAATAGGAGAAAACACTAAAATATTACTATGTGTCAGTATTTAGTGCTTATTACAACATTTTATTGGCAAAAATAATAGTTTAAACTGATTATATTTAATTTTTTAATTTAATTGACGTGTTTTAGGCTAAAATTGCGGTCAAAACTAAGCTCCCAATTAGCATATAGTGTGAAATGAATTTGACTCTAATTGTTTATTTGCTATTATAAAATAGTTTATTGAAACCGAATGTATATTTTCTATTCATTTTTAGTTTTTGTATACATATATTTACAGAATATATATTGTTTTATTATAAGAGAAAAATCTGTCACGTACGGTATGTCACGTACGATATTAAATTTTATTTATTATAAAATCATCCAATGATTGTTTTTAATTAAATATGACGGATTGTAAAGTAAAAATATGTCATTTAGTGTAAGAAATTAGAATAAAACATAACGCCTCTCACGATTCGCAAATTTTCGCATATTTCTACATGTACCTCAAAATTACTTCCGTTTTATGTCACGTACGATATACCCTTATTTCGCTCGATATTTTGGATAACCATGTTTCGAAAGAACTTATTATTTTTTTTTTAAATATAGCACCATCTGAATGAAACATACAGACCAAATTATTTTTCAGATACTCTTATTTTTGGAAAATCTATTCCACTCTATAGGCGTACAAATGTCACGTACGATGACATGGAATTGCCCATATGTAAACGCTAGGTTACATCCATGGGTCTTTAGGACAAAATGAAGAGGAGGACGTAACTTTGGAACACAACTTAAGCAAATGTCCATATTTTGGATTAAGGGACACAATACTTAACATGGAAGACTAAGGAATTAAATTAAAAGAAGATGGTAATTTCTTTAAAAATAATGAAGTTTCATAAAAATTTTATGAAATAAAACATATAATTTATTACTTACTAACAAAATGTTTGATATTTTGGTTATTACCGTTTTTTACTTAAGATGAAATTTAATAGTTTACACTACAAAAGTTACTATACACTGTGCTTCAAATAAGTTTTGTTTTAAAAATATAGACAAAATATATGATTAAATAAAATTTGTTTTTTAAATGATATTTATTCTTGATAAAATTGAAAAATCCCACATTTAAATTTAAGGCATTTGGTCCAAATAGAACTTCTAAGACCAAACTTTTCCCTAGTACCTTGGTTTTCGGATCTGATGGTTATTGTGATCACTTAACTGCTCTGTATGATGCGGTAGAAGTTAGTGTTTTACATTTTAAGAGAACCTTTAATTTTAAATAACTTCAAAGAAATTCGGATCATGGTTGTATTGAATTGGATATGTCATCTGCATTAATAATTTTCTATTTGTTTAAGTTTCCATTAATAACATCTAGTTTTTCAAATCAAATCACACTAAAATTGTTCTAAAATACTACCAATAATTATACTAATCATCACACGGTGCGCTGAGCGAAAAACGACGTTGCAAAATCAACAACGGTTGGAGTCATTTTGTAATCATACGGTGTCAATTGTTTTCGACACCATATGTTTACAATTTGTAAACATACGGTTACGAATCGACAACGCATTGTTGTTAAATTAAACGTCGGCGCATCCCAACTTTAGTTGTTTTTTAAACCACCAGCGCCGCTACTGAATTACTTTCTTATAGTTGCGCCGCCGCCATTGTTATAAGCAAAAGCTCTAATTATTATGATTAAGGTAAAGCATCGCCGACAAGTTATTGTCAAAGTGTTGCGGCGAAACTTTTTGTTTCGCTTTGTACTTATAAGTGTGTTTATATTTGAGTAACAAGTTACAAGTAAAAATATTTTAATAAAAAATTGGAAAAACAAAGTGATCGTAAGAAATGGTTTCAAAACCGAAATATTTATGAAATTATAGTGTTTGACAGCGATTTGGTAATGGATGCAGATACAAATTTTGGCAATGAAAAATATGAGATAGCAGAATCCAGTGCAACATGCTACTCAAACAATTTTTGGTAACAATAGACATGTCTTCAATTTTTGTATATTTAAAAGGTAAGCAGAGATATATGTATATCAAATTAACAAATTAACTATAATATATAATCTACAATACAAAACGTTCGAGAGCTTGCGCTATTTAAAGAAAGAGGACCTGAAGGAAGCAGTGCCACCATAAGGGCTACGAGTGGAGTTCCATGAAAAACTCTTAGCTTGGAAGAAAAATGAGATAATGTTCTTTTGTAATTTAAATAACGCAACATATATTTATTTTTATTTACATTTAGTATTTCTGTATAAACAAAATTTTGTAAAAAAATTTTAAAAAATTATTTCTTTTAATCGCCATAAAATAATAAGTGGGTTATTCAAAAATTGACAACGATCTGGTGTCAAATTGTACACAAACGGTATCAAATCGACAACGTATGGTGCCAAATTGTCAACGGATGGTGTCAAATCGTACACGAACGGTGTCAAATTGTACACGAACGGTATCAAATTGTACACGAACGGTATCAAATTGACAACGTATGGTGTCAACGGTGCAGTATCAAATTACCAACGATCTGTTATAAAATCGTACACTAACAGTTTCAAATCGATGGTATCATTTTTCCGTTGTCAAAATGACACCGTTCGTGTTCGATTTGTACACATACGGGGTTGATACACTATTGACACCGAATGGTGTCAAATCGTACACGGATGTGTTCATTTTTTCACGGAACTCCACTCGTAGCCCTAATGGTGGCACTGCTTCCTTCAGGTCCTCTTTCTTTAAATAGTGCAAACTTATGAACATTACTTGGGATTCTAAAAAATAAAACAAATAATTATTCTATTGTAGATTATATATTATAGTTAATCTGTTAATTATATATACATATATCTCTACCTACCTTTTAAATATACAAAAATTTAAGACATGTCTATTGTTTCCAAAAAGCATGTTGCACTGAATTCTGCTATCTCATTTTTTTCATTGCTAGAATTTGCCTCTGCATCCATTACCAAATCGCTGTCAAACACTATAATTTCATATATATCTCGGTTTGGAAACCATTTCTTAAGATCACTTTGTTTTTCCAATTTTTTATTAAAATATTTTTACTTGTAACTTGTTACTCAAGTATAAACACACTTATAAGTACAAAACGAAACAAAAAGTTTCGCCGCAACACTTTGACAATAACTTGTCGGCGATGGTTTACCATAATAATAATAATTAGAGCTTTAGCTTATAACAATGGCGGCGGCGCAACTATAAGAAAGTAATTCAGTAGCGGCGCTCGTCGTTTAATTTAACAACATTGCATTGTCGATTCGTAACCGTATGTTTACAAATTGTAAACGTATGGTGTCGAAAACAATTGACACCGTATGGTTACAAAATGACACCAACCGTTGTTGATTTTGCAACGTCGTTTTTCCTTCAGTATAATGTTTATTATTTTTTAATTTCCAAATTAAAAATCGATTATTTTTAGACTGTCTTTGTTTAACTAAAAAGAGAACATTAAAAAATGGCATTAACAATATAATATATTTGAAATTGTTTGAAACGCCAAAAATTTAAACAGTATAAATGTCTGAGGTGACCTAAATTTTACTAAAATTAACTTATATATATTGTTAATTAAAAAATTTTTGTTGATTTCAAAACAAATTTTTCTAATTTAACCATTGTTTTCATTAAAATTGAATGTAATTCAAATTAGTTGGCATCAAAACCGAACAATAATTAAAGTAATTAAGGAAAACAACAACGATATTTAGGGACTTAATTTTATGGTTACTTAACTCCCCAATTGCTTTTTTTAACTGATAAATCATTTTCGTAATTGGATACTCTTTTACATTCATAATTTTAAATTGATTCAAAATTCAGTGAAATTTAAAAATAATATATAATACATGTTGCAAAATATTATTTCCTTTTTTCAGCATTGCATCATATAAATTGTAACACCTTGATAGCATGGGATATACTTAACGTAGAGTGTTAATAATACTACACAACCACATACGCATGTTTACACATTCACAGACACAAATATTCTGCTTACGCACTATGGGGGCCTATTGAAATTGACCGGCCGGCCACACCATACGAATCCAAGCACCAGATCTAAATGATACGAACAAACCATTTCATATATAAATGTCTGCATCTAATTGACAAATATCGTAGTTCACCTCAGGAGTTTCAAGTGATACAACAAGTCAACAAGCAACAAATTCCTTGCGTTGCCAAAATAAATATTAAGCACCAGCCGCAAACACTACAGAGTAATTTTTTCTTAAAATAAAACTTTTTTTTAAGTACAAAACAACACAAAATATATTAAACATGTTCAAAGTAAGTTAAAAGTGTTAAACAAGGATTAAATATAAATTTTTATTAAATGATAATTTATTCTGCTTCACAGTTATTTGGTCTTTTACTTGTTGGTGTAAGTGCCGTCCTTGCAGTTGAATATCCTTTGTTGCACCAAACAGCTCTACTTAAGCCCTTAGTGAAGACAGTTGAAATTGAAGCTCCTGCCCATTATGACTTCTCTTATTCGGTACATGACGAACACACCGGTGATGTGAAGAGCCAGACTGAATCCCGCAAGGGAGACGTTGTACATGGCCAGTACACTTTAATTGATGCTGATGGCTACTTGCGTACCGTCGACTATACCTCGGATGCCCACAATGGTTTCAATGCTGTTGTGCGTCGTGATCCTTTGGGACACAAAGTGAAAGCTATTGCTCCCATTGCCAAGGTATTAGTGGGAGCACCTAAATTATTGGCTGCCCCCAAGTTTGCCCTACCATTGGCTTACCACTAAACACCTGAAAACAAAGCATCCTATAAATAAATGACGACTTTTAAAACATTCATACTCGTGCATCGAATCAATCAACCAACCAACCATTGCGCCCACGTAAATATCACATTTATACAATAAGAACTGCTTGCTTACCATTATCATTTTTTGTTTCTTAATTAAATTAATTTAAATTGTATAGAAAAAAAAATTAAAACGAAAAATGTAACAATATTCTAATCTGAGATTGTACTCTTAAGTTTACTTTACGACATACCTTATGTTTATATTCTCGTTTAGCCATTACTAAAGCAAATGCCATTTATGGACGACACTCCTTTCCAGCTCCCAACACACAGGAGCAATTTTGAATCCTTTTCGTACAGAGTATCCTTAATCCCAATTCCATCCTTTCCATACACACATGATGATCTCTTTCTGTTCTCTTCTTTATTATCGTATTTCCAATTATTCCTTCAGCAATACTTCTGCTCTTAGTCCACACCGAAATACTAGATGGGAAATGGCGAGAGCTGAAAGTTGTGTCGTATTACATTGGCATTAATTTTGATGTGTCTTTTATTTTATTTCAATCATATTGTAAATATTTCATTTTGTGTTAATTATTAATCTAATTTACTACATACTTTATACAACATACATTTATTTGTACATATACCCACACATGCACTCAAACACATCACAAGTGTATATGTGTGCAATGTACAAATTCACACACACATGCCATATAAATTGCAAAAGAGCATTTTACAAATGAATAAAAATTTAAAATGCAACTTAAAAAACTGTTATTTTTACTCGTTTTTATTATAATTCTCGCACTGTTTAACGGTGCTTTTAAAATATTGCCTTACAAATTAAAAGCATACTTTCAGGCTTGTGAAATGAAATTTAATGGAGCAATTGAACATTTATTAATGAACAATGTACAGAAATATTAATACTACACCATATTTAATTGAAATTCAAAATATTACACACGATTTTGAGAACATTTCAAATTGAAATTGAGAATTTCAAATTGAAATTGAAAAAAATCCAAAGTAAATTGAGAATTTCAGTTTCAAATTCGGAAAATTTCAATTGAAATAGAGAATGTCAATATGAAATTGTGAAAAATCCAAATGAAATTGGGTAAATTCCAATTGAAATTAAGAAACATTTAAATTTAATTGAGAAAATTTTAATTTAAATACAATCTGTATTTTAAGGTACCCCAAACAAATTTTCGTTTGGGTTTCTGTTTGGAACAAACAAATAAAAATTTGGTATTTTATAAAACGAATCGATATTTGCGTTTCAAGTCAATTTTTTTTTATGTGTTACCAAGTTTGAAAATTTAATTTTTATGCCAGTTTTCTCCCAAATAAATTAAATTATTTGTATTTATTTTTCAAGAACTGAAATATTCTGAAAAAAATCAGAAAGTGATTCTGAGTCGATCGGTATACTTTAAGGCTAGTTAGACTAATATTTTTGGGCGTTACAAACATCTGCACAAATCCAATATACCCTCCCCACTATGGTGGTGTAGGGTATAAATACTTTTAATCAGTTTTTTATAAACTCTGGGCTATGTTATCTCGGTTTCTGCTAGCTTCGTTGTTTAAAGTATTGTCAAAATCTTCGGTATCAGGATCTTACGTTAGGGTATTAACCAATATTGAACGTTGCTCAATTTTGTAAAAAAGAAATACACATGTTGTGAAGAGCACATATTTATATTTATATTTCTTCCTGACGCATGTGCTTTGTTAAACATGTGTTGACCCGAACCTGCATTCCTGTATGCGGTCAAAAGAAAAGGTTCTAGTGCATATCCAGAATCAGGCCAGGAGCCACAAACCGGGATCTTCAACGCTTAAGTTCCAAACAAACGAGTCGTGGCTTGACCCTGACCGTGTTGCACTCACAAATCTGAAATAATTACGAGGTTATAAAATTAAATTTGATTATAAAAAACATATTAATATTCACTTAAAATCATGGCATTAATGCTGTAATACCCTTTCCCATTGAAATATGGTCCTGCGTACCTGGCTTGACTAGTTTAACATGGGTACCATCTATGCAGCCAACAACGCCTGGAACGAATGGATTTCAAAATTTCTTGTGGACAATGTTAGCACATCACTTGCTCCAGAATCACGAGCATTTCACTAAATGACTTGGAAAACGTTGTACGGTGCATAGCTATAAAAGCATTATTACTAACTGATCGTTGAAAGCTGCCTTCAGCGAAAAACCTCAACGTTGCTGCCAACTGGATGGCCAAAGAAATCGATGTGGATATAAAATGTGGACTACTTTTATCTAATATCCATGAAAAAACGTCTTTATTAACGCGAAAACATTCTATAAAACTAAAAAAAAATTTATTAGTGCAGTATAATAATGGCAAATCTAATGGGTTGGATCCCTCAACTTTTCATTCTCTTCATTGATTAAAATTATTGAAGATATTAAAACAAACACCATTTAAACGAGTAAGAGAGCTATATTCGGCTGTGCCGAATCTTGTATACCCTTCACAAAATTATTCATCAAAATACAAATTTTAAATATTTTTAGTTTAAAAAAAAAAAAATAAAAAAAATTTCAAAATTTTTAAAAACATTTTTTTTTCCAAATTTTTTTTTTTTAATTTATTAGTGAAAAAAATTTAGGCCAAAAAAAATTCTGCTTAAAAAATATTTTTCCCAATTTTGACCCATAACTAGTAGGTCCAAATAACTAAAGCCTTATATACATCGTTGCAATCTACGTTGAAATATCTATTATTAGATATCCATATTGTCTGTATTAATGGCAAAAAATCGAGGTTGTCCCGCCATTTGTGGGCCGATTGTCTCGATTTCAAATAGCAAGTGAGTCGGAAGAATTCCAGATATATTGATGTATCAATCATGTTTGCAAGTTATTTAGGGAAAGTTGATTTCAACCGACAGACAGACATGGCTATATCGACTCAGCTATCACACCTAAAATCGATTATTTCGTTTTGGCCATTCGATTTCGTTTAAAAACGAATCGATTTGTATTTTAAGTATTTAATAATTGTTTGATTCTGAATGAACAAAATTTTAAAACAAATTTTCATACATACAGGACTGTTCTGCAATCCACGTGATTTCAAATCACATACCGATTTAAAATCACACGTGTGATTTGTGCCTGTTCTGTAAATCACACCATTATTGAATTTTTCGATGTGATTTTAATTTTTCAACAGCTGATTCGTTTATTTTAAATGTTTTGTTTTTCAAATAATTGTATAGAAATATTAAAGTGAAAATAAAAAAATGCCTGGAGCTTCTGTTATATCTTTAATGGATTTAAAAAGAAGGCAGTTAAGAGATGAACGTACTAAAATGCGTTGTTTTGCAAAAACTATGGCGCAAGCAAACAAAACAGCAAAGCTGCCACAGTACACAATTGCTTTTGGTTACCACTTGCTTCAACTTTGTTGCAGTTTTTTTTCCAATTAGCACAAAAAACTTAACACATATTGATAACTTATAATATAATATAACAAATATTATAAATTTTATGCTGAATTCTATAATAAATTTAAAGATATTGAACATATTTTAGACAATCATTAAAAAATTTTAGTCTGGCAAGCTTCCATATATTTTCGAAAATCATAAACAGCTGACAACTGGAAAGAAACCTGAAATCACAAAAGCAAATAAACTTTTTACAGCAGAAAAGGAGTCTCTAGATTTTTATTAAATTTTAAGTGTTTTTTTAATAAAACAAGTAATTCTTTAAGAAAATCAATAAAGGACATATTGTTTAATTTGTTTAAGGAATTTATTTTAATATTTTCCATGGAATAGCCGCAGAAATAACCAAGTGATTTGAAAACATTAGTGACTATGCTGAACGTTTTAAAATCACAAAAGTATGTGCACAGAACACCTTTTATGTGATTTCAAACCACTTTTATAAAATGTGATTTGCAGAACATACCTGATAAACATATTTATAAACGATTGCTGTGTTCATTTAAAAACAAGTTGTATTTCAACACCCTCTCTCAATCGTTGACTCCAAGTTGAGCTCTAAGGTCACTGAAACGCCTTTGTATACATATCACCTTCTTGATCTTTTGACCGGATAGACTCAATTTTCACATAACTGCTAGCAACATTATCACGAATTAAATGGTGTTTTACATCTATATGTTTAGCTCGTTTGATTTCAGAAGTATGCATCCTTTATTGTCTTCATATATTGTGACAGTTTCATTATTAATTTCTTGTAAATCTTGCATCAAACCACGTAACCATAAGGCTTCTGAAACTGCTGAACTTAATGCTATATACGCCGCTTCGCTTGACGAAGTTGCCACTGTTTGTTGTTTCTTTGAGGACCATGAAACACAACAACCATAAACTTTGAAGAGGTATCCACTAACTGATTTTCGGTCTTTAATATAATTTGCCCAATCAGCATCGGCAAATCCCAGAATGGGAATATCAGTGTTTGGAGAATAAACCAGCTTCATATTCTTTGTACCTTTAAGATAACGTACGATTCGTTTGAAAACGTCCCATATAAGCCACATAAAAACAAATATCAGGCCTACAACTGAGCATGGTTTATATCAAGCTGCCAAGTAACTCACGATAGGGTTCATTTATTTTATCTCCAGGTAACAGTTGAAGTCCTTTTTCCATTCGCCTTTTTACTAAATTACTTAAAAATTAATATATCCATCGTTTTCTCAGAAGAATAATTATTGAGCGATTCATAGTTAATTATTTTATGTTTCTGCAGAAAAATATAAGAAAATATTTTTAAAATGCCTATTTTAGGCGCCAATTTTCCAATAATAAATGCATGAAAATCCGCTCCTAATCATTAGGTATGTCAAGAAATCGCTTCGAAAAATTAATTTCTTGTTTACACGATAGTATTTATTATAAACTATTTTTATTTTATATTTTTCTCACATGTTTGTTTCCATTATTTGTATTTACCATGCTGAAAATGTCAATAGTGGAACTGTACTGATTTACTATTGACACAGTCACCAGTACTAGAGACTTATTATAACCCAGACAATGCAATTTACTATAAGATATTTAAAAAGTATGTATCATTGGAAGTCTGCTACTGACGATAGTACTATTGACTATACGCAGAGATAAAACACGATTCGACATGGTTACGATAATTACACTATGTTCTTTGTAACAATATATTGTTGTCGTAAACATATAATTGTTGTTTTAATTTAATTTCAACAATATTTTAGTTACTGTAAACGTTTATAGTTTCATCGCAATTATAAATATGAATATTGTTCACAGAATCATAATTATTTTTCGAACAACTAAATAATGATAAATTGATAAACATATTATTATTATTATGTACAACCATTAAATGTTAAGTTTCTATACGCGTAGTCATAATATGTTTAAGATGCAAACAAAATATGTTTACTTTTAATAGTATTTTTTCCCACCATTTGTGAGTGTTGGTGTTTGTCTAAGTTATGTTATTTTTACAAGTAAATTTTAAGTGTCTGTATTTCCCATTCGCTCTATAGTATTAAATGTATATTATCTTTAACTTTCCTAGAGCGAATAACAATACATTTCAATGATATTTTAATTAGGAATTTAGTTAGTACCTTAAACTAAAACCTATTAAAATAAAATTTTGTATTTCCAAAAATAAATTTTAATAATAATATGATTTCATAGGATCATAATATGATTTAATTGGGTCTTAAATATCATAATATGTTTATTTCAGATCATATTATGCTGGATTTGTATCGTAATATGATTAATTCGGAACATATTATGATATTTTATGATACTAATATTGATCATAATATGTTTGGACTACAAACATAAATCTTTCATAATATGTTGCTCTTAGATTATGTTTAACACAACCATGTTTTTTCTCTGCGTGTAGGCACTTCTTTTGGAAACATATGTAGACATTGGAACCAGAGACTCATTAGTACATCTTAAGCTGGGTTTCCGCATACACCGTAATCGGCGCCGATAACGAAAACTGGAACTAAAAAACGTTGATGTTTGTCACCGTCTCGTTTCTGAATTGTTTTCGTTTCAGTTGGGTGCGTTGCGGCATAAAACAGAAATGAAATTATTTTTTAAGTTGTCATTTGGAAGTGGAAAATTGTGCATCGAAAAGCATATTGAAGAAGTACTAAAAATATGGAAAATTATAGTGTCGATTTCGAATTGCTGCCTATAACATATTACAGCATCAGTATGAAGAAGATGTGTTATTGCTGTTAATATTGAAAGCAAAAAAAATTTTTTTCACGTAATGTACAAAAACCGGTCCAGAGGTGTACACAATAACTTGGTAGATCGATATTTGATGGATGATGATATGAAATTTAAAGAATATTTTCGTTTAAGTCGTTATCTTTTTGAATCCGTGCTGGATATTGTGAAATCTGATTTGGAAGGAATACCTACCACCTGGAATAGAAAACCAATAACACCAAGACACAAATTATGCATTACCTTAAGGTAAGAAAATGCTTTTTATTAAATGAAAATTGCTAAAATATGGCCAGTATTGGAATGTTTAATTAGAAACAGCTTCCTCTTTAGGGGAATTATTTGGATTTGAAGTATGGACAGTTTGGTCGTTCCGTGAGGCGTTTAAGCTTGTTTTGGTTGAGATATTTGTAGCCATTTGATTGTTTTCATCGTATATTTGGATGTAGTGGACTTGATTTAAATTATCTTGTTGAGCCAAGGAACCTTCCTCCTCACCGACAAGCTGCGACATTTTTAATTTCAATTTTGCAATTGAGGTCAGTGGAAATGAACGCATCGTACTGGCAAGTGAGTCAAAAAAGTGATCCAAATGGTCCTTTGGCTTTATTTTGGGCTCCAAAAAATCCATTGGTTTTGGCTTGAGATTTAAAATCAGTTGTTAAGGTAGTTCAGTAGTTGGATCGGAGGATGGAGCACGTCGTTTGTTTTGTCTACGTTGTGGAGTTTCTAAATCAAGGCTACTAGCCCTACCATCTGTACAAACTGTCATGTTACTGCTACGACCATTATTTCATTATTTTTTCCTCTTCCAATAAAGAAAATTTTTTTTTATTCATTTTGATTTTCTTTAAATTTGAAATAAAAAAATAATTAAAATAATTTCGCTCATACAGCACCGTAAACAACCTACTTGAAGTTGTTTTCGTACCGGCCCCAAATGACAGGTTTTTCGTTACTGATCGGTGCCGTTTCGTTCCCAATTTTCGTTGCCGATTTCTGAAACGAACTTTTTTTCGGTGCAAATGTATGGAATTTCGTTTTCGGTGCCGATTACGGTGTATGCAGAAACGTAGCTTTAGTAATTCTAGTCTACACTTTTTGTAGTTTTCTGAAGTAGATGTCGATAATGAAACTGAATAGTTTGTTAAAATTTTAATGTGGTATTAAAAAAATTAAAAAACAACATGGTACGAATTCATAACAGTTGGAAGAGTCGTCTTCAAATTCATGTTTTTCTTTTTTTTCTCATCAAAGATAAATATGAAATGGTAGACTCTTCGTTGACAATGTCGCCAAAATGTCACAAAAATATTCGACAAAACTGAGACACTTGTCGCCAGGTTTCTTTCAGGGTATAAATACATATGAAAATTAAGGTTGTTAATTGTTAAACAACTTTTGAATACCGACCGTTAATCAAAAAATCATTTGTATTTTTTGAAAATCTAATACAGTTTTTGTTTAGATGATGAAATTGTATTATGATACTTGAGTTCTTGACAAATATTAATACTCTGTATTGTCTTCAGTAAATAGCTTAACTAAATATTTAGAATTTTCAACTCCAACCTTGAAGAACATGATGTTTTAACTAACAAACATGCTATTATCAATATTTGCAAAATCACCTATTTGTCATTAATTGTGATGATATTATATATATGTTCCCGTGGTCCTATAAGTAGCATAGGGCCTTAATAAATTGGTTGAACATGTTCCTATCTTGTGCTAACGCTCTCACTTCGCTCCAACTCTTATGCATGCCGGATATTTCTGCGTCGATTTGTCTTCTCCATGTATGAGCTGGGCGTCCCCTTCTTCTGCTACCTTGTGGATTCCATTCAATTGTATTCCTTGTGATGTCATTCCATGGCCTTCTCAATGTATTGCCAATCCATCGCAATTTACGTCTTTTTATTTCTGAGGCTATGGGCTGTTGATTGGTTTGTTCCCAGAACATAATATTAGATATTACCATGGGCCAGAATATTCGCAAGATCCTGCGAAGACACTAGTTCTTAAACACCTGGATCTTATGCATGTCTCGAGGGGCAGCGTTCCACGTCTCACAACTGTAAAAAAGAGTGGTAAACTTTGTATGCTGGGAAATGGAAGTCGAATTCCAAATATGTCTTAGACGACCGAAAGTTTGTTCATTGACACGGTTGTCAATGAACTTCACCCGAATCTCCGTTTCTTGAAATTATGCTCCCAAGGTAGCAAAAATGGCTGACACCATCTATTTGAGTATTGCTAATTTCAAATAACTCTTGGGATGTCGGAGGGTTTAGGTTTTAGCAGTATTTATCTTAAGGCCAGCCGCATCCGTTTTTGTTGTTATGTTTTGCAGATTTGATGCAAAGTCTGAGAAGCTATGAACCAAAAAGCAAATGTCATCTGCGTAGTCAAGATCATTAAGACGGCCATGTAGTCCCCATGTAATTCTCTTGCCGTTTTGGAGAGCACATCATAGAATTGTGTCTAGGACTATATTAAACAGAAATGGTGATAATACACAGCTTTCTCAAACACCGATTTAAACATTTATAGTTCTACTAAGCACTGTAAAGTGTCTAATTCGGCAGCTAGCATTATGGTAAAGGCACTTAATAAGGAAGACAAGTTTGTGCGGGACGTGTTTACACCTTAAAGCGCTCCAAATCACACTGAGGTTTAGTTTGTTGAAGACTTTCTCGAAATCTATTAAGCTCATATTGAGTAGTGATCGTCATTCCACAGACTGCTCAACGATAACACGGATACTGTTTATATGGTCGATGGTGGATTTATGGGGTCTGAATTCCACCTGGTCTTGTCTTAATGCTGGTGTCACCCTAATGAAGATCCTTTTGGCGATTATTTGAGCGATGACGCTGTAAACAATGCAGAGCAAAGAAATACCACGCCAGTTATTTGGGTTCGTAAGATCTCCCTTCTTTGGAATGTTTATCACTATGCCTTCTATCAATTCGTCAGGTAGACTTTCATTTTCCCAAAAGGTGCGGATAAGTGGGTAGATTATTTTAGCGCTCGTATAAGAGTCTGCCTTTAATAATTCAGCTGATATTCCATCTATACCAGGTGATTTATTAGATTAAAGGCTATTGATCGAGTTTGTGATCTCATCTACGGTGGGACAGACGGAAGATATATTTGGATCGTCTTCATGTGATTCACAGTCGCAGCTGATCTGAGCATTGTGCCCATTTCACTGTAGAAATCTGCTCAAACATTGACTTGTTCCTCGGAAGATGTTGCAAGCTCTCCGTTCCGGTTTTTTAAGGACCCCTGTGCCGTCACATGTTCATTGGTAAGTTTTCTCAAACACCTGTACATACCACTGGTACGATGCGTTTCCTCTGCTGCTTGTGCTTCCTTGCCAATGTCATCGATCCATTTGCGTTTGTCGCGTCATGCGCTTCATTTGACCATTTTGTCCATTTCATTGTGGTGTGCCTGCAGATTGAGTTTGGCACCACGAGTTTTAATTCAGCAGTTGGCGTATCATCGCCAAGTCTCATCCGTTATCCATTCTTTCCGAATGTTTTCCTTATATCCAAGAATATCGTTGGCGGGGACTTAATTGCTTCTCACCAGCTTAGGCCATTCTCCTGTACTGCAATAAAAGTACGGCTAAATTCTTCGGATATGCTGTGGTTATTACTGGATTTTTTAGTATTTGAACGTTGACAGGCCTCGTATTGCTGTTGGTGTTGCTGATGTCTCGTATTGCCGCAAGTTTTATTATTATTTCTGCAACGAGTAGGTGGTGACTGTTGTCATATCTGCACCACTGCGATTTCTCACATCCAATAGGGACCCTCGCCATTTGCTGCTTATTGCCAAGTGTTCAATTTTATTCTCCATTCTCCCATGTTACCTTGTGTATTGTCTTGTGTGGAAAGAGTTCGCCATTCTCATTCCTTCGCCCTAGTCCATGAGTGCTCATAGTTAACTTTAGGTTGAAATTGTTTGCCCTAATTTGAGCGTTGAAGTCACCCATTACGATTAATATGTCACCGCGGTTGCTCTCGTATATTGCCTTGGCAAGGACATTATAAAATTCCGCGTTTGGCAGCATCTGTAGGGGCGTAGCATTGGATGCAATTGGCATGTCGTACGCGGGTGCGGAATCTGACGGATATTACTCTGTCAAAGAACGGTTTCCAAGAGATAAGCTCTCTTTGTTTAGAGGAATCCAACACCACTTGTGTTTATAAAAAATTTTAACAATGGCACAATTTTAAAACATTACCTATAATAATGTTATTGCCTGTTGATCGACAATCTGCCAATTTTGGAAATAATTGTTGTTAAAGGAAACATTGAACAATTCTGAAAAACACCTTCAAATTCCGACGATATTAGCCAATTTTTTACATATCGGAATGACTTTTTTTACACAAAATCAGAGTCTAACGATTATCCTAAAAATTGGTGTGATAATCGAATTTTTTTGCCAATTGAATTATTCAGTCTTAATGAATGAATTATGCTATTTTGGCTGAAAACTTTTAATTGGGCTGACTAAAATTCAGTTATTTCAATTATAATTCTTCTTTGTCAACAGATAGTCTGTTGATAGAACCGAAAATATATAATAGTAAATTTGTTTTCTGTATGTACTAAGGTGAAGGTAAGGTATATAATATTGAACTCAGCCGCACTCTGAGTACTATCCCCGATGTAATATTAATCTGGGTTGTTTGCTATTCCTAACAATAGGTGGGCGTTACAAGTTTCACAACAGTAGTGGTTTTTAGTTATAATCGTAGAGGAATACACATAGAGCGGAAACTAGAAAAAATAATCAAACAAAAATATTACTCTAAATAATTACACATACGAGCATTGTTTTTGTTTTCATATAGTTTTTTTTTACTAATGCATTCTCACCACTTAGGTTTTTGAATGAGCCTGTACCCCGTTTCTGTAACTATTAGTGAGAAGTTCTCACATCGAGAAGTGTGAAACAAAAAATTCCATCGTTTCTCGATATGTGAGAAAAAAGTGTTTCTGTAACTTAAAGTGAGAAGAGCCAGCACTAATTACGTTTTTATTGGAAATTTCCAATCAAGCTGTCAAAAACATAAAGAAGAAAATAAAAATAAACAAACCAATTTATATGTAAACAAAAAAAAAAATTAAAAAGTAAAATTATAATTTGTTTAAAAAATAAATAAAGTGATCAGAAATGTATACTAATTTATTAATAGAAGCAGAGCAACATGATCGTAGAAATATGTTGCGAATTTATCGCCAAAAATTAAGGGATACAACTGATCCATTTACTATTCCGGAGCAACGTTTTAAAGACCTCTATAGGTTAAGCAAGGAAGCAGCTTATGCTTTACTATTGGAAATTAGTCCGCATATGAGCCAGGGAAAAAGATGTACATTTATCCCACAACCTCTCCGAATGTGTGCAGCATTACATTTTTTTGCGACAGGCTCTTTTTATAGAGACATTGGACAGGATTTTACGGCTTCAGTAAGCAAAACTGTTGTATGCCGCAGTATACATGAAGTAGCCGGCATATTGGAACAGAAGCTAATGCCTAAATGGATTACGTTTCCAACACCTTCCCAATACGAGTCTATAAAACAAAAGTAAGTACATAAGTGGGGAAACTGTTTTCCAGAAATTTTAAGCAGGAATATCCACAATTTTACAGATTTTATGAAGAAACAGGATTTCCCGGCATAATTGGCGCAATAGACTGTACCCATGTACGTATTAAAAAGCCAAAGCCAGAAGTAGAAAGCTGCTATTTAAACAGAAAAGGTTATCATTCAAAAAATGTACAGCTGGTAAGTATATTATTGTTACATTAAATGACAATTTAGTGCATTTACATAAATATGTATATATTTTTTAGATATGCGATTATGATTTGAAAATTCTTGGTGGATTTGCAAGGTTTGGGGGGGCTGCACACGATTCCTATATTTGGGAAGCCTCCAGAATAAATTTATTATTGCAAGAAAGATATGAAGCTGACAAGAATAATCATTCTTGGCTATTAGGTATGTACAAATTCATGTCAGTTTGTATTTTACTCCAAAACACGTTATTTCTTCAGGGGATTCCGGATACCCTTTAAGACCGTGGCTTTTAACACCATATAGATCGGCGACTGAAAATGAAAGGCGTTATAACACAGTACATGCACAAGCAAGAAATTGTGTGGAGCGTTTAAATGGAGTGTTAAAGAGTGTATTTAGATCCCTACAAGGGGATCTATCAAGATCATTAATGCCTGTGCAGTGCTTCATAACTTTAGACTGGCACATGGATTGCTTTCAGAAGACTACGTAGTCAATACAGAAGAATACAGTGATACTAGTAATGAAGAACAATATGAAGAACCATTAAGGGCAGCTTCTCGCATTCGCGACAGACTAAAATCTAGATTTAGCAATTTAAATTAAAGTTTGATTTTATTAATATAATAAATTCTAGTCTATAATATAGTCAACAGTCTAGACTAAACTACAGACTTTTCTATAGACTAGAATATAGACTATACTATAGACTAGACTATAGACTAGGCTATAGACTAGACTATAGACTGGATTATAGACTATACTATAGACTAGTCTATAGAAACCAAATGTTCTTGATTAAATGTTTGATATTTCAATAAAAGAAAAACCATTTATTTATTTGTTTTTTATTTATTTATTAAGATTTAAGAAATGAATATTTTTATTAAAATAAAACAAATTTAAATTCATACAGAACAAAAAAAATTTAGCACATTGTAAAGAAAATAACTAATAAAAACAATATATAGTTTAATACATATATACATATCAATGTGTATTTGAACTTTTTACAGGACTGTTATGGTTCTTATTGCTGTTCCTATAAGTTTTGTGTGTAATACTCAAAAATATTGCCCTACACCCACCTTTAAGTCAAAATCACATTGAGTATTTGATAAAGTCCGTTTGTCCGTCCTTCCGTTTGTGTGTCCATGTAAACTTTGTTTCGAAATTTTTAAGAAAATTTGATGAAATGCATTTTTTATGCAGATTTGAGAATTGAATACGCATACAAAGCAATTGATTTCATTTAAATTTATTTTCTAAAATAGTTTCTAATTTCTCTAGTTTACATAAAATTGTATGGTTTTGATTTTCTATATTATTTAATTTTGCAATCAATTCTTTATGCATCTCCTTTGCTTCATTTAATGCTTCATTATATTTTGGTATGTTTGATGATAGTGAATTTTTGTTGCTCTTGTTTGGTGGTATAAAAGTTTTATTGCTTGTGTTTCGGCAAACTTTAGACGTTGATGGGGTTGAAAGTAAGGGAGTTGTCCTCATTTTTTTTTCGGGAGATATAAATGTATCTTCACTTTCCAAATATTCTACTGACATGAAATCCTAAAAGAGATTAATTTAATAAAAAGGAATTTTACATATTAGTAATCTATATAAATATATAAATGTCTTTGTAAGTTTGTTTGTTTGTTTATTTGTTTGTTTGTTTGTTTGTTTGTTTGTTTGAGCATCACGCCTAAACGGCTGAACCGATTTTATTGAAATTTGGAACGTAGATAGATCCTTACTTGGAAGCGTCAATAGGCTATAAATTTTTTCAATACTTGGACCAGAAAGGGATAAAAACGGGGAAAAACGGGTAAAATTGGTACCTTTAGTTTTTAAACAATAATTACTAAACGGCTGAACCGATTTTTACATCGACAGGGGTAGCGAAGCGCACCGGGTCAATCTAGTTTTATATAAGAAAGTAGCTATGACGCGTGTGCTATGCTATCCTTTTTACATTCTAAATAAAAACACTGTCTGATCGAAACTTATTTTACAAAATTTGATTTAGTATGATTTAGTATTACATTCATATGATCCCATTTGCTAGGCCGCCGATTTTTGTACAAAATGTTCATATTTATACTCAAGATACATAATTTAAGAACTTCACCTGTTATAGTATTACAGCTATTTATGAATGTTAAAGATGTTTGTATAAAATTTGAGAATTCTAGCTATTATAGATTCCTAGATATACAACTTTTAATAAATACGTATGTATGTTGGCGTTGTACCTCGACAGACAACAAATCCACTAATAGACATTAATTTTTCATAAATAGATTAACAAACCTCAGCTGTACATGTTGATCGCATGGAAAGTGCACCTGTTGATAATATTGATGGCGATACAAATGTTTCTTGACTTTCCAAAATATCTACAGATTTTAAATCCTTAAAAAAGTTTATTAATATATTTAAAATGTTTTATATAATAATTAAGGTTTTATGACGAATTAGACTCACCTCAGGACGTTCTTTAAATTCAACACCGGCTTCCGGTGTGGATGCATCCCCGTCGACAGCATCAATTGTTATTATTGCCAGTATTTTCTCTTCTTGAGGATTGAGATCACGGGGTACGTCACTCCAACTACCTCCCCCAGTTTGATTTATAAATTTTCTTCTAGCATTAACACTTTTCTTAACACCACTTTTCAAATCTATCCAACACTACATATTTGAAGCGCTTTAATATACATACATATATGTCTGTAGATAATGTACAGAGCCAAAACTTACTTTTTTCCACTGCTCAACAGTTTTTGCACATCCACCTAAAGAATTAAGGGACTCTGTAAGTAATTGCCATTGTTCTTTGTACTTAAAGTTGGAACTGATCCCGCTGAACTGCCCTCTTGCAAATTCCAAGTTTTCGCTCATATAATCCACCAGTTTTTCCTTCTGGTACTTTGATATTCTTTCAATTTTCTAAAAATAATTAACATTAATTTAAGTTTTAATTAAAAATAAAATCTTACCTTTTCTTTATTTTTTGTATTCATATTATATTTTTTGAAAAAATTTGTTTTCGCACCGTTTTTAAATGTGAGTTGTTTTGACAGTTCATGTGAGAAACTTTTCACAAAATTTTCTTACAGAAACACTTTGACTCACAAATTTCCAATAAGTTACGTCAAAAAACTTAAATGACAGATAGTTCTCACAAAATGAAATTACAGAAACACTTACATGTGAGATATGAAATCGTGTTTCAATTCACGTTGTTTTTTATTCAATTTCACTGTTTCATGCGAGAAATTTCTCGATGCGAGAGTTACAGAAACGAGGTACTGATTATCAATAATTAAAATTAAATAGTATTCCTTTAGAAATGTTAATAAATTCACAACTAATTTGTATGGAAACATTACGGAGCAAATACCTCTTCGACGGAACGGCTCTGAACTAGTTTTTTTATTCAAGTATTTTTATTTGAAATTTTCACTTTCGTAGCTACTTGGAGTTTTTTTACACAGTGTAGAAGCAGTTGAGGAAATATTGTTATTTCCTTGATTCTATTATAAAATAAGTTTGTATTTACTGAAGAAATACTCCCTTATCTATTTATAATTCTCAAACAAAAGAAATATATAAGATATTTTATACCACAATGGGTATCGAACTATCGTTCGATTGAGAAAGAGTGTAAGACATTTACAGCTACGTACAATGCGGTTGTCAGGGGGGTTACCGCGTAACTCAATCCGAAAACGGAAATGTTCGAAAATGTGTGCTAAATACATTGAAATTCGAAACGATTTCCTTTCAAATCGAATTAGGGAGTAACCCCCCAGATTATACAATGTTGTCAGATCTGGCAATGTGCTCGCAATGTACTGCCAATGAAATATTATTAGCAAAAGGTAAATTTTCAGTTTAGACGATTGTAAGAAAACCTTACAATTTCATTGTCAGACATTTGTCAAACAATAAATTTATCTGCCAACAAAAATTGTCATTTCACACGGTTGCTTCACTTTCGTTTATTTTAAATACATATGTACAGTGTTGCCAATAGAAATAATTTATCTGACAATGATGCTACTGTTAGATGCATAAATTTCGCACATATGACAATAAAAAGCTTCTGGCAATGATCTTACAATGATCTGGCAATGGCAACGTAATGTGTTTACACGATTGTCAGATGTCTGACAATAGTATTGTTTTACAATGTACTGACAATACTTTTTCTGACAACGTTATAAGACAAAAATTGTAAGTTCACACGGTTGTTAGACATTTTCTGAACATTTTTCTGACAATATTGTACAATCTGACAACCGTGTGTACGTAGCTTTACGCTTGACTTGTCTACATTGTTCGCATAGAATTGCAGTTAATGAAACCTAAATCGCTTAGAACGAAAGCATTCGTTCGTTATCGAGAAACAGACTGTAAGTCTATACAAATTAATTTTGTTTATTTTTAATTCTTTAAATAAAGTAAAATTAACATTTTCCCAGTGCGTGTGAATCTTTAGTTTGTCAAGTTACTTTTTCAAATTCAATTTTCCCCCAATGTCAAGATTGTAGGCTTAATTTAAAAAAAATAACTTGACAAACTAAAGATACAAACGCACTACGAGTAATAACAATTGTCCTTTTTCGATGTATAGATGAGGAATAATTCAATATTTCTTTAATTTCACACCATGAAGAAATATACTTAAACATCAACGGAAGTATTAAAAGTTCAAACTGGAAACAAAAATTAATTGTTGGAAACTTGAGATCTTGTCGGCGAACTAAATTGAGTCACTAGACTACTGAGGTAAATGTGTGTAAATAGCGGTAATTGTTGTGATTGTGTGAGTGTGAAGTTTGAAGGGCCGACAAAATACACAAGCACAAATGAATACATTCATACACATTTGCAGAGTTTAAAATTACTACTATATTAGTCAAAAAATTGCAAAATATTTCATAATTTTAAATGAAAACTGCAACAAATATTTAACAAATTAATATTTCCTCACATACATACTAAAAATATAAATACTATTTACGAATTCCATATATGCACAAGCTTCATAGTAGAAATATTTGTCGCAGTTTTTCCAAAAATATTTTGCCTTACAAAATATTTTACGTTGCAGCTAGAAGACAAAATGAAAATTTTTCATTTCTAAAACATTTGCTGCCCAAATATATTTATATTTTTGGTTAGCAAAAACAAATATATTGCTTGTGTATAATATACAAAAAATTTACTACAAAAACATCAAACATGCAAACAAATTGCAGCGTGAAAACCATAAACTGCGAACGATATGCGCAGTAAAAAATTCAAACAATGGAAATATGGAAGATGCTAAATGTAGACTGCCAAACCATACGAAGTTGAAAAATGTAAAATACGAAATTGTGCGAAGTTAAAAATGTTTAAAACGAAAATGTGCATTTATAAAATATTTCAGCCACATATATGGAAATATTTTGCCGCATATAGTCACTGAGTAGAAAAATTTGAAAAAAACTATGAACAACAAGTGTGCGTTGATTTGGGTGTACAAAATAAAAATTTATATTGAATCGTGTGTTAATAAAGAATTTAAGTGCAATAAAATAGAAGTTTTATTTTTTGAGGTATGTAATTGTATTATGAAAGATAGGAATGCAGTGAAAATATATTAAATAAGAAGAAGGATAGCGGACGATAATATTTTATTGAATTTTTTGATTAAATGATTTTTGTAATACGAATTCAAATGTATTCCTGCTGCTTGTAATAGGAGTCCAGAAAAATTAGTAACATAAAATTTTGTATGTAAAGTGGCTAAAAAAGGATAGATAATGCAACAACAAAATGTAACAACAGACAAGCAAAACAGCCAATGAATACAATGTAAAAAAATAGTATGTTGCATAAAAATGCAATGTAGATAGATGGATTACTTTTTCTGAATGAAATCTATCAAATTAAGTGTTTATACACTCAAATGTATCCTTTCGAAAAATTTGTAACAGGAGAACAAACAAATAAATAAGCAGCATAGAAAATAATTGTGCAAGAACAATTTGATGTGTAAGATATAAATGCAAAAAGGCACAGGCATGAGTACAACAGGACCAAAAGGAAATTAACTGTATAAAACTGCTGTATGTGTGTACATGTGTTCTGTAACTGCATAATGCAACAACAATTTACGCAAAAACCATAAACAAACATATAAATAGGTTCAATGATGATCGTGAGTGTAGCAGGAGAAAGAAAGGATAAAGAAGAATGATAGAAATTTAAGAAAGATCGACTTTGTGTTTTTAAATGCACATTCATATGTATCCATTCGTAATATTTGTAACAGGAGAACAAAAAAACAAATAAGCAACAGAGAACAAATTATGCAACGAAGGCACAATAATATTTTACATAGCCACGAGTGCAGCAGGAGAAAAAGGAAATACAAGAACAACTACTTATACACTCAAGTAATTGTGATATACAACTGTTGTATGTGTGTCCTTTAGCTGCAAAAAGCAAAAACAACTCGTGCAAAAAAAGAAACAAATGCACAGTAAAGGAATTTCTAGAAATTTGGAGGAGTAGAGCAGGAACCGTTGCAATTAATTGCATTTTGTTTTTGTTTTTATTGTTAATGTAGAAAATCAACAACAACTTGTGCAATCTCAAATGCAAATGAGTATGATTGGCTGAGCGTTTGTAACAGGAGTAAAATAATAAAGTATAGAATGCTGAATAAAATATAATTATACAATGAAGAACCTGTGGTATGTACCTACTTGTATTGTGAACGATAGGAATGGCAGTAAAAGTACATTAAAGAAGGTTATGGGCAAAGGATAGCGGATGATATTATTATTGCATTGTTTGTGTAGAACTGATCATGTTTTGAGGTAAAAAATTACGGAAGGAAAAGAATTTAACATTCCCGAGTGAACAAATATTTTACACCTTTACAATAATGGCAAATCTATTGAACACATTTGTGATATGTTTAATAGATGTTGTCAAACAATATCAAATTAGTCAATAATTCACGGAAGTATTAAAAATTTACCAATCAGTGATCGCCCAAAATCGTTGAATGCAAGAGGAACTAATAGTCAAGGAAAACCGTGTAAACTCACATTTTACTGATGCTGAGATCAATGACAAAATAAGGAAGCCAACACCTCCTCAAAGCCCGGTATTTTCTTTCTCGGAAATGTTTAATTATTTACTTTTCAGCATTTTTAACACAAAGCCCTTCACAACCGCTCTCAATAAGAACTAAATTAATAACAATTGAAAATACATCAAAAGTATAACAAAAACAAATTCTAAGAAAATTTAAAAGATACCCAAAAACTCAAATTAACTAGAATTTTGAAAAGCCCTGCCAATTGCGATGTAAAATAATAAAATGCAACAATAACTAAAAAAATCTATATATAAAAAATGTATGCACCATGGCTACCTAAATACAAAAATGGTAAAATTTTTCAATTCTATGAAGACATTTTTTTTAGTTTTTAAATAAAATTATAAATTTTGTTAAATCAGTTCTACACAAACAATGCAATAATAATATCATCCGCTATCCTTTGCCCATAACCTTCTTTA
The DNA here is from genome assembly GCA_942486065.2 of Calliphora vomitoria. Lineage (NCBI taxonomy): Eukaryota > Metazoa > Arthropoda > Insecta > Diptera > Calliphoridae > Calliphora > Calliphora vomitoria. The sequence continues at coordinate 48,278,293 of OW818030.2, read as the reverse complement.
ATGTACTTTTACTGCCATTCCTATCGTTCACAATACAAGTAGGTACATACCACAGGTTCTTCATTGTATAATTATATTTTATTCAGCATTCTATACTTTATTATTTTACTCCTGTTACAAACGCTCAGCCAATCATACTCATTTGCATTTGAGATTGCACAAGTTGTTGTTGATTTTCTACATTAACAATAAAAACAAAAACAAAATGCAATTAATTGCAACGGTTCCTGCTCTACTCCTCCAAATTTCTAGAAATTCCTTTACTGTGCATTTGTTTCTTTTTTTGCACGAGTTGTTTTTGCTTTTTGCAGCTAAAGGACACACATACAACAGTTGTATATCACAATTACTTGAGTGTATAAGTAGTTGTTCTTGTATTTCCTTTTTCTCCTGCTGCACTCGTGGCTATGTAAAAAATTATTGTGCCTTCGTTGCATAATTTGTTCTCTGTTGCTTATTTGTTTTTTTGTTCTCCTGTTACAAATATTACGAATGGATACATATGAATGTACATTTAAAAACACAAAGTCGATCTTTCTTAAATTTCTATCATTCTTCTTTATCCTTTTTTTCTCCTGCTACACTCACGATCATCATTGAACCTATTTATATGTTTGTTTATGGTTTTTGCGTAAATTGTTGTTGCATTATGCAGTTACAGAACACATGTACACACATACAGCAGTTTTATACAGTTAATTTCCTTTTGGTCCTGTTGTACTCATGCCTGTGCCTTTTTGCATTTATATCTTACACATCAAATTGTTCTTGCACAATTATTTTCTATGCTGCTTATTTATTTGTTTGTTCTCCTGTTACAAATTTTTCGAAAGGATACATTTGAGTGTATAAACACTTAATTTGATAGATTTCATTCAGAAAGTAATCCATCTATCTACATTGCATTTTTATGCAACATACTATTTTTTTACATTGTATTCATTGGCTGTTTTGCTTGTCTGTTGTTACATTTTGTTGTTGCATTATCTATCCTTTTTTAGCCACTTTACATACAAAATTTTATGTTACTAATTTTTCTGGACTCCTATTACAAGCAGCAGGAATACATTTGAATTCGTATTACAAAAATCATTTAATCAAAAAATTCAATAAAATATTATCGTCCGCTATCCTTCTTCTTATTTAATATATTTTCACTGCATTCCTATCTTTCATAATACAATTACATACCTCAAAAAATAAAACTTCTATTTTATTGCACTTAAATTCTTTATTAACACACGATTCAATATAAATTTTTATTTTGTACACCCAAATCAACGCACACTTGTTGTTCATAGTTTTTTTCAAGTTTTTCTACTCAGTGACTATATGCGGCAAAATATTTCCATATATGTGGCTGAAATATTTTATAAATGCACATTTTCGTTTTAAACATTTTTAACTTCGCACAATTTCGTATTTTACATTTTTCAACTTCGTATGGTTTGGCAGTCTACATTTAGCATCTTCCATATTTCCATTGTTTGAATTTTTTACTGCGCATATCGTTCGCAGTTTATGGTTTTCACGCTGCAATTTGTTTGCATGTTTGATGTTTTTGTAGTAAATTTTTTGTATATTATACACAAGCAATATATTTGTTTTTGCTAACCAAAAATATAAATATATTTGGGCAGCAAATGTTTTAGAAATGAAAAATTTTCATTTTGTCTTCTAGCTGCAACGTAAAATATTTTGTAAGGCAAAATATTTTTGGAAAAACTGCGACAAATATTTCTACTATGAAGCTTGTGCATATATGGAATTCGTAAATAGTATTTATATTTTTAGTATGTGTGGACATTAATATGAAAACGATTCATATTTATTGCGTAGTCGGTAGTCAAATGTAAAAAACGTTTAACTAAATATTAAACCCTGCACATTTGTATAAAACCTCTTAATGCAGCCACCTTTAACTTATCAAATGACAAACTGACTGTGTCACAGACAAAGTGACTGACTGATAGATTGAGTGACAGGCTGACTGACTCACTGATTGTATTCGCAATGAGAAGAGACACATACATATGTATGTGTGCATGTGTGTATGTGAGTACGATCGAATGTTGGATATTGGATATCATTTCCTCTTTGAAGTCAGTTAAAATGGCTGTTGTTGGTTGTGTGTGTGCCACACAAATATTGCATAATTTCTTCATTTTTATGTATTTTTATTTTTTTGTATATTTTTGCAATAAATATGAAAATCATACGTCTGTAGTCTTACACATGATGGGGGTATCAATATACACATTATTCACCGTACTCGTACCCAAACATTTGAGCTCACATTGCAAGACGACCAAAAGTGTAACATCAAAAGTGAACATCATCAAATGTTAACTGCTGCTGCAGATGATGATCATAATGATCGAAATGGGGGTATAAAAAGAACTAGCATGACAAATATTTAACATTAGACATCTTCTATTCAAATAGTTATCATCCTTTAACAACTTTGAAACATTTCAATCATGAAACTTATTGTAAGTATTTGGATTATTAATAGATCTTATTGCTGGGAATTGTAATTCAATTGGAATATTACTATCGTTACAGTGCTTCTCATTTGTCTTGGCTGTAGTGTGTGTTGTGGCCAAAGCCAGTATCATTGGACATCCCGCAACAATTGAGTTGGAGGAGTCCAGTCCACCACATTACGAATTTCAATATGCTGTACACGACACCCACACTGGAGACATAAAAGATCAATTCGAACATCGTCGTGGTGAATACGTGACCGGACGTTATTCCCTTGTAGAACCCGATGGTCATCGTCGTATTGTTGATTATAGCTCTGATCCACTATTGGGTTTCTCAGCACAAGTGCGTCGTGAGTCGCCCACTTTGTTGACAGGACACGCTGTTGTAGCACCGGTCGTCGAAGAATGGCCAGCACCAACACATCGTCGTTAAATGGAAATTTAAAGTTTCTTAAAATGAAAGCAAAACAACAAACAACCAAACAACATCTTCACAAGAAAAACAACAGATTCTTAATTTTCGAACATTAACAATAATATTTTATTTACAATTTGTTTTGTTTTGTTTTTATTTTATCTCTTGCTCTCTTACTATCTATCTATCTCTTTAAAATATTCTTACTTACAATACAATAAATAAATAGTAATTTTACTACGATCATACATACAATTCATTATCGTTTTTTTAATTTTTTATTTGTTGTGTACATAATTTTAAATGTTCTTTTTATTTATCTTTTTTATGTTTATTTAGCTTGGATTTTATCACAGAAACACAAATTAAGTGTTTAATTTTACTTTATTAATCTGTATTCTTCACTTTCTCACGTACTATTATGTCATCAAGTCCTTTTTGAACATTTCAGTAGAAATAGAAACGAAATTATATGTCAAAATGTTTTAGTTAAAATTACGATTGCATTTTATCGCGATTACGATTAAGAATTAGCTCCATTAATTGAGATTATCGATTAATCGCAGAAATATTTTAAACAGTAATTCCCTCTGATAAATTCCAAAGTGTTCTGCATAAGTAGCATTAGTTCTTTGCTATGTACTTTTCTAACATTGAGATTAGGATTCCTAATTTTCCAGGAAATAATAAAAACATATGTTCACTACCAAGAATTTCGGGGAATTTTTTAATACTAACCCAGCAAAAACTTTCATTGCAAAGTAATGAGTTTAAATGGTAATAAACTCAATACTTATACATTGGCATTTTAACAAGGTGATGTCATTGGAGGAAAGTTCTTTTAACGTTCTCTTACAAATAGGGTCCTAAATCACGTACGCTTACAAATAGGAACTTAAATAAGTAATCTATTACAAATTGTCTTTAAAAAAATATTCTTCGTTAATTTTGTAAAATAATAAAAAAAAATATTTTAAATAAATTTGTAAAGAGTTTCAAAATGATTAAATATATCAGATTAAATGATAGTCATTACCATACTATTTCTAAGTAATGCAGATGGTATGAAGTAGTCATTGAAAAGTAAGTTGTTCAGTAATTGCAAGTCATTACCAATTTTTTGCTGGGAAATTAAGAAAAGAGGTAGAAATATTTTTGAAAATCTAATATTGTTTCAAGCCTTTTTAAGGATTTATAATAGTGGTATTTGACCGGCCTTGTCATAATCGTAGTTAATCGGTTTAAATTTGATAATGTCAATACTTTTAATAAATGATTTAACAGATAAATCTTGAAAAAATGGGTAATTCCTTTAGGAACAGCACTTTTCAAATCATAATGTATATAAACTAGAGTTTCCAGTTCGGTTTTAACCGAGACCAATGCCTAAAACCGACAATTATTCTTCGGTTTTTACTTTTAATCTATTAATCTAAAATTTAGAAATGAGAAATAAACAGTTTCATCCAATTATTCATCCAATATCCCTAAAAACAGATCGGTAGAAATATCTTTAGATTTGTTTAAATTTTTTAAATTGTATTACAATAATTGCTTCATATGATTTAGCAGGCTACCTTTCGCAGGCTAAATAATGCAAAATTTTTTTAACAAAGACTTAGTTATTTTCAAATATCCGATAAAAGTATGGAATACTAGCTGACCCGTTGCGCTGCGCCACCCCAATTGGAAGAAAGAAATAGTACTATTAAGTCTCCCTTTGTGAATTAATACTAATTCAGGAAAATATGTCCCTTGTTTCATGTTTATTGATTCATTGTGATGTGGATTCTAGCTCATTCTAAACGTATTATTAGAATAAAAATAGTACCATAAATACCCACATTTTATCTAATTTCATATTTCTGTGTCCATTATTATAGAAAATACAAAAGTAAGGTACCACTATAATCACCTTTTGTGAATTCTAACTCATTCAGAATCATTTGTGCCTAATTTTCAATTTTTAAGTTTATTATTATAAAATATTCAAAAAGTACCTTTACAATAAAGAAAAAGTAACATTAGTTAATCCCTTTTGAATTCGCGTTTCTAGGTCCATCGTTATAAAATATTCAAAAAGTACATTAGTTGAAAAAAGTACCCGCAAGTCCCTTTTTTATATTCTAACTCGGTCTGGATCATGTGTTTTTATTATCCTGCTTAATAGGTTCATTATTATAGAAATTTCAATAATAGTTTCTGTTACCTCAATATAATTATGCCCTCTATCCTTGATTCTTTCTTTACTCAGAAGCATATCAGGCAACTATTATGTAAATAAATTTAATATATTAAAAAGTACCATTAGAAGAAAAAGTAACAATTTTCCACCCTTAAACCACTGTCAAGTTTGAAATTTCAAAGTAATTTCCTGGTACTAAGTTCAATATTATAGAAAATTCAAAAAGGACTATTTGAAGAACAAAAAATACTCCTTAGTTTATTTCAGTTCTCCATTTTTGGTATCATAATACAATTGAGCACCCTATTCTTGATTATTTCTTTACTCAGAAACATATTAGCCAACTTTAATGTATATAAGCTAACTAATTTAAGATGTTAAAAAGGTACCATTAAAAGAAAAAGTACCAATTTTGCTTTATCCTCTTGAACACTAGTCAAGTTAGAACTTTAAATTTGTATAGCATTTTCTATATTATCAACTGATTTAATAGTTAGTTATCACAAAACCGAACCGAATCCAATCGGTTTTTTAATTTTTTAAAACCGAAACCGCGATTTTGAAATTCTTCGGTATTTTGGAAACTCTAATATATACTAATGTAAATCACTATTATTGTCATTATTTTATCTAAATATTAACATCCTTACAAGTTGTAATGTTAAGAACTATAATAATTCCTTTTAGAACTTAAAATTTCAATTTGTATTAAGAATACTATTTTCTTTTTGAACTCCAATTTAGTTTCCATCTCTTATTCTTTTCTAAATGACATTCTATGCAAAACGTCTAAAGCTACGTACACACGGTTGTCAGATTGTAGAATATTGTTAGAAAAATTTTCAGAAAATGTCGAACAACCGTGTGAACTTACAATTTTTGTCTTACAACGTTGTCAGAAAAAGTATTGTCAGTACATTGTAAGACAATACTATTGTCAGACATTTGACAATCGTGTAAACACCTTACGTTGCCATTGCCAGATCATTGTCAGAAACTTTTTATTGTCATATGTGCGAAGTTTATGCATCTGACAATGGCATCATTGCAACACTGTGCATATGAATTTAAAATAAACAAAAGTGAAGCAACCGTGTGGAATGACAATTTTTGTTGGCAGATAAATTTATTGTTTGACAATTGTCTGACAATGAAATTGTAACGGTTTTTTACAATTGTCTAAACTGACAACTTACCATTTGCTAATAATATTTCATTGGCAGTACATTGCGAGCACATTGCCAGATCTGACAACATTGTAAAATCTAACAACCGTGTGTACGTAGTTTAAAGCTATATATAGACGGTTGACAGATCTTACAATGTTATTAGATCTGAATATGTGCTGGCAATGTCTGACAATGAAAACTAGTTAAATTGTCAGTTCAGGCGATTGTTAGAAAACCTTACTATTTCATTGCCAGACAAATGTCAGATAATCAATTTATCTGCCAAAAAAAATTGTCGGTTCACACGGTTGTCTAATTGTTGTATGGCAAAAATTGCTGGATCCGTTGCCATAACATTCAAATCATTTGAAACAAACAATTTGAAATTGTTTATCAGTGAATTTGATATGAAAATGTTAATGTGCTGCAAGCCCTCTAATTTGAAAGAATATAAATGTGTACGTAATTGTCATTCTAATGAGATATAAAAGACAAAAATTGGTTTAAAAATGTTAAAAGTTGTTAAAAATTCCCCAGGCCACTAGAACAAAATTAACATATTTTGAGAATATTAAAATAAAAGCACATTTTTACTTAAAATATATCCATATTTACTTTATGTTCGAAGGAATCCCTACCCTATTCGCAGGGATGACCAAACAAATATAATTTTTTTAACGGAAGTTTCAAAACTCCATTTTCAATTTTTTTTTAAATTTTGTTAAAAAAATTTCAGAATTTTTGTTATCATCACATTGGGATTTATAGGGAATAAAAATATGAAAAACATACGAGAATAGCTTCTATAGTTTTTCCGTACTTACGATTTAGATTTTGCAATTTTCAAGAAAAACTATTTTTTTGGCCATATTTTTGTATGGCAAAATTTTTAAAAAAACTGAGAAAATTGGATTTTTTCCCCTTGTAAATGCATCTCAAAACTTCAGAGGGCATGGACACCATAACCGATTTACCTAAAATATTTTCAGGATGATTTTTTTAACAATGTTAACCAAACTGAGGGGTGAGACTGGCAAAAATCCAACCACCCTAGGGGTCATACACAAATTGTTAAGTTGGGTTTTTCTTTAAATGATTCTTCAATCTATATACGTTTTTAAATATTTTATGTATTTTCAACTTGAAAGCTCTATTTTTTAATGCAGGAAATTAGAATCCATCGATGAGGGATGCGGACGCAATTCAATGTTAAAAAACGGGACCGCGAAATTTTCAGCAAAAATTTAAAAAAAAAAAACTTTCCATTACAAAATCAATGATTGATTAAAGTCGTTACTTAAACAAGTTCTAGGAATATAAAAGTAATAGTGCACTTACACTTGTAATTTTCAAACTAGTTTATGATAAGCTACTTTCATAAACCATACCGTTTACATCAGCATTTTAGACAGTTATCTTGGACAAGTCATAAAACAGCTGACTTCAATATTAAAAATTTTATAAAAATAGGAATGTTGTTACAAAAAAAATTAAATTTGTGTTTTTCATCCAGGTTGAATAAAATACAATCCGAAATTTACCATTTACGGATGAAAAGAAGAAAACACTTTTTTAATATGTTATACCAAATACATATTCAAATATTATGCTGTAGATCAGAATTCGTTGTCCATATTGTATGAAATACACTTTTTAATAAATTAGTTTAAACTTTTTTTTACAGTTAGGTTTCTTTAAGAAAACTTTTTCTTTTTTTTGAGCAAATGTCAAATGTCACCAGCGTTGCCAGAAAAATGTTGAAAAAACAGAGTTGCATTAGCAAAAACTGGTTGTTTGTAACTAGTTTATCTCAAAAACTAGTTACAAAACCTGTTTTTGATTTGTATGGATAAATAAGTTTCTCAAACTAGTTTATCACCATAAACAACTTATGGCGTAGATGTAAATGCACTACTGTAATGACTTATTTATAAGCGTTTGTGACAATTACTTGCCTACAATGACATCACCGTATTACAATAATGAGTTAAAATGCTATTGTGCATGTGGTGAAGTGACAGAAAGTTATTACATATGTATTTTAACATGGTAATGACATTTTTAGCTGGACATATGACATTTTATGACAATTATTTTTTTTTTTTTCAAAAGACATCAGATTGTATCTAAATGCTTGTGGATAGATTTTTCAAATAAATATAATTTATATAGCATTATAATATCATACAGTTTAGACTTGATGACAGTATTGTTGTTGTGACAAAAATGTTGTTAAACATAACTTAAAACTTCTTAACTAACCCTTTAAATATTTAGTCGTCATCCATTAGTTAGTTGCTCTTTTAGACATTTAAAATTTACCATTACAGTTACGAATATTACATAGTACATATTTTTCAATTATAAAGCTTAAAAATTATTTTGGTTTTTAATTGTTCAGGTACAAGGATGAGGTCCTCAACGAATTGCCGTTATATTGTTGATGTTTTTGATGCTGCGGCCGCTGTCGTTGATAATGAAAACAGTGCGTTCCATTTGGTGTATAATTTTCTAAAAGGGATCCTAATCCTAAATGGAATTGAAATAATAAACATATTTTTTTGTGTGTCTTATTTAACGTTTCCACAATGAGAATGCAGTTTTTAAATTATAAAACGCGTAACTACTTGTTGCAGTAACTACTGGATCTATTGTTGAACTAGTATTTTTGTTTCTCTATGTATTTACATGTGTTGACTATTTACGAATATTTGTGGTTAGATTTAAAAACAATTCAATTTGATTTAGTTTAGTTTAGTGAGATTTGAGCAGAATTATTTAGTTTCTTAAGTTGACGACTGTCAGATCGATTTGGGGGAGGTGATTGATTGCCTACATTCTCTAAATGTTGTTTGCATACTTTAATTTACCATTGTCGGAGACCATCCAGGCTGTTAGTTTTTCATCTTCCGTTTTATTCGTTTCATCCCAGGGGAATTGCGTGTTTTGGTTTCCCTGAAATTTGGCTCTAAAACGAAAGTTTCAAGTTCAATAAAATTAATGTACTTAAAATAGTGCTAAAGACAAACACTCATATTCTTAAACAATTAAAGCTAACAAAAGTTTCTATAACGAATTTAAGTGTATTTTTAAAACTACAATGTTTTAAAAACAATTGTTTATGAATAGGGTTGACAATAAATAAAATAAGGTGATGAATTAAATAATGATGAATTATGAAATGCTATGCGTGTCTGAATTTTTCTTTAATCTTTAAGTGAAACCCATAATTAAATTGGAAATGTTGTGGTAATTAAAATCAATTATGCTTCAAACAAGCGAAGGAAGCATACAATGTAATATAATTAAATCCAATTTAAAAATTCTACAAATTTATTGAATGAACGATTTTTCTTGATTTCCTCAATAATGGATCTACTCCTAATATATTTCAAGTAATTGGGTAGAGTTGGGTTCTATATATTTAACATTCTAACGGTCGAGTGTTTAACTGAATACAGTTCCAAAGGGATTGTTTATCTATATATATATATAAAAATGAAATGGTCCATGTATGTAATGGGATCACGTGAGAACGGCTGAAGCGATTTGGCTGATTTATTTTTAATTCGCTTCGAGATTTTCAGGAGATGGTTTGTAAAGAAAAAAAATTCAGAAATTTATTGCCTCCTTTACACTTCTCATTTTTCTTAATAAGAAAATAGCTACCGAGCGGAGCCGGCGCGGTCAACTAGTTATAAATAAAAATTTAATGTGGGAATCTATATTATTACCCGAAAGAACAATCTCTGCAATTACTTTTTCACACTTTTCCAGCAGCTGATATATAAGTATCTTGTATTAAAGCTATTACAGACCAATTGCATGATTTTTTAATACAACTGATCTGTGTAAAATTTTGGTTCGATATCGATATATTTTTCAAAAGTGATCCTTATACAGGAATAATGTCCAATTATAAACCGATCTTACAAAAATTTGATCCGGCGATTTACGTATATATTAGAATTATTTATGTCGAATTTCAACCTGATAATCATATTTGTAAGAGATCTATGAGTATTTAAGTGATTTTTAGAAGTGGACTATATATGGGGGCTATGGTCAAATATGGACAGATCCAAACAAGATGTCCTTTTGTTATTTCTTTTTACATAGAAAATATTTTTCCTGAATTCTTGCCCTTTTCTTTTTATCGAAAGAACAATGTGCGCAAATTCTGTAATATATTTAAAGAAAATAGCAAAACATTTTTGAAAAATATTAACTGTTTTGTTGTCTGAAATTTTTGCACTTTGGTTTTACAATTTTGCCGATTTTCAATACCAAACATTTCTGAACAACATTCCCGTACGTCCTTTCCTCGAGGATCTATCGTGTCAATAACAGACGTATGGATATATCTAGACCGATATTTCAATATGTTACAAACGGAATGAGAAACTTAATATAGCCCCCATCTATTTGGTGGTGGGTATAAAAAGTATGTATGTGATCATCTATTTTTCAAACGAAATAATATTGTAAAAATTATGATGTTAACTAAAATAATAAAGAAATATAAAATTGTAGTCTAATTTTTCTAATTGAACTTTAGTTCAGATTTTATTTCCAATATTTCGCTACTCCGTTGTGTTCAGGGAAAATTTACTATAACATTATATATACACACAGCCTCAAAAGTGAATAAACACCAGTGAATTATATTATTATTTTTTTAAATAACACAGTGCAACACGAAAAATAATAACCATATACGGTCACCACTACGTGATAAAAGTCAAAAAAACAAGAGATTAAATCAAAATTCCGAACTGTTTGCAAGATATAATCTTGAGATAATCATAATTTTTTTTTTTTTTTTGCAAAAATGACACCGAGGCCCCAAATCTATAGGGGCCCATAAAAAAGAAAGTGCATGATTTTATCACGTAGTGGTGTCCGTATATGGTTATTTTTTTTTCATGTTGCACTGAGTTATTTAAAAAAAATAATAATATAATTCACTGGTGTTTATTCACTTTTGAGGCTGTGTGTATATATAATGTTATAGTAAATTTTCCCTGAACACAACGGACATGAAGCTCAAGTTACTATAATTAAAAATTAACAATATACTCAGTCTGTTCATTTGCCTGCTAGTTTAACTATTTTCCAATAATTTGCTTCCTTTTTGTATTAAAAATTCGAGAAAAAATTGTAAATATTAACAAGCAAACGAATAAACCCGTTATTAATTTACTTTGGTTTAGTTCATTATTAATCAATCTACAACTTAACTACATTGAACAATTATACTCGTATCTACAATTATATTTAATTCTATTGTGGATACAATCTAAGTACAAAAACATAAATGTAGTTGTTGTAGAAGTTTTTACCTTATGGGCCAGAATTGGCAATCGTCTTCATCATTCGAACACAGATTGTTGTGGTCTTTGGGTGAAAGGTCTCTATGTCACACAAACATATATATACATGCATACATATGTAAAATGATCAATGAGGTGTAATAATGATTAAATTAAATAAAAGAAAAACAATAATGATGAATGATTTTATAAGAATTAATTTTTATGAAGCAAATATTAAACACAAACCAAACAATATTTACAAGTTAATGGACTTACGCATTGGTGGTAAAAGAATCCGTTCGACTGCCATTATTTGCTTCGATACTACTCAGTGGGTTGGTATGCTTTTTTATGGGTATATTCGATGTACGATCCGTAACAAGTTGATCCGGAAATTTTGTATCACTCATATCTGAATCCATGGATAGATGACCAAAAAGATCCTCTAAGAGAATATTTGATTTTGAATTCCTTTGCTTTTTCGCAGAGCTTTTCAGTTTGGTTCTAAGAAATGGATTGTATTAGAAAATATAGTTATTAGTTGGTTGCTTAGTGATTATCTTAATATCGTTTTCAAATATTTTGCTTCCAATAAAATAAATAAATCACAAACATTGGAAAAAAAACTGTGGGCAATAAACACTCGAACCTATTTCTCGGTTTAATGATAAATTGACCTGATTTTCAACAAAATATGTACATGTGATATGAAAAAGTTTTTGTCTTATTTTAGCGAAATATATAGTATAACATATAAAAAAGTACAATTTTAGGTATTTGAATCTTTATATAGCATGGCCATCTTACTATGGTTTTTATTGGAAAACGATATCATAATTTCATGGAAAAATTATATCATCAGGAAAGGTACGATTTAGGGCCTCATTTTATAAAACGCAACGACAACCGTTAATTTTGTATGGAAAAAATTCAAGTTTAAAACCTTTTTCCCAGTATTCTTCATACAAATTGCTTCGTTTTGTAGTCAGTAAATACTATCGTTTATGATACGAGAACGATATCATATATGAAAGATTATATCACCTAGATTATATCGTTTCGATATCGTTTGGTTAATTGGGATATAGAAGAAATAGAAGTAAAGAATTTTTAATAAAAAAATAAAGATTTCCAACAAGTAGAAAAAAAAATACCAACAGTCAAAACTATGTGCTATTGTGAAAGATATCAGTGACAAATCAACCACAAATATATGTAGTACCGGGAACAAGATTCTTTATTATAGCTTGTTTTGATGCTAGAAAATTCACTATCTATGGCCTAAAGTCCCTAAATAGTGTGTATATGTGGATATCCCTGCCCTATATCCCGTAATACTGAATTTGTTCCACGGCTACTTGAATTACGCTACCGTAGCTTAATATAAACAATGAATTCAACTGAGGCTCGATTCTGGTTCTGTGAAACGGTGAAATAAAAAGTTTTTTAATTTTTTTCTGATTCTCGTTTATAAAAAAAAAAAGATAAATAAATTCAAATGTTTTCATATGAAAAGAACAAGTGGAATGAAACAAATTGTTTTCACAATTTCACAGTAATATGATTCTTGTTTTTTGTAACAATGTAAAGAAGTGTCAAACAGTTTTCATTTATGACATATTTTTACACTTTTATTTTAACGGTGCAAAAATTTAGAAAGCATCAAGAGGCATGCGCGCAACCGAAAACCAAAAAGAATATTTAAAAAATTATTTAGAGGAAAATCTGGACATTGCCAACGATAAGTAATTATTTAAAAAATTAATAATCTACATATTTGTAACTGCGGATGGTGCAAGGCATAGAGACGAAATGTGGAAGAAACTAGCGGCCAGTCTTAACACTCTTTGTGGTACCCAAAAAGGCGGTCCAAATTGGAAGAAGTATTGGAGTGATATGCGCAGTTATTAACATTGTTTATAAGGTTCCGTAAAAAATAACCCCCAATGAAATAAATCCCATCAAAAATGAAATAATTCCCAAACTTGAAAAATGAAATAACTCCCAATAATCGGCGGTTTCATAATTTTAAAAATATTAGTCCCAAAAACAGCGAAATAACTCCCAATGAAATAAATCCTAATAGAAATTAAATAATTCTCAATCAGAAGCAATTTATTTATGTAATCTAACTCCCAATGAAATAAAGAACTACCAAGGTGGAATTATTCCTCGCTCACCAAACATTTTTTGCATTGCGGGTCTATGGCGTATCGCAAAAGGTTTCCTCCTCTGGGGTGTATCAAATACTGGCATCGCTCAGAAAAGCTGTTTTGCATTGCCGGCCTACGGCCGGGCGCTATCAAAAACTGGCTGGGGTGTATCAAAAACTGGCTTCGCTCAGAATAGTTGTTTTGCATTGCCGGCATTTGGCAGAGAGCTACGATTTCCTCCTCTGGGGTGTATCAAAAACTGGCTTCGCTCAGAAAAGTTTTTTGAATTGCAGCCTTTCGGCCGGGCGCTAAAGTTTTCTCCTCTGGGGTGTATCAAAATCTGGCTTCGCTCAGAAAAGATTTCTTTCATTGCATAAAGGTTTTATAATATTTCAGAAAGCAGATTTTCATTTCGCACCAGAGTAAGAAATCGTTGCGACCTGACAAAGGCCGACAATGCAAAAATGATATTTTCTGAGCGAAGCCAGATTTTGATACACCCCAGAGGAGAAAACCTTAGCGAAAACCTTAGGCAATGCAAAAAACTTTTCTGAGCGAAGCCAGTTTTTGATACACCCAGATGAGAAAACCGTAGCTCCCGGCCAAAGGCCGGCAATGCAAAACCTTAGCGCCAAACAAAAGGTAATAGTATGCGAAGCCGGTTTCTAATACACTTCAAAAATGAAATAACTCCCAATACAGTGAAATTACTCCTAATTCCCAAAGTAAAATTAAATAAAACCCAACAAAAATTTCATTGGGAGTTATTTCATTATGAAATAACTCCCAACAAAAAATTATGAAATAACACCCTGCGCGTTAGGAGTTTTCTCATAATGAAATAACTCCCAAGTTGTATGAAAAATTTGTTGGGTGTTATTTAATTTTTTCGTGGGGAGTTATTTCATTTGGGAGTTATTTCACGGTACCTGTTTATAATTATGACAACATTAATTGTTAAAACTGCTAAAAGCTCTAGATGATCATTGTGGAAATAGAACATTCTAATTTTGTCCGTTAGATAATTCATGAAACTATTAGAAGAAGGCACTGACAGATCAGTCAGTATATCGCGTACGCTGTAAGATTTAACATCAACTGTAAAGTGTGTGTATTAAAAGAGAGTGACTATCTAAATTATTGTGATAATTTAAATAAATAAAGATTTGTTACAATTTTTAAACTACTGATCGCTTATATTTGCAATTAATAGAATACGGTTTATTTAAATGAAATAAACAACCGTTTTTAAGAGGTAAAAACGTAACTTTTAGATTAGATTTTATGTTTGTTGGTGATATTGATATTGGTGTATATTGTAAGTGCAAGAATTTATAGATATACTTAAAAATGTATTCCCGGAAATGCTATTTATAGGAGCTAGAGTAAATTAGTAACCGCCCTTAAAATGTTTAGTAATTAAGTAAAACTTGTTTGTTTGTTTGTTTTGAAATGTATCTCTATAACCAGATGTTGAGATTTCTGAGAGTTAAGAACCTAATTAGGGACGATATTATATGGCTCTTATAGACTAGTGCACTCTGTATTAGGTAATATTTTTTATACAAACATTCGTTTTTAGATTTACCTTGAAATCCATATATTAATGGTTTTTCTGAGAATTCAAGTGTTTTCGGGGCATATCTTATATGAGAGTTAGTGTCAATTATGGACGGATCCTTACCATATTCGACGACCTGATCTAATATTATATCGGAATTATTTGTAATGAATTTTAAATCTTAACATAAATATTTCAGACATTTATGAGTATTAAAGTGTTTTCAGATGTATTTCTGATAAGGGGGCTAGAGTCAATTATGGGGCGATCCATGTCATAATATGTAATAAGTATTTTGGGTACACAAAACTTAACTTGCATTAATTAAATGTATATTTATAAGAGAATTTTAAGATTTTCGTTGCTTTTATGAACCGACTCGAACTAATTTCTTTTAAATCAAAATATGCTCATTAGAGTGCCCAAAAAGCGAAAAGTGTGTTTAAAAAAAAACCGGTTTCGGTTTTGTCATTCTAAAAAACCGGTTAACCGGTTTCATATTAAATTTTGATACAATATGGAAAATGTATATTTCGTTAGACTTAAAATAACACGAGTTAGGGTCTTCTAATTACTTTTTGTAATTGTAGTTGAAAAATAAATATTAACAGAAAGAATTTAATTTAATGGTGATCGGTCCATAATTTTTCTTAACTCCCATACAAGGCCCACTTCCGAAAATCAATTTAACGAGCATAATTGTCTTAAAAACTTAGGTATGCAAATAAAATTTAACAGAAAGAAATCACGCGACCCAATTTCATGGCGATCGGTCCATAATTGAACATAGCTCCCATATAAGGTCCACATCCGAAAATTACTTTAACGAGCATAAAACTTTTAAAACTTTTGGTATGCAAATAAACTTCAAGATAAACGATCGGTCCGTAATTAAACATAGTTCCCATATAAGGCTCATTTCCGAAAATCTTTCACGAAAATAAATTATGAAAATTTAAAAAAAAAAAAGTTTTTGTTCATTTAATCAGTGTAGGTCGGTTTTGGCCGACTATATTTTCATTCTTATTTTTACTTATTTTTTAAATTGTCCACTTACCCCAATACTGTATCCAATTCATCACCATTCTCGTGAATTTTCGAATTATTTTCATAGTTAGACTCGTCATTTGCCAACGACATTTCATTTTCTCTTTCCTTTCGATTTATTTCATAACGACCGACCTGTGATCGCGCCGATAAATGATCATTATTGACATACACTTTGCTTCCCATCAGCGTTGGTTCATATGAGTTACGTACGATCAGTTCGGCAGGCGCATTATTTTGTTTCATTCCCACCTTCGAGAACATATTGTACACTTTACTGGACTCATTTACCCCATAATCTTGTGATGGTCTCGTATAAACATAGTAGCCCCCAATGTTGGCCGAATTTTTTGCATTTTTAGCAGCAGTTTCGTAAAGTGCATAATTGCGTGTGCCATTGACGTAGATCGCATTCGTGCCCCGGTTATTGTTACCCATAATGTTGCCATTATGGAAGGACACATTCGGATGCTGTGGTTGTACATTCGAGGCCGGTGTTTGACTCAGACCGAATAGTTGAGATATATTACGATTCAAGAATATATCATTTATCGATTCATTGCGATTCAAATTTTCAGTACTTTGATTTAGATTTCCCGTACTTAGGTAAATGTTACTCGAGGGTGCAAGTATTGTGTTGTATCGTATTGTTTCACTTTTCACGGATCCCGATTCGTTTAGGGATTTCTGTTGAAATTTATTTTGCGGTGGATTTATCAGATCGTTTGTATTCATGGTTAGAAAACTTATTTTCGGTATTTGGCTGACATTTTTGGCTTGTTGTACTATAATGTGACCATTTTTTGAACTACTTAAATTGGCCGCTGAGATCTCAGTTTTGTTAATGTTGTTGTTGTTATTGTTGTTGTTATTGTTGTTATTTTTATTATTATTCATATTACTGCGTTGTATTATTTCGGTTAGAGTTTGTAGTTTTTCTTGTACCGGAAGCACATTGCTTGACAATTTGTGTGTCAAATTTGAGTTGTTGCTATATTTGGCGGTCAATTTGACATTGGCCTTTGTAGCTGCGGCTGGCGATATACGTTTCATTGCATTGAAATATGGATATTTTAGGCTCTGCTGTGCCGTTGGTCTTTTATCCGGATCATAGAGTAATAAATCTTCGAGCAGATCCAAACCGGATTGACTGCATCGCGTTACTACCGAATTTAAAGGTACTCGCACACAGTCGGGATATCGAAAATGTATAGCTGTAGCTAATCTATAACCATCTGGCCAATCATTCTATAAGCAAAAAAGATCAAATGAAATTTTTATTATGATTTATACTTAAAATATTTGAAGAAAAAATATGTCTAAATTTAACATTAGAAATTGGAATAAAATTTAAATTAGAACGAATTACGAAAAATTCATGAAACACTTCGCTTGAGTTTTACGCAAATTATTCTTTATAAACAGAATCCACTTTTGCTTTCATAGTGAGACTTCTGACCTAAAGGATTTTTTTCAGGCTGAGATTTCGGGCATCAATAGGACCGTGAAATGATTATGATTTGATTTAGAAAGATTGAGGAAGTAAATGGTTTGTTTAAGAACTCATTATTATCAAAGGGAATGCTGATTAATTTTTACTTACCTCAACTTTTTATTTCCAGTTATCTCAACGAGACCGATGCTGAAAAATCCAAGTGAAACTGGTAAATGGTGCAACTTCTTTATTCTAACCAATGCACTACACTGCGTGTCATAACTATAAACGCATCTTATTTTTCGTTTTATCTAAACTTAAGAACATGTTTTGTTCAAACTTTTTGTGGAATAGTAATGTGTTATAAATAACGCATATTATATCGGCCATACAGAATCGGCCATAACTAAAGCACCCTATCAATGGTTTTTTTTATATCGTATATTTTTTTTTTTGATAAAAAAAGGATTTTTGGGATGTGTTTTGTATATGTATATTTTATTAACATATATTGTTAATGTTCATATTGCGTTCATTTAGGAAAGGATAATTTTATGAACAATTAATTTCAAATGATAAAACATACAAAAACACAAAACGCGACGAACAAAACAAAAGCAACCCCTTATAAGATGTTTAAAAATTTGACTATACTACTGCATATTTGCAATGTCAGTTAACGGAACTCATAACGGATGCATTAAAAATTCCAGAAGATAAAAATAAAGGAAGGCGTAATCTGTATAATTTATGTTTTATACAGTTTATTTTAAAAAATAAATGGATGGCAAGGAACAAGGACTCCAGTGAATTTAAAATTAAATTTATTGAAGACTGGAAGGCGGACTTATCATGGCATGAATTGAGTAAAAAATATTCAATTAACAGATCAGTTATTTCCCGGCTGATTCCAAAGTTTTTGCAGACTGGTCGTATATCCCCGGGGCATTCTGGAAGACGTCCGTGTAAAACCACACGATATGATGGTTCCTTGAGTAAAGGAGCAATGCAAAAATATCCTACAGCATCAGCTAGTCAAGTAAGAACAAGTTTAAGATTATGCGTTAGCGAAAGAACAATCCGTAGAAAGCAGTAAAAGCACGATTATTTAGCCGACGACCAGCAAAAAAACCGTTTATATCAGCTAAGAACAAGTAAGCTAGTCTGGAGTTTGCCAAAGCCCAAATCGACTGGAGTGTCCAAAAATGGAAGACAGTACTGTTCTCTGACTAATAAAAATACAAATTAAAAAGTTCCGATTGAATTAGCGTGTAAACAGACGAAAAGGAGAAAGACTGAATCCTAAGTATTGCAAAGGAACAATTAAACATGGAGGGGACAATATAATGGTCTGGGGTTGCTTTTCTGGTCAAGGAATTGGGCCAATTCATAAAGTTAAAGGGATTATGGATCGGTTCATGTACCGTGATATATTGAAAGATGTAATGTTGCCTTATGCTAGTGAAGAGATTCCACTTATAGGAAGGTTCCAACAGTATAACGATCCTAAGCAAACCTCCAAATTTTGTAAGACTTGGCTAAAGAGCTTGTGGGAGATTGTTAATATGAAAATAAATCGTGAAAATTGCCGAAATAAGGATCGGCAATTTTCAAGATTTATTTCAAGCCGTTATTATAGCCTGGGAAGGAATATCGCAAGACACCATAAAAAACTTAATATCTTCTATGCCTAAGTGATGTACTTGTGTCACCAAAAACAAAGGATTTGCATCAAAATATAAATTAAAAAAAAATTTAATATTATATTCATGAAGTTTTGTCCGTTTTATTTTCCAGCTTTAAATATTTTTTGATTTAAAGTTACCTTTTATAGAAAGATTAACTTTAAAAGTATTTGTTTATCAATAGTAAATATATTAACAATTGAAAATAATACATAATAAAAATTTAAAACTTTGTTTTTATTAAAAAAAAAAAATATAATAAGGGTCCTCATGTAAACGTTTAAATGCCTCGCAAACTGTGCAATCTGTGCATTTTTACACTCTCTTGAAACTTGAATTTATTGTGCATTTGATGAATCAGCTGTTTTTCTTTATAAGAAATAAAAATCAAATAATATAAAAAAAATATTTTGTACATGTGAAAATTGTGTGACTTTGGAACAGAATGGTTGGATTGAATGGCATTGTGTATGGAAATATTAACCAACAGCTAGAACATAAGCAAAATCTTCCAAACTATGTTTACCATTGTTTGTTCCAAAGATTTCACTTTCATTAGAAATTTTTAGAATTTAAATTTCTATAATTGTTAAAACTTTTTTTCAAGCATTTGTTGAATTTATTTTTGTTTGACATTTTTATCAAATAGACATTTTCTGTATAAAAATTTAAGATGTGGGTTCATGAAACACGTCGCGCAAATTTGCACAAATGGGAAACATAACCGTTTAAATGAGTACCCTTAATATTCAAAAAATTCACTGTATATACTCAAGAGTGGTTTCGGTAAATAAATATTAAAGTTATAGATTAACTCTTGTGTTTTAGGATAAAATTACGGACATTATTCCATATTATTCCGCTAATTTTTTCTGGAATATTGGAAACTAGCGCTTATTTTATCTTATAGAATCTGTTATTCATAATTGGTGACCAATAAATTAAGAAATGAAAATAAAATTTGGTACAAATAATGCCAGAAAGGATTTTTAATCTTGTTCAGAATAAGAGATATTGTATTCAAAATACATTTATTATAATAAATAAATAATAAATCCATAGAAGACTTACTGAGAGTGAAAAAACCTTAGTCTGTTCTCAAAAACCTAAGTCGTAAGAATGCATTAGTATATAGTTTTGAGGTTGTTTTTGTGTCTTTTTAATTTTCACCAAACACACAGAGTTCTATAAAAATGTTTAAATTTTAATTTATTTAAATTTTCTTCTACTTTTAATGCCAAAAATTTAAACACGGTTCCATAAATTTAATTCTACCACAAATAAAATTAATAAATAATATTTTTTTTTTTTCGTTTGAACAAAATTAACGTCTTTCTGAAAAAAAGTTTCCTGCAAAGTATTCAAAAAATTTTACAAATATTGTGTAGAAGTGTAATGTATTTAGTCGGTCTGTATTTAGTCAGAAAATCAAAGTTAAAATTTCAAGTATTTTGATGTGTTTAATTCACTCACAAGTATGTTAAATTCACATATCACAAGAACGTATGAAGAGAGTAATTATTATCCCTATGTATAAATTCTGGATAAAATAATCTAACATTTTAATGTATTATGTATTCAATATGTATGTATTTCAAAATTCACGTTATACATACGATACATATGTTATTTCCATGTCCACACGTACATATATGTATATGCAATTGCGTGCGACATAACCTCTATTACTTTATAGAAATGTTGTTTTTAACTACATATCCCAGCAGTTAAGCAAGTAGTCAACGTATCCCTTATAGACAGTAATCGTCACATATGTCTTATCACTTGGCAGACTCCAATTTATATATTTTGGTCATTTGACACGTATGTGCTCTTTGTAGTGGAGAGAGAAGACAATTGGTTCATTTATACATCCCAGGTAATCTATCGTGAAGGCAATTGTCACTTAAGTGTCTCTAAGTAATCTGTAGTGTAGTCACTTTAAACGTTTTGTGAGTAATTCTTTCAAACTGGTTTTATACAAATTGTGTTGATTCTCATACAGTTAATGTTTATTTTTGCTTAAGGGCGTGTGTGAAACGGTAGCAAAGTATTGTAGTAAGTAAAATTTAGACACTTCTGAGGTGAATAAAATTTCAATAGCCCTGGGGGGCTAGTAGAATTTTTGACATTTGATTTAACATTTCTGACAAGCAGCAAATTCAAAGTTTAAATTGAAAAACTAAAATAAAAACATTAATAATTTTTAAATAAAGAAAAATGGAAAACGTTATGTTACATGTTGTGTTAAATGTATTATGTTTAATTATATTTGTTGGGAGCAATTTAGAGCGTCATATATTGGTGGTTAAACGTATTGAAAGAGATATTTGGTTCACTGGGAAGAACGTAAACAGCAATGAAGGCTGGAAGTAGGTGCATTAACTATTAATATTGCATTTAAAGGGGCCCATAGACACATACTGCTGACATAACTGCCGATGAACCCTTCGTATACGTGTGTGATTGATATTTTATTACACACCTATCAATCATCATTTAAAAAAATGCGTTTGAGAACAAAAAAAATTATTATTTTCTATTTTTCAGTAACTAAAACGTCAAATTTAAAAATTATATTTCATAAAAATGAAAAAATGTATACTATTGTTCATTTGAACAACTGTCAGCAGTACGAGTTCATTTCAAAATCAAAACTATTTTGATTTTTCATACTGCATTGTCTGTGTGTCGCACACATAAACAAACATTTAAAATTTACCAACACATGCTTATTGCATGAGCATGAGCAGTATGTGTCTATGGGCCCCTTAATGTTAAATTCATTGTAATAATTTTTCACAAACGTCAAAAATTTATACTGTCAAAAAAGTTATCATTTCACACAGTAAAAACATGAAAATTTTTCCCCACAGGAATATATTTTTTACCATAGTACTTTGCTATCATTTCACACACGCCCATGTAACATGCATGAGGTCAATAGCTACTTTAGTGTCTCTTAGTAACCAATAGTGAAGTCACTTTTAACGTTTATTTTGTACAGCACTTTAGAAAGTAGTTATTTTGCTCACTAGAAGCCATCCATTGGAGAGTAGTCGAAGAAAGATTTGTTTACAAGCTTTTTAGTTGAATATTTGAGGTCAATTTGCACCCGTACGTGTTAAAATAACTAGCAATTTAGCTGATCAAGTTAACTGTTAGGTAGCTAGTAAGGTAACTGACCCTATTTAACCAGTATATGAATCCAATGCGTTGACTATTTGGACCAGCTATTAGACAGTATCATTGTAGTCAAAAAGGGTCAGTTGACCCCCTGCTTAGGACATGCACGTATTAAAATAACTAGTCACGTAGCTATTGAAGTAACTAGTTCTCATCTTAAATGATGTGTAAAATCACTAGTTCGGGACTGTCTCCTAGAACTGCTGGGATATAAAATATAGGGTAAATGCACTGGTAGTCGGCAGTTTAACTTTTTTCAGTTTTTAAGGTGGTATCCTTATGAGTGGGAAGATGGTATTAGGATGTTAATGTGTTTTTTGATGCTTAATAATTTAGTTTTAGACTCAATTAACTCTTTTCAAGCTGTTTTTATGTGTTGCATTTGTGGTGAAACCACTGAGGGGAAAATATCGCATCCTAAGTTTTTCAGTCCATTATCCTCAGTATCTGTATCCACATCTTCTTCATATGTGCATAGTCAGAAAGAATATTTAAGGAACGATGTTTGGGGAACCATTCTCACAGGAACTTCAGGAACACGGCAGTATAATCCGTCCTGTACGAACTCCATATTTTTTACTGGCACCTAATACGGAAATGGGTATAAAAAATGCTCTATTATTTCGAATAGAGTATTTTTTAAGGATTTTTTTAGGATATTGGTGGATGGGTCTTTTTTCTGGTGTGTCCATATTTGGAATTCTGAAATGTTAGGACAAATAATCCCTTCTGAATCTCAAAATATTACTCTGTTTTACGATCTCTAGTCAAATAAAAAGCTGCTGCTGAATTCGGCAGTTCTTAAAATACTATGTATGTAGTAATTATTGTTACTACTCGTCAATAAAACACATCACTTAAAATCAAAAATAATAAAGAGTTCATTTATTCATTTCTTAAAACTTATATTTATAACTTAAATTAACTAACGTCGACTTCATTCGTCGGCTTCTGTGTATCAACTCCTTTTTGTCAAACGTCCAATCGTCCACAACACCTGATCGTCCGTTCTCACAATCTCACTCAACCCAAAACCACTCAACCATTAGCTCACATATTTGCACGCCTGGCTGACTTCCTTAACCCTTGTACGACCGATCCTACATTCGGCCCTCCTGATGCCGCATTCGACCCGAATGAGGTGCTCCAAGGCTTCATGTACTCTACGACCGTGGTACATCTCCTGGAACCTTCAAACTCTCCAACCTTCTCGACTTCATATCGGCCATGATTCAGCTTCTTGATGATCTTATAGGGTCCTAAAAACTTGGGTTTCAATTTCAATCCGGTCCCGTACTGTGTCCGCTTAATGGCGACTAACTCGTTCAAATCATATTCCCTCCCAGGTACACGATTCTTATCAAAAGAATGTTTGTTCTCCTGCTGGATCTTCAGGATCCTCTCCCGCGCTCTATCTCGTAGGGTATCTCTCTCTTGGTGGAGTTCGTTGACCGCTACTTCTTCCAATAACTCACGCATGTCTGCATCATACTTGGTTCTCATCTTAAGACCTGTCATCACTTCAAAAGGTGTACTTCCGGTACTTCTCGTGGGCGTATCATTTATAATCCTCTGCACCTTATCAACATGTCGATACCAATTCTGTGAATTCCCAAGACATAACTTCGTCAACATGGGGACGACAATTCGGTGTATTCTCTCCACCTGTCCATTACCCCTGGGTACCCCTGTCGCAATCAGCAAATGCTGTATACCCTCTTCTGCGCAATAGCCACTAAATTCATTGGACGTGAAAGCCGTACCTCTATCGGTTATCACTCGCACTGGATTCCCAAATACTGCTGCCTGCTTACGCATACGATCCACTACTTCGCTCGTACCTGTACTCTTTGTAGGATAAAGCCATACAAATTTCGAGAATGCATCCACGATGACCAAAATGTGATTGTACTGCTTCTTAGTATTTTCCATAGGACCAACGTGGTCCAAATGATAAGTCATCAATGGTTTGTCTGCTTTATCAATTGGATTTAGTAATCCCTCCTTTCTACCAGACTTTGATTCAGCCATAATGCACTCAATGCAATTTTTAACCACACCTTCAGCCTTCGAATTCAGATTAGGGACATAAAATGTCTTTTCAACCAGATCTGCAGTCTTCTTCGCGGCAAAATGTCCTTGTCGATGAGCCATCTCTATAACTTCACGCTCCATACTTGACGGAATAACAACAAGCTCCTTGGCTGGATCCTTGTGGACTATACCATATTTCAAGTAGAAATCCTCATAGTTCTGCTTCTCCAAAATCTTGCTGATCGCCCTGATCCAATCATCATTCATTTGTGCCTCTCTCATCCTATGGCGTAATGAATCCTCCATCGTCAAACATGAAACTCTACTTAAGGCATCCACGATACCCTCCTTCAGCCATTCCGCGACTTGTTGGTCGACGGTCTGCTGATCTGCATACGAGATCCTTCGTGGGTTGTGACAAACTGGAATCTCAACCTTAAGTAATATCCTCATCTTCACCGGGAACGTAGTTGGTTTAGTCGGGTCATAATCATCTATCATCTTCGAAATATCTTCTCTAGCATTACTCTTCAAATGGGTTACATCAAATTCACAGGGTTGTGTTACAACACAAATCTTACTAAATTCACGAACGACTTCCTCGTACTCCAAAACATCAGCATCCTTCACCTCCACTACATCTGATTCCAATTCAGGTTTCGAAGACTTTAGTGAGAACTTCGCTCCATCCGCATTAATCAAAATATCAACATAATCAAGGACATCATTCCCCAATATCGCCGGATATAAAATATCTCGTTCACGTGCAACATGAAATTTCACTGGTACCGATACACCATCCAAATCAACATCAGTCTCGAAAGCACCAATCGTCTCTATCTCCCTCTCACCTATTCCCAACATCCTTCGTCTTTCAGCACTCACACTTACATCTTGCATCATCATTAGGGAATCATATCTCACACAACTAATGTCACTACCGGTGTCCACTAAAGCTGATATATTTGCCCCAAGTACCGTAACATCCTTAAATATCCTGTTGGGTCGCGAAAATACAACCTCACGCGATTCAGGACTCTTGGGTGACGACAACGTATGTAGACTGCCACTAGGTTTTCCTCCCCTAGCTTCAACCACTGACTTCTCCGCCTTCTTACAGTTAAAGGATTTATGGCCCATCTGATTACACTTAAAACATCTCGGTTGCTTCTCGGTGCAATCCTTAACTACATGACCCTTTTCTCCGCAATTGTAACAGCGTTGGACCTTATCATCTTGCTTCTTCACATCAACTGGATTTTCCTCATTCTTCTGTCGCGATCTGTTAAAATTCGATGTCTGAGCCGGTTTGATTACCTTTTCGTACACTTTCAACTTCGATTTCAAATCCTCGATGTTCAATGCTTGATATAGAACCGTCTTGTTCGCCTTACTATCGGGTATCCCCTCGATAAAGTACTCCATAATACTGTCCTCATCAAGCGCTATTGGAGAACCAATTTCCATAAGACAATACAGATACTCTCTAAAACTTTCACTTGGTCGCTTCCTTCGATTCTTCAGCTTACGGTGGACTTCTATGGCTGAGAGTCTTACACCGAACTCCTTTTGCAATGCAATTTTCAACGATGACCAATCTCGAACACCTGGCTGGCTTCGGCAAAATATTTTTGCTGCTCCCGAAAGTAATTGTCTCGCGTAGATATATTTCTGCAAATCATTCCAACCTACGGTAAAAGCGCATTCCTCAAAATCATTTAGCCACTGGTCAATTTCGGGTTGCCCCTCGCCTGAGAATTTCGATAACGTTTCCTCAATATCTCTCAATGTGAATGTTGAAGGTCCATGACGTTCTGCATCCACTGGTCGTCGAATAACCGATGCCGCTTCGTCGTACTCTGAGTTATCTCCATCAGCCAGACGCCCAAACCCGTAATGCCTAATCACCCGCTCCTGTAAAACAGTCTTTGATCCGTCCGTGTCCAAACCTAATTCACCACACTTACCCCTTAACTCATCAACAGTCAGTCCCAAAATCTCCGATAATTCCATGTCGTCTCAAAAGTCAAATATTACAATATTATGAAAATTCAATAAAATCAAATTAATTAAAATATTATAAAAATAAAATATTATCAATACTCTTAGTATAACAATACACCAATATTCATCAACATCAATAAAATTACATCAAAATTCAAAATTTAATCATTAATTTACGTATCAAAGTTAAATCACATAATTAGGTTCACCCTAATACATCATACATCAGTAGTAAACAATTTAGCATGCATGCATTGATTTGCAAGCTTTTTTTCTCATTTACTTTATATCAACAAAAAACTCAAACTTCAATATTTACGTTAAATTCAAAATTCAACTCTCTTCAATAATCATTAATACTCAATACCTCTCATGAGCATTCAAGAATATTCTCCTCACATTCGTTAAACACTCAACGTTCAACATTTACTTCCTTTAAAACATCAATAAACTTCTATACTTCTTTACTTCTTTAACATCTTTAACATCTTTAACATCATTAACATCTTAACATCATTAACATCTTTAACATCTTTAACATCTTTAACATCTTTAACATCTTAAACATCATTAACATCTTAACATCTTTAACATCTTTAACATCTTTACATCTTTAACATCTTTAACATCTTTAACATCTTTAACATCTTAAACATCTTAAACATCATTAACATCTTTAATACTTCATTAATACTTCACCGCATAAATCTCACTAATAATGCAGCAACTTCAATTCAGAACTGTAGCTCCGCCCAGCTTCTCTTCTCTGTGGCAATATGGTATGTTGAAATGTTGTTCAAATGACCAGCTCACTCACATCAATACATCTTCATCTTCATGGCAACATCAATTCAAAACAATTTATTAATGCAGCTTACTCACATCACTAAGCTATACACGCACATCAAATTGTCTTCTGCACACACTCATAAAATTCGTCTCTCTCGTATACAAAAACTATTGTTTTCACTCAAAGTTCTTGTGCACTGTTCATACACATTGGTTGTGTTTTATTTAACTCACTGTTCACTCCTTAGTTTATATGTGTGTTCATCAACATCAGTGTTTTTTTTTTTTTTTTCTTCTTTTACAAAGTGTTTTTGCACATTTTTTTATTTCTTGTGTGTTTTTTTTTTCATACACCAAAAATTCCACACATTTTTTCTCCAAACGTCTTATGTGCCTCACAATGTTGTTGTTGTAATCGTCTGTTCTTAGCAACACATCAAGATCACTTGTTAACTTTTGTAACGTCTTTTCTTTTACGTAGCAACAATTGGGGTTGTTTCTATTTCTTTTAATTCTTTAAACACAAACACACATAGTTCATTTAATACACAGTAACATCAGTTTTTTCTTTTCACTCTTGATTTTTCATAAAATAAAGCTTCTTTTTTACACACATTTTTTTTTTTTTTACTTTAGCACTTCTGTTTTCTTCTTTTGGCTCGTTTCTTCTTAGTTAGTCCATTCCGGACGTGCCCACAATTGTAGTAATTATTGTTACTACTCGTCAATAAAACACATCACTTAAAATCAAAAATAATAAAGAGTTCATTTATTCATTTCTTAAAACTTATATTTATAACTTAAATTAACTAACGTCGACTTCATTCGTCGGCTTCTGTGTATCAACTCCTTTTTGTCAAACGTCCAATCGTCCACAACACCTGATCGTCCGTTCTCACAATCTCACTCAACCCAAAACCACTCAACCATTAGCTCACATATTTGCACGCCTGGCTGACTTCCTTAACCCTTGTACGACCGATCCTACATGTATATTAAAACTGTGCCGACTATTAGGTAAACTCATTTCAAATCTATTGTTAAGAAAGGTGAGTAATAAACAGATTTGTAGAATTTGATGATTATTATTATGATTTTTCTCTACTAGTTTTTTGTTTTGTGTTTTTATTTTGCAGTCTCACACTTCTGTATACACATGGATAAACACATGAAAATAAAACATGTTTTAATTGCAAAAAATGTCATAAGACATACACATAGTTTCATATGGATCACACGGTATATACATGTTTACATGTGAAAAATTTCACAATACATATGACAATACAAATGCAATACACCGTGTGAACTCACCATTACAACTTATAGTGTTTTTATTTTAAATATTTGGTCAATTCATAAGGTCTCTTATCAGTCATATTGTCATAATGTCCTAATATATCACGACTCGTCGGCTCGGCTTAACCGACTCTTAGGCATTCGGAGTTGGTATCTGCTGGTTTGTAAACATAGCATAGAAAGTAGTATTATTTTGGAAATTTTTTTGCTTGAAAAGCTATAAAAATCATTGTGAAAAATTAGGACATTATGACAATACGACATGTTAATTGACCAATTGTATATTTTCTTAAATTAAAATTTAAGGTATACCAACGGTGAATTTATGGTTGTGACACGCAGTGATATACATACATTTGCATTAATTCAGACAGAACAATAAATAAATTAATTTTTAATCTTATTCCTAAAGGAACGTTCACAATGTTCAAATATTTGAGGAAATAGACGTTAGTATTTCATTAAATATTGCAACAATGTGAACGTTCCTTAAAAAATGGAAAAAAAATAAATACCCAATTGGTAAAAACCTGGAAAAATGGGTGTTTACCCTGGTATTTACCAAAGAAGTTGGTATAAACTATATTGTAGAAAACACATGAAGTATGAGAAACGATTTTAAAATTAGTTTCAAAATAAAATATTTTCGATGTTTGAAGTAGTAATTTAAGAATGCCGCTCTTTCACTAAAACGAAGTGTGCAGTCGTTCTTTTTCGGCTACACATCAAAAAGTTTTGATTTTTTTATATGACGACTGATTATTTGATCGTCTCCTGTTGTGATTGACAATCACAATACGATTTGCTTTGTGTTTGCCGCCACGTGAAGGGCACGGATGAAAAAAAAAATATTCATATTGTGTAAATTAACACATGCATGAATGAGTGTGTTAGCAGTGTTGCCAGGAGCTGGCAAAAAAAGAAGCTATATTGACTTCAAAAAAAGGCCAGAAAAAGCCAAACTGCTTTAAATAAAAGTAAAAAAAAAAGTTAAAATATTATAAATTAAGAATTTAGTTTTATATTAATTTTTAAATAAAAAATTTGAAAATATGTTCATAAATTTCATAAAAATAAATAAAATTATAAAGGTAGACTTCAGCAGCAAACAAAAAATAACATTAATCATTAATAATAAATAATAAATATACATAAGCGACCAAAAACCTCTTAAAGCAATGGAAATAAGCTTTCTTTTGATCAAAAAAAAAAAAAAAATAAAAATAAAAAAGCGGACCATTTTGGAAAATAATTTAGATTTTGCAAAAATAATTCAAAAATTGTATGTCTTGAGTTACAAAATATTTATTTTGATAGATATTCCACTCGAATCCCACTAAGCGATCAAAAACCTCTTAAAGGAATGGACCTAAGCTTTCTCTTGAGCAAAAAAAAAAAATTAAAAAAAGGGCCCATTTTGAAAAAAAAATCAACAGTTTTAGATTTTGCAAAAAAAGTCAAAAGAAATGTTTTTTTCCGAAAGATTGAAGAAATAGCTATGTAAACTATTTGGGACACATTTAAATTTTGATTTTTTTAATTTAAGTACTAAGCATTTACTATTTTTCACATACATAATATATTTTTTTGGTTTTACGAGTACTATTTTAAGTGTATTATTAACGGAAAAAAATCGATTTAGCTAATAGTTTTCATATGAAAATCTTTGTCGCAATTGCTCAATTAGTTTAATTTGCCGTATTATTTTTTCAGAATCGTCACTAATTAAACCGTTCTTTATTTTATCTCTCATTCTTCAATCTTGTATGAAAAATGTGGCGAAAACATTAAACAATTTTCAATTGGGAACGATAATGTATCAAATTCTTTGCATTGTATTACAATTTGAAAACACAAACTATGGAGAAGAAATTTTAAATCAGAAAACAGCTTTGTTGGATCCGCTGAATTGCTTACTGGTTTAAAAAAAAAATAATACACCAAATTATAATCAGTATATTAATCACTTAAATGTTAGGCTTTGTAGCATTGCTGGTTTTAACTCGGAGCATAGATCCACAATACGTTTAACGACTATTTCAAATGACAGCCATCGAGTATCACAAACCTTCAAGAGTTTGTGAGGCTCTTGTCCATTATATAACGATGAATATAATGTGTAGTAACAATTTTGTCTTGAAAGTGAATTTGCTAGATAATTATAGCTTTCAGATTAAGTAAAATACTCTATTTCATTTTGAAACACTTGGTATTGGCAATTGTTATTTGTTCTTTTAATACTGCACAATTCTTGAGTATGTTAAAAAAGCTAAATGAAAAACAGTAATGAATTAAAATGAAAATGTCTCACAAATATAAATTTAGCCTTTTTATTTTCTCCTTATCCTCGAAATTTTGGTTTTAGCTTCGTGTTTTTTTCT
Organism: Calliphora vomitoria; assembly: GCA_942486065.2. Lineage (NCBI taxonomy): Eukaryota > Metazoa > Arthropoda > Insecta > Diptera > Calliphoridae > Calliphora > Calliphora vomitoria. The sequence goes on along the minus strand of OW818030.2, from coordinate 48,247,146 downwards.
AGCCTTTTTTTATTTAAAAAAGGCTATATTCAAATTAAAAAAAGGCTAGAAAAAAGCCACGAAGCTAAAACCAAAATTTCGAGGCTAAAGAGTAAATAAAAAGGCTAAATTTAGCCTCAAAAAGGCTAAACTGGCAACACTGTGTGTTAGTGCAAAAGTATGAATGTGTTCGAACTGTTACTTGCATGTGTAAAGGCTAGGTTAAAGCTTCAAGCATACGACACTCACACATATGCACTGATTGACGGGTTTATTTGATCGTCTCCAGGGCGCTTAAAAAAGAAAGAGATGTAGAATGACTGATACCAATGGAAGGTACGAATCAGCGAATTGATGATCTCATACTCAGCCGGAACAAAATTGTCGTATTCCAATTTTCTAACATTATCTGTCCAAACATATTAAGGCTTTTTTTAATGGATGAAACTTTGAAACATTTGAATAGATGTATCAACTAATATTGTCAAATGCTGCATTTCTAATATTACACATACAGTGACACAGATAAAAGTACGTACTCCCTCTAAAATTTCGGTTTAAGAATAACCCTGGATTTCTGATCGATATTATTGCTTGCTTTTGAAAGGCATCGAAACACTGTCAAAAACTAACTACAAAAAGTCCGGTTAACTTTCCGCTTATTGTACTTTTACACATAAAACTTAATATGGCAGCACAGATAATTATACGTACGATGCCAAATAGAAACGGTACTTTTTAAAAATAAGTAGAGTTAATAAAAAAAAAAATAATATTCGGAAAGTGTTAAAAGCTTAGTTTGTAAGCAATTCTTAAAGACTGCAGTAATTTTAGAAAAAAAATTTACTTTTTTGTTAAAATGGGTAAGAAAACAAAGGACATTTGTATCGAAATGCGTGAACATATTTTAAAATTGAGGAAAGATGGGAATTCCTTAAGTTCAATTGCTCAAATTGTTGGACGTGCCAAGTCTACGGTGCAGACCGTAATAAAAAACTTTTCTGAATCTCAATCCCTAGCAAGCAAGCCAAAAACTGGACGTCCACCCAAAATTACCCCACGAGTTGAGCGATTTATAAAAAGTGCTGTTAGTAAAAATCCTAAAACAACAGCCGTGGAAATTCGAAATACTTTGGAAAATGACCACAATATTAATGTTCATTCAGAAACAGTGCGAAGTGTTTTGCGAAAAAATGGATTCCATAGCCGCGTACCAAGAAAAAAACCATTAATAAGCGAAATAAACAGAAAAAAGCGGCTCGACTTCGCACTTAAGTATGCGTACAAAACAACAGATTTCTGGGCGAATGTGATTTTTAGTGATGAAAGCAAGTACAATTTATTCGGTTGTGATGGCAAACAAAAAATTTGGCGCAAACCTAATGAAGAGCTGCAACCGAAGAACCTCATTCCAACAGTTAAGCACGGTGGTGGTTCGGTCATGGTTTGGGGCTGCATGTCGGCGAATGGAGTTGGAAAACTGCGATTTGTGGAAACAAATATGGACCGATTTCTTTATTTAGACATTTTGAAAAGCAGTTTGAAAGATTCCGCAAGTGTTTTGGGTCTTAGTGGCACCTGGTATTTCCAGCAGGACAACGACCCAAAGCACACTTCGCATGTTGTCAAAGAATGGCTTCTCTATAATGTCCCGAAACAACTCCATTCGCCTCCCCAATCACCAGACCTGAATCTCATAGAGCATTTATGGGATGAATTGGAACGACGCATTCGAAAAAAAACTTACAGAAACAAACAACAACTTAAAGATGGCTTGGAATATGAGTGGAATAAAATAACGTCTGAGACAACAAAAAAACTGGTATTTTCAATGAGTAATCGATTGAAAGCAGTAATTGAGGCAAAAGGAGGTCCAACAAAATACTAATGAAATAATATATACCTGAAATTCTTTTTGTACATTAATCTTTTTTAGAGTACGTATAATTATCTGTTATATTAAATAGGCTTTTGTGTTTTTTTTTATTAAATTGAAGTTTTTAATTTTAAATTTAAATAATGAAATAAATATTTGTGTTCATTTAAAAATTATTGATTCATTTACTTTTTTTAAATATCACCAATTTTTGGAAAATTAAAGAATTTTTAAGGGGTACGTACTATTATCTGTGTGACTGTATATCGGGTAAATACCGGGTAGAATCCCATCTATAAATACTCGTATTCCACCTATATTTTCATTTCATAGAATTTTTTATAACAATACAATTATTTACCTTGTCTGGTGTCCCTAAAACGGAACATATTTTATAAAGTTGATCAACTTCGCTGCTGCCCGGAAATAAAGGACGAAATGTATACAATTCAGACATAATACAACCCATGGCCCACATATCAATAGAGCTACCGTATGTCGTTGAGTGCAACAAAACTTCTGGAGCCCGATACCTTTAAAAATTTAAATATTTTTTAATAATATTACATATATCTTTATAATCTTTGATTTAACAAATAATATTGACGTACCATCTTGTTGATACATAGTCAGTAAAGGGCGGTCTTGAGCGTATTTCTCTTGCTAAGCCAAAATCAGCGATTTTTATTAGTTCTGGACCAGAGCACAGCAAATTTTCAGGTTTTAAATCACGATGGAAAAATCCATGGCGATGCATGAACGCTAAACCAGTAAAAACCTTAAAATGAAATAAAATAATTAAAATCTTATTCCAGTCATCTTCTTCAATAACAAAACAAAACTTACCTGAAATAATATACTTTTTAGTGTTGGTTCTGGCAAATGTGTCTCACGATCTTTGATCATCTGATACAGATTTTCTTTCATGTATTCGAATACAAAATATAAAGTATCATTTTCTCTTATAACTTCTTTTAGCTTCACTATATTGGGATGAGATAATTTTTTAAGCGACTGCAAGGAAAAGTTATTTTTAATAATTTTAAATATACAAATATTATATCATATACAAACGATTTTACTTTAACTTCTCGAAGATTCATTGCTTCCTCCCATGAATAATATTTTCGTTTCATCCGTTTGATGGCCACTTTTTCTCCAGTGTCTTTTCGCTGTCCAAGCACTACCGTACCGTAGGTACCGTCACCCAGCTGACTTAAGGTAATATAACGATTCATAGTTCATTCATTTAAATGCTGCAATTAAATACAAAGTATGATTTTTGATTATTATGACAAAAATATAATTTATAAGAGTTAAGTATTTCTAATAAAATAAAATACATTTTAAAACAAGTAAGAAAGTATGGTCGGTCAAGCCCGACCAGATAATACCCTACACTAGGTAAATGAGCAAAAACATATTTCTTTAAAAATTTCAATAATTTATGTTCGTGAGCGATTTTCGGAAGTGGGCCTTATATGGGAGCTATGGCAAATTATGGACCGATCACCACGAAATTTGGTCACGTGATTAATGTTTATATGAAAGTTATTCATGTTGAATTTTATGTGTATACCAACATTTGTAGGAGATTTATGCTCGTTAAAGTGATTATCGGAAGCAGGCCTTATATGGGAGCTATGACTAATTATGGACTGATCATAATAAAATTTGGTGACATGAATTCCCTATATATAAAACTTATTTGGACAAAAACTTGTGTAGATACCTATATAAATTAAACATTTGTGAAAAAATGATATGTACCAAATTTTATCGAAATATCTTCAAAATTGCGACCTGTACTCTGCGCACAAGCTTTACATGGACAGCCAGCCAGCCAGACGGACGGACGGACGGACATCGTTTAATCGACTCAGTGATTCTGAGTCGATCTGTATAGTTTAAGGTGGGTGTTAGACTAATATTTTTGGGCGTTAGAAACATCTGCACAAATCCATTATACCCTCCCCACTATGGTGGTGTAGGGTATAATAAGTTAGAGTAATATATTCGGCTATCCCACTAGAATACCCATATTCAGTGTTATTGGGGCATAGCGTTGATTATGTGGATTCAGATAACGCGTTTTTTATTAAGTTATGTATTAGTGTTTTATAAACTGTTACAAATACTTAATTACGCAGACGATTTTTTACTCCAAATGTTCAATAATGATATCTAAAATGTATAGAGTTACACACGGATTAAGAAATTTAATACCCTTATTCAACAATTTTAGTATACAAAATATATTTAGACTAACTTCAAAAGTATGTTTTTTCTGACTAAATTTGTGTATCACAGAATATCAAGATATATTCAAATTTAATGAATTTCCCGGATGTGGGCCTTATATAGGAGCTATGTACAATTATGGACCGATAGTCACAAAAACCCGCAATACGATTTCTGCCTAATTGTTGTTAAATTGTTTATCGATATCGATGTTTACGTCCGTTAATGTATTTTTCGGGTAGAATGTAAAGTCGGTAGAATGATTTCTACATATATGGGCATTATTTATATCGAATTTCAGCCTGATAACGATATCTATGTGTATTCTAGTGATTTTCAAAATGCTCAAAAAAGTTGGTCTTGCAATTTTTTTTGCTCTGAATTTATTTTTGCTGAATTTTGTATGGATACTGCTATTCTATAGGCATTTATAAAGCATATCTCCATATTTCGGGAAGAAATTTGTATTTGACCTAGGAAAAATCAAGGACAGTCTCTTACTATTTTTACCAGAGTTTGTCCTTTTGTCATACGAATAACATGTGCAAAATTGCATGGTATTATCTGCAATATATTTACACAAAATAACAAAAATTATAAAATTTTGCTGATTCTCAATACTGCTTAGAAAAATTGTAAACATTTCCATTCAAATTTTATACATTTCAATTGTGTATTTTGGACGTGAGAATGTTTTACAGAGACAGACTGAGATAGCTCAATCGACTTAGAATAAGGGTCAATAATATATATACATTGTTGGGTCTCTGATGGATATTTCTCAATGTTACACACGAAATGATAAACTTATATATACCCAGCACTTTTGGTGATGGATGGTATAATGAAAAATGTATCCATTTCGCTACGTGTATAAATAATAAACTATTTCTGTGTTTGTTGAAATTATTAAAATTAAAGTAAACTTTCTTTCTTAGAAATTTAAATGCTCGAGTTCATTTATATCTGAATAATTTTTTTTTCTTGGACCAGCACTCAGGGGATGACCCCTATTCATGCAAAACATTGTGTTGGAACTAGGAAAATAGGTTATGGGAGGGAGAAAAGAGGGAGTAGTGTTTGTGGACATTCAATTTGAACTTTCCCACATTGGAAATGGCAGGAAACACTTCGGCGGGAAGTTTGTTCCACATACGTACAGTACGGCTAAAGAACGAATTTTCCCTGTAATGTGTTGTGCGGTCCACTGGCCAATCGACCACAAAGGGATGTGTTCTTGACGAAAAACGTGTATTACGTAAACATCTGCGGGTATCAGGAACAAGTTCCCTAATTTCATCAGAACACATTCCATTGTAGTACCGATAGAACAGTGAAACGCAGCCCACATTGCGACGGTGCTCCAGCGAATCAATAGAGTTGGATACCCTACTGTCACCAATAATCACCTTCGCCCTCTCTTGTACGCGGTCAAGCAGCTCCAAAATAAACTTTGAAGCACCGGTCCATACATGGGAGTTGTATTTCATTTTCGGTCGGATATATGTGGTGTAAGTAGTGAGGAGATCAGATGGAGTGAAGTAATTCCTACACCGTTTCAAAAAACCGAGACACTTGAATGCTTCTTTCGACACTTGAAAAATGTGTTTAGACCAGCGAACATCACATTGTATTTTCATGCCCCGAACATCAAGAGCGTCTGATTCCTCAATATTTACACCATCCATAAATACAGATGAATCAACATTGTTTGTCGTTCGTTTTTGTGTCAACATGCAACACTGAGTCTTGCGTCATTTAGAAAAATAAGGAATAGAGTAGGAGAAAGAACGGAGTCTTGCGGTACCCCTGAATTCAACTTGAACTCGTTTGATGAGATCCCATCTATAACAACTCGTATAGTGCGATTTCTGAGAAAGCTCGATATAAATCGAGAGAAGTTATTACCTACACCAAAAGCAATAAGTTTCCATAATAGAGCACCGTGCCACACTCTATCGAACGCCTTGGAAATATCTAGAGCCACCACTTTACTTTCGCCAAAATGGTGAATGGAACGACACCATTTTTCCTATAGAAAGGCTAGCAAGTCTCCCGTAGAGCGTCCTCTACGGAAGCCATATTGGCGGTCGTTAAGCAAATTGTTGGATTCTAAATATTTAACCAAATGGTAGTTTACCATACTTTCCATAACTTTGGAAAGTGCAGAACAAATTGCTATTGGACGGTAATTTTCAGGGTTATTAGCCTCTCCGTTTTTAGGAATTGGCGTAACATTAGCAACCTTCCAACATACAGGAAATACGCTGGCACGGTATGAAATGCTGAAAAGGTTGGCTAATGGACGAGCTAACGTCGAAGAGCACTGCTTCAAGACCAGCGCTGGTATGCCATCTGGCCCAGGAGACTTATTTACGTTGAGATCCGTTAAAACCCTTTTTACAGCACGAGCTCGAAAGAATATGTTTGGCATAGTCACTAATACTCTTTCGAGTTCGGGCAGTGGTTGATCACTTTCCGGCAAGTGAGAATTACTTGCGAATAATTCAGCGAAAAGGTTAGCTTTATCAACCGGGTCAGTGAATGTTTGGTCATCTTTTAAAAGAGTTGGAACTGAAGAACTAGCATTATCCTTTACTCTTTTAACGAATGACCAAAAGCTTTTACTACCCCGGGTAAGTAAGAACTTTAGTACGAAGGCGTTGCTTGTATAGAGCTTTCTTGGTACATTGGCACACGAAGATCTTGCCTTTTTGCGTAGCAAATCAGTTTCGGCATTTTGGTTATTGCGCCAAGTCCTGAATGCTTCCTCTTTGGATCTGATTGTTATTTTGCACGTCTGATTAAACCAAGATTTTTGCCTAGGTCTAATCAAATATGTTTTTGATGGAATGAAAGTCTTCATTCCCAACATGATTATTTTCTCAACCATTTTAGCCATGGCATTGACATCATTGTCTAGGAAACAAAGTTTCCAATTAAAATGCCGAAAGAAATCGTTAAGCTCAGCCCAACGAGCCTTTTCGTAGATAAAAATTTAACGTTTCGCAGCTGTTCGTAAAACATTGTGAAGTTGCGAGAGCGAAAAGGAGGCGAAAATGGTGCAATGATCCGAATTACCGAGAGGTGCAAGAACATCCACTTCATACTTTTCAGGGTGTGAGGTGAAAGAAAGGTCAAGAGTGTTATTTTGGTGCCCTTCAACACATGAAATGTGTGTTGGTTCATTCACTAATTGCGCTAGGTGATTGTGCGCGGCGAATAGCTCAACATATTGGCCTTCTGTAGTCGTGTGGCCAGAGTGGCGAAGCCATTAGGAATTGTGAACATTGAAATCACCAGCAACTACAATTTCACTGATCGGACAACTCTCAAGGATCTCCAATATGGAATTGGAAAGGGCATCGAAGCTAGACAGTGTAATATCCCTTCCCACATTTGGACTTCTATAAAGAAACCCGAAGTGCAAATAGTGTGCCCTGATTTTGAATTTAACGCAGAGACAGTTAAATTCTGCATCATATGTGCCTAAGGGTTGCTGGCACTGGTACACAACTCCATCGCGTATGTACATTGCAATGCCCCGATGGATATTGTAAAGCGATAGAAGGTGATACCCAGGTATGTGAAAATCCTGTGAATCAGCATTCTCAGATACCTGGGTTTCAAATAATTAGAATTTTTGTAGAACCTATGATCATAGATAAATACACATAGATCGGAAACTCACCTGTCAAAGACCTAACTCAGTTGTCAAAAACCTAAGTGCTCAGAATGTATTAGTAGAAAAAACTATGTGAAAACAAAAACAACACTCGTATGTTTGATTATTTTGAGCAATTTTTTTGTTTGAGTTTTTTTTTTATAGTTTCCGCTCAATGTTTATGATAATGTACATGCTTATGATAATGTACATAAGTTCAACAAAAATCAAAAATATTAATTTAAAATAAATTAATTTCAGTGCAAATATTTGTTAATTTCATTTAAATTTGTAACTTAGATACATTAAAGGCATATAATGGACCTATTTAAAATAATCGTATTAACCTAGTTTTTAACTTTTTTATTTGAAAAAAAAAAAATTATGAAAACGCTTTTTATAAAAAAATTTAAACTACACGCAGAAAAAAATATAGTTGTACATTGTTACTGTAACCATTTCAACATTTGTGCATGGTTACTTTAACAATTTCAAAATTGTTAACAATATAGTCACAGTAACTATATATATGATTGTGGTAACAATAATATGGTTAAATTACGATTCACATGATTGTATCAACCATATATATGGTTACAGTAAATATGTATATGTTTGTGACAACCATTTATATGATGAAGGACTTACCATATTATGATGCTCTCGGATATCATAATCTGAGAACAACATATTATGATAAAATTATTCATCATATAAATGGTTGTCACAAACATATACATGTTTACTGTAACCATATATAAGGTTGATACAATCATGTGATTTTTTTTTTAAATATAATTATTTATTTTATCAAAAAAAGTTTCAACAACGGCCATATGTAAACGTAGTTAATACATAATTGCGATTCTGTAAATGTTTCTTCACTATATTTTCGAATTATGACCGTCCTACAATTTCAACTTATAAATAAATTCCCGGATAACAAAAACCCATTTAACTGTAAGAGTTTTTAAGAAAAGTAATAGTATGGGAAACATGAACGCAAACCGTGATTTGGGTGAAATCCATTTGTTTTGAGAGGAACGAGTTATTGTGAACGTCATAGAAGACATTGTCACTTATTTAAATTCAGAATCATGAAAAATTGTAAAGTAAATTTTAATTTGGCTCGAGTTCATTTATTATAATTACTTTGTAATAATTCAAAGAATACCATTTTAAATTAATTTAAACAATTGGCTAATTGGAATGCGTCATCAACAATCTTTATTGTATTATAAATACCATCTTTTTAATTTACCATTACTGAGAAATAGAATATGGAAAACCAAATTCATATGTATTTCTTTACATTTTTTGTAAGTTAGATACAATTTTGCACTATGGCCGAATTTCCAAATTTTGTGGCAGAAATCGATTTTTCCAAATCATATATAAAAATGTTTTTATGGCTTTCAATTGCCAAAATATTGGAAAGAAAAAAAATAGATACAAGTAATGAAAGTTGACAACCCATAATTAGACATAAAATGCTGATAATATGTACATTTATTCTAATTCATGTTATCAATTCTGAAGCAATATAATTTTTACTAAATAACACGTTGTTTTCCAAAATATACTTTCCATAAAATGAATCTTTGAACATGGATTCTATGTTATGCATACCAAATTTTGTGAGTCTAGCTTGTCGGAAAATAGTTTTTGCCACTTCTCGGGGGTTTTTCGGCCATAGTGCTTTGTTATCCCTTCCAAAAAATTAGATTTGTCGAGGTCATCAAAAAGTTATTTTTCTGAGACATTTCTGTAGGTTTGGAAACAGGAATTAATCACTCGAAGCTAAATCCGGAGAATAAGGCGGAAGAGGGAGCATTTCATAGCCTAAGTAATTCATGGATTTTTCCATGGAAACCGCACATATGTGTACCTTTTTGTACACCCGATTGTGAGCAAACGCGGCAACCATCTTGCCGAAAGCTTTCTCATACGCAAGTGATCATACAAAATTGAAACCACTGAGCCACGTGAGATGCACTTTCAATCACCGATCGGCCAACACCATCTGTCTGCCTGTCTGTTGAAATCAATTTTCTGAAGACCCCAGATATCTTCGGGATCCAAATCTTCAATAATTCTGTCAGACATGCTTTCGAGAAGTTTCCTATTTTAAATCAGCAAAATCCGTCCATAAATAAAGGAGATATGAGCAAAAATCCGAGACAACCTCTGAAAATTTCATCTAAAAAAGACAATTTATTGCATGCTTTGACAAAAGAGTTTAAAAGTTTTCTTAATATATATAGGATGCTATACGCTGAAAATGGGCAATTAATGCATCCACAACAAAAGTGAAGGGTATATAAGATTCGGCATAGCCGAATATAGCACTCTTACTTGTTTACCATTGAAATTTATTGTGCAGAGTTCACATAGTATATATTAAGCTTAGCCTTGGTTTGGGTGATGGTTTTTTTCTGCAAAAAATAATGCTTAATGAACACACGAAATTTTATATTTTCCATTTTCATCTGAAGTGGCTGTCAAACACAAACTAAATGACACAGCTTGTTCAAATTTTGACAAGAGTCAACTGTCAGATGCCTGTTGACAGGAGCAGTGTTGTCCTTTCAGTTAAGAGCCGGGAAATTCAAATAGTCGTGCACTTATTGACACACACTCGTATTCAAATTAAATTTTTTATTCCCAATAATAACGTTTGATGAACATTTTTGTTTCACTTATAAATTACTAGCTTGACCCGGTGCGCTTCGCTACCCTGTCGTAGTAAAAAAAATATGTAAGGATTTTATAAAAAAAATCGTTTTCCCCCTGTTTATCCCTTTCTGGTCCAAGTATTGAAAAAATGTATAGCCTATTGACGCTTCCAAGTAAGGATCTATCTACGTTCCAAATTTCAATAAAATCGGTTCAGCCGTTTAGGCGTGATGCTCAAACAAACAAACTTACAAAGACATTTATATATTTATATAGATGGTTTTATTTATTTAAGAATTTTCATCAATATTTTTGTGAGTTATGCGAGTATTTGATTTTTTATTTTAAACTGAACAATTTTAATCTTTCGAATTGAAATTTGGTTTTCCCCAATTATTCGAATGACAACGTCTAGCAATAATATTTATCATCTAAATAAAACTACACCTAACCTGAGACATATAATGGGCTCCAACTGGAATATCCAGAGCTGTTGCATAGAAAAAACAGACATTCTTAACTAGATTAAAATTTTAGATATGAATCTCTTAAAGGCGCACAATGGGACATATTTGCACAATTAATTGCAAAATTATCTAGTTTCTAGAGGTAGTGTTATAGTAGTGTTATTAAATTCAACTGTGAATTTTAACAATTGCAGTAATTTGTTGTATCTGCGAACACGTTTTAATTAATCAATCAATATTTCAGTGGAGAATAAAAAATGAATACAATGAAATTGACTTGCTTTTGAATACAAAAATATGTCAATAAACATTCAGTAAAGTAAACCGAATTTTTTTCTATTCAAGGTCATTATCGTTTTCCGTGTGACATACTTTCATTCTTTTTATTTTAGTACGAGTAAATAGCACCGGAAATAGATAAAATATATAAACATAACAACATATTTATAATTATATGTACGCTTGTATGTAAAGTATGTAAATGTAATAAATGTATCATAGACTGTATTTGTTTGACACTTCACTAAAATATTTTTAACCGGGCAAAACTACAAACTAAATATGTTAAATGCTATAGAAACTATACCTCTTTGAGTTACATAATTACATACATATATTAATTATAAACAAAGGAGCGAAAACTACATAAGGAGTGAGATCGTAAAATTCTTAACACACGTTTTTCATTAAAACTTTTAACCCAAGTATTATTTGATTTTTTTTTTTTGTTTTTTTTATCAAGTTACCTTTGTAAAACATGTCAGTTATTATGTTTAATGTCAATTATATTCATTTGTTGTTAATCTGATTAAAATGAGTGACCAGAAAAAAGTGCGCACTAAAATTATTACTATTTTCAACAAAACCCAAAAAGTTGGCCAAGCATTCAAAGGTCTGCCGTCAAACTGTTTCCAATGTTATTAAACAGTACCGGGAGAACTTTTCCGTTGATAGAAAACCTGGTTGAGGTAGAAGGAATGGTCCACATTATGTTTCTAAAGCTCCCAGCACATCCGGTAGGAAAGCAGCCCGGTTAGCTCAGTGCTCGGACTATTTGGTACGAAAAGTTAAAGCCAATGCAGGTTTAAAAACATACAAGCATCAAAAAGTTTCTGACAGGAACGCTGCTAAAAATTTAGAGGCCAAAAACAGAGCATGGATATTAAAGTTAAGAATTTTTCGATCTCACTCCTTATGTTAGTAATTACTTTGTTAAAATATATCTCTGCCTCATGGATATTTTCAAGATTCACTTTAAAATTCATTCATGATGCCACAGTCATGCTGACTTTTTTATATAGTTCACCATGAGTGGTGAACTATAATTTGAGTGGTGAACTATAATTTGTGGTAATTTGCGATCATATGTATTCAAATACTATATTTTCAAGTCTCTTAAATCTTTCTTAGCACTGGAATAATCTATTTTTTAAGTTTTCCTTCAAAATAACTTTTTCACAAGCTTGTTTTACATTCGGATTTTTTGCAAAGATTATCCCGTCAATATTGGCCGCTTAAACTAGCAAACAAAACAAAATAATCTACAACTTTGTCATCACAAGAAACGCCATTAATTGTTATGATAAATATTTGTCAAATATTTGCCATGTCCGTCTGTCTGTTGAAATCAATTTTCTGAAGACCCCAGATATATTCGAGATCCAACTCTTCAATAATTCTGTCAGACATGCTTTCGAGAAGTTTTCTATTTAAAATCAGCAAAATCCGTCCATAAAATCCGAGACAACCTCTGAAAATTTCATAAAAAAAGACAATTTATTGCATGCTTTCACAAAAAAGCAACAAAACTTATGTTTGGATGTGTATTGGTTTTATTGCTTTGCGTATTTTGTTTTTTCGTGTTTCGTTTCGTTTGGCGCTGTTGTTTTTATACCCTTCACCTTCCTGAGAAGGCTATTTTTATATATACCATTTCGTTTGTAACTTCTACAATATAATCTGTTCGTCAGCAATTAAATGTACAATTTTTAAAAGTTTTCTTGATATATTTAGGATGCTATACACAGAAAGCGGGCAATTAATGCATCCACAACAAAGGTGAAGGGTATGTAAGATTCGGCATAGCCGAATGTAGAACTCTTAATTGTTTTTTTTTTAATTTTAAATCTATAGATTTTACTACTATAGTAAACATTTCAAGAGAACGAAACTCTACATACGATATCGAAATTTGATTTAATTTGAAAATTATTTCAGATTTAATGTTTAATCTTTGAAACTTACTACTTGTTAATATTTATCAGGGTCTTCTTTACATCACTGAAGTAAAAAAGTTTAAAAAAATATGGTCACTGTTGTTAAATTTTGCAATATGCAACATAGGAAGGGTTGCAAAAGTCTACATACGACTTTTACTTATATAAAACACTAGCTAATACCCGGTGCGCTTCGCTCCCCCTCGAAGTAAAATGCATATTAAGTAAAGGTTTAAAAAAAATATTTATTTAGTAATTAAAATATACATTGTTTCTTTAATATTATTTCTTATTCTATTTTTTTGATGTACAATATATTCAGTCTATATATACAATTTAAAAATAATAAATTAATCAACTATTTATTTCTTACTTGTAACATAATAAAGTCATCAATTATATTTCCTTTATGTAGGTATGTATGTATTTAAATAAATTTATTCTTAGTTTTTTTCAGCACTTACACGTATGTAAGGTCCTAGTATGAATACTTACTACAGTAACTCCGACAAAATTTGAAGACTTCAGATGTTGTAGTTACACGACACATTAATTTTTATATGGATTTAAATGTTGTTCATATACAATTTGGGTACGAATAATCTATCTAAGATATATTTTTTTAATTCATTTTTTCGAAGAAAAAAGTATCTCATAGTTTATTGCAGACATACAGGAAGACGTAAAAATTTCATAAAAATCAGTCCAGCCATTTAGCATCGCACAGACAATATTGATAGTAAAGTTATTCTTTCAAAATGTTAGTACTTCAGTTATTACAGTTTTCAAGATATAGGAATTTAAATATTTATATTGATAGTATAGTTACGTATTAAATTTTTTCCAATATTAGGTGAAGTTCCATTATTTTCGATCTGTCAAATTCCAAAATATTCATATTGATACTTAATATGAGGACTATATCTGTTATAGTTTTCCAGATATGCAGTTTTTTGTCAAAAATATTTCTATTGAAACTAAAATTACTTGTACAAAATTTGGAAACTCTAAATGATATAGTTTCCTTGATACGCAGATTTTAGTGTATACTACATATGGAAAGTGACACGCCCACGTTTGCTGGTCCGCCTATGTTTGGTCATAATATTCATATTGAAGCTAAAGTTACTTGTACAAAATTTGGAAACTGTAACATGTATACTTTCCCTGATATGCAGATTTTAGTATTTACTGCATATAAGAGGTGACATGCCCACAATTGCTGGTCCGCTCATTTTCGTCCAAAATATTTCTACTGAAACTTAAATTACTTGTACAAAATTTGTAAACTCTATCTGTTATAGTTTCCTTCATACGCAGATTTAAGTATTTACTACATATAGGAGGCACCACTCCCTCTTTTGCTGGTCCGCCCATTTTAGTCCAAAATATTTCAAGTGAAACTAAAATTACTTGTAAAAAAATTGGAAACTCTAGCTGTTTCCTTGGTACGCAGATTTTAGTATTTACTACATATGGGAGGTGACCCGCCCACTTTTGCTGGTCCACCCATTTTTGGCCAAAATATTCATGTTGAAACTAATGTAACTTGTGGAAAATTTGGAAACTCTAGCTTTTATAGTTTCCATGATATGCAAATTTTGGTATTTAATTCATATGGAAGGCACCACGCCCACTTTTGCAGGTCCACCCATTTTTGTCCAAAATATTTATATTAAATCTAAAGTTACTTGTTCTAAATTTGGGTATTTTAGCTGTTATAGTTTCCCAGATATTAGGATATTACTTCATATGGGTGGTGTCAAGCCCACTATTGCTGAACCGCCCGTTTTTATCCAAAATATTCATATTGAAACTAAAGTTACTTGTACAAAATTTAGGAACTCTAGCTCTTATAGTTTACATCACATTTAGTATTTACTTCATATGGGAGGTACCACGCCCACTTTAGTTGGTCCGCCCATTTTTGTTAAAAACATTTGTATTAAAGTTAAAGTTACTTGTATTTAATTTGGTAATTTTAGCTGTTATAGTTTCTTAGAATTTCAGATTTTAGTATTTACTAAATATGGGTGGTGCCACACCCACTTTCGGTGGTCCACCCATTTTCGTTCAAAACAGTCATATTGATACTAAAGTTACTTGTACAAAATTTGGGAACTCTAGCTCATATAGTTTACTTCACATTCAGATTTTAGTATTTACTTCATATAGAAGGTCCCACGCCCACTTTTGCTGTTCCGCCCATTTTTTGTTCATAACATTCATATTGAAACTAAAGTTACTTGTACAAAATTTGGGAACTCTTGGTGTTATAGTTTTCCTGACATTCAGATTTTAGTATTTACTTCATATGGGAGGTACCACGCCCACTTCAGTTGGTCCGCCCACTTTTTGTCCAAAACATTTATATTGAAACTAAAGTTACTTGTACAAAAATTAGGAACTCTAGGTGTTATAGTTTTCCTGACATTCAGATTTTAGTATTTACTTATTATGGGAGGTGCCACGCCCACTATTGCTGGTCTGCCCATTTTTTTCCAAAATATTTATATTGAAACTAAAGTTCCTTGTACAAAATTTGGGAACTCTAGCTGATATACTTTTTGAAATATACGCATTTTGTTTTTGACTTGAAATAGGAGGTAATGTTGTATAAATGGGCGTGGCACATCGCCCACGTAAAATTTCAAAATAAAAAGTAGCCTATAGTTCCTTCCAGAGATAAGGGAAGACATTGTGAAGATTTCATGAAAATCGGTTCAGCCGTTTAGCCGTCTATAAAGTCCAAACAAACAAATATACATACAAACACACATTGACTTTTATATATATAGATTGTTATGGTAAAGCCGTTAATTTTATAATTAATAAGTTGATTTAGTTTTAAAGAAGCTGCGTGTGTGAAATTTTGTGGTATTTTTTCAATTTTAATATATCAAATCTGAAAATGGCGAAAAGAAAGGAAATATCCACAGAAGTCCGAAAATTAGTTGTCAAATTGTCAAATGAAGGAAAAATCTATGACAAAAGTGGGGGAAATCGGTAGTTTGTCAAAATCTTCAGTCCAAACTATCCTTAGGAACTATAAAAGGATTGGAAGATTTGAAAGTTTGACACGAACAGGACGTCCTCTAAAGCTTGATGAAAGATTAAGGCGTAAATTTTTAAGAGAAGTCCAAGAAAATCCCAAAAAAAAGTAGCGTAGAATTGAAAAACGATATCAAAAAAGACTATGGAATTGATGTGCATGCAGATACAGTTTGCCGCTGCTTAAAAAAATCTGGACTTCAGTCGTGCATAGCAAGAAAAAAACCGATCATTAGTTCTACAAATAAAATGAAACGTTTTGACTATGCTGCTCAGTACAAAGACGTCCATTTAAATGATCCAACGTTTTGGGAAAGGGTTATTTTTACAGAGGAATGCAAGATTAACCTTTTTGGAAACGACGGTCGCTCAAGAGTTTGGGCAAAGCGATGTACTGCCTTAGAACAAAAAAATGTATTCCGTACTGTAAAACATGGTGGTGGATCGGTGATGGTGTGGGGGTGCATGAGAGCTGATGGAGTCGGAAAACTAAGATTTATTGATTTAATTATGGACAGTCGTGGCTATATAGACATTTTAAAAACCATTTTTTACCGAGTGTCGATAAATTAAATCTTAAAGACAATTTTATCTTTATGCACGACATCGATCCCAAACATAGCTAGTGAGAGAATGGTTGCTTTATAACGTAAAATCGAAGCTTCCACATTCTCCGCAATCCCCAGACCTAAATGTAATCGAACATTTATGGGCCCATTTAAAACAAAAACTCCGAAATAGAAGGGCATCCTCAATTTCTCAGTTAAAAATTATTTTAAAAGAAGAATGGGAAAATATTCCTGCTGAAGTAACACAAAAATTAGTTTCTTCGATGTCTAAAAGACTTACGGTCTAATTCATAATAAAACCTTATTGTAGACTTAAAACACAAATTTGTTAACAAACACTTTAGCTTTATAAACCTTTAATAAAGGTATTTTATTCATAAACGTTTGTTAAAGCCACAATAAGTAATGTACTGTTTTTTGTCTAATCTGTCAATGCTTCTCAGTTATTTCCCCTTTTTCGTTATTAGTGTTGCTTGCAATTAGGATAAAATATTCATTAATTCTCTTTTTTTGTTTGTTTTTAGTATTAATACATTTTAGAAGACAAAAACTAATTTTTAGATAAAAAATATATATCTGATTCTAGTAACTTTATATTAAGCTAAAATGTATTAATATACAAACGTTATTATATATTTTATTTCAATTATTATTAAAAGTATTCGAATGACGAATATTCTGTGATAAAATAAACATCACTGTTTTATAATTTGTTTTATTAATTTATTTTTATTGTCATTTTGTTAAATTTTAACAAAATTTAATGAATTTATATAAGGAAACAGATAATTTTAATTCCGGAATGGGTATATTAGATTGTGTGGACCTCCTTCCACAATGTTTTCACATTTTAAATTACAAAAATGGCAATCAAACTCACTTGCGAACCTCATATAGCTCACTGCCGGAGGAATTTGAAACAATATCATATATTATTCCCCAGCGGAGTTAATATTACATTTGTCAATTGCAATAGTATCGTCTATTATTGCAAATTTATAAAAAATTATCTTTAAAATTCCGTTTTTTCCAGATAAAATGTAAAAAGAATACCTTAAAGTTGTTTATAGTAGTGTTGAAGCTACAATAAATATTTCAAATTTATGGATGGTTTATAACAGACTTATAAGACTATTAAACGTTTATGAATACAGTTTTTTGATTTTTTTTCTTATTAACGACTTATAAAGCTGGTTTAAGTTATTATGAATTAGACCGTTAAAGTCTTCGATGCAAAAGGTGGTCATACAAGCCATTAAATGTTACTCAAATCATTCCAAAAATGTATCGTATGTAGACTTTTGCTGTTACAAGAAATGCAGAATTTTATTATTTTTTTCGTTAAATGCTTTTAAACCATGTGAATTGTGATTGTTTTTGTTTAGTTTTGTTATATTTAATGCTGTTAATAGAAAACGTTAAAAAATGTTAAAGTTTTTTTTTATTAAAAAGTGATATTTATTTAAGATATTAAATCGTATGTAGAGTTTTGCGAGTAACAGCCTTATGCATAAAAATTTACAAGAGTTTTATAAACCAATTATAAGCAAATTTTCATAAAGTTGTATTCATAAACGATTAATAGCTCAAAATACATTTGATAAACCTTTAATAAGTATACAAATTTTAAAGTTCGTTCGACCCTTCTTTAAACCTACTATAAAGTATTCTTTTTACATTTTATCTTGAAAAAAAGGAATTTTGAAGATAATTCTTTATAAATTTGCAATAATAGTCGATACTATTGCAATTGATAAACATAATTTTAACTCCGCTGGGAAATATGGTCCACTTTAATAATATAAGATTTTGTTCCATATTTCTCCGGCAGTGAACTACATGAGGTTCGCAAGTGAGTTTTATTGTCATTTTTGTAATTTATTGTTAACCTGTAACGGCATGTAGTAACTAAATGCGTAAACATTGTGGCAGAAGGTCCACACAATCTAATATATCCACTCCGGAATTAAAATTATGTGTTTCCTTACAGAAATTCATTAAATTTTGTTAAAAATTAACAAAATGACAATAAAAATAAATTAATAAAAGAAATTATAAAACAGTGATGTCTATTTTATCGCAGAATATTCGTCATTCGAATACTTTTAATAATAATTGAACTAAAATATATAAAAACGTTTGTATATTAATGTATTTAAGCTTAATATAAATTTACTACAATCAAATAAAAATTTATTCTCTAAATATTAGCTTTTATCTTTAAAAATGTATTATTACTAAAAACAAACAATGAAAAAAAGAGAATTAACGAATATTTTATCCTAATTGCAAGCAACACTAACAACGAAAAATGGGAAATAACAGAGAAGCATTGCCAGCATAGACAAAAAACAGTACATTAGTTATTGTGCCTTTAACAAACGTTTATGAATACTATACTTTTATAAATGATTTTTAAAGCTAAAGTGTTTGTTAACAAATTTGTGTTTTAAATCTACAATAAGTTTTTTTTATGCATATAGCCGTAAGTGTATAATTTTATAGTTACCAAAAAACCACACAAAATGAAAACCTCGGTTTCGGTTTTGGGGTAGTTTATTAAATATTATGATTTGATACATGAAGAATTTGATAATATGGAAAAATGTTGGTAAACCCGTAAAGGTCGAATTTTAAAGCAGCCATAACTGAATTTGAAGTTTAATTGTCAGAAGATTTGATCAATATTTTTCAATGAATTGTCAACATTCATTATTCTCATACAAAATACAGCATGTTAGTTTGCATTGTGCAATTAATGTAATACAAATTTTAATTCAAAGGAATTCAATTAATTGAATTTTTGTATCGTGTTGACCAAGGTGTATTCAATAAGGTGAAGTTGCGAACACAGCTGATTATTGTTTGTTTATTTATGTTGTGTTTGAAAGTGTCAAAAAGTTGTTTACTGTTTCTTGTTGACATTCAAAATATTCAAATTGAAAACTATGAAAAACTGAAAATTTTTTCAATAAATTTGTTCAAGACGTTTCAGCAAACAATTACAATAATATCTGCAAAAATAAAATAAGCAATAATGGAAATTGTTTGGTGAAAATGCATCAGATTTATAGCTTTTGCTGATTTTCAATACCAAACTCCTTAGAAGAATTTGGTTCTGTATTTTGGACGTGGTTGTGCATTTTGGGCGGACAGACGGACATAGCTAAATAAACTTATAATTGAATATGGATTATTGTGCGAAAATTCGAATTTTTGCAAAATACATGACGTGAATTATGTTTGTACTTCATTATTAATTTGAAAAAAAGTTTCCACATTGTATCATTTTATTAGTATCATTTTTTTACTGGAATCATTTTATTGTAGATCATTCCTGATTGTTACTGAACTGAACATATTTGTTAGCTGGATTTTTTTTTTTTTGCCAATATTTGTTTAATTTCACCAAGCTTTTTATTCCCGCGCAAAGATATTAATTTCTTTCAAATTCCTCGAAATGGAAAAAAACAAGTAAGAGTGCTATATTCGGCTATGCCGAATCTTATATACCCTTCACCTTTGTTGTGGATGCATTACTTGGCCATTTTCAGCGTATATATATAAATATATCAAGAAACTTTTAAAAATTTTACATTTAATTGCTATATTGTAGAAGTTACAAACGAAACAACAATTTTATATATACCCTTCTCAAAAACAACAAAAAAAAAAAAACAAGTAAGAGTGCTATATTCGGCTATGCCGAATCTTATATACCCTTCACCTTTGTTGTGGATGCATTACTTGCCTATTTTCAGCGTATATCATCCTAAATATATCAAGAAAACTTTTAAAAATTTTACATTTAATTGCTATTGCTATATTGTAGAAGTTACAAACGAAACAACAATCTTATACAATCTTCTCAATAACAACAACGCCAAACGAAACACCAAAAAAAAACAAAAACAAAATACGCGAAGCAGTGAAACCAATATACGTTTTGTTTCTTTTTTGTCAAACATCAAAAAACAAAAACAAAATAATGAAGCCAACAAACATCCAAACATATACACGTTTTGTTGCTTTTTTGTGAAACACCAAAAAACAAAAAAAAACAAAATACACAAAGCATGAAGCATGAAGCCAACACACAATGAATCCAACACACATACGTTTTGTTGTTTTTTTGTCAAAGCATGCAATAAATTGTGTTTTTTTGATGAAATTTTCAGAGGTTGTCTCGGATTTTTGCTCATATCTCCGTTATTTATGGACGGATTTTGCTGATTTTAAATAGGAAAATTCTCGAAAGCATGTCTGACAGAATTATTGAAGATTTGGATCCCGAAGGTATCTGGGGTCTTCAGAAAATTGATTTCAACAGACAGACAGACAGACGGACAGACAGACGGACATGGCTTAATCGACTCCGCTATCTATAAGGATCCAGAATATATATACTTTATAGGATCGGAAAATTATATTGTGGAAATTACAAACGGAATGACAAATTTATATATACCCTTCTCACGAAGGTGAAGGGTATAAAAATCAGAAATTTATTAAAAACTATATTAACAACAATCAAAACTGGAAAACAATTCATTTACCGCTTTAAATAATATTGAATCCTCCAAAAAACCAATGTTAGACCAAATAATCAGCAATTTTTTTTTATTTATTTGTTTTTTTATATTTTTCACATCACAGTTCTATCCAAACCGCGGTTGTGAGTAGACGTACATATTAATAGCTCTGCTTTATTTTTCTTTACAAATTTTTACAACAAAAGATCCAACATTCTTTAAATATTTGTTGATAACAACAATTTTAATACACATTAAAAAAGTAATAACAAAAACTAAAAAAAAAAAAAAAATAAGATGTAATAAACAAACAAAACACCAAACATTCTTTAAATATTTGTTTACAACAACATGCCTACGTTGAGTGAGGATGATTCTGATGATAGCGAAGGTATTTGGCAGCAAGTACCAGATAATAATAAATCAACTAAACGACGAAAAATTAAATCACCAAAAATACAATTACACAAAAAAAATAAACTATCAGACGAACCGAGTACATCAAAAGCAAATCAGTTTCAGTTGCTGGACGTTGATGACGATGAGGAAGATGAAAATATAAGTGAGAAGGAACAGCAAAGACCACCACCATTAATTATCCCTGATGTGGAAAACATAAGTATGATGACTAAATCTATTTCAAAAGTAATTTCATCTAGCGAATTTAGCTATAAGTCTATGAGAGAGGGTCATGTTAGGTTAATGGTCAAAACTATTGATTCTTATAGAAAAATTGTAAAGTATTTAGATTCTAAGAATATTTCTTATCATACTTATCAGTTAAAGCAAGAAAGGGCATATAGAGTAGTCATTAAAGGAGTACATCACACAACGCCAGTTGAAGATATCAAAGCAGAACTTTTGCTGTTAGGACACCAAGTTAGAAGTATTTTCAATATTAAAAGTAAAGTTTCCAAAAATCCTCTGCCAATGTTCTTCGTAGACTTGGACCCAAACACAAATAATAAAGAGATATACAATATAAAAACTATTAACAATGCCATCGTCTCTGTAGAACCCCCTAAAAAACAAAATGATTTAGTTCAGTGCTTTCGTTGTCAGCAGTTCGGTCATACCAAAACTTATTGTAAGAAGCCCTATAAGTGTGTAAAATGTGGGGATGATCATGCAACTGCTGAATGTAAAAAGGATATAAATACACCTCCTAAATGTGTACATTGTTCGCAAAACCATACGGCTAGTTATAAAGGCTGTAGAATTTATCAAGAGTTAGTGCACAAGAAACAACCAACATACTCAAGAGATAGACCCAGAACCTTAAGTTTTCAAACAAATCCACAGGATTTACCACAGTCAAGCTCGCAATATAAGAACAATACAAATCCCAATGAAAAGGAGTGGATGTCATATTCTCAAGCTGTTAGAAGCAACGTAAGCAATAACGATGTTAGCGTAGTATTATCTAGATTGGAAACTATTTTAGATAAACTAATGAACTTAATGACAGTTATTGTTACAAAATTATGCAAATAAATTTAAATATTGCAGCATGGAACGCCAATGGCGCCTCCAACCACACAAAAGAAATAGAAGCATTTCTAAAAATAAATTTCATTGATATATTATTAATTTCGGAAACCCACTTTACAACAAAAACCTACTTCAAAATTAAAAATTTTGACTTAATCGAAGCAAATCACCCAAATAACAAAGCTCATGCTGGTTCAGCTATTTTAATAAGATCATCATTAAAATACAAAGTTTTAGATCCCGTAATAAAAAAATCAATACAAGGAAGTGGAATTCAAATAAATTGTAATAACGCTGATATATCTATATTCTCAGTATATTTCCCACCTAGACATAGTATAACATATCAAGAATATGAAAACTTTTTTAAAGGACTTGGTACTAGATTTATTGTTGGTGGAGACTTCAACGCAAAGCACCCCTGGTGGGGATCCAGAATTATTAACCCGAAAGGAAGGGAACTTTTCAGATGCTTAAGCACTAAGATTTATAAAACCATATCAACTGGAAGCCCAACTTACTGGCCAAGCGATAGACGTAAAATCCCTGATTTACTAGATTTGTTTGTATATTCTGGAGTACCAGACCATCTACTTAATATTAAAGATAATTATGATCTTAGCTCAGATCACTCACCAATTATTTTAACTTACAATACTGTTTTGAAAAATAAATGTCTTTACCAAAAACTTATTTCGTCGAAAACGGACATTGGAGCTTTTCAGTATTGGTTAGACAAAAATCTAAACCTTAACACCAAAATTCAAACTGGCTACGATGTAGATACAGAGATAGAAAATCTTACTTGTCTCATTCACGAAGCCGCCTTACTATCAACACCACAACCAAAACAAGCCAATGAGAGGCAATTTTTATTATCAGTAGAAATAAGAAATATGATTTTGCATAAACGAAGGTTAAGAAGAATATGGCAAACAACAAGAAATCCACTTGATAAAGCAAATTTCAATCGTGCATCTAACAATTTGAAAAAAGTATTACATGAGATGAAAAATTGTGAAACCACTAAATTCTTACATAAAATCAATACCGCAAGTGACAACACACATAGCCTATGGAAAGCTACAAAATATTTTGAGACTTTCGCACTATTCCACACAATGGAAATGTGCAGTAATTATTATGATTCCTAAGCCAAACAAACCCGAAAATAATGTTTCCTCATATAGACCAATTAGTTTGCTGCCATTATTCTCAAAAATATTTGAGAGAATTTTTTCAAATCGTCTAACGTTAATCTTAGAAAGACAAAACATAATACCTGATTATCAATTTGGATTTCGTCACAAACATGGCACCCCTGAGCAATGTCACCGTATAATTAATGTAATTACTGATGCTTTTGAAAGAAAATTATATTGCTCAGCAGTGTTTTTGGATGTTAAACAGGCTTTTGATAAAGTCTGGCATCAAGGCTTGCTTTTCAAACTCAAGACTATATTACCAGCGCCTATTTACTTGTTATTAAAATCTTATTTAGAGAAAAGGTCGTTTTACGTAAGAGTGAGTGATGAAAATTCTGTAATACGTTTTATTTATGCAGGGGTACCCCAAGGAAGTGTTCTGGGTCCAATATTATACACAATTTATACAGCCGACATGCCAACTTATGAAAAAACTACAATAGCAACTTACGCTGATGATACTGCAATAATAGCTTCTGATGAATCTCCGATTACAGCCTCATCTTATGTTCAAAACGAACTCAATTTATTACAAGAATGGTTTGCGAAGTGGAAAATCACTATAAACACTGATAAGTCGAACTTTATTTCATTTACCCTTAGACGTAAAGATTGCCCACCAGTATTTATTAATAACACTCAAATTCCTAAATCAGAGAGCGTTAAATACTTAGGTATGCACCTTGACAAAAGACTAACTTGGAAGCAACATATTACAGCAAAAAGAAATCACTTAAACATAATAACGAAGAAATTGTATTGGCTGTTGGGACATAAGTCGGCTTTAAACCTTCGGAACAAGTTACTAATTTATAAAGCTATTTTAAAACCAGTATGGACATATGGTATTCAATTATGGGGGACAACAAGTAATTCAAACTTAGAAATATTGCAACGATATCAGTCTAAAACTTTGAGACTTATAGTTAAAGCTCCTTGGTTTGTTAGCAATAAAAGAATTCATAAAGATTTAGATATACCACTTGTCATTGATGAAATAAGAAAATTCAGTACACGTTATCTCAAAAGACTGAGTGATCACTCGAATATCCTAGCTATATCTTTATTAGATGAAACAGAAGAGGTTAAAAGATTAAAAAGATGCCATATCCTTGATCTCCCGTATAGGAAATAATGTAAAAAAAAATCTGAAATATGTAAATAAATATCATTAAACAAAAAAACAATACTGTAAATATATTTAATAATATGTACATATACTTTAATATTACATATACTAAGAGTTTTTAAGCTTTATATAAGCTTATTAACGCATGTTAAGTTTTAATATAACGTTACATTTTGTATTACATAATTTACTTAATATTGTACAAATAGATTGTAAATAAAATTTATAATTAAAAAAAAAAAAAAATATTTTTCACATGTCACATTTGTCTTCACATTCCCAATCTCTTGACAACTAACAAATATTGTCTTTGTTGCCGAGACGCTCTCACCTGATTAATACGCCTTGATACAAACTTACAAAACAAAATTGATCTACTTCGAAAGGCCTTCTTTTGTAAAATTTCCCAAAATTTACAACCAACCAACTTTTTTTCGAAAAAAAAATTGTGACAAACGACCTTTTTTAACTCAGTAGTGGTTTTAAAAATTCTTTTTTATGCCAGATATACACGTTACAATAAGTCGTAGGATAAATCGTACAAGTATGAAATTAGTAACATGTGTCATGTTATCGTACTATCGAAGTATGAAAATCAAAAATTTTTTATTTTTTGTGGGCGGAGCTTCGATAAGTACGATAAAATGCGATAGTATCGCATTTTATGGTGTCGTACTATGAAATTTATATCTTCAACAGTTTATTTATATTATATGTCAGTTATTTTGTAGACGTTACTACGATTTGTAGTAACGTCTATCAGAAAACCTTACTTCAACTCATACTACGATTAGTACGAAAATTAGTATCGTGTATACCCAGCATTATAAACATAATCATGTTGTAAATTAAAAAAAGTATGGTAGGTAAAAACTGAAATTTTAAATTTCAAATGCGAATATATCGTTAAGTATAGAAACATATAGACACCTCTTCTATAGCCATGAACAATGTTATTAAAACCGAACTATCCATTTAGTAGTTATAGCTTTATTTCCATTGATGGGAACAGTTGGCGAATCAGATATTCGAACATGTTCTGACATGTGACAGTGTCAGATGTCTTCAAAAAATTTTGGATAACTCTCCACCAACACTTTATTCACCAATGCTTAACCCTGTTGATTTGGTTCAAAATTAAAAGTAATATGAAGTCAAGGATAACTAAACCAACCACATACAGTATAATTTCATCAAACCGCTCTAGATTTCCAAAAAATGACTGTTGGTCAGTAGCGCTAGGTTTTTTACTCCATATTTCTATGATTTATATTTCTCTATTTCATTAAACCTTTTCAACTAATTTCCTTATTAATTTATTATTTACTAGCTTGACCCGGTGCGCTTCGTTACCCGTGTCGTAGTAAAAAAAAAATATGTAAGAATTTTATAAAAAAAATCGGTTTTCCCCCTGTTTATCCCTTTCTGGACCAAGTATAGAAAAAAGTTATAGCATATTGACGCTTTCAAATAAGCATCTATCTACGTTCCAAATTTCAATAAAATCGGTTCTGCCGTTTAGGCGTGATGCTCAAACAAACAAACTTACAAAGACATTTATATATTTATATAGATTTATTTATTTATTATTTATTATTATTTTTTTAGTTATTAAAGTATTCAGAGATTTTTCATTCATTCATTATTCTATTAGCTAGATTTCCTTTCCCTTATCCCTACTTCTTTTACTCCATAATTTGATTCATTTACAGTTAGGGATAAAATTGTTCACAAAAAGTATCATTAAAGATATATCTAGAAACATTTTTTTTTACAAACTTAGGTCTGGCAACCCATTTTGTGCACAATGTTGTTTATTGTATTTCAACATTTTTTTGGAGTACCGTTACTTTTTTACTAAAAAGAAATTAAACAACTATATTCACGTGTGTGAACATTTTTGACCCTCAGATCTTTTTCTCAATTTTTAAAAAACATAAAAACAATTTTTTTTTTTTAATAACGTAAGTAAAGGACGTTATTAAAAGTTATTTAAATAAAATACTACTCTTTTAAATAATTTATTTAGCCTTTTATAATGGGAAAAGCTAAGACTCCTAAGACTTGAAACAAAATGTGACAAAATACATAATGGAAGGTGTCCCATATCGCAAAATCGCTAAAAAATATAATGTATCAATAGGGTTAATGAATAAAATAAAGAATCAGAATAGTTTAAACTCCACGGGAAATAAATATGGTCGTCCAAAAAAACATTCGCTTGCCGATGCTCGTCGATTGATTGTGTATGGTGAGGCTAATACAGCTGTTGAGGTCACACAAATACTCAACCAAGAGTATAGTTTAAACATAAGTTCCAAAACCATTCGAAGATGTTTAAAATCCAGCGGCCTAGCGCCAAGAACAAAACCTAAAAAATCTTATTTAAGCGAACAAATTCGAAAAAAGCGGTTGGCTTTTGCAAAAAAGTACGAGCATTTTAGGACAGACGACTGGATGAAGGTAACTTGGTCAGATGAGACAAAAATCAACCTTATTGGGTCTGATGGGCGCCAATGGACATGTGTTGATAAAAGAATTGGAGTCCAAGAGCGAAATATTACAAGCACAATGAAATTTGGAGGTGGATCTTTGATGGCTTGGGGCTGTTTTCGTGAAAACCAGTTGGGTGTACTATGCCGAATAACTGACAGAATGTGTGCCAAAGATTACATTACAATCCTTGAAGACTCATACATGCCAAGTTTGGATATATTTGGTTTAGAGCCGGGTCAGGATGACATCTTCATGCAAGACAACGACCCGAAGCACACTGCCGGGATTACTAAAAAGTGGTTTGAAGAAAATATTAATAGCCAAAAACGTAAGGACTTTCGTCAAGGGTCATAAATGTTCACAGCTAACATGTGAAACCTTTTTAAATTTAAAAAGTGAATTTAATATTTTTTGTTAGTTTTATCTTTTTTTTATTAAAATCAGTTTAAAAAATTTCAATAAAAACAATGAAGATGAAAAAGCTAGTTATTTATATTTAATATTGGTTGTTTTGTGAACAATTTTGTCCCTAACTGTATGTACATATAAACAATACTTTAAATAAACTACAAAACGTTATGACTATCCTTTTGAAACACTTAAATTTCATTGGGGAAAGAGCAGATCTAATAATAAAAAATCAATAAAAAATTTAATAATTTTCTGGTTGATGATTAACAAGAAACAATAAAAACAATTATTGTCAACTATTGTTCACAAAGTTGTTGTTTTTAAGGACATTAAAATTTGGGATATGAACTAGTTCTAATGAAAAAACTATGTCACAGTTTAAAGTACAAACACATCCTTCGACGTCACGTTGTCCACAATTACATTTGAAATAATTACAATATTTAATAAAAAATCAACTTTAATACAAGTTACGATTAGATTTCTACCATAAGAATGTGTATATTTTTTTCTATGCACTGCAAATTTAATATTTTAACTAAACTTTACTTACACCTTTTTAAAAATAAAAATCACCGAAGCAGAGACAGCCCAACAAACTGGATGGTTGCTTGTTTTTTTATGGTATTTTTTTCCACCAGGATTTAATTGCTGCCTTTATCGATTAAATCAAAATTAATTTCTGCTTATAATAAAACTTTATTTTGTCGGTTTTTATGACCAGCCACAAGGTTTCCTTTTCGGCTTTTTTAATAAACTTTTTTTTACAAAAAACTAATTTAAATTTACAACACTTTTAATTGACATTTAGTTACAGTTAAATTTTCACTTTTATTTTATAATAAAAAAAGAGATTATTTTAAATTTTTATAAAATTCTTCTTTTGAAATTTGTGGCACTTGAAAATACTTTTTATCGAGGAGAAAAACGTATAAAACTGATACCACAACAACCACGAATGTAACTAGCACTAGCATAGACGTTGCCAAGACTTTTTCAGCGGATCTAGCCATTAGAGAGTTTCATTACTACCAAGAACAACAACAAAAACAACGAATTTAATAAGACGTCAAGAGCGAAAGGACAAACATATGTTTGTGTTTGTTTGCCAGTGTGTAAGTGAGTAAATTAGTGCGAGAGTAAACGAGCCAACAAACGATGGAGCGTGTTGTCTGTAAGGACTAGACACGCACACAGGATGTTAAATTGAATTAAAGTAATAAAAACTATATAAAGTTTCAACTACCCCGCTTTGAAATGCAAGACCAACGAGCGACCGACCGACCACTACAACACAAACAACATCACACCAACAAAAACTGCAACTACAACAACATTCTACCCGAATCGTGGTCTTGGGGAAACAATTGCACCTGTTAGGATTGTTTTGTGTGTTTTTTTTTCGGCTATTTCGTTTAACTTGCTACTTTTTCTAAAGTATAATAAATTGCAAGAACACCTTAAGGTGTGTGTCACTGAACTAAACAAAGTACTGTATATGTACATCGTGGAAGACTTCTTCAAGCAAGGGTGGTTTATTTAAAAGAAACTTTAGTCAGAAAACTATTCCTTGTCGTAACCATTGGATACGGTGTGTTAGCCATAATTATCAAAAACAGTATGTGAAATACTTACTATTTGTTATTAAGTAATCGGTATACTTAGTTGTCTGTTATATTTAAAAATGCTTTTTTTGAACAGGAGTAATCGAGATATAGTATTTTTGGAAGGAAATACTTGTTGTGTTTCTTTACATATTTTCTCTCTTAAATTAGTGGTTGGTTTCATTTCTCAAAATATTGATCATGAAACTAGTCAGAGTGCTTATATTCCTTTTACCCTCATAGAAAAAAGTAATATGATACGAGCATCGATTGTTGTGCATTTTGTATAACATATTTATTTGGTTCATCCGATTTGTGTAGTTGAAAATTTTTTATTAGGAGAAAATACTAATAGTAAATTTCACATTGTAAGATTCACGCACTAAAAAGTTATCGGTTTTCTAGTTCGCCTTGTATTTGAAACATCGGAAGAGCATTTGGTTCTGTTTTTTTTTTTTTTTTTTTGGTTGGACCGCTTTTACCATTTTCAACACCAAACATTTCTGGTTAAGATATAATATTTTCAGAAATGTTTCACACTCTAAGCCCGCCCCTCTAGGTTCTATCATTATAAAGTAATTTTCGGAAGTGGATCTTATGTGGGAGCAGTTCTGCCAGATAAATTTTATTGATGTTTCTTGAAAGCTTTTATTCAATGTTGTATGTTCCATAGCTACGTTAATAATATCCACATATATATTAATAATGTCCACAATTATGTTAACTGCTTTAATTCGAAGTCTCCAGAAATAGAAAGGTTAAGAAACATGATGCAACTTTTAACAAACCGATAAAACCGTTATATTTGAATTCAAATACTATTTCGTAACAATATATAATACTCTAGAATAAATAATGCCTTTTCAAGGATACACTTCAGAAACAAATTTTCTGTTAATTTATATATATTTAACGCTAAAATTTACTCAAAGAATCTCTATACTTTAGTTCTAAAACATTTTTAAAGTTTTGTCACTGTATTTGAATACCATTAAAGTGTTTTTCCAAATTTAGAAATTTTAACTCATTGCTTCGGGCATAGGTTTCGGGAGAATTATTTCTTAATATCCAGATAGAAATACTCATGATACAAAAATAGAAGGTAGTCCTCTTTCTGTTTTTGTCGCCATATTAACGTTCTGAAAATCCCATTTTTTGTTTGTTTAAAAGTAAAAGAAAATAAAACAGCAAACAAAAAATTCAATAAAAAAAATGTTAACTAAAGAAATTTGTTTTTTAAATAATTATAAACTATCCCTTATACAGACTCCAAGAAAGAAAAAACACAAAAAGCAAGAAGCAAGAAGCCGAAACAAATTTTTAATATAAATTACACATTAAAATTAAATATTTCTTAATCGTTATTTCCCTTTTTTCATATGTGGCAAAGACTTTTTTATTGTTTACAAAAAACTAATTTCAAATAATTCCAATAAACTTCAAAAATATTTTTGTGAGAGAGAAGTGGAGCAACCTTGTATATTTGAATCATGCTTTTTAATTCTATTAACAATTAAAAATATGTACTTGAATTTCATTGAATGGTTAAATTTTAGTAAATGATTTTCCTATAAAACTTTTTAAGTGCTTTGTTAGTGCTTAATAAATGTAAATTATGCTAAAATATATAAACTTTGCTATTTTTTAGTTAAAAAATCGGTTGATACAATCATGTGAATCGTAAATTAACCATGTTATTGTTACCATACACAACTATATTTGTTTTCTGGGTGTAAATTTTAATTGAAAAATAAAGGTAATCTCATAGGATTTTGTTTGTTATCAATACCAAACACTGATGAGAATAGTGTTATCAGATTAGAGGATTTTGCTGATGATACTGCTATTCTAAGCATTCATAAAAACCCTCAATAAGCGTTTCGTTACTTACAAAATCACATATTTGATTTAGAAAAATGGTTAAAACAATGGAAAATTAAAGTCAAAGAGCAAAAATGTACACATATAACATTTACATTGCGTAGAGGATCATGATCCCCTATTCATATCAATAACCAAGCAATAATTCAACAATCGGAAGTTAAATACCTAGGAATACATCTCGATCGTCGCCTTACTTGGAAAAGTCATATGATGCAAAGTTCACTTAAATAAAATTGAAATCAATTCAAATTAATTGTTTAGATTGTTAGCTTCTACTTTTTAACTCGATCATAAAACCGATATAGTGTTATGGGATCCAGGTATGGGAAACGGCCTCAGAGTCAAATGTTGAAAGAATCCAAAGATACCAAAACAATTTTACAAGAATGATCACAGTTGTATCCTGGTATATCAAAAACCCGAATATACAAAAAGATCTAAACGTGCCCTTTGTAAAAACTGAGATCAAGAAACATTTAGAAAAATATTTTAAAAACCTTGAAATCCACCCAAATCCTCTGGCTCGCAACATATTAGATAACAGTGGCAACATTCGATTAAGAACAGCGGAGATAATCCAAAGACAAGAACGAAGAATGCGAATTTAATCAGATTAACAATGGATAAAAAATTGTTCGTCCGGCACTGGCTAAATGATTTTCGGAAGAAGGCTTTTATGGAAGCTATTATTAATTATGGACAGATCGCCATGAAATTAGTTCGTGTATGCCAATTTGTATACCAAAATTTTTATAGATTTATGCTCGTTAAAGTGATTTTCGGGGCCTTATATGGGAGGTATGACTAATTATTAAGTGTCATGAATTTTGTATATATAAGAATTATTTGGAATAAATTAAACATTTATGACCGATAAAGCCCAATTTCGAGAGGACATGGGGGCTAGGTGAAATAATAGACCGTAGCCAGTTTCAAAAGGCTTCGTACTTGGGCAGAAAAATTTTATCGAAATATCTTCAAAATTGCGCCCAGTATTTTGCGTACAAGGTGATTCTGGGTCGATCGGTATACTTTAAGGTGTGTGTTGGACAAATATTTTTGGACGTTACAAACATCAACAAGGCATTATACTATAGTGGTGTAGGGCATAAAAAGTAATCTGAAATTATGCAGTAAAGTGTTGCTAGCTTAGCTTATAAGTAATTGAGACATATTTATTTCTTTCAGTAAGTCTACAATGGTACAGATTGTTAATAATTAAGTCTGTATTCAAGTAGTGGTTTCTTATTAATTTTAGCTAAAGCGGGACATCGGCAAATGTGAAAATATTTGCTCTTTACTTACTGGGTTAGGAAACTATTGTAGTAGAAACACTTTCAATGATTTTACTTGTTCAATAATGTATATGAGGAACATTTCTTCACTGAAATTAACTTTTTCAATTTTGTAAGAAAATATTTTCATTCTTGTTTTAAACTTCTAAATTAAATAAACTTTTATTTTCTTTTTATAAATAATTATTTGTAATTATTTAAACCATAACAGAAACCATGGCTTATCTATGTTGCAATAAGTTATTAAAAAATATATAAATTAAAAAATCATATTTAATCTAAATGTATACTAATATCTCAATATAAAAATAAAATTATATTTTAATTAAGAATCTTATCACCGATTTGAAAAACTGAACATTAATTAATAACACTGTCCAACAAATTGAGACTTTTTGATTGGAACAGGAAGAGCATGTTGAGTAGATTATTTTTGTAGAATAAACTTATAGAAAAAAGTGTTGTTAGTTAATATCTGAGAGAATTCTCATTGTCAGAGTTACATTGTCGAATTTTATGGGGATCATTTTTGTGAAAGATCTTAACCCTCTATCTACTCTCTTTAGCGGTCAATTGGACCCTTATTTCGAGAAAATCCAAAAAAATCTTTTCCAAAAGGTCATTTAAGGATTAAAATATTCTACGAAAACTTTTGCCGGAAATTTTCAGAGGGGATCACCCGAAAAGATACAAAAATTGTAAATAAAGCTCTTTACGCTTAGTTAGCAAAAATACACGCCACCTCGAGTCTCACATTAAAAAAAAACGCTAAAAATCCAAGTATCATCCGAATGAGCTGAAATTTAAAATATAAATGGTCGATAAGGAGATCTACAAAAAACATGCATATATATCTAAGTTAACTTTTATAGTTCAAGAGATATTTGGATTTATTTATTTTTTTAATTCTGCTCGATCTTTTTTTGGTTTTTTAAATATGGAGGGTCGAATTTTTTTTTTAAATATCAGCTTGGTAATAGTCATCTCGTACCTATAAAAAGATACATGCATAAAAATTGGGAACATGTAAAAATGGCCGTATTTTATACGTTTTTACCCAAAGTCCCTATATTTTTTCTTTTGTAGAACCAAAATTTCTTCGGGACTATATAAAATTTGTATATGATCCAAAAAGAGGACCTAATGCAAAATCGTGTAAAGTAAAACTTGGCTCATTTATTGAAAAACATATTTTAATACCCCTTCTCCTTCACAAAAATTAAAAAAATAATTTACATTCAAGGTTTTCGTACATATGTCTGCCAATTGATTCGATGTACCGATTGTTTCAATTTTGACTACACCTTTCTCAACATTGTCTCTAATATAATTATGTTCTATATCAATATGCTTGGATCTTTTCGACTCAACATTTTTGCCAGGCAAACACAACCTCGATTATCTTCATAGATAGTAACAATTTCATTCATGTGTATATTTAAATCTTGAAGTAAGCTTCTTATCAATATAGCCTCTGATACTGCTGCACTTAATGACAGTTTGCTGTGTACCTACTAATAGACTTTCGATCTGTTACATCGCTTGCCCAATCAACATCCTCATATCCAACCAAAATATTGTCATCACTTACTTTTAAATATCTTAACACTCTCTTTAAAGCTTGCCAATGTTCTTCTGAAGGGTTTTGTTGAAATCTTACACAAAGCATTACATACATAAGACTACCTAAGGGTTGTCGATAGGGTTTATCAAATGTATTGCTACCGTTATAAGTGAGTTGCAGTCCTTTTTCCATAGGCGTCTTGACAGGATTGCATACATTCATCGGAAACCTTTCCAACACCTTCTGTATATTAGCTTCTTGTGACATGACTATGATATTGCTGTTGATTTAAAACTTAATACGCAATAAATATTTTAGGTTTCCACAATCAGACATTTCAAAATTATTGGAAAGTTAAATTTTTAGAATTTAGCTTTTCAGGTTTAACATGTATTCCATCCACCACTTTATTGGTCAGTAAATCATTTAAGGAAGTTTGCCCAATATGACCGAAGCGTTTATGCCACAGTTCCACTTCATCACGATTTGAACGATTGGCGCTATGTTTTTCCAATTGAAAAGTTATTTCGTAAAGAGGAAAATAACCCGTAGCTATCAACTCACCATCTTTGTATATAAAAGATTTGTCTTTACTGAATTTAACTTCAATTACAGCAGCCGTCATATTTTTAACAGAAAGTAAATTATCTCCTAATTCTGGTACATATAAGACATCTTTTGCAATATTTATTTGAATTGTGTCCATAATTTCATTAAATTTAGTAAAATATTAATTTTTATTGACAAGTTGGTCACTTGAACCGGAATCCAACTTTAATGTTATGCTTGATTTTAAGATTAGGCTCTCTTTATTTGTATCTGCCTTGTGTCCGATATTGTTGCATTTAAAACATTTTCCAACAAATTTATTTTTGTTATATTTCTTACCAACAAAAGCAGTTTTAGTCGCAACAGTTTCTTCCACATATCGACTTAAAATCTTGGTTTCTTCTAACAGTAAGCACTGTTTTACCACGTCATAATTTAACTGACCTTCAAGATGTAGAGCTGTCACAAGAAGATAAAATTGTTCAGGAAGTGACATAAATAATTGAGTTAGAATGTCACTTTCTTCCAAAACAGCACCAGCGGTCTTCAAATTTCTTATTAAATTTACAAATTTGATTAGATGTTCAGTCACAGTTTCCTCATAGTTTAATTTTATTTGCATCAATTGTTTTCTTACCAAAATCTGATTGACAATTGATTTCTTGGCAAATATTTCCTTCAGGATCTCCCACATTTCTTTTGCTGTTCTTTTCTCACGATTGTAGGCTAAGCAATTGTTACCAACAAATGCTACTAAACGTTCCTTTGACTTGCAATCTTTTTTAAAAAATTCTTCCATTTTGTCTGGATCCGTTGGAGATAAGCCCGTTAAAACTTCTCATAAGTTCAAACTTTCCTGGTGAACTTGTACTCGGAATTGCCATTCGTCATATCCACAACCGTTAAATTGTGGAATTCCATTTACTTCTTTGTCGCCCATAACCTCTTGTAATTGGAAAACAATGACAAAATTATTTGAAAAGATATTAATTTATTTAAGAAAAATATTGATATTTAAATCACAGACGTTTACAAAGGAAAGAAAATAATTTCAATAATTTTCACAAACTCAAAACATACAAAAACAAAAGTTTCTATGATTGAAAAACACATTTCAAAAAAATTCTAAAAAGGCAAAGCACCTATCCTCGAAAAAGTTCCATGTTTGTATAGCCCTATATCGTATTTACAAAATACGTTGATTTAAGAACATTTGGTTCTACATTATTTCCAAATTTTGTTATAATATTGTTACAAATTTGCAATAGCGATTTGAAATTAACAGTCTGTAACAACTGCCTGCAGCATTCATCATGTTTATAAACACGTCCATCAGTAGAAGCTTCTACTTATCAACAATGTTGATAGCATGCGGTTTTTAGCATTGTTTATAACTATGGCAACAATAAATGTTTAAGCTGCTAACATTGACATCGAAAGCTCTAGAGCATTGTAGAGTTTCACGATAGATAGCGTGTATAAATAGTGGCAGAGGTTGCAGTCGTGAATGAGTTGACCATAGGCGCTGTTAGAGTTAACATCAACTGTCTTGTACATTTAAGTTTGTACATTATAAAGTGTTTATGCATTTCTGCGAATTGATAAACGAATTGATAAACGTGTATAAAGACACTGAGTGACTATTTGAACTGTTGTTGTAGATTTTAAATAAATAAAGAGTTGTTACAATTATAAGCTACTAAACGGCTTTTATTTGCAATCAAAAGTATCCGGTTTATTTAAAGAAAATAAACCAACGTTTTAAAAAGGTTAAAACTTAACAATATCGTTAACAGTTAAAATTGTACATTAATTTGAATTTTATATTTTTGTTCATGGAAAATCCCTATGTTTAATTTTTTTAGTTTTTAAGGTAAATGACTGTTAATCTTCAAGTCCTAAGGTTTTCACAATTACCAACTACTCATACAAAAAGTTTATATTTATTCATCAGGAGCTCCACAAAATTTTAACGTTTTTATAATATTCCATGCAAAATGTGTTTTGGAAAAAGCGTAAAAAATACGGCCATTTTTACATGTTCCAACTTTTGATGCATGTAACTTTTTATAGGTACGAGATAACTTTAACAAGTTGTTTTGATCTTATTCAGAATTTTATAACAAAAATAGCTGATATTTAAAAAAAAAATTCGAATCTCCATAGGGCTGCCATATCTAAAACACCAAAAAAAATCGATTAGAATTAAAAAAATAAATTAATAAACCTAAATATCTCTTGAACTATAAGAGTTAACTAACATATGTTTGCATGTTTTTTTGCAGATCTTTGTAAGGACTATTTATATTTTAAATTTCAGCTCATTTGGATCATATTTGGATTTTTTAAAAATATGTGCGATTTTTTAAAAAAAATGTGAGACCCGATGGCGTGTAATTTAGCTAATTAAGCGTAAAGAGCTTTATTTAAACTTATGTATCTTTGCTGACCTTCACTGAAATTTTCCAGCATAAACATTATATCAAAACTTAATTAGTTTTTAATTTCAAAGTCGCACGTGTTAAACAAAAAAAATCTTACAAAAATCCTCATCCATTCAAAAGTTACAGATTTTTGATCCGAAAATGAACAAAATTTTCCACTGTGCAATGGTATAATTGAGAATTTTTTATGACAAATTGAATATTCTTTACCTTTGATTTCTCAAGTTTTATTAAATCTAATGAAAAAATCGTTTAAAAGAAAAACATTTCAATTATATTCTTTTTTAGGAGAAGATCTGACTAAAATCCTAAAGAAACTCGCATGTGTATAAAAAAGGATCTCAGATACCATATTTTGTTTTGCTATTACTTTCTTTGTTGAATTATTATGCTTTTGTTTTTTTTATTTATAATTTTTTTTTCATTTATAAATTCATCTTTGTTTACATATTTATACTTAGCATATATATTTACAATTTTCGAGATATTATCTATAGATCTTACAACGAATAATTCTGATAAGAAAAGTTCTTGCTATTAATTTAATTATAACATTATTCAAAGGAAAAAAGAAAAAAACCTTTATATGAAAAGAGAAAAAAGTTTAAATAGTCAGAAAATATACAAGTATACAATGAAGTTATCTATGGATAATACATGTATGCAAGTCAGTTTCAATTTAATAATTTGTGTGTTCGGAGCTCCAATTAAGCCAATTGCATGCATTCCCTTATCAATTGATAAGGAGAATTTTGAATGGACTCATGGTATTTATTGTTAAGTTTTTTTATGAAGTCCATAATTAATTCATATCTAGTTTCGTTGTGGAGAAGCTGAGTAGAATATCTCCAATTTTTGTTGTTTATGATTTTAAGACATTTATTTTGGATGATTTGTAGTTTCTTCAAATGTGTTTTTGCTACATTGTACCAAATGGGACTTGCATAAGTTAAAGTAGGTCTAATGACACTTTTGAATATTAAATTTTTGTTCCTATGGTTAAGGGTTGAACGTCTACTAAGAATTGGCCACAAAGCTCTGACAGTTTTCATTGATTTTTTACAAGTTTCATCGATGTGTTTTGCAAAATTAAGCTTCTTATCGAGGCAAACACCAAGATATTTGATATCGTTTTTAATTGTTTTATTTATAAAATGCTTAAATAAGTATACAAAATTTGTGGTTCCATTTTCAATTTAAAATTAAAATAAAAATTATTCGGTTAATCGAATAATTTAAAATTAACCGATTATTAACCGATTAAATCTAAACCTCGAATAATTATTTGCGAATAAGCATTTACGTACCGATCGCCATGAAATTAGGTCGTGTGATTTATTTCTATATGAAACTTTTTTTCTTTAAATTTTGTTTGGATTCCAACATTTTTAAGAGATTTATGCTCGTTAAAGTGATTTTAGGAAGTAGGCTATGACCAATTATGGAGCGGTTGCAATGAAATTAGATAGAGTGATTAATGTTTATATTAAACTTATTTTTGTTAAATTTGATTGGATTCAAACATTTTTAAGAGATTTATGCTCGTTAAAGTGATTTTGGGAAGTGGATCTTATATGGGAGCTATGATCAATTATGGATTGATCAAAAACAAAATGAGATTTCCTTTTATATAAAACTTATTTGTGGAGGAATTTCTGTACATACCTATATAAATCAGACATTTATGACTTTGCGCACAAAGTTACCAGGCGGACGGACATGGTTTAACTGTCTCAGAAGAAGACTTCTGAGTTGATATCGCCTAATATCTTTGGGCGTTACAAAAATCAGCACAAACGCAATATACCCTCCCCACTATGGTGTTGTAGGGTAGAAAAATAAATGCTCAGCCAATTTTGCTGATTTTAATATCTGATATGGTATATGATTCCGAAATGTATTTGTTCAGAACTAAAATACAAACACACATTTCCATGAAAATACTCAACCTGATCATGGTATTATAAGATTTTTAAAGTTGATTGAAACACTGCTTAATAATTATAAACACATACATATTTCATCATAAGTATGTATATTCCAAAGGCACACTAACCACTTTTAAAGTCTCCTATGTACATATTTATAACATTTATATCCAAAGAAAATTACTTGGCAACCAACAAACATATCAAAACATCCGGTTAATTCACAAAATTTATTTAACTATGTACATAGTTTATACAAAAATATGGCACAAGCAACATCGGATAACAATAAAAAGATAGATACTCTCAAATCACTGGATGAGATAATATATCCAGAAATTGAACCCGGTATTATAAGTAAACACATGATCGAAAAATCATATTTAGAGGATGGCTACAAAGGCGAAGAAGCACGATTGCATCAAATGGAACCCGTAATTTATGAACGCATAGCAACATTGCGTTTAGATTTCCGAAGTTAGTATTAAACTCATTTTCAATTACTTACTATACTTATTGTAAATATTTTTGATTTGGTAGATATTTTACGCATAGATCACTTATGGATTCTGCCAAATTTAACCAAGTTGGCCTTAAATTGCAATAAAATCGAAGTTATTGAAAATATTGAAATGCTAGTGAACCTTAAAGAGCTCGATCTTAGTTTCAACTACATAGAACGTATTGAAAATCTCGAAAAATTGATAAATCTAGAAGTTTTGTCACTATTCAGCAACATGATACCAAAATTGGAAAATTTAGATACTCTTGAGAAATTAGTTATATTGAGTATTGGTAATAATCTAATAAGTTCCACGAAGGGAGTAAGTGTTATCCTGTAGGAATTAAAGATTCGTTTTAAATCTATTGAATGTTTTTGTTATTTCGACTTTCAGATTGAACGCTTACGTTTTCTAACAAATTTAAAAGTTCTAAATTTGGAAGGAAACCCCTTATCAAATGATCCAGAGTTTTGTTTGACGGACTATATTGCTGCAGTTTTGCCGCATGTCAAATATTATGAGTATGTAGCCATCAAAAATGAGGATCGGCAAAGGGCTAATGAACGTTATTAGTAAGTATATTTTATAATCAGTATAAGAAGCTGGAAGAGGATGAAAGCAAAAATCTTGACTTAGGATACGAGATCGATAGTCGTTCTCGAATCAAAAGGTGCTTATATAACATACCTGATGAGAATGTGACATTACTGATTAAACAGATAAAAAATATGTAAAAACCTTCGATATCCCGATAAAAAGTTTATTTTTTGTATGTCAAGAATCGCTTTCGAAATATTCGATACCGATAATATTTTCAAAAGCCGAATATAGGAGTGTTTTTTTAACAGAAGAAATGTGAAATCATTTAGATTAAAAATATATATTCTTCTTCCCTTCCATTATTTTTATCTCTCTGGTTTTATATACATATTCGTTAATTGATATCTATTGGATATTTCATGTAATTTTTTTACTTTCAGTAGGGAACTTCGTGAAATCGAGGCTAACGAAGAAATCGAACTTCAAACTCGTGCACAAAAAGCTAAAGAGGAACGGGATGCAGAACGTCTATCCTCAAGTTTCGTCGAACATTTAAATGAACATCAACTATATGAATCATTGTGGAAAGGTGACGATGATGGCCGTATACTCTTGATGGTCGGCTCTTCAGCCGATGATCTGGCCGAAGAATATGACAAAGATATTTTTGAGTTGACTCAGGAAATCTATAAGCTAGGCTTGCAGAAATTTGAAGAACGTCAACAAGAAATTGAAAAATTTACCAACAGCATGGAAGAAGGTCACTTGGAGGTACAAGAAATGGGTCAGAAGATACTGGAAGAATTTCAACTGTATAAGGAAAATATATTCGAAAAAGCTATTGCATGTCACAAATACTTAGAAAGTAGAGCTATGAGGGGTGAAGATGAGGAAACTGAGGAGAGTTTGGAGCATTCAGATAAATTGGATCGTTTATCTGTGGAATTTGATGATATGGTTAATAGTGTATGGCAGCAATTGATGAGCCAAGAACTGCATTTGCACGAGACAACAGAGGTATTTATTTTAGGAAAAAAATTTATGTTTAGAAAATATTAAAAGTTTACATACATCTGTATGTATGTAAACCCATTTCAGGAAACAATCATCATATTTCAAAGACGTCTCCAGGAAATGATTGCAAAATTTGTAGAACAAGCTCAAACATACTTTGGTCAATTGCGTGATATTGCTGTACATTTTTCCGAAAATTTAGGCGAAATTGTCAATCGTTATATAGCAACCAAGTTGGCCTTACAAGATTTTGAAGGTGTTCCTAAGCCACTACGAAATTGCATGGAAGATCGTGAAGCTATAGCAAATTTAATAGCTGGCATGAAGGATTGCCATACACAGCGCATCGATGAACGTGAAGATCGTTTGATGACTCGCAGCAAGTTCTTCATTGATGACATGATCGATAAATTGAATAAGTAAGTTACACTCAGCATATTTTTGTTTTCCACCATGAAAATGCGAGGGATATCCTAGGGATTTAACCATATATAAAATACTCTAACACTACATGATAGCCAGTAACGTTACTAAGAAGAAAACACCTAACGCCGTATTAATTTCTGCAAAAAATGTTACCCATTGCTTCAAATCATATTTATGAAACTCTATTGGATATCGATTACAGACAAATTTGATTCTAAATTAATGGTATTTAAGATATTTACAGTCCAATAGTAACATACGAATCAATATTTTCTGAAATTTAGTTTACGTTTCTGAGATTTATAAATATTTTAAATTAAATTTTATTGTCAACCATATTCGAATATTGTTCTTTATTGAGCGATAATTTTTTGTTGCTATATATTTTAAAAAGACTACAAGACTTTTTCGAAAAAGAGGACAGAATTACGGCCAATAGTGGAGGAATTAAATTTAAAACGATGCCAATTTTCCGAGAAAACAGAAATATTCAAGAAATGCATTTGACTAGTGGAAAATATATATGAAAGTGTAGGAAATGGTGTCTACCATAGAATAAACGCATCGAACGGAAGGAGAGAGAAATATCAATACGGGTGATACAGTAACAAAATACATGTAAATATATTCTTATGAATGACAATGTCACTAGTAAATCTATGTATTTTTTCAATAGCTTTGGTCCTCGCAGTAACAATTTTTAACTATTTTTATTTTATAATGCAAATACATTTTTTTTTATAAATTTCTCGTATAAAAAAACACTTGTTCCAGGACGTTAGAGCCTCATTTCGAAAACCGAAACGACAAACGTTTAAAATAATGTTTATAGAAAATCTTCAAGATTCAAACTTTTTCTCTTCATACACAAAATCTAAATTATTAGTAAATTCAATTCCTTTATGATTAAAGTTTTACTGTATTTTTCTTTCAGAGATGAACTTGAGCGCAATCGTGCTAAAGTTTTAGAGATTAATACTTTTCTTGATTTGATGACTGAGAACCTACAATCGTTGCAGCAGGAAGTACGAGATGAACTTCTTAATGATGAAGGCTAAATAAATCAATTTAAATATTAATTAAAATATATTTTAATAAATGTGTATATATGTATTTGTAATTCGGATTAAAAACATACAATTAAATGCATTTTAACAATAATAATCTTCTCAAAGGAACTTTAAAATCTTATTTATTCCAGTTTCATTATTTAACTACCATTATTTACTTGGATTTCTTTTTAAGACTTTCCAAATAAAGGCCCAAGCCCTTCTGAACACTGGGCTGATTAACAAAGAATAGAAAAGCTTCTAAATCTTGTGACCTTTCGTCTTGGAGTTGTTGCAAGTCTTTTGATCTAAATTGTTGTTTGGTCATGGCACGAGCAAATGGATTCGTTTTGGCGAAGGTAGCAAAGAATTGCTCGCACTTGGCCAATGCTTCTTCTTTTGTTTGTGCTAATTCATCCACTAGACCTGCTTTAAAAGCTTCCTCAC
Organism: Calliphora vomitoria; assembly: GCA_942486065.2. NCBI lineage: Eukaryota > Metazoa > Arthropoda > Insecta > Diptera > Calliphoridae > Calliphora > Calliphora vomitoria. Next base: position 48,203,896 of record OW818030.2, on the reverse strand, counting down.
TGCCAAACATTTTACCTTGGGTTAAGGCCAATTCTGCTACACGGCGGGGTAAAACATTGCAAAAGGTAGACATAAACCATTTGGGTGCCACTATACCCAATTTAGTTTCATTAAGGCCAATAGTAAAATTGGGCAGCATTACACGATATTCGCAGCTGGTGGCCAGCAGACAACCACCGGCTGGTGAGTGACCCTAAAAAATAGATGATTAATACCAAAGAATCTCATTAATACAACATAAAAATGTTCATCTTGATTATAAAATATATTTTTCTTACATTTATAGCAGCAGCTGTTGGTACACTTGATCCATACAAAGCCAACCAGGCATCTTGCAAAGCAGTCCAAAATTGTTTCAGTCTTTCTTGATCGGGCTTATACATTTCCATAATGTCTAAACCGGCCGAAAATATGGTGCTGGAAGACTAAATATCTCATTTAGTTATATAAAAAGTCTAACCATTAACTTTCTAACAATCTTACCGAAGTCAAGATTAGTCCACGACATTTATTCGATTCAATTTCATCAATCGAATTATTTATATCACGTAATAATTCAAAATTCAAACCATTAACCGGAGGCCGGTTCATGGTCAAAGTGGCTACGCCGGTTTTCTCATTCACTTCGACCGTAGTTAATTTTCCAACAGAGGATGAAGACATACAGCGCAAGACTGTCACCGGCTTACGGAACATTGTTGTAAATGATCTCAAAGCTGCGGACTGCATTTTAGAATCTTAAAGTGCAAAATAATAAAATTGGACTTTGAACACTCTACGTTAAAGTGGGACATATAATTTTACCTAATACAAATTTACTAAAATATAAATTACCGAAAATACTTTAATCTAAAACAAATAGCTGTTGCAAAGATTTCACTTTTTTTAGATAATTTATTAATAAACTAAAATTAACTAAATGAAACTAAAATTAAAATAGTAAACGGTTTTAAGCAACAGATGTGTACAAGGCGAATTTATTGAAGGTAACCTCAAAGAACTGCTATTTTTTTTGTTCACTTGTTTAGATATTTTAACTGTCAATTCACTTGTGTTTGTTGTGGAGAAAAATACAACAAATCCAAACGCAAAAACAACTATAGGCAATTTTGACAGTTCAATTATCTTTTAACAAAAACAAAGTACCTGGTGTTTTTATACTTGTTGTAGTTCTGTCGTCACCCTCTATAAATTCACCATGTGTGTACTTATAATTTTTTTACAAGGTATATTAATTATAAGGTAGTGTTATCAGACCAGCTGATCGTTTTTTGCTACTATGTTCATTTTTCGCCGTGGTGCAGTATAAATGTCAAACTTTGTTTACATTTTGTAAATGTCAAACTTTGTTTTGCTGTTAAATTCGTTTATGTTTTAAAACCAATAATAATACTACACGAAATTAGTTTTATTTTTAAAAACATAAATTAAATTACAAACAGATTCAAATTTATAAACATTTTTTGTTTAACAAAAATTCGCTTTGATGTATTTGTCAGCTGTTTTTGCTATTTTACCCTGACAGCCAATTCGCCTTCAAATGCAGGCACAATGTCAAACTACATATAAAAAAAATATAACCAATTCGCTCGGTATTCTGAATTCGCCGATGACACTACCTTATAAATTAATATACCTTGATTTTTTTATAACAAATTGCAAAATGTCAGTGCTGCCGGTATTTCTTCAGTTAACTTTTTTTATCCGCAATTATATTACTACACAGAATAAAAAAACATTATAAAACAAGCAGAAACAATCTTATTCTAAAAACAAGTAAGAGAGCTATATTCGGCTGTGGCTTCACCGAACTGTACTTTAAGAAACATTTTTTGTTTGTTTTGAATTAAAAAAAAAATTGAGCCAGACTTCGGCCGGGCAGAAGAATTTCATCCTATACGGTATTTCCATCGCTGGCTTCGCAGTCACAGATTTCCTACATTGCTCAAGGATTTTATCCTCTATGAAATATCACACACTGGCTTCGCTTACTAAAGATTTTCTGCGAATAATTTTTAATTTCTAAGTTATTAATTTTCCAAGAAAAAGTTTTATGTCAATATTAAAATAATATTTTTAAGTAGCTCTCAATGGGTTAAGTTTAGAGGTCCATAAGTCGAGAAGTTATAGACTGCCGAATAAAACAAAGTTTTATTAGTTCTAAAATTCTAAACTAGATTGAAGCCGGATGTGCAGAATCTTATATACCCTTCAGTAAAGTTTAACATTAAGATAATGATTGAAAATATTTTTTGGTGAAACAAATTTTTATGTAAAAAAATTGTATTAGTGAAAAAAAGGGTGAAAAAAATTGTATAGTAAAAAAAGATTTGTTTGATGAAAAAAAATGTTGTCCCCCTTAATTTCCGTGGACCGCCATTTAAGAACCGTTGATCTATAAAATGACTTTAATTTTTGTAACCAAATATACTTTTTTAAGTTATTCACTAAAAACACTTATTTGTAAAACTAATGTGATGGAAATCGATTTTTAAAATTAATCGTTTCAAAACCGAAAAGAGTTGGGCTTTGTTTAAAATTACAATTTAATTTTGATCGCATTTGTTAACTAAATTCTTGTAAATTACTTAATATTTTTATTTTGGAAGGAAATAATAGCAAACTAGTTAAGAATTTACTTGAACTTGATCGCAATTCAGGACACTCTTCTAAATCGATCGTTTTAAAACAAATCGCTTTTTATTAAATACCTGACAATATGCATTCAAGTTATGTATATGTACCAACATTGACATCTAGATGTCTCTGTAGATCATAATAAATGTAGTTATTTTCAAATTCAATAGAGGGCGCTTTAGGAAAATATTACTTGGGAACCCTGTTAACACGTCACATTAGTTTTTTGACAGCCACTTGCTTTCGTATTTGCATTCGTCGTGAGTAGTTGTTCGGTCGCACAGAAAACACTTTCTCTTGAAAATAACCGCTGTAGTTTTGGTTTCAAATTTGTTTTAGCTTCAAATAATAAATTATTAACACAAATAAATAAAATGGGTGCCGACAAGAAACAACAAAAAGTACAATCCTCTGGATTCACCAAGGAAGAAGAGCTTCTTTTGCAAGATTTCAGCCGCAATGTCAGCACAAAATCGTCAGCTTTATTCTACGGCAATGCATTCATTGTCTCTGCCGTCCCCATCTGTAAGTAGTTTGTGACACGTCGATAGACCGACACTAAGTTATGTTTGTTGTTCTTTTGCAACTATAATGTATTCATTTATGCTTTTAGGGCTTTTCTGGCGTGTCCACAGTATGGATTTATTGTCCAGTGCCATATTCTTTATACTAATGACTGGTGCCAGCACCTATTTGATGGCGATGGCCTACAAAAATGTTAAATTCCAATTGAAACATAAAATCGCTGGACGCCGTGAAGGTGCTGTGACCCGTGAAGTCAACCGTCAAATGGGTGATGACAAGAAAGTGACTCGCAAGGAAAAGGAGGAACGTATTTTGTGGAAAAAGAATGAAGTAGCTGATTATGAGGCTACCACCTACTCCATCTTCTACAACAATGCCCTCTTCTTGGCCATCACCATTTTCATCAGTTTCTTCTTGTTGAAGAACTCTGCTCCCCTCTTGAACTACGTCTTCTCCATTGGTTTGGCCAGCGGTGCCTTAGCGCTTTTCTCTACCAGCACACAAACGAACTGAAATGTTGCATGTTGCGGCGCGTCGTCGTAAGACTACTTTAGTTTTAAATTTTCATTTTTTTAATTATTATGTAGAGAGAGATTATCATGCAGTTCGTTCGTTCCTGGGATAAATCGATCGATTTTTTTTTTAATTCCTTCCTTTTTGTTTTAATTTAAAATCATATTTTATAGTGTTACGAAGCATGGACAATGTATTTTTTCATTACATATTCCTGGAAATTTTTGCCTGTGGCAAGAATAAAATAAAAACATTTTTTATTGTAAATTTTCTTCTAAGGAGAACACGAATAAAATTAAAAACAAAACGTAAAAATCTAAATTTTAAACAGTTATTTTTAATGACGATGTAGCAGGTATGCAAGCATAAAAGCTGTTTATAACAATAAGTGAGTATTAGTGATGTGGCATAAACTTGTTGGGGCTGTTAATGTAAATAAAAGTAAACTACATGCATGCTGCACAACAAACACTACAATTCAATGAATTTGTTTAAATAATAATTTCTGGGAGTTTTAGCCGTAGATAAATACACAGAGCGGAAACTAGAAAAAACAAACAAAAAAATCACTCAAAATAATCCCATATACGAGGGTTGTTTTTGTTTTAACATAGTATATTTTTGTTTACTAATTACCACCTCTTAGGTTTTTGACAAATGAGAGGTCTTTCACATGGGAGTTTCCGATCTATGGTTTTAGCACTTAATAAAATAAATTTACTCAAAGATATATTGTGATTCCATAAAACTAATTTGATTATTTAATCGACATTTGGTATGGCAACAAACCCAATTTAAAAAAAAATTAAGCGTCCTTTAGTTCGTGCGTAGGTATAACATTGTAATTTTCTTTATTTATGAACACACAATGCATCATTGTACAGCTATAGCGAGTTGTTCCAATAGTTATTTGTTGATATGTTTACTTATCTTCAATTATTCTAATAACAGTCGAAAAACTGTGGACTGAATCCACAATTGTAGGAGGAATGTTTTCCTTAATAGCAACTTCTTATTTTTCTTCTTCAAATAGTATTTAAAATCTGTTGTGTACGTCAAAAGTTTTAGGCACCATGAATTTAGGGCTATTGCGCCAGAGAATTCTACTCTTCTGAGCCGACATTTCCAAACAGTAAAGTATTACATAAAATTAAATTGTTTTTTTACACTATAAATATTTATTAAACTTTTAATAATGAAATTAACACGATGTTTTAGTTTAAAAATTTGTAATAACACTTTATTGAAATCTACAAAACAGTTTAAATAGTTACTCTCTTTTAATACACACTCTTTAAAAACACAATGGTAATACGGTTGATGTTAATTATAACAGCGTATGACTCACTCGCTGGCACTATTTATATGCCATTATTCATGATGATTATTCATGAGACTTCTTCTAGAAGTCTCATGAATAGTCTAACGGAAATACTCGAAAGTTATATTTCCACAATGATCACCTAGAGCAGCGAAGTGCGTTCATATTGTTACGAATGTACAATAGCGATTTGAATTTAACGGTCTGTAACGACTGCCTGCAACATTCATCATGTTTATAAACACGTCCATCAGTAGAAGCTTCTACTTATCGACAATGTTGATAGCATGCACTTATTAGCATTGTTCGTAAGTATGGCAACACTGCATGTTTAAGCTGCTAACATTAACATCGAAAGCTCTAGAATTCGAATGTACTAGATTGTCCCTTAAGAGCATTATAGGAGATTCCCGAGAGATGGCGTGTGTATGAATAGTGGCAGATGTTGCAGTAGTGAGTTGAGTTGATCTTAGGCGCTGTTAGAGTTAACATCCACTGTCTTGTACATTTGAGTTTGTACATTATAAAGTGTGTGTGCATTCTGCAAATTGATAAACGTGTATAAAGACACTGAGTGACTATTTAGACTGTTGTTGTTGTACATTTTAAATAAATAAAGAGTTGTTACAAAATTTAAACTACTAAAACTGCTTTTATTTGGAATCAAAAGTATACGGTTTATTTAAAGGAAATAAACCAACGTTTTTAAAAGGTAACACTATTGTTGAGATTACGAACATTTTCGACTATTTTACACGTACACAACCCGAATACAAATATTTCAATCAGTTGCTTGATGTTGCGAATATTTAATTTTTTACCCATGCATGCACACAAACTACAATTTCTCTAGAGCTTTTGAAGCTGTTTCACAGTTAATGTCAAAATATAACAGGTAGTCCGACTCTCAATTTTTTCAAATTACTCTCTCACATATACGGGTACCGTGTGAGTTCAGAGAAATGTTAACAAATGTAATGTCTTGAAGTTTTAACTTTTAATTTTCGATAAAATAACTTTTTTACACATTATTAATTTAACACATATTATTCTATATTTTTTATACACTTTCTATTTTGCACAAACATAAAACCAAAGAACAAAAAAGTGTAATGTTACAGATGTACAAATCCTGCTCAGTTGATGATCAAAAAAGCTGCATAACTTAAAAATAATGAAAAGACGATTGATTTAAAGGTACAAATTTAATATTATACATATCAAATTATCAGATTCAGATAGATTCTTTTCCAAAAGCTATTTTTCATCCTAGACATATGCATCTTCTGAACAGATCTCCTATTCGAACACCGATGTTAAAATAATAGTGCAAATTCCACTAAAAAACAAACGGATAATAAAGAAAAACAAACAGGTAATTAGATTTATTATTAGATTTAGATAACTTAATTCATATTCAAGTAATTTATTAATTAAATCTATTATTTTAAGGACATCTTAAACGACTTTTCACACTGCTGATTTAATACTCCAGTAAATGGCGAATCGTAGAGAGCTGTGACATTTCATCTAATATAACCCCTTTTAGACATTTGATACACTTCATATTATGTATTATAAATATAATGTAGAAACTATTTTATTATTAATACTACAAATGTAGAATTTACAAAAAAAGTTGATTTAACAAAATAAAATATTTTATTAGATTTAATTTATCGATGATTTACCTAAAATCTATATAAATATATAAATGTCTTTGTAAGTTTGTTTGTTTGTTTGTTTGTTTGTTTGTTTGTTTGTTTGTTTGTTTGTTTGTTTGTTTGTTTGTTTGTTTGTTTGTTTATTTGTTTGTTTGTTTGAGCATCACGCCTAAACGGCTGAATCGATTTTATTGAAATTTGGAACGTAGATCTTTACTTGGAAGCGTCAATAGGCTATAATTTTTTTCAATACTTGAACCAGAAAGGGGTAAACAGGGGGAAAACCGGTAAAATTGGTATCTTTAGTTCTTAAACAATAAATACTAAACGGCCGAAACGATTTTATTTAAATTTCCAACATAGACTACGACAGGGGTAGCGAAGCGCACCGGGTCAAGCTAGTAAAGTCATAAATTTACTTTGACTTTGTTGGTAATTTATAAAAGTTTATAACTTTGTAAATGCCATTAAACCCCTGAGCTTAGTTAAATTTATACTATATTTTTAGGAAATATTACCTATGGATTTTTTGTGTGTACTGATGTCAAAGATTCGGGCTACTTTTTATACTTTGGTTAATGTTGTCTTACTTAAAAACAATGTCGATGACTAGAAGTTTTTACTGATGGAAATGTGTATAAACATGATGCATGTTGCAAGCAGCAATTACAGACCGTTAAATTCAAATTGATAATGCAATTTCGTAGCACTATTCCCCACTTAAGTCTATTCATCCCGAATATACACAGATTCACCTTTCCCATAGGCAGGTAATCGTTCTAGATGTACGACCTTCATTTTAGATCTTATATTTCTGTATTTTGTAGACCACTTCGTTTAATTTCTTAACCGCCATGGGTTTGTAGTTTGGGGGACAATCCTTTCTTTTGTTGTTGGTTATATATATAGTACAAGCTGGCCTTCGTTAAATCCTTCAGAATTCGCTCTTCGATCATATCTGGCTTTACTGTTGCCGCTGTTCATTTTAATTCGACTGTGTATGAATTCATAAAGTTCGTTAAGGACCTATTTCTCCTAGGTAGAGTCTGCATTTATTGCAGAGGGTTTTATACTAAATTCTAAATCGCCAGGTGAAATCATGAAAGATGGAACGCCAGTTGTTTACAAATATGCCTACAACCGTCCTAGCTTCCTGTTTCGGTAACGCATATACCACTGGTCACTTTCTAAAATAGTTCATAAGCACTAGAACGTAGCGGTTTCCGGCATCACTGACAGGAAAGGGACCAGCATTGTGGACAATTTGCTACTCAATTGACAACTGACCCGCATTGCTTTGACTTTGCTAGGCTTTTTTCACACCAAGTTGACAACCGTCATTTTATAAGCTTATTTGAAAGATATTACAAAGCACTTTCACATGATATAAATATTGTCTAGTACAAGTTGTCAATATGACACCAAAAATCGTATAATTAAATAATATCGTATGAAGAACATTCCAGTTTATAAACGTTTCCTTCTGCTTCCCCGTAGAATACATAATGCTTAATATTGTTATATCGATGAATTTATCGATATAAACAATCAGAGATAAATAAATAAATGACTAAATCACGGAATATAAGACTTGTGTTAAAAAGTTACTCGTGATCTTCACTAAAGGGGCCCATAGACATACTGCTCATGCTTATGCAATAAGCATGTGTTGGTAAATTTGAAATTTTTGTTTATGTATGCGACACACAGACAATGCAGTATGAAAAATCAAAATAGTTTTGATTTTGAAATGAACTCATACTGCTGACAGTTGATCAAATGAACAATAATATGAATTTTTTAATTTTTCTGAAATATTATTTTTAAATTTGACGTTTCAGTTACAGAAAGATAGAAAATAATATTTTTTTTTGTTCTCAAACGCATGTTTATTATAATTTTTATTTTTTTTTTAAATGATGATTGATAGGTGTGTAGTAAAATATCAATCACACACGTATACGAAGGGTTCATCGGCAGTATATGTCAGCAGTATGTGTCTATGGGCCCCTTAAGAAAGGCGATAAAAAATTTGGAACAAATCAAAATCCCAGTAATAATTTATATTTTTATAAAAAAAATTTCATGACAAATAATTTTTTCCTTTCAAGACAGACAAACCAATGGACTTAGCTAAATCGCCTTTAAGTTTCATAAGGACCCAAAATTTATATATGTTGGTCGACGTGTGAAATATGCACATTTGTGAACGATTAAGCAACGGTTTTGTAAAAACTTATCAAATATGCAAAGGCTTACTTTTCAAGATTTTTGCTTGAAAAACTTGCGCCGCTTTGTATTAATATCAATATTTTAAACAGATCTATGCCAATTTTTATTTCATTCCGCATAAAAACACTTATTTGACTAGACTATAAGGACTATAAAATACATAAAACATAGACATTTATACATAGAGAAATTTGCTACCGATTATAGCCTATAATAGGCTAGGTGATGATATAAAATAAATAAATGAATATTCCTTATACATATTAATTTTAATAACTGCATGTTTATGGGTTAACTAAATTTTGTCATTATTCATTTGTTTAATATAATAATAGTACATTAAATTTATTTTTACGGAATGAACGCATACGAAGTATTTCTGGTTCAAACACAACCAATAATTAATAGCTTGTACGTTATTGTTATATGTATTTTGCCACTATTATGGCTGGGAGAATGCAAACGTACCATGTCATTGCTTTTTAAACGAATACGTTTGCCAAATTTATACGATATTTCACATGAGCAAATCGAAATTTCAAATAGTTTTCAAGTTTTTATAATAACAATGGCAGTTATAACTTACTTCTTGCATAGACGTTGGAGAAACTATTTATTGGGCTTAAGATGCATTGTTTTAAAGCAAGAAATTGGTTTTACTGATAACAAAGAATTGAATGTTTTAAAAGTGAAACTATTACAAATGATTAATAATAATCTTATTGAAAGGAAGGCGAAGATTGGACAATGTCTATACGATGAAAACATTCAAGAAATTGATGAGATCGCAGAAGAAAACTGGACTAATGTGGACATTTTGCAAGAAATTTAGAATTAATACGCTACACATAATTGAACACATGTTAAATATAAAATTCGTAGTAGGTTCCGCCATCCCAAACTGATCCCATAGAGATTCGTAGTAAAACTTTGTAGTAAAACCCATGATTAAAGAGTGTTTGTGTATATCATATGTATATTTTCAGCATGTATGTATTAAAAATTTAATTATAAAAAAGATACTATTAACAGACATTTAAATAAACTTATACTAATGGTTTTGTTTTTTGTTTGGACCTTTAAGGATTTATAAATGCAAAATCATTTTAACAAAAACTTAGATTAATATTTAACAGGATTCAATCAACAAAGCAATACCTTGACCACCGCCAATACAAGCTGAACCAATGGCGTACTTAAGCTTCTTGCGTCTGAAAAATAACAAGATTTACATACATTAGTTTCTTCATTCACTCGCAAGAGTATGACATTTTCTATAAAATACTTACTGCAACTCATGGGTTAAGTGACCAATAATACGATTACCACTGGCACCCAAAGGATGGCCCAAAGCAATGGCGCCACCATTGACATTCAATTTATTCATATCTAAGCCAAGAGCATCAGCACAAGCTAGTGTTTGGGAGGCGAAGGCTTCGTTAATTTCAAACAAATCGATATCTTCCATCTTAAGACCACTGACTTTCAAAACGTTTTTAATGGCATTTACAGGTCCAATGCCCATAATTTCTGGTGGGCAACCAACATATGAGTAGCCTACTAAACGGGCCAAAGGTTTCAAGTTATATTCTTTAAGAGCAGCCTCTGAAGCAATAACAACAGCTGAAGCACCATCGCAAATACCCTAGAGAAGAAATTGAATATGTATATAAATTTTATTGTTACATACACACCCATTGATCATATCGACTTACCGATGCGGTACCAGCAGTAACGACACCATTCTTTTTGAACAAAGGTGACAATTTAGCCAAACCTTCGAGTGTAGTCTTTGGTCTAGGATGTTCATCAACAACAAAATCAACTTCCTTGCCTTTTACCTTCAATTTAATAGGTGTGATTTCCGATTTGAAAGCTCCTTCATTCAGACCCTTCTCCCAGTTCTTTTGCGAGAGCAAAGAGAATTCATCAACACGTTCACGAGAAATTTTATATTGATCGGCCAAGTTTTCAGCAGTTAAAGCCATGGGCAATTTACAATAGGTATCTGTAAGACCAGCCCACAATGAATCCTCCAAAGTGTAGTTGGTACCCAAGGCTGTACCAAATCGCATATTGCGAGCAATAAATGGAGCTTGGGACATATTCTCTACACCACCAGTGAGAGATACTTTGGCACTACCCATAATTATATCTTGAGCACCGTTGACGATAGATTGGAAACCAGAACCACACAAGCGGTTAACACCAAGAGCAGGTTTTTCGACTGGCACACCGCAACCGAGGGAGACGTGACGAGGCAAGTAGGTACCATCTGTAGATGATGACTGATTGACAAATTTAAAATAGAATTAGGTCAATAAAAAATATTTTCAAATAAATATTGTATAAAAACATGATGATTTTAAGATGTATTATGTTTGTAACGCCCAAAAATAATGGTCTAACATCCACCTTAAAGTATACCGTTCGTCTCAAAATCACTTTCTGAGTGGATTTAACGATGTCAGTCCGTTTGTTCATGTAAACCTTATTCTTTAACTAAAGGTCGGCATTTCGAAGATAATTTGATGAAGTTAGCTACCTTCGAATGTCCTTCCAAATAGCGCTCGATATTTTTGAATTGCAAAATTTTATAGAAATCGGTTCAAATCTGTATCGGGATAAGTTTTGTATGTTATTCTGAAGAACAAATGCCAATTAATAATCAAATTAGTTAATCTAAAAATAAATCTAATCTAACGTTAACACACTTTGATGTTTTTGGGTTCTAGTTTTAAGTTTGCAGTATTCCAAAACTCAAAATTAAACAAAATATCTATGAAAATAATCGTATTTTCTAAGTCGTAACTTTTGGTTTTGCTTCTTCAGCTTTCGTAAAAACGTTCTGCTACTAAAGCTACGTACACACGGTTGTCAGATTGTCAGAAACATGCTCAGAAAAAGGTTAACACAACCATGAGAACTTATATTGAAACATATGGTTGTCAACCATTTATTGAACATTTTCTGACAACATTGTAAGAATATGACAACCGTGTATACGTAGCTTAATACTTCACATACATTAAGCCACAACTTACAATTTTTTAAACACAATGCTTATGAAATAAATATTTATTAGCTACTCGTACAAATATACATGAAATAATGTAAAAATTTTCTTTTTTATTACACATTTTTATTTCTTCACTTAAACTTTTTTATTTGAAATTGTAATATTTTGTTTTTCTACAGAAGCTAAATGATGCATTTAGTGCCAAAGTGGCCTCACCCACAAAATGTTAAAATTCTGCAAAATGTCAATAGAATGCAGTTGAAATGCTAAATCGTTAGTAATTGGCATTTCCGTGTTTTGTGTGTTAGGACACTTTTGTACTCATTGTCTCAAATATGGCTTAGTTTTCACTTTCGTACGATATATGTACATATATATATTTTAAAGTCACTTTAATTTACGTAAGCAATCATTAATTTTAACGCTGATTATAAAGTCAAAATCCAAAGTAACTTACGACATTTTGATTACAAATGGGCTTATTTCGGGAAAAATATTTTTAATCTTACGTTTTCAAAAAATCATGAAAAAATACTTACATCTATTAAAATAAATTTAAAAACATCATTGTTGGTTGGTAAATGGTTCTCATAGTTTTGAGTTTAACGATTGATTTGATATAAAAGTGTAAATGTTCGCTGGAATTTTATTTTTGTTTGCAAAAATTGTGAGAAACACAAAATTAGAAAAAAGAGCTCATGTCAGATAACCTAAATTTAATTTCAGATATGTGTGAAAAAATCGTTAGATTTTGTTAACTCTATATGTTTTTTATACATATGTATGTATGTACCGTATTGACATTATTTTTTGTGATAAAGATATCATATTTAAAATGATAAGATTTTTGTTGTTTGTATTTAGACGTATTAAGGATTATCATTTAAAAAGTCTGTGATTTTTAGACTTGATTAAAATTGTAAAAAATTATCAACTTTACCATAAAAGAAATATTAAAGTTAATTTTTGTTAAAGTAGACATTACTTTATAATATTTTAAAATTTTTTCCAACAGATACATTCAAATTTGAAAATTGAAAATATTTTTCAATGAATGTAAATAATAAAAAGAAATTAAAAATATTAAAAAAACAGCCTAACTATAAAAGCCTTATAGTCGATTTCAAGCTCATAAAGTCGACTAATATTTTAAATTTCGTACCACAAAACAAATATAAAACCGAATTTAAAATATTGTATTATTATTTTAAAATAAGCATTCTGATTTAAAACATTTTGTTAAAGACGACTTTATTTTAAAATACTCTACTATAAAAAAATATTAAAAAAGCTTCCAAACTATCTCCAACACACACATTGAAATAATTGAAAATATTGTTCAAAGAATGTAAATAAATCTTTAACAAACATTTATTTTTGGTTAGGCTGAAAAAGTAGAGAATGTTCTAATAAGAATGCTTATTTTAAAATAATAAAACAATATTTTAAATTCGGTTTCATATTTGTTTTGTGGTACGTAATTTATTGTTTTTAAAATCGGCTTTTGTGGATATTCATATCGTTCAAGAATAATAAGGAATGATTTGCCATATATAATTTGAATTTAGTAAGAAGAAAATATCTGTATCTTCTCTATTTGACCAGATTTTGTATATACATATTTTCTATTACAATATACTTTTAAATGTTATCGGGAACAAAATATGTATAGATGTTAGTCCGGTTCAACCAATGTTGTTAATTTTTGGACACATACGTTAGCTATAGTCCATAACTATGTGTGTAACAAACATTTCCGATTAACAGAGAAAATTTCATATCTTAGGTCCTTTCCTCTAGGCCCTACCTATCGTGCCTTTAACGGACTTACATAGCTAGATTATCTTAGAATTTTGTAAGGATTTACAATATATACATGTTTGTGAGTTCTTGAATGATAAAGTCATGGTGATGGTGGGTATAAAAAACGACACATGTACTATATATGTATGTAGATTTCCCGAAGTTTATACATAATACTAAAATTTGTGTAGCAAATGCATCATTAATAAAAACGCCCATGATCTGAAAAGCGCATATCGCATAAAATTTGCGTTTTTCGATTTGAAAACGCTAAATAGGTGTTCTGACAAACGAAAACGCAAGAAATTTTGCGTTTTCAAACCACTAATGAATACTGAAATGAAGAGCAAATTGCGTGGCTTTCAGAACATGCTAAAATGTGTTTTTCAAACCGTAAGCGATTTGAAAACGCTACGTTTTCCAGAACATGGGCGATAAATATTATAAAATGATATAACGATTCCCAAAAAAGATGCTGGGTATTTCAACTTACTGTCATAATGTGTCCAATGACGACAGTGTCAACTTGTTCAGGACTCAAGCCTGAAGCAGCAATAGCTGCTTTGGCAGCTGTGGTCTGCAATTGAGTTTGATTGATATTCTTCAAAGCTCCTCCGAATGTGCCGAAAGCTGTGCGCTTAGCGGCAACAATGTAAACTCCTTAAAATAAATAAAATTTCATTGAAATAAATTAATAACCAAACCTATTTATAAATATCGATGTTTGAAATTAATTCAAACAAAAATTTATAATACATAATAATAACATTCAAGTTTATTTTAATTTGTCCCACATTCAAACACAGTGGAATGGAAAAAAACAATCTTAAAACATTGTCCAAAGTTCATTTGTCTCTCTGCTCTGTGTGCAACCGGTGAAAATGAGATGGCAAAAACTGACAAAGTGTATTAAGATAAGAAAATTAACAAACAAACAAAAATAACATTACACACACATACACATATGAACAGAGAGGCAAAAGTCCAAAGTACAAATAATTTAAAACAAAATAACAAATATTAAACGTCATCAACAACTTCACAACATTATTTGATGAATAGTACAACAATTTATTCGTAATTAAAAACAAATAATATCTTGAATTTACCTTTTGTAACGGCAGACATATTAATACACTTTCTTTTAAAATATGTACTTTCAAAGTAAAAAGCTTATTTAATTCGTTTATAAATTATTTGCCGTCCAAGTCCTATGACTAGCAAATAACGTCTGTTATTTCGATGGTTTTATGTTGAGTTGGTTGAGTTAAAAAAAATACGAAATTTTTTATCAACTCGTATCAAGAAATAATTGTGAATGTGTTGGTTGCACTTTTCTCTTATCACCACTCTCTTTGGTTTTGCAAAATTAAAAAATAATATTATTTTTGCTTACGATTTACAAATTAAACAGTGCTACAGCGAAAAACCATTCGCAAGTGACTTAGTAAGAGTGGAATACCTTATCGCCTCCTTTTTGAATAGTTGAAGATATCCCCACTGAATAGGGGGATATAGGCTTATTATTCCATATATGTAATATAAAGCCTATAAGGCCAAAATAACAATATTACAAGGTAAATAAAAAATATGCCTTAGAATACTAATAAATACAAACTAATCAAAAATTCAGAAAATTCACAAATCTTTCATTCATTATTTTTGTTTTTGTATGGCTCCCCAACCGTAATGCAAAAAAAAAAGTACAAAATAATATGCATTACAAAATGTAGTAAAAACCTAGACACCTTTTTAAAATCGTTGCTTTATTTCCTTTAAATAAACCGGATACTTCTGATTGCAAATAAAATCCGTTTAGTAGTTTAAAATTGTAACAACTCTTTATTTAATTAAATAGTTTAAGTAGACACTCAGTGTTTAATTTAAGTGTTTATAAATTCGCAGAAATACACAAACACTTAAATTAAACACTGTACAACAATATACTGGTAACACAGTTGATGTTTATTCGAATAACATATCTGATAAAACTAACTAACGACTGCAACCTATGCCACTATTTATACACACGCCATCTTTCGTGAATCTTCTACAGTGATCTTAACGGACAAATTAGTATCGAGTTCTAGAGCTTTCGATGTTAATCATTAATCATTTAGTGTTGCCACACTTACAAACAATGCTCAACTCAAACACGCATACCTAAATTGGCTGGTGGCTTGATACTTGCCATATATCTTATGAAAGTAGACAGTTTTTGAAACAAAATAAGACAATCGTGCTAAAAATCGTGTGATTGGTTCCAGAGAAAAATTGGTTCCTCCAAAATGGCCAAAAAAAAATCGTTGCTGATTTATTACGGGAAACATAGGAAGTGACTCGATACTTGCCATATATATTATGAATGTAGACAGTTTTTGGAACAAAATGAGACAATCGTGCTAAAATGGCCAAGAAAAAAAGTTGCTGATTTATTACGGGAAACATGGGTGGTGGCTTGATACTTGGTGGAGATCATTAATCATTGGTGGAGAAAATACAAAAAGTATCATTCGAATAAAGAAAAGGAACCAAAAAGTCTCATCCTAGAATTATCACTCACTTAGGACCATGCCTTATTTCATGTTTCTAACTCCATTGTTATAGACAATTCAAAAAAGTATCATTAGAATAAAGAAAAACTACAATGAAGTTCCTCTTCAATTTTCATTCATACGCTTAGTTTCATATTTCTATGTCCACTATTACACAAAATTGAAAAGTAACATTAGAATATAGAAAAAGTACCAAAAAAGCAGCCACTTGTGGATTCCCACTCACTCGGGTTCATATAAGCTTTTCTTCATGTTTCTATGTTCATTGGTGAAAAAAATACAAAGAGTACCATTCCAATAAAAAAAACGTCCCAAAGTTTCTCCCTAGAATTCTCATTCACTTATGACCATACATTATTTTAAAAACTCAAAAAGTATCACAAAGAAAAAGTACCTAAATTGGAGCGTAAGGCGTTTTTTACTTGTCAAAAATTCTCATGCCCATACAATTTGTATGCAGCATACCGAAATAACGCGACGGCAACGCTTTGCAATTGGAAAATCCGATTTTGACAGCGCGTTTAATAGTGAAGTTAGTTGCAAAACACAACAAATGTAAACACATACATACAAAAGGAGAAACAAATATGCAAGAAACACATTTTTTAAACTTTAATATTTAGTTTCTTTGATAAAATTTTAGTTTTCAAATCACGAAACAAAAAATCAGAAACACCAATACTGCAATGTACTTTATTGTTTAAATAATCCGGGTTGTTATATTAATTTTTTTGATAACCTTGTTTTTATTGTTTGACGTAGCGTTGGCGCTTTTATTTAGGTATGACATTTCAGCGTTAAAGCTAAGCGTAAAGAAACGTTCCGCCTTACGCTTTTATTTAGGTAGGCCAGAAAGCTTTTATTCAATGTTGTATGTTCTACAGCAATATTGGTAATACCCACAGATATGTTAAAGTTTGAGAAGCACTGCTTATTGAGAGGCATCTTTAAACCTGTAAAACAGTTATATTAAAAGTCATGTACAATTTCGTAACAATATACTGTTTATTATAATTAATAGGAAAATAATTCTTTATACTTTTAAATTCGGTTTCATAATGTTATGATATTGGTGTGCTAATCCGATTGTAAAATGAATGTAGAAAGTCGATTTTGACAATATTTTCATTCAGAGCTTCGAATCAATCAATTCAATTTTAGCATTCCAAAAATCCTTTCCCAAAATCTTATTTCAATAGAATTCATTTCTTATTGAATTAATTCATAATAGAATTAATTCAAAACAGAATTAATTCAACCATAATACAAGTAAGTAATATTTTTATTGAGACTTTCGAAAACAATAAATTAGGCACAAAAACATGATATTCTTAGAGCTATATTCGTCTATAACTTGCAAAATAAAAATTTAATCTGTATCGAGTACAGGGTAAGTTAATAATTTTTGCTCCCGACATTAACAGTTTCTTACAAAGTAAATCTGTTAAAAATGATACTAAAACTAAATAACTCTTAATACTAATTTACATACAATGTTGAACAATGTAATACAATAAAAAACATAACATTTTATCACAGATGCACAGGGTATGACAGAGATGTCAAATTTGACGTTTCAAAAACAGATGTTAGAGTAGTTCTCTTAAAATGGGATAGCAAATATTTTGTACTACAATATCAGTGAAGTGTTAAAGTAAAATGCGAATATGGTAGACAAAGTAATGTAATCAAAACAAACAAATAAACAGAACAACGAAAAGGGCAGTTTATAAAGAAAGAGACAAATAGATAATGAGATTATTTTCTGTCTGTTCATACTCTGTGACAGATGGTTACATAGATAAATTTGATGTGGTGAATTATATGGATATTAATCAAAATATAATTAAAATTTTCAATTATTATATCTAATACAAGTTGAATTAAAATATATTTTTTTCATTTGAAAGACTTGATTATTCGAATGACAAACCTAGTACATGTACTCTGCAATATAAAGTTCTATAGTTGAAACAAAAATTAACTTTACGACTTCGATTTTTTAATAGTCTACCTTACGACGTTTGCTAATTTATGAATAATCGACTTTTCGCCTCTTATATAATCAATTTTTTTTATATAAGCCATTCATCCTATTTAATGTAAAAAATACATGGCTTCCATTTAGTTTTTTTTTTTTAATTTTGGTGATAAAAATTAAAAATCAATATTAGTAGATATTTGATATACCTTATTAAAAGAACTTGATAATTTCAAAGTTTATTGCGCATGGAGACATCATGTACAAAATATGTCAAATCCCATCTCCGGCAAAACTATTTTTGCACCGCTTAATTGGTTACAAAATCGCTAGAACATCTGAGGAGTAAATCGCTTAAATGCCATCACTTACTCAAATTTCGTTCGCATCAACACGAGCGGGATAAATTGCAAACAGAGAAAGGAATACGCTCGTACGAATTTGTCTCACAAAAGAAACGCAAGAAAATAGAAGAAAATTACACAAATGTGTTAAATGCTAAAGAAAATATAATTCGAAACTCATCTAAAATTGTTTTATTTTTTTAAATTAGCAAAAAAATAAATTAGAAGTGTACAACAAAATTACAGCAAGGAAATTAGTAAAACAGTTTTTAAAATGTCTGAAGCCGAATCCACTTCAGTGGTTCAACCACCACCACCGAAATCAAGCCTCAGTGATTTGAGACAATTTCGTATTAATAAAAATGCCGCAACAGCAGGAGTTGTAGCAAAAACAGGTGAGTAAAATGGTGAAAGAAATTCATAAAATATGTCGATAATATTTGTTACTGCGATAATTTAGAGCGTGTTCCCGGTAAGAAACGTATCCAGGTTATGGCAGACAGTGACACCGATGAGGCTGATGGAAATACTCCAAAGAAAACCAAGTTGGAACTAACGGTTAAAGAGAAGGAAGAACGCTTCTTAGCTGCAGCCAAAATATCATCAGAATATGATACCATGGTAAGTTGTTAGAAGTGCCTGGATATTATACACTATTCCTAACATTGCATTTGAAGGATATACAAGATGCCTTGGTGCACAGTGGTTGGGATGTGTCGTCGGCCTTACGTTATCTCAAAGAAAAATGCCAACCTAAAAGTCGTTCAGGCCAATCGACGGGTAACACTTCAACACCCAAAACCACGACGACTGATACAGCAAAATCTGCTACCAACGGCAATTCGAAGCATCACTCATCAAAATCTAAGAAATCTGCTAATTATGATTCCGAAGATGACGATTCAGCAAATGAGTCCTACGAAAAAGGTCAGGTATACGACAGCGAAGATAGTGATGGGGAGGAGTCAAGAGAGATGACTGGTCAGCGTAAAAAAGTATTTGAATTCATGAACACTGCCTCACTAATGGAACTGCAAACGGTTAAGACTCTGTCCGAAAAGAAAGCCAGCCTTATTTTTGATATAAGACCATTTAAGGATTGGGCTGATCTGCGCAGAAAGCTAGAATCAAATAAAGCCCTGTCTGCCGAACTTTTAAACAATGCCCAGGAACTTATCAATAAGCAAAATAATGTGGCCAACATCTTGACAAAATGCAACAAATTAGTACAACGCCTAGAAGCTGCCATTGAGGCTGGAGCTGGCATTGTAGAGCAACCGAAAATTCTCAATGACAAATTCAAATTGGCGGACTACCAGCTGATCGGTCTCAATTGGTTGACCGTGATGAATAAACAACAGATGAATGGCATTCTGGCCGATGAAATGGGTCTGGGCAAAACCATACAAGTTATAGCATTCTTAGCATATCTGAAGGAAAACAAACTTTCCAAGGCAGCACACTTGATTGTTGTTCCCTCGTCCACACTGGACAATTGGGCTGCTGAGATGGCCCGATGGTGTCCCAGCCTAAATGTAGAAAAATATCATGGGTCCCAGGAAGAAAGAAGACGTATGCGTATACGTTTCGCTAAGGAAGGCTTTAGTGGCTTTGATGTGCTGCTGACAACGTAAGTTTAAGTTGTATTTTTTGTTTAAGTATGCCAATAAATGACATTTCATTTTTAGATACCACATTGTTTCCAGTACACCCGAGGAACGTAAAATGTTCCGTGTTTGTAAATTGCACTATGTGATCTTTGATGAGGCGCATATGTTGAAAAATATGACAACACAGCGTTATGCCAACTTAATTACAATCAATGCCGAAATGCGCATTCTTTTAACAGGCACACCACTGCAAAACAATCTCTTGGAATTGATGTCATTACTGTGCTTTGTTATGCCCAGTTTTTTTGGTAAAAATGTAGAAGATATTAAAAGTTTATTTGGCAAGGTAAGTTGATTTTATTTACATACTAATTTCTGAATACATTAGAATTCATATATTTTTTTGCTTAATTCTCATAATAGAAAGGCAAAACCGAAAATGCCAATGAAGAGGTCTCACAGTTTCAAGAAACACAAGTCGAGAGAGCTAAGCGTATTATGAAACCTTTCGTATTAAGACGTTTGAAGAAAGATGTATTGAAATATTTGCCCAAAAAAACATCATACATTGTAAGTAAACAATTTAAAGAAATTTCAAATGTTTAGTTTTTATGCATTGCTATTGTTTGTAGCAAAAAGTGGCAATGACCGAGACACAAAAGAATTACTACAGCGAACTGGTGGATTACTATTCAACAAATCGATCAGAATTGTGCGGTGGTGATCGCGCCGGCGTCACAATTATGATGGAAATGCGCAAACTAGCTAATCATCCACTGTTGGCACGTTACTACTTCAGCGATCAAAAGCTGAGGGAGTTTTCCAAACGTTTGGCAAGTGTCACGACATATAAGAAAACAAATCCCCAATATATATTTGAAGAGTTGGCTGTTATGTCAGATTTTCAAGTAATGCAACTCTGTAATAAACATGTAAGTTTTAACAACATTAAGCTATATTATATTCTTAACTGTTTTCTTTTTTTGTTTTGTTTGTATGGTGTTCAGGAACTTTTTGATGTCAAGATACCTGATAGACTTATATTGGAATCTGGTAAATTTAACCATTTAGACATTTTATTGCCTAAACTGAAGAAGGACGGTCATCGTGTGTTGATTTTCAGCCAATTTACGATGATGCTGGATATTGTGGAACAATATCTGACCATACGTAAGCATGGCTTTTGTCGCCTGGATGGCTCAACGGCCGTAGAAGAACGTCAGGATATGATAAACGATTTCAACAAC
The DNA here is from genome assembly GCA_942486065.2 of Calliphora vomitoria. Classification (NCBI taxonomy): domain Eukaryota; kingdom Metazoa; phylum Arthropoda; class Insecta; order Diptera; family Calliphoridae; genus Calliphora; species Calliphora vomitoria. The sequence continues at coordinate 48,182,445 of OW818030.2, read as the reverse complement.
GATTCCGAAATTTTCATCTTTCTGTTGTCTACCAAGGCGGGTGGTGTTGGCATAAATTTAACGGCGGCCGATACTTGCATTATACACGATATCGATTTCAATCCCTACAATGACAAACAGGCCGAAGATCGTTGCCATCGCATGGGCCAAACAAGACCGGTGAGCATTTATCGTTTAATAACGGAGGGCACAATCGAGGACGGCATGTTAATGGTGGCCGAGGAAAAACTTAAACTGGAGCAAGATATCACTGCAACTGAAAAGGGAGATGTTCAGGAAACCAAGTGCGTTGTGAGGCTTTTAACTATGGCATTAGGTCTGGATAAGGACGAAGAAGAACAATTAAATAAATCAATTAATAACTCAATAACATCTCCTTCCAAGTAGAATTTTATTTAGTTTTATTAACAAAATTCATAAAATGAAATTCTATTCGTCAAGATTCGATACTAATTATTATAGATCTATTACTTAACTTTATTAATTTGGTACAAACAAAAGTTTTTATTTTACTATTCCCCGCTCCCCACCCCCTTTCTTCTTTTATCTATCTTTCTATCTACCTTCTTAGTAGTAGGCATTTTGTATCACCTCATCCCAAACTACCCCGCCCCCACAAAAGTAAAGCAAAAGAACGTATTAAGTTTTTATTCTGTTTCGATTTTTAATTTTTAATCATTGTTATTATTACAATTTATTTGGCTGTATTTGCACTATGTCTAAACATTCTTGTAGTTTATTCAACTCGTAAGAAATATTTTTTTTAATATGTAATACATCAAACATTTATTTACCTTAGATCTTTTGCTAATACATTATATTATTTTTGCTGTTGTTAATAAAAAAAGTGAAATTGTACACTTGTTTAGATTGGAATATGAATATTAATCATCTTTTTTTTTTTTTTTTTTTTTGATACAAAATAACATTTAATTAACATTTATACAATATGCTATTATTTATTTAAAATACAATACAATTCCCAATACATTATTTAAGAAAGTACATTAATTATAAATAAAGAATATACAACTAGATACAGAAATTAAATACTTTTATCATGATTTCCACCAAGAGCATAGGAAAAAAAAAGTAAAAGTTTTTTACCTTGTGTCTTCCGATTTTGACCACATTCAGTAAACATATACCTTTTGGAGTCCTTTGGGCATTTCCATTCTTTTGAATTTAGAAAAACTCACTTTTATTTTTTTTTTTTTTTTTTTAATCAAGAAAATTTATGAACCTTCCTCTGGCTATAGAGGAGGTGTAGCTGGGTTTAAGTTTTGATTTTGAACTTTAAAAATCATGGCCAAAATTGGGGTATTAAAAATGATGCCAAATTGTTGTCCTCTTCTAGTAGATGTATGTAGAATCTACTAGAAGAGGCCTACAAAAAAAAAAACGCGTGTGTATTTTTAAAACACAATTTCCCACACGTTGAAATACTATATTATATGTACACTAGAGTGACAATCAGTTGTATGGAAAGAAATGTGTGTTCGAATTTTGAAGGGTGCCGGGTAGAATATTGTGACACTAGGTCTAAAAGTTAAGTGCTGAAAATTTGAGGCAAATCGGACAACGATTTCGGCACGCGCATCGAGGTCAAAGGTCAGATATATGCAAAATTTTACTATTTATATGAAATAAATTTGTGAAACTCATTAACTTTCTGCATTATATTACAGAAATATGTAGATTTATTTATATTGATGTAAATTACAGTAAAAAATTATTTTTTAGATTAAACCTATATCTCCTTTGGGTCAAATTGACCCACAAAATGTATTATCGCTAAAATTCGGAAAAAAAATTTCGGTTTTTGTGAAAATTTTGCTACTAAATAATTATTTTTGCAATCGAATGCATAATAATCGAAATGTGTACGTAATTGTCGTTCTAATTAGATATAAAAGACAAAAATTGGTTATTAAAAATTCCCCAGACCATTAACGTGTCTCAGGCCACTTGAACAAGAAATGTAGGAACAAAATTAACATGTTTTAAGAAATATTAAAATAAAAGCTAATTTTTACTTAACGTATTTACATTTGTATGAGTTTTTGTCTTTGTGGGATACCGGTAACCTATTCGATGGGATGGCCAAAAAAATTTATTTTTTTTTAACGGCAGTTTCGAATCTCCATTTTCAAATTTTTAAAAATTTTCTTAAAAAATATTTCAGAATTTTTTGATCATCACATTGGGATTTATTGAGATCATAATAGAGAATAAAAATATGAAAAAGTTATGTCAATACCTCTTACAGTTTTTCCGTACCTAAGATTTAAATTTTGTGGTTTTCGGGAAAAAATATTTTGATTGCCATATTTTGGCCAAATAGAGCAATTTCCTTACTGTTACGAATTTTAAGTAAAACCTATACAGAATTTTATAGTTCAGATATTTTTAAATATACTCTGAAAGTTTTACTAAAATCGGACAACTTTAACCCTTAAATGGTAAAGGTAAAATTTAGCATTATTTGGAATTTCTAAATGAAAGATAGCAAAATGTTATCTATTTTTGGGCCGATTTTAATGAAACTTGAGAAAAATAATACATAAAGTCCAGCACTTACAGTAATAGCACAAAAATGGAAATTAACCCTTAATTGAACTTGGGGTCCAAATGACCCTTTTTAGTTTGTGCAAAATGGACGTGTTTCGGGAATGAAAAAGTGATAAATGTGCTAAAAAAAAATTAGGAAATAATGTGTGTTAATGAACTATATTTAATCTACAATTTCTGGTTAAAATTTCGAGACTTTTGATGTGTTTAATTCTCTCACAAGGGTGTTGAATTCAAGCGGAACCCGTATATGTGAGAGAGTAATTTAAAAAATAGAGAGTCGGACTACTTGGTATACTTTGGTAGTTCCCCATGGCACAATCAACCAGGTACAATTATTAGAGAGAGTTGTCAATCATTTACCTTGTTATGTCAAAATACAGAAAAATAAGAAACGAAGCAAAATAAATTTGTAGATTGTTACTTCAGATTTACACCACATGCATCACTCCAATCTTTTATTTTATCTGCAGGAGTTTTCACAAAGTTCACATTATTATTGTTCAAACGTATACTTTGGGTGATACAATAACAAAATACATGCAGTAGTTTTAAACAATGTTGGTTTTCACACCAGACATCAGGATCAGTATTTAAAAAATATGTGTAGATTTCAAATCTCTTAAAACAATTTTGAGTCCGAGAAGAAACAAAATAACCAAGTTCTTTGTCCAGCAAATGATCATTCTTGAAAATTATGTTTCGCTTTTAGATCCCTGTTATCAGAATTAATTTCATCGCTTTCTTCTTAGGCCTATAATTTTCTAATCATGCTTGTTTTCACATTTTTGTACAATGTATCATCAAAAAATTAAAAGGCAACTTGCTTCAAATTGAGATACCGCAGATGGTTAATTATATTAGACAATGCCTTGTCTGTAACTTCATTATCAATTATTCTATATTGAACAAAATATTTTAATAATTGTAGGTCTTGGTTAGGGGCCACTGTGGGCTTGTGTGCGTTAAATCAAGCTTTTAGATAAATACTGATTATAAATAATCAAATATCTTCAAAAGCCTTTCTCTTTAAATTAGTTAATAAACATATATCCCTTTGCCATCCATCTGGCGTGAACAATAGCTCCAGGTACTCTAAAAGTAATTTTTTCCGGTAATAGATGTCCTAAATGAATAAGGCAATGTTGGATGAATTCTTTATAATCATTCCTGGGCTGGCGAATGTTTCTGCTGTAGCTGCTATAATTCGCACCGCATCTCTATCAGAAATAGTACATCTATTCAACAATACAGACAATTTTTCAGTAGTAATCTCTACGGTACCCCTACAGTACCTCTCCTTTTTTATTTCTGTTCCTGTTACTGAATCTATGTCTGTATCTTCTTGCATCGGCTGATGTTCCTCTGACGTGCTGTTGTAGATTCCAGTTCTAATAGATCGGTCAAGAACTCTCTGAGTTAGTTGGCCAAACAATCGATTTAAAGTGTTGATTCACTTGACATAAAAGAGTAACGTTAGTGCCTGACTGAAGCTAAAAGCATGAAATTTTAATTGTGGATTCCTCCCTCCCTAAAAGGATCCACTAAGAACGTTTAGGGGTAAAAACGGTTAAATTCGGTAAACTTATATCTTCAAAACTAATAAAGATACAAAAAAACTCAAAATGGCATGTTACTCCATTTAAAAAACAAGTAAGAAAGTATGGTCGGTCAAGCCCGACTGTAGAATACCCTACACTAAGTAAATAAGCAAAAATATTTTTCTTTTAAAATTTAAATAATTTATATTCGTGAGTAATTTTCGGAAGTGAAATTTGGTCTTGTGATTTATGTCTATATAAAATTATTTATGTTGAATTTTATGTGTATACCTACATTTTTAGGAGATTTAAGCATGTTAAAGTGATTTTCGGATGCGGGTCTTATATAACTATAGACTGTCCATATTAATGAATTCTGTATATACAAAACTTATTTGGAGGAAATTTTGTGTAGATACGTATATAAATTAAACATTTATGAGCGATAAACTCCAATTTCGGGAGGACATTTTTATGGGGCTAGGTGAAATAATGGACCGATTTCACCCAGTTTCAATAGGCTTTATCCCTTGGCCGAAAATGCGACCTGTACTTTGCGCACAAGCTTTGCATGGACAGCCAACCATCCAGACGGACGGACTTCGTTTAATCGACTCAGAAAGTGATTCGGAGTCTATCCGTATACTTTAAGGTGGGTGTTAGACTATTATTTTTGGACGTTACAAACATCTGCACAAACGCAAAATACCCTCCCCACTATGGTGGTACAGGGTATAAAAAGCTGACAGGTGTTTGGTACTTTATCGAAATTCGGAGATAACGGGTAAAAACTGTATTTTGGTACTTTTTCTGGCACCCTATGTATCTTTTAAACCATTTAACATATAAACAAATTTTAAATCGCATTATTTTCTTATAAAAAAATAACAAATATAAATTTGATAGTTTTTGGAAATTCGATCCCTTAAGGGATAAAAATTGTGTTTATTTTTGGTGCTTTTTTCATAAAATTAGTTTTTTATAGATTGACATAGACATATTAACATTTTTTATTATGAGTACTCAGTACGAAACAGAAATTTATTTGAATAAAATTTTACCACCGCAATGGGGATAAAAAAAGGTACCAAAAAGGGGGTAAAAACGGGAAATACTTTTTATTTAAAATTATAAGGCCAATCTTGATAATTTTTTAACATTCGTTTCTGGATTCAATCAAAAATTAACTAAGATAGTATTATTTGGAACTCAGCACAGAAATTTAAATTTCAAACTTGAGGGGTGTTCAAGAAGTAAAAGGGAAATTGGTACCTTTCTCCTAATGGTACTTTTTTGTTTAATATTTTATATTATTTCACTTATCGACATTAAAGTTAGCTGATATGTATATGAGTGAAGTTATAGTATATAGTATATAGGAATATGGGATAATATTTAGGTACCAAAATGTGAAAAGTGAACTATAGGTAGTTTTTCGTTATTCTAATGGTAAATATGAAATTATGGTACTTTTTTACTCCAATGGTTTTTTTGAATACATGTGAAATTAGGTACTTTTTGAATACATTTATAATAATTATCATTGAAATTAGACACATATGGGCAATTCCATATCATCGTACGTGACATTTGTACGCCTGTGGAGTGGAATAGGTATTGCAAAAATAAGAGTATCTGAAAAATAATTTGGTCTTTATGTTCCATTCAGAGCGTATTATATTTTAAAATAATAAAAAGTTCATTCGAAACCTAGTTGTCCAAAATATCGTGCGAAATATGTGTATATCGTACGTAACAAAAAACGGAAGTCATTTTGAGGTATATGTAAAAATATGCGAAAATTTTCGAATCGTGAGAGACGTTATGTTGTCTTTTAATTTCTTACACTAAACGAAACATTTTTCCTTTACAATCCGTCATATTTAAAAAAAAACAATCTTTGGATGGTTTTATAATAAATAAAATTTAATATCGTAAGTGACATACCGTACGTTACAGATTTTTCTCTTATAATAAAACAATATATCGTCGTCGAAAATCCAAAAGTACGTATCATCAAAAAAATCAAAATCGTGTTTTTGATTGATTCTGATTCATAAGGTAAAACTACATGCCTCTACAAATTTTTAGACTTCTGTGTCCAAAAATAACGATTTTATATCTATAATTCAAAACTAAGTATCAACATGTGCATGATTTTCATAAATCAAAAGTACGTATCATCACACTTGAAAACAAAATATTTGGCATTTATTTTTCTTTTAATTTATTAGTGTGGATTTAGTTTACCATCTATTCGACAAGGTAAAGTGTGCATTTAAGATAAATAAATATAACTTATACAAAATCTGGGGACAGTTAATATGATCCGTACATTGGCTTCTGATATGTCCCTTATTAAAGAAAATTCAAAAAGTACCATTAGAAGAAGAAAACATACCACAAATACACCTTTTCTACTTATTTAGTAAGACAGCAAGTAATATTGCAGCCAAGGCATAACTACTTATTATTTGACTGAAACACTACTTATTTTAGTTCGCGATTTTAAAAAATTCATGGACATTGAAATTATACACATATGGGCAATTCCACGAGAATGACTACCACGACTGAAAACCCTAAAATATTACTATGTATAAGTATTTAGAGCTTATTACAACATTTTATTGGCTAAAATACATTTTAAACTATTATTTTTGCCAATAAAATGTTGTAATAAGCTCTAAATACTTACACATAGTAATATTTTACTGTTTTCTATATTTAATTTTTTAATTTAATTGGCGTGTTTTAGGCTAAAATTGCGGTTTAAACTAAGCTCCCAATTAGCATATAGTGTGAAATGAATTTGACTCTGATTGTTTATTTGCTATTATAAAATTGTTTATTGAAACCGAATGTATATTTTCTATTCATTTTTTTAGTTTTTGTATACATATATTTACAGAATATATCGTCGTCGAAAATCCAAAAGTACGTAACATCACTTTTTATAATTTTACAGGAGAAGCAAAAACCATCATAAAATGTAAAATATTTGAGATATAAAAACAAGTTATCGAATATGGGCTTATAACACAACAACAAAACTATTTCAGAAGAAAAATACATATTTTACCAAATATTTTTGAAGTTATGTGTGTTACGTTATTTTGGATTTGTGTTTTCTGAAACAAAAGGACGTATCATCATAATTTTTTTTAACAAAAAACATTAAATATTGTATGTATACTTAAAAATGTGAGATTTTTTCAATATTATTTTGAATATAAATTTATTCATAGTATTGGCTATTGTTAGATATGACCTTTTCTCATTTTTCCGGAAACATACGAATTCCGAGCCAAAAGAACTGCTCATCTTTTGAGACCCAGAAAGAATCAAGCCAATATCGGATACTCTGATCTGAAGTGTAGCGTATCTCAGATAGAGCGTTCTGTATCAATCGAATCAAATAGTAGTCGGACGGGGAGGTTCTGGACTAAAAATACGTAGTTTTCAACAGGTATTGCATCATGTGGGCTAGCGTTGACATGATGGAATATTAAGGTTTCATGTCTGGGCGCATATTCTGCGCGTTATTCGACCAATGCTCGCATCAAATGAATACGTTGCGTTCAGTACAGGTCACTTGCGATGGTCTGGCCAGATTTCAGCAGCTCATAATAGATAGGACCCATTTCGTCCAACCAAATACAGAGCATTTTCTTAGCGCCAGGGTTATATGGCTTTGGTGTCGATTCGGCTGGTTGACCGGGCTTTACATACGATCTTTTACGCTTCGGGTTATCGTAATGTATCCATTTTTCACCGCAAGTAATGATTCGGTGCAAAAATGATTTTTTTTATATCGTTCAAGCACCATTTCAGACATACAAAATCGTATTTAAATGTCTCTCTGCTTCAATGCGTATGGTACCCAATTTTCTGAGCTTGACAACAATCTTCATGGAGTAATACCTCCAATTCTTGGTCTTCAAACTTTTTTGGCTGGTCTGGGCAATTTTTGACTTCCGTATCAAAGTCCCCACTTCTGAACCGAACAAACTATCTCCCGCACATTCACCATAAGCTTTGGTTAGCAATCGCTTTGTTGGCACAAATTCGACATTTTGGAATCAAAAAAAAAACTTTATTGTTTACACTATAATGTTCAATAACTAAGCGAGAATAAATGATAGATATGTACCCTTCAAAATGACATATAAAATATTAAAAACAAAAACTTCGTTCAAATGTCTGTTTTAAAATAAATGGTTCCCGATGACAAATCCAAAATAACGTAACACACATAACTTCAAAAATATTTGGTAAAATATGTATTTTTCTTCTGAAATAGTTTTGTTGTTGTGTTATAAGCCCATATTCGATAACTTGTTTTTATATCTCAAATATTTTACATTTTATGATGGTTTTTGCTTCTCCTGTAAAATTATAAAAAGTGATGTTACGTACTTTTGGATTTTCGACGACGATATATTCTGTAAATATATGTATACAAAAACTAAAAAAATGAATAGAAAATATACATTCGGTTTCAATAAACAATTTTATAATAGCAAATAAACAATCAGAGTCAAATTCATTTCACACTATATGCTAATTGGGAGCTTAGTTTAAACCGCAATTTTAGCCTAAAACACGCCAATTAAATTAAAAAATTAAATATAGAAAACAGTAAAATATTACTATGTGTAAGTATTTAGAGCTTATTACAACATTTTATTGGCAAAAATAATAGTTTAAAATGTATTTTTGCCAATAAAATGTTGTAATAAGCTCTAAATACTTACACATAGTAATATTTTAGGGTTTTCAGTCGTGGTAGTCATTCTCGTGGAATTGCCCATATGTGTATAATTTCAATGTCCATGAATTTTTTAAAATCGCGAACTAAAATAAGTAGTGTTTCAGTCAAATAATAAGTAGTTATGCCTTGGCTGCAATATTACTTGCTGTCTTACTAAATAAGTAAAGTTTTTGCTGGGATTTGATCCTGAATGAGTAAGAATCAGCAAAAGGTGTATTTGTGGTATGTTTTCTTCTTCTAATGGTACTTTTTGAATTTTCTTTAATAAGGGACATAGAAATATGAAATTAAGTATATATGGTTGTAGTGAGTTAAAATTCAATGGAAAGACTTTATCGTATATTTTCTTTATTAGAATAGTACTTTATGTAGTTTGTTCACTAATAAAATAAAAAACATGAAATAAAGCTTATATGATATTTTTTCTATATTCTAATGGTACTTTTTAAATTTTTATAACAATGGACCTAAAAACATGAAATTATGCGAAATTATGAAAATTCAAGCGGACACTTCATGGTACTTTTTCTTTATTCTAATGGTACTTTTTTGACTTTTCTATAGCAATGGACTTAGAAACATGAAATTCAGCATATATGGTCCTAGGTGAGTGAGAATTCTAGGGAGAGACTTTTTTGTACTTTTTCTTTATTAGAATGGTACTTTTTGTAATTTCTTCACCAATGAACCCAGAAACATGAATAAAAGCTTATATGGACCCGAGTGAGTGGGAATGCACATGGTACTTTTTGAACTTTGTGTAATAATGGACATAGAAATATGAAATTAAGCGTGAGTGAAAATTCAAGGGGATACTTCATGGTACATTTTCTTTATTCTAGTGGTAGTTTTTTAATTTTCTGTAACAATGGACTAATATTGGGTCACACATGGCAACAATTTGACGTAAAAGGCATAACCGCTAAATAAAACATATTTTAAATCTTTTATTTATTTTTAAAATTTTTTTTTACTTAGGACAATTCAAAACAAATATTTAGTTTTATTTTATTTTATTTGATGCTGTTTGATCTTACAAAACACTTGTAAGAGAAATCAACGTCAAACTAATTTATGCTGTTAAAAGTGGTTACGTTTTTTTGAGTAATTATTTGCCATGCATATATGGGGAGCGAAAATTCTAGGGGGAAAGTTTTTGGTACTTTTTCTTTATTCTAATGGTACTTTTTGTAATTTCTACACCATTGAACCTAAAAACATGAAGTAAAGCTTATATGGATCCGAGTGAGAGTGAATCCACAAGTGGCAGCTTTTTGGTACTTTTTCTATATTTTAATGGTTATGGAACTTTTTCTTTATTCTAATGGTTCTTTTTGACTTTTCTACAATAAGTAATATTATTAAATATATAAAATTAAGCATATATTGTCCTGAGTGATTAAAAGTTTGACCTTTTTTAAAAAATCTATAGTACTTTATCTTTATTCTAATGATACTTTCTGAATTTTATATAGTAATTGAACTAGAAATATTAAATTAAGTATATATGGTCGTAAGGGGGAGACTTTTGCTACCTTTTCATTATTCGAATGGTACGTTTTGTATTCTCTTCACCAATGAACATTAAAACATGAAATAAAGCTTAAATGGACCTGAGCGAGTGGCAATCCACAAGTGGGGATGTATGGTACTTTTTCTTTATTTTAATGGTACTTTTTGAATTTTTAAATTAAATAGGAATCAGATGGAATACGACGATTACATATTTTGAAGATTGTGTACAAACTTTATTTGCAAGTTAAATAATGTGGTATGTTAAGATGTTTCATGCAACATAAATAACACATTTTTTATACCCTTCACCTTCGTGAGAAGGGTATATATAAATTTGTCATTCCGTTTGTAATTTCCACAATATAATTTTCCGACCCTATAAAGTATATATATTCTGGATCCTTATAGATAGCGGAGTCGATTTAGCCATGTCCGTCTGTCTGTCTGTCTGTCTGTCTGTCTGTCTGTCTGTCTGTCTGTCTGTCTGTCTGTCTGTCTGTCTGTCTGTCTGTCTGTCTGTCTGTCTGTCCGTCTGTCCGTCTGTCTGTTGAAATCAATTTTCTGAAGACCCCAGCTATCTTCGGGATCCAAATCTTGAATAATTCTGTCAGACATGCTTTCGAGAAGTTTGCTATTTAAAATCAGCAAAATCGGTCCACAAATGGCTGAGATATAAGGAAAAAACCAGGACAACCTCGATTTTTTACCTATTTTTTTACCTATATCTGGATTACTAAGTCATTAATATAGACAATATGGATATCTAATGATAGATATTTCAAAGACCTTTGCAACGACGTATATAAGACCATAGTATGTTGGACCTACAATGGGTCAAAATCGGGAAAAAATTTTGAACCCGAATTTTATTTCACCAAAAGTTTTTTTGGCTAAATATTAAAAAAAAAATTTAAGTTTTAAAAAAAAAGTTTTTTAAATTTAAAAAAATAAAAAAATATCGAAAAAAAATTTTTTTCAAAAAATTAAAAAAAAAACAACTGGAAAAAAAATAAATTTTGTTTACCTAAAAATATTTAAAATTTTTATTTTGAAGTATAGTTTGGTGAAGGGTATATAAGATTCGGCCCAGCCGAATATATCTCTCTTACTTGTTTTATTGGACATTGATATTGTTACGTTTTTACCTTTTAAAAAACGGGGTTTATTTCCTTTAAATAAACCGGATACTTTTGATTGCAAATAAAAGCAGTTTTAGTAGTTTAAAATTGTAACAACTCTTTATTTATTTAGAATGTACAACAACAACAGAAGTAAATAGTCACTCAGTGTCTTTATACACGTATATCAATTCGCAGAAATACACACACACACACTTTATAATGTACAAGTATACACATACAAGACAGTTGATGTTAACTCTAACAGCGCCTATCATCAACTCCCCTCACGACTGACACCTCTGCCACTATTTATACACGCGCCATCTATCGTGAATCTTCTACAATGATCTTAACGGACAAACTAGTACATTCGAATTCTAGAGCTTTCGATGTCAATGTTTAAACATTTAGTGTTGCCATACTTATAAACAATGCTAATAACCGCATGCTATCAACCACAGATATATATACAGATTCGTCAAAACTGACGTTTACAAAAGTGCTGCATCAGCTTTTCTTCATTTAACCCCATCGAAGAAAAAGGATAGCCATACATTTTACATACATATTAGCTATTCCTTTCTTCCGATGGGGTTAAATGTGTGATGCCACTTTGATACATTTTAACACCGTGACGTATCTGTTCATCATCTGTGCTATCAACATTGTTGATAAGTAGAAGCTTCTACCGATGGACGTGTTAATAAACATGATGAATGCTGCAGGCAGTCGTTACAGACCGTTAAATTCAAATAGCTATTGCAAAATCGTAACAATATACATTTATTTTAATATTAAAATATTTGCAACGAAGTAGCGGGTAATATGCATTAACAGATTTCCAGCTTTGCGACACAATGTTGAACATCTTTGGTTGGTATTTTAGCTTTCTGCCAAAAAAGAAGAACCTCCTTTATTGTAATTTTAGCAGCTTCTTTATTGTTAAATATAACTTGGAGCATACTAGAATATAGAGTACTTGGCAATTAGAAGGTAATTTACTGTCAGTTATTTGATGAGAGATGTGACCAATTAAAAAATAGTTGTCTTTCTGCCTTGAACTCATACTCCTTGATACTCTGGAAGTTGGTAGATCCATATTTATAATAATAATAATAATTTATAGACAAATGTCTCACAATTACTTAGATTTTTTTTAAACACTTCTGTTTGCTGGAGCAATGAGAACAGATTATAAACAACAATTATTTCATTGTTTAAAAAACTAATGGAATTGGTATAAAACAGTCATCGCAGTAATAGAAGTTTACCAAACCTTTTTATACCCTACACCACCATAGTGGGGAGGTATACCGTATACCGATCGACTCAGAATCACTTTCTGAGTCGATTAAACGATGTCCGTCCGTCCGTTCGTCTGGCTGGCTGGTTGGCTGGCTGTCCATGTAAAGCTTGTGCGCAGAGTACAGGTCGCAATTTTAAAGATATTTCGATAAAATTTGGTACATATCATTTTTTCTGCCCAAGGACGATCCCTATTGAAACTGGCTGAAATCGGTCCATTATTTGACCTAGCCCCCATACAAATGTCCTCTCGAAAGTGGATTTTATCCGTCACAAATGTTTAATTTATATAGGTATCTACACAAGTTTTTGTCCAAATAAGTTTTATATATAGGGAATTCATGTCACCAAATTTTATTATGATCGGTCCATAATTAGTCATAGCTCCCATATAAGGCCTGCTTCCGATAATCACTTTAACGAGCATAAATCTCCTACAAATGTTGGTATACACATAAAATTCAACATAAATAACTTTCATATAAACATTAATCTCGTGACCAAATTTCATGGTGATCGGTCCATAATTTGTCATAGCTCCCTTATAAGGCCCACTTCCGAAAATCGCTCACGAACATAAATTATTGAAATTTTGAAAGAAAAATGTTTTTGCTCATTTACTTAGTGTAGGGTATTATCTGGTCGGGCTTGACCGACCATACTTTCTTACTTGTTTCAATTTGTATTTGAAATGTACCTGTATTAAGGAAAATTCCAATAACTTAAAATTTAAACTTACCAATTTTGGGTATGTAAGAAGAACAAAGTAGATTTGCAATTATATGGACATTTTATATTGATTTCCAGTTTAAGTTCACAGTTTTATGGTTTGATATGAAAATTTTATGGAAATGCAAAATGACTTAACATCAGTTTTCATAAGTTTACAGGAGAACCAAAAAACTATATAAAATGGAAACTACTTGAATCAAAATTTTCAATCTGGATTAACATAAAACTAGAAATATATTCTGTTCTTTAATCTGGGGCCGAATTACCCCATTCGATATTGAGTAAATTCGATCGTAATTTTCTTATTTGAGATTACGGCATTCGATATCGAGCATGAGATTTAGTACATTTTTGTTATAATTACGATATCGAAATTATTTTTCGATACGATAGATCATTCGATCACGAATACGGTAATTCGGCTCCTGCTTTTTAAAGTACACTGTGTCTTCTTCCTTTTGAATTGTTGTTTTTTGAAAAATTGAAATTTTTTATTAAAGTATATTTATTATTATTTATATAAATATGTAAATGTCTTTGTAAGTTTGTTTGTTTGAGCATCACGCCTAAACGGCTGAAATTTGGAAACTAGATAGATCCTTACTTGGAAGCGTCAATAGGCTATAACTTTGTTCAATACTTGGACAAGAAAGGGATAAACAGGGAGAAAACCGGTAAAATTGGTACATTTGGTCCTTAAACAATAAATACTAAACGGCTGAACCGATTTTATTGAAATTTCGAACATAGATAGATTGTTATTTAAAGGCATCAGGCTATACCTTTTTTCACTACTTGGACTATAAAGGGATAAAAAGGGGAAAAATAGGTACCTTTGGTTTTTAAACATTGAATATTTGTTTAAAAGGAATATGTTTAATTTCGGTCACTATAATCACAAAAATATGTATTTAGAAAGTACCTTTTGAAAAGTCATCCTTCAAGGGGGTAAAAACGGGTAAAATTAGGAATTTTGTTTTTTATTCATATTTATGTCTGTTTATTAGTTTGTTTGTACCTTATAGAAGGCTAAACCACTGGTCCGATCCTTTTGAAATTTACCGTATATTCCTGTATATTTGAAGCCACCAATAGACTATTTTTAATTTTGAAATTTTAAGTGGGCGTGGCACCTCCTATACAAAATTAGTAGTTATTATGGAATATCTGGTGAACTATCATTGTGAAAGTCGCAAAACTTCGCTAGATTTTCTTCGGCATCATTGTGCACTGCTTGCCTAAAAATTGGCGAGATTGTATAAATCGGCGTGGCCATTCAAAGTAAATAGGTATTTTCGAATATCAGCATAACCATAATTGTGACAATATTCAATAATTATGAACCGATTTCAGTTTGTTTCAATAGGCTTTGTCCTTGGGCCGAAAAAAGTACCAGATTTTTATTGAAATATCTTCAAAATTGCAACCTGTACTTTGTTTATATAAAATTTAACACATTTTTAAATATAATATGAATGCGATTTCAAAAGTGGTGCGAATCGGAGCAGGGCGTGTCACACCACCCATACAAAGTAAATCACTATTTTCAAATATCTGGAGAGCTATAATTGTGGAAGTCTTCAAGCTTTATCCGAAGAGCACTCTTAGCATTTTACATGGGCGGTATTGAATTAGTGGGCGTGGCACCTCCTATACAATGTAAATTGTTTATTTCCAACGATATAAGATCATGTTAAGTAAATAGTTCTTTTCGAATATCTAAACAATTGTTATAGGTAGAGTCTTCTAACTTTTCATAAATTGCTTTCATATAATTTTTTTGGGGTTGAATTAAAATAGGATGGGTCGAAGCCAACTGTAAAAACATAGGAAATTACAGCAAAGCGAAAGTCTTAAGAAAATATCAAGATTTTTTAAAATCGCATGATATTTTTTTATACATTCAAAGGCATCGTATGCAATTAATCACAAACAAGAAATTCCGGTAGTAATTATATTCATTTATTTTTTTATAAAATCCTTAGATATTTTTTTTTACAACGATAGGTGTAGCGAAGCGCACCGGGTCAAGCACGTTTTAAATAAAACAGATATCTATTTTTTATGGTCTTTTATTTATTTTAATTACTAGTAAATACTCTAAGTATATCTAAAATATTTCTGAAGGTAGAAAGAGTCAAAAAATAATGCATAAGAAACTATGCGATTGCAAATAACTGTAAGTTTTTAATTTGACAAAAAGTATAACTAATTTTTGCGTAAAATCAAAAACATTTTTAATCCTCCGGCGGGTGAGAAGGTCCCTGGGGACCTTTTTCATTTTCAAACTGAAATTACTCCTTGATGCTCCATAGGAAGTATAACCGCCCCCCCCCCCCCACATGTATTCCAAGGAAAAATCAAAGCGATCCGACCAATAGTTTAGTTTCTATTGAGATTTAAATGTGTTTAGTACGGGAACTGAAATTTCAAGAAATCGTTAATAAATGCACTGTCTTTTGGCTTGTTTTATTGTTTGAACACATCACAAAAGTGTTCCTTAAATTGTTTTATAACATTAATTATACATGTCTAATCAGTAAATAATAAATCAAAACAAAAAAAAATTTTAAAAAATGCGTTTTCATATAAAGTTTCATATTAAATAGAAATAGTTCCCTGTGGACCTTGTACTTTGTATAAGGACAACGGATGACTCAATCGTCGGAGGGTTAAGAGACACAATGCACAACATTCTAAAATTAGTTAAATTGAAATATTGCCTCAGATTTCGCTGAAATTGGCGTTTGAAATGTTGGCCGCGAAATTGACTTCTGTCCCGTTCGAATGCCTCAGTTTTTGCAATTATTTTGAAAATGAAAACTTGCGGAAAATCAAACTTAGCACCAATTATAGCGCTAAATAAGAGTTATAAATTAAGCATTTTGTCAAACTAAAAATTCGATTTATTTTGACTTTGAAAAGTTTATTATTAGAAATATTTTATTTTCCAATAAAAGTTATTAAATAATGATAATAGTAGTAAAGAGTTATAATAATAATAAGTTAGAAAAAATACCCTACACTAAAAAAGAGCTAAATCATTTTTCTTTAAAATTTCAATAATTTGTTTTCGTTAATGATTTTCGGAATAGGGCCATATATGGGAGCTTTGACTAATTATGGATCGATCGCTATCAAATTAGGTCGTCCGATTTATGTCCTTACGAAAGTTATTTGTGATGAATTTTTTTGTGTATACCAACATTTTTAAGAGATATATGCTCATTATAGTGATTTTCGGAAGAGGACCTTATATGGGAGCTATGACTAATTATGGACCGATCGTCATGAAATTAGGTCGTGTGATTTATGTCTATATTAAAGCTATTTTATGTTTATACCAAAATTGCTAAGAGATTTATGCTCGTTTAAGTGATTTTCGGAAGCGGGTCTTATATGAAAGCTATGACTAATTATGAACCGATCGTCATAAAGTTAGGTGACATGACTTTTGTACACATAAAACTTATTTGGAAAAGCATTTTGTGTAGATACCTATATTAATTAAACATTTATGACGAATAAATTCCAATTTAGGGAGGACATTTGTATGGTGAAATAATGAACCGATTTCAGTTTGTTTCAATAGGCTTTGTCCTTGGGCCGAAAAAATTACCAGATTTTTATCGAAATATCTTCAAAATTGCAACCTGTACTTTGTTTATATAAAATTTAACACATTTTTAAAAATAATATGAATGCGATTTCAAAAGCGGTGAAAACATATATCTACATTGAAATTAAAGCTATGAAACCATTTTACCGAAAACCGTTTATTTCATAAAAATCCCTTTTGACAATAAAAATTTATAAGCGATTGTATTTTCAAAATTTATTACAAAATCATTCTTTTCAGTCAGATAAAAAAGGTGCATATGGAATCACCCTGTTCATAGGGAAAGAGATCAGAATTTTTGGCTTCTGAAGTTCTCAGGTATTAACTTTAATTTAATTATTTAAAATTAAAAATTGGCAGCAAAAAAAAAAAAAAAAAAAACTTTTGGCCGCTATTTCAAAATTAACAACACTGTGCGACGGTCCCGTGCGACATAATTGGAACTTTATGGGTCGCAAAGAAAAAATGTGGAAATTAGAAACGGAATGAAAAACTTATATGTATATACTGTTGCCACTCATGTTGAAGGGTATAAAAACAAAATGTTTACAAAAACAGGAAAAAAGCAATTATTATAATTGTAAGAGTATCTCCAAATATCCGAGTCAATGCTCTATGGATTAGCGTGAACTATTTCTCAGAACGTGTTTTAATCAGCGTTGTCAACTATTTTTAACCAAAACTCGTCGTCCATACTGTCAAAACGCGCTAAAAAGCGCTAAAAATTACATTTACATACAAAATCACTAAAAATTATATTAAATTCAACTATATATCTACAACAAATAGTAGATTTTACATTAAAATATTATTTTTAAGTTAAATATTTCAGTTACATTTTTGATATCTTAAATTAAGTTTAGGGTTGTTAAAAGAAATTTTGAAAATTCTCTGAAAATTACTGATTGAATAAAATACGCGTTAAGATTTTTTGGATGTAGGGAAACATTTAGATTTGCACAAAAGCAACATTTTATGAAATCACAGAAATGTTGACTGTCCAACATTTTTGATGATTTGAAGTAATTTTGGAAGTGATATTATACAGTATTCATAACATGAATCTTTCATTTTAAGTTCATATTTTATATAAACTAATTAAATAAGCATTTCTTAATTTTATTTTTAAATAACTCATCACATTATCGTCTTTTGCTTTAAAATATGGAAAGCATAACAAATGCTGAAAGTTTAACAAACGGAATTTTATTTAATTAAATTTTAGGCAGAGTTCTTCTATCCGAAATGATTCCGTCTTTCTTTATTGTTTCACTCGCATAATTTTAAATATGATTTTCCATATTTTCAAATCAAAAACAAAATAAGGAAAAAACGCGCTGATTTAGCGCCTTTTTCAATAAAAGCGCTAAGAGGAAAAAATGCGACTTTTGGGTTATCAAAAAGCGCTAAATCTAGCGCGAAAAGCGCTAAATTGGCAACGCTGGTTTTAATCCAAAGAACAACGCCAGAGAGATTTACAACGGCCAGTAACTTAAAACGTTAGTCAAAATCTAAACACAACCAATATGAATAAATAACTATGTATCTATAATTTATTAATGAATAGAAAAATTTAAATAAGGAGGAAGTTGCAATAAATTTATATGTACGTATAGAATATTTTTTTAAATACTACAAGTAGTAACAATAAAGACAAAATAAAAGCATCGGATATTAACACACCCAGTTAAATGTTGAATTTGATTGAGAGAAATTGCAAACAAAACAAATATAGATTAAAAGATATCTAACAGATACGAGTAAAAAGAGAAATTTAGCAAAACTAGTAAGAGAACTAAAAACAACAACAACAACAAGTGCAATCAAATGATGAGTGTTTCTTGTTAATTCCTAAGAATATCATCCAGGGATGGAAAATTAAATTTGTTTTCGGTATATCAAAATAATATTCATATAGTACTTTCTCCAGTTTTAGAGTACTAAAATTTATTATCGTAGTTTTGTGTTGCAAAACATCATAAGAGTACTTTAAAGATTTTCTATAGAAAATACTGTTATATTCAAGATTTTCTTCAGAAAATACTGTTAAACACATGATTTTTTTATATAAAACACAGTTATACACATGATTTTCAATAGAAAATATTTAGCTATAGTCCATATGAATTTCTTAATTAGTCTTT
The DNA here is from genome assembly GCA_942486065.2 of Calliphora vomitoria. Lineage (NCBI taxonomy): Eukaryota > Metazoa > Arthropoda > Insecta > Diptera > Calliphoridae > Calliphora > Calliphora vomitoria. The sequence goes on along the minus strand of OW818030.2, from coordinate 48,163,123 downwards.
AGTATCAAATGAGTCTCGGGAGTACCAGATTACTTTTCAATATGAAATACATTGTACATATGTATCAAAAAAAAGTAAGATCGTATCAACTTTGCCATCCCTGATGTCATCGTTTATGCAGAGAACGAAAAATAAATACAATAAAAGCAAAAACAACAAAATGCCAAAATACGAGTAATAAACGCATGAGTCATAAACTGATTACTTCATTCATACGAACCAACAAGCCAATTATTTAGAATGTTACTGCCAAAACAGCAACAACAACAGCAAACAAAAGCAAATTAAAAGAAAATAATAAAAAAAATGAATAAACGAACTGACCAAACAACAATTAAAAACTGAACAGCTGAGTGAGATTACATACATAATGACAAGAACAAAACTGTCTAAAGTATTTTAGTATTTTTTATTAAATAAAAAACAAAAACAACAAAACTAACACCGAAAATTCTAATTAAACATGTGTACAAATGGGGATCAGTAGTGTAGCCAGAGGCAGGAAATTTTACTTCAATTGGGAATTTTGAAAGTGTTCATAATAATTTGAAGCAATTTCTTCGTTATTACGACACAAAATACTTTGTAGGCATAATTGATGTTAATAACAATTTATTATTGGAAAATAAGCTTTTAAAACTACTTCAAGGAAATCAGAATATGACCTAAAAATTAAAAAAAATCGCTTATACATATTATTGTGCAGAAAAATAAAGTAATTAATGCCCCAAAATTACATAACGAGTTCCTTGCTGATAGATAACAATTAAATAGTTAAAGTTTTAAAATTATAATTGCTCTTCTGAGAAAACGACGGATATACCTATTTAAAAACCTTCAGAGACTCCATCGTGCGACTTATACAGTGGTGTTCAAAACATTTGCAACTGAAATCACATTTTGCCTAATTCTTTATTTTTTAGCATAAGTTTTTTTATTTTATTTTTATAAAATTCAGTTATTGCATATTATTTTACAAAAACAAAAAAAAAAAAATTCATAAATTTACAACAATAAAAAAATAAAGTTTAACAAAATTAGTCTAAATACAAGTGTTCAAAACATTTGCAACTCTTAAAGAAAATATTATACAAATCCAAAAATCTATTTCATTATTCAGTATTTTGTAGCATAGCCGTTAGCCGGAGAACTAGGCCAATCCCATTTCCCTAAAATCACCCCCACACCATAATGTTTCCACCTCCGTATTTCACTGTGGCGGTTGTGTATCTGCGATTAAACTTTTCGCCTCCTGGTCGTCGAATGTAGGCTCTTCCATCTGAACCCCGGAGATTGAATTTTGACTCATCGGACCATAGTATGTTTTTCCATTGCAGTTGAGTCCAATTTAAATGGTTGCGGGCAAATTCAAGCCGAAATTTTCTATTTTTTCTGACACAACGGGTTTTTATTGCATCTAAAACTTTTAAGACCATATTCTCGGGCTCTTTTTTAATTGTGGAAAGACTGGCATCTATGGAAAGTTCGGTTTTAACTTCTCTAGGAACTGCTTTAGGATATTTCGTGAAAAAATTCTTAATTTTTCTGTCTTCCCTTACAGTAGTAATACGGGGTCTTCCTCCTTTGTGAGTTGTATGGATGTTACCACTATTAACAATGCGACAATTGTTGATTTTGGAACGGAATATTTTAAGGAAATGTCTTTTTGAGAAAGTTCACTTTTAAAGTCATTTAAAAATTTCACCTTGAAATCGGAATTGTATTTGTTTCCTGCCATTTTTCACAAAAGTAATTCTTACGATGTTAATACTGCCAATATCTTATTAAAACTCTTATAGTAAAATAATTATGATGAGTTTTTTAATAAAATGCAAAAATCGAAATCACGAATTAATAAAACAAATGCGATTACCGTTACTTCCCATCATTTGTTAGTGTTAATAGCATAGTAAGAGTAAGAGTAATAAGAGTTGCAAATGTTTTGAACAGCTGCATTTTGAATACATCTTTTAAAATTAATTTTTTGTTGTTTTACTTTAACGGAATTTGTTTTTTTTATATTTTTAACAAAAACAATGTGTGATGACATGAAAAAAATAAATGTTTGTATCGAATTGTGATTTGGAGAAAATTTGTCAATGAAAAGTTAAAATGCGATCTTAGTTGCAAATGTTTTGACCACTACTGTATACTCATTTTGAAGTAAATATAACTAAATATGCATATCAATAAAATATGTGGTCTAGGGACGTTTCGAAACCGCTTGTATTCAAAGAAAAATAAAAATCAATACAAAAAGTTTTAATATGTGCAGTAAATTACTATTTTTTTTTTAATATCTAACCATTGACCAATTTAGAGACTGAAAATATTCCAACAGGTCTGACAGGGTGGTCACATATTTAATTTTCTTAAAGCCTATGTCCTCCGGAAAACTTTGCGATTGACCCGTCTTTCAAAGGTTCTTAAATTGTATTTGGATTAATCCGAAAAGAGGACAGTATTCCATTTCTGTGCTGACCAGTTCAAATTTTTTTTTAACTTTTAGTTTTTGAAAAATTAGTTTTTTTTGCGGGTCGATATCAACCAAGACCAGTCTCCTTTGCGGCTAATCCTTCGATTAATAATTTAAAATTTTAGATTATTGATTTAATCATTTCTTTTCTTGGAGTAGTTTTACGAGGTCTTCCCCCCAAAATGTTGAGTTTTAGAGTACCCTCACGAAATTTTGTTTAAAATTTTTGAAACTGCTGCTTAACTGTATATTTATCATTTATTATGTATTTTTGTTTTTAAATTTTCGCAACTCTTGACCCTAGCCATTTTTACTAATTAAAGGTTAATTAAAGGTAAAAACGTAACAATATCTTCAAAAATACTTAGTAAGAGGTCATGGTTTTAAAAACTGAAATTTAAAAAAAAAAAAAAAAATTTAAAAAGTGTCTACTGTATTGTCACTCACTGTATAAATTGTTCTGTGTTTATTTTTGATTTAAGTTCTTATTTTGGAATTTTTGGGACATTTTGATATTCATATTCCAGATATTAGATTAAAAAAATATCTGGTAACACTCGATAGAAGTTTAGTGGAGGCATGTAGGCAGCCAGTGCAATACTCTTCTAGTTGATCGTTAAAATCCAAACACAAAGAGTAAAATGAGCATAAAATGTTGTATGTTTATAATAATTTAATGATTTATATCACATTGAGCAGCGAGAGCAAACTGAAAAATAAGGAAAAACAAAAACAACTAAACGCTGAAAAGAAGACAATTTTGTTGTGTGTATTTTCGTTCAGCCATTGCGAAACAAATGACAAAATAAATTTGCTTTTTCTAAATCAGTCTATCTCTGATCGCCCAATGATTAAATTTAAATATTTTTAAGTACGAAGAGTTTTTTATCTTAAAAGCAAAGCAACATTTTGAAAACGTTCAAATTGAAATTGAATTTTATTTTTTTTCACTAAAAAAGGAAAACCAAAAAAGAGGAAAGAAAATTTCTGCACAAAAATCTATGTATATATGCAAAATTTTAAGAAAAAATAAAACAGCAACGAAACGAATTACGTCAATTTAAAAAGGTACCAAAAAAGAAAAATTTTAAATAAAAAAAAAACGGATACGCAAATTTCAAAAAGAAAATTAATAAATCTATGAAAATAATAAAACGGTTACTTAACAACGATTTCCTACAATCTACTTAAAAGTGAAAATATTAAAGAAAAGTTTCATGATAGAATTTACAATTTTTGTGTTAACTATATAGATATACATTTATAAGTTGTATTTTAAAGATCTACATAATATAGTTTTTTTAAAACTAAATTCTGTATGTGTATAAAAATAAATACAAATATATTCTTACATTTAGTCATATATGTATATATATATAGTATGTACATATTGGTACATACATATATATCTTACAGATCTATATATAAATTATACTATGAATGTATGTATGTTTTCAATATTCTAAAATAACTATTAAATTAACAAAAAATTAAAATATTGATATTAAATTAAAAGACATTTTCAAATGTGACAACAAGATCCACAAATACATATACATATATAGAAATTTTGTAATTAACGGAAATTTGAAAAAAAAAGAATTTTTAATTATTTTATATTAAAATCGCAAAAGATTAATGAATATCATGAGCCAAATAATGACCAACAATAACAACAAAAGTGACAACATCGCAGACAATAAATTGAAAATTTTAAGAAAAAATAAAACAGAATAGTGTGAAAATAATTTGTTAAATACGTCACCATCGTTCACACAGATACATACATATGTAAACATTTATGGATGTACTCGTAGATACTCATATGTATGAACATATGTATGTAGATACATGTACTATACTTACAAATACAATATTAACAACAACTATCAACAGAATCGTAAATTAACGGAAGGCAAAGCGGAAGAATTATTTATCTATAGTTTTAATTCATTTAACATTATTTATTTATATATATTTTTTAAAGCGTTCACCACTAATCATCACCAACCAAAATAAATGAAAATGACGAGACTTTTACCATAGAAATACAGTGAAACAAAAAAAATTAGAGTTTCCAAAAAACCGAAGAATTTCAAAACCGCGGTTTCGGTTTTAAAAAATTGAAAACCGATCGGTTTCATTTCGGTTTTGTGATAATTTATTAACTATTAAATCAGTTGATAATATAGGAAATGCTATACAAATACATTAAAATTGGCGAATATGCTTCTCAGTAAAGAAATAATCAAGAATAGGGTGATCAATTGTATTATGATACCAAAAATGGAGAACTAAAATAAACTAAGGAGGATTTTTTCGTTCTTTAAATAGTACAGGAAATTACTTTGAAATTTAAACATTTTAAACTGACTGATACGCTTCTGAGTAAAGAAAGAATCAAGGATAGTGGGCATAATGATATTGAGGTAACAAAAACTATCTATAATAATGAACCTATAAGCAGGAAATTAAATACACATGATCCTGACACATGATAAATAAGGAACTTGCAGGTACTTTTTCCAACTAATAGTACTTTTTGAATATTTTATAACGATGAACCTAGAAACACGAAATTAAGTATTCATGGTTTTAATGTTACTATTTCTTTATTGTAAAAGCACTTTTTGAATATTTTATAATAATAAACCTAAAAATTAACAAGTAAGAGAGCTATATTCGGCTGTGCCGAATCTTATATACCCTTCACCAAATTATACTTTAAAATAAAATTAAAAATTTTTTTTTTTAATTTTTTTTTTTCCAAATAGTTTTTTTTTAAAAAAAGTTTTTTCCAATTTTTAAAAAAAAAAATTTTAATTTATTAGTGAAAAAAATGTATGACAAAAGAATGTTTTTTGTGAAAAAAATTCGAGTTAAAAAATATTTTTCCCGAATTTGACCCATTGTAGGTCCAACTTTGTATAGCCTTATATACATCGTTGCAATGGACTTTGAAATATCTATCATTAGATATCCATATTGTCTATATTTATGACTTAGTAATCGAGATATAGATAAAAAATAGGCCAAAAATAGAGGTTGTCTCGGATTTTTGCTCATATCTCCGTTATTTATGGACGGATTTTGCTGATTTTAAATAGGAAACTTTTCGAAAGCATGTCTGACAGAATTATTGAGGATTTGGATCCCGAAGATATCTGGGGTCTTCAGAAAATTGATTTCAACAGACAGACATCTATAAGAATTCAGAATATATATACTTTATAGGGTCGGAAAATTATATTGTGGAAATTACAAACGGAATGACAAATTTATATATACCCTTTTCACGAAGGTGAAGGGTATAACAATTAGGCAGACATGATTCTGAGTGAGTTAGAATTCACAAAAGGTGACTTTAATGGTACCTTTCTTTTGTATTTTCTATAATAATAAACCCAGAAATATGAAATGAAATTCATGATGCTGAGTGGGAATACAAAATGTGGGTCTTTATGCTACTTTTTTTTATTCTAATAATACATTTTGAATAAATTAGTAAACATGAAACTGGAGACATGTTATCCTGGAATTAGTGTTAATTCACTAAGGGAGACTTAATAGTACTATTTCTATATTCCAATTGGGGTGGCGAAACGCACCAGGTCAGCTAGTACTCCAAACTTTTATCGGATATTTGAAAATAACTTAGACTTTGTTACCAAAATTTTGCATTATTTTGTTTTTAATTAAATAAATAATGTTTATTTATTTAATTAAATACGAGGAAATTCTCGTAGATCAATATGTTGTGTCATGCTTTATTAACAGGTTTCCTTGCCCAGCCTGCGAAAGTTAGCCTGCTACATCATCTGAAGCAATTATTTTAATACAATTTAAAAAATTTTAACAAATCTTAAGATATTTTTACTGATCTGTTTTTAGAGATATTGGGTGAATAATTGGAAGAAAAATTATGTTTCTCATTTCTAAATTTTTAATTTTTCTACTGAAAATAGATTAAAAAAAGTAAAAACCGAAGAATAATTGTCGGTTTCGGTTTTAGGCCTTAAAAACCCGCAGTTTCGGTTTAGGTTAAAACCGAACTGGATACTCTAAAAAAATAACCTCTTTGTAATTAATTAGCAATTCAAATAAGAACTGCAACTCAGAATGAAAATTATAGTTTTCTATAATAGTTAAGATAAATGTCCCCTTAAGTAATATGGCGTACCCTAGATACTTGAAGACAAAAGTCACAAAATTCGAAAACTTTAAATGTTTTAAATACATTATCTTGAAAACATACGTAATTTAACTATTATTGCTCTCATTATTTTCTCTAAATATCCTTAGTAGAAATGTTAGGCACTTTAATAATTCCAAAACAGATTCAAAGTCGGATTTGTTTTTGCTCTGGCTATGAATATATTATTTGAGGTGACAAAAATTAGGTTATTTCAACCAAATATCTCTTGCTAAAAATTAAAAAAATATATGGCTATAATAGAGTCATGTGAACAGCTACAAATTTGATAATCAAAAAGAACCTGAAGGTAAAAGGAGAAAATAAATAAATAGTAAATAAAGCTTTTGTTTAAATGCTCTAAAAAGAAGAAAATAAACTTAAAATTAAATCTATGTATTTAATTTTCTTTACTATTAGTTTATTTGTTAACTGATATTTATATTGTTACGTTTTAACCTTTTTTAACCCTTGGCTTCATTTCCTTTAAATATACCGGATACTTTTGATTGCAAATAAAAAGCAGTTTTAGTAGTCTAAAATTTGTAACAATTCTTTATTTATTTAAATGAACACCAAAAACAGTTCAAATATTCACTTTATACACGTTTATCAATTCGCAGAATTGCACACAAACTTTATAATATAAAAACTCACATGTACACGACAGTTGATGTTAACTCTAACAGCGACAATGATCAACTCAACTCACGACTGACAGCTATGCCACTATTTATACATGCGCCCTCTATAGGGAATATTCTACAATGCTCTTAACGGACATACTAGTACATTCGAATTCTAGAGCTTTCGATGTTAATGTTAGCAGCTTAAACATTTAGTGTTGCCATACTTACAAACAATGCTAATAACCGCATGCTATCAACATTGTTGATAAATAGAAGCTTCTACTGATGGACGTGTTTATAAACATGATGAATGTTGCAGGCAGTCGTTACGGACCGTTAAATTCAAATCGCTATTGCGCATTCGCAACAATATTTATAATGAATAAAACCGCTTTTCGCTTATAATTCTGCCATTTATGGACCGAGAAAGAATATTGGGGCTTCGGAAAACGTATTTCTACCAACACATGGAATTAGGAATGTACATATACTTTATAAGGCGGCAAATGAAAATTGTAGAAATTACAAAAGGCATGACAAATTATATTAACTATATTATATAAATATACGCTTACAAGTGAGTGCACATTCACGGAAGAAATGTTAACCACTTTGGCCCACCATATTTATACTTTTGACAAAATTGCAAACGCTTTCAAAATTTAAATCTTCCTCTATTTTTTTGATTATACTTCTAGTTAAAAATGTTTATATATTTATTCTTCTTTGTAAAGGTGCCTTCAGACGATAAGACTTTACGAATTGAAAACAATATGAAAATGCATTAGTATGCCAAGAAAATGTGATGAAAGCCCTGCATCTTAAGGGCGGTGAAGACGATCTTTATTGGTTGGCTTTGCGTCATAGCTCGCATTTGTATTAATATTACAGGTCGCATAACTGCTCAGTTTTAGTCATTTATGTTAACACACATGCTTTATTTTTGTTATAACCTTGAGGTTATGAAGAGACACAGTTGATAAGACTAATTTTTTATGGAAAATCTGGTAAAGGACCCAAAACTCATTGAGCTGCCCACACACGAGATGATTTGTGCGTGTGATTGAAAATTTTCAATTACAGCCCCACGGACAAATCAATCGTGTATGGGCAGCTTTACTGAAGAATAATCTTGTGGAGCACATTTATTGCCAATTAACCTTAAAGTCAAAAATATTTAACCCTGATCTAATACGATTTGCATGTTTTTGACAAATTTCAAAAAAATAAACTATCAAATTTTCATCCGTATTTGCTCTCAATATCATGTGATTTCATTACATATTACATTTAGACTATCCCATTCGTATTTTTCTGCACTAAATTTTGACAGTTCATATTACTTGTGGAACAATGTAAACGGGGCTTAGACGTGACTTTAGATGAAAAGACTTTACGTATGACTTTACGAAGAGAAAATAAAATGAAAATTCATCTGTATGTCAAAAATGTGATGAAGGTTCTTTAGAATATCCCATTCATACTCTTCTACACAAAAATTTGACAGATCATAATAATTGTGGGACAATGTAAACGGGGCTTAAACTATATTTTAAAATCATAGTATCTACTCTCTTGACACTTCAGACTATGTAGAGGATAAGATAGTTCAGAATTTCCACATTTAGTGTTAAAACGGCCCCTCAGAATCTAAATGTAAAATTTGAATAAAAACATATTATTTTAATTAAGAGAAATAATATGGTCCACTTTCATGACCAATAATGTCAATAATTAGTTCATAATTTTTACTAGTAATGTGACTGATTCTTTAGGGTGAATACACAATTAGAAAACTAATCAGAAATTAAAGTTATCAAAGTGTACATATTTTAAGAATTTGACTCATTAGTGACATCAACGCATTTGTTTTTTGTTAAATTAACTGGTTTTTAATAGAAACAAAAAAATAATAAAGTTTTGTATAAAAATGTTAGCAATGCATTTTTTTTTATTTATTATCAGTTTTAATAAAATCAAAAAGTCAAACATTTTTGGAAATAATGCGAATAATTCTACTGATAAGACCATGATTCCGAAAACTAAACAAGGTCAAATTATTATTATTATTTTTATTGTGGCCTACTTTAAAGTCAATATTCATAATATTTATTTAGTCCAAAAACATATAACCTACAAATAAAAATTAAAACATATGTATTCTTAAAATGTTTCCATATAAATTTAATGAAAATCGTAACAAAAAATTGTATAGATAGTTCAATAAACTAACACTCTCCGCACTTTGATGTGTTAGGATCTAAAACGCAATTTAAATAAAGCGAAAATAAAAAGGGTAGTCAAAATACATGTGTTTTTATAAATCATATGTTATTTTGACAATGATAGATTTTGCTATTCGAAATATTGACTATCAGTCAGTATCACACCTTCGCGTATCAAAATGAGTCCCTTATCGCTTGAACAATGTTGGGAAATATTAACAAAATTATTTCCAAACAGTACGTTTGTTGAAAATATTTCGAATAGAAAAAATCGAATCTAAAATAAAAATAATATATGATTTAGAAAGATACTACCCGGTAACATTTTTATTTCAAATTTTTAGTTATAATAGAATTCAATAATTTTTGTTATTGTTTGAATAGGCGATTTTCGCAATATCTTTACAATACAATAGACATGTTTATTAAATTAAAAATGGAATTCTTGTAAAAAAAAATAATTATAATGCCAGCAACCACAATATTGTGGTCACCATATTTTCAATTTATTTAATTATATTGTTTTCTTAATAAATATAAGAAAATATGTACCTATTAGAAAATACATTCTTAACACTCTTCAAATTAGACTTGCTGATCATTGAACTCACTATAAAATGGAAAATTGAGATATTGTGTCTTGTATACTCATTCAGTGCATTGTGTTGGTTTATAGGAAGGAGGAGTAATGTTTCTCCACATTAAACTTAAAGTTGCGTTGTTGTAAGTGACAGTGAAAACTTCTCCTAGACGTTTATTCCACATTCCAAACAGTAGGACTGAAGAACGTATTTTCCCTGAAATGCATTCTGCTATTCATTTAATGTAACGGATATTAAGTATATAGAAATAATATAATAATAAAAAACATTTTGAAAAATGTTATAAAAATAAGAAAATAAACCCAAACTTTTTATTATATTATACAATTTATATGATATAAAAGGCATGTCGCGATATTTTTTTATCATATGAATTATGTAATGTAATAAAAATTGATTTAATATTTTCGAATTTTCGAACATATTTTAAAAAGTACAAATTCATGAACATTTAGATTTTTTTTTTTTCAAAATTTATAAATTTGAAATTTGTCTCAAATATAACTGAATTTTTTTTTAAGAATCCTCAAGATTTAGAGATTGTTTTAATAACTTTAAAAAATTTTAAACATATGTTCAAATTTTCGAACTTAATTTCGAGTTTTCGTACATAATATTATATTGTCACCAGGTTTTTGCATGTTCTAGAGATTACTTTAACAGTTTTAAAAAATTGTCAAACATAACTTCGAATTTTTGAACTTAATATTGCATTGTCATATGTACAAGAATTACTAATTTCAGCCTATTCGGTTCAAAATTCATTTAAACATTTTAACCTAAACTCACATACAAATAAACCAACAAACATACTAACAGAGCAGTTAAATAAAAGCTTTTAATGATCAGGTATCGGGAACCAGTTCTCTAATTTCATCAGAAAACATTCCATTTTGAAATCGATATAACAACTAAATTCAACTCAAATTGCGACGATGCATTGTGGTTCCAATTTCAAATCTAGCTGGACAAAATAAGTGGGTGAAACTTTTGTAATATAAAAAAGGTCTATGTTTAAGTTTAATTTAATTTAGTATTTTTGGGTTTCAGGATTTGTGTACAAAACTGTATGAAAATACATACAATTTTCTAGAAGAAGTGCAATCAAAACCATTTCAGATTCGTTAATGGTGGCCTTGCAGCTAATGATGTCGCAATTACTTCTGGAACCCATTCTGTGGAACACTCTTCTGATTCAAATGTACTTTTATAGTATCCAGTTCCTTGGAACTAGTGAAACATTACATTTATGCTAGTTATATAGATCACTTAATAGTTCCGAAACAACATGTTTTATTTTTTTTTTTTTTAAATATGTCAAAAAATTAATTTTATGTCTAAGTCAAAGTGGAAACTCGTTCCTATTAAAGAAGGTCTAAAAATGACAATTTCAAATAAAAACAAAAGAGCTATATTCGGCTGTGACGAATCTTATATACCCTTCACCAAATTATACTTTAAAATAAAATTTTTAAAAAAAATTTTTTTTTCGAAATTGTTTTTTAATTTTTTTAAAGTTTTTTCCAATTTTTATTTCTTTAAATTTTTCTTTAATTCAAAATTTATTTTTTTTTTAATTTATTAGTGAAAAAAATGTATGACGAAAAATTGTTTTGTGAAAAAATTCGGGTTAAAAAATATTTTTCCCGATTTTGACCCATTTTAGGTCCAACTTACTATAACTTTATATATATCATTGCAATGGGCTTAGTAATCGAGATATAGATCAAAAATAGGCCAAACATAGAGGTTGTCCCGGGTTTTTCCTTATATCTCAGCCATTTGTTGGCCGATTTTCTCGAAATAGCAACCGAAAGAATTCCCGATATATTAATGTATGAATCATGCAAGTAAGTTATTTGGTGGCTACGGAAAGTTGATTTCAACATACAGACGGACAGACGGACATGGATATATCGACTTCGCTATCTATAACGATCTAGAATATATATACTTTGTGGGGTCGCAAATGAAAAATGTAGAAATTACAAACGGAATTAGATGATCATCAGTTTAATTTTTCATCAATATTTAAGAATCGCTTTTTAGGATTTAATTGAAGATAGTCCTTATAATCTTTTCGTACCTGTAGTTTGAACTTTAAGAATTTTAGGAATAACGTAGTTATTAGCAATAATTTGGCCAGAATGCAATTATATTCCCCATTCCCAATCAGAGTTAAATACAAAATGTTTGAATATTTAATATTTTTAATAAAAGGAAATAATTTATTTTGTGTTTATTAGCAGATTTGGATAAAACTTCAGAGAGATATTCAATGAAGTATAAAGATTTAATGTTAGTCAAAATTAACCCCTTGAAGAAACTTGGGGTGCAAATAAGCCGAATTTTGTAACGCTTCAAAACGACTGTCTGACTGATAAAATTTAGAACAAAAATAATTGAAAAACAAGGAAGAAAGTATAGTCGGTCAACACCGACATCATAATACCCTACACTTAGTAATTAAGTAAAAAGATTTGTCTTTTAAAATTTCAATAATTTATTTTCGTGAATGATTTTCGGAAGTAGGCCTTATATGGAAGCTATGTCTAGTTATGGACCGATCGTCATAAAATTAGGTGACATGACTTTCGTATATATAACTTTAATTTGGAGTAAAATTTGTGTAGATACCCAAACAAATTAAACATTTATGACCGATAAAGTCATATTTCGGAAGGATATTTGTATTGGGGGTAGGTGAAATAATGGACCGATTTCAGCCAGTTTCAATAGACTTTGTCTTGCTGTGTAAAATTTCCAAAAACTTACATTTTGCTTTACTACACAAAAATCTTATATTTTAATTTTTTGCAATCTTAGAAATGTGAGAATAGTTATTCAATATAACATTTCCAAAAACGTATACCTATATTTTCTTACATTTTCATTTACATGTGTCCTGATTCATTTAAAGTTCGAGGGAATTTTTAATATGTATTTGAAAAATTGTCCATCCGACTTTTTTTTTATATTATTTTAGAAAAATAAGCCTATTCAGGTTTAACTTAATATGAAAATTAATATTTAATATTATTTTTTTAACTGAAAAAGTACCCTTATAACGGTAATTCAAAACTTCAGAGCCGATGCGGGATGGGTTAACATTATCTGATTTGATTCAAATTTTGACGACAGTTAGACTATTTTATCAAGTCTATGCCAGTTTTCCGTCTTTAATTCCGAAGTTCTGTTGTTTTTCCTTATAATTCCAGTAGAGCACAACTTATTATTGAACATTTTGTGTGTAGTTCTTAAAACTCAAAATTTCCAATGACATTTAAGTTTACATGCGGTCAAATATTTTCTATTATATCTATCTATGCTCTGTTAAATTTTAGCATTATTTATTTATTTATTTTCTAATTTTTTTTTTGTTCACTGTATCTATTTTCGTAATTGTATTTTGCAGATATATGTATTTTCAACAACAACAAAAATATATACACATAATTCTATACACATACAATATAATTCATACATATCGAGAAAAGTTATAAGTAGATACAAAAAAAAAAAACAAAAATTAAATAAAAATTATTTGCTAAAGAACAGAAACCGTGGAGATACAATAGACAATAAACTAAACGATATAAAAAAACCGCCTACATACACATCAAAACAAGAGAACGATCGACACACGTTTTTTATTTATTTTTTTTTTTTTTTTAAAGAGGCGTAATTGAACTGTTTAAAAAGAGCGCGCTTGAAAGAGAATTCAATGAAATTTGAAATAAAAAAAAAACTTTTTTATCGAACGAAACAAAATAAAACAAATTTTATTTAACAATTTACAGAGCGATCATACGAACGAATTATACAGCCTTAAGAAGAAACAAGTTAAAGAACCCTAAAAAGAAAAACAAAACAAAAATTAACAACAACAAGCACAAAATAAAAATAAAACGTGAAGATTTGTATGCGATTTTCACCGCAACAACTAACAACAACAGAAACATCAAGCAACGTCACTCTATTAAAAAAAGAAACAACTATAAAAAACACAATTTTTTATTATTTGAGGTTTTATGGTGAAAATCCATCGACATTTATAAATATTAAATAAATCGCTACACTCACTTCACATCACAACAATAGCAACAACAACAACAGCAGCAGTAGCAGCAAAATAAAAGAAATTGCATCACTAAATTCTGAGTAAATAGCAAAAAAACCAACAACTTTAAATACAAAAGAGAGAAATACGAAAAATAAGATTAATCGCCTAGACAGCTGCCGGCACTTATTTATTATTTAATATTTTTCTTAACCATTTATTATTGTTTATTTATTCGTGGTGTTGGACATTTTTGTTTAAACGAAATTCTTAAAAAAAAAATAACTCAAATAAATACGAATAATTTTCAACGATCTAAGAATAAAAAATAAAAATTAATTATAAAGTTTAAACAACTAAATACGAATTAAAAGGAATTCAATAAATTATTTGCAAAAAAATAAATTAATATTCTACGATTGTATGAAGAAAACCCTTTTATGTTGAATCAAAACAAAATTAAAAAAAAAAAACAATCACAAATAAAGAAAACTACAACAAAAAAGCAACAACAACATACACACTAACCTGACAACGACTACAACGAAAACATAAAAAAAAAAACAAAAACCAACCAAGAGGTGCGAGAAAGAGGGAGAGAGCGACATCGAGAGCTAAAACGACAAAAAAAATTATTCAAATATTCTTATTTAAGGCGGAAGAATCGCAAGAAGGCAAACATCAGAAATCTTAACGAAAAAGGTAAACAATCATAATTATTTTTACTATTATTTAATAGAATTAATTCGATTTAAATAAATTATAAATAGTTTTGCAATAATAACAACAACAACACAACGAGACGTATGTGTAGTAATTATTTAAACATTATTTGATTATCAAGTATACGCAACATAGACACCAAATTTAGAAGTGCTGGCACAAACAGTGTCTGCCAAATATGGTGGCTTTGGTGGTGTAGACGAAATTCTAATTCTGTCTTGATTTAAACAAGCACGTTTTTTTTTCTTGCTAAAATTTTAATCGTTTAGCAATTTGTGAATACACATAATTTATTTCTATAAATTAAAATAATTCAGAGACTTTGAACTTTTATCCTTGTACATTTTGTAAAAAAGTTATATACAATTTATAATATGTATATTAGGATAATAACTTTTTTAAACCATCATACCTTCTTTTATACAGCAATGTCTTGATAATTAAAAACTATATTTTTAGCATATTTGGTGAAAAAACTTCTCTCACCGCAAACGATATCTGAAATGTTTAAATTGTATTTAATATTCACAAAAAATAATTGAAAAAAGTATATATTTGAATTAAAAAATTATCACTAAATAAGGTCTGAGATTGTAAAATTCTTAATACACGTTTTTCATTAAAACTTTTAACCCAAATATTATTTGATTTTTTTTTTTTTGATCAAGTTACCTTTGTAAAGCATGTCAGTTATTATATTTAATGTCAATTATGTTCATTTGTTGTTAATCTGATTAAAATGAGTGACCAGAAAAAAGTGCGTACTAAAATTATTAAAATTATTATTAAAGGTGTCCAAAAGTGTGGTAAATTTTAAACGGAGATGGACAACCTGTTCGAACAAAGTGACATAAAGCACTATAAAAACCATAATGGAAGGGTTTTCGAAAAAGGTTCAAAATTTCATCATTAGTGATTAGAACTATATTTTTTTTTGTAAATTGGAACAATAATTTCAATCAAATAAAAAAAGATTCAAAACTGTAAGTTTAGTGGTTTCATTTTTATTAATATGTATGTTAAACATTTTTCAATCTCAGTCCTTAAGTTATCACAATTGAGGCCATCAGCGCAAAAGTGGTGTAAACCAAAATTTTTTTGGTTGCTGTTCTGGTGTTACATACAGACTTACATTACCAATATCAATACAAAAGTGGGGTAAACTACCTTTTGGTATTCAAAAGCAGATGGAGCTATAAAAATTGTATTTGCACAGAGCATAATATAACAAAGTAATGCAGCAAAAGCGGTGTAAGTTGAATATACCACTAAATAAATATTTTGGGGTTACACCACTTTTGAACTGATCGGTTTAATTAATCTGTTACAGATGTCATTAAAAAATTATTCTTCATTTATTTTCTAGGATATTAAAAACGACAAAAAAAAAAAATTTAATAAAGAGAAAAAAATTTGGTTTAGATTTGAATTTACAAAAATTTATTCATTCAAGGGTTCTGAGTTTCTCAAACAAGTCAGTCATTATTAAACTACTTCTAAGTAATGTAGATGGTTTTTGCTGGGCAGTTTTCTACAGTAACGTTTTGGTCATAATGTTATGGTTGTGCTGCTATTATAAAATTAAACCGCTGAAGTTCTTATTGATATGTTTTTTAAAACTCATAATATTTAAAATTTTCTAAGATTGGAGTTTTTTTAAATATGTATAAAAGAACAAAATCCAAGAATCACTCACAACTTTGCCGTCCTTGCGATTTGAATTTTAAATATTTCTGGAAAATTTTTTTTGGCAACAACGATCAATATTCATACAATTATTTTATAGTGCACAGTGGTTAAGAAATGTTTTTTTTTAATAATTCGGTATCTCGGGAACTATAAGATATATCGTAACAAAATTTCACATAGTTGGAGCTGAGGTGTTTTCGAGTTGATTCACAGTTGTTCAGGTGGAAAACTGTTAAGATTTTATATTAATTCAAATTTCAGTTTTTAATTTAAATGCCGTCCGAAGAATTTATAAGATTATTTCGTATCACTAAAATATCAATCTTCAAGTCCTAAGGTTTTCACCAATATCAAATACTTACATGAAAAGGTTATATTTACTTCTCAGAAACTCCACAAACCTTGCCCCGAATATACCTCAGCTGAAACCTTCTGAAATCTCGTTACGATATATCCAAAAGTCCCGATATATTTCTAAAAAAAACTTTTCTAAACCACTGTGTCTGGTGGTCAATTTTAATAAAACAAATTCATCATATTATTATTTAATCTATAGGATATATATTCAGATGATTTTACTGAAATCGTTTAAATGATGAACTTTAGAAAATATTAGTATGGATTTTTAAAAAGAAAAGTTCATCAAAATCCACCAATAAATTCATAACTAAATACATAACCTAATTTTCTGGAAAATAACAAAGAAATGTCTTCACTGTCGGGAATTTCCAAGAAAATGTTAATACTAATTGAAGCCGGATATGAATAACATTTTTAAAATAAACGGTCAGAATACAATAATATATATGATTAAAACATGCGTAATTAGTTCCGACAGACAAATTTTTCAAATCTATACTTTTCACTAAATACGAATAAACTTCGATGTTTTAATGTTAAGCATCTTATTAATTCTTTAAAGAACTTAAAATTTTAAGTTCTAGAAAAGATAATTTCCCTGTTTAAAATAAATTATTTTCTGTTTTTGTCACACAGACAAAATAGTTTTGGTTGTGATAACCGAATCAAATGAGTCAGTCTAAATGACCGAATTTTTCTGTTGTTAGTTTTTAATAAAGCCGAGGGAATATTTCCATAGAAATTCCAGGGATTTCCCGTGTTAGGAACCCTAATAACAATCCTATACATTTTAATAGAAAAATTCGATAATGTCGAAAAATTGTTGTGGAAAGTATTAATATTTTTCAGTATAATATGCAGAATTAGTTTTATTAAAACTGAGTTACAGTATAAAATAATGTCATATTGACTAAATATTGCCAAAATTATGTATTTCCCGAAATTCTTAATGTTCAAATCGCAGCTACGACAAGGTAATGAACTATTAACCTAATTATTGTTTCCCCTTATTATGGTATATGAATAATATTCAATTATGGTTATCTGCAGTATAGAGAGGCCTGCATATAGACCTTAGAAAAGGTCTGTTTGCCTCGAAAAATATAAAATAGAAAAATATGTCAGAGGAACTAATTTTATGGTTTAAATGCTTCAGGTGTTTTCTAAAGCATAAAAGTAATTGGTGATTCCAAATATCTGAGGGAAGTTATTTTCAATCGATAAATTGTTTTCACCCAATATTTTTATTTTTTTCACCGGAATAAATCATTTTTAAACAAAATAGAAATTAATTTTTTCTTTTTTTAAGGTGAAGATTATATAAACAGTTTTAGAAAAATCTTTTGATTTTTAATTTCCGACATCATCCGGGAATGCGATTTCTCGAAAAATTAATATATCCGGGAAATTTTATCCACCCTTTTTAAACTGCTGATTTAACCTGTTATGATTCTGTGATCTCAAAGTACTCTTTTTGCATCGGGGATTTTTATTAATGAAAATTAAAAATAATGTTTTAAACATATTATAATATCTTCACATTTAGAGTGTAGACACCAATTTTAAACTATATTTATATTATCTGAGTTCTTCTCTGAGTTTTTCACAGTCGAGGTGATGTTAGCTTAACACTCCTCTATTAAGTATTAACTCAAGTTTTATTATATTTCTTACCATTTTTATTTCAATTGGCGCCACTGTGCTTTATGTATTGCAAAATGTTAATTAAGAGCTAAAATCCACTGTCAAGGCACGAGCAAATAAACAATTAGTCACACAAACAAATACCACAAGTCATATACAGTGCAAACGGTTCGAAATAGATATGACACATGGTTGCATTTCAATTGTATTTCTATGAATAATAAAAGAATAAGAATAAAAACGAAAACCGGTAGGTAACTGATTTTGATTATTAATTGGCAGAGAACAAGATAAATTTGACATAAGCGAGTGCACATGAATATTGAACAAATAAGAAAATTAATCGATCAAGTGGAATATATGACGCCCTATCTAAATTTGGATAATATGTTTAAAATTATGTTAAAGGGAATACTAATATGAAAACTGCCTATTGATCTAAACATTTTTAAATCTTAATTTTTTATATTTGTAAAAATTATTGCTAGAAATACATTAAATGTGTGTACTTGACTTTGAAAGCCTTGTTTTAAAATATGAACATATTCCTATACTAACCAACTTGTACTTATTACTTGAATGATTGATTAAATACGTCGTCGACCATATAAGGGATTTGGCAACTTTTAAAGTTTTATTCAAAATGTATAATTAGTATTTAAGTTGTGCTGTGTTTATTAAAATCTATCATTCGGTCGCCCCACTGTGTGTTGTTATGATGTCATGGAACAGAAAATGTTGCATTAAAAAACTCCTACGCTCTTAAAGATCTTGACTGTTTTGCTCGTGCTAAAGTGTTTTCTTCAAATGTTATTTGTTTAAATAATGGACTAATACAAAATATTTATTGTATTCGCATTTATAAATTATAAATATGGAAAAATATGTTTTCATATAAGTATGAACAATAAATGAATGGATAAACAATAAATAATATAAATGTATAAACTTGACTGGTATGCAAATAGGAAATGAGTGTCAAGATTTATAAGATACATTTCTTAATTTGATTTATTTTTCGTATGATATTGTAATTCTAACAAAGTAATATGATTGTAAAAACACAACATTTCGATGACGAGATATTTTAATGTCTAATTCATCAGTCCTAAAGTATGATGACGGAAAAGTATTATTTACCATTTTAAACTATTGAAAAATACACATTCTGCACGGAGAGAAAAAACATGGTTGTGGTAAACATAGTCTAAGAGCAACATATTATTATAAGATTTATGATTGTAGTCCTCTTATTGATCCAAAGCAATCATAATATGACCCAAAGTAAAGATATTATGACCCAATGAAATCATTTTATGATAGCTTGGACAAACACCAACAATAAATATTAATACAATAGCATTCTACAAAAAACTATACAAGTAAACATATTTTGTTTGCATCTTAAACATATTATGAGTACGCACATAGAAACTTAACATTTAATGGTTGTGCATAAAAAATTTATAGAAAAAATAATGTTTGGAAAATTATTATGTTTCGGTGGACCATACTCATATTTATAATTGCAATGAAAATATAAATGTTTACAGTAACTAAAATATTATTGAAATTAAATTAAAATAACAATTATATGTATACGATAACAATATTTTATTACAAAGAACATAGTATAGTTGTCGTATCCATGACGAACCAAGTTTTTTTCTCTGCTTGTAGTTCAAACTAATGTAAAATTACCCAGCAATTCTAGGAGATAGTCTCGAAGTAGTAATTTTACCCATCATTTAGGGTGGGAACTAGTTACTTCAATAGCTACATGACTAGTTATCTTAACACGTGCATGTCCTAAGCAGGGGGTCAATTGATGCTTTTTTACTACAATGGGACTGTCTAATAGTTGGTCGGAAGTAGTCAACGCATTGGATTCACATACAGGTTAAATAGCGTCAGTTACCTTACGAGGTAATAATTTTTGATCATAATTAAAATAATTATTTGATCAAATATAGCAAATTGGATTCACATACAGGTTAAATAGCGTCAGTTACCTTACGAGGTAATAATGTTTGATCATAATTGAAATAATTGTTTGATCAAATAGAGCAAACAAAGAAAATTAGTTGCTCAGCATGGCGGATAAATAAAAGGAGATTATTTAAATATTTTTGGTACTAAATTAAAAACAAAATTGCACTATTTTTATTATTTAACTATGATACATATCAACATTTCTTGAAAATTAGTTATTTAAATTATTTTCATCAAAAAAAATGGCGTCAATAAATGAAGTCTTCTTCTTCACATAAAAGTCATTCAGCCTAGAATGATATACTGGGAGAAAAACTAATTGAAGACATGAAGTCTATGTTGCGATTTTTGCATTTTTATGCGATTTATATTTATATACGTTTGACATAGTCTGATGTTTGATTATTTTTTATGCATGAAGTTTGTCTTTTTACAAAATTTAAAATTGCTCAAATGTATGGAATATTTATTGAATTTAAAATGAAAGTAAATAGACATATATAAATATTATGATTAAAAATTAATTCTTAAACAGTATGATCTGTTTAATTTTTTTTTTTTTAAGGCGAATATAATATTTGTGAACATTCTGAATGAAAAAAGTTTGGTAAAAGTCCTGTTCGATTAATAATTTTTATTAAAAAAAATTATTTCAATTATGATTTTCTTTTTTCCTTCTACATATAAGTATAGTTTCAACCAAAGTATGACAAGTTGTCCAACTCTATTTTTCAATATTACTCTCTCATATACATAAATGGGTACCGTGTGAATTCAACACCCTTGTGAAAAATGTAAACACATCAAATGTCTCGAAATTTTAAGAAAAAATGTTTGATTAAATATAGTTCAATTCATGTTAATTCTTTAACACAGAATTTTATAATTTTATTTTACACTTCTAGCACATTTTCATTTCGTTTTGCATCCAATATATAGTTAGGTACTGCTGTCAAAGAGTTGGACTACTTGTATATACTTTGGTTTCAACATTTTAAAAATATGCTTTTTCTTTTTATCAGTTCGCTTATTTGATTATTGTAAATTTCATCATAGTAATATTCGTTCTGTTTGAATAATGCGATTTTTAGTTCAAAATCCAGACAAAATAAAATTCCAAAATTGTTAATTATATTAGGGATATTTTGTAGATTTTAAGTACAATTATACCTACAAAAATTACCCAAAATTGAGGAAAATATTTGCTGTTTAGTGGTCACACATTGGTCACATTACAAGAAAGTTTTCTTATCGGCAAATAAATTTGTTTGACCAAATTCAGCTGTTTTCTTGTTTGTCGCGCAAAAATATTTTCTGTTTAAACTAGAAACAAAAAATATTTAACGTTTAAATAACAGTACTGAAATTTCACAATACTTTCAAATGTAAAGCAAAATCTAGTAGTATTTTACTTTCTAGAAATGTAGTTTTTATTGATGAAAGAAATTAAAGTTTTTTACAGCTTTATTTAATAATTATTTAGAAAAAATATTACCATAAATGTGACCACAAGACAAATATATTTTCCCCTTCTTGTGTTTGATAGTATTTCGGTGTAGTTAGATTAAACAAACATGGCAAATAAATGTGTACAGTGTGACCACAAAATCAAGCCATGGATTATTTGATGTAGTTTTGTTCTAACACAAGAAACATCTTGTGTCAAATAATTTGCGTAGTCTGACCCTACCGTTAGTCATGGAAGACGAACATTTCTATTTATATATTTACATATACATATATTTATTTACATTTATTTTTAGAATAACGCTAACTGAATCAATTATTTACGTAATGGTATTTTTGTGGTAACAGTAACTTAAGATAATTGTGCTGACCTTTCACCTTTCCCATCTACTTTAAAAGGAATATTTGATCAGTAGATCATACAATATTCTATATATAGTATAATAAAATTTAATTTATCATTAATATTTAAACAATTTAAAAGATCTAAATCCGAATAATTACAAATTACAAACACTCGTTCTTTATATCTTTGCAGGATTATCATCTACAAAATACTCTTCGAAAACAAATACGATAACTTAATAAAGAATACCACTAAAATTAAAACAAATTAAATAAGATATTAATAAAGTTAAACATAAACATATACTGTGTATATAAACAACAAACAAAAACGAAAAAACAAGAAATATAAACAAACAAAAAAAAGAATAATTAGAACTATATGTTTTTAGTTTTTATAATTAAACATTGAATGTGATATTTGAAATTATTAATTTACACAAACAACAAATACTACTTACTATACAGCTGAAGTAAAAAAAGCAAATTAAATAAAATAAAGAAAAGAAAAGAAAAAGAGGACAATTTTGAAAAATAAAAACATTTTAGCATCACTTTTTCATTTAATTTACACCAAAGAATTATAAATCTAAGAAATTTTTGGTAAAAAAAAAAATACAAACAAACATATAAAAAAACTAGAATTTCAAAAGATATAAAGAAAATAAATTTAAAAAAATGGCTGACAAAGTAGAACAATCCCAACAAATGAACAACAATCAAAATGATGTTCGAAAAATTCGCAAATCTCCAGAATTTCAAACACAACAGGTTATTATACCCGCCAGCATAACGAGAGAAAGAAGTTTTGTGCGCACTTCGAACCATCAGGTAAATCAATATTTTTGATTATATTTTATTTTATTGAAATTAAAATTATTTATTAGTTTATCTCTATCCCTCGATTTACACGATAGATCGAGTAAAACAAATTCTGCAAAATTTTTATGCAAAATCGTGTAAATCGAAAAAATACAAATGCAAGTATATAAATTATTTTTTATTAATATAAATTTATTTATTTTAATGCAAATAAACTAAACAAATGAGTTCATTCAAAAAAATAATAATAATGCATGATTAATTATAATTATTCATAAAAATTTTTAAATTTATCAAAGGTTTGTAAATCAAATTATGTATGGCAATTTTGTTTTATAAACCTTTGATAAATTTGAAAACTGTTTATGAATATGGGGGTAGATTTTTAATGCATTATTATATTTGAAGAATAAAAAAAAAACAATTAAATCAGTCTATGTATATATTAATAAACAAGTAGGAAAGTAGTCCGAATACACAGTTAGGGACAAAATTGTTCACAAAACAACCAATATTAAATATAAATAACTTCCTTTTTCTTTTCATTGTTTTCATTGACATTTTTTAAAATGATTTTAATCTTTACATTATGCTTTAATAAAAAAAGATAAAACTAACAAAATAATATTAAATTCACTTTTTAAATTTAAAAAGGTTTCACATGTTAGCTGTGAACAATGATGACCCTTGACGAAAATCCTTACGTTTTTGGCTATAAATATTTCGTGTGCCTCTCTCTTGCAGTTTTATTCGTTTTGGCATACTATTTACAAGATTTATTAGCACCTGTGGTTTAATATTTACCCACGCCTCGATAGAACGCTCCCAAAGTTTATTGATGGTTTTCGCTGGATCTTTTTTAGCCAATATTTTCCTTTTCAATATTGTCCAAAGATGTTCAATCGGTTTTAAATCCGGAGACTGGGGTGGCCCATTTTCTTCAAACCACTTTTTAGTAATTCCGGCAGTGTGCTTCGGATCGATGTCTTGCATGAAGATGTCACTGTGACCCGGCTCTAAACCAAATATATCCAAACTTGGCATGTATGAGTCTTCAAGAATTGTAATGTAATCTTTGGCACACATTCTGCCAGTTATTCGGCGTAGTACACCCAAGTGGTTTCCACGAAAACAGCCCCATGCCATCAAAGATCCACCTCCAAATTTCATTGTGCTTGTAATATTTCGCTCTTGGACTCCAATTCTTTTATCAACCCATGTCCATTGGCGCCCATCAGACTCAATACGGTTGATTTTTGTCTCATCTGACCAAGTTACCTTCATCCAGTCGTCTGTCGAAAAATGCTCGTACTTTTTTGCAAAAGCCAACCGCTTTTTTCGATTTTGTTCGCTTAAATAAGGTTTTTAAGTTTTGTTCTTGGCGCTAGGCCGCTGGATTTTAAACATCTTCGAACGGTTTTGGAACTTATGTGTAAAATATACTCTTGGTTGAGTGTTTGTGTGACCTCAACAGCTGTATAAGCCTCACCAGACACAACCAATCGACGAACCACGGCAAGCAAAAGTTTTTTTTGGACGACCATATTTATTTCCCGTGGAGTTTAAACTATTCTGATTCTATATTTTATTCACTAACCCTATTGATATATATTTTTTAGCGATTTCGCGATATGGGACACCTTCCATTATGTCTTTTGTCACATTTTGTTTCAATTGGGGAGTCTTAGATTTTCCCATTATAAAAGGCTAAATAAATTATTTAAAAGAGTAGTATTTTATTTAAATAACTTTAAATAATGTCCTTTACTTACGTTATTAAAAAAAATAATTTTTTTTTTTTTGTTTTTATATTTTTCAAAAATTAAGAAAAAGATCTGAGGGTCAAAAATGTTCACACACGTGGATATAGTTGTTTAATTTATTTTTAGTAAAAAAGTAACGGTACACCAAAAAAATGTTGCCATACAATAAACAACATTGTACCAGACTACGTAACACAAAATGGGTTTGCCAGACCTAAGTTTGTACTTTTTGTGAACAATATTGTCCCTAACTGTATACTATATGAGCGGATTAATAATTTCAATAATTTGTTTTCATTATGGATTGATCCGCAAGAAATGTTTAAATGTGATTTCTTTTTATATAAAACTTAGTTGTGGTAAAATTTGTGTGGATACCTAAAGAAATCAGACATTTATGTCCAAAAAAGTCCTATTTCGGGACAACATTTGTATTTGGGATAGGTGAAATAATGGACAGATTTCTTAGTCCTTGGGTGAAAAACCTCATCATATACATATTTCTTCTTGGTGAAAAATCAATTTCATCACTCAAAAGTTAGATGTAACTGCAACCCATGAAGATTTGGAAATGTATTTTGCAAAGGTTGGCTACCAATTCGAAACGGTTTAAAGGGTAACGAAAACGCTAATTCGGACTATTTCGGTAACGGTATTTTGGCTAGTTCAGCTGTAGCGAAATTGGCTGTTATTTCGGTAAGGAAAGCTTAACGGTAACGGTAATGTCGTCCTGATGATTTAAATGATTAACAAAGTTTACAAAAACTAAAAATAAGGTGTCATAGAAGATATTACGAGTATAATGCATTTTAAATTCTCCATTTTTTAATAAATTCAATGATTGAAATCAAAAAATTGTATTTTCATAAAAAAAAATATTTATAAAATATCGCTAACGGTATTTACGATTATATCGGTAACGGTAATTGCAGTATATTTTTTAATGGTAGCTTAGCGGTAACTGTAGTTGAGCTGAAATAGTATTTTATGTATAACGGTGGCTTTGCGGTAACGGTGGACAACCTTGGTATTTTCTAATAAGAACTTGTTATGAATTATTATTTAATTCATTATATACTTTCTATATTGTGCCAGGCCTTAAGCAATATATATTTGAAACTTGAGAGTTCTTTCAACATCCTGGTCATGTTGGATAATGATTTAATAAATTTCATCCTAATTCAAGAACTTTACAAGAATTTTAGGTATAAATGCTTTAATATATATAAAAAGGCGAATTCCATATCCAACGAATAACACGAGAAATAGAAAAATGTGATAAAGCGATAACGTACAAAAAGTGTCGTGTATTTATTTTTGACTAAGGTCGGTTTTTACTTAAAGATTAAATGTCAATTAATATTTCGATCTAGAAATAAATGTAACGTGTTTTGGGAATTAATTTTTTGGAGCTTTAAGATTTATATATTTGTTTTAAACTTAGTTTGAATGCCGCCTTCAGTATCTGTGATATCGTGTTTAGTTGAATCCCTACATCAACCCTATATGCAAACATTTTATAGTTCATGAAATCCAATTTCCTGAGCAGACTTTTACATAAGTTGAGAGGAGTACTCCCCCCTTTGGCCAGTCTTGAAATCGAAGACACTTCAACAGCAAATAATCGACAACTCAAAAGTAACATTCAAACAATAATCTTAATTTAACCGCTAATCTTCGAGTCAAAAACTGGCTTCAAATAGCTCGAAGTGGTTTAGATAAAATCGAAGAAATACCAAGGTTGTACAAATAAGTATTTTATGCATAAATATTTACAAATGCATACATATATATTGCAACAAAGGGCTTTACATATAAAATAATTCCAAGAAAAAAAATACCGCAACTGCTTAAATGATCTTAAAAGATAAAATTAAAAAAACTTTTTATAAATATGAGAGAATCTTAGTCTGTAAACAATAAGTCATGAAATAAATCGTATGTAAACATATTGTATTGTTATACAAAAATAAAAGTATTAGTTTTTTTTTTTTTCAAATAAAAACAAATTGTTCCCATTCCCATTAGTAGTGTAAACACCGAAAAGAACATCAAAATAGCTTTAATATTTGAACAGCGGATAGACAAATTTCCCTTTTTCAAATGTTTCCCGTAAATATTGAAATTTTAGTGTGAAAATAAATTTGGCAACTTTCCAAATAAATAGATAAATAGATAATAAATACTCTTAT
The DNA here is from genome assembly GCA_942486065.2 of Calliphora vomitoria. NCBI lineage: Eukaryota > Metazoa > Arthropoda > Insecta > Diptera > Calliphoridae > Calliphora > Calliphora vomitoria. Next base: position 48,135,942 of record OW818030.2, on the reverse strand, counting down.
ATGACCTCAATTATCATACATACATATTAATAATTTTATTAAATTTGTCATTTTGTTTGTAACATATTGAAATGCTCATCATCATGAGGATCATAAAAATAATGAAATGGTGTTGAAGCTTGAATCTGTTTCATTATAAACAAGTTGCATTAGTTTTTTGTTATTCATTTGCGTGTTTTCTTCCCTGTTATTTGACAAATTCACTAAAATATATTGTTGGAGGATAAGCTAGTTCCTATGCGCATTACTCTGGTTGCTTATTTTTATTTAAACTTGTTTTAACCTTCGAAGAAAGTCTTCAGTAATCTTACATGTCCAATTTCAACTGTAAATATCATCTATTTCTTGAGAAATAGAATACGGCGAACCAAATTCATATGCATAGAGGTTTAACCATATTGGTATACCATAGGATATAAGAAAACAAACGTGTTTTAAAATCCGTAGACCGTTTTCCACTATCAAGTCAGATTCATTTGATTTGCTAAAGACCCTTAATCAATATCAAGGAAGTACGGTGTGTAATGGTGCGCCTGTCATCGTTTGTTTCGATTGTGCCCTCATTATAAGATCAATACTGGTATTGCCAATGGATACCATATGTCCAAATTAATTTTAAAATTTTTTATACAGTTTACAGATTAGTCGCTGATTAACCAGTTAAGTCTCTTGGTTTCGCCAAGTATGTCGTCTATGTAAGTGAAGTATATTAATATTGTTGAGTGTGACAGATGGTCAATTTCCCCTCCACACAGTGGCAAAAATCACCAATCTAGCTTATACAAAATCGTATCTTTTAAAGTATTGATCTGAGGAGGAAGCAATGTATGAAGCGAATGGATTGACCTTTAAATATATTGTATTTGTAGACATCCTGTTTCATTAGAGGGTGCACCAAAAGTAAGGCCTATAGTCTTAGTGCAAACTTTAAATCTTTATTTTGTATACCCTTCACCATGAGTGGCATGGGATCCAAGTAAACCATTTGGGGGGGTTTGGTTTTCGTTTATTTTAAATTTTTTTTCGGTTTTGGGGGAAATTTCCTTTCCCCCCTGGATCCGCGCCTGGGCAAGGGTATCTAAATTGGTCATTCCGTTTACAATTTCTAAATTTTTTATTTGCTACCCCATAATGTATATACAGTGTTGGAAAAAATAATAGAAACGAAAGCATTTTTTTCCAATTTTGTAAGTATATTAGTCAAGTTTAGTTTTGTTAAAAAAAATTTATATGCAGTTTTGTTTATCAGACATACAGCATAAGAAAAAACATAATCAATCCTCTTTTCATTAACTTTTTAATACACTATATGACTAACAATGTAAAGAGTCAATATTTTAGCTGGAAAAAATAATAGAAACGCGTAAAAGGATTCAATTTTTAGAGGCACATCTTTTTATTTTTTGTTAAAAAATTGTTTTATTTTAATATATAGAGGCACTACCTTTGTTTTTTACAACTTCATTGCATCTGCGACACATGGAATCAAGCAATTTTTTTGAAAAATTACTTGTTAATGGAAAACCACTCTTCCTGGTTTTTTCCCCACAATTCGTCCTTATTTTTCCGACTGATGCCCTCCAGCTTCCTCTGGAGCACTCCCCAAGGGTGTTCTATTGGTTTAAGGTCCGGTGACTGTGAAGGCCATTCCATAAGAGGTACTTTGTTGACAGCAAACCAATCCTTTGCCAATTTTGAAGAGTGGTTCGGATCACTGTCCAGCTGAAACTCCCATCTCAAGGACATCTCTTCCTCAGAAAATGGAAGGATTATGCTTTACAATATATTTACGTAGTCCGGGGCTCATATTTTGTTCTTTATCCAAAATATTGAACAGACACTTTAAGAAGAGAAACACCCCCATATTATAATGGATCCACCGCTGTGTTTGACGGTCTTCTTGAGCTGTGGTCAGACGAAACATAGATAAATTGGTTTGGATCCCATGGGAAACATTATGTTAGGCACCCACACAATAAGGCATATGATCCAAAATACACCAAGAAGACCGTAAAACACGACGGTGGATCCATCATGATACGGGGGTGTTTCTCTTCTTCTGGTGTCTGTTCAATATTTTGGATAAAGAACAAAATATGAGCCCCGGACTACGTAAATACATTGTAAAGCATAATCCTTCCATTTGCTGAGGAAGAGATGTCCTTGAGATGGGAGTTTCAGCTGGACAGTGATCCGAACCACTCTTCAAAATTGGCAAAGGATTGGTTTGCTGTCAACAAAGTACCTCTTATGGAATGGCAGTTCACAGTCACCGGACCTTAAACCAATAGAACACCTTTAGGGAGTGCTCCAGAGGAAGCTGGAGGGCATCAGTCGGAAAAATAAGGACGAATTGTGGGGAAAAAACCAGGAAGAGTGGTTTTCCATTGACAAGGAATTTTTCAAAAAAATTGCTTGATTCCATGTGTCGCAGATGCAATGAAGTTGTGAAAAACAAAGGTAGTGCCTCTAAATATTAAAATAAAACTATTTTTTAACAAAAAATAAAAAGATGTGCCTCTAAAAATTGAATCCGTTTACGCGTTTCTATTATTTTTTCCAGCAAAAATATTGACTCTTAACATTGTTAGTCATATAGTGTATTAAAATGTTAATGAAAGGAGGATTGATTATGTTTTTTCTTATGCTGTATGTCTGATAAACAAAACTGCATATAATTTTTTTTTAACAAAACTAAATTTGAATAAAAATTGGAAAAAAATGCTTTCGTTTCTATTATTTTTTCCAACACTGTATATGCTGGATCGTTATAGATAGCAGAGTCGATATAGCCATGTCCGTCTGTCTGTTGAAATCAACTTTCCGAAGATCCAAATAACTTGCATACATTTTTGATACATCAATATATAATTTTCAATATTTATCTTAAATTATTCTTTGGTTAAGGGTATATAACAGCAATATATAACCTTGAAAGGTCTTTGAAATTTTCATTCGATTTCCATATTGTCTAGGTAAAAAACTTAGTAATCGAGATATACGCAAAGTTAGGTCAACAATCGATGTAGACATGATTTTTTGCTCATATCTCAGCCATTTGAGGGTCGATTTTCCCGATGTTAATAGCAACCAATAATTTTTACAATTATTTGGTTTCAGAAAGTTGATTTTTACAGACGGACATCGCTGTATAGACTACGCCATCTATAGATCCAGATTATATATACTTTATGGCAGACTCTGTAATAGAAAACATAAAATACTATAAGGCATAGCGAATTCGGAAGGGTATTTTGCTAACCGCTTGAAAGTGTGAATCAAATTTCGATGATTATTAAGTTCTTATCATAATCCCAAACACAACAAACAACACAGGTAAAGATGAATGGGAAAAGTTCGAAGACCACGAAGTAACGACTAAAGAAGGCATCTTATGGCTATAAGGGATAAGAAACAACTTAAGAAATCACATTTTTAAACGGGCGTATAAGGGATAAGAAACAACTAAATACTTCTGATACTTAAAAACATAACTGTAACATTTTAAGACAGCTGGACCGACATTTCAAGTTTTCCTTCAGAAACGCGTATAAACTTATGAAATCCTTTTCAAGTTGTCGTACAAGTTGTCGTAAGTAGTAAGGACTTTCGAGAACATATTTTTATACCCTTCACCTTCGTGAGAAGGGTATATATAAATTTGTCATTCCGTTTGTAATTTCCACAATATAATTTTCCGACCCCATAAAGTATATATATTCTGAATCCTTATATATAGCGGAGTCGATTTAGCCATGTCCGTCTATCTGTCTGTTGAAATCAATTTTCTGAAGACCCCATATATCTTCGGGATCCAAATCCTCAATAATTCTGTCAGACATGCTTTCGAAAAGTTTCCTATTTAAAATCAGCAAAATCTGTCCATAAATAACGGAGATATGAGCAAAAATCCGAGACAACCTCTATTTTTGGCCTATTTTTTTTTATCTCTATCTAGATTACTAAGTCATAAATATAGACAATATGGGTATCTAATGATAGATATTTCAAAGTCCATTTCAACGATGTATATAAGGCTATACAAAGTTGGACCTACAATGGGTCAAAATCGGGAAAATATTTTTTAACCCGAATTTTTGTTTCACAAAAAACATTCTTTTGTCATAAATTTTTTTCACTAATAAATTAAAAAAAAATGTTTAAAATTGGAAAAAACTTTTAAATAAATATTTAAAAAAAAATTTAAAATTAAAAAAATTTTTTTTTTTTTTTAAATTTTATTTTAAAGTATAATTTGGTGAAGGGTATATAAGATTCGGCACAGTCGAATATAGCTCTTTTACTTGTTTTAATTTTTATATGCATTATGTAGGGTATACCAAAATGTAAGCAAGATTTTAATTAAATAGTAGATACAGCATTTTAGTATGGAATATCACATCGGCCAAATCTTGTATCCTAATCTATTTTATGAAAATCAATTTAACTTATCAATTGTCATAGCGACATAATTTATAAATAATATTTGTGAGATTTCTTTTTCGATCAATACTTATTTTAAAAGGAGTATTTTCATAATTTAAAAAAGGTTACTTACATAATTTTTGTAATATTCTATGCCTACATATGTTTTAATAAATTGATTTACATTTTTTTAAATATTTATGATCTTTTTTCAGAATATCAACAAAAGACGCAGCTTGGCCTTTAATCTACAGAGCGGTGGTAACACTCAGACTGTACAAATGCGTGGCAAGCCAACAATGGACATTTATAGACCTCCAAGTAAGTTAAACCTTTCAAAAATAAGATATTGCTGTAATATAGAGACAAGTTCGTACAAGCTTATAAATACGATTGCTTCAAATAATTTCTATTGGCGAGGGTCTTGTTCCGAGTCATGATGTACATACATATGTATTTAATTTAATTTAACTTGTATTACAATTATTATGTTTAAGTTAATATAGCGTTAGCGTTACTGCTCGTAAAATGTTGCCATTTTCATACTTATAATTAGGTCCATTTTTAATATTTCTCACTGTCATTGTTTTGGTCAAATATTTACATTAAATAAAATAAGGAGTAAGTATGCATGTTGTCATAGGATCACTGTTATTAGCAGTTTATTTCCATAATGCTAAAAATGCTTTTGAAATTCGTACAGCTGTATAAAGTATGTTTAACAGTTTAACTTTTCTAACAATAAATTTTTAAGCTATGAATTCTTTTGGATCGAAGCCATTTTAAATGCAGACTTCCTTTTTTCTCTCTTTTTTTTTCTTTGTCTCTTTTGTGCAATCAATCCCATTAACATGAATTCTCTTTACAAACATGTATACTTGATTTATTCAAATTATTGTTGTATTACGTGTTGTACAATGAATTAATTACGTCCTTTTTTTTTGGCACATTGTCACATTATTTATAAAATTTTGCCAATGTACTTACTTAAAAAGATGCCCGTAATGAAAATGGTAATACGCTAAATGTTAACGCTCAGGAATTTAAATATCCGGTTACTACGAATACAAGATCTACCACACCACCCCCACAATCACTTGTGCAATCGGCTGCACCAACAGATACACTTGACAGTCGGTAATGTTTGTGATTATACAAATAATTAAGAACATTTAATTTTCATTTCCAGAATTAAACTACAATATACAACATTCTTCCAGTTCGTCCATGATTTTCCCGGTCAATTCGCCCACCGGTTTACAGCCACAAATGCAGTATGTGTCAAATAATGCCATGATGAATCGGCGACAGGCCGGACTCTCTTTGGGTAGCATGCCATTGGGAAATATGAATCATAATAAACAGCATCATATGACTGGTGGACATCGTCCTATACTCGTGACACACTCACATCCCATGCAAATGGGACACATGACACATGGTGTATCGCAGCAGGTGCCATTGCTTAATTCACCATCAAGTGGAAATATTTTACATGTAAGTTGGTTTACACATTTCTTTTCTTATGTAAATAAATACGTTTTAGAGGGTTTAAATCTGAAAATTACATAAAGAGTAGATCTATTGGAAATCTTGTACAATGTGGTTACAAATATACATACATTGTCTCACATAAGTATACTAACTTTGTTATACTATGGAAAAAATGTGATTTTATACATTTTCATTATACAAATTCATTTGTAATATTAACTATAACATATTAAAGATTTATATCACAAGTTATACAATTTAAAAAATCAGCTTTAAACCAAAGTTTTCCAATTTTTTGCAAAGAAAAAAGTGGGAAAAATTAGCTGACAAAAGTATAAAAATTTTCAAGATACTTCGTATTTGAACTAAATTTATAAGACAAACGAACAAAAGCTAATGATTTCTTATGATAGCAATAGTTTTTAGCAATTACAGCTAAGTACTTAGGAACTTATTTGGGTCACAATTCGTGTAAAATTGGTACAAATCCATTATATAAAGACTATTTACTCCCGCGTTGACAGTAGCTTTGGTCGACCTTACCGTATCAATTCTTCAATAGAGTTTCGTTTTAGTATAGGATTTATGGCAGTTTTAATTGCTGAAGAACATTAATTAAACATTTCTGATACATACAACTTTTCCTATATACATTGACAACATTAAGCTAATTTTACTAAATATTGTATAACTATTCCTATTCAAACTATAGTATTAGGGATGCCAATCCCGATCCCGAAAATCCCGGGATTTTTCGGGAGTAACAAATCCCAGAAAACCACGAGACTTTTTATATTTTAGGAAGATTTTTGAAGCTCCCAAAATACCTACACACAGAAAAAAATATAGTTGTGCATTCTTACTGTAACCATTTCAACATTTGTGCATGTTTACTGTAACCATTTCAAAATGTTTAACAATATTATAGTCACAGTAACTATATATATGATTGTGGTAACAATAATATGGTTAATTTACGATTCACATGAGTGTATCAACCATATATATGGTTACAGTAAACATGTATATGTTTGTGACAACCATTTATATGATGAATAATTTTATCAGATTATGATATACGGCAAATCCTTCAATAACAGTGCAAAAATGGAAATTAACCCTTAATAGAACTTGGGGTAAAAATGACTCTCAATTTGACTGTTTTTTTTGTGATTTTAAAAGTTCAGGTTCATCTGGACCCCAAGTTCTATTAAGGGTTAATTTCCATTTTTGCACTGTTATTGTATATTTTAGACTTTATGTTATATTTTTCTCAAGTTTCATTTAAATCGGCCTTTAAAAAAATAAATTTTTTTGGCCATCCCTGCGAATAGGTTAACGGTATTCTACAAAGACAAAAACTCATACAAATGTAAATACGAATATACATATTTTAAGTAAAAATTAGCTTTTATTTTAATATTTCTAAAAATATGTTAATTTTGTTCATACTTTTCTTGTGCCCGTTAATGGTCTGGGGAATTTTTAATAACTTTAACATTTTTTAACCAATTTTTGTCTTTTATAGCTCACTAGCTAATACCCGGTGCGCTTCGCTATCCCCTCGAAGTAAAATGCATATTAAGTAAAGGTTTAAAAAAAATATTTATTTAGTAATTAAAATATACATTGTTTCTTTAATATTATTTCTTATTCTATTTTTTTGATGTACAATATATTCAGTCTATATATACAATTTAAAAATAATAAATTAATGAACTATTTATTTCTTACTTCAAATTCCAAAATATTCATATTGATACTTAATATGAGGACTATATCTGTTATAGTTTTCCAGATATGCAGTTTTTTGTCAAAAATATTTCTATTGAAACTAAAATTACTTGTACAAAATTTGGAAACTCTAACTGATATAGTTTCCTTGATACGCAGATTTTAGTGTATACTACATATGGGAAGTGACACGCCCACGTTTGCTGGTCCGCCTATTTTTGGTCATAATATTCATATTGAAGCTAAAGTTACTTGTACAAAATTTGGAAACTGTAACATGTATACTTTCCCTGATATGCAGATTTTAGTATTTACTGCATATAAAAGGTGACATGCCCACAATTGCTGGTCCGCTCATTTTCGTCCAAAATATTTCTACTGAAACTTAAATTACTTGTACAAAATTTGTAAACTCTATCTGTTATAGTTTCCTTCATACGCAGATTTTAGTATTTACTACATATGGGAGGTGCCACTCCCACTTTTGCTGGTCCACCTATTTTTGGCCAAAATATTCATATTGAAACTAAAGTAACTTGTACATAATTTGGAAACTCTAACATGTATAGTTTCCCTGATATGGAAATTTTAGTATTTAATTCATATAGGAGGCACCACTCCCTCTTTTGCTGGTCCGCCCATTTTAGTCCAAAATATTTCAAGTGAAACTAAAATTACTTGTAAAAAAATTGGAAACTCTAGCTGTTTCCTTGGTACGCAGATTTTAGTATTTACTACATATGGGAGGTGACCCGCCCACTTTTGCTGGTCCACCCATTTTTGGCCAAAATATTCATGTTGAAACTAATGTAACTTGTGGAAAATTTGGAAACTCTAGCTATGATATGCAAATTTTGGTATTTAATTCATATGGAAGGCACCACGCCCACTTTTGCAGGTCCACCCATTTTTGTCCAAAATATTTATATTAAATCTAAAGTTACTTGTTCTAAATTTGGGTATTTTAGCTGTTATAGTTTCCCAGATATTAGGATATTAGTATTTACTTCATATGGGTGGTGTCACGCCCACTATTGCTGAACCGCCCGTTTTTATCCAAAATATTCATATTGAAACTAAAGTTACTTGTACAAAATTTAGGAACTCTAGCTCTTATAGTTTACATCACATTTAGTATTTACTTCATATGGGAGGTACCACGCCCACTTTAGTTGGTCCATTTTTGTTAAAAACATATAGTTTCTTAGAATTTCAGATTTTAGTATTTACTACGTATGGGGGGTGCCACACCCACTTTCGGTGGTCCACCCATTTTCGTTCAAAACATTCATATTGATACTAAAGTTACTTGTACAAAATTTGGGAACTCTAGCTCATATAGTTTACTTCACATTCAGATTTTAGTATTTACTTCATATAGAAGGTCCCACGCCCACTTATGCTGTTCCGCCCATTTTTTTTTTCATAACATTCATATTGAAACTAAAGTTACTTGTACAAAATTTGGGAACTCTTGGTGTTATAGTTTTCCTGACATTCAGATTTTAGTATTTACTTCATATGGGAGGTACCACGCCCACTTCAGTTGGTCCGCCCACTTTTTGTCCAAAACATTTATATTGAAACTAAAGTTACTTGTACAAAAATTAGGAACTCTAGGTGTTATAGTTTTCCTGACATTCAGATTTTAGTATTTACTTATTATGGGAGGTGCCACGCCCACTATTGCTGGTCTGCCCATTTTTGTCCAAAATATTTATATTGAAACTAAAGTTCCTTGTACAAAATTTGGGAACTCTAGCTGATATACTTTTTGAAATATACGCATTTTGTTTTTGACTTGAAATAGGAGGTAATGTTGTATAAATGGGCGTGGCACATCGCCCACGTAAAATTTCAAAATAAAAAGTAGCCTATAGTTCCTTCTAGAGATACGGGAAGACATTGTGAAGATTTCATGAAAATCGGTTCAGCCGTTTAGCCGTCTATAAAGTCCAAACAAACAAATATACATACAAACACACATTGACTTTTATATATATAGAAGATTAGGGTGCCGCGATAGTACTACACTATAGTGTGCTGGACTATCAATCTGGGGGTTGCGGGTTCGATTCCCGCCAGAGACTCTGGGTGTATCTACAGACAAGCTTCGCAGCGTTTACGTACACATTTCGATTCTTTTGCATTCGATTGCAAAAATAATTATTTAGTAGCTAAATTTTTACAAAAACTGAAAAATTTGCATTTTTTCCGAATTTTAACGATAATACAGTTTGTGGGTCAATTTGACCCAAAGGAGATATAGGTTTAATCTCAAAAGAATTTTTTACTGTAATTTTCATAAATATAAATAAATCTACATGTTTCAGTATCATAATGCAGAAAGTTAAGGAGTTTCACAAATTTATTTTATATAAATAGTAAAATTTTGTATATATCTGACCTTTGACCTCGATACGCGTCCCGAAATCGTTGTCCGATTTGGCTCAAATTTTCAGTGCTTATCTTTTAGACCTAGTGTCACAATATTCCACCCGGCACTCTTTGAAATCTAAAAAAAAAATCGGCTGTCACCCTAATATACATTGACAACATTAAGCAAATTTTACTAAATATTGTATAACTTTTCTTATAGTATACAATGGATAGAAATACAATGGATAAAAATAAAACACGTGCTCACATGTTAAACAAAAAATTCGTATACTTTTGTGTGGTACCTGTATTTTTTTTTCTGTTTCTTGGAAGAAGTCAAGTGTTTTATGTTACTTCTTTTTCTATTTTGTAAAACCGAAGTTGTGATTTTTCCTATCATTTAGTGTGACAACGTGAATTTAGGATTACAATGATACTGTCTGATAGCTGGTCCAACGTATTGGATTCACATAACGGTTACATAGAGTCTGTTACCTTACTAGATACCTAACTGACATATGCAAAAAAAATTAACTGTATGAGAGTTATATGAACACAATTATACAAAACCAGTTTATACGAAATACTCACAAAAAAGTGCAGTATAAAATAAAGGATTAAAGTGACTACACGCTAGATTACTTAGAGACACTTAAGTGACAATTGTCGTTACGCTAGATTACTTGGGATGTATTAACTAATCAGTTGACTACTCTCTGCATTACAAAGAGCATATTTGTGTCAAATTATCCAAAATATATAAACTGGAGTCTGGCAAGTGGTCACACATTAATGACAATTACTGTCTATAAGGGATACATTGACTACTTGCTAAACTGCTGGGATGTTTACTGATGATTCGTAAAAAAAAAACTGTTATGTTTTATGGCTGGTTTTTTTAAACTATTTTACCAACATTTATGATTCTTTTGTGTGAAATGACAAAAAAAAAAAATACATTTACATTTAAACTTAAAACTAGTTGTAATTTAGTATACTACATATAGAAATGTTTTAAATTTTATTCCACACATGTTTTTTATGATCGCAATAAAGGAAATCCATTTTTTAAGAGCGTGTCTAATGTTCATTCCTCGTTTTGCATTCGCCAGCAAACTAATTTTATAAACAAAATTCGCGAAAACAAAATAAAATTGCATTTGCGAGCACTAATTTTACCTATCCTGACTCCACCATAACTTTTTTTGTATTTGCTTAATTAACTTAATAATAAATAAAATTTCTTTTAAATTTTAGCAAGCTGCCACAACAAATCGTGTTAAATTTGCACCTGAACCCCAAAAACATCACCACAATAAGGGCCAAATGAATATGGTGCAGATGAACAACAATTTGAATCAAAACTATCAGCAACACCAACAAATGAACGTCATGAATCCCTATATTATGGCGAACAATCAAATGGGAAATGGACCTATGGATCCGTATATGAATATAACGCCATTACAGCGATCAAAATCACTGTCATCAGCTGATGCTTTGACACGTGGTATTGCGGGTCTAGGTTTGGGTCTGGGCAATGAAGTCACCGATATTGGACAATTTACACCGGAAATACAATCTCTTATTGATACTGCTCTCGAAGATCCAAATAAATTGAATTCACGTTGCCTAATGGAATTGACCTCACATTTTATTAAACGTGCTGTAGAGGGTCGTCGTTATGCTTTGCCGATATCGAGACTTTGCCTGAATATTATTGGCAAAGAGCAAAAGGAGACATTTTTGGAAGCATTGTTGAACACGTGTCGTCAGTGGTATCAAGAGAGAGAAAAGGTTGGTAACAATTCTCTTAGCTATTAAAAGAACCTTGAATGCAAAGTAATATCTTATATTTTTTTCCCATTATTAGCTTCTATTCACAATCCAGGGAATGAAATCACCATCTAGAGCTCGTTTTACCGCTTTCATGGCATTTCTCACCGAAATGTTTTGTCAATTAAAGCGGCGTCAATTACAATTGCGCACTCAATGCGAGGGAGCACCTCCACCACTGGTTCTACTAACACTTTTGTCGAAATGTTGTGAAGACTGTGTTAAACCACCAGTCAGATCCTTATCTGAGGTAAGTAACATTAGTAAAAAAAAAAACATGAGAGAAAGTTCAAATTTATATACATATTTACATATATATTTCAGATTGAATGTCTCTTCTATGTATTGACCTGTATTGGTCAAGATCTGGAAATGCAATTGCCACAACAGTTAGAATTACTTTTGTCTATGATACGGGATGCCTTTTTGAATGCCGGCGACTCGGCACCCGCCATACGTCGTACTCTATTGCAGCTCATTGAATTGCAGGCATCACATTGGCAGTTACCAGGCAACACGGTGCTCTATTATTATCCCTCAAACAAATAAGCTACCAGCTCAGATCGTTGTTCCATTTGTTTGATTAGAAATTGGAACTGTTTCGATCTTTTGAAAAGTTAAACTTTTATTTTTGTTTGTTACATATAAAATTACCTAAAAATATAAAATTAGATACATAAATACACATACATACATATATTGCATTTATAAAAGATGCAAATGTTTTGTTGGAGCAATGATCCCTCATAGAAATCCTACAGTACATTATACATTAAGTTAAGTTCTCTTTTTTTTTAATTTAATTTCATTTCTACTAACAATAATAAACAAATGTTTTTGATCATGATCATGCTATCTCTATTCTTAAATACATTATTATAAAATATTACTATTTTATTACAACTATTCGTATTTTAATATAATTTTATTTATATCTGTAGTATCTAATTATTTATAATACATCTACAATATAGTATATATACAATTCATACATAATACATATACAAGAAAAAAAAAAGTAAATATACATACATATAGTATGTAAAGTATGTAAAGTATATTAGAGAAAGTTAGATGTAAATAAAGAAGTGTTTCTTTATTTACAGCAATCCGTTCTCTAATGTATAGAATTTTAAGAAGCATTTTTGAGCTCAAAAATACTTTTTCCTCACAAGATATTATTAAACGAAGAAACTATAACATCACAAACAACAACAACAATTAACTACTAATCCCAAATTTATTAATATCTAACTAGTCAAAAAAAATAAATAAAAAAAAAATATTTTTTAAAAATAAAAGATTTTCAAAGAAATTATTTACTGTTTTTTTTTTTAATTTGTAAACCTATTTACCAGCTATAAACGTTTATGAAATTTATTATCAATTTGTTTGTGAATGCCTAGGAAGAAGAACAAAAAGTAATTTTATAAAATACTAGCTTCATAGCAGTCATTACAAAATGGAATAATTTCGAGTCATTTTTCGAAAAATGTCCCATATGCACTAATTATGCTAGCTACTTAAGTTATACCTTATTGTAAAGTTACATTCTCAAGCAATTCAAATAAACCAAAAACTGGCATCCTAGCTCTTAGGGGCCTTCGAAATTAAGATTTAAATGCAGTCGTTACAAAATGGGATAATTTCGAGTCATTGTTCGAAAAATGTCCGATATGTCTGCATTTATATTGGGCACTAATTTTGCTAGCTACCTAAGTTATACCTTGCTAGCTGACCCGGTGCGCTTCGCCACCCCAATTGGATGAAATAAATAGTACTATTAAATCTCCGTTTGTGAATTAATACTAATTCAGGATAACATGTCTCTAATTTCATAGAATTCTCACTCACTTAGGACCATATATGCTTAATTTCATGTTCCTAAGTCCATTGTTATAGAAATTTCAAAAGGTACCATTCGAATAAAGAAAAAGTACCTAAAAGTCTCCCCCTAGAATTCAAACTCACTTAGGACCATATATGATTAATTTCAAGTTTCTAGGTCCATTTTTATAAAACATTTGAAAAGTACCTTTAGAATAAAGAAAAAGTACCATATTGTCCCCACCTTCAATTCTCTCTCACTTATGACCATATATGCTTTATTTCGTGTTTCTACGTACATTTTTATAGAAAATTCAAAAAGTACCATTAGAATAAAGAAGAAGTACCATAAGTCCCCTATTTGTGGATTCCCACTCACTCGGGTCCATATAACATTTATTTCATGTTTCTGGGTTTATTGGTGAAGAAATTACAAAAAGTACCATTCGAATAAAGACAAAGTACCAAAAAGTCTCCCCCTAGAATTCAAACTCACTTAGGACCATACATATATGCTTAATTTCATGTTTCCAAGTCAATTGTTATAGAAATTTCAAAAAGTACCATTAGAATATAGAAAAATTACTAAAAAGCCCACACTTGTGGTTTCCCACTCACTCGGGTCATATAACCTTTATTTCATGTTTCTAGGTTCATTATTGGAGAAATTACAAAAAGTACCATTCCAATATAGAAAAAGTACCAAAAAGTCTCCCCCTAGAATTCTCACTCTCTTGGGACCATATATGCTTAATTTCATGTTTCTAAGTCCATTGTTATAGAAAATTCAAAAAGTACCATTAGAACAATAAAAAAGTACCTATAATTCAGGGGTGTTACCGCGTAACTCAATCCGAAAACGGAAATGTTCGAAAATGTATGCTAAATACATTGCAATTCGAAACGATTTCCTTTCGAATCGAATTAGGGAGTAACCCCCCAGTTCTCACATTTTGGTACCAAAATATTATCCCCTATTCCTAACACTAACTTCACTCAGATACATATCAGCTAACTTTAATGTCGATAAGTGAAATAATGTAAAATATTAAAAAAGTACCATTAGGGGAAAAGTACCAATTTCCCTTTTCCTCCTTGAACACCCCTCAAGTTTAAATTTAAAAATATTCCATTTTGCCAAAATTGTTTATGCTAAAGACAGTCTCAAACGATAAAAATCTGTGTTGATGTGCCCAAGATATGTTTTAATAGGAGTACCAAACTGTTTACACGGATTTGGCCGAATATAAACCTTGGCACTAGAGTTCCAAATAACAACCTGTTAGTTTTTGTATCAATCCAATGTTAAAAAATTTATCAAAATTGGTTTAATAATTTAAACTAAAATGTATTTTCCCGATTTTATCCCCTTGTTGGTACGGGGATACGGTGGTAAAATTATAATCAAATAAATTTCTGTATCGTGGTGGGGCTCATAATATCTCTATGTCAAATTATAAAAAAAAAACATATTTTATGAAAAAGTACCAAAAATAAACACAATTTTCATCCCTTAAGGGTTCGAATTTCCAATAAGTACCAAACTTATATATTTTTTTTTTTGATAAGTAAAGAATACGATATAAAATTTGTTTCTATGTTTATCAGTTAAAAAGATACATAGGGTGACAAAAAAGTACCAAAATAGAGTTTTTATCCGTTTTCTCCCAAAAAAGGTTCTAATTTCGAAAAAGTACGAAACACCTGTCAGCTTATTTTTTAAATGGAGTAACATGCAATTTTAAGTTTTTTTTTTTTGAATCTTTATTAGTTTTGAAGATATACCCGTTTTTACCCCATAAACGTTCGAATTTCCAAAAATCCCTTCTTATCGGATCGTTTTGGGGAGGGGAACCCCATAGTTAAAATTTCATGATTCTAGCTTCAGTCGTTTGGGCTGTGCGATGATGAATCAGTCAGTCAGTCAGTAACGTTACAATTTTATATATATATAATATATAGATAAACATGAAAAGTTGATTCGGAAATAATGAGTGATCTATAGAACTACATTTCAAATTGAAATTGAAAAAATATTGAGAAAATACGAATTGAAATCAAGAAATCCCAATACATATTAATAAAATACAAATTAAATTTAATATTGAGAAAATACAAATTATAATTTAGAAAAGCATGTTAATATTGAGAAAAATAAACCAAACTAATTGAAATTAAGACATCAAAATTAATGTTAATAAGATATTAATTGAACCTGAGAATAGCAAATTAATATTGTAAAAAAAAAAAAATTCATAAAACTTGATGTCGTGAAATTTAAAATTGTATGACATTTGTTTAATGATTTCTTCTTATAAAATGAGAAATGTCAATGAAAAATATAAACAGAATTACTATCTTTTCTCACATATGGATTATATATATATGTGAGTTAATAGATCTCGTCCTCGGTTAATTTTTTCTCAAATCCTCATTCATTGTTCGATAAATCCACATTTCAAAGGCCGATCACAATTCCACAGCAGTACTGACAATATATTTTGTCTTCTGAATATTTATTTTCAGACCATATTATTTGCTGTTCTGTGGGTAGATTCTGAAGTCCGTTGATAGAAAACCTGGTTCATGTATAACGAATGGTCCACATGATGTAAATAGAAAGCATTAACAAAAGAGTTCCCAACACATCCGGTAGGAAAGCAGAATATTAGGTACGAAAAGTTAAAGCCAATTTAGGTTTAAAATGAGCGAAAACATTTTTCTTTCAAAATTTCAATAATTTATATTCGTGAGTGATTTTCGGAAGTGGTCCTTATATATGGACCGATCACCATGATATTTGGTCATGTGATTAATGTCTATATGAAACATATTTATGTTGCATTTTATGTGTATACCAACATTTTAAGGAGATTTATGCTCGTTAAAGTGATTATCGGAAGCAGGCCTTATATGGGAGCTATGACTAGTTATAACTTAACAAAATTTTGTGACATAAATTCGGTATATATTAAACTTATTTGAAAAATAAACTTGTGTAGATACCTATATAAATTAAACATTTATGATCGATTAAGTCCAATTTCGGGAGGACATTTGTATGGGGGCTAGGTGAAATAATGGACCGATTTCAGCCAGTTTCAATAGGCTTGGTCCTTGGGCAGAAAAAATGATATGTACTAAACTTTATCGAAATATCTTCAAAATTGCGACCTGTACTCTGCGCACAAGGTTTACATGGACAACCAGACGGACGGATGGATGGACGTTTAATCGACTCTGAAAGTGATCCTAAGTGATCCTATGTCTGTCTGTCTGTCTGTCTGTCTGTCTGTCTGTCTGTCTGTCTGTCTGTCTGTCTGTCTGTCTGTCTGTCTGTCTGTCTTTCTGTCTGGCTGGTTGGCTGTCCATGTAAACCTTGTGCGCAGAGTACAGGTCGCAATTTTGAAGATATTTCGATAAAATTTAGTACATAACAATTTTTCGACCCAAGGACCAAGCCTATTGAAAATAGCTGAAATCGAACCATTATTTCACATAGCCCCCATACAAATGTTCTCCCGAAATTTACTTTATCGGTCATAAATGTTTAATTTATATAGGTATCTACACAAGTTTTTCTCCAAATAAGTTTTATATATACGAAATTCATGTCACCAAATTTTATTATGATCGGTCCATAATAAGTCATCACTCACGAATATAAATTACTGAATTTTTGAAAGAAAAATGTTTTTGCTCATTTACTTAGTGTAGGGTATTATATGGTCGGGCTTGACCGACCCTACTTTCTTGCTTTTTTTTTAAATACCGTTAGCAATAATCTCTCAAAAATGATTACTATGTTTTAATTTGTATGCAAAGTATTCAAATGATTCACAAAAGCTCGATGATAAGTTAAATGCATAGTACAAAATCAATGCATTCAAGAACGTCTTATTTTGATACAATGAACTTCGAAATAATAAAAAATAGAAATATGCAAGAAAAATCCTTCGAAATACAGTCTTAAATTAATTCAAACATACTCATATAGGAAAGTGTATATTTACTCAAAAAGCTCTTCGTATATTCTAACACTCATATTGATTCGCTTTTGTGAATGATAATATACAAGCAGTTACATGTATTTTGTAACAAAACGTATATTGATAACTCAGTATTCACTTCTGCAAAATTACAAATATGTCATTTGAATGGTATATTAATGGCTTCAAAAGTGGAATATGATTGGTATGGTATAATATCCTTTTTCAACTACCTGAGTTTTTAGTGCTCATTAGGCGTAAATTTTTGTTTTCAAACGATCAGCTAACTGGGTTAGACTATGTCGATCTATGTATATGATGATGGCAGGACGAAATTACGTGAGCAGGTTTCACATGCAGTTAATGTTATAAGATACTGCATCGTAAGAACGCATCTAAGTTGTAAAAAAGAGGATGATATGTTGTCTCATCTGTCATGTCAATGAAAATATGTTTTGCATTTCTATGAGTGTTATTCATAATATATCGCTCATTTGCTGCAACAACGTCATAATTCAAAAAAAGTCGTTTCGAGAAAAACGGCTTTGAATATTTTATGACATTTGACTATTTCTTAAATAATTCAACAAATCATGAGATTTTAGAAAGATAACCTGATTTGAATAGTAGATGTTAATATCCTTCTAATCTGTATTTAACCCAAATTTTTTATTCTCAAATATACGAGAAAACATGAATTTTAATTTTGACGTTTACAACAAAAAAACACTCACGGAAAAAATTATTGACTTTTTTGAAAACTGATAAAACTATATTAAAGACTATAGAACGGCGCATATTTCGTATTACTCAGTTCAAAACACACGGATTTTGAATTATGTCGTTGTTGCAGCAAATGAGCGATATATATATTGTTTTTCGTAGCTCATAACTTTTATTTTCGATTTATATGTTTTTAAAAGGACCAAAGCAACAAAGTGCAAAGTAAACAAACTTTCTTTACATTCAAATTTCTTTTTTAAGTGGAAAATATTTCGGTAACTTCTCCTGAAGTATCTCCAGTTCAACCAATATCCGATTTTCTGATTGACGAATCTGGATGCGACATCGTTGCTCAGAACATCAATTAGAGAACTTGAAGTGGATATATTTCTGCTTTGCGTCTTTTGTTGACTGTTAAAAGGTGCAACTTGGCGGACAATGCGATTGCAAAAACATTGTTTGTGAATCTATATTCTTCGTAAATAAAAAAAAAAATATATATATACATAAAAATGTTTAATTGATTTATGCCTAACTGATTCAGTTCCATAAAATTGAATAACAGTCATTTTTTGGGTCTTTGATTTTTTATTTAATTTAATTTTCGATACAAAAATTTACAACTTTCTCAGTTTTAATTTCAAGCCCAAAAATTTAAGTTCAGAAAAACTAAAAAATCTTGTTTTCATATGGGCAAAATATTCAGTTATTTTAAATCGTTAAATGTGTGCCAAATAATAAAAAACTATTTTGTGTTAGTGAAAAAATATTGTTACGTTTTTATACCCTACACCACCATAGTGGGGAGGGTATAATGGATTTGTGCAGATGTTTGTAACGCCCAAAAATATTAGTCTAACACCCACCTTAAAGTATACCGATCGACTTAGAATCACTTTCTGAGTCGATTAAACGATGTCCGTCCGTCCGTCCGTCCGTCTGGCTGGCTGGCTGGCTGGCTGTCCATGTAAAGCTTGTGCGCAGAGTACAGGTCGCAATTTTAATGATATTTCGATAAAATTTGGTACTTATCATTTTTTCTGCCCAAGGACGATCCCTATTGAAACTGGCTGAAATCGGTCCATTATTTGACCTAGCCCCCATACATATGTCCTCCCGAAAGTGGATTTTATCCGTCACAAATGTTTAATTTGTATAGGTATCTACACAAGTTTTTGTCCAAATAAGTTTTATATACACATAATTCATGTCACCAAATTTTATTATGATCGGTCCATAATTAGTCATAGCTCCCATATAAGGCCTGCTTCCGATAATCACTTTAACGAGCATAAATCTCCTACAAATGTTGGTATACACATAAAATTCAACATAAATAACTTTCATATAAACATTAATCACGTGACCAAATTTCGTGGTGATCGGTCCATAATTTGTCACAGCTCCCATATAAGGCCCACTTCAGAAAATCGCTCACGAACATAAATTATTGAAATTTTGAAAGAAAAATGTTTTTGCTCATTTACTTAGTGTAGGGTATTATCTGGTCGGGCTTGACCGACCATACTTTCTTACTTGTTACCTTTTAAAAACGGGGTTTATTTCCTTTAAATAAACCGGATACTTTTGATTGCAAATAAAAGCAGTTTAGTTGTTTAAAATTTGTAACAACTCTTTATGTATTTAAAATGTACAACAACAACAGTTCAAATAGTCACTCAGTGTCTTTATACACGTTTATCAATTCGCAGAAATGCACACAAACTTTATAATGTACAAACACACATGTACACGACAATTGATGTTAACTCTAACAGCGCCAATGATCAACTCAACTCACGACTGCAGCCTCTGCCACTATTTATACATGCACTGCCATCTCTCGGGAATCTTCTACAATGCTCTTAACGGAAATACTAATACATTCGAATTCCAGAGCCTTCGATGTCATTGCCAGCAGTGTTGTCATACTTACAAACAATGCCAATAAACGCATGCTACTGATGGACGTGCCTTCAAACATAATGAATGTTGCAGGCAGTCGTTACAGACCGTTAAATTCAAATCATCATTGCACATTCGTAACAATATATTAAAATTGTAATTTAAGTGAAATTTTAAATAAAAGGAGTAACATTGTTGTTGTAGAAAAATTGTTATTATTTGATGTTAACAAATATAAATGTTTTACATAATTTAAAATAAAACATACTAATTCACTAAATCCCATACCGCCATCACTGGTTTCCATAATGCTGCTACTGTATCTTCATCACTGTAATCAGATAAATGAAAGAAAATCAATGAGCTCCTAGTCAGAATACAGAACTTAAATTGCCTTAATGCGCCTTTAGCGTATAAGAGTTCAAACATAGTCCACAGATCTGATCCTGTTATGTCCATGGTCCCTGGGCTATAACTATCTCTTACCCTCTCTGAGCCACGCGTATGAGCAGTGCAGCAAAGCTGGTTTAGAATTTTGAAGATTTGTGTTAATCTCATCGTTCTCCATTTTAACAACCGTGACGTTGCCGTCCCCCTGATTCCAGTTCAGGAGAGCTTACACATGAACCCCCTAACGTAAAATATAACAAGTAGTCTGACTCTTTGACAGCAGTACCTAACTCTAAACATGTGTTATTGAGAATGTTCCTAACTCTAAATATGCGTTAGTAACAAAAATGATCACACACAGAGTTCTAATAAAATGTTTCCATTTTCAGTACCAAAAATTTAAACTCTGTTCTATAGATTAAATTATATCACAAACAAAATAAAATATCAAAAATTAATAAAAAAAAAGATTTTTGAGTTTGTGCGAACTGGACTTGTTTTGGAAATGAAAAAGTGTTGATGAATGTGTGTTAATGACTTTACATATATTTATTTAATCGACAACTTATAGTTAAAATTTCGAGACTTATGATTTGCTTACATCTCTCACAACGGTTTTGAATTCACACGGCACCCGTATATGCGAGAGAGTAATATTGAAAAATAGAGAGTCAGATTACTTTTTATAATTTTCAGTGACGAAATTAGTGTTTTCATTTTTGTTTGAACCAGTGGTATCATTCCCCTTTATGCCGTCTTTTGACTGCATGGATTTTACATAGCCTGTGGAGGAGGTATCGTCTTTGTTATCGCTTCCATATACACGAAAGCCGATCTTGCATCTTCGTCAACGTTTATATAGATACATTCTACAGGACAATTATAGCCTTCTGTCAGTAGTCCAGTCATAAGTTGCAAGTTGCGGCATTTAGAATCGAAGGATAAATTCGGGTTAGATATCGGTTTTAAAATTCAGAAAAATTAAATTTTTTAATATGACAACGTTGCAGCAAATGTGAGTGAGTCAAACAAATTTATACACACTTTTCCAGCCTAAAATTATCCTTGGTCCAACAAATTATTATTATTTTTTAATCACGTTAGCTTTTAATTTGCAATTGTTATTTTACGAGAAAAATTTCAAAAAAATCCATTATGGACTTTCATCGTCACACTTTTTCAAAAGCCATTAAACAGTGTAATGAAGACTTAAACATTGGAAGAAAACCTGGATCAGGAAGCAAAAAGGGTCTAATAGATATTGGTAAGGTAAAAGAAGTCGAACAACTCTATCGAAGAGCACCCAAATCTATCAGGAAAGCAGCTCGTAAAGTTAAATGCTCTGATTCTATTGTACGCAGAAAGCTAATGCTGGGTTGAAGTCGTAAAAAGTTCAGAAAGTTCCAGAACGCAATGCGTTAAAGAACTTAAAAGCAAAAGAATGAGTGAAAAATTGAGATAAAATTTTATAAAAAAAATATACCTGTGATGTGATGGATGATATAACGTATGTATGTCCTTCCGGGTCAATATTTGTATGTGGCTGATGGACGATGTAATTTTCAAGAACAATACCGGACAAAAACCAAACAAAATTAACCAAGAAGTTTCTTGTGTGGCAAGCTATTTGCCGTTGTGGCAAAAGAAGCCAATCATTTGTGACTTAGGCACGATAAACACAGAAATATATATCTGTGGACTTTTGATAAAACATCTTAAGTGTAATTTTAAAAATTTTCAGGATTGCGCAAAAACTGTTGAATAGATCGATAATTGTATTATTATTTGACCTTAAAGATAATTAATGAAGTAATTATCGATCAATTCAACAGTTTATGCGCACTCCTGAAAATTTTTAAAATTCCACTTAAGTTGTTTTGTCAAAAGTTCACAGATATTAAGGAGTGTCTACAAAAACAGCACAGAGTGCCTTCATATTTCTGGACCGATTTGGCATCATGCCACTATGGAAAAAAGCCCCTTGAGTGGTATTCAAACAATAATGTAAATTTTGTACCACTGGAGGTACAACTGTCTAGAATTTCGGGCTGTGGAAAGGTATTGGGCTGTTGTAAAAAAATAATTAAAGAACATAGGAAAGGACATGTCCGATTTTAAGCGTAAGTGGACCACCTCATCCAATAAGGTAACGGAAACAACTATAAAATCTTTAATGGGAGGATTTCCGGAATAAGTGGATAAATTTATAAAATATGCCAATATTTTAATGTCTAAATTAATTTTTTTTGAGATTTTTTTTATTGAACGGTTTAATGTTTATTTAACTTAATACAAGTATAAGTTTTTTTGACTCACTCTTTATTCCAAATTTGTACCAACAACGTGTGTGCAACTATTGTAAAATCAGGCTGTATTAATGAACAAATATGTATTGTTAAAGGGTATAAAGAACAAATTTTAATATTATTGATATTATTTCAATATATATTTAGATCTGATTAGATGGAGGTATTTTACAAGCGTTTTAAGACGTTGAACTGTATTATTTTTTATAATTACGAATATAAATTACTAACTATCTAATAAAATACTCCTACAAACAATCACACTTGTTTTCCCAGAAAAATGTTAAATCCATTAACAAAAAAAGTGACACAAAATTCGTTTTACAATTTTGTTTGAAAACTTAACAGGTGTTTGAATTATAATTAAATTATCTCATGCAACTGCATCAATGTTTAGATAGGAAAAACAACTTTAACTGCCCATGTATACTTAAAAAATATACACACAATAGACATCAAATGAAGAAACGAAAGCAAAAATTAAGGAAACCGAATATTAATCAAAATTATAAAATATGAGAAAAACAAAAACCACATATTATGGATACTTACTTGTATGTATTGTGTGCTAATTTAATTCCTCCTTAATTATCACACACATACATGCACGTATGTATATTTGTTAAAACTTTTTGTGTCTGAAAATAACAAAAATAAAAAATAATAATAATAAATATTGTTTGTAGTAAACATAAGGATTGCAAACGAGTGTGTTCGACAGCAGTCAAATTTGGATTAGGAAGCGATATGTTCAACCAACCATGTGGTACCGGGATAGCTGCAAATATACACATTCATGCACACGAGGGTAATCTGAAAGGTATTTTTAAAACAGTTTCATGTAAAAGTTTCCAATTTACGGTTTCCTACAATATTTTAGAAAAAAAATTAACTCATGGTCTCTAATCCTGGGTAATATCTCTAATGCTGTCATAAGAAGCGAAGTTTCTGAATGTTACTTTAGATTGAAAATTTAAATAGATTGCTAATCTCAAGGAAAAGTTTAGAAATGTATTTCGTTAACTTAAAAGGGGTCATACGGCATGTATTCCATATGTATTGTGACATGTTTTCGATATGTATGGAATTCCATGTGTATGTCAAAATTCACGTTATACATACGGTTCATAATTTCCACGTTCACACGTACATATGTAATTGCGTGTGACAATTACATATGTAGAAACGTTATTTTTAACTATGTATCTATTTAATTCATTTTTAAATCACAATAAATATATTTAATTTGATAACAAATTTCAAAATTATTCTATACTTCCTTAAACAATTTATGATTTTCGTTTTTTGGTTAAAATTAAATGAATAAACTAATAATTAAAACAAGCTTGGCGCTGTTATATATTTTGTAACTTAGCTATACTCAATTCCATTTAACTGAGATACATATTTTCCAATTTTGACAAAAAAAAAAAAAAAAGATGACTTAGCACATTTGCGAAACACAAAATTGTGCACTTTTTGATACTATTAACGATAATAATTAGAAAATCCAAATAACTGTAAATTGTTTTTAAACCC
Source organism: Calliphora vomitoria (assembly GCA_942486065.2). Lineage (NCBI taxonomy): Eukaryota > Metazoa > Arthropoda > Insecta > Diptera > Calliphoridae > Calliphora > Calliphora vomitoria. The sequence goes on along the minus strand of OW818030.2, from coordinate 48,111,395 downwards.
TTTGCCTGTCCCCATACAAAAAAAAGTTTATGCCGTATGTCCAAAGTTGTGAATCATATCTGATGCACGGGCGTGTGAAAGTAACTTGTTGTTACTTATTACGTTGTCAGTAGAGTATCCATTCGAATAATGATCGTTCGATTAATCGAACAATTTCTTACGAATAATTATTCGAAGAATTTAAAAATTACCATTTTTGAATGTAATTCGAATAATTCGAACAATTTTATGAAGAATAATCGAGTAAAACGACTAAAAATATTTGTTTTAACTTATCATATTTTTTTTTTTAATTTTTCGTAATTCCTAATTTAAATAAGTAATAATGTCGTCTATTATAACTCGTTATAATCAAAATGAGGAGATTTAACACAATTTACGGTTTGCGTTCATGCTTTTCCATACAATGTGCTGTAGAAACAAAACCATGTTTTTCTCAGAAATACTTAAAAATAAATGGTTTTGTATCATCCTGGACTTTATTTAGATTCTTAAATTGTAAAGTAATTCGAAAATATAATGGTGAAATATTGACCCTATACACATGGCCGTTAGTGATACCGTTTTAATAATACTGATAGAAATATTAACTCATAATAAAGTAAGTAATATTGAAAGTGTGATGAAAAATATCCCTGGAGAAATGATTCAAGTTGAATTCTCGCTAGAACTATCATCAGATCACTCACCCACAATTGTTACTTTATTGATCCCCCGAAAAATTGTATCCCCGACTGGTAATTTAGCGATGACAGGCACAAGATTTTATTGGCTCAAATATAAAAAATACCTCAGTACACATTGCTCGAAAAACATACCCCTAAGAACACCAGAAAACATCGATCACTCTCTTATCAATTTCGACAAAAATCTCAAACTGGCTGCTCAATATGGTACCCAATCCCCCCGCAAAAAATCAGATATAATAGAATTTATTCTGCAGATGTCGAACAGCTCTTAAAAGAAAAAAGAAGAGTTCGAAGAGAGTGGCAATTGCATAGATCCCCCCAACTAAAATCGAAGTTTAAAGATTGTATAAAACGACTTAAAAAGCTCTTGGAATTTCGAAACCCCGCAATCGGATTACTCATTATGGCGAGCCACAAAAAGTCTTAAAAGACCTGTCATATGTAAGCTACCTTGCGAAATTCAAGTGGCATCTGTTTGTTAGTCATTTGAAGCAAGTATTTACCCCGAACACATCAAATGAAACTATTGAGTTGCCACCTGTTGTACCCCATTTTGGAGCAGCCGTACCCCTACGTTTTGAGATTCGAGAGATCGAAAAGGCTATTGATGATTTAAACTCCAAGAAAGCAACTGGTATTGACAAAATCAGTAGCTTATGGAGCTACCCCGGATAGCAATAAAAATAATTATTTTTATTTTAATGCTATATTACGCCTTGAATGGAAGGTTTCACTGGTTACCATGATACATAAGCCGGGAAAAGATCACACAAAAGTAGAATCATATAGAGCAATCAGGCCATTGTCTAACATATCAAAGCTATTTGAGAAGATACTCATGAACAAGTTGTACCCGATGTTAATTGAAAACAATTGTATTCCGAATCATCAATTTGGATTTAGAAGAAAATACAGTACTGTCGAACAAACCCATAGACTTGTAAATATTGTAAGAAAAGCGTTTGAAGAAAATAAATATTGTTCCGCTCTCTTTATCGACATTTCTCAAGCGTTTGATGGTTTAATATACAAACTTAGTCAAAATTTACCCGCAAACACACATAAGCTATTGGAAAGTTATTTGGTCGAACATTTAAAGTTAAAGAAGGAACTTTTTAAGTAGTCCCCAACCCATTGAAGCTGGAGTTCCCCAAGGCAGTATCCTGGGACCCTTTTTATATTGCATATATTCGTCTGATATGCCAACTAACAATGGCACTCATACATCAACATTTGCTGATGATACTGCTATTCTAAGCATTCATGAAAACCCTTAAGAAGCGTCTCGTTACTTACAAAATCACATATTTGAATTAGAACAATTTAGAGTGCTATATTCGGCTATGCCGAATCTTAAATACCCTCCACCTAAATTAGATGAAAATTATAGAAATTACATTGGTATATACACTCTAATATCCATATTCAGTGTTTGTTATTGGGACTTAGCTCCGATTATGAAGATTGGTAGAATGTTAATGTAATACAGTAGTTTTCGCTTATAGTCTACAAATACAGTTGCACAATTTTTGTGGACTATGAGCGAATTAGGACTATAACCGAATTTCTCTTTAAGCCACTTTATGGATTATATATGAATACTGATATAATACACATTTTGTACTATATACAAATTATGTATTTTCTTCAATAAAAACACTTTTTTTAAACAAAATAAAAGTTTATTTAAAATATAGTAGTATACTAGTATTTTATATATTGTTAGAAAAACTAGTTCACGCAGAAGATATTTTATTTCAAATGTATAAAAATGTTATCTAATTCAGCAATTTATAATTGAAAAAACTACATATTCCTACCATTTCCAACAGAGTCTATAATTTTATAAAAGGAATAAAATGTTCTATTTAACAATTTATATACTTAATAATTGGTTAACATTACCGATTGGCTCAATATTTATCTTATTCACTACAAGTGGAGTAAAAGAGTATAAATAAAAAAGGGTAAACAAATATATTTAGTCAAACTTCATTTTCCGGATGTGAGCCTTCTAACTATATATAATCATAAACCCATAGTCACCAAATCTAATTGAAACTTATTTCTGTTACAGTTTTTACTGATATGAGTGTATATATGCGTTAATGTATTTTTTATTTTGCTTGATATTTTTCTCCATAACATTATTTACAAGAATTTTATGGGTATTATCATCGGAAATGGAGCTAATATGGGTGCTATGGTCAAATATGGACCGATATTCACAAAACCCAGTAGTATAATGTTTGGATACAATATATTGATCTGTATACAATTTTAGTTTGATATCCATATATTTAAAATATTTATAGAGGTTAATGTGTTTTTCAGAAGTGGTCCTTATATGGGAGCTATGACCAATTATCGGCCGATCTTCATAAAATTTAACACATCGATTTTCGTATATATGGGAAATATTTATTTGAAATTTTAACCAGATTGAAGCTTTTATAAGAGATTTATTAGCATTTAAGTAATTTTCGGAAATGGACCTTATATGGGAGCTATGGTCAAATATGAACCGATATTCACACAATCTAGTAGTATCTTTTGTGAATTAATACTACCGATCTGTGTAAAATTTTAATTCGATAATGATATTTTTCAGATATTTATGAAAATTAATGTGGTTTTTAGAAGTGGGTCCTTATATGGGAGCTATAACCAATTATGGGCCGATCTTCATGAAATTCCCTACAGCGATTTTTATGTCCATGGGGATTATGCAAGTTGAATTTCAACCTGATACCGATATATATAAAATATTTAAGTGTATTTAAATGATTTTCGGAAGTAAACTTTATATGGGGGCTAGGGTCAAATAGTGCCCGATCCAAAAAAAAAAATTGCTCTCGCGATTTTTGTTTGCACGATACTTAGTTGTGCTAAATTTTGTATGGATACTGCAATTCTATGGGCATTTATATTCCATAGCACCATATTTCGGGAAGAAATTTGTATGGGGGCTACGAGAAATTATGGACCGATTCTTTCCATTTTTAACAGAATTTTTTCTTTTATCATATCAATAATGAGTGCAAAATTTCATGGTATTCTCTGCAATGAATTTACCCAAAGTCACAAAAAATCATGTGAAAATTATCAAAATTTTTGGAGGTTGTCTTACATTTTGATCCATAACCCTGGTTCTACCAATTCGATTTTGCTGATTTTCAATACCAAACTGCTTAGAAAAATTATAAACATTTTGGTATGCATTTCATTAATTATGCTTATGTATTTTGGACGTGAGAGTGTTTTACACAGACAGACAGACAGACAGACGGACAGACAGACGGACATTGCTCAATCGACTTAGAATTTCATAAGGATCAATAATATATATACTTTGTTGGGTCTCAGATGAATATTTCTCAATGTTACACACGGAATGACAAACGTATATATACCCTCTTTCACCACTTGTGGTGGTGGAGGGTATAAAAATGGTTAAAACGATGGAAAATTAAAGTCAACGACAAAAATGGACGCATATAACATTTACATTGCGTAGATAATCATGGCACCCTATTCATATCAATAACCAAACAATAATCCAACAATCGAAAAAGTCATATAGATGCAAAGTTGACTCAAATGAAATTAAAATCAATTCAAATTAATTGGCTCATTGGCAGAAATTCTACGCTTAGTTTAGATTGTAAACTTCTCCTTTATAACATGATCATAAAACCGATATGGTGTTATGACATACAGCTATAAGACACGGCCTCAGCGTTAAATGTAGAAAGGATCCAAAGTCGCCAAACATGTTTTTAAAAATGATCACAGTTGCCCCCTGGTATATTAAAAACGCGAATATACACAAAGATCTAAACGTGCCCCTTATAAAAACTGAGATCAAAAATGTGGAAAAATATTTAAATATCCTATTAGTTACTTATGAAGTAATTTCAACAAATAGATAGCTACAGATAAATTTACCTAAGAGCTAACTTGACATTAATTTCAAATCAATAACTACGGGTCCGATTCAGATTTAGACAAATTGATCAACTTATCGTTGATATGCAAAAATCATCAATATTCCACCGGCACAATAATGCCACCATGAGATAACTGAGAATTATGTGAATTTTCAAAAAAGTAAATGGCGCAGGAAGTGGAATTTTTTATGAAAAGTTTGCAATTAGACATAACTCTAGACTGGGAAACTTCAAGCGGAAATATTTGCGGTGTCTGACTGCTATAAAGAAGCACATGGTAATAGATAATTAGAGGGAGAGCTGGTTACCATTATCGGATAAATTATCAGGGTCCGAATCGGATTTTGAGACAGAAATTATATATATATATCCGCCCTTGACTTCGTAGAGGATTATTTTTGGACATGACATAGACACACTTTGGAATAATTCTTCGAGATGTATACAGATGAAATCCTTATGGGAATCTATGTGCAACAGGGCATTGAAGAGAATATTATATATGCACCCACAAAAAAAAACAGCTTTTCCCTTAGTGTGAATACACCTGAATTGAGGATGTTTGTAGAAATTATTACATAAAATTATAGTCTTAGACATGTCCATATTTCAGTCAATACCATGCACTGCCTCCCAATCTTCTTAATTGTTTTGACTATTTTTTTTTTTTTTTCAGAAGTTTACATGAAGTTGGCTAAACTTAGATTCAGAATGATGTACATATCAATGTCGTTGATGATAAGGAAGCTAAAGGAATATATAGGAGTCATACCATATCAACTACAATGGGATTGTGAAATACTCACATTAACTGATACTATTATAACCTAACATGTACGTTGCCTTGCGAAGTTCTGTCTGATCCACTGAGTATCTGGAGGAACTGCCTTGTTGAAAAAGATTTGGATACTAAAAATATAATATTTCTGTTATTGTCACAAAATCTGCTAACGTGGCTATAGTTCAATACAATATAATAAAATACATTAACCGAAATTATATTGTTATTTTTAGTTTCGTAAATAATTTTCAGTCTACCCTCACTTGTTTGTAGGTGTTTATCTATACGATTTTCTTTTTAATTTTAAAACACTTCTCATAGTTTTGTCGTATTATTAATTACTCGAATTTTGTATTTTTATGTTGGTTTTTTTCTATTTATATGTATTGTTAAAATTCAATACATTAACAAAATAACTGCTCTTATGTAACGGCTTTTATTACAATTTTTAAGTAACTAGCTCAACGAAAACATACATTTTTTCATGTATGTACATGTGTGGGTAGTGTTTATTACAACTCTGCAACACGCGATCGTTGAAACTAATTAAAATGGCAGCATTAAACTTTAATTCACTGATAAATTTACCTTGCACTTGAAAGGCAAACCAAATTCACCAAGAAGAAAAAATAGAAACAAAAAACTTTTGCTTTTATTTGTGCTTCATTATTACTTTGTAATACTGGGGTATTGTTTGGTGATAAATTATGCGAATGTGTAAAAGTACATTGGTACTTTTAAATTCAATTATGTATTAACATTAGAGTAGCGCCGTTTCTATACAGAAAAATGTAGTCAATAATCCCAACCAAAAGTTTATTTTATTTTTAAGTACCATTTCTAAAAATGTTTAACATAATACTTGAGCTCAAGGTTCAAAAAGGTATTTTATCAAATTTTTTCTTACAAATCCTTCAAAAGAATAATTAAATGTTTAAAATTGTTTGTGGAATTTTTTATAATTATCTATTTAAACCAAGGTTGGCTACCGTTAACGCTATGCTACCATTACCCCTAAAATACACTTACAGGTCAACTACTGTTATTGCTGTGCTACCGTTACCGAAATAACTGTAATTACCGCTTCGATAGAATACCGTTATTCTATAAATATGTTATGAAAATACAATTTTTTTGTTTTAATATTAATACCACATGTTCAACTTATTATCAATTTGCGTAAGTTAGCTATTTACCGTTTTGAATAGCCCCTGACTAAAATCATTATTGACAATTTGAGAAAAACTCATATCGTTAGGTTAGAGAGAGACGTGATTTTAATACCAAACGTTAGCATAAGTAAAATATAAATACACTGTTTGCTTAAAAAACGTTTACGATTATTTAGTTTTTTTTTTCTCGTAACTTTATTTCGGACCTTATTCTTCAAAAATGAAGGCAGAGCTCGCGTTACGATCAATGGAGATCGTCACTGCACCATGTTTAATGATTTTTTGTTTGAAAATATGGATGGCATTAATGCGGGCGAGATGTGTTTGCATCAGGATGGCGCTACGAGTATCACCATCAAATCAACTGGTAACCAGTTTAAAATAGTAAAAAGTGCTTTAGAAGAGGTAGAAGTAGATTACAGCACCTGTAATCAGTATCGCAATAGTCCTTAGAACTCGCTCAGCAGCCTTCCGGCATTCACCAAGGCATGTCACCACACCAATACTACATAGAACAGAATGGGTTTTACAATAACTTTGAAGATCCAATTGATACCCTTCCGCCCAATACCCCAGTTAGTACCAATTGGCCTCTTGCAAGAGTTAATGGCCACAGAGGTCTTATTAATCCTGTTCTGAATGTTCAGGTTCCAGGTTGCACTATCCCCGATCTCAAGACTGATTTCATTCAGTCTATGTTCACACGAAACACTCCACTCACTCAGTGTACTTAGTGCCACACAGCTAGATATTGTATCCAGAAATTTAACAAGTATCAATACCGCAACGTCGTCAGCATAAGCGACTGCATTGATCCTTCTGCTATCCATTTCGAGCAGCAGGGTATTCAAAGTCATGTTCCACAGAAGAGGTGAGAGATAAACCTCCCTGCGAGGTTCCACGATTATCCACTTTTGAGACACTAATGGCACCTAACGTAGCTCGTGTGACTCTGTAACCGAGTATCTTTTCGACTATTCGGCGTATTCATTGGTCAATCCCAAGTCCATTCATCGCAGATAGGATAACATCGGGCCTGAAATTATTAAAATCACCTTCGATATCGAGGAATGCAACAAGTGAATACTCCTTATGTTTCCACAAATCTACTCTTGGTATAGGTATGGTGGACTTTAGAGATGAGTTCCGGTGGAATTGATTGTCAAGTGTACATCAATCACCCTCAATAGGGTTTTCAGCAGAGAGGATGCAAGACTAATTGGTCTATAATCCTTTGGTTTAGTGTGAGTCGCCTTGCCTCCTTTACGGATGAAGACGATTCTTCATCTTGTCCATCGTATAGGTATATAGATCCATCTGATACATGCTAAGTATATATTGGTCGGCTTACAGGCCATGCTAGTAGCCGATTGAAACGCTTCCTTCAATGTTTCTACAGCTACCTCAATATCGTCCCTACTTTCAATAGCAGGTGGGCAGGGTAAAGACCGGGCGAGTACATCACGTCGCATCCCCCAGTTAGTCTTTCTCCTATTTAGAATGTTATTATCACTCATGTCAGTTACACAAATATTAAAATCAATATATTGATGATCATAAAAGAAGCAGTCGCTAGAGACATCCCAGTTAGTAATCATACTGTGGTACTCAACACTCACAAGTGTTAAGTCTAGCTCCTTACTTCTGTTTGAAACAATGACTATTGGTTCTGAACCTCCATTTACTACTTCCAACCTAATACTATGTATGAAGTTGAAAAAATTCGCACCTCTTGTGTTGGTGTCGCTGTTACCCCATATAATGTGGTGTGACTTCGCGTTGGCACAGATAACTACAATAACTAGATAACTAAAAATTTCCAAACGCTAGTGACTCTAATTTATGTTGGATGGAATTTGTAAGTTATAAACTGTGTGTACAGATATCAAATTAATTACAATCCGTACGAAATTATTGGCGTACGACTAAACTATGCGGGATTTGTTCAAATGTTTAGCTTTTATTTTGAAAGATTTGTACAATATATATTTATTCAAAGTATTGTTACGAATGTGCAATGACGATTTGAATTCAACGGTCTGTAACGACTGCCTGCAGCATTCATCATGATTGAAGGCACGTCCATCAGTAGCATGCGGTTATTGGCATTGTTTGTAAGTATGGCAACACTAAATGTTTGGGCTGCTGGCAATGACATCGAAGGCTCTGGAATTCGAATGTACTAGTATGTCCGTTAAGAGCATTGTAGAAGATTTCCGATAGATGGCGCGTGTATAAATAGTGGCAGAGCTGGCAGTCGTGAGTTGAGTTAATCATTGGCGGTGTTGTACGTTATAAAGTGTGTGTGTTTATTTCTGCGAATTGATAAACGTGTATAAAGACATTGAGTGACTATTTAATTCTGTTGTTGTTGTACATTCTAAATAAATGAATAGTTGTTACAATTTTAAACTACTAAAACTGCTTTTATTTGGAATCAAAAGTATCCGGTTTATTTAAAGGAAATAAGCCAACGTTTTTAAAAGGTAAAAACGTAACAGTATTGTCTATTATTAGCTATGACCTTTTCCCATCTTTCTGGCAACATATCTTTTGAGGCCAAGAACGAATTAAGTCAATATAGGATACTCTGTTTTAAAGTGAAACGTATCCAAGAGAGAGCGTTCTGCATCGATCGAAACAAATAGTAGTCGCACGGCAAACGGTCTGGACTATAAAGCAGGTAAGAATCACCACTTCTGAATCGCACAAACCATCTCTTACAGGTTGAAACCGATGAAACTCATTTACCATAAGCTTTGGTTAGCAATCGGTGTATTTCAGCGGATTTTTTTTCAAATTAATGAAGTAAAACAAAACTTGCTGCATATGATGCTTTGTTGGTATAAAATTCGACATTTTCGAAGCCACAAAAGATATTGTTGTTTAAACTATAATGTTCAATAACTAAGTGAAAATAAATGACAGATATGTACCTTTCAAAATGATATATATAAAAAAACGCGTTCAAAAGATACACCATCTATTGTAAATCCAGCATTTATAAGTCATATACTCAACATTATTTTTATTCTCCACATCCTAAGCGTTTTTTTCTACAATTAAGAGTTGTAAAAATAAAAAAAGTTTTGGTGAAACGTTTTTTTTTCGGTTTTAGGTGAGAATTTGATGACAGAGACTATAAGGACCACCCTAGTGTACTGTTATGTAAAATTTAGTAATTTGTTAGTACTAATAATAACATTAAGCCGATAATTAACATTAAGCCGAACTGCACATTTGTAGGCCTAGAAAATGCATATTCTGTATAATTCTAATGGAATTGAACTTCATATTAGGCATCCGCCGCACTTATCGAAAAATAAATTCTGACAAAGTTGTATGTATGTATTTTTTTTTTTTTTCAAAACATTGCACAAAAAATCAATGTTTTAGCTGAACAAAAGTACCACTGGGTAAAGATAATAAATTCCGTTTGAAAAATTTAGTTTAGTTTTCTTTTTCATATTTGTTTTACGGGGTTACACTTGGGTGACCAGAGTATTGAGTGTTTGTTTATAAAAGAAAAAAGAAAAAACAAAACGTTTTATAAACAAAATGAAACACAATTTTTAACTAATTGTTCTACTTTCATACCCTCATATATAAAAGTGCATATAAGAAAAATAAGACACAAATAAAGTGCGAAAAAGAAAACAAACAAAAAACAAACCCTACTAAAAATGTTTAATAAAAAATAACAAATAATAATGTTGCAATAGTTATAAATATTGAAGCATTTAAGCTGCATAATTCAGTTTACACTTAACACGAACAGCCAACGGATTATAACGGAATACATCGTAATTTATAGCGGAAGCAACAACACACACACACACCCAACTAAAACTTCAATTTAAAGGATACAATTATGAAGTTATTGGTAAGATGGAACCAAAATACGAATATTTGTTTACTTCTTACTTCCTTGAGGAATTGTGAAATTGAGAATGTAATGGCGAATACATAAAGCGTTATGAATAATTCAAACAAGTGATGTGATTAAATTAAAAAAAAAAAAAAACTGACCAAAGAAAATAATTTATTGAACTATAAAGTATTTATGTTAATCCATTAGTAACTATTTAAAAACTTTAAATTTAAACATACAAAATCCAAAATGTTTTCAAGAATAATATATTACGAAAAGACTTCAAATTACACCGATATCTTAGAAGATATTCTTTATTCATATACAGTGTATTGTGTATGTTGGGGATATATAATGTTTGTTTTGTGGAATTAACCGATCTGATTTCAATGAAATTTACAATTATTACGCAATTATATATCATTCATAAACAGTTTGACTGCACAACCTTGTACTTTTTTTGTTTAAAACATCAAATAAGTGAAATATATTTTTATTAACTTTTCAATGGAGAAGAAAGCAAATTAAAGTGATTTTATGCGCTCTGTTTCAATATTCCACGTAAATTTACCGGTCACTTACATTTTAAGGTTTTGTAAAATTATTACTGTATAATTCAATGCCAGGAGAATTATTATACCCTCCACTATCACAAGTGGTGAATGAGGGTATATATAAGTTTGTAATTCCGTGTGTAACATTGAGAAATATTCAATTGAGCCATATCCGCCTGTGTAAAACATTCTCACGGCCAAGATACACAATAAAATTTTACGGGATAACCAAAAAAATGTTTTTCATTGTCCTAAGCAGTTTGGTATTGAACATCAGCAAAAACGGTCTAGTTTAACTTGAGTAATGGTACAAATTGTGCGACAACCCCCCAAAAAGATTCTTTTGCTATTTTCTTTAAATATATTACAAATAATTCCATAAATTTTATAATGATAAATTAACAAACTTTATAGAAAATGGAAAGAATTTCTTTCCCCATACAAATATTTTTCCGAAATATGGCGCTATGGTATATAAATGCCAATAGAATAGCGATATCTATACAAAATGCATCAAAAATAAGTTTTATGTAAAAATAAATAAGACCAATGCCCCCATATAAGGTCAACTTCCTAAAATCACTTAAATACTCATTCTGCTACATTTTGTGTTTATGGGTTGATATTCGACCATAAAACCCATATAAGACCCTCTTTCGAAAATCACTTAAATACGCATAAACCTCTTAACAATACCGTTATCTGGTAACACTGAGATATAAATAATGTTCATACATATGAAAATCGATATACCAAATTTTATGAAGATCGGGCTATAATTGGTCAAAGGTCCCATATAAATATATTAACCTTCATAAATACCTAACAAATATTGACGTATCAGTATTTATATCCAAAAAACACATTAACCTCTATAAATATTTGAGATGTATCGATATCGAACTAAAATTTTATACAAATCAGTAATTTGTATCCAAAAATCATACTACTAGATTTTATGAATATCGGTCCATATTTTACCATAGCCCCTATATTATTTTCCACTTCCGAGAATCACTATAACACCCATAAAAGTCTTCTAAATAACGTTATTGATATGAAATTCAACCAAAATATGCCTTAAATACATAGATATCACGTTAAAATATTTTATGAGTATCGCCGCATAATTGGTCAAAGCCCCCATATAAGTATATATACATAGCTCATATATAAGACCCACATCCCCTAAACATATTAAACGCGAATATATCTGTGATGCTTCACAGTTAAATTAGTAAAAAGCATCTGTACTTGGTAACATAGAATATATATTTTGAGACTGATAAATTGATGATATTAAAAAAAAAAAAATCATAGATCTCTTTGATCAGGTAATACAAATTCAAGAAAAAGTCTTAGATGACAATTGTATTCTGACCGATATTGCTAATTTCCATTCGATTGTGATTGTATGAAGAGGAGATATTTTTTTTTGCAAAAAAGAATCATAAAAACAACAAATACAATTTTAGAGATTTATTAATTATTAGCTTGACCCGGTGCGCTTCGCTACCCCTGTCGTAGTCTATGTTGGAAATTTCAATAAAATCGTTTCGGTCGTTTAGTATTTATTGTTTAAGAACTAAAGGTACCAATTTTACCGGTTTTCCCCCTGTTTCCCCCTTTCTGGTCCAAGTATTGAAAAAAGTTATAGCCTATTGACGCTCTATCTACGTTCCAAATTTCAATAAAATCGATTCAGCCGTTTAGGGGTGATGCTCAAACAAACAAACAAACAAACAAACAAACAAACAAACAAATAAACAAACAAACAAACTTACAAAGACATTTATATATTTATATAGATTAGCTTGAACATAGCTGTTGTTAATAATTAAGTAAATATAAAAGAATTCGCATATTAGTTTCAATTTTATTATTTTAATGTTAAAGTTTTTGAGAAGTTTATATACTTAAAAAATTTTGCTAAAAAAAAAATATTGGAAAACAAGAAAATGGAAAGAATTCTTAAAAATGGATAGCTTATCAAAATGCAATTGAAAGAAAATTATTGGTCTCACACTTTCTTTTAGAAGTAAAAAACTAAATAAACTTTTATGTTCCCAATTTATAATATTTATTCTTAATTAAACAATTGTACTTCCTTTTTTCCTCGATGTACTGTTTTTGACGTTTTCATAACTGGCAATTCTAATATCCAGGGAAAAAAGTTTATAGACAGAAATACATATGTCTCAAAAACATACACGTGGAAAATGGATATATACGTGATAGTAGATCCATACATAGTAACAAAGCGTACTCTGTTTTTCTTGATCGGATCAGATGTCTTTTTAAATAGTCTTTAAAGTTTCAAAGGATAAACAGTATTCAAAAATTATATAGAACTAGCTTGACCCGGTGCGCTTCGCTACCCCTGTCGTAGTAAGAAAAATATGTAAGGATTTTATTAAAAAAAATTATAGCCTATTAACGCTTCCAAGTAAGGATCTATCTACGCTCCAAATTTCAATAAAATCAGTTCAGCCGTTTAGGCGTGATGCTCAAACAAACAAATAAACAAACAAACTTACAAAGACATTTATATATTTATATAGATAAACATATGGGCAATTCCACGAAAATGACTACCACGACTGAAAAAACAAAAAACAAAAACCCTTGAAACTTTTTTTCAATATGATTTTGATAGGAGAAAGCACTAAAATGTTACTATGTGAAAGTATTTAGAGCTTATTAAAACATTTTAAGAGCAAAAATAATAGTTTAAACTGTCTATATATAATTTTTTAATTTAATTGGTATGTTTAAGGCTAAAATTGTGGCGAAAACTATGCTATCAATTAGTATGTAGTATGAAATGAATTTGACTCTGATTGTTTTTTTGCTATTATCAAATTGTTTATTGAAAACGAATATATATTTTCTATCATGATATAAAAAGATTACAAGGTAGTTTAATTTTCTCTTTATGTCAACCTTATTAAGCATTTGACAATAAAGGAGATTTGAAGTTTATGTGTAAAATAAAGCTACCATATTCATTAAAATGAATCCCATTTTTGCCTTTATTGAAAACATAAATAAAATAAAAACATATTTTATTCAAATTATTATTGTGCGTTTATCCAAGGTATTGACTCAACTGCTTAGTATCGTTTTGTTTATGCTTGATTCTGGTTATATCGGCAACTAAATCACACAGCTGTTTGCGGACACAAACCTCTTACACATGCACGAATTAAAGAATAGTTTTACGAATGTACAACTCAGGTTTGTCTAATCTCCTCATAAGATTATCATGAGAGACAACTTCATTGGGACAAATATCAGAGACTTGGTATGATATTTTACAATATTCCACTATATTATTCAACAGCTGGCTCTGTTGTGGCAATGGAATCGTCCTTTTACACAGCGCATTATCTCGAACAATAAACGCCCAAAGCCCTGCACACTATCAACTTGTTCACGCTCTATAGTTTCCAATATAAACTCCAGGAATTTGCCATAGTCACGCACATCCCGAGCAATAAATGAAAAACGTTCAACGGCAAAATTGTTAACATGTTCTTCATATCGTCTCAAGGGTAGTATATTAATCTATCCAGTACACGTTGGAAATAGGGATAAAAGTCATCTCGCAAATCTCTAGCTAACACATAAAATAGTAGACTGCAGTGACAAGTTTGTAGCACAGACTAGTTTTTTAAAAGTAAGTCGATCACAAAATCCTTTTGATGCAACAATTGGAGCAACGTTACAACGATTATTCCTCGGATAAATTTAAAACCATCCATTTTTTTAAAGTCTGATGGAAAAAGGTTCCATTATCTTCGCACAGCTCTTCATTTTCATGACCTATGTGATATAAAGCCAAACGTCTTAGATTAATCCGTTTTTTTGTTTATTTTAATGATAAATTACACAGTGTTGTGAATTGTTACATACTACACATATTTCATTGAAAATTTCTCGGAGTATTGTAACCTTTCTCTAAATGTGGCAACGCTTCTCTGAATATTTACAAATAAAATAAACTTCAATAATCCCCTTTCTTGTCAAAAAATTATAAACTACCAAAGTATACCAAGTAGTTCGACTCTCAATTTTTTCATATTACTCTCTCACATATACGGTTACCGTGTGAGCTCAGAGAAATGTAAACAAATTAAATGTTTTGAAATTTAAACTTTTAATTTTTGATATAATAACGTTTTTTTACACATTATTGCTTAAACATATATTATTCTATATTTTTTTTAAACACTTTTAGCACATTTTCATTGATAAAAAGCTTCTGTTTTGCACAAATCACCAAAAAAATATTTTTGGAATTTCTGACATTTTATTTTTTGTTATTGTAGAATTAAAACTATAGGACAGAGTTACAATTTTTGGTATTGAAAATTCATACAAAACAAAATTTAGAAAATTTAAAAGGCACCAACACATGTGTAATTTTGTTACTCACACATGTTTAGAGTTAGGTACTTTTTTACTAACACATGGATAGAGTTAGGTACTGTTGTCAAAGAGTCGGACTACTTGTTATACTTTGGAAACTACCTTGTAATTTTTTGATTATTTTTTTTAGTTTTTGTATACATATATTTACAGAATATATATTGTTTTACTATAGGAGAAAAATCTGTCATGTACGGTATGTCACGTACGATATTTAATTTTATTTATTATAAAATCATCTAAAGATTATTTTTATTTAAATATGATGGATTGTAAAGGAAAAATATTTGGTTTAGTGTAAGGAATTAAAATAAAGCATAACGCCTCTCACGATTCGCAAATTTTCGCATATTTCTACATGTACCTCAAAATTACCTCCGTTTTATGTGACGTACGATATGCCTTTATTTCGCTCTATATTTTGGACAACAATGTTTCGAAAGAATTTATAATTTTTTTAAAATATAGTACACTCTGAACGGAACATAAAGACCAAATTATTTTTCAGATACTCTTATTTGTGCAAAATCTATTCCACTCTATAAGCGTACAAATGTCACGTACGATGACATGGAATTGCCCATATGTAAAGAAATTAGGGTACTATATTCGCCTGAATCTTAAATACCATTCACCTAAATATAGTGAGAATTACAGAAACTACATTTGTGTAAAGAGTTTCTAATTCATTTATTTTTTTCGGTATTAGCATTTTTTATATTGTTAGATGGACAACTTTAAGCTGAAGATAATTTATTTCAAATGTTTCAAAATGTTATCTAATTCAGCAATTTAAATTGATATTACCACCGATTATTACTATTTGCAACAGAGTTTGTCCCTTTATAATAGGAATGTGTGTTATAGTTGATATAATTAATAATTAGTTTAAGGTGAATTCACGCCATGTGTTTCTGAAAGATTTTTTGTTCGGAACATTTTTTTATACAGTAGTTTGACGACTCTATTTTTGACAGAGACGACGTCAAACTAAATAGAATAAAAAATGTTTCAGAAATACATGCGCGAATTCACATTTAAGCTGAATTTACCCGTGTGTTTCTGAAACATTTTGTGTTCGGAACATTTTGTTATATGTAGTTTGAAGTCTCTCTCAAAAATTAAACGTCAAACTACATATTAAAAAAAATATTCCGAACAAAAAATGTTTCAGGGTAAATTCAGCTTAAATGTGAATTCGTGCTCCAAAAAGTATAAACAAGTGAAGGAATAGAGTATAAACAAGTAAGAGTGTTATATTCGGCTGGGCCTTCTATGGGGACTTGAATTAATTATGGTCCGAACTGTACATAATTGGATAGAATGATTAATTTTTCTTATGTCGAAATTTATGTTATTTATTGACAATAAAATATTTGATATAGAGGTTATATGGAGGGTAGGTCCTTATATGAAATTCGATATACAGTGCACTCGCGGTAACGTGAACTAATTAAAACCAAGGGAGTTCATGTTAGTGAAATTGTTCACGTTAGCGATTGTCGAATTTCATAGAAAAAATATAAAATTTTATAATATAAACCTGTGTTTTACACGCTTGAACGTGATCTTCTTTTATTATTTTTATTATTAAAATATAAAACAAAAATTATTGATTAAAATTCATTACAAAGCAAAACAAGATCACGACATAAAATTACTCATTCATTGCCATACAAAAAATATTAATTTAGAGGATACAAACACATTTTTAATATAAGAGGATTCCCTAAACTTTAAAAATCAAAATTAATGTATGTATTTCAGTGTTCTCTACATGCTTAGAAAACAAATGCAGTGAAATCGTTCACGTTATAGAGCTTTCTGAGTTTGTTCACGTTACAGAGTAGTCAATGTAAACAAAAGCTTGTTCACGTTAGGCGGTGTTCACGTTAGACGGTGTTCACGTTACCGCGAGTGCACTGTAGTATCAAAATATATACGCGAATTAGTTGTGCCGAATTTTATCCTGATGGAGCAATTTATAAGAGATTTATGAGTATAAAGGGATTTTCGGAATTGAACCTTATTTGGGAAATATGGACTGCTATTCACAAAATCCAGTAGTATGATTTTTGGATACAAATTACTGATCTATGTAAAATTTTGGTTCAATATTTGTTAGGTATTAATGAAGGATAATGTATTTTTCAAATGAGGTCCTTATATGGAAAATATGACCTAATATGTGCCGATGTTCATAAAATTCGTTACAGCGATTTTCATATGTATGAGAATTATTTACGTAAAATTTTTACCTGTTAACGGTATTTTTAAGAGATTTATGCGTATCTAAGTGATTTTCGAAAGAGTTCTTTATATGAGGTCTATGGTCAAATATGGGCCGATGCAAAAAAAAATATGGTATTGCGATTCCTTTTTACTGATTTTTTTCTTTTTTTGTATGGATACGTCTATTCTATTGACATTTCAGTACCATAAAGCCATGTCCCGGAAATAAATTTGGATGGGAGCTAGGAGAAATCATGGACCGATTCTTACCATTTTTAACAGAATTTGTCCTTTTATCATAAAAATATTGAGTGGTATAAAAAGAAAAGCAACACATTACAATTCAGTTATATTAACATAAAACAAAAAAACGGATACACATTTTGAATTCGTTTGTTAATATCTAAAAATCGTCACAGAACTATTTTTTTTTTATTGCAACATACTGATTTACACAACGGCAATTTTTCAGCATTACGGTATTGTTAAGTGCAACTTTTTCCAAAAAGATCTGAATAAGTGAAACTTGTGCACATATTTTTTCTAAAAATTATATTTTTAGAAATTTCTTAATATGTATGATGCATTATTTTTTAGTAAAAGAAATGTTGGTGTTATTTCTATTTTTTAAAAGAGTTTTTTATAACCCACATTAAAGTAAGTAATTGATTTTGTATTGAAATATTAATTACATTTTGTAAATTGTTTTTAAAATATTGCTCAACATTATACAAAACATGTACAAAAATGATCAATTCTATACATAATTTTTTTTAAATAATTTTACCCTTCACCTTCGTGAGAAGGGTATATATAAATTTGTCATTCCGTTTGTAATTTCCACAATACAATTTTCCGACCCTATATAGTATATATTCTGGATCCTTATAGATAGCGGAGTCGATTAAGCCATGTCCGTCTGTCTGTCTGTTGAAATCAACTTTCCGAAGCCCCCAAATAACCTACATACACGAATCATACATCAATATCTCCGAAATTCTTCCGGCTCGGTTGCTATTTAAAATCGAGAAAATCGGTCTGCATTATTAAGTCATTAATATAGACAATATGGATATCTAATGATAGATATTTCAAAGACCTTTGCAACGTCGTATATAAGACCATATTTTTTGACCTATATCTATATCTGTTGAAATCAACTTTCCGAAGCCCCCAAATAACCTACATACACGAATCATACATCAATATCTCCGAAATTCTTCCGGCTCGGTTGCTATTTAAAATCGAGAAAATCGGTCTGCATTATTAAGTCATTAATATAGACAATATGGATATCTAATGATAGATATTTCAAAGACCTTTGCAACGCCGTATATAAGACCATAGTTGGACCTACAATGGGTCAAAAACGGGAATAAATTTTTAACCCGAATTTTTTTTTCACCAAAAGTTTTTTTTCGCTAAATATAAAAAAAAAAATTTAATATTTAAAAAAAAAAAATTTAAATTTAAAAAAAAATAAAAAAAAATTTTACATAAAAAATTAAAAAAAAAAATCGAAAAATTTGTTTTTCCTAAAAATGAAAAAAAATAATTTGGTTTACCTAAAAATATTTAAAATTTTTATTTTGAAGTAAAGTTTGGTGAAGATATATATACAAAAATCGATATCTCATTTAGTTCCTATTAAATCACAAATTTTATATCTACAAATTTTATAACTAAGTTAATTTTAAATTTACCGTTTTTCTCGGGAAAAAAATTTAAATATCCTGAGAATTCCCGACAATGACTTTCCCTAATTCTAATACATATCCAAATGTAATGCAATTGGACACTTTATATTTTTGGATATGTGACAGCGTGCCCTGAGTCAAAAATAAAAACGAAAAATTATTTTTGAAATTTTGTATGATAAACACACAAGGATAGAATTTTGAACCAGCCCGAATAGACTGATATTTGGCATTCATACATACTAAGGTAACTTTATTTTTTACTTTTTGGATTTTCGATGCTCCCAAGTAGTTTTCAAAAAACCGACAAAATTGAAAAATGCGGTTTCGGGTTTAAAAAAATTGAAAACCGATCGGTTTCGGTTATTTTAGACTTTGGACTGGTTTCTTAACATATTATAGACACAAGAATCATTTGATAACATAAAAAATCTATAAAATACGTTGCTCATATGTTGAAAACTACTTAATTACATTTTATGATAAGTAATTATTATTACTGGCAGTCATAGCTCAATTTGAAGTTTACTTTTATTATGAAATAAAAACGGAATAAGAATATATTATATATCGATGGCTTAATAACGAGTATCTCGTTTTTTTCCAAATCGGGTTCATCACATATTCTGGTAGAAAAAACTCAAATACACCTCTCCTAAATTCAGTTTCGTATGTTGACAAATAACAGATTTACAGTAAATAAAAAAAACCCTAACTCATTTTAATAATAGCTTGAAAGAAAAAGCGCCAACTCATTTAATGTTGAATGCATATTTTTTGGTTTATATTAAAACAAACAACTTTTCTAAAAGTATATTTCGATATATTACAAATTTTTAGTTGTTCAATTTTCATTTTCAGATTTTATTCAGTTTTTTCCTTCTCCTGTAAAGTAACTAAAAGTTGAGATACGACCTTTCTATATTAAGCCATCGATATATATTTGATTTTAAAAACTTTGCAAGTTTGAGTGGCCCTACTTAGAGACCCCGCTCCTGATGCATTAGTATTGCAGACATGAGGTTTCAGCATTAGATTATTATCTCTGGGGATATGTAAAGTCCCAGGCCTGAAGTGAATATCCGAAATACACTCTGATTTACTGAGACGGGTGTGTGAAAATTTAACCTCCAGGTTACGCCATGTACAAGCTTGCCGCGGCGGCCTAATGCCAGAAATAATATTTCTAAATCTAATTAATAAAGCCAAGTGGATGGAAATTAAAAACGTTTTTCTCAGTTTTATATAAAAAAAACACCATTTATCTTCTGTAACATGAATGTGCAAACATTTTTCAAAAGCTTTTTTAAAAATGGTAGAATTGCTAAGAACGATTTCCAATGTAATATCCTGTTTTAACAATACACGAATTTCTTGCAAGGAAAACTTAAAACTAAGTTTTTTACCTTTACCCCCATTAACACGAAGTCTGGTTATGTGTTAACTAATAGTTATACTGTCGGTTAAAATTATTTTTGTATGAAAACTGTCAGTATAACTATTAGTTAACACATAACCAGGCTTCGTGTTAATGGGGGTTAGGGCCATTATTACAACTTACCTTTATGTAACTTAAAAGCTACCTTTTTCAATTACTTAATGTTACCTTTACTATTACGAACATAAAGGTAAGTTGTAATAATTGCCCTTAATATGATATCAAGGTATGTGCATTTCTGCGAATAGATAAACGTGTATAAAGATACTGAGTGACTATTTAGACTGTTGTTGTACATTTGAATAAATAAAGAATTGTTACAATTTTAAACTACTAAACAGCTTTTAATTGCAATCAAAAGTATCCGGTTTATTTAAAGGAAATAAACCAACGATTTAAAAATGTTAAAACGTAACAATTTGCCCCTAATGTAATAAATGTATGGGTTTGATTTAATTTAAAGTTTATTTTCTTCTTTTTAGAGCACTTAAATAAAAGCTTGTTATAAAAATTTATTTTTTATTTTAGTAGATTTATAGTACAGTCATATATAGGTTAATCAAAATATTGGAGGTCAAAGGTCACAGTCATTGATTTTTTGTGATTTTAATTTGATGAAACTTAACACGAACACAATAATTGGGCAATGCATTAACTTCACCAAATTGTATTGAAATCGAATCAATAACCATTATAACTACCAGTTTTTTTTTAAATAAATATGTATATAAATAAAATAAATGTTGGGAATCAGAATTTTACTAAAAACTACATTTTTTATTTTATACATACATATAATACTGTTACGTTTTTACCTTTTAAAAACGGGGTTTATTTCCTTTAAATAAATCGGATACTTTTGATTGCAAATAAAAAACAGTTTTAGTAGTTTAAAATTTGTAACATTATTATTTAAATGTACATCAACAACAGTTCAAATATTCACTCAGTGTCTTTATACACGTTTATCAATTCGCAGAAATGCACACACACTTTATAATGTACAAACTTAATTGTACAAGACAGTTCATGTTAACTCTAACAGCGCCAATGATAAACTCAACTCACGACTGCAACCTCTGCTACACACGCCATCTTTTGGGAATCTTCTACAATGCTCTTAACGGACAACTAGTATGTTCGAATTCTAGAGCTTTCAATGTCAATGTTAGCACCTTAAACATTTTGTGTTGCCATACTTACAAACAATGCTAATAACCGCATGTTATCAACATTGTTGATGGAAATGCTTATAAACACGATGAATGTTGCTACAGACAGACCGTTATATTCAAAAATAAAATTCGAGCTAACTTTTCAAAACCCTTTGGCTGTTCTGTTTACTTAATGGTCTAGTTTCATTTCCCATTGAAATTGTTGAGGCTGGTTTTTCTTGTTGCACAGTGTAATAAGGCTAATAAAAAACGATTATTCCAAATCCTACAGAAGGTTTTATACAAAAAGTCTTGCCCAATTTGCAGAGTTTCCAATTCGGTTTTAACCGAAACCGACAATTATTCTTCGGTTTTCACTTTTAATCTATTTTCACTAGAGAAATTCAAAATTTAGAAATGAGAAACAAAATTTTTCATCCAATTATTCATCCAATATCTCTAAACACAGATCGGTAAAAATATCTTAAGATTTGTTTAAATTTTTTAAATTGTATTACAATAATTACATCAGATTATGTAGCCGGCTACCTTTCGTAGGCTAAATAATGTAAACTTTTTGTAACAAAGTCTTAGTTATTTTCAAATATCCGGTGTGCTTCGCCACCTCAATTATAAAATATCCAAAAAGTACCTTTATAATAAATAAAGGGTAACATTAATTATCCGTTTTGAATTCGCGTTTCTAGGTCCATCGTTATTAAATATTCAAAAAGTACTACTAGTTCGAAAAAGTACCTGCAATTCCCTTTTTTATATTCTAACTCAGTCAGGATCATGTGTGTTTAATATCCTGCTCATAAGTTCATTATTATAGAAATTTAAATAATAGTTTCTGTTACCTCAATATCATTATGCCCTCTATCCTTGATTCTTTCTTTACTCAGAAGCATATCAGCCAACTATTATGTATATACAATAAGTAAAATAATTTATTATAATAAAAAGTACCATTAGAAGAAAAAGTAAAAATTTTCCACACTTAAACCACTGTCAAGTTTGAAATTTCAAAGTATTTTCCAGATTCTAGGTTCAATATTGTAGAAAATTCATTTTGAAGAAAGAAAAAGTACTCCTTAGTTTGGTTTAGTTCTCCATTTTTTCTATCATAATACAATTGAGCACCCTATTCTTGATTATTTCTTTACTGAGAAGCATATTACCCAATTTTGTTGTATATAAGCTAACTAATTTAATGTATTAAAAAGGTACCATTAAAAGAAAAAGTACCAATTTTCCTTTATCCTTGTAAACACTCGTCAAATTTGAACTTTAAATTTGTTTAGCAGTTCCTATATTAGCAACTGAATTAATAGTTAATAAATTATCGCAAAACCGAACCGAAACCGATCGGTTTTCAATTTTTTAAAACCGAAACCGCGGTTTTGAAATTTTTCGGTTTTTTGGAAACTCTACTTCAACTCCTTACAGTCCTACCTAAATAAAGGCTTAGCTTTAACGCTGAAAAGTCATACCTAAATAAGAGCGCCAACGCTACGTTATACAATAAAAACAAGGGTATCAAAAAACAAATATAACAACCCGAATTATTAAAACAATAAAGTACATTTCAATATTGGTGTTTCCGATCTTTGTTTTGTGATTTGTAAACTAAAATTTTATTTAAAATAATTATTTATTTATTTATTTATTTTATTTAGCTTATAATTACAAATTATAAGATAAATTTTAAAGAAGAGCAATAGCAACGTAGGCCTTCAGCTCTATATAGTATGTTTGTTAAAGTATGTATATATGTATATTTATAATAAAAAATTTACAATTTTATAATTCTTTATATAAATTAGATTTTTTTAAAAACTTTGTTATTAATATTATATTTTCTTTGGTAGGGTGGGAGAGTGGGTTCAAAGGATTATGATTATTGAATATATATTTTCTTGTGTTATTTAGTAAAGGACATTCGCAAAGGTAATGTTTGGGTGTTGTTGGAAAATTGATGTCACAATTACAAAACGGATTAAAATCGGCATTGTAAAAATTCCCATGAGTAGCTCTAGTATGACCTAAGCGAAGACGTAGAAATTTGATGAAATCTAATCGATATATGTCTCTTCCATAGTCCGTCATGTAGTCGTATATAGATAATCTGTTTTTATTAATTTCTTTGTACCAGCGGGATGTGAAGTTATATGTTTTATTTTTGTCAATTGAAATGTAATGGCTGTTAATTAATTTCTCTATATCTCTGCGGTTCAGATTAATAGTTGAACATAAAGGATGTCTTTCTGCGTTCCGAGCGGTGAAATCAGCGAATTCATTACCTTGAATTCTGCAGTGGCTCGGGACCCAAATTAATTTAATATTAGGATGTTTTTCAATTAATATATTTCTTATAGCAGAAGTATAGAATTCATTGTTTAATATATTTAGTATTGATTTTAAAGATGAAAGGGAGTCGGTACATATTGCAAATTTGCCTTTCTCATTTCTTATATAAGTAAGTGCCTCGTATATAGCAATAATCTCAGCAGAAAAGATTGAGCTATAGTTACAAATATTTGATACCTTTAAAACGCTGTTATTTGTTGTTATACTGTATGAAACAGAAGAATCATTTTTAGATCCATCCGTGAATAAGAATTTATGATCTTTAAGGTCAGATTCAATATTAGCAAACATTTTTCTGTAATGAGAAATGGGTGTATCGGATTTCGAAAAAAAGTGTAAGGAGGTATCAATGGATGAAGAATCTAAAGACCAGGCTGGGTGTAGTTTCTTGTGTCTTATGGATGTATTTAATGGAATACCAAGAGAATTACAATTTTGAATTACTCTATAAATGGTAGAGGGTACTTTGGGAATTTTCCTGGATTGACTTATTTTTTTAACTATTTGTTTCAATGGATTTTCTTCATTATATAGCAGTATACGAAAGAGTTTGGTGGTGAGTATATCTCTCTGAGTGACTATACCCCTTATGTTAGATTCGAATCGAATATTTGCTACCGGCGTTGAGCGTAACACACCAAGTGATGTTCTAATACATGAATTTATTACAGAGTTTATCTTATTTTTCTGGGATTTAGGAGCATACCCGAAAAATTGCAAACCATAATTAATTTTAGAAAGTATGAGGGCTTTTGTAATGGAAATGAGATTAATTGAGTTGCAATTCCATTTTGGGTTAGATAAACATTTTAAAATTTTCAATCGCTGAGATATAGAGCTTGATAAGTACTCTATGTGGTCCCTCCAATTGTATCTTTTATTTATAATAATACCAAGTAAACGGAGTGTATCAACCTTCGTTAGGTGAAAGTTTGAGGATCGAATTTCACAGCTACAATTCCTTAATCTACATATATGAATGTATCTGCATTTTGTAGTGGATAGGGTTGCACCCGATGTTTCGCACCAGTTATTAATGTCCATGAAAAGATTATTGAGATTCAGTATTGGGCGTTTCCCCCTAGGAGACCTAATTATTAAATTAAAATCATCTGCGTATGCGCAGAAGTCAATTTCTTTATGAAGAGAAATAATAGAGCATAATTTGTTGTATGCTATGACAAATAGAATTACGGATAAGGGAGATCCCTGTGGAATGCCGTTATATAAAGGAAATGTGTCGGAGTATTGGTTATTAATGCGCACTGTTATCCTCCTTTTAGTCATAAAATTTTTAACATATTTGATAATGTTTGGTCCGACTTTCCATTCCATCAATTGGTCCAGTATTGAATGAATGCCTATTTTTTCGAATGCTCGCTCGAAGTCTAGTGACACGATGGTCGCGTGCTTGCGTAACGAGAGGCAATTAGCAAGTTGATAATCTACATACAGTAGACTATCAATTGTTGAGCTCCCCTTTCTAAAACCAAATTGCCGGTTATTGAGTAGTTTGTTGTAGGTAACAAACCACCATAGCCGGTTGGCGATTATTTTATCCAATATTTTAGATAAGCATGAGTTCAAAGATATAGGTCTGTATGACTTAATTATTGTTTTATCACTTCCAGGTTTTAGAATCGGGATCACAACACTATTTTTAAATTGCTGTGGGATATAATTTGTGAAAATATTGTTATATAAGTTTAAAATTCTTTTTTTTAGGTGTGTGGGTAGCATTTTTAACATTGGATAAGATATTCTATCCATCCCTGGGGTCTTACCCTTAAGTTTCATCAAGGTCGAAGAAAGCTCGATAAAGCTAATTTTGGATTCAATTGGTATGGCTTCGGCACATGGAGCATATGTTTGAAGTTTCGAAATGGCATTCTGTTTATTTATAATGAAGTTATTAGAGAAATTGGAATCGTTAGAATTTACCGACCAGAATTTTCCAAATTCTGTCCCTATTTTGACTCTGTCAGAAATCATAACATTGTTGTTGGATAATGAAGAAATACAGTGGATACCATGTGTAGCCTTGTATCCAGTAAAGTTGCGGATGTTATACCAAATTTTGTCAGTAGGTGTTTTTGGTGAAATAGTGGAGGTCATGTTAAAAATTGTAGTTCTTTTTGTCTGTTTTATCTTCCTTTTATATATGCTATTTGCTTTTTTATACTCTAGTAAATTTGGTTGTGTCATGTTTCTTTTATATAAATGCCATAGTCTATTTTTTTCATATTTTAGATTATCCAAATCCTTATTCCACCATGGGATTCGTTTCGATCTAGTCTGGAATTGAGGAATAGAATTGTTGGCAGATTGTAATACTATCTTACAAATGTTTGCAGTTTCCTTATTTATATTATTGGTCACAGATCTTGCTTTCTCAAAGTTTGTACAAAGTTTTTGAAACTTAGTCCAATTGGCAAGATTTGTATTGAATTTGGCTCTATTAGCGTTATACACTGTATTTATTGGAAATAATGAGATAAGTATTGGAAAGTGGTCACTTCCGAATAAATTGTTTTCAGTCTTCCATTCAGACTGAGCGGCCAGAGGAGGCGAACAAAATGTTAAGTCAATGTAAGAAAAAGTACCGTGGGTGTTTAAATGAGTTGGTGATTGGTCATTCATTAATATAAGGTCTGAATTATCGATAAATTTTGCTAAAATATTACCTCTGTGACTGTTAGTTATTGAACCCCAATTTCTATGGGGACTGTTAAAATCTCCTGTTATTACTTTTGGTAAGTTCAAGCTAAAAATATTTTCGAGACTTCTCTCGTTGAAATTTTTGGTAGGAGCAATATATGTGTTAAATATATTAAATTTAATTTTTGAAGTAACTTCAATACTCAGAGAATCAAAGTCATTTGCCAGTATATTTTGTTTCTGTTCGATGGATTTATGTGCAAGGATTGCAACACCTCCATATCTCGTTAATGATGTGTTTTTAGCATATATGTTATAGTTTATAGGAATTGGGATATTATTTAGGGAATGTATGTGGGTTTCTTGTATGCATATTATTTTTGGGGAGTGTATTTTAATTAGTAATTGTAATTCATTATAATTATTTAGGTAGCCATTCATGTTCCATTGTAAAATTTTAAATGTTATTACTTATGTATATGTAAGAGTACAAATATATTTAATAAAAGTATAACAATTTGGAGTAGTTTTATTTTTGTAGATTTTAGTGAATAGCCATATTGTGATTCTTAAGTTTGTTATTAGTAATGCATTTGTTTTTAATGAAATATTTTTTACAGTTAATAGAAATATTTTAATATTTTTTAGAGAACATATTAAGAATGTAGAGATTATGAATATATAATATTTAAGAGATATTAATATATTCATTAAGTTCTTGAGTAATTTTTCTGATATTTCATTATACGTATTTGGGGCTACACATAGTAAGAGAGATACCGTAATTCTAATGACTGATAATATTAAGAGAAAGATTATAAGTGTGATATTTATATTGACAGGTAACGGGAAGAGTATCCAACATATATTAAGAGCGTAACTGTAGGAATAAGTAGTAAAATAAGAGAATTGTGATATTATAATAATAGTTAGTATTATAAATATGTCATTATTATATACGTTGTACTTGATGGAGTGAGAAGAAAAATTATCGATTAAGATAGAGAAAATAGTATAAAGAGTTAAATTAATTAAAGTTGAAGAGATTTTATTAGTTGTGGGAGTAACGCATGAGAGGCCAGTTGTTAATGTCATTAATATATTTTTTAGCATTTTTTTGATATAAGCTTGTAGAGTAAAGCATAGAAGATTTGAATTTGGATATATTGTAAGAGAATATTTAAAATTAAACTGAGTGATTGTAGTAAACATAATAAATTTGTAGTGTGGTAGAGAATACTTAAATATAGTATTATTTTTTACTTGTTCGAACTGATTTACGTGTGGCTTGTTGTTTGATTTTGTTTCTAAGTTTTTTTGAAGCATTTTTGGGTAGAATTAATGGTTGTTTTCCAGGAAATGTTTGTGAAGAGATACTTAGATGGTCCGTATCCATTTCTGATAGTGAGTTATCAATATCACTTATTATGTCTGAATATTCTTTTAAATGACGTTGTTTTGTTGATTCTATTGGTGGTGGCATGGTTGAAGATGTGGAGGGTATATTTTGGTTATTATTCTTAATAATACTGGAGTACGATACATTTTGTTGGGAATGTCTTTGTTTATAAATTATTGCGGCTTTTTTCTTTCCTACTTTTTCTAGAGTTGAGATGGCTTGGATTTCTTTTTCCTTTAGAAAGATAGGACAGCATTTATCAAAAGAAGCATGTTTGTTATCGTCAATATTTTGGTTTTTGCAATTAATACAATTTGGTGGTTGGGAACATTTTTCGTTGCGTTCTTCATTGATATGGAATGTGCTGGAGCAATTACCGCATATTTTTTCATTTTTACAAAATTTAGCTATATGTCCGTATTGTTGGCAATTTTTGCATTTTAATGGTAAGGGTATGTAAGGACGTACCCTAACTTTTTCGTACCCGATTCCAATATCAGAAGGTAAACTAGTTGATGCAAAAGTTATTACTATTAGACCAGTCTCTATAAGTCTACCATCAGTATTTTTTAAAATTTTTTTAACTTGAGCAACATTTTGTTCTTTTAATTCACATAAAATTTCTTCTTCTGCTATTCCTCTTAAATCATTGGAGTAGATAACTCCTTTGGCATAGTTTAATCCGGGATGTTCTTTAATATCTATTTTAATTTCGGGCGATAGAGAAGTTAGTTGAATAAGCTTGTTGGCTTGGACAAACGATTTTGTTTGTATTAGGATAGATCCATTTAACAGCTTTTTGCATTGTTGTACTTCTCCTCCCACAACGCTGTCCACCACTTTTTTAATTAAAAAGGGTGATACATTGGATAGGGTATCAGAACTTTCTATTCTTTCCATTACAAGGAATTTCTCACCGGGTGATAATATATTCATTTTTTTTGTTTTGTCAAATGTTATAAGGGGGGACATTCGATCCCTCCGGTCTGGAGGTTCTGTCATTTTTAAATTAACTTCAGTTTAAAACCGCACTAAATGTAATATTAAATAAAACTTTATATGCAATTTTATTTTTTATTTATTCTTTTTGTGCAACAACAATTAAAATGTTTTATTTTTAAGTCTAGATTGTTTTT
This sequence comes from Calliphora vomitoria, assembly GCA_942486065.2. NCBI lineage: Eukaryota > Metazoa > Arthropoda > Insecta > Diptera > Calliphoridae > Calliphora > Calliphora vomitoria. The sequence continues at coordinate 48,081,863 of OW818030.2, read as the reverse complement.
GAGAGAGACCGTTATTCTGCAGTTTGATAGAATTGCGAGTTTAGTCTTTACACGATGAGCACTTTGTGTCGACTGATTTAAAATAATTAAATATTAAATTTTAAGACGAGTTTCTTGAATATTTGTTTGTCCTTTTGTATGCATAACTTCACTATTAAACGCGCTGTCAAAATCGGATTTTCGAATTGCAAAGCGCGGCCACCGCGTTATTTCGGTATGCTGCATACAAATTGTATGAGTATGAGAATTTTTGACAACTAAAAAATGCTTTCCGCTCTAATTTAGGTATGCTTGTTAGGGTCAATTGTTGCAATATTTTTTCTGAATAAAGTGGTATTCGCAAATATAAAAAAAAACTTTTTACAAATTTGACTATTTAATTTTTTTAACATTTTGTCATACAAACGGCACGTTACGCCATAATGGAAATGCCCATATCTGTACTAATCTGTATTTTACGTTTACAAATGAAGTATGAAAAGAATTTAATGTTTTTGAAAATAATTTTTTGGAACATTTAAATATGATATTCACATTTTTTCGGAAGTACGAAATTGTTTATGGAGTTCAGTCGCTAATAGAAACCAAAGAAAAATCTCACCCCAATTCACCACAGAAATAATGTATCCATGTCCTCAGAAGTTTCCGAGAGAGTTTATTTAATATTATAGCTAGTACCAAACTGCATGGTAAAATAGTTTCTGGGTATATACTTCCTATTCAGTATAATTTTATTTTGACACTGATACAATTGAAGGAGTTAATCGCGTTTAAGTAAAACATGTTTGTAAAAATTTTGGTGAAAAAGGACAAACTACACATTTTCAAAGAAGGAAATTTCTATTAAAATGTGAATACTATTACTAAAATTATCTCTTAATCTTAAAAAAAAGTTTGGGCATTTACATTTTAAGTTCGTATGAGAGATAGGCGTAATATTGTCACGTCCAACTTTAATTTTTCTCAAAACAGTTATATAGACAAGTACCTTTCATATAAAGTTCCAAAACAAAGCATACTAAGTTCAAAGAAATGTAAGCAAATGAAATTTTAACTTTAAATTTTTTTTAATAACAAATATTATTATATATTTTTTTAAAACACTTTTAGCACACTATCATAGTTAAAAAGTTTATGCTTTGCACAAATCAAGAACATTTTTTTTAAATTTTTGACATGTAACTTTTTGTTATTGTAGAATAAAACTAGAGGACAGAATTCCAATTATTGGTATTGAAAATTCATACAACCTCTGTTGCCTGGAGAAAATTTAAAAGGTACCAACACATGCGTAATTTTGTTACGAAAACGCTTTTTACTAACACATATATAGAGTTATGTATTATTGTCAAAGAGTCGGACTACTTGTTATAGTTAATTTCAAAACTGGAATCTCATCCTACCGCCGAAGAGCTAATTTCATCCCTTTACAGTGGGCTGAATTTTATATAACACATATACAAATCAGAAAATGTATAAAATTTATTAATTATTTTATATAAAAATGTTTAATTTATGCTAAGAGTTCTGGAATTTCCGAAACGTATAACTGATTTTGTTACTATGATATCTTATTTAATATCAGCCACTCAGTCTTATGAACTTATTATGTCACTGGAAATAAATCTGCATTAGAAATTCAGGGAAATTCAGCTGACCCCCTAACGTTGTTTTGCCTTCAAGGTGGTTGAAGAGGAATCGTTGTTTTGCCTTTAACTTTTTTGTTTTGTCACCTATAAAACAAAATTTTGCACTATCAACGTAAGTTGTGTCTATAGTGCTTCACTACACTAAAAATAATGAAAAGTCCTAGTATTTTTTTATATACAAATTAAAAAATTTGTTTTATTTATGAGGTCTTATTTTAATTCTCAATGTAAAACATTTGGATACACAACATTTTTCGTTTTTTCATTTGGAGCATGAATAAACAAAGCATTTTGAATGCCAACTCATTAACAGGCCACGTTTAGCTGCCCATCAGAGAAGCACGGCTCCTCCAAATTTAATCCGCATACTTAAAGCGTTTGTACTTGTGCCGGGAACTGGGAATTACGAACTGGGAATTACAAGCGCTTGAATTCAAATGGCATGTCTGCTGGTTTCATGACGATCGAAGCAACGACTGAAAAAATTTAGCTCAACATTTCAATTAGAAAAATGTTATTGTACACATAAGACATTACGAAAATGGAGGGCATTTTGTTGGTATTTGTATGGGAATATATAGGAAAATCTAAATGCCATATCTCGGTCGACCCGTTTTCACAGTTAGTGGCGACATCAAAATGTACACTTCCTTTTATAGATAGATTAGACAAATTGAGACAATTACATCAAAACAACATTTTAATGAATACATTGCAGATATTTTTAAAACAATTTTGTCTTTATTAATGTAGATGTTATTTGCAAAAACTAAAACTACTTAAGACCAAAAACATAAATTTAAAAATTCAAAAATATCAACCTATTACAACTTTATAACTTAGGGCGGATTTTTGACATGAAGATTAAATTATGTTTAACGTATGAATGTTGATTTTGAATTTCAAAAATAACAAAAGACATTTCTCTTTTATTTTTTTTGGTTCTTTCAGGTTTTTGGTACAATGTTAATTGTGACCGTCTTCAATCTACAACATCATATCTTATGCCATTTGATCAAAATATTCTTGATAGCTCCTCTAAATATTATTTAAAGCTTTTGGAACAATAACTACCAACAATACAGTGAACTCTCGGTAATGTGAACTAATTAATATTGAATTTGTTCACGTATTCGATTGTGAACATCTTTAACACCATACTATGTTATATTGTTTAACCGCAATTAAATACGAAATTAATTGCTTATTATTCTTCAATAAATACTTTTATATGCTTTTGATCGATCATTTGAAACTCGACCCTCTTATAAAGATATTTTTCCATTTTTATAAGCTCTAAATGTTTTATATTTTCCGGGTCCATTAAATTGATTTTGCAACTTTATAAATATACCCTAGACCTCCATAGTGGGGAGGTTAGATTAGGTTAGTGCTGATGTTTGTAACGTGCAAAAATGTGTTGGGACAATATTTTTGAACGTTACACATTAAATTATACCAATCTGCTCAGAGTCACTTTCTGAGTCAATTAAGCGATGTTCGTCCGTCCTTGTAATCAAACTACAGAATTTCAAAAATAATTCGACAAAATTTGGCACACATTGTTTTATAACCCCAAGGTCCATTATTTCCCCTACCCCCAATACATCTACCCTATCTGAAAATGGTTAAGCTCTCATAAATATCTAAGTATTATAGATATCCAAACCAAATTTTCCACAAGGTTTATATAAGCCGAACTCGCATTATCAAATTTTGTGACGATCGGTTCATAATTTGTCATAGGTCCCATATAAGCCCAACTACCGAATATTACTTTAACCAGCATAAATCTCTTTAAAATGTTGCTATCCAAAAAAAGTTTTTAACAAATTGGGAATTCCGAAAATTACAAAAAAAAAAAAAAAAAACTATTTAGAGCCATTGAACTTTGTTTTCTATTTAGAGCGTACATATAAAAAATTGACTGTTCACGTTAGCGGCTTATAGGAAGATGTTGAAAACATGAAACATTTGTTCACACTTGTAACATCTAGCATCATCTAAATTGCCAAAATATTAAAAATCACATTGTTTTCAATAATACGCGGCAAATTTAAACTGGTTTTATTTATTACTATAAAATTAAAACTATTTAATAAACATACATTTGTATTTCAAACAAATAAAATGACGCCCTCATTTTCATAAAAATGTTTGTTTACATTTTTTTAATTTCATTGACATTTTATTAGTGGTGACACTAAAATTATGGAGATGACATTAAAATAATCGGAAGATGTTAGGTGAAACAACATGAGATAGGAACATCCTGTAAAGATGTTGATCACTCAGCCCTGTGTAATTCTTATGGGAAGATGTTAACACCTTTGCAAATTGATGGTAGATGTTAGATGTGCTCTAGTGTAAAAAGGCTATTATTCATTATATTGGATGTACACATTACCCCGAGTTCACTGTATATGTTTCTTTTGAAATAAGACAATAAATGTCTAGCAAATGTTATAATTTGTTGTAAGTAATGCCCCGTTCACACGAACGAATTATTCGTCATTCAACCCCGAATTTCGAACTGAATTGCATGATTCGCCATACAAAATTTCAGCTGCGAATTACACAAGCTGTACGTAATTCAGTTTGAATTACCTTATGAATTACGAACGAATGACTGTCATCTCTAATTTTTATCGATTATTTATGTATCAAAATCAGCTGTCAAAACAAAACAAAATAAAGAAAAAGATTTTTGTATTAAATAAATAAATTAAAAGAAATAAAAAGTCTGATTAAAGTTAAATTCATTTGTAGAAGTATTTTAAAAACTAAAACATAAAATGGAGGAAAAAAGAAAATTAAAAAAAAAAATTATAATGTCCGGAAGATTATTGACTCTAATAAAGCCCGCTCGCTACCCTGGTCCCCCACTTGCTTGCACTTTTCTTTTTTCTAATTATGAAAATAATAATTAAATTATATTTGTTTAATTAATAATGCTACAATTTTATGTTTTTACTTACCTTTATTATCCATTGCCAAATTACAAATTTAAAATTCGCACCAAACAAACAAAATAAACAAAAAAACAAAACATGTAAACAGAAGAAGAAATAAATAAATGTCAAACTGAATTACGAATGATGTCGTGTAAACGGGTTGATTCGCAATCGTAATTCAAAGCGCGAATTAAGTAATTCAGACTGCCGTGGAAACAAGGCATAAGTCTAAATAATAATCCAATTCACAATTTCATTGTTAATCTTAAGGACATTTAAATTTTCGCGATTTAATCAATTTAACCAACGAATTTACAAACATTTTATTTTATATTATTAAAGAACTCACTTTAGAAATTATTCTAATTTTTTAATTTTTAAAGTAACCGTAAATCAATGTAATTGCATTTTGCAAAAGATTAGATTTTGAATTTTGGCCAAATGAGTGGTAAAATTTCCTATAGTGCAGTGCTAATGATGATTTAAGAGACTTGAAAATATATGCATATATTTTTGTTTTAATTTGTTTTTTCGCCAACTTACCAATATATTTTCTCAACACACACTGCTAGCTACAATTTTATTATTCTTATGAATCATAAATTACTCACTGTTTTCATAATAATATGTGACGTACTATAGCCATAACAGTATGGCAATAGAACGAAGTTTAAATTAGAACCCAAAAACATCAAAGTGAATTAATGTTAGATTAACTAATTTGGTTATTAATTGGTATTTGATCTTCAAGTAAGCTCTTAGTACAATGGTTTAAGAAAGAGTTTTTTTTCTTTATTTTATCAAATATTCTACACAATTTATGTTTGTCTCTCTATTTATACAGCAATTCGGGCTGCCGGTGCTACTCATTTTGCTTCTCTTCGCCGACAATTCGCTTGCAAAAAGGCGAAGGAGCGATATTACGAACACTGAAGAGAATGAGTACGAAGTTCATCATCACAATTATGAAGAGCAAACAATATCTACATCTGGTAGTGATTTAAATGCACAAGAATCTGGAAAGATCGAGTATAAGGTACATCCTGACTCAAATAACAATGTTCCACGTGGCAAACGTGGCTCACAAAAGTATCGACAAACAGCTTTAATTAAACCTGTAAACCGTCGCAAAAAGCATGTTCTTCTAAAGATGCAACCCAGACATAAAAGGCCTGTACACAACCAGGTCTCCGAAAGTTTAAAGAATTATTCCAACGAACCCAGTGAAGAAGTAAAGGTATATCATACATTTGAAGAGACCCACGAACATATTGAGGAAAAAGATGAAACTCCTATTGAACAACATGAACAAACATCGGATAATCAAACGGCTGAATCTACAGAACAATTGGAAATTCAAGCCGAACAAAAATTTAATGATCCCATAGCAGAAGAAACTCAACATTATCATTCGGAAGAGGAAAAGCATAAGAAAATTAAGATAAAACATCACCACCACCATCATCATCACAATCATGTCAAAGAAGTCATCAAAAAAATACCAGAACCATATCCAGTAGAGAAGATCGTTCACATACCTGTAGAAAAAATCATTGAGAAGATTGTACATGTGCCAAAGCCCTATCCCGTTGAGAAAATCATTAAAGTTCCAGTGGAAAAACTGATACATGTACCCAAACCGTATGCAGTTGAAAAGATTGTGGAGAAAAAGGTACCCTATCCGGTGGAGAAAATAGTTGAGAAAATTATAGAAAAGAAAGTACCATATCCAGTGGAAAAGATTATTCACGTGCCGGTTGAAAAAATTGTCGAGAAAATTGTTCATATTCCAAAGCCATATCCGGTTGAAAAAATTGTAGAAAAGATTGTACATGTGCCGGTGGAAAAAATTGTCGAGAAAAGGGTACCCTATCCTGTGGAAAAAAGGGTACCATATCCTGTGGAAAAGATAGTTCATGTTCCAGTGGAGAAAATTGTTGAAAAAATAGTTCATGTTCCCAAGCCGTATCCGGTGGAAAAGGTGGTAAATCAAGTTGTTGCCGTACCAAGACCATATCCAGTGATACAGCGTGTCCCTTATCCCGTGGAGGTTAAGGTGCCTATTCACGTTGAAAAGCCAGTTCCATATCCAGTGGAAAAGGTGGTACCTGCTCCATATAAAGTTGAAGTAGAAAAGAAAGTTCCAGTTTATATACACACAAAGGAACCATTCAAATTTGAGCGTACGAAACAAGATGACTCAAACCAGAAACACATCGACGATGATTTCATAGATCATGAGCACAAGGGCTACGAGCACAGCCATGCAATTGAACATTACAATCATCATGCTCACGACTTATCCGTTTTCCCAACAAATCACAAGCCCAGAATAACCAGCCATCAAAAAAATGAACCCCAAAAACAGTCATCTGCGATTCGTGCGGAGTTGTTGCACCAGCAAATTCACAACTTTGGTTTCAAAAAGCAACAAGAACAACAACAGCAACTCCAACACCAACATATTCAACAACAGCAGCAACTGCAACACCAACAAATACAACAGCAGCAGCAACAGAAAATTCAACAACAACAGCAAGAAATAAAACAGTTGCAGCATCAACAGCAGCAACATCAACAACAGCAACAGCTGCAGCATCAACAGGAACAACAGCATCTGCAGCTACAACAGCAGTCGCAGCAACAACAAAAATCTGTATCGGTTTCTCAAGAACCTTGCATTCAAGAAAGCCGCAATATTGAGGTTTCGATTCCGCCTAAATCAAGTCCAAAATTCCAAATAAATGTTGAGGATATTGAACCAGCTGCCAGCGAGACAGCATCGGTGGCAGTGCCGTATTCGGACATGCAAACTCAAGCTTCGACCAATTCTTATCAAGTTGTGTCGCCTTTACAACCAATTGCATTGCCTCTCCACTTCTTTCAATATCATCACATGCCTTTCCAACAGCCTCTCGGTTTCTCTTTAGCTACGTCTGACAATTAATCATCATGATGACAATTCATAATGAACTTCATAAGTACGTTAAAGTTTTTAGTTTAAAATGTTTACTTTGTGTTTAAGTTCTATTTAAGTGTATGTATTTGAAATAGCGTAATTTTTTATTTAATAATACAATTGACCTTAAAATTACTCCATAGATAGTGGGTATATTTTAAGAATTTTTTAATAAAACAATTTTGTTTATATTTACAATAAAATCAAAAACATCTGGACATTTTTTTCTATTCTGTGTTTGAGTCGGGAGAGAAATAACTAACCAAAGAAATTTGTACGGGTCGCAATAAAGGTTACCAACTCTTCATATCAGAAAATTGCTAGATTTAGAATTAAAAATGGCTAAAACCCAAAATAACTTAATATAAATTCATAAATATTGTATTCTTATTTAGTGAAATCGATGTTACACAAAATATTATACAAAATATTACATTTCTTACATCCATTAACACGAAGTCTGGTTATGTGTTAACTAATACTTATACTGACAGTTTTCATACAAAATTTATTTTAACACATAACCAGACTTCGTGTTGCAGATTAAAAATTTTAATATCAATAAAAATTTGTTCCTTGTTGTTAAATTAAACTAATTTCTGAGCACTTATAAACAAAATCGGATCCATTGAAGAAAGGCAAAATTGATTTTTGAATATGTCTGATGTGTTTGCTTTGAGAACAATTTCGCAGCCAGTTTTCATAAAAACAATAATATTCTCATCAAAGCATCTACCGTAAAATAGCAAAATTGGCATCCTTGATCGCAATGGTCTTCCAGGGAGACCAGGTGGTATTTGAATATATACTTCGAGTCTAAGACAAAAAATTATGTACTTTGTGAATCCAAACATTTTTCTCATAGTGTCATATTGGATAGGTATTCCTTATGGGAGATTTTAATTGTATGAAATACGTATTTATAAAATGTTCAATATTTCTGCCCTAATTTAACAAAACGACATATTTTTAGATAATCAAAATACACGTAAATCGAAAACTCAGTTGTCAAAATCCTAAGTAGTGGGAAAAACCAACACTACCATTCTATCTGTATTCCCTGCCAGCAATTTTAAGTTATTTAGCATAAAAAACACATTTTACAAAAACAAATCACATAAGTATCCAACAAAGATTCCTAAAAATTAACTTAATAGACAATATTAAAAAGTGCATTATGATACAAAAACGATTTTAGTATACAAAATATCAATTTTGGTTAGTAACCAATTTTACCATAACAAATTACTTTAATATCGACTGTTCACAGTTTACATTTTAAAAGAAACAAGTTAGAGAGCTATATTCGGCTGTGCCGAATCTTACATACCCTTCACCAAATTATACTTTAAAAAAAATGTTTTTTTTAAATTATTTTTGAAGATTTGGATACCGAAGATATCTGGGGTCTTCAGAAAATTGATTTCAACAGACAGGCGGACATGGCTAAATGGACTCCGCTATCTATAAGGATCCAGAATATATATACTTTATAGGGTCGGAAAATTATATTGTGGAAAATACAAACGGAATGACAAACTTATATATACCCTTCTCACGAAGGTGAAGGGTATAAAAAGAAGAACAATATTCAGTATAATTATGAATTTTATAGTCATCGGTTATCTTACATAAAAAATGTGTATATTTAACCAAATAAAGTTTTATTAATTAATTAGTGATAGAGTATCCAAAACCGAAACCGAAAACCGGTCAACCGGTTTTTTCATCTTTTTAAAACCGACCGGTTTCGGTTTTCTTTAACTTTTCGGTTTTTTGACAAACCGGTTTTTTAAGACGGTTAACCGGTTTTAACGAAATACTTTGTAAAGCTTATTTGAACATATTACTTAAAAATATTTTGATAACATTTTTAAAAATATTAATTTATTTTTTAGAAAATGTCTACATTCTACATTCATTCTAAAAACCGGTTAACAAAACCGAAACCGGTTTTTCTAGAATGAGAAAACCGAAACCGGTTTTTTTATAAAACACTGTTTTCGGTTAAACCGGAAACCGGTTTTTTGAATTTGCCGGTTTTTTGGACACTCTAATTAGTGATCAATTTTTAATTGGAGTGTTTCTTAAAAGTGTGCTAATAAATAAAGTTTTTTTATAAAAGTATTAAATTAGTGCAATAATTAGTGAATTTTTTTTTATAATTTTATATATGGGACATTTCATGTCAAGTGAACCAATTTTTGAAATCGATGTCTTCCGATTGGGATGAAATTTGCACAGTGCGGCCAAACGCACATTTGTCCGGCCAAAAGTCGAAAGAAATGATCTACGAGATGAAAAATTATTTAAGTAAGGTCTCTTGACTCAAATGCCCTTCATAATATCAATTTGAAGTAGGCCTTCACCCGAACGGCACACTACCGTTGGAAAGATCGGCTAGTAGACGCTTCCGTTAAACTAGTGTCAAAGTTGTTGTAATCAAGCAAATCAAACGAAACAAAATGAATTCTACAGCTGAAGGTACATAAGTACAATACGTAAAATCAAAACCTGAATGTAAATTTCTAAATAGTAAATTGTTATAAAGTGATATGTACGGACTATTTTTTTATTATTTTTTTTTTTTTTTTTAACAAAATTTATGTGATTGAGTGAAATTTTTTTTCTTACCAATTCCTGCTCTCTAAGCAATTGGAGGTGATAAGTAAAACTATTATGTAACAAATAAAATAAAATTCATCATTCATTTTTTTTGGTAACTGCTTTGCAAAAATACTTTATACTAGAGACTTTACGGCGCATTTTTTTGCTTGTAAGGTGGTACGCTTTAATGTACATGAAAAAACTTAAAATACAACGCCACATTTATATATATAAATATACAGTAAACTCTCGAAAACGTGAACTAATGTAGAGCTACACAAATACATGTATGCATGTATTTGTTGAATGCACTCTAACGTGAACATAAAATATATATTCCGATACTGGGATTCCCCAAATTAAAAATCAGATTGCAATAAATGAAACGAAAAAACTCAGAAAATTTAGTTCACGTTTTAGAGTTATTAGAGATTATACACGTTTTAGAGTAGAAAATTAAAAAATAATGAAAAAATTAAAAAAAATAAACAATTTTTAGTAGCATCTGATCCTCAAATTTCCTGTTGTCGCAAATTACCTCTGAAACCACTCAAATCTTTGTCTAAAGACTGCATTAATTTGCTAGCACCTCCACCTATAAATAATCAAAGAGAAGATGAACAACAATATTTTGACAGTTCTTCTGAGACAGAAACAGATGTAGACGATTGTGACTTTAATGAGATTGACAGTGAACACTTTTTCATTTAATATTATTTCAATATTTCAAAAACTTTTAATCAATTAGTAAATTCATTTAATTTTTTGTGGATCATTTTGTGCATTTTTCGACTTTTGGCCGGACAAAGATGCCTTTGGCCGCACTGTGCTTGGTTAGTTCTATTGGATAGTAATTCAGACACAATTTTTCAACAACATCGGTCGAGAACTTTCTGAGTTAGAGGGGGTCAAAATTTGACATTTTGGCCAAGCAGGTGTTTTTTCTCATCCATCTAACTTATTACCCATAGTTCTTAGCAAAATGCGTCCCAAATAGTTTAGATAGCTAATTCTTAAATCTTTCGGAAAAAAAATTAAAAATAAAAAAAAAATGTTTGTTATTTCTTTTTTTCCAAAATCAAAAACAACATGTGGAAGAGTATTGTCATGATGGAGTATTACGATTTCATATCTGGCCGCAAATTTTGTGCGTTTTTCGGCCAATACTCACTTGAAACGATTCAGTTGCATTCGGCAATGGTTCACTGTGGTGGTTTGGACAGATTTCAGCAGCACACAATAGATAGGACCGTATTGGTCCCTTTTTTGGCTGGCCTGGGCGATCTTTGTCTTTCGTGTCAAAATCACCACTTCTGAACCGCACAAACCATCTCTCGCACGTTGAAACCTATGGTACACATTCAGCGGCACTTTTTATACCCTACACCACCATAGTGGGGAGGGTATAATGGATTTGTGCAGATGTTTGTAACGCCCAAAAATATTAGTCTAACACCCACCTTAAAGTATACCGATCGACTCAGAATCACTTTCTGAGTCGATTAAACGATGTCCGTCTGGCTGGCTGGTTGGTTGGCTGTCCGTGTAAACCTTGTGCGCAGAGTACAGGTCGCATTTTTGAAGATATTTCGATAAAATTTGGTCCATATCATTTTTTCTGCCCAAGGACGAACCCTATTGAAACTGGCTGAAATCGGTTCATTATTTCACCTAGCCCCCATACAAATGTCCTACCAAAATTGGACTTTATCGGTCATAAATGTTTAATTTATATATGTATCTACACAAGCTTTTCTCTAAATAAGTTTTATATATACAGAATTCATGTCACCAAATTTTATGATGATCGGTCCATAATTAGTCATAGCTCCCATATAAGGCCTGCTTCCGATAATCACTTTAACGATCATAAATCTCCTAAAAATGTTGGTATACACATAAAATGCAACATAAATAACTTTCATATAGACATTAATCACACTATCTAATTTCATGGTGATCGGTCCATAATTGGGCCCACTTCCGAAAATCGCTCACGAATATAAATTATTGAAATTTTGAAAGAAAAATGTTTTTGCTCATTTCTTAGTGTAGGGTATTATATGGTCGGGCTTGACCGACCATACTTTCTTACTTGTTTAAATTAAAGATGTAAAGCAAAACTTCCTGTATATGACGCTTTGTTGGCACAAAATTCGACATTTTCAAAGCAAAACAACTTTGTTGTTTACAATATAGTGTTCAATAACTAAGAGAGAATTAATGGGTCAAAATAAGGAACATCAGAATTCATTTTAGAGGTATGATTCCTTGGGCAAAGTTTCTTATTTCGATCCTTAGAATACGATTTTCCTTGTCACTTGGGCGATTTGTTTGCATCAGTACAGATCGACCCGCCCTACTATGCATATACTTATTTACATTAAATATAATATAACTTTAATTAAAAATTAGAATATGGGGTATTTCATGTCAAGTGAACCAACAAGAAACAAAATCAAGTGTTATAACTGTGTTAAAATCGGTCACATTCAGCGAAACTGTAGAGCACCAAGAAAACGAACCAGAAGCAACCAGCATCAAGTGTTACATGAACCACCTTTAAAACGAGCTGGCACTGAGGGACAGAATCTGACACCTGACGTCCCTACCATCTCCATATCAGTAATGCAGCAGGAAAATAACGATCTTACTGCTAGTGGGTATATCAACGGTCTGAAGCACATCCTTACTATGGACACGGGAGCGTCGCAGTCTATCATGAGATCAGATTTAGTAAAGAAAGCACTTGAACCAATTTGCAATGTAAGTATACGATCCGTTACTGAAGAGCCTGCCACTGTCCATGGTAAAGTGAATGCGAAACAAACTATTGGTGGCATTAGCGTAAATCATGTCTTTGTTGTTGCCGATATTGTGTATGAAGTAATCATGACAAAAAGTCATGAATTTGCGAAATGTTAAAATACACCTTGACGTCGGATATGAGAGCAAGTCTTAAGTAAGAAAGCTAGTATTTGATTGCATGCGGTTATTAGCATTGTTTGTAAGTATGGAGTTTGTGCATTATAAACATGTGTGTGTGTATTAAAAACACACATAGTGACTATTTAGACTGTTGTTGTTGTACATTTCAATAAATAAAGAGTTCTTACAATTTTAAACTACTAAAACTGCTTTTATTTGCAATCAAAAGTATCCGGTTTATATAAAGGAAATAAACCACGTTTTTAAAAAGGTTAAAACGTAACAATATAAATATTAAAAAGAAATTTGAAAGTATTAAAACATCTTAAAAATTTATTTTATGTTTGGTATGCAATTCAAATAATAATCGACTTTATGGATTTATAAGCGACTTTTCGGCTTTTATAGTTAGGCTGTATATTTTGAAAATGTTTTCTTTCGATTCGAATTACACCATAAACAATTACACTTGTAATTAATCAGTACATTAAAAATTGTACCAACTCTCTTTAATTATTTAAATAGTCACTTTTAATACACACACTTTATAATTTACAAGAATGCACTGGTAATACAGTTGATGTTAACTCTAACAGCGCCTACGATATACTGACTCACTACCAACACGCTTTTACTATAACCTGTTCTTCTCATGTAGATGATCCACATTCGTGAACTTGACACAACCAGTTGCGATTAGGAGAGCATTATTCTGAGCCATTTGTAAACCTCGTTATTGGGTGTCGCTAAGGAATGAGGTCCATCTGGGGCAGCGTATTAGAGAAGAGAGCGACCAATCGCCTTGTATGTCGCTACAATCGTCTCTTTGTTTATGCCCCAAGGGGTGCCAGCTAGAGCTTTAAGGACCTTGTTCCTGTTTCTAACCTTTTGGTTGATGTAAATTGCGAGCCTTGAAAAGTGAAGGAGGCTGTCGAAACCTACCCCTAAAATGTTCGGGTTTTGAACCGTGGGGATAGTTCGACCTTGGACTGAGATGTTAAGCGCCGCCCTTACTTCTTTAATCCAAGAGGTGAAAAGGGACACCGAAGATTTCGGAGCAGATATCCTTAGTTTGATTGATTTGGTACTTATGTCTTCGATGTTGACATCTGATGAAATCATACTGCAGTCATATGTATACGACACCATAGGGACATCTGGGGGGGTTCAGGAAGCTTGGCAAGATATATATTGAAGAGCATCGGTGAGAGTACTCCTCCTTGTGGCACGCCCATTTCTATCTTGAGATATTTTGATTTCTGACCTCTGAACTCTACAAACGCATATCTTCCACGTAGATAGTTGGCTATCCAGCGTTTGACATCATTGGGTAGTGTAGAGTTCACAATGTCACGAATCAGCATCGAGTGATCGACCGTATCAAATGCCTTGGATTGAGGCGATTGGCGATCTGGGAGGTTATCTGTGTTAGTGCTGTTGTTGTGCTATGCGCTTCCCTGAATCCATGCTGATGTGTGGCAAGCGGGAAATGCTCTTTCCAAAACTTTTGGTACAGGTGATAATAAGAAGATGGGGCGGTATGATTCTCCTAGAGTAACTGATTTTTTCGGTTTTAGAATTGGGATAACTCGAGCAATCTTCAAGATATCTAGAATCATCAATTGGTGAATCGAGAGATTCAGAAGGTGGGTGAGATATTCCAGACTTACTATAAGTTTCTTTAGCATTATCATAGAGATGCCATCCGGACCTAGAGCTTTGGAAGGTTTCGACTTGGAGATAATGAACTTGACTTCACGGGAAGTGAAGGAGCATGGCTGAGGATCACAGTTCTGCGTTGCGGGGTGTTCTATAAATTACCTGCAGAATTAAGTTTTGGCATCTGTATGTTGCGAGTTGTTAAACGCAATAGCAGCGAGGTTTTGATTTCAGTTATTATTTTCAGATAGACTTTTAATAGTAGACCATAGCGATTTAGAGTTAGTTGAGCAATGATTTAGGTGGTCTAACCATTTGTTGGGGCGATGTTTGTCAACGATAGAGCCTATTTCAGCCGTCAACTGCCCAATTTGCTCATTAGCTAAGTTGCTAGCACGTAGGAGATCGCGTTCTTGTGCCATACACGCTGCCTAATATGGGAAATTTGGTCTAATATTTGGTATTCTTCCTGCGGGGATAAAGCGCCTTGTCGCCTGAAGGACTATTTTTCTAAAGATTGCTTCAACCCTTCTGGCACATGTGGGGGCGTCAAGTGACGTAATGAATCGTCTATGTAGTTCGTAAAGCTATGCCAGTCGACTTTGTTGTAATTAACGAAAGTACGCTTATCTGGCACGACAGAGCCGCTAGACTTCTCTTCTGTGATCAAGATAGGGATGTGATCTGAGTTTAATGCCGTATGGGCTTGCCAGGTGGTATGGTCAAGAAGCGACATGCAGACGATGGAAATGTCTGTGGAGCTTGAACATCGGGCAGTTATTCTCGTAGAGAAGTCTTTGTTGATAGCAGCGAAGTCCGAGTCGTCTATACGACCTTATTTCTAAGACCATTACAGTTTAACTGCATGATCTTAAACGATAATTGGGAATCCCCGAAATGCAAAGACCATGGTGCTGTTGGGGTGGTATATTTAATATACTTGGCAATTGAGGTGGAGTTCTTGCCGGAGTTTGTTGTAGTTGAGTTGTCCGCACAGCACTGTGCGGGATGAATTGCACAGTTGTGACTGGGGTGGCAACTCTTGCCGAGGGTATCTAATTTCATGTCGACGCTTAAATTTATTCACTGGCATTGAAACCTGAATTGGTTGGATAAATTTTAGAATTCAAATCCCCGGCTTGTGATCGTAAGATCGCTGCTGATATTGGAACATTTTTTCCCTTTGTTTCACAATACTTATAAAGCATTTTTTCCAATCAGCTTTCTTTAAGTTGTAACCAGTGTTTGTATTGCTTGCTTAACATTAGTAAAAGCACCTAAAAAAATGCTTTGCTTACAGTCTTTCAGCAATTGCGTCCAAGCTATAACAAACAGTAAAAGTCAAAAAATAAAAAAATGCTTATTTGCTTGTAGTGGTACAGTGAGATGTTATATGCTTGCGCAGCCAGTCACAGCGATTAAATTCACAAATGCTGAAATGCTGTGAGCAGTTTAGTATTTTTGTTTTTGCCTATGCTTTTGCTGTGCTTTTTGCTGCGCTCTTTCACTTACAAAGAACTGCTTAATGTTTTTCTTAATGTTCATAAATAATGTATGTATGTGTGTATGTATGTAACATATCAAAGAGAATGGTGCAAACACACAGTTAATTTCTGAACACTAAAAAAAACCATAAGCAGTTCTTTGTAAGTGAAAGAGCGCAGCAAAAAGCACAGCAAAAGCATAGGCATAAACAAGAATACTAAACTGCTCACAGCATTTCAGCATTTGTGAATTTAATCGCTGTGACTGGCTGCGCGAGCAGTTAACATCTCACTGTACCACTATAAGCTAAAAAGCATTTTTTTATTTTTTGACTTTGCTGTTTGACTTTGCTTGTTTATTTTCTAGTAGTTGTAGTTAAGCAAATAAGTAAAACTGAAACACAGTGAAGCAAAAACAAACTCTGGTTGTAACGTTTCCCAGTGCCACTATCTGTTGTTCGTACAAACTTTATTAATGATTTTTCTTCTTTTATAATGCCGTAAACGGAAGACTTATGCAACTTCTACATCTACAGTAATGTCAAACGACCAAAAGGAATAAAGTGAATAAAAAAAAAATAAAGATCAAGGTGAAGGTGTTCATTTTACTGAATTGTTCAATGGAACTTGTTCGTTCATGAACAACCCAACTCTATTTTTTAAAGAAAAAAACAATGTAAAACTTACTTCGGACTTTGACAGTGTTCGAAACTACAAATGTTAACTTGATAATTCACAATTTGATGCAGAATTTGTTTGTCTTTAAAATCATTTTTGCCTTTTTGGTCAGGTTTTCTGGTTAAATTCACATTAGGTCGGTTGACTACTTTGAACCAGCTATCAGACAGTCTCATTTCAATCAAAAAGGGTAAAATAAAACACTGCTTGGACATGCACAGGTAAAATCACTAGTTTGGGACAGCTACCAAAAACAGCAGAGTACATATGTATATCACGCATTTTCAGAACTTTTTTTATATTTTTTTATTTGTACTTATTTTATATAGTTAAAATATATAGTTATGTATTTATCATTGTAACATCTATTGAAAAAAAATTAAAATAAAATAGAAAAAATAACATATAGTAATAGGATTATCAAACAATAACTTCTTGCTTAAGAATTCCAGCTTCCTCCAACAATTGTTGAAAACCATTTGGTATTCGGCCTTCATTTAATTCAGAACTCCATTGTTTGTACTAAAATAAAAATCATAAATTAATGTGTATGCACATAGGAATGGAATGGCAATAGTATGATTGGCCAGTAAATATATATTTTTTAAAAAATATTCAAAAATTTAATTTGTTATTGCGTCTATTAAAACATTTTTGTTAAGTGTATTTTAATATTTGGGGCAATCATTTATTACGTGTTTATATTTATAAAATTGTTTTGTACTGACTTACACGCTCCAGTTCAGCACGTAAAGCTAACACAGCTTTCTCACGATCAGCAACAAGTTCTTCTAAATATTGATAACGTAATTTTTTCCGGGCCCGACACTCTCTTGCGCTTTGACGACTGCGTTCTTTAAGTGCAAATTGGTATTAGTTGCTTTATATTATCCCCAATTAATTGTTTGCATTATAGAACTTACCCAATTTTGCTTTCATATCGACTTTTTCATTTGATGCTTTACGTCCTGGCTTACGTCCCCTCTTACCGCCCTCTTTGCGTTCCTAAAATAGTAAAATTGTAATGTAAACAAACGAATAATGTTAAGTTATGTATTTTATTTATTTATGTTAGACATATAGGTGTGTATTAAAATCCCTGAAGGATTTGGCGATTTATATTTTATAACCTACCAAAGTATGATTATTTGGTTTGAACTAAATAATATGAGGTTTGAACATTATTCTGAATTGAAATTTGTATATAATAGAGTAACATATGAAAAGTATTTGAATAAAAAAAATAGTTTGAGATGAAAATGTAAAGCGCGTCTAGCATATATTTCAGTCTTATATCAAAATAAACAAAATTACATTCGAAATAACTTTTCCAACCCTGATCAAATATATAAACACTTTTTGTGTATCATTGATTTTATAATGTTTGTAAACAAGGAAGAAAACAAACTTGAACATCTTTTTATCATTGAAAAGTTTATTATTGTTGAACAACCCTTAAGACTTCAAAATTATTCATTCAACTCAAACAAAAGATGCTTTAATTTGGCAATAAGAATATATACATCCCCCATAAGAACTAAATAAGAAATATTACTGCGTAATTTCAATGTTTGTGTCTAAGATACAATTGCATCAAACTGTACCTCGAATTATATTCTAATAAACTATTAAAAACTAACATATTGATGGTGTTTATTAACTATTTTTAATTGTAGCAAGCACATTTTGACAAAGTCAAGGCTATATTTTGTTAAAATAACTATACATAAAAAAATTAATGCTAAAGAATGTTTATTTTATAGAAATATTCATTTTAAACTTACTGAAAGATTTGGTTCTTCCGAAATTATCATTTGCATATCTTCACAATCCATTTTATTTAGTTTCAACGTTTTATTACTTAATTTCTATTTAGCTTATACAGTATTTAATTATTTCACTTCTTTATTGATGTTCTCCTTACTAAGCACTAATCTTCTTTGTTTTTACACTTTTACACAAAATATAGAAATGAAAAGGTAAATAAAAAAATCAGGATGGCAATGCGATAGAAAATATATGGTGTTGCCATATCTACAAATCAAAAACTACACTGAGACAAATGTCACAAAATAAAAACTTTGGCCAACCAATGTGTAAAACCAATAGTTGTAAAAAACTTAACTCATGCAACAACAAAATACACTTTAATCAACAAAATACACTTTTTGTTTGACAAAACGGGGTATCTCGTATCTATATATAATACTCTATGGTTTACTATGTGAAATTCAGAACCTATGATTTTTGAAAATAACGTGTTTTCAATGACATCGATTTTGCTCTCTCATTTAATAGACAGGATTTACTTTCGATTATTGGGGCTGCATATCTTCTATATATATAAAAATGGATGTTTGTATGCATGTGGGTATGTATGTATGTTTCGAATGAACTCAACAATTTTCGGTCTGTGGGCGGAGGGGCGTGGCAAAATTAAATTTTTACATTTTACCGCTAATGCCATCTATATATATAAAAAAACGGCTGGACCGATTTTGATGAAATTTTCAGGGAATCCTCAGAATAGCCCAGCGGGTAACACTGTAAAATCAGATTTTTGATATTCAGTCTGTGGGCGGAGGGGTTTGTAAAAATTTTTACATTATACCGTTAATGCCATCTATATATATAAAAATTGATGTTTTTATGTATGTGGGTATGTATGTATGTTCCGAATGAACTCAAAAACGGAAGAACCGATTTTGATGAAATTTTCAGGGAATCTTCAGAATAGCCTAGCGGGTAACACTGTAAAGTCAGATTTTTTATTTTCGGTCTCTGGGCGGAGGGGCGTGGCAGATTAAAATTTTTATACTATACCGCTAATGATATAAAAAAAAAAAAAATTATTGTATAATTGTTGATCGACCTTTTCTTCAATTCTTACAGATAGTATATTAAGTTTCCTATATACAGGCTTACAAAGTCAATGATTGTTTTAAAAAAAATTATTTTGTTGACCAAAAAATGTAGCACTTTAACTTTTTTATAGCTTTTAGATTTGAGATTGTTTAAGTTGTTTTTATAATTATTTGTTTGAAAAATCTATATTTTTTACGTAATTATACTGATATTATTATGGGGTCTGGTCTAGGCCTCATGTGTTACTAATCTGAAAAATAAAAAATATCTCTTGTCATGATTTTGATTTATTTCATTCTGGACGATGTTTTCCCAAACCCTGAAAATATTTTATCCCGTTAGTATGTACTCTAGCTACTACTCAAAATAAACATCTCTGGTTAAAAAATAGCAACGAACAAATTGTGTTAATTTGTGAAAATTGCAATTATATTGTTTTGTAAAACTATTTAAATAATAAATAAACAAATATGGAAAAGGTAGAAAAAAACGATAATATCAATAGAGACGAATTGATCATGCAACAGCAGAGGGAAATAGAGAAGGAGGTGTGTAAAAATGTTTTTAGTCCATTTCGCGAAATCATCCAAGCCGCTAATTCTTGTCTTTTTTTGTTATTTTGTTTGTCATTTTGCATTTTTTTGTGTGTATATGTGTCTTTCCATAGATAAGTGAATCCATACCTTTGGTTAGTGAACAACTGCCGGTAACCTGTTTAAATGTAGAATACTTGGGAGATGTGGTATTTACCTCTAAGATACAAGATTTGGCCAGTAAATATAAGTTTATGCGTCGAACAAGACCAGATGGTAATTGCTTTTTTAGAGCATTTGCGTATGCATACTTAGAACACTTGATCTCAAACAAAGAAGACTATGACAAATTCCGTAAGTTGGCTGAGGATTCCAAAGAAAAATTAGTGCAACTGGGATTTCCCAGTTTTACTTTGGAAGATTTTCATGAAACGGTAGGAATATACATTAATAAAACAATTATTTTGAATTTATTAATTATTATCGTTGCAGTTTATGGAGGTAGTTAAACGAGTCGATCCATCAGGAACTGCTGCGGTGGATATAAATGAACAATTGCACAAAGTTTTTAATAATCAGGGGTATTCTGATTATGTGGTCGTCTATTTGAGATTACTTACGTCGGGAAAACTACAAGAAGAAGCGGATTTCTATCAGAATTTTATCGAGGGTAATTTTACTATTGAAGAATTTCGACATCAAGAGGTGGAACCCATGTACAAAGAATCGGATCATATTCACATCATTGCTCTATGTTCAGCATTGGGTGTAGGCGTACGTGTTGAATATATGGATCGGGGAGAAGGAGGTACTGTCAAGGCTCACGATTTTCCTGAAGGTACAACTCCCAAGGTGTTCTTAATCTATAGGCCTGGTCACTATGATATTCTGTATCCTAAATAAATGAATTGATAAAAAATGCCTTCGATCTAATTGTCTAAAATTGTGCTTAAAACGGATGTTGAAACATTTTTAAATTAAAAAAAAAAATATTTATATAACCCTCTAAGCGTGTGTCGAAATGAGGTTTTAAATTTCATCTTTTATTGATCAAATTATCGATATAATCGATTGTCATACCTCTATTTTAAAATTATAAATAAATACACCTCATTATTTGTAATTTTAAATAAAAATCATTTTATTGTGAATTTTTATATGTATGTTAGTGTTATTTGCTTTCCTTATCTATAGTAGAGTTAAATTGTAATTTTCGGTAACGTTAATTGCAGTTATTTCGTTAACGGTAGTTTATCTGCAAGTATATTTTAGTTGTAACGGTAGCAAACCTTGGTTTTGGCACATATCCAAAAACTCGAATTGAGAAAAACGTAAACTTTATACCATTGATATATTCTGAACAAAACTTTAAATTTGTGTAACTTTATGTCCAATTGCGTTAAGCTTTGAAGAAGCTTTGTGGAGCATATTAATTTTTTATTTTCCAAATTATTTGTTTTTCCTTTTGTTCGAATAATACGAATAACAGATTTTAACTTGTTCCAAAAATTCGATTACACATTTAAAATTAATCGATTTATTCGAATAATAAAATTTTTTTAATTATTGTAAGATAATAGGTTTTCTCTTAGTCAAGTATACATTCATTTTAATATGTTGTTCATCAGTTTCATCGTATCAATGTCATCCTTAATATCACTTTCGTCAATATTTTCAATATCACATTTATCATCACTTCTGAGATGAAATTTGATAGTATTATTTGCTTAAATTAATTCCGATTCTGCGAAATCGCCACCATATTTTTGCATTACCATTCCAAAATCATTTTAAATTTATTTTTAGAATTATAATTGCCTGGGGTAATATTTCTATATTCTATAGAGACTTGAGTAATTTGCTGGATTTCAGAAACAATCATTTCGTTCAAAATAAATATTGTAATTTTAATTTCATATTGCAGATTCTCTAGACGGCATTTTTAGAATTCTGCTATATAAAAAATGCTATCACAAAAAAATTAAGAAAAAAAAAATAGTAGAGAATGTAAGAAAAGATAAAATCACTGTTTATTGTTTTTACAAATAAAGCTTGAGTGTCTGTAATTCTCATTCACCCTATAGTTTTATTTGTATAATATCTTTAGTTTTTCTAAAGCCTTTTGGGAAAAGGTTTCCTGATGATCTGGCCTAAGCAATCAGTGAAATGCGCATAGGAACTAGCTTATCCCACAACAATAAATTCCAGTGAATTTAGCATAAGAAAATCTTACTAAAATTTACATTTAAATTAAAATAATTATTTTTATTATTTTTTTTTCGATTATTCTATTCGAATTTTGTAAAAATCGATACATAATTGACCATAGCGTCCATATAAGGCCCACATCCGAAAATCGCTTTTAGGTGAATAAAGAGGAAAGTTAAATATTTAAATCCACACCTAATTTTTTTTTAAATGTTCGGTGGGCCAAAACAATCTCCCCTATTATGTATGTCGTCAACACAAAGTCAGGTCGACGGCGACAAAATAGTATTTGCGTAGTCGTTATCGATTTGCGTAGTCGTTATATTGACAGCAATTTGCAATTTTATAAGGTTCGTTAAAGTCGACATTGACTTAAAACGTATCTTCTGTCGACACGATCTTTGACATTGGCTCATACTAATATTAAAAATAGTTGCGATTAGAGAAATTAAAAAAATGAAAATCAACAATTGGATGCAATTTGAAACCGTAATGGCTGAACTTAGATGTGCAATTTAAAATAATTTTTATATGCAAATGCATGTTTTTTCTCGAATGTTCAAATACCATATTGAGTCTATATTATAGACTAATCTATCCGAATCACACATTTTGGTGTAAAATGTCATCGGGTTGTTTGGGGATATTTTTGCATATTTTATTGATAAAACATACTTTGTTATAAAAAAGTTGCCAATCGAATTATTAAGTCACTGCTTAGTTTATAAAAACTCAAAACAAGATGTACTACACTATCTACATGAAATTACTACATTGTCCCTTATTTACATAATATACATTTAACATTACACACACTATACATATTTTGAACATTCATTAAAAATTCTCAAGTGTTCAAAAATATAAGGAAGATAACTTTCATTTATTTAAATTTAATAACAATACATTGAACCCATAATTTAGTTTATATCACTAACTATATTTATTATTATTGTTTAACACATTCTTCCTATAAATGAAACAAGTTTAACCTTTTTGTTTTAAATGTTATTTATTTATTATATTCACTTTATAATACACAAATTTAATTTGTGATGTAAAAAAAGTTAAACAACAATCGTGTGAAATTACAAGTTGGGTATTAATTTCATATTCTAAATGCGTTGTTCTTAAAACGAATATCACTAAATTTAAGTAAACAAATTTTTGTAGCAGACGACTAGGAATCGTCTACGAAACGAGAAAAACATTTATGTGTGATTGATTGATCATACGAGAGGATAGTTTATTAGAGTTGTAATCAATTAGGTGTTAAGCATAGTTCGAATTAGGGAATTTACACGGACTTAACTCTATAATTGCGGTGTAATTGTGATTTGTAACTAAATTGCTACTGAACTTATCCGCAAATCACTTACAATTTGGAGTCTTTGGGGCCAGCTAGTCAATCAGCATTGCAGACAGCCATAGCTTCGTTTTTCTCTTCCAACAATTCCTTGCCGGTGACGGCCATTTTTGACTTGGCGAAATCGTCAAGGGACAAACCTTGGACAATCTTCCATTGTTTGTTCTTAATTTCAACGGGGAAGGAGTAGATGACATCCTTGGGAGCGCCGTAGCTTCCATCGGAAATGACACCCATTGAAACAAAGTGACCAGCAGCGGTACCGTTCCACCAATCGTGCATATGATCACAGGCAGCCTTGGCAGCTGACATAGCAGAAGACATTTTACGAGCAGCAATCACAGCAGCACCACGCTTCTGGACGGTTTCGACAAAGGAACCCTTCAAGAATTCAGCATCACCAACAGCTTCTACAGCAGACTTCTCGGCACCAGCAACACTGACGACGGCATGACTGGCATCGGGGAATTGGGTGGAGGAGTGATTGCCCCAGATAATGACATTTTTGACTTGGCTAATAGGAACTTTAGCCTTGGCAGCTACTTGAGCGGTGGCACGATTCTGATCCAAACGAGTCATAGCACTGAAGTTTTCGCGAGGAATTGAGGGAGCATAGAAGGAGCACACAACAGCATTGGTATTGGCTGGGTTGCCAACAACCAAAACTTTAACGTCCTTGCGGGCATATTGGTCCAAAGCTTGACCTTGAGCCTTGAAGATTTTTACGTTAGCGGACAACAAATCCTTACGTTCCATACCTTCCTTGCGGGGCATAGCGCCAACCAAGAAGGCAGCAGAAACATCCTTGAAGGCAACAGCGGGATCGGTGGTGGGTACAACCTCACGGAGCAAAGGCAAAGCACAATCGGCTAATTCCATAACTACACCCTCCAAAACACCAACCATTGGTGGGATATCCAACAAGTGCAAGATCAAAGGTTGATCCTTGCCAAAAACTTCACCACGAGCAATCATGTAAAGAAGGGAGTAGGCGATTTGGCCAGCAGCGCCGGTAACAACAACACGAATTGGTTCAGCCTGTAAAGAAAATTTATATTATGTTTTAATAAAAAGTTTAAGTTAAGATTTTAAATTATAAGCTTTTTTATTATTTATATTTATTATTGTGGAAAGTGAAAAGTTTGGAAATTTTTACAATTTACAACAAAATTCTCAGTCGGCGATCACAATTTTAATAGCATTCATTTAATATTAATTAAAGGTGGAAACAAATTATTGTAAATTAAGATAAAACATAGCCCCCCTAAGTAATTTTAAGATTTTTGTAATTATTCGAACTTAAATTTGATAATTTGAAACCAACGGTCGACTGCAGCAACAATCACCAATAATAAATTTATAATAATAAGAAACACTTACATTATAAACGTAAGTTAAGTAAATTCATTCTAATTTATGACATGTAAAGAAATATGATTTCTGTTCCGAATTATATTAGGGAAGGGTAGAAAATCCATTCCATTTTGCCAATTGTCGAAATTACCTTGAGCTTAAGTAATATTTTGTTTTACTTTCAAATACCTTTTATTGTTACAAAAAATGCTCAATAAAGGTAACATTTTTCTGATTTCGAACCCCGTATCTCTATATTTTATTTGTTTTTTGAGTTAACAAGCATAATCAAACATAAAACACGCTTAATGTTCACAATTTAAATGTATTTTTTTTGGGGCATTATTATAGCTATGACCATCATAAAACTTGATAGTATGATTAAGTTATTTAGTAATGATATATGAGTCGAATTTTATATAAATATCGTTAAAATGATTTTCGGATGTGTTGCTTATATTTGGTGTTGTCATTTTTACTAATATAAGAGTAAATTCTATATGAAAACCAACGTATTTAAGGAATTTATCAGGGCTAAAACCTTATTCCGGGAAGACATTTATATGGTGGCTAGATCAAATCATGTACCGATTTTAACAATTTTCTATAGACTTCGTCATTGGTCCAAATGTATCAAATTTTATCAAATTATGGTGGTCTAGGGTATAAAAATACATAGTTGTTTGTAAGGATATACAACTAAGCTTAATATTTGTTGAATAATTGGACATAAAGTTATAAAATTTAATAATAGTTTGAAATTTTGTTGAGAATATATCGCTCATTTGCTGCAACAACGACATAACTCAAAATCCGTGTGTTTTGAACTGAGTAATACGAAATATGCGCCGTTATATAGTCTTTCATATAGTTTTATCAGTTTTCAAAAAAGTCAATAATTTTTTTCGTGAGAGTGTTTTTTTTTGTTGTAAACGTCAAAATTTTTATAATTTGTTCATGTTTTCTCGTATATTTGACAAGAAAAAATTTGGGTTAAATACAGATTAGAAGGATATTAACATCTACTATTCAAATCTGGTTTTATTTCTAAAATCTCATGATTTGTTGAAATTTTATTTAAGAAATAGTCAAATGTCATAAAACATTCAAAGCCGTTTTTCTCGAAACGACTTTTTTTAATTATGACGTTGTTGCAGCAAATGAGCGATATGACGAAATCAAGAGTATAAATAATGAAAAAAATTATCACGTACACTTATACAAATCTTTAAGTAAAACTTCTTTGGCGTTTTTCTCAATACTACATCTGACATTATGTATATAATAGAAGAATTTACAAAACTCCATTGTATCCACAAAATAACCTTATTTTTTCGTCAATGATGTACTTTTCTGAATTTCAATTTGTTATTTCTCAATATTAATTTGATTTTCTCAATATCAATTTTCATTTTCCGCTCTATATTTCTTTATGCTTGGACCATGACGGAAGCACAATGGTATATAAGAAACGAGAACATCCAAAGTGACTTAGGAGTACTATTGGTAAAGACAAGTTTATTAAAATTTCTTGGTAGATTTCTGTACTTCTGCTTTTGTAAAAAAAATCCTTTCTTTATACCTAACATAGGTACACAGGTGGACAATAAAAAAGCAATATAAATTGAAAAAATTTACTTCAATAAGGAATATTTCGCATTTTTTATTAAGAAAAACTTTTCTAAAATGAAAATCAAGCGGAAATCTATCCTGTGAAAAATTCTAGAATTTTTTTATTTAAATTTCATTCCGACTTGAAAATTAAAATAGATGTGTTTTTTTTAAGGTGGGAAAACTCAAATTTTTTGTTGAAAAAAAAAAAATTATTAAAAACTTTTTTGGAGGAGACGTGGTCATCTTTTTAGTGGCAAGTTCTTCAGCACTCAGAACAAGAAAAAACCTAAAATATTATTACCAAATCCTTTGAATGGTAAAAAAAACTTCGTTACAAAGGCATTTTAACTAGAACAGAACTTTATGAGATGGCGAGAAAATAAAAACAACTCTCCAGTGCTGATAATCGTATAGTCCTTTAACTAAATGAGGGCATAGCAAGTAATCTAGAAAGATTTAAAGTGTAACTAGGAAGGTAACATCATTCCTAATGGCCCAAAAAAGATTCCTCGTAGTAAAATTATCGATTGGAATAGCTAAAACCATTATCCATTAATTCTACTTTTTCATAACAATTATGTTAATGAAAATAAACATAGGATAAAATTTCTTTTATGTGAAATCTTTTGCCGCGATCAAAAAAACTTTTAGGATCAATTAGTAATTAACAGTAACAACAGATTAGATTATTTTTCATATGATAAGTGGTTTTGTGTTTGTATGAATTATTAGCAGTATTGTTCAATAGTAATAGTAAGCAAAAAGTAAATAAAATATGACCTAAAATATGATTGTTCAAAAGTATGCATATAGGTACTATGTTAATAAACATTGCAATTTGTCAAGTAGTGATTAGAATGAATAAAAAATATAATTTTATAGTTGCAACGTTTTACAAAAAATGTATACAAAAAAAAAAAAAAAAAAACAAATACGTAATGAGTATTAAAAAGAGGAACGGATACAACGTTTTGATGTATGAGTTTATTTTTTCACATTTGCTTTTATTCTCTAATTACAAAAGAAATCAGAAATATTTTGTTATAATTCTACAAACAAAATTCCCATCTACCTATAGGTTCTGGTTATATATAAAAATAAATAGTAAATGATAAGACTTTCTTATACAAAAATACACATATAATAACAAACATTTATATGGACACATTCAAGTTTATCAAGGTGAAACTTTGGACTAGACCAAGAATATTTCAATCAAATCAAAAATATAAAGTTCATTTATTGAGCTATTAAAACACGAGCAAGTAAACAACTTTATTTTTTTTAGATGTTTTTAAAAATATTAAAAAAGTTTGTTGCTATATTCTGTGAAAATCATACGACAAGCCTCCCCATATAAAATATCTATATTCATATACATATATATGAATATATATATAATATACGTATTTATTTATATACATACATACATGTTCATAAATATTATTTTTTTTAGTAAACAAGGAAGAGCAAATAACACATGGAGGTATAGATCGATGGACAGACTTTTACTAAAATTATTGTCTTGTTGTTTGTTTAATCTAAAATAGAATAATAAAAACAAAAAAGAAAAAACAACTACTACATAATGTGTGCCAAACATCATTAATTTTTATATTTAATATAAAAATCTCCACATCTATTTCCTTTGCCAATATGACGACGACCCCCTACCCCCACACCTTGTCTTAGACAATTCATGTGGCACAAAAAAAAAACAAAATTTAAACATGGATACTGCAAAATACCCCCCAAATTGTTGAGTGTGGTGTAGTACACTTTTTATTAATATCAGTTGTTTCTTCTTGTTTTTTGTTCATTGAAATGAATTTAAAATGCATAATATACCGGTAGTGCATACAAAAAAAAAAAAAAAAAAATACAATAACTGGTATCAAGAGATACTTGATAGAAAATCGCACAATAAACAAAGGTCAAATGAAAGTTATTTCTCCAGAAAAATATATAAGAAATAATATTATACAATATTTCATTATTAATAAATAAAAAATATTAATAATTAATATCAAGTTTGCACTCACCATTTTATTTTATTAGTTGAAATTCCCGTTGAACAGACTTTAGAAAATGAAAAGATAAATTTATGTTGCACTGCCTCAGCGGTTGACTAAATGCTGATGATCCAAACACTTTTGTAGTATGCAAATATAAAATTATTAACTTAAAAAATTTTGGAGCCGATTAGCGGCGCCGACAGAATTGATTTTCAGTGTTGTATTTTTGAGTACTAAAGGGCAAAAAATATCCCATGTTTATTCAAGATTATACACTTAAAAAAATATATAGTTGAATTAAATTTCATAACTATAGACATTATTTAAAGTGCTAAATTACCGCCGGTAATACGATGTTCAAAATGTGCATTCGAACAAAAACCTTAGCATTTACAACAATTTTATAGTGTTAAAACCGACTGGTAAAAAAAGTAAACGCTGTCGTCCAACATTTTTTGAATTAAATACGGCTCTGTATTTTGATTGTTGGTATTGGTTTGTTATAGAATATTTTGCTATTTACACCATATTTTACTGTTAACCCTTTCGCTACAAGTTTTTACCGCGTTGCTAAAAAATCTAATTTTTTGGAACTGTAAACAACAATCAACAAAGAAAATTTTACAAAATCAGTTCTACTAAAACCTTTTCTGCTTCACAAACGCTTTCAATTTTGGTTCGCTGCAACCAGTTTCAGAACCGGTTCTTTGCAATCGGTGATAGATTTTTCCGATTCTTCCAAGTCAGAAACATCAGAATCGACAAAATTGGTTAAAATCTTTTAATTTTCAGAGTATTTTATTTTTCTTGTCATTTTCTTAATTAAATTGAAATGGTATTTACGGATTTTATTCGTATTATGTCTATATCATTTGCAACCACAACTTGCGTTTGTATCCATATGGATACATACAATGTTTAAAAAAATCCGCACAGCTTTGTTTTTGTTTAAAACAAAAAACTATTGATGCAAAATGTTAAAATAAACATTTTTCTTTATGTTGGATGTGTTTTCTTTTTTAAATCATGGTCACATATATATGTTATATATGTTATATATGTATATGTATATATATGTCATCTGTTGAAAACACAATAGGTCGCAAACGAAAGGAATTTTCCACAAATACTCTTTGTTGATAAGGTTTGTTTGGTATTGAAAATGGCCAATATCGGTCTATGATTTCACCTAGCCCCCATACAAATGTCCCACCGGAATACTGTTTGAGCAGTCATAAATATGTTGAAAATGCGGCAATCCTGATAAAATGTTGCACAAATTAGTTCTAAATACTCTAAAATTATACTGTGAAGTATGGCGAAAATCGGGCAAAATTGTTCATTAGTCCCCATATAAGGTCCTCCTCTGAAAAAGACTTGAACATTCATAATTTTGAACATTCACAAATACTGTCTGTTGATAAGGTTTGTTTGGTATTGAAAATGGACAATATTGGTCCATGATTTCACACAGCCCCCATACAAATGTCCCACTGGAATACTGTTTGAGCAGTCATAAATATGTTTATTATGCGGCAATCCTGATAAATATTGCACAAATTAGTTCTAAATACTCTGAAATTATACCGTAAAGTATGGCGAAATCGGGCAACATTTATCCGTAGTTCCCATACAAGGTCCTGCTCAGAAAATGGCTTGAACAATCATAATTGTCTTATAATTATTAATATCGTCATGAAGTTGGATATAAACAAGTTTTATATGAACCTAAATCTTTCCACCAACTTTTGTGAGGATCGGTCCTAATTGACTATACCCCCCATATAACCCCTATATCAGAAAAATTTTTTATTGTCACATATTGACGGTGGGTATACAAGAATCGGCACAGCGGAATATAAAACTCTTAAAACAAGTTTCATACTTATCAGTTAAACGTAGCCTAACACATTGTTATTTTAAACTCAAACATATTTAGCCGGAATTTAACCAATGATTGTGTTTCTCACAACGGTATGTGTTGCATGTGTTTTGTGACATGTATTGGGACATTTTTCCACATGTAAACATGTATATATCGTGTGATCCATATGAAACTTTTGTGTATGTAAAATATATGTGTATAGATGCCCACACACGAGTGATTTGTGCGTGTAATTTGTTAAAGGGGGGTCACACGGTATGTATTACATATGTATTGGAACTTGTATTCGGTACATATGGAATTCCATAAGTATGACAAAATTCCATCCATTAATGGAAATTCCCATAATATATTGATAGGAGATTTGAACTCTCAAAATGTTTTATGGGGTTCTTCCTCAAACTGACAAAATGGCAGAATTTTTGAGTAGTTTGCAAGTGACAACAATTTGTTAGAATTGAATGATGGATCACCCACCCTACTTAACACTAGCAATACTTTAACTCATAGCCTTTAAGTAATGATTACTAATCATAATAATACGATGGCAATGCATATTAAACAAAGTTTCAAACTTGTCTTCTAATTTGCGCAAAAAATCAATAAATGGTTGCAGAGGTTCAACTAAGTTGCATTTAGTGAACTGCTTTTCAAATGTGAATAGAAACTCAGGTGAAATAGGTTCACCATTAAAATGGGGTATGGGAAGTATGCATTTATGCATATTAAAAAGTTTTAGATAAAAGTACCCAGAAACGTACACAAAGGCACTTTAGAAATACCTTTTCATTTAAGGAAACTCTACTAATATCTGCTACTTGAACTTGGGTAGAAGTGTTAGGCAATAAATGAAATTCATTATTAAATAAATTGTTGTATAGAAAAATCGATTATCGAATCGTTTGGCGAAACATTTTCGTAATTTCCCTTGACAACAACGTTTGTATAGTGGAGTCCCCGGCGTTTTTGGAAAACGCTTGAAAAATTGCGGGCCGTAATTGAAACCGAGTTTCCAGATCCTTTGCGAGATTATTTTCTCGTGACACCTCTGTATACTTTGTGAGTTGAAGTATATTTAATGTGGGGTTATCATTACGAGTGCATGTTTCATGTAACAACCCAGTATGCAACATTTAGAGTATGCACTTTTTGTTGATGCTCTATCCAATCTACATTTTTTATTTTAATATTTTATGGAAAAGGAGAATAATTTTCGATACCCAGTTTTTTGTGTTTTTTATACCCTTCACCTTCGTGAGAAGGGTATATATAAGTTTGTCATTACGTTTGTAATTTCCACAACATGATTTTCCGACCCTATAAACATTTTTTGTCATACATTTTTTTCATTAGTAAATTAAAAAAAAAAATTTTTTAAAAAATTAAAAAAAAACTATTTCGAAGAAAAAAAAAAATTTTTTGTTGAAAACAATTTTGAAAAAAAAAATTTTTAAATTCTGAAAAACGATTTTGAAAAAAAAATTTTAAATTTTGTAAAACAATTTTGAAAAAAATTAATTTTGTTTACCTAAAATTATTTAAAATTTTTATTTTAAAGTATAGGGTATATAAGATTCGGCACAACTTGTTTTAATATCAATTTGTGAGAAAATAAAAGTTTATTTCTTATACTATCAATAACATATTCCTAAAGCTATAGCAAGTGAAGTTACGAGCACAGCTGATTTTTGTTTGTTTGTTTATGTTGAGTTTGAGTTTGTCAAATTTTCTTTATATTTTTTGTTGTATTGAAAAAAAAAAAAATATTGTAAATTGAAAATATTAAAAAAATTAAAATCTTTGGAAATTGTGTTTCAAACAAATAAATGCGTTAAAAGGGCAAGAAAACCATAAAACATCAAATTCGGGTGAGTAACAGTGAGATTGAATCCTCAAAAGTCCAATGGATGACCAATATTACTTAAATTATTGTTTGTTTTTTTTCAAATGCCAGTCTTTTGAAAATTAAAAAATATTGTCTTTGTTGCCGAGACGGTCTCACCTGATTAATACGCCTTGAGCCAAAGTATAACAAGTAGTCCGACTCTTTGACAACAGTACCTATCTCTATGCATGTGTTAGTAACAAAATTACACATGTGTTGGTAACTTTTAAATTTTCTCCAGGCAACAGAGTTCTATAAAAATGTTTTAAATTTTAATTTGTATGAATTTTCAATACCAAAAATTAGAACTCTGTCCTATTATTTAAATTCTACAATAACAAAAAATTACATGTCAGAAATTCCGAAAATATTTTTTCTTGATTTGTGCAAAATAGAAGCGTTTTAACAATGAAAGTGTGCAAAAAGTGTTTTAAAAAAATAAAGAATAATATGTGTTAAAGTAATATTGTGTAAAAAACGTTATTTTTAACAAAAATTTCAAGAGATTTCATTGGTTTACATTTCTCTGAACTCACACGGTACCCGTATATGTGAGATAGTAATTTTAAAAAATTGAGAGTCGGACTAATTGGTATACTTTGCCTTGAGCCATAGGGTACAACCAAGATGTATTAAATATGCCTTGGGTACAACTAGAGGCGCAACTGAGAGTAAGCTGAGAGTAATAATAATTACTCTTTTCACACGTACTTGTGATATGCGAATTCAACATACTTGTGAGAGAATTAAACACATCAAAATACTTGATTTTTTAACTTCGATTTTCCGTCAAAATATACACTTGTTCACAATTCTTGGCAATTTTTTTTAATACTTTCAGGACACTTTTATTTGTGAAACACGTTAATTTTGCTCAAATGAAACAAATTTATTTTTTATTAATTTTTGACACTTAATTTTATTTGTGGTATAATTTAATTTATGGAACAGAGTTTCTATTTTTGGTATTGAAAATAGAAGAAAATTTAAATAAATTAAAATTTAAACATTTTTGGTGAAAACTATGTACTAATACATTCTCGGGACTTAAGTTTTTGACAACAGACTTAGGTTTTTTCCCACTCAGTAACGTTTCTATGGATATATTATTCTATGCCTTGAGCTATAGTTTAGCACGAATAATGGATCGAAGACCTCTTAAAAGAAAAGCTGAGTCAATGTCAGTATCTCAGTCAATATCTCAATTAGTTTCAAAAATATACCACTTTAAAACTCCGTCCTTCAAAAATATTGCAAAGCATACGAAAGTGTTTTTGCTTTGCACTTGAGTGTATACAGTGAAGATCGACAAAAAAACAAAGAAGACAAAGTTGTTTGTGTATTTCATATTGCTAGTGCTGAGTGCTCCATTGAGTATAGAAACACACAGCCTATAGCTAAGAGCATTTACAAAAACAAATGAGCACCAAGAGTATAGGGCTTGGGCACCATTGCTCTAGGGTGAACAACTCAAGAGAGAATTGTGTAAGTTGGAGTTGCCGACAGCAGGTAATAAAACAGAATTACAAAGGAGGCTGATTGATGAATTCAAGCGGCGTGAAATTAACATCGGAGCTTACGAATTCGAGTATAAAGAAGAAATGGAAGTTTCTACCCGTGCAACAACCAGCAGCATGGATTTAAGCACAATGTTTGCGGCTATGATGGAAAAAATGGAGTTAAAATTATAAGAAGTTCAAGAATCTTCTAAAGTTAACAACGAGAAGCTGAAGTTCGGAAAATTTTTAAAGTAAACAACGAGAAGCGTTAGCTGAAGTTAAAGAAACTTTCAGAGTAAACAACGATAAATTTCTAGTTGAAGTTCAAGAAACTTCTAGAGTCAACAACAGAGTGGATGGTATTGATAAAAAGGTGTCGGACTTAGAAACAAAACTGAATAATGTTCAATGTCAAAAATAGGCAGATTTAGAGGCTTTAAATGAGAAACAAGGTAAAGCCAAAATTAAATGTTATAACTGTGGTCAAATTGGTCACATTCAGCGAAACTTTAGAGCACCAAGAAAGCGACCAGCAGTCGAATCAACAAGCATTACAAGAACCACCATTAAAAAGAGCTAGCACTGAGGAGAGGATTTGGTATGGGCCCGTGAGGAAGAGGAGGATTGCATAGACAATGGTTTTTTGGTGTTGGAATCAGCAGATGTGAAAAGTGGCCGTGTAACGATGGGGGCCCTCGTTGAACAGTGCAATGACGGAATGGTTCCAGTTGGAGTGCTTGGTCTGTCCCGCAGTGAAAAGATCATCCGGACGGGTTCCGAGATGGGTGAATATGCTTCAACAGAGGCAGTAAATAATTGTGAGAAAAATACTGCCAATGGATTCGCCAAAGAAATGCATGAATTCGTTTGGAGACGAATTAAAATGACCAGCGACCAAGTGAAGGCCAGATGTAGCCCACAACGTGGTAAAGGTTTGTTTTTCAAACTACAGAGTTACTGGGAGGGACTACATAGGGTGGTTAAGAGGTTGGATGACATGGTCTATAGCATAGTTCCTCGCCAGTATTGTTCAGAATACGAAGATTTTCGGCTATTTACAGGTACACAACACGATCGCAAACAATACTCACAACAAGAGCGTAAAAATATAAATATTTCATTCAGTTGTTAGACAACATTCAACAAAGCAGGTCTATGCCGCATGTTTGTTCTTTTTAAACGTTTTTTAATTTATTTCTCAGTACAAGAGCATAGAAAAATACAAATATTTAATTTTTGTTGTTGTTTTCAGTACACTGAGAAGCAGCGATCACATGAATATGAGTTTATACAAAATAACATACGAATTTTTAATTGAGGTTTATTTAAACATTCCATATGCAGTTACCAAATCCCCTCTTTCTGGGAGACTATGGTATATAGAATACCGAAATGTGGAAGACCGATATCGGGAATTAAGGTTGAGCATCTAAAACGACTAGCTGCTCACTGGAGATGTGAGTCTGTGCCTATTCGGGACGAACAGGCTTAAGCGGGGGACAGTGTTACGATTTTGCAATAGTGATTTGAATTTAACAGTCTGTAAAGACTGCCTGCAGCATTCATCATGTTTATTAACACGTCCATCAGTAGAACCTTCTACTTATCAACAATGTTGATAGCAAGCGGTTATTAGCATTGTTTATAAGTATGGCAACACTAAATGTTTAAGCTGCTAACATTGACATTGAAAGCTCTAGAGCATTGTAGAAGATTCAGTCTGTGACGACTGCCTGCAGCATTCATCATGTTTATAAACACGTCCATCAGTAGAAGCTTCTAATTATCAACAATGTTGATAGCAAGCGGATATTAGCATTGTTTATAAGTATGGCAACACTAAATGTTTAAGCTGCTAACATTGACATCGAAAGCTCTAGAGCATTGTATAAGATTCACGATAGATGGTGCGTGTATAAATAGTGGCAGAGGTTGCAGTAGTGAGTGTGTTTATCATAGGCGCTGTTAGAGTTAACATCAACTGTCTTGTACATTTAAGTTTGTATATTATGAAGTGTGTGTGCATTTCAGCGAATTGATAAACGTGTAAATAGACACTGAGTGACTATTAAGACTGTTGTTGTTGTACATTTGAATAAATAAAGAGTTGTTACAAATTTTAAACCACTAAAACTACTTGTTATTTGCAATCAAAAGTATCCGGTTTATTTAAAGGAAATAAACCAACGTTTTAAAAAGGTTAAAACGTAATGATTGAATCACCTTCGAATATACCTTTAACTCTATTGGAAACACAAATTTCTACAGAACATTGGAAAATGGAAAGTTCTGAAATATAATTGGAAATTTCTGAAGTTCAATTGGAATTTTCTGAAATACAATTGGAAATGGTGTAGTGCAGACATTGCTTCAGAATTGTCCTGTCCTTGTTAGCCAACTACTCTAGCTACTCTAGCGTGCTAACCTTCGTTGAGTGATATTCAGTGGAGAAACAGCTTTAAACTATCATCAATTCCGCTGTCAGAATATCGTATAAATGTCGAACTTTTTATATTTTTTTCATTAAAAACTTCTGTTTATATACTATTTTTAAACTCTAAATTATTCATTTAGCCAAAGTGTTTCAACATCAGCATGTATATCATGGGTCATCAGAGTTGATACTTCAGATGCCATCACCCATCATGTGAGTCCCGCTGTTTCTCCTAGGAAATGTGCTCGCACTACAGATATTCGACCAACATGAATGAAGCGAACGGCTGAAAAGTTTAGCTTTTGAAAAAACTTTTTATTTTATTTTCAAAATATTTTCCCCGAGACTGGGAAAAATTTGAGCAAATCAAGGATGTCAAGTATAACATCACAATTGAAAAATCTTGGCGGATCAGACTTCTCGTAGTAAGGATTGAGATCGAAAAATTCTTAACTTCAATTTCCGTGCTCTGTTTTTGGCCTATAAATTTTTAGCAGCGTTCCTGTCAGGAACTTTTTGAGCCTTGTATATTTTAAACCTGCATTAGCTTTAACTTTTCGTACCAAACAGTCCGAGCACTGAGGTAACCGGGCTGATTTCCTTTCGGATGTGTTGGGAGCTCTTTTGAAAATGCTTTCTATTTGTTTGGCTTTAGAAACATCATGTGGACCATTCCTTCTACCTGAACCAGCTTTTCTATCAACGAACAAGATCTCCCGGTACTGTTTAATAACATTGGAAACAGTTTGACAGCAGACCTTTGAATGCTTGGCCAACTTTTTGTAGGACCAAATTGGGTTTTGTTGAAAATATTTAATAATTAAAGTACGCACTTTTTTCTGGTCACTCATTATATATAATACAATTGACATTAAACATAATAACTTACATGTTTTACAAAGGTAACTTGTTCAAAAAAATCAAATAATACTTGGGTTAAAAGTGTTAATGAAAAACGAGTGTTAAGAATTTTAAGATCTCACTCCTTAGTGTTTTGAGTTAAATAAACATTTACCCACCCTTAGGCGAGCTAACATAATACAGTCAGGGCTGCCTGTTGTATCTAAATTAAATTTAAATCAATTTAAGCTTAAAAGCAAAAAGGGATGAGTGTTTATTTTTGTTAAAGATATCCTACCAAATTAGTTCTAATATGGTGGTATGAAATACATTTTTTATATTATGTTACACATGATACTAAATGAATATATATATGTATTATGAACAGGGGGAGTGATTAGAGGAAAAGGAAGTAAAGGTTGATTGAAACATATTTTAACTATGTATGTAGTATGTTAAAAGGCAATTAACTAATAATCTTATCTTCTTGTTGGAGATATGTTTAGTAGATTTCGGGCTGCTCTAAACGGATTCATTATGGCCTTTGGGAAACAGAGTTTTAGTCATCTTGTGTAAACTTAGTGCTCTTTTAGCGTCATAATCTGCTTTTTCATTGCCTGGAATTCCAATGTGCGAGCGAATCCACAGTATTAGAATTTCGAAAAAAACATATTTGCCATCATTTGTTTACGTCAAACGTTTTTTAAATTGTGATGCCGCAAATTTTTGCAATCAAAGCTTATTTTGTTTTCTGGACGTTGTATCAGTTATGCACAAATTTAACTAGTTTTAGTGTTACTAGTTTTGATTCAAATAGAAAGAAACATAAATTTATTCATATTTTTTTTTGTTTCTTTAAATTTTGGTTTAGTCTAAATGCGATTTGAACTCGCCAAGAGTCTTGCGATTTACAGAACACATCTTTTGCAAGTTCAAGTCACAATCACAAATGTTATGCGAGTGTCAGGATATGCTGAATTTTGTTCCCATCCATAAAAAAATGCAATTTTAGAGATTTTAATAAGATTTATTTATACGATTCATGTTCATGTAACTCTTAAAAAATACACTTATCAACTAAAATTATTTAAATACGATAACATGGTGAATAATTAAGACAAAAAGCAAAGCTTCATTTATTTGCAAAATTTAATTTTAAAACTAACTTCAGTTTACATAAAAAGTAAATCAAGCCAAGGACAGATGGTCAAAATAAGTGTGTAATTTTAAACGTGTATTGACTAAGAAAAACGCAAATTAAATTTAAATCAATTTAAGCTTAAAAGCAAAAAGGGATGAGTGTTTATTTTTGTTAAAGATATCCTACCAAATTAGTTCTAATATGGTGGTATGAAATACATTTTTTATATTATGTTACACATGATACTAAATGAATATATGTATTATGAACAGGGGGAGTGATTAGAGGAAAAGGAAGTAAAGGTTGATTGAAACATATTTTAACTATGTATGTAGTATGTTAAAAGGCAATTAACTAATAATCTTATCTTCTTCTCCCCTTTCCATTGATGTTTGTTGAATTTCATTTCGTTTATGTTTGTTGGTGTCGAATGCATCATATAACAAAATAAACTTGAAATATTTCATTAGTTTTAATGATTGCAAAACTATGACTAAAGGTGAAAAATATGTAAATATGTTGTTGTAAATTAGCTATAAGTTTTCTTTTCTTAAATTTCTCATTAATTTTTTGGTAGTTATGTATTTTCTTTTAAATCCTCGAATAAAACAGGGGGTTTTATTAAAAACTGTTTATAATTTAATTTAATGTTCTTTTCATCACTTGTGTGTATGTAAGTTTAATCATTAGTAATGTATGTATATAAATATAAGCTTGAGATATAAGAATAAATTAAATTTATTTCAAATATTTACATAAAAGTTGCATTCTTTTTTCGTTCGTTTAAAATATATTATAAGAAACACAAACATTTTTTGCCCTCATTATTCTATAGTAGTAAGTGGTAGTAGTAATAATAGTTAATGTTTGATTGATGTTGTATTTGCTTTTGTTTTTCTGAAATAGTTAACAATATTTTGGTTTTAATTTATTTTTTATTTATTATAGTAGTTAGTACTAAATATTAAAAAAAATCGTTTTTATTTTTCAGATCGTGTCCAACAATTCCAGTCTACCCATCACGAACTTATTTGCATTGGAGTGAGGATAGAACATACTCGTACTACAGTTGTTGTTATAATATTAGACAAAAAAATTAACAATGATAAAAAAATAAATAAAACAACATAAACCGAATTATTTGGGGCGGTAGCAAAACAAAAATAAAGAAAGAGCAGGGGTAAATCAACAATTCATTGCTTTGAATTTACAAACAATCAAAACGATGAAAAACAACATATTTCCAATTTCGTGAATAGTAGTAGAAGAAGTAGGATCAACTTAAACAAAAAAATCTTAATTTATTAATTCTTGTTTGTTTTCTATGCTTCTTCGGTGTGCCAAAAATGCATCATCTCTTCATTGTGTTCATTGCTTTAGTATTATCAACACCATTTCTTATTAATATCATAATAATCAGAAGAAGGATATACATAAGACAAACATCATCATCATCATTACATTGATATAAGATTAATAATAAACAAACCAAAACAAAAAATAGAAAATAATAATATATAATAAATATTAAAGTGAGAATCAAATATAATTGATTGATTATTCACATTTTAATTTAAATGGAATCCTTTCTCTTTTGTCGCTGTTAGTAAACGTTCTTTCATGATCTCTTCGGTCTGATAATCCGGCAATTTCAAATAGTGGACACAAGTGTTCACCGACGGGTAGCTACCATCGCCAGCATCTACTTTGCGTACCACTGTTAGGCGTGGGTGTAAGTTAGCCAAACCTCCAGGTGGTAAACTACTGCATCCAGTTGTAAA
Source organism: Calliphora vomitoria (assembly GCA_942486065.2). NCBI lineage: Eukaryota > Metazoa > Arthropoda > Insecta > Diptera > Calliphoridae > Calliphora > Calliphora vomitoria. Next base: position 48,041,526 of record OW818030.2, on the reverse strand, counting down.
TTGTAGGAATGCTTTACGCTCCGGACCCGTCAAACTCATTAAAACATTAACGAATCGTAGAAAACCGGGACTAAAAGAAATAAATTTATATTATATTTTCGTTTTGTTTTTAAAATTAATTTTTAATAAGAAATATGTATGTACATTTAATAAGAAATATGTACATTAGGGATATAACTATTGACATTTTTTGCAAATATGCAAATTGGCGTAGCATAGTCGAATAGACCATTAAAAAATGTGAAATACCACGGTATAATTTTTTCGCGGTTGTTAAAAAAGTTCACCCACCAAACGCAATAAAGTTTTTAAATATTTTAAATTATTTTGAAATACAATATTTTAATAATAGCTGCGGACATACTTCAAAAGATAATTTTTAAACACGGGAAGTATTCCTCACACTTGCAAAAAAATTAAATTATTAATATAATTTTTCAAAGAAAAAAATATTTGGTTTATTTTAGAAATTAGTGTTGGTGCGTGATGTTTTTGATTCCAGATGACCTAAAAAAATGATTTTCATTACTTATACAACATTGGCCATCACGTGGTGGTATGCCAAACATTTCTCCAAAATTAGTTATATACCTAATGTACATATGTAGATATCTTCTGAATATTTGCCAAAGTAGAGTCGTATTATGGGTTGAATTGGTTATACACTACCATTATCTATGTTTTACTGTATTAGGATTTTGAAGATATTTTGCACGAAATTGACCATTGTCGATCAAAATTTCGAAGTTGCTTAAGGCCTCATTAGTCTATACTTTCCGGTAGTTAGTTGTTCTGTGACAATATTTTCCAAATTTCTATTAAATTTCACAAAAATCAAATTTTCCTTATTTGAAAAGTCGCTATCACTAACAATTACGTAGACATTTTTTGTTTTTAAGAGGTTAGTCCGGAACAGAACGGAACAGAAATTAACTAATTAAACAGCTGATTCTGAACGTAACAGAACGTAAAGACTAATTCAGCCTTTAAACTTCGTGAAAAGGCCTTTGAAATACTTTTTATTTGATATACTAACTAGGTACAGATTATCCAAGGTATTGACAAATATATGAACGAACGATCAATAATATGTTCATATATCATAGTTATAAAAAACCCTCTATCTTTTTAAAAACTTAAATTTTTATTAAATTTTCTTGCATAGGGTACAACTAGAGGCGCAACTGAGCGTAAGCTGAAAGTAATAATAATTACTCTCTTCACACGTACTCGTGATATGTGAATTCACCATACTTGTGAGAGAACACTTCGATTTTCCGACAAAATATAGACCGAACCGCTTTATTACACTTGTACACAATTATTGGCAATTTTTTTCAATACTTTGGAGGACACTTTTATTTACAAAACGCGTTAATTTTGCTCAAATGAAAAAATTTATTTTTTTATTAATTTTTGACACTTTTTTTATCTGTGGTAGAATTTAATTTATGGAACAGAGTTTCTATTTTTGGTATTGAAAATAGAAGAAAATTTAAATTAATTAAAATGTAAACCTTTTTATAGAACTCTGTGTGTCTGGTGAAAATTAAAAAGTCACCAATACTACCTCAAAAATATGTACTAATACATTCTCACGACTTAGGTTTTTGACAACAGACTTAGGTTTTTTCCCTCTCAGTAACGCTTCTATGGATATATTTTTCTATGTGTACTACTGTGAATAAACCAAATCAGTAAAATTCACATTAGTGCTTTTCTTCAACGAATGTGCGCCATAATACCAACGAATATCGTTTGTCGAATGCAACTCATAATAGGGGCCTACATGATTTGAAAATCGTAATACCACCAGAATACCGTACTTTCTATTTTTGTAAAAAAACATCCTCTATCTTTAATACATTTGCTAATAATGTAAAATATTAAAAATAAATTATATGTAGAATTTATCAACGGCACTAAAATACATTGTGGAAGAAAGAATTCAATATTCCTCATAAATAAACGAAATAAACAGTTTTTTAGCTCTTCTGAAAACTTGTATTTTTTAAGATAGAGGGTTTTGAATATAGTCACTAGATATGTATATAATCTAATATAGCTTAAATATCGTACATCGTGGTATACTTTTCAATGAAATAATTTTTATGATTAAAAAATGTTTTGGTAAAAAAATCGGATTAACAATTTCGTTCTGAAATTAACCCATTTTAGATCCTTAATATTTCTTGCTAATAAGGTTCATTTGATATACAGCTGTGGTCAAAATAATAGCACCACGAAAAAGGACATAAGATATAAACACCTAAAAAATTGGTCAGTGAAAAAATATTAGCAAAGGTCATAATATCTTTGATATGACGATATGCTTTAAATTTTTGACTTTATTTTGTAAACTTTTCTCAAAATAATTTGTATTGCGTAGTCAGGAATCAGTGCAAGTTAAGAACTTTATCACTTCTAGGATAATCCTTTCAGAATTAACCATATTTCGTTTGATATTTAAAAAAGCCACTCCTTAATTCAAATTAAAACAATGTACTTACCTATCCTTTGAATAACCCAACTTCGGTTCTGTATAATTGATGAGATCTTCTCTTGTCCATTGTGGATGCTGTTCACCACATATCATCATACGAGCTTCGGCTGGACTAAATGCTGCCAACTTTTGTAGAGGGAAAACTTCACAAAAACCACGATGGAATGCATCCAATTGTTTTGCAATACCATCTTGTAGAGAAAAGCTTATCAGGGACTCACAATATTCTTCTAAATTATTGATAGTTACATCGATGTCAACACCGTTCGGTACTAATTCGGCATATTCATAGCCATAAACAGATGAACTTGGTAAATAAGTAAAGGTCAAAGCTAAATCTTCTAGATTAGCTTCTGTGCCATTTTTACTATGTAATTTGAGATTAGCAATAGCTGTCTGACGTTGTTCGGTTGTAAGGCTTAGATCTGCTTCAATGGATTGTTTGCGAGCTAAAAGGTCCTGCAACTCTTTGATGAATTCATAGCGTATGGGATCGATTTCGGCAAGATTTTCGTATGACAATATTCCGTCGTACCATCTGGTCTCGGAACGATAATCGGTACCAAGTAACTTGGAACAAGTGTCTGCTAATTCGGAATCTTCTGACATTATCGATGTCGCCATTAAATCTTCTGAAGCGGTGTTAGAACTTTTTTGCGGAGTGGAACTAGATAAGATTTTGTTGTGACACAATAACTGAAGGAAAGAGTCTGATAGAGGTAAATCCACCAATCGCATATCTTGCAGAACTTTAGCAATGAATACGCCCAAAAACCAGAAGTGTTTTGATGCCTTATCGCACACTTCTGAATCTTGAGGCAATGGAGCTGGAAAAAGACCACTTTCTCGTCGATTAACGTAGTAACCGAGAGGTTTATTGGGTTCTTTAAGGGATGCTGATGAAACTTCCCCTTCCTTTTCAATTTTTTCTATTAGCTCGCTTCTCTGTGATGGATCGTCATCACACAACCACATACACAAGTCAGATCTTTGTAATTCAGAAGCAACCTAAAAATTAAAGAATTTTTATTTAGTTTTTGTGTGAATTTGAACAATATTAAACTTATTACTTACAAGAGCGAAAAATTCTAAAGTAGGTCCAAGACCAGTACCTTCTTCACCCATAAAACCAACTTCCAGAACAGATTTGCGATTACAGTGTACTTTCATGACCTGCATGGCCCATTCCAACAAGTTTTCATCACGAGGAACTTTGACTCTTTCATGTTTAAGTCTTCCCACACGGAATTCATGTTGGTCATCGCGACGTGGACTCAAACCTGGCATTCGTTGTCTCTCGAGGGTAGCGTCCCTTTGAGATTGTAGACAAACAATGCTACGAGAAGCGCCAAATGCAGTGCAATTAAAGTATAGTTGTCGTGTTTCAAACGGAAACAAGAACGGGCATGACTGATTCAGGTCTTCACACCAAATTGGCAAGGAATTGCTCGATAATACCAAGGGATCTTGAATTTGTTGTTGCAATTTATTTGTGATTTTCTTACTCATGAAAATGTCCACTGGTAGGATTGTGGTGTTGCTATTAGTAGAGCCTTCGTTTAATTCAGTCGCTTCCTTAATTGTTTGATTTAAAGTATTCAATTGACTCAAGAGTTGCAATACATCTTCGACAGTGCAATTAACATTTTCCGATGTAATAAATTCACCTCGTACTGGAGAATTTGGCGACAATGTGGATGCACCACTTTTGGAGGATACAACAGGGGTGTTGTTTCCTTCATCTGCATCAGTAGCATCTTGGTTATGGGTGGGTTGTAGCTCGCGGTACACAATGGTGTATGTCGGTTCCCAAGTTTTACGGAACTTATCAATTTTGCTTAGTTGAGAAGCTTGTAATAATTCTTGAACTGCACGGAAAATCGTCCAATCATTGTTGGCCAATTCAATTTCAACATCAGGAACACCTCCAATTCCAGGTCCACGTAGAGATAAAGCCAAAATTGGTTGTTGAATCGGTTCTTGTTCGCTTGTGCGGGCTGTTTCGGCACTCGTTCCTGGGGTAGGTATTTCTAATTCTGATGTCTGATTGACATTTGTACGGCCAGGTCTGGGATCGAATGCTGGTATCAATGCGGAGAATTGACGTTTCAAAACAAATTCGTCATCCCATGATTTACGTTTAGTGACACCAGCCAAACGATTTTCAAATGTTTCATCATCCATGAAGGTCAAAAGATTACGTGACACCATTACTTGCAAAAGTGTATTTCCAACCTCTTCGTATTCATCCTCATTTTCTTCATCATCGTTATCCTCGTCCATATCGTCGTCATCGTCCATGTCTCCCAGTAAGGCTGGAGCGCGACAGGTTTCAAGAAAGTCTTCCAAAGAAACCTGTTCGCTGTCACTAGATGTTGAAGTAAGGCTCATGGTAAGTGCTGGGTTTATAGAAGCTTGTCCTTGTTGACCAGCCGAAGTATTTCCTGTGCCAGAATTAGCATTTGATCCCGCCGTATTAGCTGCATTGTTAGAAGACAAACTTGGATAACTCTGCGCTGTACTGAGAAGACCAGAATGGAAATTTGACGAAAGTGCAAGTTTCACCAAACTCGTTACGGAATTTGGACCTCTAGGGAAGAAAGAATTTGAGCCCCCCCCAGAATTCTGATTATTTCGTTCATTTGAATTTGCATTTGTTGAGTTCATAATTTGATTGTTTTGTAAATTAGTTCCTTGAGACGTACGTCGACGTGCCATAGCGGCAAATGTCTCCAATAAACCAGTATGAGTAGATGCCTCCGACTGTGATTGAGTTTCTGATGCCGATGTGGTTGTCAAATTTGGTACACTGACACTCATTTGATTGGAAACTGACACAGAGACTTCGCTCTCATTATTTTCACTGTTCTGTGCAGATGCCTGTGAATCATTGCCCGCATCAGTGCCACCGCCTGAAGGTTCATTATAAACGCCGCTTTCCACGTGCGTATCATTACCACCACAACTCTTCTCGACAACAACTGTCGTATCAGCTGTACCAGGACAATCAACACTAAGATTACTCAAGTTGTCAGACATATCGCCAGTTCTAGGATTATTTGACTTCACACAAGCAGCAGCAAGTAAATTTGTTCCTGGCAATGACAGAATATCCGATGCCAAAATGTTGTTAGTATTGTTCCGTAACATATCTACGCCATCGCGCATTTTATCGATCATTTCGAGGGCCTCAGACGAAAATTGGGAAACACGTTGGCTAGCTGAAGAGCCAGAGCGTAAATTAACTAAAAGGCTTTTACCAATACTGCCACTTGCGGCCGAGTTGTTAGCATTCATCTTATTGTTAGCTTCACAAGATGATGATGTTGATGCCGTAGCAGAGCCTGAACCCGACGAGCTAACATTACCAAATATTGCAGCAAGAGCATTTTTACTATTTGCATTCGAAGTACCAAAACCTGTAGCAGCACTAGTGATGGTAGCCAATCCACTGGGTGGAGGATTATCGCTCATTGCCAAATTTTCTGTAATTGTAGCAAGATCAGATGCTACATTTGCATTTATTGCCTGCATTGAATTGTTTATTGTTGATAGATCTGTTATGTTGTCACGTTCTCTAAGCAAAGTAGAAGTATTGCCCACTGGCACTCCGCCCGCACCTGATGATGTATTTTTGCCTTGAATTCCCTGGTTTTCATCACCAGCGACACCTGATCCAGAACCTCCAGCTAGCATTTGAGATTTGGCCGATGAAAATACATCTTCAGTTATTGCTTCCACTGTTTGCTTCCAAGCTAGATTGTCTGCGGATGCAGCTTGATCTGGTGGCCCTTCGGAGTTACGATTAATTTCAGTTGCTTCCGGCAGCGATGGTGTTGAACTTGATTTTCTTGAGTTTAAGGAGATTCCTTTCTTACTGCTATTGCTAGTTGCAATGGGGGCTATTGCTGTTCCACCTTCAAACATTGAAATATTTTCACTATTGGCCAGTTTTAAATCGTATTTTCCTTCGGCACCCATGCGATACGAGTTTCGAACACCGTGATCCCATTTTACATCTATCCAACCATTATGAATTTCACCGGTTACAGTGCCTTCGCAGCCACCATCCTGATCATCCCAACGCCAGTCTACACCTCGCACGACACGTGCTCCCGTGGTTATATGCTTCAACTGAGCACGAATTTGTCGACGTTCACGACGTATTTTAGCTTCAGCTTCCTTTGAACCTTTACCAATATCATCGCATACACTGACTATACGACCATAAATTTCAAAACCACTTAAACTCAGATAATGTGTTTGGCCAGATGCGTTACGACCATTTTGTTGAATGCGTATGTGACGGAAACCTTGGTTCTCGTCAGGTGCGCATACTATTGGCCAAGTTGATGTACTTCCGGGCTCTACGAGACTCTTGTCATCAGCATGTGTAACTAAAGTGGTCCAATTTACGCCATCTTTAGATCCTTGCAACATCCAATTACGCAAAGCAGAACGTCCATAACCACGCGCATGGCGTAGTGTATAAGCATTGGGTATTACGTAAACACCTAAATCAATTGCGAACCAAGCTTTCTTATTATCCTTGGTATGACAATTTACTGAAATGCTGTCACGAGATAGAATATCTTCCAACTTCCCGTACGGCAGAGTTTTACCTTCGGAACATGTGACCTGAACAAGACCATATTGCGCAGGATTTACCCACTCGCATGTCTTGCCATTCGAACCAATGTAGTATATTAGACCCTCTTCATCAAAATCATAATGATGCTTAAATACCATGCCTTGTTTGTGTTCCCGCAATTTTTTCAAATACAAAAATGTACTACGATCCATATCATACCATTGTTTGGCAACCATTTTAAGTAAGTATTTTGATAGTTGACCGACCGTTGCCAGAGGTTCCATTTTTAATGTTCTGCCGGTACGGTCGAAAAGTGTAGTTTCACAAGCCGCACGTTCCAAACGAAAACGCAAACGTTTGGTAAGTATTTGTAAACCATATCCAGGACCAGGGGCATCATATAAAAAGACAGGAAGTTTTTCGGTGCTTTCTAGAACGGCTACCAATTTTTGGACTAAAATGGAGGCGGTATTATTAGTTTTTGTATTCAATTCGTTGCGTTCTAGAATACACTGTTTAAATATAGCAACACGTTGTTTTTGCAATTTATTCATTTTAGTGCGAGACAATCCATTGTCCCAGTAGTTCTTAGAGAGCACGGCAACCAAGGCTTGTACCAAACCAGATGAATGCATTTCATAAGCGCTAACAACTCCGTCCTCTTGCAAAAGTTGTGACAACTCACTCAGGGCTTCACGTAATTTATCTTGCCAAACGGTCTGACCAGGCAAACGTTGCTCTTCCAGGGCAATTTCAATTCTTTTCACTATACTAGTTAATTTGGCCACAGCTCCACGTGGAACTGCCTGGGCAGCCTTAAAGTATTTGTTGTAAATATCACGAGCCATATTTTTAACCTGAGTCTTTTGAACTTCAGTTTTAGTTTTAATCTTCTTTTTCTTATTTGTAGACCAGCCTGTAGCGAAATCTGGTCCCAATGTGGTTTCTGCTGTGAATGTGTGCTTTGTGCCACGATTACTTTCAAATATAAAACCAGGTAAATCATCTTGCAATATTGTAACCTGATGACCTTCGGTATTGTGTATTTGCAACTGACTCTGTTTTTGAGATTGCAATACCCAATTGCCAACAACTAGACGTAATACGCTGACCGTTGGCAAAATGGGCTGAGATGGCGTGCCAGGGCGTACCGCAGAGCGTGCACGTAAGAGTTTTTCCAAAAATTCTCCACGATTTTCTAAAATTAAATCAATTTTTTTAATGTTATTTTTAAGAACTTTATGTGTTCTTATAGTTTTAATATTTGAATTGTTTTCAATAATATATCGTCTTTTGAAATTATAGATATGTAACGACAAACAATTTTAAATGTTAATTTAATTAAGATAATTTATTTATAAATAAGTTCAAACCCATTTGCCATATTATACGATTTGTTTACGTTGTCTCACATTTATTATAAAACTATTTGGAAAGGAAGGGCTAAGACTGTTCACCGAGACAAAATACGATAGCAATTTGACCGTATATGAAACCGCACTCAACAGTTTTTAAAACCTAAACAAGGCAATCGCTCGCTCTACTCTCAATTACGCGGCTCAGTATGGTCACAATGACCAATATGAAGAACGTAGATGAAAAGGCCTACTCACCCCAAACCATCAGATTCTGATGCAGCTTCCCTCATCCTGGTGAAATTCTATCGCTTTCGCGATAGCCAATGGGTACAATATCCTCGACTGATACCGTGAGCGAATTGTTTCCGTCACTATAAACTGCCAATTTCTAAAGCCCTCAAGTTAGAGTACATTGGTTTAATTGTACCGATAGGTCAAATTTTGTAGCCACATTTTGATATACACTTAGTTGCAAAACCATACATACGATTTAATTTTTAAAATACATTTCACTTTTTTGTTCTAAAGCAGTACCTCGCTTTCTACAAAACTATTGCGCGACCATCGTTTCCAAAAAAGTTTAAACTAGGATTTGTATTTTATAATGGACGTCTTTGTACTGAACAGCCATGCACGACTGAGGTCCAGATTTTTTAAAGCACCGTTTAATTGTATCTGCATCGACATAAATTCCATAACCTTTTTTGATATATTTTTTTAATTCTACGCTACTTTTTATAGAATTTCTAAGACTTTTTCATCAAACTTTAATGGACATTCTGTTCGTGGCAAACATTCATATCTTTCAAACCTTTTATAGTTCCTAAGGATAGTTTGGACTATAGATTTTGACAAACTAACGATTTCCCCCACTTTTGCCTAGATTTTCCTTTTTGACAATTTGACAACTAATGATCCGATATTTTGGGTATTTACTTTCTTTTCGCCATTTGAGAAGTCTATAAGGGCAAAATTTATTTTAATATGTTTCTGGATTTTAGTCAAATAAACCTTTAAAATTCAATACCAATTCAAATCGATATATTATAAAAACATATTTATAGGAATAATAAGTGGGCTAGCTTCTTTACAAAAAAAAAAAAAAAAATGTTAATTTAAATTAAATTTATGAAATAATTTATATGGTGTTGTGTTGCATGAAATTATTATTAATTATTAATTAGTAATTACAGTTCAATTTTACTTTTAATTCTAACAGCAAAAAAAAACTACATTTAGGGTGTTAATTCAAGCCATTTAATTGTTAATAATTTTTTTTCTAACATGATGTTAAAACCATAAAAACATATATATAAAATTGTTAACAAAATAAAAGCAAAACATAAGATGAAACAATAGGAAAGAAACCAATTTAAACCAAATAAAGATCTCACCTTCACTATTGGAAGAATCCATGCCACGTCCCCTCCCTAAGATATAATAAAGATAGGTATTGCACAGTATAAGGTAAAATTAATCATAAAAAATAATTAGAAAGGAAATTTAATGTAATTAAGTTAAACATAAAGAAAACCAACCAAACCAACCAAATACGTTTAACATAAATTGAAAAAAAAAACAAAAACATCCATTCAGTAGTTTCGTTATATTTTGAAATCACTTTCGTACAATCATATACATGTTGTGTGCATATACTGTAAATTGCCTATTTTTAATATAGATAATTATAAATTAAACATATTACAGGATATAACGAAACATTATCTAAATATAGTTAATGAATACATTGATTTAAAACACACGCACTAATAATTTCTTTAAAACCAGTTTATGACTTGGAACAATACAAAAAAATTTACAAAACATAATAAAAATGTGATTATAAACCAATTAAAAGTTGGATGAATTTGAAGCTAGACTTAATTTTTGCAAGGGGACAAAAAAATTTTATTGAACATAAAGCTATGAACAAATAATAAATAAATTTCAAAAAATTGCAAATTATGGAAATATTGCAATTAAATTTAGAAAATTTTAATATGTATTTTAATTTTATTTCCAAAATTGCAATAACAGAATAATTTATTTGATTGTCCATAATTTATGTGGATAACATGCATTTATTACATACCTGAACTGTCATTGCCATTTTCAGGACTACCGCTCGAGTACATCGTGGCCAGTTTACCATCAAGTATAAATCGAAACCAGCCATTTGAGCCATTCGATAGTTCCAATGCAGCTGAATCAGACCACACATATAAACAATCACGACCACGACAAATACTCCACTCATGCCAATGATAGGCTTTACATTGCAGTATTTCTTTTGCGTCTTCCATAACATCATCTGTAACAAGATTATCTTAAAGTTAATAATTACAGTACATTTACGTTAATGAAAATTATGGTGAAAAAACCTAAATTACTAAACCTCGAAATGAAAAAAATGTTCATACACCTTCAACATTTTGTTGAAATATTGAAATTCTTCAAAATTAGTATATTCACCAAAGACTAGCATGAACTATTAATATCTATAAAAGTTTCTCATTCTAATCACTTTCAGGCGGCACTTAGTGCTTGAAATGTCATTTAACTTAGTGGATGTCTCAATAAGATTGTGTTGGTTACCGGGGCACTGTAACAGGGAAATGAGGTAGCAAATGAACTGGGCAGACATTGTTCTGATTTAGATCATGGTACAAGGGAACGGGGGTTAAAACCTCCTATATGTCACTACTACAGCCTAATATTTCAAAGATTCCGTAACTCCACCAACCAATTCAGGAATAGTAGGACGGATTGTCAAGTGTCCAGGGCCTTTTGGCCAAAACTGGATGCAAAGGATACCAAAACACCAATTCAGTTGAATAGGTGTAGTCTCAGAATTCTAGTGGGAATGATAACCGGTCACTGCTCAATTGGGGCCTTCATAGGTAAATGGCACACAGGACCGTAGAGCACATTATGTGCTCTATTATGTGCTCATTATGTGAACTTGGGAGTGTTGCTGGTTGTAAACTGAGTAACATACTAGGTTTTTTTTAGGATGGTTATTTAAAGGACGTTTTACAGTGATTTCAAATCCGTAACCAATTTTTTCCTCTATATGCAGATTTGAATTCTTCTTTTTCATACTTCGGGTCATTTTGGAATAAAAACCTCACCCACAAAAACGATTTTGTAAAGCCAAAATGTTCTCAAATTTTTATAACTTTTTTATTTTTTATAGTAAAACAGCGGAATCTATCCCGTTACCGCAAATTTTAAATATAGATTCGAGCCAGGTTGATATATTCAGAAAATAAAACTATTTTCGTTTTTTGAAAAAAAAAAAAATATCTCCTCATCGAAAAAGTAATAACATTTTTTAAAATAACTTTTAATGGTCTATTCGACTATGCTAGGGCCATTTTGATATAAGTTATTTGAAATGTTTTATTTATTTGTGTTTAATTCATAGATGTAGATCAATGTTAGTGAAAAGAATAATAATCAGATCAAAATGTTTGATGTAGTAGAATGTTCTGCATTTTTAAAATACATATCAAATTACTTGGCGTTATCTAGTCTATTCTGCCAAAAATTTTTCTCTGTTCCGTTAACTTAATATGAGATATAAATAAGCCCCAAGATGAATATCAACAGGCTGGATGTTGATAGTATTGAAATCGTTTTAATATTATTGTTTATAGAAAAAGAAAGCATATTTTCCGATATTTTTGATGAATCCTAATTAGAACCGAACTTTAGAGATCAAATCTTTCCCGAAACTACAGACACTGTTTTATTTACGCTGGATACTTTAGCATATTTTTCGCAATTTCTCTGTAGTGAAAGAACATTCCGTAGCCGAATTAATAAGATTGAGTACCTGATTACTTTCACCGTCGCTGTCCGTTAAGGGTTTGAAATATGTGCCGATTTAATGTAATATTAGTAGAAGTAGACGTTAGTTGATGATCTGATCATAAGTTAGGTGTCGAAAAACCATACCGTCGGCCTTTAGGAAGCATAGTAAGGTGTCGATTATAATTAAGCAATTATTACTGTTTTTGCAACTGCTGACATGGCGTGAGCTCGAACGAAAATTCGCACAGCAACAATTCTATCAGATAGTGATATACAAAATAACTCTTGATTGAACATCGAGTCAAAAAAGCACATTAAATACCTGATATATTTGTCATGTGAGTTGACTTTGTGACCAAATCATACTTTGAGCTATGGTTTTCTAAAGTGAGTAAATACCAGTGAACTATATTAATATTTTTAAGACAATGAAAAACATAAGAGTCCGACTGAAACTTTTTTTCAGAACCGAACCTAATATTCTGCTTAATCTGCAGCTAACCGAAACTTTTAATCGATGGATGGATTTTATGATTTTCATTATCTTAAAAATATCAAATAATTCACAGGCTCGCAGTAGAAACGGCTCATCGAGTCTTTGAATACATATAAAAATATAATAGAATCCCAACCAATTGTGAGAATATTGTTTATCGACATGTCAGTAATCATGAAGATAAGTAATCACCTTCTAAAACATAGACGTGCCAAGTCGGAAGTATTAAATGATTACACAAATTATATATGTGTATTTGACCGAGAATAAATATTAAAATTAAGATCACAATACTTCAAATTAAAATTAAGGTTACAATACTTTGACCTTTAGGTTCAAATAAAACCACAATTTTAACCCTTGTAGTCTATCGACTTTCAATACCTCCATATAAGTAAATGTACGAACTTAAAGAGCGTATTACCCCAAATTTAGTACAATTATTTAACTATATTAATTACTGTTAATATTAATTGTTTATTAATTAAATAACACAATAGCTAGAATTAATTGCAGTCTCAAAATAAATCATATTTAAAATGTATTTCTTAGAATCTCTAACTCTATTAGTTTTATTACTACAAAATTATTCGTTCACTTGTCGAATGTTTTCGCAAATCTTTAACATTTTAATAAAAAAAAAATATATATATATACCTGTTGTTAGACTTTGTAGTTGACTCGCAACTCCACCAGCAGTAACAACTCCTCCAACTGCTGTCGATTGTTCATCAGTTGTGACAGTCGTTGATACAGCAGTTATTGTAGTTGCTTTCACTGTTTCGTTCTCATTATCTGGCTCAATCAGAGCTTGAACTTTGGAAAATACACCCAGACGGGCAAAATGATCCAAGAACTCATCTTGAGTTTTACTCATAAGTTCTTCAATTATTGTAAGTACAACAAGGTGTCCATCGTCATCGTCCTGTGAAACAAACACAACATCATACAAAAATTTTAAAAATACATTAAAATTTAAATTTTTTTACAAAGGAAAATCAAAAATTAATATATATATATATTAATATATTTTATACATTTAACACGGAATAAGGAGTAAAGCAAATCAAGCAGTCAAAAGAAATTAAACTGTAAAAACATATATTCAAATCACATTCACACAAAAGAAAATAAAAATAAACTTATAAAATGATTAAATTTATGATGTTAAATAATACGTTTGTTGCGGATTAAATATCTTAAAAAGTACGGTCACATTAAGCAAAAGATTGACAATATCAAAGTAAATGCTAATAATCTACTTTTTGAAGTATTCCTTTAATTTTTATTATAATTTGGTAATAATTTTCGCCAAAAATATTCCCACAAATGTTTGTCCAATGTGACCGTACCTTTGTATGGATGTTAAGGTGGGTCGTTTCAGAAAAAAAAAAATAAATGAATGGCCCCCTGTAAATAAATGTTGGCAATTTCTAAGAATATTCCCGAAATATTTGGTTTTTTTGGATAACCTTAAGTGAGCTGGACCAATTTTTTTCATTTATTAGTAACCTTTTTAAATATAAAAGTCAAGGTCCATGAAAAACCTTAAATATATATACCTCACTAAAGGTTGTTGCAAAAAATTAAATATTTTGGATATCCTCATAAAAAATGTCAAAGTTAATTTTAAAAGGGGCACTAAAAAATTGTGCTTCGATCCACTTTAACGTATGTAAGAAAATATAATAATTATATAGCGCTACGTGTAAGTATTTTAGAACGTAAAAGCCCCAAATGTGTGTGTTCTTACGTTGAACAATTAATGACATTATATATATGTACGTAAATATTTCTTCAAATATTTAAATAGCTTCTAAAGTACTTGAATATTGCATCGATTTGAAAAATTTCTAAGTGTAAATGATCGAATTGTACGATACGCTATGATGAATTTTATTTAAGTCAGTGTTAGGGTACAAAGAAATATGTAATACGAGTACATATATGTATGTATGTTGTATATTGGTTTGTATGTAAAGAGGTTTCAAGAAAGACAGGCATAATACAAGCAAAATTTAATTTTTAATTGGCCATTAACACAACAATTGAATCTATTAATGCAATGCAATGCATTTTTGTTATTAGAACTCTCATTGCAAATTACATTTTAACAATATTTCTTCAAATGGATTTTCAACAACAACAAGAAAGATGTCTTTGGGTAAAGTATTAATAGTAAATGAAACCATGATTGTTTGTAACCCTAAACACACAGAAATCGTTCGTTACCCTATAATCAGTTCTTGGCTCCAAGGGCACAATAAAGCGTGGATCTGCTGGCCCTGTTGTAGTACGAGCAGGTTTTAACATGCCGTTGCATAAAGACAGTCTTTGCGTCGGCCAACTGTAGCTTATCTATATATATAGTAGTATAGTAATATAATTGTTTGATTTAGATTTAAATTCTTCAAAATAAAATAAAAACTAAAACGAATCTAAATGTATGGAATGAGTAAGTGTATGTATGTGTGTATAGTTTTTGATTTTCCTTTTTTATTTTCAAGTAAATGAACCGAATAATCATTGTGTGTGCTGGCCTCATTTCACTTACCTCATTATCCAAAACACTGGCTACAACTTCCACCAGTAGGGTGCCTAAATTGCCACTTGTGCTAATGGTGACAAGGACTGGTACTTCAGCATTGCTTGAATCCTGCTGAGTTTCGCAAAGTCCTTTAAGGACGTTAGGTTGTGCATATTGAACCATTTTTTTAATAAGACCCAAACTGGCGCGACGAACACTGCTAAGCATGGTGCCCTGAAAAGTGCGACAAAACATGGGCAAAAATAATTTCAAATATATTGGTGCCATTTCGGGGTCACCACGCGGCTCAATTGTTGCATTATCCTCACTGCCATCTTTGTTGACAAGACTATGTCCGGCTGCCATCCATTCGCCAGGCGACTGTAGTATAGCAGCTACTTCACGATGACCGTCGTCGTTGCGTTCCCTGGCCTTATCCAATGGAGTTTTGCCATCTTCATCGCGTAAATCTGGATAAGCTCCGTATTTTAAGAGAACCTTTGCTATGCCAGGTCGACCAAAACAAGCGGCATAGTGAAGAGATGAGCTGCGCTGACCTTTGTTGACATCTGCTCCTTTTTCACAAAGATATTCAACCATTTCTAGGGTGCCAAAAGCTGAAGCCCAATTTAAAAGTGTTTGACCCACATCATCCATGCAGTTTACGTCGATTCCACCAGATTCGATGGCTTCTTGTAGCGCTTCAGTATCTTTAGAGCGTATACAATCGATAAGTTGACGATGCGTTCTTTCTACCGTGGAATCATTGCGACGGGCACGTGAGGCCAGTTGACCTTGACCACCGGCAGCACCTACTCTATTCAAGGCCTGACGACCTTCGAAAAGTAGTAAAAGCAGCAGATCTGCCAATCTCATACAATCTAGGACACAACGCTCGTCCCCTTTGAGGGCCCTTTCAATAGCATCTGGTAGCTGAGAACGTAGTAAATCATGTGTTATCGAAGATGAACCACGACAGAGAGTGGATAATAGTGAAATTGTTGTTGATATTGATTGAGATGAACGACTCGAATCACTAGTTTGAGCTTTTTGGATGGGTGCAACAACTGGGGCAGCCAAAGTTTCGCCCTGAGTTCCGGATGATGAAGGTGCTCCCGTTGTTGGAGTTGTTCCACCCGTAGAAGTTATTGGAGAACTTCCTACTGGCCCTGCGGCATTACTTAAGCGCTTAAGCAATTCGTTTACCAGGCCATATTCTGCAAGTGGTGCCGGATCAACCCATTTGCGAGTAAAACGATCAGCGACTGAAGCAAAACATTTCAATGCTCCATCGGACACCATAGGATCTTCATGCTGTAGCAAAGTACTAAGGCTCTCGACACAATTCTGTATACAGGGTGTATTAGGTTCAACTTTAGTGCAAAGACGTGACACCACAGCCATGGCAGAGTGCAAAGTGTCCTTGTGTACCTGTGAACCACAATCACGTATGAAGGATAGTACACAGTTAAGGCCACCGCCGTCGAATACAGCGCCAGCCTCACGAGTACATATCAATTCCAACACTTTGATGCATTGTTCAGCTAAATCACGCGATGTCCGTGAAGATAAGTCTGCCACTACTAGACGATTGCAAATAGCTTTTATGGCGCCATCAATGGCTACAATACGACGAGTACACTCGGCAGATACATCCAAATAATATGTAATGGCACGAGCCGTAACTTCAAGAACATTTTCAGGTGCCAACTCATCGAGAAATATTTTACAAAGAGCTGGTAGAAAAGTTCGTGGCGGACAACTGTAACATAAAACCAATAATTATTTCAATTTCAAATGCATAAACATTTTTGTTAGAATCTTACCTCTCAAAACATCTGTCCACATTATCAGACATCAACAGAAGCATACAAAGCTGCTCCAGGGCAATCAATTGCATGTCACGCTCATCTCCCTGGCCCATTGAGAGCCATTCCAAAAGTGTCTCTGGATCAACGTCTCCCATCTAATAAAGAAACAAAACAAAAAAATGATTAAACATTTTGTTTGTTTGTTTGATTTTTAAGTTGCATTAGCAGCCAAGAAATCAAAGTTTGTTTCTATATTTGCGAAGAAAATATAGCATTTTAAATAGAAAATTACTGATATTTTTCTGCATGTTAAAACTGAATTTGATTTAAATTTGTTGAAGTTTTTAGAACGTATAAAAGAAGAACTTGATCAAATTCCATATTATCGCCTTTGAAACCAATGATATAACAACTTCTAGTTCACATTCCGGGGAACAATATTGTGAAACTAAGGTACCTTTATAGAGTATATGATGTACTTGTAATGGTATAACATTGATTTTATTCGAATCTTTCCAACAAGATGTCATGATGATTAAAAACGAATAAAATAACTTTAATATTTCCAAAAATCGATAAGTATTCTTTACTAAATATAAAAATTTCAAAACATTTTCTATAAAAGCTTCAAAGAAATTACAAATGTTCAAAACAGATTCTGAATACATCAAATCGTGATAATGTTGGATAAAAAATATCAATTCAAGATACAGAAGAAACGATAATTTTAAGAAGAAATCATAAAATAAAGAACTAGTTCAGAACTATTCCATCAAATGGGTATTGGTTGCGAAGTAACAATTTGGACAGATATCATTAGTCGCAAAGCTTTTACATTAAAACATATTTTTTATCTTGACAAATTGCATTTTAGATTGTAACATGACAATACTTAAAATAACGTAACCCTATATGTGTGGTATTCCTACAAAATTATTTTCTACGAGACACTGCAAATTTATATACTTTATATACTATACAGGAAACTTCTGATATCAAATTGAGAATGAATTAAAACCAAACTCCTTGGTAATGATTTGAAAATAGTCATCAATCAGAGGAATTAATTCTCAGAAATGCCTTGATTCTTAACTTATCCTCAAACGTGGATAGCAACTGCGGAATATTAATTTAATATATTTCTATGAAAATAAAAAATATCTATAAGTTTTTTTAAATGTACTCAACTTGTAGCTCATTTGAAAGGCATTTCAAAACGCATTCAAATAGTGCAAATCACTTAACAAAGATATTCTATTTATATCAGAGCTATGAAGCACAACCCTTAATAAAAAGTTTTCCGTCCAAAATTATATATTTATAAGTTTAGTAATATAATCTTTATTTATTTCACTACATAGGAAGCCTTCTGAACCAGTAATACATGAATCGTCTGATCTTCATATATTCATGTCATTAAACCTACAATTCAATTATATTTTAATCAAGTGAAATCAAGTCGAATTAAAAACAACAACGCAATGACAATTTTAACAGATTTCACTTTACTCGCTCTGCAGAACAGTGGGAATAAATATAAACTTCGAATATATAAATCAGCGATGGCCAAAGCAAAACAGCAAATGTTTTTGTTTGGTGAGCGAAAGAAACTCCACTTAAATAAAAGTTTAGTGCACTAAAAATAGAAATCAGTGTTTACAGGCTTATGTTGTTAATTGAGAGTTCGATATTAATCATTTTTGAAAAATTTTTTGACAAATAGATTTTAACATAAAATTTTACCTTTTTTTATTATTTTTTTCAGAATATTGAAATAAATGAAGTAATAAATAAACTTTTTGGCTTTAATTCCATATGTAATTTTATTCCTATCATAAAAAACAAATTTGGTGTCTAATTTCATTATGTGTTTACATTTACCTTTAAATACTAATATTAAAATTGAATCCTTATTGTTTTACATTTTTGAATTCTTAAATTTTTCATTATGCAATTATTTAGGATATTTTAGGAAATATTGTCAAATGCTACAATTTTCTATAAAATAAATCAATATTTTTAAAAATTAGCTTTAAAAAAAACCGAAAATTTAAAGAAAACCGAAACCGGTCGAATTTACAAAGATAAATTGCTGTTTTTGCTGGGTTGGTAAATGGTTATCTCAACGAAATTCACAATTTCTTCACTGCACGTAACCTGCAGCTATCACCAACGAAGTCATCGGCAACACTCTTCACCACCTGGACGAAGGAGGTAAAACTCAACTTAGGCATCATGGTCGACGGCGTACAAGTTCCGACAGTGAACCACCCGAAAATCTTGAGTGTCACTTTTGAAAGCCTTTTTAAATCCTCAGCACACGCCACAGCAATCACGCATAAACTGCGAAATAGGAACAAGGTCCTCAAGGCACTAGCCGGCAGCACTTGGGGTATGGACAAAGAAATCTTTTTAGCAACCTACAAGGCGATTGGTCGGTCAGTGGTTAACTATGCAGCTCCAGTGTGGTCGTTAAGTGATACGCAGTGGAGAAATATTCAAAGCTGTCAAAATTCAGCCTTAAGGACCGTGACAGGCTGCCTCCAAATCACCTCCGAACACCACCTGCAAGAGGAAACTAAGGTTCTACCGGTCAAGGAATATAACGTCATGCTGACGCAACAGTTCCTTCTGGGATGTCACCGGAAGAGTCATCGAAACTTCAACATCACACAGTTGGAGTCTCTCCTGAGGCATGTCAGACAGGACCTTAGAAAATACGAGGAGAGCATACAGAGGTATGTGCAGGATCCATTTGATCGTAGCAGATATATGACAGCTTTGAACGACATTCATAGAGACGCCATCAATTCCGCGGTAGCAGGATACCGTATGAATGTCGTACTTGGAGGTCGCCCACCACCGATAGCAGACGGCGAGAAGATACTGCCAAGGCAAAACAAGAGTCATTCTGGCACAACTAAGATCAGGATGGAGCAACAGGCTTAATGCCTTCTGGTCCCGCATAGACCGTGTCGTCCTAAACTTATGCCCAGCATGTGGTCAGGGTCCCCATGACACCTTCCACATTTTCAACTGCCCAGCCAACCCTACTTCACTACATCCAGTGGATTTATGGACCCACCCAGTAGAAGTGGCACAATTTCTTGGACTTGATCTAGCAGAACCCCCAGACTAAATATTGTATAATTATTCACGCTGCTACAACAACAACAACAAAGATGAATAAAAGGTTGACTGGTTTTCGGTTTTGGATACTCTAATTGTATTAAATGTTTATTTAGCAAAACTACGCAGAAAATAATTGGTAAAATCATTGATGAAACACAACCTTAAGTAATTCCATTTTGGGTGGAAGAACAATGAATTTAACACGTGATTGTCATAAGTCGAAGCCATTAATTTTGTTTGTTCATATTTTATTAATATATATCGCTATAACAACGTTGTAATTTAAAAAAAAAGTTGTTTCGAGATAAAACGGCTTTGAATGTTTTACGACATTTTAGTATTTCTTAAATAAATTTTCAACAAATTTTTCGATTTCAGAAATGAAACTTGATTTAAATAGTAGATGTTAACATGATAAAAAAAATTACAAGGTAGTTTCATTTATAATTTTTTGACAAGAAAGGGGATTATTGAAGTTTATTTTATTTGTAAATATTCAGAGAAGCGTTGCCACATTTAGAGAAAGGTTACAATACTCCGAGAAATTTTCAATGAAATATGTGTAGTATGTAACAATTCACAGTACTGTAATTTATCATTAAAATAAACAAAAAAACGGATTAATCTAAGACGTTTGGCTTTACATAACATAGGTCATGAAAATGAAGAGCTGTGCGAAGATAATGGAACCTTTTTCCATCATACTTTAAAAAAATGGATGGTTTTAAATTTATCCAAGGAATAATCCTTCTAAAGTTGCTCCAATTGTTGCATCAAAAGGATTTTGTGATGGACTTACTTTCATAAAACTAATCTGTGCTACAAACTTGCCACTGCAGTGTTAGCTAGAGATTTGCGAGATGACTTTTATCCCTATTTTCAACGTGTACTGGATAGATTAATACGTTTGCTCAATACCCACGATGCTGACCCATTTGAAGTGGACTTTTAGTGTGTTTGGCTAAGATTTGTATGCCTTATTTGAAACGCAATATAATCGTTGTCCTTAATTGTATACTACCCTTGCTGGACGAGAGACGATTTGAAGAACATGTTAGCAATTTTGCCGTTGAATGTTTTTCATTTATTGCTCGGGATGTGCGTGACTATGGCAAATTCCTGGAGTTTATATTGGACACTTATAGCGTGAACTAGTTGGCGTTTATTGTTCGAGATAATGCGCGGGGTAAAAGGACGATTCCATTGCCGGAGACTTTTTGTGGTTTATTTTCGAATCGTTGGTGGAGGATAGAGGAATATTGTAAAATATCATACCAAGTCTCTGACAATTGTCCCAATGAAGTTGTCTCTCATGTTACAAATCGTATGAGGAGATTATACAAACCTGAGTTTTACATTCATAAAATTATTCTTTAATTCGTGCATGTGCAAGAGGTTTGTGTCCGCAAACAGCTGTGTGATTTAGTTACCGAACAAAATGATTCTGCTAACGATACTAAACAATTGAATCAATGCCTCGGGTAAACGCACACAATATTTTGAATAAAATATGTTTTTATTTATGTTTTAATGAAGGCAAAAATGGGATTCATTTTAATGAATATGGTAGCTTTATTTTACACATAAACTTCAAATCCCCTTTATTGTCAAATGCTTAATAAGGTTGACATAAAGAGAAAATGAAACTACCTTGTAATTTTTTTATATCATGGATGTTAATATCTTTCTAATCTGTATTTAACCCAAATTTTTACTTGTCAAATATACGAGAAAACATGTATTTTAGTTTTGATATTTACAACAAAAAAACACTCTCGCACAAAAAATAATTTACTTTTTTGAAAACTGATAAAACTATATGAATGACTATAGAACGGCGCATATTTTGTATTGACGTTATGCAGCAAATGAGCGATATGTTTATGTTAAAACCGTTGTTAACTTACGATCAAATAACTCGTACATGGCGCAGTGAGTAAGCAGATAGACTTTAAAACACAAAAACAGAGACGCATTTGGTCAAAAATAACTAGTGTTTCATTTAAATAATAAGTATTGTAGTTATCACTTAGCTCCAGTATTACTTTCTGGCTTACTAGGTAAGTAGAGCAATGAATATTTTAAGAAAAACCGTTTAAAGCTTGAAAATCATCAATGTTACACTGTCTGAAATTTATTTATTAAAATCGCAGCAAAAAATAATGGAAGTCATAATTTAGAAGACTCAAAAACCTCATGAGAGACAGACGCGTTTTAAATCAAAAAAACAAATTTACTTGCGCATGGACGACTATATAAACACAGGTATGCTTAGATAACAAAAACACCAGGCATGCTTAGATATTTAAGTATAAATATACGAAATTTAAAAGGTGTTAAAAAGGGTAACAGTTGAGGAACCTATTAAACGCAATAATCCTGTGCAATGTCACACTAAGAACTATCGCAATTTACCAACTGTATGTATTGCATGCGGAGACTTGCGTTCTTAAACTGAATGTGATATTATAAAGAAAGGTCTCATTAGAAAATGCGGAAACTGTGGAGGCGATCATTATGCTAACTATCGCGGATGCTCAGTTTACAAAGCATTGTTGAAAAGATTAAGAGATAGAAAAAATGGATTAGGAGGCGAAATAGTCGAACCAGTATATCTGAATTGCAGTTCCTATACGCCAATTTCTGGAGTTCCCACTCCAAATAAAAATAACAAAGAGATTCACCTCAGTCTGGAACCGTCTCCTATGATAATAAACAACCTAGTGTCCCCGAAAATTCGGGAGGGTTAGACAATTTATTAAATACTCTTGCAAATAAAATAACCTCACTTAACCAAAACATGTTTAATTTCATGACATCCATGCAAAATACCATACAAGAACTTTTGAGAGCCCAGAACCAAATGATACAAATACTCTTAACAAGAAAATGAGTCTTTTAAAAATTTGTTTCGTGAAGCACAAGCTGAGGTGTCACATTTTATCAATGAAAACAATATATATGTATTGTTAATCTCGGAGACTCACTTAACAAATAAATATAATTTTCATATTCTAGGTTTAATATTTCGTCTCACGAATCATCTTGATTTAATTAGATATAGGATAAAACATTATACCCTAGATAAATTCTCCAAAGACTATTTGCAAGCAAAATCCATTCGCTTAGAATGCGGAGTTGGAGATTTAACTCTAACCTCAATATATTGTCCCCCACGATTTTGAGTGACTAAGGAACATTTTGAATACTTTTTTAATTCACTAGGAGATCGTTTTCTGGCTCCAGATTAATAAATCCCAAAGGCAGACAGCTGTACAGGACTCTAGTTGATCGACAAAATTGCTTAGACTTTATATCACCTGGTCAGCACACTTATTGGCCTCCTGATCCTAGAAAAATCTCTGATCTAATAGATTTTGCCATATTAAGGAATTTAAATAGAAACTATTACTGCAGAAATATTTATGAACTATCTTCTGATCATAATATTAACTATTATGGCCAATATCCATGGTCTCATAGAGTTGCTTCATCGTTCAAGACTGATTGGTTGAAATATAACAAATACGTCAGCAGCCATATCCACACTATAACATACAGTGTGAGGACGATATCAACAATTGTACCAGAGACCTCAAGTCTCTTATCTTTTCGGCCTTGGATCACTCTAAGTGCCAAATACCTCCTAAACCTAAGCAGAGGCTGTCCATTGCATGAAGAAACTAAAAAATGTTCTGGAACCAACCGAAGAATTAAGCATTTCCACCTTTGCAGATGACACTGCAATTCTTAGTTCTCATGTGGTCTTAAATGTAGCATCTAGAAACCTAGATAAGTATCTCAGGCACGTGGAGACGTGGTTAAAAAATACGGAACTATGGGAAACAGCAAGCAATACCAATACATATCTTATACAGAAGGCGCAATCCAAAATTCTTAGAACCATGACGAGAGCCCCATGGTACTTAAGAAATAAGAACATCCACAGAGACTTAGATGTGCCTTTGGTCAGGGACCAATTTAGAAAAACTCGTGAAGCTCATTTGTCAAAATCACATCATCATCCGAACCCGTTCGCAAGCCTACTTACTCAAAACATATCAAGACTGCGTAAAGCTGATTTACCTCTCATCTAATTTGTGACTAATTTGCTAAATATAATTCTACACTGAGAGAACAATAATTGTTTAGTCATAAGATTATTAAGGACAGGAACAATATTATAATAAACGTATAAATAAAATAATAATTTACAAACGACATCTTAATTACATCCAAATTATAAACATTTCTTTAAAATGTGATTAAAAAGTGTTAAAAAATAAAAGTTAAGTTAATTTATTGAGACTTTTTTCAAGAATAATTGCTTTTTTTTTTTTAAATATACATATTAAAGTAACATTTAAGATTATAATGTAATGTCTCAAAAAATAATATAAATATGAATGTACAGTACCAAACTTGACAAAAAATGTATAACATTTTCGTGAAAAATTAATGGAAATGCCCTTGCTCCCGAGGCTAACATTATCGTGAGAGTATATCTGGTAAACTAGTAGAATAAACTTAAAACTAATACTTACAAACTAGAGAAAATAACAAACAAAAAAAAAATAAAAAAATACATACAAATGTATATTTTTTACCCCTGTGAGAACCAGGAAGAGTTTTTTTTTAAAAATTCCTGTGAAGAAATAGCCATATTGATAACCACATTTTCATTTTGTAATCCAAGAGGAGACACATAAAAATCTTATAAATTAAAAATCTTCAAAATGAGCACAAATGGCGTTACAAATATAACATTTTACTTTTTAAATAATATGTAAAAAATTATTAAATATCAATAAATTAAACTTTGAATCTACGGAGTTATGCATGCTTGTTACTTGTAACAATTTTAAGTTTTTTAATTTACTAGATGCCTTTCAGGCGGTGATCCTGAAATCTACAGATGACGTGTGGGAAACTAACTTAGGGTAATACGATAATTTGCTATGTTGATAGTAGACTGCGTTAAAGGCTCAGAAAGGTCACAAGGATCAAAACCATGCTGGTACGTAACTGAAAGCGAACACTTCTAGGTAAGACTGTTTTGGATGTCAGGACACTGTGAATACGGGTTTGTATTGAAGATTTTGCTAAGGACTTATACATCTTTGAGCAGTAGACTGGACTGTAGGAACACTAGGTCCATCTAGCCCAGACTGGATATGACAGGTACCAGACTACCACAGAACCTGGAAAACAGTGTTAGACTGATCGTAGGTCTTTGGGTTAGGAAAAGTAGATGGGCCAACGACACCTGGAATATTACACGATTAGCGGGAATGAATAGAAGATAAAAACTGTAAAACATATTATCTGCCAGCGCCCGGGGCTACAAATACACAGATTTAGGTGGCTAGATTGACAATTTCATGAGGGATTTAAAGATGATGGGTGCACTTTCTATTCATTCGGAGATTAAGGTATCTTTATTCTCCTCTGTTCAGTCCTAGAATTTTGATGTTATGACCTTAGTAGATGGTCTTATCTTTCACTTCTTTCCTTTATTCATCATACCATAGGTCTCCGAGTGAAAGTATACTTTTTGTAAACTACCCAGCTCAACTAAACTAAACAGTAAAAAAGGTCACACATGGTACAAATTTGTTTGACGTTCTGTACTCCAACAAGTGTTTGAGATATTAAATAGCATCAATTAATTTCAGTTACGTTGTCAGAGGACTACCAAATATTTCTGGTTGCTAATTTGGCAATAGAAAATCATGGCTGCCAGTTACAATCATTGTGGAAACTGACAACGCATGTTCACAAAATAAAATATTAACTATAATTTTTAAATAACAAAATACTTACCGTGTTTTTTGTGTTTATGCCGGTATAATGTAAGTCTTATGACTTTCAAATCAAATCGAGTTTTTTAGTTGATCTGAAATAAAGAATATATATATATTATGTTCATTTGTGTTACAATTTATTGTTGGTGAAAGTTACTATTTATTATTAATTTATATAATATAAACTTCGTAATTTAATTATTAAAAAGAATATTGCGTAAAAAATTGTGTATGTTTACATATTTTTTGAGAATTTTTTAAAAATAAACTCAAAATTTTTTGAGAATCTGAGAGCTCAAGTTAATTGTTTAAGAAAAATCGTACGTTTTAAAGCTAAACCGAATTTTAATTAAAAAAAAATGATTTCCATTTAATGTAAAAATACACTATTTTTCTGGTAGATTTTTGGCAAATATTTTTCCTGATTTTGACCCGAATTGCTATGGCGATATATACGACGCTGAAAAGGTCTTTGAAATGTCTATCATTGCTTATCTGTATTGTCTATATTATGACTTAGTAATCCAGATATATTTAAACAACTGGCGAGGTTGTCGTGGTTTTTTGCTTATATCTCAGCCATTTTATAGGAACCAATATAATTTTCCTTGCCTATGTTTTACATATTTGTTAAAAACAAGGCAAATTCATTACTGGTGATGTTTAAAAGCCAGTCGACTTTTTTTGCTTAATATGTTTTCTCACTTCTATCTGTCAAAGTTTGTTACATTTGTTTGTTAATATAAATAAACCGTTTTTGTTTCATTTAAGAAAAAAAAAATGAAAACAGTGGAAAAGTAAAAAAGTGATCGTATAAAACAATATATATATGTATATAAATATAAATGAGTTGCTGTACTCCGTGAAAGTAAATTAATAGTCTTTATATATTTTCTCCACCGTTTTTGATTTTTGCAGACAGCTGTTATTAGCTGCTTGACAGCTAAGAAATAATTTGACAAAAACAAAATCCATTTTTTTTTTTTTGTTGTTTTTTTTTTTGAGTTATAATTGTTGTGGAATTGAGACTATCTGTAAATCAATTCGCCTTGGTTAAGAAGAAAATATAAAGCTCTCTCTATTTTGTTAGTGAATAAGATTTACAAAAAATTAAAATAAATTTGGAGAACATACATAAGTACATACTAGGGTGATCGATTCTTCGACATTTTTTAGAAACCGGTTTATGGTTTCTTCGAAAAATTGGAATTTAATATTAACCGGTTTCGGATTTTTAATAATTTTGGCAAAATATTAAAACGCCTAGAAATTAGAAGAAAAAAAATTGTATTTATTAAAATAATCGTATATATCGTTACCTTAATAACTCGTTTGTTTGTAAGCCCAGAATTTCAATAAATGGTGAGCTCATATATCAAATTTAGCAAAAAAAAAAAAAATCTCGACTTAAACTAGTTAGGGCCCTTCGATATTAAGGTAACCATATAAATATGCCACAAGTTTCTTTGTGCTACACTTTAAAGTATGTATATTATTGTCCACCAATATTGATGAAACAGAAGCACAATATTAAATTTTTTTTCATAATTCTTTCTATAAAAATTGTACTTATTTATTAAAACAAACGATTAAATACTTTTTAATTCTAATTTTTATTATATCTTTTCAAATAATCTCACAGTTTAAATGCTTTGGAGTAGATCGATTTTTTGTCTTTATAAAGCCACACATTGAAAATGATATTTCACTCAGTGTACTTGTAGGACATATAGTTAACAAAGCATTAAGGTTTCAAGCTTTCCAGATCGCTTGTGACATTTGTCTAATATAAACTGTTCTACACTAATACACTAAAACTCATAAAAACACCCTTTTTGAAAAAAACCGGGTATTCGAGGAGAAAATCCCGGTTTCTTCGATATTTGAAATGTGAAAAGAATTTAAGCTTTGTCTGCTTTTTATGGTAGTAGCTATTTACATGACTTAGTAAAAACATGTTAGCCATTTCGTTTTTCTCGATTTTAAGAATTCTCGATATATTGATATATCTACCATGTTTGTTAGTTATTTAGGGGCATCGGAAAGTTGATTTCAACATTCAAACGGATAAACGGACATGGATATATCAAATATTACATCCCTACATAATATTTACTACGGCATCGATTTCCCTAGTGCTTAATTTAGTCTAGTTTTTACAAATAAAAATTAAACTTTTATGAACTTAAACATGTTTTCATAAGAAAATTGTTGAAAGAAATTGGTGTGAATATGTACTACATATCAAGTCGTACATACACGTACAAACACGTATTTTAACAAACGTCCAACGATATTAAAAATAACAACACTCAAAATAACAATTATTGACTTTCGAATCAACAAACGTCCAAAGAAATATTTAATACAACCAAACATACATACATAAATATATGTACATTTGTATAAACAAACTTATAATAATAACGACAAAATTATATTCGACTGTGTATGTAGGTATATACAGTGGGGAACAAAATATATAAATCAATAGAAATATCAGTGCCGTTTTATCAGTACATCTTAAGTCTAGAAATCGTATTTGGAGGTATTAATGATTTAGTGTAAAATCTATTGTGTTGATTTATCAAGAATCTATGTTTTATTTATATAAAAGTTTCGGTATTTGGCCCAATATAAGATAGGAATTAATCAAAGGATTATTTTTTTTATATTTTATATTCCCTTCAGGATTATTGCTTTGGCATAAGTTGTTTGTTAACTAGAGACAGGATAATTTAATATTTTTGGGTATCTTTTATGAATTTATTTCTAAGAAAATAATCCTAATAATTTAAGTGCCCATTTTGTAACACGAAAAACACAAAGGAATTTAAAAATTTTGTTGAAAGGTTTGTCATTTCTTTTTACAAAATAAAGCATGATCTTTTAAAATTGTATTAGAATTCTGGGAAAGTATGCTTAACTTAGCTTTATAAAATATATTCTAATAAAACCTGCGACTGCTGTAAACTAGTTTAAATAAAGTCGAATCGAGTTTTTTGTTAAATAAAACAAGTTCGCCTGTGTCGAATATTATATACTAGGGTATTCAATTAATCGGGTTTCTGATTTAATCGGTTAATCGACCAAATAATTAATCGGAGTTCAGATTTAATCGGTTAATTTTGAATTATTCGATTAACCGAGTAATTTCTATTTTAATTTTAAATTGAGAATAAAACAACAAATATGTAATAGCAAAACAAAAATATGGTATCTGAACCTTTTTTATGCACATGTGAGTTTTTTTTAGGATCTTAGGGAGATCTTCTGAAATAACCTTTTTAAAAAAGAATATAATTGAAATGTTTTCCTTTTAACGATTTTTGTTCATTAGTTTTAATAAAACTTGACTTGGAAAGAACTCTCTCAGTGATTAGATGTTGGAGAAATCAAAAGTAAGGCATGATAAAGAATATCCAATTTCTCATGTAAAATCCTCATATATATATTTGGAGTCCTTTTTGTATATTTTTAGATTATGAATACTTTTAATAGTTTCTGATAAAAGACTCGTTTCAGTTATGTCTTTAGATTCATCTATTATCAAGTCGTCCTCCGACACATTAGGACAAAGATAATCATAGTACATTCTAGAAAAAAGTTCATTTCCGAATTCCTTAGTTTCAATTTTTGTGCTATACTTCAAAAAAACTATTGCTAGAAGTTAATGTTCATGAGTTAATACATAAAATTAGTGTGCTTAAAACTATATTTCTAAATAAAGTGGAAAAAAAGAAATTTCGGTTAATCGGTTAATCGACACAAATTAATCGGTTTATTTGTTATTTGAAAATCCCCAATTTTAAATTATTCGAACAGTTAACCGATCAAAATTAATCGGTTAACCGATTGGCGGTTAATCGATTGAATACCCTATTATATCGATTGAATACCCTATTATATAATATGTGTGCATTTTGTATAAAAACATTTATTTGGTTAATTATATATTTCAATTACTAGAAAACATCAGTTGCAAATTTTAACTTGCTAGATTCATGCATTCGAATGTCATCGGGAACAAAATAGGTATAGTGATCCAACACTTTTTATCGGTTCATCCTATTTTGTTAATTTTTGGACACATAAGTTATATTTCAGCAATAACTATCAGATTTTCTAAGTCTCATACAGTATCAAACATTTCAAAAATTGCATCCCCCTATGTCCTTCCCTCTAGGACAGACTGGCTAGATCATTAGAATTTTATAAGGTACCAGAATATATATAATTGTGTGGTTCTACCACCAATATCTCGATGTGTTACAAACGATAGTGTTTATTGTATTTATAACTACAATTTTGATGATTCAAAAAAGCCGTTATTAGTTCTAGCAGCTCTTAAAGAAAGTTAAAAGTAAATCGCTTTATGTTCCATGCAGCAGAAATTTAAGAAAAAACTGTATTAATGGAAAGAGAGAAATATAAAACTTTTCAGAAGATAGACTCATGAGTCATGAAACCTCAATACACTTAGTGTTGCTAAACATGCGCACAATTTTTCTCTCTACTGTAAAAAAAACAAACATACAAACATTTAGCGTTGACGTGTACGCAGTAATTAACCAAAACCATGATGCGAACAATTTTAAAGAGAAAAATATATAAACGAAAATTCATTATATACCGTGTGTATGTTTGTACAGGTTTTTACACAATAACGACAAAAGAAAAAAACAAAAACAATGCTTAAATACAGCACCAGAGATGAGAAGGAATCATAATTGACATTCATTCATTGACAGCAAAAATCAACGCCATAATAAATTCTAACAATATTATGCTTAAAGAAAAGACCACGTACCATTTCCCACAATTTACATGGTTTTTGAATAGCATATGGTTAATATTTATACATTTTTAATTAAAATATGATAAAAATAATAATGCAACGATATGATTTTTGTATATTGCGCACTGATTACAAACAAACACTACTTTTGTTTTTGTACAGTAAATTTTTGTTATTTATTTAACTATTGGTCAGTCAGTCATTTATTCATAAATACAAACAAAAATAGGCAATCATTAATTTTCTGTTTGTCAATCACTAATTCCGGTAAATAATCTGAAAAACAAGTGTAGAATGACACATGACTATGTTTAAAAATATTATTATCTGTTTTGAAACACTAATGCATTAGCCTGTCCCTGAAATGATATTTAAAAAGCTGTCTCCGTTAGGATTTCTTGGTTTTTAGGAAACTTCGGAAAGCTCCTTTAGGAAACTTCAGAAGCAAAGTGTTAGTCTACTGCAAAAAAAATATTTCGATGTTGTGTTCTTAATGACAAATACAAAACAAGCAGATGTAAAAAAGTACTCCACAATGGCGAAAACAAAACAAAATAATAAGACAACAAACTAACAGCGAAAACAAGGCCCAAAAATAAAAAGAGACCGACATACACAAAACTAAGCAAACGTTCGTTTATTTTGTTTTGTCGAATATTAGAGGTTTCGTTAATACGAAGTAATAAGAGAAAAATGTAATGCAGTCAACAACATTCGACATAAAAATAAGAATATTCGTCTTAAATTTGCATGCCTATATAAACTTTCGGCACATAAATAACTATTTAAAGACAATGTACTTTGAAAAACATATTTATTTTTAAGACGAGTATTAGTTTCTAATAATAAAAAGAGAATAAGTTTTATTTTTTCAATATGTCAACTACTTATCATGGTAATTGTGAATGAATTAACCCAATATTATAAATTTATATTTATGGTACTATGGCGACATTGAAAACGAAAGCCGGAGTATGGTTATTTGGTCTTATTTTTTCAATATTTATTATTATTATTTCAATATTTACCAAATTTGTTTAAAAAAAACATATATATATACAAGTTTCGGTAAATGTATAACAATATCAAAAGAATTTAAAAATACCGATACCATTGACATAAATCCGAAAGAAAACACTGTTTTAAAATTGAAAACACTAATGTCTATTTAATTAATGTTTGGTTTTTGGTTTTCTAATGATATGGTGATAGAGTTAATATTGTTGTTTTAACAATAAAGGGAATCGTTAACCAGACATTATGAAAGTGCGACTATATGATTTCTATGTGTCATTTATATTGGGAGCATTGTTTTACAGAGATGGTCGATGTTTTTTTTTAGAGTTATTATATTATTCCATATATAATCGGTCATTTGCTGCAACAACGTCATAATTCAAAGAACCCAAATTCCGTGTTAATAGCACCATTGCATAGTAAATAAGTTCTTTTAATAACTGAAAAAGTCTTGTGAATTTGCTTCTAAAATTACACTCAGGATCGCCATAGAAGCATTTTGTCAAAATTTTGTAACCTATTGTCTATTACTTGCAATAACTTATTATTTTAGTTGTGCGTCGCCGTTTGCGAGTTCACATTAACGTTTTAACTGGATGTTTTCTGACCAAATTGAACCATAATGTTATTGTCCATAAAAAATTAAAAAAAAAAAAACTAAAAATGCGTCTCCTGAAAAATTACATTTTTTGAGTTATGACGACGTTGCTGAAAATGAGCGATCATCACCTTAAATGAAAACGGACGTAATGTGATTACACCAAAATTCAAAATCGACTATTACCCCAGCGATCAAAACAACAACTTTATTAATAAAATTCAAACGGCAAAAATTGCCAAGAATACTTTATTATTGATTTTTTAACGTTCTTCTCCTGTAAAAAAAATAAGTGTAGTTACGTCCGTTTGCACTTAAGGTGACGATATGTATATATATATATATATATATGCATTGTATATGGAAAATGAAATGAATGAGAAAGTTTACAAAAATTATAAAAATTATTAACAAAATGTGTAGATACAGTGTTGTGCAAAATTAAAGTATTATTTTGAAACTTAAAATTTGGGTCTCAAGATTTTTAAAGTTATAGTTAGCATTAAACCATAGGGTAATGGATTTAGACCACGGACTAGTGGATTGGATCTGTGCAGCTGTTTGAAGGGCGTGCTGTTTTTTCTGACGGGTCCAAGATGGAATCTGGCACTGGATTCGGATTTTATGTAGTACTAGCAAATGGTATAAGGACTTTTATAGGAATTTCTCGCAGCTAATGACACATTTTGTATAACTGCCTAGATTACAGTGTCGCAGGCTAAAATGGCTAGGATATCGATTCTACGATGAAATAGGGGATATAGCTTGGTAGGATCTATGCAATCTATTAGGCTTTATTATGGGAATACGCTGGCTATTTTAAGTCACAGTCTTCGGAGAATCCCGGTCTATTACTATTTTATTTCCTTCAGACCGGGATTTTCTTCTATTTCTTCTACTTACATCTACATAAGTATAATTATATTGATATAACAACTATAATTATTTTAATAAATTATACTCATCAAGCTTGATTTGAAACGGTTAAAAGGGAATGGTTACGCTAATTGAATTGTGTAACGGTATTTTGACTCTTTGTAATGATAACGTTAAATATGGACTCACTTAGGATATATGGATGTACACAATACGTAGAATGTACATATCGTCACCTAAAATGCAAAACATTATAATGATTTTAAAAGTGATGGGAATAAAAACTTCCAAACTGAAAAGTATCAGTGATAATAAAATTAATTTATCATATTTGATCATTAAACAAAATGACAAACAGACTTCCGCACAAAGATTTTACTTTTTTGTATTATTTATCATTATTATCAATCAAATATTTGATTATGGTTATTTTGTTGTTACGTTGTTTTGCATTTTAGGTGATATACCTATATAATGTACATACGTTGGATGAGTAGAAAATAAAATAAATCTTGTAATACTGCACATACACACGTATGTACATGTGTTTTAGTTGCCGTAGTCAAGTAAAAAAAAATACCCAATAAACTATTTATTCTATTTTTTTTTAATAAATGTTATTAAACACAAAATTATTCTATATGCGAAACACAAAACAGATTGGCGTGTTTATATTTACATACATAGTACGTATATTAAAAATGCTAC
This sequence comes from Calliphora vomitoria, assembly GCA_942486065.2. Classification (NCBI taxonomy): domain Eukaryota; kingdom Metazoa; phylum Arthropoda; class Insecta; order Diptera; family Calliphoridae; genus Calliphora; species Calliphora vomitoria. The sequence continues at coordinate 48,007,491 of OW818030.2, read as the reverse complement.
AATTATCGATAAAACATTCAAGTGTTTACAAGCAATGCACTTGTTACAGGGATCAAGTCTTTTGATTCTCCCTTAAAAGTAAAGAAAGACAAAAAAAAGAAAACTGAGACTTATTATTTTTTTCTGCCACATAGCGAAGGGGCAATGGGGTATCACTGTGGCAGCAGTGATGAAATGGAAAAACGAAATAATTAAGGTCTAAAATGTATTCTAGTTCTCTTTATTTTATCAATATTCATCATAAATAACTTTATTTTTACAGTTTTGTCACCATTTAAATTACTCACCAATATTTATTGTTTTTCTAACATTTTCTTTGTTAATTTTTCGATTTATTTCGAATTTTTGTATGTGTGTTACAAATTGAACGCAGAAAGAAAATGTATAATAGGGTTTCTTTTCTTTTCGTTTTTTATTTTACTTTTCCTTATGTGGACTTTTATCAGACCATTGATTTGGGAACTTTCAGAGAAAATCGTTTTTCCTTCCTTGCAATTTAATTGCGTATTTAATTTTTCTTTAACAATGATTATTGATTTTTCAGGAGTTCGCATATATAACACACGTTTTTTAAAATACTTTTTTTACAAAGCACGATTTCACAAAATTTTCGAATTGGAAAATTTTTTTCAGTAGCACAGAAAAAAATTCTTTATTCACTGACGCGCGTTGTAAAATATAGTAGTAGAAATGAACTCTTCTTGTATGTGTCAAATTTTAGTTTCGACATGCATCACCAGATGGTGCTACAATTTGTAGTGTTTTGTAGGGTTCTATATTCGAACAATCCATATTGTTAGCCCAAAAAAAGTAGAAACGTCGATTAAATAAAAAAAAAGTCGCATAGTCGATAAAAGTTTACTTTTTAGATTGTTAAACAAAATATTTAGCTTTCGCTTTCATGAAGACATTTTTGTAACTACATATTAAAACAAAATGTTCCGAACAAAAAATGTTTCAAAAACACATGGGTGAATTAAGCTTAAAGGTAAATTTTATATATAAACAAATTTTATTGAGGGAAGTGAACAAACAAAGTTAAAATACGCATTATTTTCGATTGACCGCATAAAGCCAGATCTCATTTGGAACAAACGATTTGGGTGTCACATTTTTTGCAATGTTTGCACCTTTTTTTGGCTTTACTCTCCACCCAAACAAGAAAATGATCGTCAGCATCAAACTGAACTTCAGTATCTTGATAAGCAGCTGTTTTTCCAACACCTGATATGCCAGGCTATAGTGATAAAGGCTCACCAAGATTTGGAACAGCTGGTCGTCCTACAGACCGTATATTTTTGAAGGAAACAAGTCCAGCAGCTATTTCTTCACGCAAATCTGGAAGCTCTGAATGCAGTTCTTTAATAGGCCTCATCGGCCTGGAGACGTTTATATAAAATGAATGCATTTGTAAGGACCATGTCCACAAAATTGTAGCACAACCTAATCATAATATTGCCAGTCTTAGCTCAAATATGGTATCGACCCTGGAGACCATCCATAAGATCTACTCCACCCATGCGATCATTGTATTCTCGAATAATTTGAGGGTAGTTGATTTCGATGAATTTCTTCTGCTTTCTATTATACCGACGAACATTTGATTGTTGTTCGCCAGAATTGGTTCTTCTGAATCATGCAATACCTACATATGTCCATGACGGGAGGACATATTTGCTATCCTTCCATAATACAGTATTCACATCGACTACACATATTGAGGTCATGTATTGTACGCAAAATCATGTCTGCTCTTGGTTCATTTCGCAGCTTATACAAAAGTAAATCATGATCAACAAGAAATATGAAAAAAATTAGTACCTCTCATTGTGCCAAAACCATAAATTCCTCCGGCTCGTAAATAGACTAACAGCGCCTTACATTTGTAAAAGTTATCAAAATACAGGATGTGATGCATGAAATTAGGAATCTCCAAACATTTAAGGTAGCTCCAATGTCCGGTATATCCGGTAAAATGATATCGTCTTCGGACCCATTGTAGATTTAAAAACGGTAGGAAAAAACCACAAAGCACGAACAATATGATCCCCCTTTTCGTGTGTTTCGTCTTTAAAACATAAGTAGAATCAGCAACACTGTCATCGCTATCAATATTTTCATCTGTGCTGTCTACAGAACACTACAGAATCGATGAACTCCAGAAATTGTTTATCAGACATTTGCTCCACCGTTTACAGAGTTAATATGTACCAGTAAAAGAAAATCCGGTAGTTTTACTGTCATCTATGCATCGCGATTCAACTATTTCGGGTACAAAACAGAAGCGTTGACACAATACACTATGTGCCAAAATTGAGGTAAAAATTATTTCTAAGGGAGCTACCATCATAAAACGTTGTGTAGAGACACCTATTGCTAAAATAAGGTTTGTTTGTAACTAATATGATCACACATGGCAACATTTACCAATTTGCAAGGAGGCTCGAACTTCTGGAGGATGATGAAGTGAACTTTTTACCGAAACCGATAACAAACGAAATAATACATAAGATCCGGAAGAATTTGGCAAAAACGTTTTGGCCTGAGGGCAAAGGAGTATAACAGAAGATCGTAACATTATTGGATATAAGTAGATGGAATTTTATAAAAAAAACAAAACAGGGTGATAAAGGTATGCAGTACAAAGCAAGGCTTGTAGCAAGAGGGTCCTCACAATAGTATGACATTGATTATGACGTAACTTTCGCTCCAGTCGTTTCGCACACAACATTAAGAACAATTTTCGCAATTGGTGGCAAACGGAATCTCCAAATACAGAAGGGATAAAATTGACATTCGTGTTGATCTACATTGACGATATTCCTATTTCCTCAAAGGAGGAAACAAAGATCAAAAAAGTAAAAAATATTTAAAAAAATGAATTTAAAATTCGTGATTTTGGTTTATAAATATACCGGTTAAAAAACGGATTTTATTAAATATGTTAATCAGAATATATTGGCGAGGTATTAAAAGATAGAAGTCTCTTATGGCAAATCTGGAATAGAACAACTCGTTTAACATAATAATTTGAACTATCAGAAATTAATTTACAGATATTACAGCCGCTGTTAACATTCTTAGACAAAAATACATCAACACCAATGAAAAAGACAGAGCTTAAACCAGTCGCAAGGTATTTAAAAGGAAACAGTAATATGAAACTTTATATATTATTAGACACCGTTCAAACTCTACCTGGATTTTCTGATGCTAATTGGCGTGACGACAAACTTAGCAGAACACTTTATAGTGGCTACTTATTTAAAGTTTTCGGTGGTGTTGTATCATGGGCTAGTCGCAAACAAACATGTATCTTCCGTCGCATAGAGTGAAGGACATCAGAGCATAATTTAAGATTGTAGACAACTTTGAAAGAGAAGGGATATTGAAATATTTACATATGCACATATTTATTTAATTGACATTCAAAATTGTTATTTATTTTTTTTGAATTTAAAAGTTAATGGCTAAGCAATACGCAAAACGCCAGAGTATCCCACGTCGATTCAAGTACGTCCCTAGTCGACCAATATCGTCATATAGGAAGCTGGAACGCTTAAACCTTATTATTAATATAAAGAATGATAATGGTACCAGTTGATAATTGAGTTATAAATCGTACTCCACCAGTATAGATGTTGAGTTTTATATGGTCTCCACCAGGGTTCACATAAATTAAAAGACACACGGTTGGTGCAAACGACGTAGAACAGGAACCGTTATACGAAGCCTTACATCACACAAGTGCCAGAGTGAGACGCAAAATTGTCGAAGACAAAAAAACGAAAACGGGCCTGATTGCACTTAAGAGATAATTACAATGACGCGCGAGTTGTTAATCAACCCAGACCTACTTTGCGTCTCAATCAAAATTGTTATACAGTAGAACATATGTTTTTCATTTGTTTCTTTGACATTTCACCTCATGTAATTTTTTCATTATTTTTCACGTTTCCGGTTTAAGCTAAGTACTCTGTTCAAAATTTCGTGCGAACTGCTGTCAAACTACATATAAAATGTTTGGAATGAAATACATGCGAAATTATTTCGCAAAAGCAGTACTCTGTTCTTATTGTGAAAAACATGTGAAATACATCTGGCAACCTTATTTTTCCACACGAAATAACATAAGCAGCACTTATTTCGCACGAAATTAAAACGAACAGCTGATCATTTTTTGCATATAAAATTTTTCGCATGAAAAAACTAACATTTTTCGCAAATATGAACAGAGTACTAGGCTTTAAACTCTGTAAAAAAATCCAAACAAAACTGAAACGTCGAAGTGTTTTTCTACAATCTTTAAGGGTACTTGGCACATTTGCTTTTGTTTACATTTTAATTAGTAGACACATACGTTAGAAAAATTTCTTTTCGAATGAAGGAAACATGCTCCATTCTCTTGATAAATCTGAGGACAAAATAAATGTAACGAGTATAATATTTTTGTAATTTTTTTAATAGGAATGTATTCATAGGAAATATAACAATAAAATAGTATTTTAAAGGTGTTGGACTATTGCTAATTGGAAGAATTGTTGGACTGATTGTAGGAAAGAAAATTCCAGCGAGTTATTATTACGTGATAGTTGATTTGATTGTGGGCCTCAACATTTCAGTCACAGTAGGAGTAATTACGCTTTGTTAATAACTTAAAAAACCCAAAAAAAATTGAGGGTAGTATTTTTATAAATTTAATTCTTATTAAAAAATATTTATTAAATTATCTTTTTTTTAAATTTAATTCTTATTAAAAAATATTTAATAAATTATCTTTTTTTAAATAAAAGGAAAAATTTTAGATATTTTTTGTAACATAAGTAAATTTTTTAATTTTTTTACGCTCTACAAGAAAATGTTTGCACAATCATTCCGAGTCAGAGTTTTCGGCTACCTGGTAACTGATCCACATTTAAAAGAAGTTCGTGCAATAGAGGTGTGTAAGGAATAGGTGTTATGGATCAACATCTACAGTTTTAACCACTTTTGAAGCTATTGCAGATTCTGAGCTTGTGAAGCACGCCATTAACTCTTCGTTCGGGGTTTTATCAATGATAGATTAAATTTTTTTTGCTTGCTTCTTAGTTGTGCACTCTGAAAAAGGTTTTTATTACGTCGGTCAATGGCTAGTTCAGGAGAAATAAGATCTTCATCTAACCATTCTTTATTTCACTCTTCAAACGATGCCATGGTCCTGACACTACTTGCCTATTTATACCGAAGTTTACTAACAACAATTCTTATTTGTTTCCGAATTTTCTGTAATTGCTCTTCGCTATATCTTGAGGAATCAATAACACTAAAAATACATGATTTTCACTGTGCCAAATTAACTAAAAAACAAAAAATCACAAAGCAGCAAAAACCAGCAGCTAATTTTCCAACTATACAAGAAAACAGATCATAAAAACAAACAAACCAAACATTGAAGCGAATCCGCTCGAATACACCCAACTTTTATTCCACAGAAAATTAATTTAAACGTAATAAAACACTCTACTACACGGTCATTTTTACCACAATTAAAGACTAATACATATAAGCACAGTTCGTGATCTGTATTTTTATACTCTTCACCTTCGTGAGAGGGGTATACATATATAAGATTGTCATTTCGTTTGTAACTTCTACAATATAATCTGTTCGTCAGCAATTAAATGTAAATGATATATGCTGAAAAGGGCAATTAATGCATCCACAACAAAGGTGTTTTGCAAAATTGAGTTTCAATGTTGAATTATATAAAGAATCGCGACCAGTTTCAAGATATAGCATGTAGTTCGGCATTGCGGAAGGTAAATATTGCATTTATTTAATAAAAAATTAATAGTTTTTCAACTATGTATATCATATTAAACACAGCCCCAAGTTTTGGCTGCAAAAAAACATTATGGAACAGGAAGCAACATGGAATATTTTTAATTTTTTCTTTTTAATGCAACAATAAAAAACATATCTTCAAAACTTTTGATCTTTTATGAATCAAATTCCAAAATTTAAAAATTTATAGAAACTTTCCATGGCAGAATCAACCAGGTACAATTATTAGAGAGAGTTGTCTATATTTACCCCTACAACGTCAAATAACGCATTTTCTCTCATTACTTTTTATTTTGCTTCCGCGATGTTTTGCACGTTATATTAAAACCAACACATTTATTTGGACAAATTTAAATTTGTATTAAATATTTCGCTAAAAAATGTAAATACAAAAATATTTTTTTTAATACAACTAAAAATTAATTTATTTTTATTTTAGACATTTCGTTTTGTTTTTTCTAATTTTCTTTTGTTTGACGTTATAAGGAATGTATAATAGAGAACATACTTTCTATTAATTGTACCTTGTTAGTTCTGCCATGGAAACTTTCAAAACTCGATATAGAGAATATTGCAAGGTTGGCAACCGAAACGAATAACGGTATCGGTATCGGTGACGGTATCGGTATTAATTTTATTTTTATTTCGGTATACCGGTATAAAACAAATATATCGGTATTTATACCGGTATAAAAATTAAGTACATCAAACCTAACAAAAACTTATAAAAAATCGAAATATATGAAAGAGCTACAAAAAAATACAATATGTCAAAACAACAGGTACTTTGTTTTTGTTAAAAAATAATTGAATTGTCAAAGTTGCCTGTTGTTGTTTTTGCTTGAATTGACAATCCAATTATCTATACAACGGTATTTGAATACCGGTATTTTACCGAAATAATTATGGTATTTAATCGGTATCGGTATTAATAACGGTATCGGTTGCCAACCTTGGAATATTGTAATCAAGGTTTTAATGAATTTTGCTCATCAACAAAGAAGACGTCAAGTCTAAAAGAAATGTTCGAGTTCTGTGAACTAGAATGGAGCGAAATGCTTCGTCACGTGCCAACCCGATGTCTCAGTGTAACTCCAGCACGATTTCTCAAGAACTATCTAGCCATCAAAACGTATTTCATTTCTCAAGATGGTTCACCGGTTTAAAACAATTTTTTGAACTTGAGACTTGTTTGGGATTTGTACATAATACAGGTACTGCATTATTGTCATCAATTAGGAAATTTGAACAGAACAATTTAATTATAATCGACGTTTACAAATTAGTTAAAATGCTTCGTGACAAATTTGAAGAACAATAAAATTAAAATTTGTATGGTTACATAGCCGAAACTGTTTTCAGCAATTGTAATAACTCACAAAAGGATTTTTACTTAAAAAACGAACTGATATATAATTAAATGCATTTAAGATAGAAACTGTTTTCAGCAATTGTAATAACTCACAAAAGGTTTTTTTACTTAAAAAACGAACTGATGCTCATATATAATTAAATGCATTTAAGATAGATTTGATTTAAAAAATTTTAAAAACTGAGTATTTTCCACATATGTATATTCAAACATTTTATTTCAAGATTTTACTAAAGTTGTTAAATTGTTCTCAATTAAAAATATTAATATGGATCCTCTATTTGATGAAATTATTTAATTGAAAACTTTTGCTAAAAACTTACAAACTGAAAAAACTGTTTCAATACCCCATTCAATAGGCGGCATGAAATCCCATGCCGCCGCTGAAAGGATTTTATGTCTGTACCCCGTTTCTGTAACTATTTGTGAGAAGTTCTCACATCGAGAAGTGTGAAACAAAAAATTCCATCGTTTCTCGATTTGGGAGAAAAAAGTGTTTCTGTAACTTAAAGTGAGAAGAGCCAGCACTAATTACGTTTTTATTGGAAATTTCCAATCAAGCTGTCAAAAACATAAAGAAGAAAATGAAAATAAACAAATCAATTTATATTTAAAAAAAAAAATTAAAAAGTAAAATTATAATTTTTTTAAAAAATAAATAATTTAATAGTGATCAGAAATGTATTCTAATTTATTAATAGAGGCAGACCAACATGATCGTAGAAATATGTTGCGAATTTATCGCCAAAAATTAAGGAATACAACTGATCCATTTACTATTCCGGAGCAACGTTTTAAAGACCTCTATAGGTTAAGCAAGGAAAATAATTAACATTAATTTAAGTTTTAATTAAAAATAAAATCTTACCTTTTCTTTATTTTTTGTATTCATATTATATTTTTTGAAAATATTTGTTTTCGCACCGTTTTTAAATGGGAGTTGTTTTGACAGTTCATGTGAGAAACTTTTCACAAAATTTTCTTACAGAAACACTTTGACTCACAAATTTCCAATAAGATACGTCAAAAAACTTAAATGACAGATAGTTCTCACAAAATGAAATTACAGAAACACTTACATGTGAGATATGAAATCGTGTTTCAATTCACGTTGTTTTTTATTCAATTTCACTGTTTCATGCGAGAAATTTCTCGATGTGAGAGTTACAGAAACGAGGTACTGATGTTTTTATTTTGGAGAAGGGGAGGAATAGACTACAGATTGAATACTTGGAAAGTGAATTAATTATAAAAACAAACTGCGAATTTTACAATTTTTTGAAAAAGGAAAACAGAAAGATGTATTTTACAAAAATATTCAGGGCTATTCCTGTTCTCACTTTCACCATTCACCGAATTTTTGGAAGCATAATTACAACAATATATATATTAAATAAAGTTTCTAAAATATACAGTTAAGGTTAAAAAATTCACGTGTAAACATTTATAATTAAAAATGCTGAGGAAATTACATAATATTATTGTAATTATGCTTTAAAAATACGGTGAATGGTCTGGTGAGAACAGGAATAGCCCTGATTTTGTAATTATAAAGAAAAATATTATAATATTGTAAATTTATGTATACATATATATAAATATGTACATATGTTTATAATCTAAAAGTAATTTTACTTCTTTATGTAAAAATATTTTAATATTTATTTTTGAAATAGCAGATACTTATGTACATTTGAAATTAATTTACTTTGGCCACTGTGCAAAAACAGTCATTATTTTTGCTATGACCTCATAATTTAATTGTTTTTTTAATTAATACCTAATAATGTTATGAATTGAATAAATTGTTGTTTTTGTAAAAGCGTACTGTTTTTTCATTAATTGTACTGTTTTTTTTTTTTTTTTTTTTTTTTTGTCCTGAGCGTACTGTTTTTCCGAATTCCAAATCTGACCAAATTTCATATGAAAATAATTTACCCATGCAAGCTCGACTATTTTAGTGTGTGCAGAGGTAATCTGAAATTGGCAACTCTTCTCTAAGCGTTTTTTGAGATTATACGCCCTCTATTGACAATTAAACTAATAATAATTAAAAATCTCTACTAGATGTCACTTTTACTACATTATAGACATTTTCCACCTATTGCGCAGTAGATTAACTTAATGCTTTCCTTATACAACCCTGTAACTGTCAAACTACTACACGAAGCAAATAACAAAAGAAAAGTATTGAAAATGAAAAACTAAAAAAATAGAAAAAAATAATCATTGAAAGAATACAAAAATAAAAATATGTATTAATTATATGTTTTTCAATATTCGCTTTTCCAAAATACACTTTTTTGGTCAACTAAAAAACAAATCTCAATAAAAAGTATAAATTGTAAAGAAGAAAAACAGATACGCATATAAAGAGCATCAAATAGTTTGTAAAAATTCTACAAAAATTAGAATCTTTTTCCTGTACACATATTTCAAGGACGCCAACTGAAACACTAAAATCATCAACAAGATCAGAAATAATCTGCAAAACATTAAGAACAATAGTGAAAATAAGGTTTCAATAAATTGCCAATTTTGTCATGGCTACCGAGGATGAGTTGCCCGAAGAACTAGATAAACTGGAAATTACACCAATATTGCCACAAGTTAAATTATTAGATAGTAATTTGCCAGTTCAGTTAAATCCCTTCTTCGAGAACGATCTCAAAGATACAGGCCCTGAGAGTAAAGTCCAGCAAAATGTAATATTTCAACAATCGCAATCTTCAAACGTCACTCGAACATCCACCCTTAACTGTCGACGATGTCGCTATCGCCGTGCTTCGGAAAGTGTTTTGGATGAATTGAAACATACTACATCAAATGCTGGTTCAGAAACGGCTGATTGCTTACGAACGGCACCAAGTGGAGTACTCAAACAAACATTGAAAAAGTCCGTCACTTCATCGGTGGGTGGCCCAGGAAATCGTAAAGTTTTACTGCGGGAACCAGTTTTAAAAGCTCTACAGACTTGTTTACATCCACACTGGAATGTGAGAAGAAAATTACTGGCCTCTTGTAATACAAATACAGCTGCAGCTGGTAATGATGGTCCTTTGACTAACAAAGGTATGTCAGATTTTCGAGATTTAATTGACGAGTGTCGCAATCTATTATCAGAAGATGTAGACTTTAGTGGAAGACTCAATCAAATAAGTTTGAGTAATCGAAACTCTAAGAATTTCACCACTATACAGACACCCAAAATACAAAGTAATAAATTGCGCAACAATAGAAGACCAATACTCAATACGGCCACACTATCATCGCCATCTCCGGAAATAACAGATTTGAATGAAAATCAAATTGATCCGTATGCTATGCCATTGTTACAGCCGTCTCCCCTATTGGGTTCTAGTATTATCAGCACAAGTTTACAGCAACGTAACGTTAGCAATTTATCACCAGAGCATGCTTCTAATCATTCTCGTTGCAGCACAACTTGTTCACAACAGGCTGGAAATTCAGCTGCTGCCGCCGCCTGTGATGATGTGACCATTGATGAATTGGCCAGCTATTTTGATACCTTCGTGCACATCCCAAAAAAGATGTCTTCGATGGCTGAAATGATGTATATATAAGAAAATAGAAAAATGTATGTGTGAGTTTTTTTTTTGGATTTGTGTCAAAAATGCATACAATTTTATTCATTTTTGCCAGCAAAAATTTACATTTAGCAATTTAACGTATGTGCTATATATCTATTATTAATCAAACAACATCTTTGTTAAAAAAGTGAACTTTGTATACAATTACATACGAGAAACCAACTTGAAACAAATAACAAAAAAACATAATCGTACCAATAATTCCACATAAAAGTGTAAATGTGAAACAAATTAGAAAAGAAGATAGATAAAGTATGCATGTTCTTTCGAGAAGAATCGTTAAATTTATATGATAAACATTTGAATCTAACAAATTATTCTTTTCATTTTCCAATTGGAACAAAGTTAAATTATTTTCAGAATACTGTTAGCAGGAAGTTAAATTAAAGTTTTTAAAATAAAACATTTATTTATGCTTTTTAACTTGTGCAGAAATAACATTATCAACAAAATTAAGATAAACCTAAGATATGTTTTTTTTTCAGAATATAGAATTTACAACAATTGTTTTACGAAAATATGTTCATATTTAAATATAAACAAAAATATAAACTTGGACGAAAGTGTAGGATAATTTCGTAAATTCAGTAAATTGCATCACTGTCTCTACATAGAATTGTGTACGATATAACAAAACGCTTGCTTAAAATTATTGGTATTTTTCCAATGTTAAATACAATTTTTAAGGAGAAATATATAAATTAATGTTTTCAAAAATGTTTCTTAGGTTTTTAACCGAGTTTACCAATAATATAGGTTTGAAGTACGTAGTGTAAACTATATCAAAATATGTTGTACGTTTTAATGGAGATAAGAATCGTATATTTCCGTAGTTTTATTGAAAGTCTGTGATGGAAATCTATTTTTTTTTTAAATTTGGAAAACAATGAAAAAAAATTTTGTTTAGCTAAAAATATTTAAAACTAGTTTGACCCGGTGAGCTTCGCTACCCCTGTCGTAGTAAAAAAAAAAAAAAAAATATGTAAGGATTTTATAAAAAAATAAATGAATATAATTAATACCGGAATTTCTTTTCACTTTAAAGTCCAAGTAGTGAAAAAGGGTATAGCCTATTGATGCTTCTAAATAACAGTCTATGTATATTGGAAATTTCAATAAAATCGGTTCGACCGTTTAGTATTTATTGTTTAAGAACTAAAGGTACCAATTTTACCGGTTTCCCCCTGTTTATCCCTTTCTGGTCTAAGTAATGAAAAATGTTATAGCCTATTGACGTTCCAAATTTCAATAAAATCGATTCAGCTGTTTAGGCGTGATGCTCAAACAAACCAACAAATAAACTTACAAATACATTTATATATTTATATGGATTTTTATTTTTAAGTATAATTTGATGAAGGGTATATAAGATTCTGCGAGCAGAATATAGGTATCTTACTTGTTTATTTTTTGTATTGTTATATTCTGAAAAATAAAACGGCTTTTATGTTTGCCCTACTCTTGTTGCTAATGTTCTATAATGTTCTTTCCAATTGTTTTATTTTAAAAGTAAAATGTTTAAAAAATTTGTTTTTATGTTCATACATATGTATTTCTCTATGACCAAAACCTTATAAAATCCTTTTTTAAGTACATACATATCTAGTAATTATGTTCTACCTTTTTTTTTTCTATATTTACTACCTTTTATATTTTCATTATGAAGATTTTAAACAATACATACATATAAATGTTTCTTAATGTACTTGTCTCATTTATCTTATTATATTCTTTACAATTCTTATTATACTTATTAATTTCTATAAATATTTTTTTTATTAATATTATTAACTGATATTTACTATTAATAATCATTATTTTTTTAGTTGTAATAATCACTTTTTACACGTATCGGTCCATAAGAATCTTAAAGCATTGAGTTGGAAATAATTATATTGAAATGAATTACAAATTTATATTTAAAATTATGTGTAACAAATTGATGTTTTCTTGGATGAATGGATTTTATTGTTTAATAATAAATGTGTTAAAAAAAATACAAAAATTAAGTTTTTTATTAGAAATGTGAGTCAGTCACATCTTGCAACAGGAAAACCGAAGAATATCAAAACCGCGGTTTCGGTTTTGGATAATTTTTTAAATATTGAGTGTTATAGAAACAAAATCAGATGTTAATATAGGAAATGCTATATAAATTTAAAAATCAAACTTGACGGGTGTTCAAGAGAATAAAGGACAATTGGTACTTTTTCTTTTAATGGTATTTTTTTAATATATAATGAATTAGCTAGCTTATATATATTAAAGTTGGGTAACATGGTTCTTAATAAAAAAATAATCAAGAATAGGGGCACAAATTATACAAATAAGAATGAGCTGGTTTCAGTAACATGCCAATAGAATACAAATGAAAGAAAATGTCAAAATGGTTGTGGTTTGAAAAGAGGGACAGATATATGTATATCACACTCGTTGCCCATTGAAAAGTGGTTGTAGAACATCAAAACCATACGGTTCAATATTAATTTTTTACAACTGTCATTTGTTTCATATCTGTAATAATCTGTGATAAGGGGCTCAATGGCATAGAGAAATATACATAGATCGGATTCAATAACAAAATATATGCAATACATTCTCATGAATTAGGTTTTTGACAACAGACTTATGTTTTTGGCTTTCAGTTACCTATTTTTTTTCATTTCAAATTTTTTCAATAATTTGTTAACTTTGACTTTTCACTGAAAAGAAAGTAAACAGTTTGGATGATTGATTTTTACAGCTAGTGATGCAGAATTGTCTCTACTTTTACTCTATACCAAAATTTATTATAAAAACTTTATTTCTAAATTTCAATTAATCGTCACTTTGATATCATTTGAACCCAACGTGAGAACAGCAAAACCTTTTAAGATTTTTGTAAATTACACCTAGACTGCTGAACCGATTGTTTTGAAATTATAAAAGCATTCATGTCCTTATGAATAGTTCATGATTTTACCTAGCAACCTTACAAAAATGTCTTCGGGATATTAATAGATTTACCCCCATATTCATAAACAATTTTTAAAATTATCAAAGGTTTATAAAACAAATTTTGTATGGAAATTTTGTTTTATAAACCTTTTATAAATTTAAAAATTGTTTATGCATATGGGGGTTAGTCTATAATTTATCCTCTCGAACAATTTTTTTTATTGATCGATTCATAAGCCTAACTTTATATGAGGGCCTAATCCCACTTATACGAACATAAATCATTTTAAAATGGTAGTACCGTATAACAATTGTCCTTAGCTCTTGTAATAGGACTACTCCCGAAAATCACTTTAAGGCTCAAAATTAATTAATTACACAAATTAAATAATAATGTCCCAAACATTTTTTTCTCATTTTAGTGAGTATCATCGAATTGTTTTATTTGTTTACAAAAAGCTAAATACAAAAAATAAAAACTGCTTTTTGAGGTAAAAAAGCTAAAATCGTCTTCTTATTTTTTTACTACCATCCCTTTTTATTTATTTAACCGAGTCAAAATCTTAATTTAACTACTTATATAGTTTTTAACAAAGTGTTCCAAGTTGTCCGACTCTTTGACAACGGTACCTAACTCTAAATATAGATTAGTAACAAAATTACACATTTGTTGGTGGTACCTTTTAAATTTTTACCAGGCAACAGAGTTTTATAAAAATGTTTTGCGCTTAGTTAAATTTATACCATATTATTAGGAAATATAACCTATGGATTTGTTTGTGTGTATACGAATATAATCGAATCATTCTACTTAATATAACAATTGTTAGAAATACTAGTTTTATACTTTAACTACAAAGTCTTACCATTTTGAACAGAGTTTGTGATTTATTCCTATTGTAACGTAACAACAATTTATATACATATGTACCTAATAATTGGTTATCATTACCCTATTAGATCAACATTATCCTTATTCACCACAAGTTAAGAAAAAGAGTATAAACAAGTAAGAGAGATATATTCGGCTGGGCCGAATCTTATATACCCTTCACCAAACAATACTTCAAAATAAAAATTTTAAATATGTTTAGGTAAACAAAATTTATTTGTTTTCCAGTTGTTTTTTTTTTTCATTTTTTGGAAAAAATTTTTTTTCGAATTTTTTTTTAAAATTTTTTATGTAAAATTTTTTTTTTAAGTTTTAAATTTTTTTTTTTTTTAATATTTAACGAAAAAAACTTTTGGTGAAAAAAAAATCTGGTTAAAATTTTTTTCCCGATTTTGACCCATTGTAGGTCCAACTTACTATGGTCTTATATACGTCGTTGCAAAGGTCTTTGAAATATCTATCATTAGATATCCATATTGTCTATATTAATGACTTAGTAATCCAGATATAGGTCAAAAAATAGGTAAAAAATCGAGGTTGTCCTGGTTTTTTCCTTATATCTCAGCCATTTGTGGACCGATTTTGCTGATTTTAAATAGCAAACTTCTCGGAAGCATGTCTGACAGAATTATTGAAGAATTGGATCCCGAAGATATCTGGGGTCTTCAGAAAATTGATTTCAACAGACAGACAGACATGGCTCAATCGACTCCGCTATCTATAAGGATCCAGAATATATATACTATATAGGGTCGGAAAATTATATTATGGAAATTACAAACGGAATGACAAATTTATATATACCCTTCTCACGAAGGTGAAGGGTATAAAAAGGGTATACAAATATATTTAGACATAATTCAAAATTTTGCATATGGAAATGAGTTATATCACAAAATTTTAATATATCGCTCAATTGCTGCAACAACGTCATAACTCAAAATCCGTGTTTTTTGAACTGAGTAATACAAAATATGCGCCGTTCTATAGTCTTTCATATCAGTTTTCAAAAAAGTCAATTATTTTTTGTGTAAGAGTGTTTTTTTGTTGTAAACATCATAACTAAAATTCATGTTTTCTCGTTTTTTTGACAAGTAAAAATTTGGGTTAAATACAGATTAGAAAGATATTAACATTTACTATTTAAATCAGGTTTTATTTCTGAAATCGCATGATTTGTTGAAAATTTATGTAAGAAATAGTAAAATGTTTATGACGTAAAATAATTATGACGTTGTTGCAGCAAAGGAGCGATATATTCTCGGTTAATGAATTTTCCGGATATGTGTCTTATATATAATTATGAACCCATAGTCAAACAAATCAGCAGTATGATTTCTGCCTACTTGTAACTAATTTCTGTTGAATTTTTTTTATATCGATTTCAATGTTTATATGCGTTAATGTATTTTTGGGTTATGGAACTAATATGGAAGGTATGACCTATTATGGGTCAATCGTCGTAAAATATTTTAACGTGATTTCTATGTATTTTAATTGAATTTCATCTGTACAAGTGTTTTATGGTTATTATATATATTATCGCAAGTGGAACTTATATGGGAGCTGTTGTCAACTATGGACCGATATTACACAAATGTCAGTAGTATGATTTTTGGATTCAAATTACTGATCTGTGTATTATTTTGGTTCAATATATGGGAGCTGACCTATTATGGGACTATCGCCATATAATATTGTAACATCATTTCAAAGTATTTGAGGGTTATTTTTGTAAAATTTATAAATAAAAAAAATTAATGAAACTAAACGTTATTAAAAATCTTTTACAAATTATTTTTTGGGATATTTGTGTAGGTTAATGTGTTTTATGCAGGTTAATGTGTTTTTCGGAAGTGGTCCTTATATGAGATCTATACACAAATATGAACCGATCTTCATAGAATTCGGCGCAGCGACTTTTGTATATATGGGGATTATTTGTGTCAACTCAATAGCGGTATTTATAAGATAGTTATTAGTGTTTAAGTGATTTTCGGAAGTGAACTTTATATGGGGGCTATGGTAAAATATGGCCCAATCCACGAAAAATTTAGTCTTGTGATTTCTTTTAGAACGATACTTATTTTTGCTGAATTTTGTATGGATACTGCAATTCTGTAGGCATTTATAGACCATAGATCCATATTTCGGGAAGAAATTTGTTAGTCCTTTTATA
This sequence comes from Calliphora vomitoria, assembly GCA_942486065.2. Lineage (NCBI taxonomy): Eukaryota > Metazoa > Arthropoda > Insecta > Diptera > Calliphoridae > Calliphora > Calliphora vomitoria. The sequence goes on along the minus strand of OW818030.2, from coordinate 47,990,677 downwards.
ATAAAAATAACGAGTGTAAAATTGTATGGTATTATGTGCAATATATTTACAGAAATAACAAAAAATATATGAATATTATAAATTTTTTTAGGTAGTCTCACATTTTGATTCACAACTTTGGGCCTACTGTACCGATTTTGCTGATTTTCAATACCAAACTGCTTAGGACAATAATAAACATTTTTTTGAGATTTTACTAAGTTTATTTGTGTATTTTGGACGTGAGCGTGTTTTACACAGACGGACATAGCTTAATCGAATTAGAATTTCATAAGGATCAATAATATATATATATACTTTGTTGGGTCTTAGATGTTTATTTCTCAATATTACACACGGAATATCAAACTTATATATACCTTATTCACCACTTATGGTGGTGGAGGGTATAAAAAAGGTGATTATTTATTGTGATAGAAGTTTATTTTAAAAGTTGCAGTGTCGATTATCTAACCTACTCGAGAAAAATACTCCAAGAGAAAATCATACCATTTTTGAATAATGGAAAAATTAACCCAGTTCAGCAGTTTGATTTCCATGAACATCATGGTCCATCGCTTATCTTTTGAATTAAATATTGTTCAGCTATATTTGTAGATCTTGCTTAGGCTTTTGACAAGATACGTCATAAAGGTCTAGTATACAAAATCAAATGTTTATTGCCACCATGTACTCATAAATTACTGGAGTCTTATCTATAGGACTGATTATTCAGAGCTAAGTACAATGATTATGTGACAAGAGAATATAAGATTAGTGTTGGCGTTCTGCAGGGAAATGTTCAAGGAACTATTTACTTACACCTCTGTTTTGCCCACCCGCTATAAATGAATAATTTTTACATTTGCTGATGAAACCGCCATTATTAGGTCTCACAAAAAACCATACATAGCATCTGGTCAACTAGAAAATTTCCGCAGACGTAGTTCAAAAACTTGCGAATACGGCTGAATTAGTTAAAATGTAAAGATGTTACGTTCGCTGTAAGGAGAGGAAGTGTCCCATCTGTCACACTCAAAAATGTTAATATACCACAGTATGATTATGTCACATGCGTTCATTTAAAACTCGATAGAATTACTTGGCGCCGCACAGTGGGTTCAATCGCAAGAAAGTGATAATAAATCTGAATCTTCTAAACTACTGGTCCGATTGCAAGGTGAGATACAGGGTGTCAGAGTTGACTACCTCGGGTTAGGAAAACTTTGTAGAGCTTGTAACTTGTGCAAATAAGGACAGATTTCAATGAAACCAATATAATGTGAATGTATTGTAAAACTGCAAAACCATCCCAATCCGTTTGCAAGACTTCTTGCCAAACACGATTAAGACTTTGTAAAGACGATCTGAAATGAAGACCATTTGTCCTTGTTAAAGCGCAAATAGTTTTAGTTATACGATTTAAATACTTATTGTTAATCAAATAAAAATGGCAGATTCAATAAATAAATAAAAGGTTAAACAAAAATTAAATAATAAAATTAGAATAATGAAAAAATGTTGTTAAAGCAAATTAATATAAAGAATACGTTGTTGTATAGTGGTATTTCATAAAGAGGCCAACTAAATCTACTACTCGAGCAGGTGACGGAATCTGGGGGCCGCCCAATAGCTTACATTCAATCAACAAACCAAATTAAATACAAAGCAACTCAAAAACAGCTCAGCTGCGACATCGGAAATTTCATTAGGATATCTCCAAAATAAAATGTATCTTAAGCCCCGTTTATATTGTCCCGCAAGTAATATCTTATCGTCTACAGCCTCGAAAAGCCCTAACTTTTCTATATTAAGGTAACACTATATAATGTCGATGAACGATCCGAGTCTAACTTGGTCAAATATTGTCAACTCAGCGACAGCTGCAAGTGCCGGTTCAAACACGTTAGGTTTTCTCGAGCAAGTCTTGAGTTTATAGAAGAGAGAGGAGAGGAGATTTGAAAGATTTTCCTCCAAATTTAATAATAAACAAAAAAATTTTTGTTTTTTTTTCAAAGTTTTTTTGTTTTATTTTTTATAAGGTGAAATATAACATGATCGAAGAAATTTATATTAAAAATACAATAATGTTAGTAGTACAATCATCATAATCTATTTAATTAATAATTATGAAAATAAAAATTATGTATAAATTTAAATACAATACATACATATGTAAATTTTTAATTAATTTAATTAATATTCCTACAACAGTGTTTTTTCTTTGCTTTGTTTTCTTTATATTTTATATAGATAATGACGACAATTAACGATTCAATTAAAAAAAAGAAGAGAAAAACTTGTTTTAGTATATAATACTTTAATGCAATTAAATTATAATAATATCAACTAAACACTGTTTTATTAATTTTATTAAAAATTATTATAAATTTAGAATTTAAACACCAATTGTACCACTAAAAATTACATTAATATCTTACAATTACAAAAAAAATAAAATATATAAGAATTTAATTTATTATTTTTGTTTGTTCTATTTGAGTTTTTTATGTTTTATGTACGTGTTTTTTTTAGTTTTAAAATTTAATTGAAAAAATAATTTTAAATAATTAAAAACATCACAATGGATCGTTTTTTGTTTATTTCACTTGTTTGCAAATAACAAGTCATTTATATGATGATGATTATTATTTATTTTCTTTCTTTTTTTTTTTTTTGTAATATTTACATAAAATATTTTCTTTTTTCACTTTTACTCTGTATATTATTAATGTTAAATAGTATAATGCTAATTGAATTTTAAATATTTGAAAGGTTCACAATTTGTTTTTATTACATTTATGCGATCGAACAAATGTTTTTTTTTTTTGCTATAATACTAATTATGTATGTATTTAGTACATAAGTATATCCAAAATATTTGGCATATTTTTAGGGTTTTTTAAGAGTTTCTTAAAAGTATGTTAAATATTTTCGATTAATAATAAATTCATTTGTGAATCTCGTTATTATTTCAAATTGTATATTTATTTATTCTTGTTGATTTTATTTTTACTTGCTATGTATATAAAGAAAGAGAAGAAAGATTATATAAATTTACGACGACATTTTATAATAAATACATACATACTTTTAATTAGTACACATAGTAAATATCGCTTGGTTTTTTATTTATTTTTGTTTGTTTTACTATATTAATCAATAAAATATTTGAAATTTGAAATCAGTACATTTATAGTGGAAAAGATTTATAAAAAGGTCCTTGGGGAAATTTTGTAAAATTCTGTATATCTAAACATGCAAGAGTGTTTGTATAAAATTAAATAAGATTTATAAAAAACAAAATATTTAATAAAAAAACAAGCACACTTTTAGGTGTTGAGTTAAATTAAAGACGTAAATCTTGTGTCTTAACAAAAATTTAAATTATCTTAAAAATTACAAGAAGTCTTTAAAATTTAATAATTGCATAAGTATTATGGCATATTAACTTATCATTTGAACAATAGGCTTAATCACTGAAAATAATAAATATTTTATATTCATCAATTATAGTTCAATTCAACAGAAACATATCGAATTAAACCCTCCCATGTCCACCATTTATTTCAGATAATTTAAGAGTTGTATTTTAGATCACAAACAACAACACAAAATTCAAGAATCATAAAATATTGTACATAATAGTTCAAATCAATATTGTCCACAACTTGTGGGTAGAATGAATGTGAAAATAAAAATATGTTTATTAATGTAAGAGCGAAGATTTCTCCAACAAATGTAAGTTCAATGGTTCGATTATGGATGGCAACCGAACTTCAGTTGCGTTGTCATAGGGCAAACATTAATTTTTGATTGCTAATTTGGCAAAAGCGCATATCGCTTAAAATGTGCGTTTTCGATTTGAAGACGCCAAACAGGTGTTCTGACAAATGAAAACGCTAGAAATTTGGCGTTTTCAATCCGCTAGTGTATACTGAAACGAAATGCTGAAATGCGTTTTACTTTTTTCAAACCGTAAGCGATACGCCCAGAACATGGGCGTAGAGATGCCAGTTGCCTTTCGTAATACCATTTTCGGAAACTGGCAACAGTTGTCATTCATAAAATACCCATAATATTTTTCCATTGGCCAAATTTCGAATTGAAAGAATGTCTGTCAAAGTATAAGGATAAATCGGCATTTAGAAATTATGTATGTATATGCGTTTAATCACAGATTTTATCCATGTGTAAATACCAAATAAACATTTTTATTTAAATTTTAACTGATATGTATGAAGTGAAACCCCAACCTTGAATACAGTAGAATTGCACATGTATAGCTTTAGTAATGCTATATTCTTTATTGTTAATTAATAAAATAGTTTCATATAAGTGCCAAATTTTAGAAGCTGTTCGAAAATCGTTTGCGGTTCTACATATGATTCAGCGTTGGGTAGTTGGCGCTTTTGAAAATCATCTAAGAGAGAAATCAAGCAACATCCTGTGCAGTTTAATTCTTAAATTTTCGGCCGAACAACTTCGATCAATATGGTTTTCTCCATATATAACATAACAAAATTTTTGTTATAATCAATTGGAATGAAATCGTGCATTTATTTAAAGACCACGAAAGAAATGTTTTCATTTTTAATGAAAAAATTAATATATCTACTCAGATCTCAGTTGCGCAAAACTACTCGTGTTTTAGTGGAAGGTAAGTAAGTCTCTTCGTCTGTTATGGGCATCTTTTAAGAACGACAATACCTTTCAAAGCTACTAAGTACGAGCTGCGATCCAATGGACCCTGAAGATACCGCTTTGTCGTTATATTAGCAGCAGAGTTGACAGCTCTTGACCGGAATGACCCGAGTCAACAGCCTGTCGTGGGAATGTAACTCTTTGTACATATGAATTATTTTCGTGACATGCAAAGTTGACCCTTAACATTTTCAGGTGACTCACAGTAGTAATATGAATAATATGACAGGACGTGATGAGTGTGGCGGATAACGAAAGGTAGTTGCAGCTTTAACTATACAATTCCCTAATACGGGGGTTCTGTATCGAGGTCAAGGAGAAGGAATTGTTTTACTTCAACAAAGTTCACAATTCCGTTGAACGTAGTTAAGAAAGGTTGGCTGGAAAGTTGAAAATGTGGGGGTGTCATGTCAACTACTCTTTTTATAACGGCAAGTTCGGCATGCTCCGACCGCAGAATTGATGCCGCCTCAAAATAATAAATAAGGTCCCTTCTATAATCATGAAAAAGTTTTTTTTTATATACTCACTTCGTTTGATGAACCTTGTTGAGGCCTTGTAATTTAATGTTGCGGCAATTTGTAACAACGAAAAAACTGACTGCTAACGACCAAAGAATAGGCGATCAGCAGGAATGATTTTTTAGGATGAATATTTTGTTTTTGCAAAAAATTTCATAATTTGGGAAAGATCTCTTAATTCATGGATATTGATTATATGTTTCAACTCATAACTTTACAATTTCCTATACCACATATTCTTCTGATTTCAGCTAGCACCTACTTTTTGTTTCTAATCTTGAGAAGGTAGCATCAGTTTGTGCAAATTTTCCATGGATTTCGAATTTTTCAAAAAGTACATTATAATAAAAAATATCAAATACAAAGTAATTGTTGTTTTATTGTTACACATACTAGCATTCATAGTAGTAACACACTTAAAATTTATATTCAACGCCTCATTAACCTTTGAAACGTTTATAAAATGTATTTTGTTTAAGCCTGTTGTATAATTTTCAAAATCATTGTCATCAAATTAAACCCCTCTGCTGTTCTGTAAACCGAATCTGAGTATCTTTTTGGTTTTGAAACAAATTAACATATTTTGGTGTTCTGTTAATCGAATAATTTACTCATTTTACTTTCGAGTAAACAAACCGGTTTCAATGTACAAAATCGGGCAATTTGCAGAATATACATTTTTCGACTATTCACTCGATTTTCAGAACAGGGGGGTTAAAATTTAGGTTTCTTTATTTTATACTCTGCGAACGTTAATAGACAAATGTAAATTCAGTCAAACGGAAGTTTTCGATATATAGGAACATTCGTTCGCTTTGCTTTTCTTTGGAGATCGAGGAAAACCAGACTAGAATCAACAATAAGCAAATGTGAGCAATTTTTCCATATTATGATTCCTAAAAAAAGTTTAATTTTAGAGGTGTTTTTCTTTTACATTAAAAAGTTAAATAAAGTTTTTCAATTTAAATATTGAAACTATTCGAATAATTCAAAAATGTGTATAACGTGATAATTCGAACAAATTAAACCCATGGCACAATAATATAAGGTAGACTCATTAGAAAATATATTCTCAATTATACAATTCTTGTAACGTCAAAAAAAAAAAAAATATGAAAAAATCAAAATGATATATATTTTAAAAATATTTCTAGTTTTGTTGAAGAAAAATTATATTTTGTGAAATAAATTTGTGCCGGTTTCAAAATAAACGTAAATCTATTAAATATCGCGAAAACAAAATAAAAAAGTGAAGAATTAAAATCATAGTTTGACGTTTTTGGGGGATAAATATTGAATAATCTCCCTAATGATTCTACCTTCTAGAATTATTGTATCATGGTTAAAACCTATTATTCGAATTATTTTTTTTTTTTTTTTTTTTTTTTGTTTTTTTGAACACAAGAAAAAGCGAATAATTTGGATACCCCAATGTATATTTAATTCTTTAAGAATCATCATGATCAACATGTTATAAATTCTTGTCAATAATCAATAACCTTCTATAGTACTTTTAAACTTTTCTTCAAACAATGGTAAAAGAAGAGAGAGAGAGAGAGAGTGAGGGTATAAAAATAGAGAGTAAGACAAAATAATAAAATCTTTGTAAAAGTGTGTTTGTTTGATTTGTTTAATATTTGAAATGTATATTAATATAGTAAATTGTATAATATTTATGTTTTTTGTTTTGTTTTCAATTCAATAAAAACTTTCCTTTTTTTTTTTTGTTTTTTTTTGTTTGCCATACTTTAATATTATTATATATATTTTGTTTTTTTTATGATTTAAAATTCTAAAAATACAAATAAATCGCGTGCACTTTTCATCTTTGTTTTTAATAGGTTTTTGTTTCGATTTATGTTGTTTGTTGTTTTTTTTTTGTTTTAATATGAAGACAATAATTACAATTATAATAATAAATAGAATAATTTGCATGTTTTTGTTTGTTTTTGATTTAACTACACTCACAAAATGATTGAACATTAACCCAAAATAAAAAGGAAAGAAATACTTTTTATAACTTATTGTTAGTTAAAAATAAACATAATATAATAATAAAAATAAAAAATAATAAAATAATAATATAAAAAAAAACCGAAATAATTATGTTTTTTAAGAAGTAAGAAATACGAACATTTGAATACAATGGAAAGAAAGGGAAAGTACAATTAAATATATTTATTATTTATATATGTATGTATGTATGTTGGTTTTTTGTTTGTTTGTTTGTTTGTATATGTTTAAGATCACAATGATGGTGAAGCACTAAATTTTTAAAACATTTTCAGTAGCAGCAGCATCAACAGCAATTGGAGCACTCACGCGGTGGCAACAATTCTCATCTACACCATTTTCCATTTAGCACAGTATCAATAATAATATTTTGTTTTAATTACTCAAATATTATAAAATTAAATATTTGTTTTCTTTTCTGTTTGTATTGCAATGCGAATGATAGAAGTAGATGTGATTGATGGTGATTGGAAACACCATGTTGTAGAACAAATAATGTGTAGTGTATTTTGTTGTATGTATAAATAAAAAATGCAGGTTACGTTGTTGTTTTTTCTTGTATGTTTTGTGTTGTTGTTGTGGTTTTCTAATTATTTTTTCACTTGGCTCCTTATTAAAGTCTTAAGTTAGAACTTTATACCGCTTGCTGATCTGGTTGTCGTTCTTTGAACTTAAGAGTTTCTTCGAAAATTAATGTTTTTAATGTTTCTCTTGGAAGATCGTCGAGTTCCATGCTAATTCGGAAGGGTACTTCAGCAACGGGCTATATAAATAAACGGGAAATTTATATTTGTTATTAATCTCCAAAATGTTCAACATACGAACTTAAATACTGATTTAGTTTTATGTACTTGGTTGGTTCGGCACTGAACCCATTTCTGACATGTGAAGGACATCTTGAGGACCTGAGCATGATCTAAACAAAGGGACCAATTTATGGACCCAAGTGAGATGGTTAATACTGGCTGCCTTTATAACCTAACCTAACCTATGTACTTGATCATAAAATATATTATATGTTTCAGACCATTTAAAAAATCTATGTACAATCGGAACTTGATTTGTTTTTAAAATGGTTCAGTGAATTTATCCAAATAATATATATATATGGGACATTTCATGTCAAGTATTCCACTCATATCCCAAAAAAAAATTAAAAAAATTTTGGAAAAAAAATTAAAAAAATTTTGGAAAAAAATTTAGATTTTGCAAAAATAAGTCAAAAATTGTATGTAAAAAATTGTAAGCGACCAAAAACCTCTTAAAGGAATGGACCAAAACTTTCTTCTGAGCCAAAAAAAAAAAATAAATAAAAAGGGACCCATTTTGAAAAAAAAGTCAACAAAGTTTTTGATTTTCCAAAAAAAAGTAAAAAATTGTATGTTTTGAGTTACAAAACATTTATTTTGATAGATAAACAACTCGCATCCCACTAAGCGACCAAATAGGACTTCAAGGAAAATAGCTAAGCTTTTTTTTGGGGGAAAAAATTACAAAAATGTTTATTTTTGAACCATTGATATTTTTACAAGTAAAACTTGAGAGCATTTTATTCAGAGTACGGAAGCAAACAAAACGAAACGTTTGTTTTCGTTTTGTTTTGTTCTTGGCAGTAAAACAAAAAGCAAACATAAACAATGAGAATGATTGTGCCATTATGTTTTGTATTGTCGTTGCTCGTGAGCGCATAATGTACATTAATAGAAACGTAGTAAGAACAATATTGAAACATTCTGAGACAAAACGTTTAACAAACGTTTGGTAATTGATTTACTCATTATAATAGAGAACAGGGTAGCAAAACAAACAAATCGAAAAAAATACGTTTCTCTATCTGTTTTATACTCAAATGTACGATTGTAACGGTAAATTAAATAATGCAGATGAGAGAAAAACCAATTGTTTCGTTTTCTCTCTTTGTTACATGAAAAGTTTTTATTTTGTTTTTGCTCATGTACAATACAATTTAAAAATCTTGATTTGTTTTTTTCTTTTGGCAAACGTTTGCCAAATGTTTTGTTTGTTTTCATACTCTGGTTTTTTTTGTATAATATATTTTTCAGCTTACCTAAAGCCTTTGGCAAAAAGATTCCTGATAATCAGACCTAAGCGTGCGAATAGAAACTAGCTTATCCCCAAACAATAAATTTCGGAAAGAAAGCATACTTTGTTTCCCAAAATATTTCTTTGGTATTTGTTAAAAACATTTTTTTTTTTTTAAACAAAAGTTTCTTGCTACTCCGATTTTAAGTTTTTTACTTTCAATTAACATTAATCACTTAATTATTCAATATTTTTTATGTTTGGTTAATCAACATTTTTTCTTATATTAGCCAATGCCAAACCAAATTTCTTTGTTATAAATGCTTTTGAAATATCTTTCATTAAAATAAAAAACATTCAGTCTGTTCGTTTTCCTATTTTCCAGTATTATGTCCAGTATATATTCTACAAAACATAGCATTCCAGAAATTATTTCCAAAAATCAAATGAGTAGTGGCTTTTTGATCATATCTTTGTCATTAATGGACCAACTTTTATGATTTACTCTTAATAACTTCTCTTCAATACAAAAATAATATAAGATTTCACTAAAAAATAACATATAAATACCGAAATTGTACAGTATTAGAATTATGGACATGTTAATTTTCAAAAATTAACATCTCTCTAACTAAAATCTAAACCACTTCGGTTGATTTTTTTACATATTTTTTGCTGGATAATGCCAAGAATGACATTTACAAACATAAAGAAACTTCGATTAATTAATTCATAGAATTTACAAAAATCTTAATTCACAACTTTAAATGTCTTTAGTTTCATTCAAAGGTTTTTATTTAAATAGAATTCATTCGTTGTAGATTTAATTAATGAGCAATTAATTCATAATAGAAATTATTGATGCTATGAATCATATGGAACTCATTCGACCTTTGAATTAAAGTAAAATTGTTTAGTATCTACGTACAGAAGTAAACAGATAATTTAAACCCTATTAGCTTATACCATCAAAAATCATCGAAAATCTTGTAAAATATTAAATTAGATTCTTTCCCACAATTTCATTTCTAATAGCTCTAACTTGACCGCTATAAGAATTGTACTATGGTTTCTCTGAATCTATCAATCATATGATTCTTATAAGAACACACATTTAATTTCTCTAAGACTGCTAGTAGATTAAGTAGGTTATTGGAACGGTTACTTCTGGGTTTCCGCAAGGCTCAGTTCTGGGTCTTATTCTGTTTTTAATGTATTTGTATTATTTCATTATTATTCATTAATGGAAAATTAATTTCGAGATTGGAATTAATGATCTCTAATGATCTTAGTGTAAATTTAAATAAAACAAAAGCCATTAATTTCCATTAACCAAATCATGACATCTTAAATGACAGGACTATTGAGAATGATGACTATATCAATTGCTTTGGGTATTATTATTTACCCCAAACCTAAATTTTAACCAGCAAATTGGATTTTTAAAAAAACATGTTTGACACTAAGGAGGCTTTATTCTTTAAAAGCTATAACATTCTTATATTCAGTACTACAATTGGTTGGCTTTTTTCCGACTCAATATATTTGAGGTGTTAAATTCAATTTAAAAAAAAAATATGTTCACAACATTTTACTTACCTCATCTCCTGGATCGTAATACTGTTCCAAATAAGGATGCGCTAATGCTTCTTCAACGGGTATTCTATTGTGGGGATTGAACGTTAACATTTTACCCAGTAAATCTAAAGCCAATGGGTCGGCATTGGGGAATAGCCGGGACCATGGCACTTTTGGTTTAAATGGTAATGACTCCAAATAGTTGCGGGCCTAAAAGACAAAAAAAAAAAAAAAAACAGCAAATTAGTTGCAATATTAAATATTTCTGAATATGTTTTTTTTTATTAAATTTACCTTTTCATTTATAATACACTCTAGATCCTCTTTGGAGGGTGATCCTAATACACCTAATATGTGATTTAATTGATCTAAATAATGTTTGCCTGGGAAAATGGGTCTATTGCTAAGCATTTCTGCTAAAATGCAACCTACTGACCAAATATCTATTGATTTGGTATAGCCCTTTGAGTTGAGCATAATTTCTGGCGCACGATACCAACGTGTGGCCACATACTCGGTAAGAAAACCAGTGTGATCATGTTCGGGATCTGCAACACGGGCCAAACCAAAATCGCATATCTACAAATAAAATAAGATAATAGCATTAGTTTAGAAGGCTTACTTTCGAATACACAATAAAGCGAAAAAGAAACTTACTTTCAAATCGCACGTTGTATTTAATAATAAATTGCTTGGTTTCAAATCTCTATGCAATACATTGGCCGAGTGTATGTATTTTAAGCCACGCAATATTTGATATAGAAAATAGCAAATGTGATCATTGCTTAGCCTCTGCAATTATTATAAACATAAATTTAAGTTTAATGTACAATTGATGAAATTTTGAATTTATATAATTTAAAACTTACCTGAGTTTTAAGTAATTTATATAGATCAGTTTCCATTAAACACTGTACAATATATACATCACGCATTTGTTCTATACTGTCCACACGCAGAATATCACGTATATCAATGATCTGAGATTGAAATTTAAAACAAACAAAAAATACAAAATTTATTTATTATTCTTTTACATGTTTAAATATTTAGTTTAATGCAAATTTATACTCACATTTTCATGTTTGAAACGAGTTAGAATTTTGATTTCACGCAACGTACGCTGACAATATGTTTGATGTTCAAATGGTGATATTTTTTTAATCGCCACCTTTGTATTTGTTAGTGTATCACAGGCAGATCTAAAAAGTAAAGTGAATGACACAGAGAATGTGAGTTTATTTCAAACAAGTTGAAGTTAATAAATAATTTATTAGAATTAAAATAGAATTTGTATACGAACTTTTTACAGAGCTCTAGCCATAGAGAAAATATACATAGAGCGGAACCAGAAGAAAAAACTCAAACAAAAAAATGTCTCATAAAAGTTACACATAAGAGTGTTGTTTTTGTTTTCACATAGTTTTTTTTTACTTATACATTCTCACCACTTAGGTTTTATGACAACTGAGTTAGGTCTTTGACAGCAGAGTTTCCGTTCTATGTATATTTTCTCTATAGCTCTAACCAATCTAAAAGTTCAGAATACATAAGAACTTTTTACTAAGAAAATTGGTTGAACAATTTTTTAAAGCTATTTAAAACAAGTAATTCATGGATGTTTAAATAAAACAAATTGAATATTACACATTTTAACAATCTCTTTTTTCGCTTCTACCACATATAAAATTTTAATTCCAAATGACCTCGAAATAAATTACGATATTTTTGTTCCCAAGTTCCAAATTTTCTTTTTAAAAATCTAAAGAATTCTTATAAATATTTTGCCATATTTCAGATAAAATTAAGTTTTTATATTGCATTAGTAGTTGGACTTTATTTTGAAAATTAACAGGGCTATTTATAAATCGTACTATACATCACTGGATTATGTCTAAAAACTTTTAGTTTTTCTAGAAAAATTTTGTAAAAAGGTGATTTTGTTACACTGAAAATAAACCTAAGTTTGTTTTATGATGTTTTCCAAAATATTTTGGGTCTAGTATAACCGTTCGTGAGCTGAAGCGCGATTTTTTACTATAAGTATGCCGAGAGCTTCCCAAAGTCACAAATGAATATTTCATACATACATGGGTTACATGGGCAAAAATACTTTTCGTTTAAAATCTATGAAACCGAACTTAAAGAGTGAGCCAAAAAAAAACAAAACGTATACTTGTATTAAGTTAAATAAAACTAAAACCGTTCAATATAAAAATTCTCAAAAATACGTAAATTTATTCAAATATTGCACAAATTTATTACACATTAAAATATTGGCATATTATTCGGTGTTTATAAATTTATCCACTTTTTCCGCAAATCCGTTTTTTACTTTCAATTAACATTATTGACCTAATTATACAATATTTTTATGTTTGGTTAATCAAAATTTTTTTCTTATATTAGCCAATGCCCATCCAAATTTCTTTGTTATAAATCCCTTTGAAATATCTTTCATTAAAAAAAACATTTAGTCTGTTCGTTTATCTATGTTTCAGTATGTTGTCCAGTATATATTCTACAAAACTTTTATGGACCAACTTTTATGATTTACTCTTAACAACTTCTCTTCAATACAAAAATAATAGAAGAATTTCACTAAAAAATAACATATAAATACCGAAATTGTACAGTATTAGAATTATGGAAAGGCAGTCAGTAAAAAATTTTCAAAAATTAACAACATGTCTCTAACTCAAATTTAAAAAAATCAACATAAGTGATTTTTTTGCATATTTTTTGCTGCGTAATGCCAAGAATGCCATTTACAAACATAAAAAAACATCGATTAATTGATTCATAGAATTTACTAAAATCTTAATTGAGAACTTAAAATGTTTTTAGTTTCATTCAAAGGATTTTATTTAAATACAATTAATTCGTTGTTTATTTAATTAATGAGCAATTAATTCATAATAGAATTTATTGATGCTATAATCATATGGAACTCATTCGAAGTAAAATTGTATAGTTTCTACGTACAGAGCTAAACGTAAATCAAATTACGTAAATTGGATGAATTCTAGGGAGGTCGTTCGTTATTAGAATGATGAGTAAGAATTATAGTGTTATTATCCACTTTTTCAAAATCCGCCCATTAAATATTTTTTAGATGCTTCCGTTTTCAATTACGCTTAAAATCGGACATGTCCTGGGATCCTTTCCTGTGTTTATTAATCCTTTTTTCTGGACAGTTGGGTGGATTTGCCTCCCGTGGTACAAAATTGAGATAATTGTTTGAATACCACTCAAGAGCCTTTTCCATAGTGGCATGATGCCAAATCGGTCCAAAAATATGAAGGCACTCTGTGCTGTTTTAATAAAGGTAAAAGCCGTTTTTGTAGACTTCGTAATATATTCTTCTGTGTTTATCGTGCCTGATCTCACAAAGGATAGGCTTCTTTTGCCACAACTGGTATTGACATTCCACACAAGAAACTCTGTATATTCTAAACTACTGGACCGATTGCAAAATGATGTGCAAACAAATCGTACAGGTAGAGCTTGTACTTGTACAACTTGTACAACTACGGACAAATATTAAATGAATTTTTGTCATAAAGCAAATGTTATAAGCAAAAAAAATGTTTTTCGATTTTTACCTTGACATTATTTTGTTTTTCGCAAATATCTTATATCTTTTTCGCAAATATCTTATCTTTACACAATAGCAAGCTTATGACAAACGTTATCCGAAAATCCAGGAAACTCTTGAAAAACATTTAAATTTGCAAATTTAATGCAGGTATAATTTTATTTAGAACTTATATTGATTAGTGACCTGTTGTGTCTTTTAAGATAAACCCAAAAATATATTTCTAAAAATCGGGTATATCGCGATTAAAAGGTAAATCGTCACACCTGGCTGCCAGGTGATGTCAAATATTTTGGACAAAGTTTCTTTCTTGGGATGTTTCTCAAAAATAAATTAAAAAAAATGAATGTAATTAATTAAAAATAATATACAAATACCTAACAAATACTGAATTAATATTTACACGTTTTTTTTAGAGTTTAAAATAATGTAATTATCACTTTAAAAAAGCACTGAATATTACTATGTCTCATACACACTTATACAACTCTAACGAACTTATGAAAATAACATAATTTAACAAAAAGTTATGAAAAATTAGATGTTTAAATCACATATATAATCTAGTAAACACTCTTTTGATAACGCCATTAACTGTAAAAATCTGTATATGACTTCAAATAGAAAAAACAAAATGTCCAATATATTGGACAAAATGTCTGAAAGCGTTAAGGGCCTTATTTTCTAAATCCCAGAGTAAGTATCAACAAATATTAATATTTTGTGTTCATATAATGCCCTAAATTAAAAAATATATATATTTTTAATATTTTCAAACATTTGGGCTCCTACCTTAAATCAATTTAATTCTTGTTTTTACAAAGCGCAACTAATTAAAGTGCTAAGAAAAAAATCAAATTTGCACAAAATTGTTGTTTTTGCCCATAACTCTTAAAAATGTACAATAATAATAAAAATAATAATACATGATGACTAAAGGACAACTGTTGTTATAATTGTATTATCGTTAAGATCATTAAATGGAGTTTGAGTCACTATCTTTAAAAGTTATATAGTATTGTTAATATTTTTACATTTATTTGTGTACTTTTTAATTATAGAATATGAATATGGTTTATTCACATGAAATTGCAATTAATAATTTATAAAATTAATTTCGATTTGTCATATTCCAAAACCATTTTCAATGTAAATTATTGTCTAAAATAGTTCAGTCTGAACGAATAAAAAAAGATATGAACGTTCAACTTTATAAACCATTGACAGCAGTTACAGTTAGTAGGATTTGTAGAGTCTGAACGAAATTGGGGGTTTCAGGCCGAAACCGAATCGAACCTAATATTCCGCATAATCCGAAACAAGACAAACCCACCTTCGCCTTCTTTGGCGCTGATTCACCTCGACAAACCCACTTTTTACTGCTGTTTGATCTCTGGTGGGAAGTTGTCGAATGCGTTTGTGGTCAATAGTGAGCAAACGCGGCATCCATCTTGCGGAAAGCTTTGTCATACCCACAATCTCTCGCCCTTTTAATCTCCGATCAGCCAACAACACATCGTAAATTGTTTTGGGTGTAGAGAAATCATTGAAACCATTGAAATTGATGGTGCAAAATTCCCATAGTATTTATCAAGCTTAGCCTTGGTTTGAGTGATGCTTAATGAGCACAAGTAATTCACTTTTTTCCATTTTCTCCTTAAGTCACGCGGTAGTCTGCTATCAATGAATGTCAAACACAAACGTAATGACGCATCTTGTTCAAATTTTGACTGTCATCTGACAGACGCCTAATGACAGGAGCAATGTTGCCCTTTCAGTTAAGAGAATTCAAAAATTTTGAAAAGAATAGCCAAGAAATTCAAATGAATAATCAGACAATGGCTCAGAAATGTTATATAGTCTAATCCAAATAAGAAATCTAAAGTATAGTATTGCAAACTTTAGCGCTGATTCGCTGATTACATGGACTCAAAAGGCTATGTAACAAAAATATTTATACAAACGGTATATCTTCATAGGATACAAAAATAAACTCGCTTATACACATATGGTGAGAGTATAGGAAACAAAGAACTCAGACACAAACAAAAAACACTCGTCGTGTGGAAGCCACATAAACGAAAATAATTTTATAATTATAATTATTTATTTTATATATACATATCTGCAAATAAGTGGGCAATTTCAATCATTTGCACAATATGATAATAACATACTATAACACAGATTATACAGATATGAATCAGCTGGTTCCAGAAATATGGCAATAGAAAACAAACAAAAGAAAATGTCAAATTGTTTGTGGATTGGAAAGAGGGACAAATATTTATCACACTCGTTATCTATTGAAAATTGTATTTTCTCATTCGCTTTGCAAACCACAACCATTGAAAAAACTATACGGTTCGATATTACTTTTTTTGGGAACGGTCATTTGTTTT
The DNA here is from genome assembly GCA_942486065.2 of Calliphora vomitoria. Lineage (NCBI taxonomy): Eukaryota > Metazoa > Arthropoda > Insecta > Diptera > Calliphoridae > Calliphora > Calliphora vomitoria. The sequence continues at coordinate 47,973,839 of OW818030.2, read as the reverse complement.
ATATCTGTAATAATCTGTGATATCTTGTCTGATTTGCATGATATATATGTACATTATTTTTAGCGTATAAGTTTAAGCATCCTAAAAAAAATAGTTGTCCATGTAGCCCTGAACTATTACCAACTCATCGTTATCCCATATGCCAAAAAATAAAATGCGTGGTATGAATAGCACAACTCAATATCACTATGTTGGTGGTAAAAGAAAAGCTAAAACAAATGAGTTTTATGTATGAAGAAAGAGCATATAAATTAAAAATATTAACTTATATCTTAAAAAATGTGTCCAGCATTTTTACTATTGCATTATCCTTGTTTTGTAATCTAACATTAATTCTAACAACTTGTGCTTAGAGAAACAAGTAATATTAAAATTGTATAATATAAGATTTTGCTATAAATTGAATTACAAAAATATACTAATGTTTATGTTGTGTTATATAAGAGGTCTTATCCTTGAATATCAAAAAATTAATAATAGCAGTAATTACTCTGAAAATTTACACAAATAAATGAACAAATGTTAATACTTACACCACCATACCATAAGCACCTTCACCAATGTAGGCTAAATGACGGTAACGCGGACCAACTTCGAAAATTTGACCACGAATAACTTCGGCATTTGGATTATCCGAATGCACTATGGCTGCAGTAGCACCATTATTATTCGGTTGTTGCTGTGGCTGGCTGGAACAACCCGCTGCTGTTGGTGCACTAGCTGCTGCCTCGGCCATAGTTATACTCACTACTACAGATTACTTTGAGGAGACCCTTCAATAAGACAATTTTTATTGATGATGAATGACAATAATGTTCAACTGTTGTTGTGATGAGTCTTTAGAAAAGTAATAAAAGAACAACCTGCGGCAGCAAATCAATACACAGATGTTAGAAAATGTTCTGCCTGTTTGTATAAAACACTTTTTTTCGCTACTTCTGGCAAATTGTATTGTATGATGAAGACACGAAGTAGAGAAAATGTGAGAGAGAAAAAGTCCCAAAAAGGAATATGTAGAAACTTATGGGTAACGCCTAGCGTAATACCAACAGGTATCTTTTGACAATTTTTCGCTTCTATTCTTAGGTTACGGTAAAGAGATCTACAACACCACCAGCACGACAACGTCGACGACGTTAGCAAAACAGCGCATACACCATACACACGCGTTCAAACACATGCATACACAAAGAGTTGGTATTTTTTATGGGTTTTTGTTGCTATTGTTTGTACGAATTTCAGCACGCATACACACGACTTGGAAATAAAAGTTGTTGGATGGTGGTTGCCGATTAGGTAGTTGTTGTTGCAACAAATCAAACAATTTTCTAAAATATAAATATTGTTAACAATATTCGTATTGAAAGTGCCCTTTATGTGTTTATACCTTTGTATTGTGCTTCTATACTAAATGTTCTTCCTTCTCGGGATGCACGCACACCTTATTAACGCGAAAAGAAACAACAAACCAATAAATTATAAACAGGCAACACCCTCAACTTTTTTGAGTGAAGCCTTAAAATGTTGCTGGCTGTAAAGTGTGCGATTTCGTTTGTTTGTTGTTTGCTAGTTTGATTCGCTGATTGCTACTTCTTTCTTCCTTGTTTGCTTTTGTCTGTTATTCCTATCTCTCTTGGCTTTCTATTTTTTTTTCGTTCTTTTATTATATATTGGTTCAGCCGTGGTGCTTTATTGTTGCTGTTATTATTCGTTTTCTTTTTGTAGTTATTGTTGTTACTGCTGTTCTTTTTCTTTTTTAACTTTCGTTCTCATTAACTTTTTATTTTAATTATTCAATGTTTTAACTGCTTTTAACTTTTTTTATATACGCACTAAAATAGAAATTAAATATTAAAAATTAAAATAAGCAAATACCAATCCGACGTATTTCTATAACTTTTTGACACTTTTTTGTGGTTTTTGATTTTTTTTAACTGTCCAGCCAGACCCAAATCTGATTTCAAGTATTATTTTAAGTGCTCCTTTATATGTTTTGTGAACCTTTCGATGTAACAAATATTTATGGCAATTAACTTGATTTACTTTAATTAAATTGTTATAATTTAAATTATTACTTTTGGCAATTAACACAATTTTAAACTCTGCAAACAATTTTTAATTTCTATCTAGCGTATGCACTTTGGTCGCAAAATCAACACAATTTTTGTCACTAGATACATTCCTGTTCTGCTGCGTCTGCTCGTGAATTTTTTGACTTTTCTACGACGAAAACAATGACGACGACGTCGATGTCGATGTCAACAACGACACTTGACAGCTCCGAAAAATTAAATAAACGACAATAAAGTATACAAAGGACTCTCAAAAATTCAAAAGCAGCTTTAAAAAAAATAATTTTCTTGTATTAGCTTTACTGTTGCTTTTTAGAATTTAATTATTAACATTTGTACATTCCCCACTACTTCAATAGATGTAGGTTAGATAAAATAAAAACAACATTTTTGTTTGTCATATCTTTTCCTTATTATCATTAAATTTAGAAAATTATTAGAAAGTGAGTCACAGTGCAAATATTTTTCAAGTGACAAACAAAAACCACAATTTTTTTAATTTTTTTATGATCAGTATTCGGTTGTCTGTATTATAATTTACCGCACAACAACAACAAAATCACTTGATAGATACAGATATAAAGAGGAGAGGTGTAGCCACTAAAATAACAACTACGTTTGATATATTCTTCTGATAAAAATATTAAAAAAAAAAACACAACTTATGTATGTATATATTTAACAAACAATCCTTTAAACTTCACAATTATAATAATTAAACAATTTTATTAAATGTTCATCATTTAAGTTTATAGCGTTTGTTGGTTGGGCAAGATTAACGAAACATTTTCATGAACATATTCTGCTTCATCTTTCTACATTTGTATGCTCTTTTTTCATAAAATTTTAAAATACCTATAAAAATATTGAATTTTTCACACTTTAATATTATTTTCTTAATTAATTATCTTGAATAAAACATAATTATTCACACTTCACATGAAATTTTTGCAGAAAACACGACTATGCACGGCCAAAAAATTACTGAATCGATGTCAAGAAAACAAAACGAAAAAAGTGTTTTTGTTTAACATAATCTGTGGTGAGTGGTGAGTTTTAAATAGCAAAAAAATACACAATCTTATTTTAAAAATAAAACAGAGATGAAAAACGAACAAGTTTGTTTCTGATTACTTTAAAAATTGTTTCATAGAAAAAAACCGACTTCTTTCAACAATGTTTAATGTGCTTTCTTTCTAAAACAAAAATTAACAGTCTTATTTATAAATATGCATTATATTGCCTATTTATATAAACAACGTTATATTTTAATACTAAAGAAACATGCTTACTTAAAAATATAATTAAAAAACGCTGCAATTTTAAAATAAAAATGAAATTTTTTATAGTTTTAATTTAACATTATTTTCATTTAAAATTTTGTTTGTTTAGTTTTGTTTATATTGTTTTGGTTGTTTATTTCAATACGACAACATAGTACATAGTATATTGTTACGAAATTGCACTATCTATTTGAATTTAACAGTCTGTAACGACTGCTTAAAACAATCATCATATTTATAAACATTTCCATCATATACCTAATATACTTACAAGCATACCTAAATTAGAGCGGGAAGCCGTTTTTAGTTGTCAAAAATTCTCATGCCCATACAATTTAATAGTATCAATATCCAATGAAACTTTAATTGCAAGAAAAAACAAAAATAAAAGATATATAAAAATTATTGTTTTCATCCGACACACTTATCAACCTCACGCCTTGAAATATTTTTGTAAATGCCTTCGTGATTGATGAGAAAACACCATACACTATCAAAAAGTGACATCAAGCGTGCTTAAAATCAAAATGTTTTTAATTTTCCATCAAGCGTTGTCGGTGTCACACATACAAACACATTTTCACAAATACTACCACAGGTTTTGATGAGTATTTTGATAGTGTATTGTGCCCTTAAAGCAGCGAAAGGCATTGAGCTCTCAAATGAGCTCTCTTGTTTTTGTTTTCACATGTACGCAAGCACACACATTGTATAAAAACAATCAAAGCCAGTCAATCTCGCATGAGCATTGATAGAAGCAGGTTGTTTTACGCTTTTCGCTTTTATGCTTGTTTATTTCAGTTATTGTTTTTGTTTTTTTCTCAAATTTTTACTCAACTCATACAACTACAATATCTAAAAACTGTAGTGGTGTGAGTTTGCCTTTCGCTGCCTTAAAGGCTAGGTTAGGTCATCATGCTAACACCTCAATTTTATTGTACCAACAAAAATAAAAACTCACCAACAGTAAAACATTATTAATATTTTTTTTTAGTTTGTTATGTTTACACTCGACAAAAATTGTGTACTAAAAACATGGTTGCTTAAACTGTATTCATGTTTAAGCAGTTGACTTTTTAGTATCAAAATTATTACACTGAAACTAATTGCTACAAATTAATTATATTGATGCAAACATTTTTTGGAAGGAAAATATTTAACATTAAATAAATGCAATATTCATATTTGTATATACCATTTCAAATTTATTTTATCAAATTTGAAACGTATTTATATTTTTAACACTCTAAAGTAAAATTTAGTTTAAATTAAATTTACAAAAAACAATAATATTTTGACGCTCTTGGTTTTTATTTCAAACACAGCTGAAACGTTCTTATACTGTGACTACAACTGACATGAAATGATTAACATTAACACAAACATGATGTTAGTGTTAAGACATCATGTTTTAACAGCATTTCATGTCTTTTGTGGTCCCGGTGTTACGGAAAAACTAACTACAATATAAAATAATACAGAACATAAACGTCACGAAATATATAAAGACTAATAGAGCTTTGTCAATACAAAGTTGTCTAAGGAAAAGCACTGACGATTTCGTCATAACGAAGCAAAAATACTAATAAATTGGGAATATACTTGACAATTTTTGACGTTTATCATGACAAAAATTTATCAGGTATAGAAATTGGTTTATATAAGTTTTAAGATTTTTTAAATTTTCTTAAAAATTCTAGTTGGAAAATTAATTTTGTAGAAACTTCAAATGAAATCACAAGCTTTTACAAACTTTACCACTCATTGTAGTAATATGTACATACATCTTTTGTAACGTTTTTTCAACAAAAAAATAAAAATAAGAAAGAAAAAAACTGGAAAATATGCGTAGGAAAAATTTTAATTAAAACTTAAAACTAATTTTATTGTAATGAGAAATAACATTAACACTAACATGATGTTAGTGTTAGGTATAGACACTTCATGTTATCGTTTTTCTCATGTTTTAACACGGTTGTTAAACCATGTGTTTTAACAACTCTTTTATAATGTTTTAACAGCATTTCAAGTCTGTTGTAGACGGGATGTTAAGGACAACGAATATTTGCTATGTCGCAGTGGAAAAACTTGTAAAATATGCAAAATATTTTCAACCAAAAAGCTAGAAAAACATGCCCTCCGTATCACCAAACCTGGCTAATGAGCATCATTACCAACTGAATTGTTAACAAAATTATTTCAGTGACTGATTATTGCTCGTGTAGAGCAAATTTGTATAAATATTTTCAAGTGTAATTTTAGCCATGACTGTAAGCGAACAGCTGATCGTTTAAACATTTTTCGACGAGTTTATTTTAGTTGTGTTGTCAAAGAGAAAATTGTATTGCACTTTTTTTAGAGGCCGTCATTTATTTTTATTATTATTGTTGTGGTTGGTTTGTTTTAATAAAAAGTTTAAAGAAAAACAAATGGGGGAAGAACTTGTAACGTCCTAAAAACTAATCTCTCAACAACAGTGAAAACAGCGAATTTTAAAGCAGACAGTAAAAGTTAATAAATAACGTTTAAAAAGATAAGAAACTAATCAAGTATATGTACATACAACTTGGCGAATACTTTTGTTGTTTTTATTACATTTGTTTTAATGCAGTGACTAATAATAATATTTATTTACAGTTTTGGAAATCGAAGAAGAAAACTTGAAAACATTCGCTTTGCTATACTGAAAAACGTAAGTTAAGAATAAAATAATGCCAGTTTGTAATATTTTATGTATTTTATTTGCATTTATCATTTAGAAGCAAATTGTACAATTAACATTTTCACATTTCTATGCTAAATTTTGTAATAATGAAAAAATAAAATGTTTGTTGTGTGTACATACATATGTACATACGTACATATATACGTAGTAGGAAAGTTATAAGGAAAATTGAATACATTAATTTTATTACCTTCAATTATTTTGCCAGCCATCATTCATACGATAGATGGCCATTTAAGTTAATGTACAGTAGTGTGTGCAATTAAACGATCATTGTAGCTAAAATCGCACTCACTCACTCATCCATCCATACATCCACCCACTGTATAATTTGTGAAGCTTTTTAAACCAGCAGCCCTTCCACTCCGCTTACCTTCGCATAATGTGCTTGTTTTTCTTCCTTTTTTACATTATACTTTTGTGTAGTGTATTTTAAGTGTCGTTTTAGTTTAATTTTTATTTATTTTAATTTCTTTTCTTCTCCCTTAGTCCTCCTTCTCCTATATCCTTGTTTGTGGCATTTGTTGGCTCAAATGATCTTGAAATATGGATGTTGAAATTCTTTCCAAATATGCCGTTCTCATGCGCAACACCAAAGTACGCCTTCATCAAAGTCCCGACATTCTGATCGAAGATGATGGCGAAAAGAATAACGATGAAATCACAGTCAATGCTGGTGCACTAATTAAAATATTTCAAACGAAAACATCTTCACCCAGTGGCCAAAGTTCTAGTGGCTCCAAAAATTTGAGTACTATTCAAGTACTTGATCTGATCAATGAAATGCCCATCTATGAAAACCTTTACGAGTGTCCCCAGGCCAGTTTGCGACGTGTAGACGAAAATCTTTGGCCTTATATTATCAGCATCGTGGATCCCGAACAGCGTTTACGGATGCTGGAAGATACAACTCATTGCAAATGGCTGGTGTATTTAAAAATCAATGACTTTGTCAGTGTATCGGGTGAAATGTTCGATAGACCTGGTACAAATTTCGATTGTATAATTCGTTATATAGGACCAGTTACGGAACTTCATTCTGTTGGTTACTTTTTTGGCTTGGAAATATTGGTATGTTAACTATTAAGCAAAATCTAAAAAAGTAAAAACAATCGTATAAATGTTATAAACATTAAAAGAAATATAGAAAGTGTAAAATGTACCAATAGAAAATAGGATAGATTATAAAATAAAACTGGTAAAACCTCATATTCAAACACTTTTAAAATACACAATATTTCAAAAGTTTTGCTTTTGTTTTTATTTTTATATAAAATATTAATTGCAAATTGTATAACTAAACTTCATGTGTTCTTATGTTGCAGGATTTAAACAGTGGTTATTCACCTCAATCGGATAAAGTGACATTTGCCACTTCATACATGCAGTGTGATCCATTACTGTCTATATTCACCACAGCTAATTGGATTTCGCAAATACCCAAAGAACAACAAAAAACTTTTTTTTCTCGTGGCATAATAAATGGTGCACTAGAAAAGTTGAAGTCTGCCATTGGACCTAGCAGTTCTTTGACGGGAAGTGTTGCCAGCAACACCTCATCACTGAAAAGAGATAAAAAAGCCAAGAAAAATAAAACACCATCAGCCCAGTTTTATGATCAAACAGAGGACACCACAGATAGTTGCACCAACAATAATAACAACAACAGCAACAATAAAATGGAACGCAGCAAAAAGGAACCATCCAATGCCATGACACTAAACAGTGAAGAGTTTAAACAGTCTATAGAAAATCGTGAAAAAAGTTTAGAACGACGAGCCACTACCAATACGGTACAGACCCAAACACAACCGCAAAGTGGCATACTAAAAAATAAACACAAAGATCAAACGAAATCTACAACAATTGTACCGGTAAGTGGTCCCGAAATTGTGGTCATACATAAGACTGACATAGAAGAGTCGAAACGTCAAGAAGTAATTGTCTTTGATAAGGAGCGCCACGATGTTGATTTAGCAGAAATACTTGGCAGTGACTGGCCAACAACGGCTGGTGATGCTGCTGCGATCTTGAATAAACAAAAGTTACAAAACTCCAATATCTCCGGCATAGCTGGTGGCAGTTCAGTGGGTAATAACATCGGTACAACAAATAAAAGTAATCGCAATAAATCATCTAATCCATTGACACATTTAGCTGGCAATAATATAAAAAAGACAAATGATTCGACTTCGTCAAACAATAAGAATATCGACAATAAGAAAATACAAAGTAAGTTGTTGAAAGACGTTTTGAAAAGGATTTACTATATGATGGATAGACTTTTTAGTTTTCTTATACAGATTTTGGTAACAATGCAGAATAAGTGTGTGTATGTGAATATAAATTCGAATTTAAATAACAAAGGCAAAACCGTATTTTTGCTAATTTTACAGTTGACAGAGCATTGGTAGTCATTTATCAGTAATATCACTCATTTGTGGCAAGAGGGACATATGAATATCAAAAATTGGATTTTTGAACTAAGCTCTACAGAAAATTCCAAGTGTTTATATCGTTCAAATGCTTGTTTTTATTCTGCAAAAATTTCCGTTATTTTCGTATTGAAAGAGAATTGTTGTCATAAACGTCATAATAAATATCAGCAAACCCTTTAAAAGTTTCGCAAGGATAAAAAAGCGTGACGTGAATTATCTTATTATTTTATATTATCTAGTGCCTTAAAAATTAATGGTTTGGAGTCCTTTCTTACAATGCATGTATAAGAGATGCTTGAATTGTCAACATTATTGTCGCTGTCATATTTGTCTTAAATTCAAGTTCCCATTTTATTAAATAATGCAAATTTAAGCTATTAAAGTAATCAAACATCGTGTGATTTGTTATTTACAATAAAACGAATTATATGTCAAGGTGTTCTAAGGACTTGTACTAGTTCCGAGCCATGCCTTGCTAGCTCTTCCACACCCAAGCAGTTGTACCTCGAAGTCATCCGTCTGTTCCATCTTGGATTTGACTCTTTGGCCAATCACGCCAATCGAATGCCGTAATTTATCCATTTTAATTAACAATTGTTATTTATTTTGGATAATAATGTTTAGCTTAAAAATAAATAGTAAAATACATACAAGTGTCTAATGGAAATCCATCTGTTTTCAAACGATAATAGTTCGTTTTCAAGTATGATTTTTTAACTAGTGGCTTATTATTTCAATCGAAAATACATCCAGTATATAAAGTATTAAGTAATTTAAATGACAACAACAAATGTGATTTTTATACCCTTCACCTTCGTGAGAAGGGTATATATAAATTTGTAATTCCGTTTGTAATTTCCACAATATAATTTTCCGACCCTATAGTATATATATTCTGAATCCTTATAGATAGCGGAGTCGATTTAGCCATGTCTGTCTGTCTGTCTGTTGAAATCAATTTTCTGAAGACCCCAGATATCTTCGGGATCCAAATCCTCAATAATTTTGTCAGACATGCTTTCGAAAAGTTTCCTATTTAAAATCAGCAAAATCCGTCCATAAATAACGGAGATATGAGCAAAATTCCGAGACAACCTCTATTTTTGGCCTATTTTTTTTATCTATATCTCGATTACTATGTCATAATATAAAAAATTTTAATTTTATTTTAAGGTATAATTTGGTGAAGGGTATATTAGATTCGGCACAGCCGAATATAGCTCTCTTACTTGTTGGAATTTAAATACGATTTTTATTTCATTAAAATGTTCCAAAATTTCAATAGCAGTATTCACAATGTAGAGAGAGTACTTGGCCTAGTAAAAAAGCAGAAAAGCTATTTATTGACAAACATTTCAATTTCTAATGTATTTTGTTTTTAGTTTTTTGATATTTTGCTCTTTTACTACATTACCAGGCCAAGTACTCTACATTGTGAATACCGCTAATTTTTTTTCCAGTTTGTAGATAAATTCGTAGTCGTATGAATAAATAATCGGATTAATACATAAAAATCAAACACCTGCTCCCTCAAATATGTTCGAAAAACCTACTGAAAACAGAAGAACATAAAAGTTTGTTTCTTAAAATAAAAAGTAAACCAGTGTAATATGTCCATACCACCACAAGTGAGGATTGATTTAGAATATACATATGAATTGTTATAAGGACAGCCGACAATTTACGATGTATGTCCTTCTAAGAATACGGTCTTAATTATATTAAATATGTAACTAAGAAATATAGATATGTATAGGAAAACGAATTTACACTTGTTTTCAAGCTTAGGAAACGTTAATATAGGGATAAATATTATACACTCCAGAAATGTATTAAACATGGATATAAAACTTCATATAACTCTTGATAAAAAAATCGAGTACTATTGTATATATTCTTTGTACAAATTTATTTTGAACATATAATTTTGGGATGTTAATTTTTGTTGTATTTTAAACCCAAATCAATTCGTATCTAACAAACACAAAAAGGTTGACCAATCGTACTTTCAAAAAACCGCTTATTTCTAACATTTATATTATAAAACCAACTCCAAAACAAATATCGATATGGGTTAAATTGAACATTTAATTTGTCGTTAACATACATACCGACACATATCGTTACCTATCTACTATTTTTAACGAAAATAAACAATAAAATTTAATTTAGAATATCTCTTAACGATAATTATTGTTAACTAATGAATTTTTTATTACTTAAAATAGTGTCGTTTAAAGCTTACAGAATTGCGGTACTGATAATTTTCAGTTTCACTAAAATAATTACCTTTAAAAGCTTGATTTCAGTAGTGATGTATAATAAAATGTTGACCCTCCGACTTCAACAATTATAAAAATCTTTATTATTTTATTGCGAAACAGTATTGTCGTTATGAATCAAAATTAGACCGAGAATCCGGGAATTTTCGGGAATATCTTTATACGTTTTCTTCTTAATGTTACAATAGTCAGATTCGTTTATATCCATAGATTATTTCAGTACCTGGTAAATGATATTTTTCTGGTAGGTTTAATCGAGTATAACAAGAATCTGTTTTTTAAATTTCTAAAACACCTCCAAAATCATGAATTACGGGTACAAAACCATTTATAAGCCAATAACATAGTTGAATATCAACTGATTTCGAATGTTAATATGTGATATTTAAGTAACCTCCAGCAATCAAAACTATATTTTTAATTTTTTCACCATTTTCCGAATTTGGAGTTGTTTTTTTTTTTTTTTTTTGGTTAAATATATTGTAGCTGGAGAAATACACATAGTTTTCTCAAGGTAAATTAAATATCATATATACATAAAATCATTTTATATTCAACTAAGTTTCTAGCTTATAAGTGAAAAAACTTTGGACCAACATTGTACAAACAAATATGCAAATGATGATCTATCAGATGGTGACAATATAATAATTTCTTCTAATTCAAAAACGGTGCAACCATTATATTCATGTTCATTCAGTTTCAACATTAGCTTGATGTTACTTTTTACACCATTTATCATTTTTATTTTGATTTAGTAAATTAATTAATTTTTTTGCTCACATTTTTTTAAAAATTTTAATATTCCGGTTGGAATTTATGCTGTATTTTGGAAATTAGGAATTATTTAGCAATTTTTGTATATATACATCGCAATGTTGCTTTTTTTATATTACAATATATTTATAAACTATCCACATACTATCCACATTTAAAAAATAATGCCGATAAATTAACGCGTACAAAACTTTAAACTTTTTATATTTTCTTTAGTTTTGTAAAAATGTTAATTCTATTTTTGTACAAAATACATATTTCAAATGTTTTAAAAGGCAATAATGTCCCAGACACTGAACACAATTGTCTAACAATTCCGGCAGATGTAGAATGCATGAAACATACATACAAACTACAGATTCGAATAAGAGCAACAAATCAAATAAGTACACACAAGGGAGATAGAGAGAAAGAGAAAAACTATTTTTAGATATTTTCAAATTAAACAAAATTGTAGTGATGTTGAAAAGGAATAGAGTTTAAAAAAAAAATAGATTTGAAAAGAATAATAGAAAATTAAACATAAAAACGTACATATCTACTTATTAGCCAATAAATTACACAAAATAAATTGATTTTTATTTTTGTGAAAATAATCTTAATAATTTTATTATAAATTTATGTTGTAAAGGTAGCGGCTTTGCGTCTTTCCATGTTTTCAAACCGATTACTCAATATTTTAAATTTCGAAAATACATTATGGAGAGTCTTCTCTCTCTCCCTCTTTAAGAGATTTATGTTGAACTTTTTATTTTGGTATTTTGCCTGTGTTTATTGAGCTGATAGATGATGTCCATATGTATTAATGGTGGTGTATACCTTTCCCTATTCGAATTGAATTGCTTATTGTGACATTTATCGTTAGTTGTGTTTTTAAACTGCAGTGAATAGTTCACGTAAATTTTAGTTTTAACATTTAAAAATAATTTATTTTAAATCGAGTAAATCAAAGAAAAAAGAAACACAGATATAATTTTTCAAAATGGAAATAGGTCGGACACCTAGTGAGGCATCATTGTACCACAATATACCATTGACAGTTTTAGAATTTTTCACCACATCACCAGTGGGCAGTCCCATTGAATATGGCTCATATATGTCAGGTTAAACACATACCATTTTACCCCCCTCTTATTATACTATTCAATTCATACCTAATTTTATTTTTTATTTTCTTTTAAAATTATTATTTGTGTATGTATGTTTTGTTACATCCTCTCCCCTGTCCATTCAAATGTTCACATCTACAGAGTCTCATAACAGCAATCCCATACCGGAAACATATGATAAAATTGACACACAACAACCCCTGTATGCTAATACACCTTCCAATCACATTGATACAGATGCAGCCAATGATCCACCTGAATTTTTGCCCGCTGTTTTGGATAGTGAATTTATGCAAGTGCCATGCTTACAAGAGGTGCCCAGCACTGATTTAGGTATGGGCTCTATGGTCGAGGTTAATGTACCAGAGTCAAATAAACATTTGCACGGTGTTATACGTTGGATTGGCATACCACCTGGCAATAAGAACATTTTGATTGGTGTGGAATTGGAAGATGACTGCATTGACAAGCAACTTTTAACAACAGATGGCGGATATAATGGCATTTCGTAAGTGTTTGCAAAATGATGAAATATTTCATGAATTGTAAAACTTTTTATGTTTTGCGTTTTAGATTGTTTAAGTGCCCAGTTGGTCGGGGTATTTTTGTTACTAGCGACCAGTGTTCGATTGACAGGCGATTTTTAGGAGCAGATGGTGGTGCTGTTGGCAATGGCATTACTGAAGTAGTGGATAATAAAACAAAAACTACAAATGGTTTTCATGACGAACAGCAAACATTTGGTTTTATGGAATGTCCCGTTGTGCCAGGAGCAGTGGCACCTATCAGTGAGTTTATTAATCATTATTATACAAAGTAGTTGGGCATTTTCCTGGATAGTAAATTATCTTGGAAGAGGAACAGCTAGACAAGACTTAAAAAAGTAGCCTATTACGCCTGCTGGAATTCCATTGGTATGAACTGAGGATTGTGACCAGATATGAGAAATCGGTTGTCAAACCTATACTTGCGTAGTGATTCACTGAGCTCAGAGTTGGGTCATACTTGGTATCACTGGTACTATTAGAAGCACACATCTGACAGCTCCAAATTATAACGTCGCAAGAAAATGTTTTTGAGTTTTAAACGACGCAACGTTATTCAACATGGAATTTCATACTATAGGGTCTAGTACTCGACATACCAAGTAGCGTTACCTGAAATTGAAAACTGGCTTCGATCCGAAGGGTTATTGTCGCTATAATATGCATTTTATGCCCGTAATATCAACAAATAGATGTTGGTTTAAAATTAATGTCAAGTTACCTTTTAGGTAAATATATCATCTAGCCTAGAAATATTAAAAAATAATTCACTTTTTATTTATAATACAAAATTCGTTGGTTAATGTTAGGCTCATTTACTTTATCGATGTTAAGTTTAATTTCCAAGAATGCCACCTTTACTCCACTTAATTAATTTCAAAATTTGTTTGTGTTGGAAAGATGGAAAAGTGGTAAAATGTAGACTGATAGACTTACTTTGTTTCCATATATCGACTCGGCTGAAATAGAGGAGTGATATTCGTATTATATAATTTGGTAGTATAGTTTCTGAAGGTATAATTAAGAAAAAGTTTAATTTTCAAGAAAATCCAAATTTCTGGTCGAAAATCGCAAAAAAATGTTCACAGTCTATTTAGACCTATTAAAAACATTAATAAAAAAACTATAATTTATATTACTTTTGGTCATACTAAAGACATATACTTATTTTAGACATGAAGAATAAAATTGATTTTGCTAATTTCCTCCAGAACATCTTTAAGTTTTTTAATTACCCCACTACAAAACCAGGTTGACAGCGGAATTCCGCAGAGGGAGTCTATCTCGTCTTCCGACGACAAGGCTCCTAATCCTGCCAAGTGATCAGCAATACAATTGCCTTCATTGTCCCTGTGTCCACGTACCCATGTGAGTACAACTGTCGAATGTCTTGCCAGCTCATTTAAGGATGCCCGGAATTCCTGGACCATATTTGATGTTGTATAAACACCTATCAGGAACTTAATTGCGGCTTTACTATCAGTATATATACGGATATCCCTACCAGATACACTGTAATATCTGAGCCAGAATGCTACATCCATCTGGAAGTCTAAAATACATTCTAATTCCAAATTCAGGGATGTATACACCACCGCCCACTCTGTCCCCCTTTTTAGACCCATCAGTATAGATGGATAGTATCATTTCATCAGCAGGGAGACCATCGAAATTTTCCATATTGGATGGGATTGAGAAACCGAAGTTCCTCAGGATGAAGGTTTTGGGAGTGCAGTAATCAATATGATCAGGAGATTTGTATACTTCTTATTGCAGGCGTTAAGTCTGAAGGCCGTGTTCGATGCCAGTTTTCTGGCCATTAGATCTACTGGTATCCAGTTGAGTAGAATGAAGAGCGACTTCGTCGCGGTAGTTCGCAATTATCCTGTTATCAGGATTGCCATGCTTCTCAATATCCTCTCAAAGAGTATACGATTTGAGGCTCTATCCATTGCCCTTCACCAGCCAATTCATGTTCCAGGGTATAATACCCCATCTCGTGCCTATGGCTTTTTTCCAGACATACATAGCCGTCATGGCCTTAGCCGCTCTTGCCTCTGTATTAAGTTTCCAGGATAATTTCCTGTCGAGTATGATACTCAGGTACCTTGCATTGTCCGAGAGTGACAATTCGGTTACGTTTAGTCGGGGAAACTTGAAATTTGGGATTTTATTCCGTTGAGTGAACAGTACTAGTTCAGTTTTGCTGGGATTTAAACTCAAATCAAACCCTTGGGGAGTGCCTCTTTTGGCAGAGATCGTAGTCGTTCCAGTTTTAGAGCTAATGATCCTATAATTTAGAAGGTACTAGGTCGAATCCTAGTAAATCTAGGGCTGATATAATGGTTGGAGATTTTACATTGTTGAAAGCTCTTTCTATATCCAGAAAGGCCACGAGTGTGTAATTGCGGAATTCGATGGATTTCTCAATATATCCCACTAGTGAGTGAAGTGCCATCTCAACTGATTTCCCCTTGGTGTAGGCATGTTGAGAGGTAGATAATAATCCCTTATTAACTGACATTCTGATATGAGTGTCAATAATTCTTTCCAGGGTTTTTAGCAAAAATGATTATAGACTTATATGCCTGAAATCCTTTGCCTTGGTATGTGAGACCTTTTCAACCTTCGGGATGAAAGTCACATTGCATTCGGTCCAACTATTGGGTATGTAGGAACATGAGAGTCAGGCTTGAAAGATTGTCATCAGCCATGGTGTGACTAATTCTGCGTTGTTTTGCAGGTCAGCCGGTATGATGCCATCAGGGCCTGGGGATTTATTTGGATCAAAACTCCGAATGGCCCAGAGTACATTGTCCTCGTTAATATCAATTGTGGATGAGATTCTATCATGCGGGTGGGATTCATATGCTGCATTAACTGGGAGGCTTCCCGGAATGTGTGTCAAAATGTCTAGCAAAGTTGCATAAATATGGGAAGCTAATGTTGATTAAAATTGTATAATTTATTTAAAGTAGTTGTTTGCAAAAAGGAACTCACAATAAATCTAACTTAAAAATGTCTTAAAAATGTTGTCAAGGATTTCATGTTGTTGTTGATGTGTAGGAGCCATGAGGACACGACCTATGCGGGAGCGGTAGGCATTAAGCCTAATTCTCCATCCCGACCTCAATTGTACCAGAACTGCTCTCGTTTTTTTCTCCTAGTTTGAATCTGTTTGAATGTCGTTACGATCTCTGAATTTTACATGTTTGCCATAAATCCATGTTTTCCAAAATTGTTTTAAAAATAAAAAAAACAAATATGTGCGTCATTGCAATGACATGAGCTGGATTTTGTTACAGATATCGGATTTTTACACTTTTGTTTATTCTTTACTAATGTACATCCTTCTATATTGTTTAAATTTTAGAATGTTCGAGTTTGAATGGATTAGAAGAGCTATGCGGTAACTTTAAAGGCATACAAGGTCATCACAATTCATGTTATTTGGATGTCACTCTATTTTCCATGTTTGCTTTTACGCCAGTATTCGATGCAATTCTATATAGACCACCAGAAAAAGATGTAAGTTTAATAATAGACAAAAAATTAATAAACTTATAAAATATAATTCTAGGACATTTCACACTATACCGAAGTGCAAACAGTTTTGCGAGAAGTAATTGTGAATCCTTTGCGCAAACATATGTTTGTTAGAGCTGATCGAGTTATGGAATTACGACAATTATTGGATAAACTGAGTTCGGTCAGTGGTTTGACGAGTGAAGAAAAAGATCCCGAAGAGTTTTTAAACTGTTTATTGTCACAGATCATGAGAGCCGAACCATTTCTTAAGGTATGATAATAGTTAATAAATATTAAACATATTTTATATATTAATATCTTTATAGTTTAATTCTGGCCAGGATGCCTACTATTACCAATTGTTTGTCGAGAAAGACGAACGTTTATCATTTCCCAGTGTCCAACAATTGTTCGAACAAAGTTTTTACTCATCTGATATTAAGCTGAAGGAAGTGCCTTCGTGTCTTATAATACAAATGCCTCGATTCGGCAAAAGCTTTAAAATGTATCCGCGCATATTGCCCTCACAAGTATTGGATGTCACCGATATAATAGACGACTGTAGGTTATTTAATAAAAATTAATTAAAATGTTAAATATTAATTTGGATTTTTGTTTAACAGCACCACGTCAATGTTCCGTTTGCGGCAAATTGGCTGAATATGAATGTCGAGATTGTTTTGGTGTATTACAGAATGGTATTGGCTTAGAGAGTACATCATTTTGTCCCAAGTGCCTGGAAACTGTGCATATGCATGCTAAGAGGTAAATTGTTATTTGACAAATATGAAATAATTTTGAACAAGTAAAAGTGTAATATTCGGATGTGCCGAATCTTGTATACCCACTTTAATATGTAGTTTTGACCTTTAAATTGTCCTATGTACTGAAAAAGATTTGAACGATTCTAAAACTGTTTCCAGTAATATCTATTATGATTATTATAAATATTATTTTTAGATCCAATCATAAAAATCGCAAATTATCTGTGCCACAAGATTTTCGTGTAATGGCCGATCATATGACCGTACCACGTTTGTATATGGAACTCTTCGCTGTGGTTTGTATTGAAACCTCACATTATGTAACATTCGTAAAGGCTGGTTCGGGCCCCGATGCGCCCTGGTGTTTCTTTGATTCCATGGCAGATCGAAAAGGTAACTTGAGATTTTAATGCAATATAATTAAGATATTTAAATAAAGTATTTGCGTTTTATTTTAGGTGAACAATACGGTTATAATATTCCAAAAATGATTACTGTACCCGATTTGCCACAATGGCTGTCGGAGGATGGTGCACGTACTGTTAATGAAACTTCTTCCAATGATAAAATGTTACCAGAGCATGCCAAGCGTTTGTTTTGTGATGCATACATGTGCATGTATCAAAGTACAGATGTCATGATGTATCGTTAATTTATTATTACTATTATTTTTGTCTTAATTTGTTAAAAAGTTAAGTTTCTTTTGTAATATTTTTAGTTTACATACATAACAGACTTATTTATCTTTTCGTTAAAGATACAAATTTGTTTTTAGTCGGGTTATTTTACTGATTGTATTTATAATTTAATAAAATATGCAATTTTGTTTAATATAAATCAAAAATATCGTTTCAATTACGATTTCCGAAGAAATTTCGAAACAAATTGATTAAATTCTCGGATGCTTCAAACCGATAAAAATATACATGCCGGAATTTTCATAAAAAATGAATTTTGTTCTCGTGAATTGTTTGAACTTTTATTAATAAATTGTGTAAGACTTCCTTATTTAAGGCGTTGAGTGGGAAGCGCAGAATAAAAATTTGTCAGGGCCAGTGGCAGAACTCTAAACAGGAAAATGATGAAAACGATCTAGACTCCAAAGTTGTGTGATGAAAATGGTGCTCAAGGTAAGTTTACGAATTGTCAATGGACTGTTCAACACAAATGACTATTCGGATGCAAAATCGCCCGATGGTGCTACATCATTATCTTACTATGGTGATTCCCATAAGGGACCTTGGACACTTCGTATCCGAAACTGGCACAATTTTTGACATTCCTACTGATATTTTTGAAGAGGGCTTGGTGTTTAAAGTCCAAATTCAACAATAATGACAACCGCCGTGAAACTTTCAAATCTCATCATAAAATTGTGCCAATTGTGCAAGTAATAGACGATGGGTCATGAAATGAGGACAAAATACTTCTATGCCCGTCCTTCGTGTAATTTTAGAAGCTAGTTCACAAGACTGTCAGTTATTAAAACAACTTTGTCGCCGAATGGCTCATAATCGAGCATAAATTTTATTATTTGTTTTTATTTATTCGTCTTTATTATTTTATAATTTGTCATTGTATAATTTTGTAGTTCATTTAAAATATTTATTTGAATTTATATGGCGTCCTGTGAGCCGCCTTAATGTTTTGTTTATTTGTCTTATTTACCTATTTGTTAGTGAAGCTTATGTATTAGTTGTTGTTCCTTTTTACATTGATCTCACTGCAGTGCTTTTGTTTCGTTAAGTTGGTACCGTTATTTTTAATGTGTTATACAGATAAATAACTAGTGGTCCAAATTAAATAATAATTTAAAGTAAAGTCAGTTCATAAGGGAAAAGCACTGCGGTAAGTAGTTGAACATAATTTATATTTCTTTTATATTAACTTTAATATTTTTTAATAGAAATAAACGCACGCATAAACGCACGCACATACAGAAACATTTTGGTGTTCTTATTTGTGTTGTTAAATTCGCCCCTTATGGACGACCATCGCAGCCAGCGATAACAAATTTTATTTCGCACTTTTTGAGCGAACTTGTGGTTCCTTGCCTGTTGGAACAAATTTTATTGGATTTTGTGGTTCCTTGCCTGCCGGAACATTTTAATTGTACTTTATGTGAATTTGTGGATCCAAGCTGCCGGAACAAATAAATTTTTTGTAAAATATTTGGAGTGTGTTGCTGTTTAATATTTGTGAATTTGTGTGCCCATTGAAAACATTTGTGATTCATGATGCAACGGTCGCCAGCTAGAAAAAGCTCTCGTTTGCAGACAGCAACGAGCCAAAATGTGAAAAGTTCCACGCCTGCCGGAACAGATAGTTCAGAAAATGTTTCTCAAATGCCGTCGGTACAAATTGTCAGTCCTGTTGCCCTGGGAACAACAACAACGGTAACTAGTGCCTCTATAACTGCCCCTAGAGAACCGACACCTGCTGTATCAACGCAAAACATTTTCAGTTCAACAAGTGAAGAGCCCTTTAGTCTGCCGCCGTTAATGCCCGGTCCTAATGTGAGAACCCAGCCACCACAAACTATATCGTCTGATAATGAGAACCTGCAACGACAAATTGACATCCTGCAAGCTCAATTGGCAAACGCTCAACGTGCTTTAAGAGCAAATCAAAATTTAAATACGCCGAATGTTATTGGACATAAGGCGCCAGTCATCCAAAGTATTAGCAGTGGCCCTGAGGACATGGTTGATCGCCGGAATCCAACGCCATATTCCTATGTTAGTCAGTCAGACCAGTTGATGACATCTCAGCCTGTTTTTGTTTCCCCTGCTACAGTGCCCATGCCAGTACAACGCAAACTTTATGATCTGCCCGAATTTTGTGGTACTCCTGAGGACTGGCCAATGTTTTTGTCTGCCCTTGAACATTCGACAGCGGCATATTCATACAATAATTTTGAAAATTGTTTGAGATTGCAGAAGGCTTTGAAAGGTGAAGCCAGAGAGTGCGTGAAGTCGTTGCTCATCCACCCAAATAATGTGCCAACAGTAATAGAGCAATTAAAGCTACAATATGGTCGCCCAGAGTTGCTTATTCGATGCCAATTGCAACAGATGAAGGAAGTTCAGCCCATAGCAGAAAACGCGATCGATAAATTGGTGCCATATTCCATTAAGGTCAGAAATTTAGCAGCATTTTTGGAATCTGCCAATGGTTATCAACATTTGTCGAATCCAACACTAATGGAGGAGTTAGTCCAGAAGCTTCAAATGAGCAAACGTTTGGATTGGGCCCAGTTTGCTTCAACTTTACCTCAGTTGCCGACTATTTTGGATTTTAGTACCTGGCTCCAGCGTGTTGCAAATTTGGTAAGAAGTGTGCAAATAAGTAGTTCAAGTGGCAATAGATCTAGCAGTGATCCAAAACGAAAAGTGGTTTTATATGCTTCTGATGGCCCAGAACGTCAGTTAAAATGTTTTTATTGTGTTGGCCCACATAAAATTTTTGATTGTAAGAAATTTTTAGAATTGAGTGTGCCTAATAGATGGAGTGAAGTGAAGAGATTGAAGTTATGTTTTTCGTGTCTTAGTGGTGGCCATTCAATTAAAGATTGTCGTCGGCGTAAGCAGTGTCCCATGGAAAAGTGCCAAAGAAATCACAATAAATTACTGCATGAAACTAAACCTAATGAACCAAGTGAACGATCCGTAAATGTGCCGCCAACAGAGAGAGCTTCAACAGTCGAGCCAGTGCTTAGTTGTGTTTCCAGTGTTAGTGAAAAAAGTGATTTGTTGTTCAGAGTGCTCCCAGTGGTTCTTTATGGACCAAATTGTGCTATTGAAACTTATGCACTCCTAGATGAAGGTTCTTCGGTCACGATGATGGACAGCTCTTTAGTGAGACAGCTTGGACTGCATGGTCGACAAAGTCAATTGAATTTGAGTTGGTATGGTGGTAAATCGGCACAAGAACCAGTTATGGTGGTGGATCTTCATGTGAGCGGTGTTAATAAGAAGAGGAAATATGCTTTGAAAAATGTGTATGGTGTCTCGAATTTGAAGTTGCCTAGTCAGAGTTTTAATGCGGATTTAGTAAAGAATCATGGTGTGCCTTTAAGCTCATATGAATGTGTGGCTCCAAAGATACTAATTGGTTTAGACCATTGCCATTTAGGATTGCCCGATGAAATAGTCCCTTTGGAAGATGCTGGTCCATATGCTGCCAATACTCCTCTTGGATGGGTTGTTTTTGGGAACGTGAAAGGAGGTCGCCCTGGAACACAAACTTGTTTGCTGACAACACAGTTGGATAATTTAAATAATTTGGTGGCAAATTATTTTGAAACTGAAAATTTTGGTGTTAAGGCTCTACCAGTGATTGAGTCAAGAGATGATTTACGTGCACGAGAGATATTGAGAAATTCGACGAAGAGGGTTGCCGGAAGATTTGAATCCAGACTACTATGGTGCAATGATGACGTAGTCCTGCCGGATAGCTATTCCATGGCCCTTAATAGATTTTTTGGAATGGAAAGAAAAATGAAAAATAATCCTGAATTTGGTGCAGCCTATAAGCAAATAATGAGTGAATATTTGCAGAAGCGGTATGTACGTAAATTATCATTGAGTGAAGTTGATACGTTTCATCCGAGAACGTGGTACTTGCCCCACTTTGGTGTCGTAAACCCTAATAAGCCAGGGAAGATTCGTATGGTGTTTGATGCAGCAGCAAAGGTGGAAGGTGTCTCATTGAATTCAAAGTTATTGAAAGGCCCTCAGCAGTACAAACCGTTGCCATCAGTTCTATTTAATTTTAGAATCGGTTCCGTAGCTGTTTGTGGGGACATAAAGGAAATGTTTCATCAAGTTGTTGTTGCTGAGGAAGATAGGTGTTCGCAGAGGTTCTTGTGGCGAGATGATGATAGTGGTCCACCTGAAGTGTATGAGATGCTTGTGATGACGTTTGGAGCTGCCTGTTCGCCCTGTATTGCCCATTATGTGAAGGAAACTAATGCAATGGAGCATCGAAATCGTTTCCCTAGAGCCGTGAAGTCAATTTTGGACCATCATTACGTAGATGACTTTGTAGACAGTTTTGTAAATCTGTCAAAAGCCATTGAAATAGCCATACAAGTTCGTGAAATACATAAAGCTGCTGGTTTTGAAATGCGTAATTTTACATCGAATTCATCGGAGGTGGTCGTGGCTCTGGAAGGCTGTTCAAACCATCAGGTTAGTTTCTCAGGTGGCTTAAATGAGTTGGACGGGTCAACTGAAAAGGTACTTGGCATGTTTTGGGATCCAAAGGACGACGCGTTCAAATTTGTTTTGAAATTCCATCGTGTGAATTCTGACGTCATCCTTGGTAAAAGGTGTCCCACAAAGCGTGAGTTATTATGTGTCGTAATGTCCATTTTTGATCCACTTGGTTTTTTGTGCCATTTTATGATAACTGCCAAACTTTTGATGAGAGAAGTCTGGAGACATAGTGTACTTTGGGACGAGATGTTGCCTGCGTCATTACAAGCGATGTGGAATAAATGGCGCCAAGAGCTAAGAAATGTTGACCATGTAAAGGTTCCACGATTTTATTTTGGAAATGGTTTGCCCTTGGAGTTAGAGCTGCATATTTTTGTTGATGCCAGTGAGGATGCCTTCGGTGCAGTGGCCTATTGGAGATATACAACATCTGATGGACAAATAGGAGTGTCGTTTATATCTGCCAAGTCGAAATGTGCCCCATTGAAATGTATGACCATTCCTAGATTAGAACTACAAGCCGCCGTTTTAGGGACCCGATTGATGGACACTATAATGAAGGAACATGAACTCAAAGTTTCTCGTCGAATCTGTTGGAGTGACTCTACAACCGTCATTAGTTGGATTGGTTCTGAGAGCAGGAGATATAAACCTTTTGTTGCCCATCGAATTACCGAAATACTTGATTCGACACGCCCAACTGATTGGAGATGGTTGCCTACAGATCTCAATGTTGCCGATGATATTACAAGAGCTAAAAATGAAGTTGATTTTTCCATTGAAACACGTTGGTTCCAAGGGCCACAATTTTTGTATGAAAACGAAGCTGACTGGCCGAATAAGAATTCTGAGAAATCTGATGATTTGTGTGCAGAAGAACTACGCCCCAAATTTGTTATGCTGGTTAGTGCAAATTTAGTTATTGATTTTAATCGTTTTTCTTCATTTCTCAGGCTTAAACGAACAATGGCTTGGGTTCTGAGATTTATCAATCGCTGCCGAAAATATGATAAATGTAATGGTTCGAGATGCCTGTGTGCTGAAGAGTTAAGGGTTGCTGAAACTAGTCTGTGTCGTCTGTCCCAAGAAGAGTGTTTCGCCTTTGAAATAAACGCTTTAAAATCTGGTGGTTCTTTAAAAAAGGACAACGAGTTATTTTCCCTTTCGCCTTATTTTGATGAAAATAATTTACTTCGAGTGAGCGGTCGTATTGATGCTGCGAGTTGGTTGCCTTTAGATGCCAGGCACCCCATTATTTTGTCGCCCTGTCACCGCTTTACACAACTATTTGCTGCCCATGTGCATAATAAAATGAGACATCAAAATTTTGAGGCTACCATAGGCGAAATAAGGAAAAGGTTCTGGATTCCACGACTACGAAAACTGTTGAGTAAGACCACATCAAATTGCAACATTTGTAAGATTCGTCGTGCCGTTCCAGTAGCCCCTTTTATGGGATCGTTGCCAAGAGATAGACTAACTCCATATGTCCGGCCATTTACTTATACTGGTGTTGACTATTTTGGCCCAATAAACGTGACTGTTGGTAGACGTCATGAAAAGCGTTGGGTTGCCTTGTTTACGTGCCTTACAATCAGAGCAGTACATTTAGAAGTGGCCTATGATCTCTCTACTGATTCGTGTATTTTGGCTATACGGAATTTTATAAATCGTCGTGGCACCCCGTTGAAGATTCGGAGTGACAACGGAAAGAATTTTGTTGGAGTTAACCAAGAAGCCCAGCGATTTGATGAAGTATTTGATCTGGTTAAAATTGAAGATGAGTTGTCTACAAGGGGCATTGAATGGCAGTTTAATTGTCCACATAATCCTGCAGAAGGTGGTATATGGGAGCGAATGGTTCAATGTGTTAAGAAGGTTTTAAGAGTAACCCTAAAAGAAGTCGCCCCAAAAGAGCACACCTTGCAAAGTTTTTTAATTGAAGCCGAAAACATCGTGAACTCTCGTCCATTGACTCACTTGCCTGTCAGTCCTGAAGACGAAGAACCATTGACGCCTAATCATTTCTTGTTGGGTTCTGCAAATACGGCTCAAACGCCAGAAGGTATTGAGATTACAAAGCCAGTGGTACTGAAGAAGCAGTGGCGAATTGCTCGACAGCTACGAGATCATTTTTGGAAAAGATGGATTGTAGAATATTTGCCCACACTTACAAGACGGTCCAAATGGTGCGAATATACGAAGCCTGTGGCCCCGGGAGATCTTGTACTAATTTGTGATCCAGCTGTTTCCCGTCGAGATTGGAAGAGAGGTCGTGTCGTAAATGTGTTTCCTGGCAGTGATGGTGTTATTCGTCGCGCTGACGTACGTACCAGTACAGGAATATTAAAGCGCCCTGTTTCCAAGCTTGCTGTCCTTGATTTGGAGTAGTGAATCGTAGCCGATCCACGGGGGTGGGAATGTCGCCGAATGGCTCATAATCGAGCATAAATTTTATTATTTGTTTTTATTTATTCGTCTTTATTATTTTATAATTTGTCATTGTATAATTTTGTAGTTCATTTAAAATATTTATTTGAATTTATATGGCGTCCTGTGAGCCGCCTTAATGTTTTGTTTATTTGTCTTATTTACCTATTTGTTAGTGAAGCTTATGTATTAGTTGTTGTTCCTTTTTACATTGATCTCACTGCAGTGCTTTTGTTTCGTTAAGTTGGTACCGTTATTTTTAATGTGTTATACAGATAAATAACTAGTGGTCCAAATTAAATAATAATTTAAAGTAAAGTCAGTTCATAAGGGAAAAGCACTGCGGTAAGTAGTTGAACATAATTTATATTTCTTTTATATTAACTTTAATATTTTTTAATAGAAATAAACGCACGCATAAACGCACGCACATACAGAAACATTTTGGTGTTCTTATTTGTGTTGTTAAATTCGCCCCTTATGGACGACCATCGCAGCCAGCGATAACAAACTTATTTACTATGTAATGGTGCTATTAACTTGAAATTTGGGTTTTTTGAATTATGACGTTGTGCGATATGTACATATTACATTCCATACCAAATGATTTTTCTTTTCAAATTTGACAACGACTCTAACCACACTGCTGCAATCGTTAAGCTTTGGCTGCTGTACATTGTGCCAAAAATGTTGTCTACACCTAAACAATCTCCAGACATTAACCCAATACAACATCTAAAGCATTGCTGGACAGAAAAATTAGACAGCGATCCATAACGAGTAAATCATAGATGGCAACTAGATAGGTAACTGAGAGCCAAAAACCTAAGTCTGTTGTCAAAAACCTAATTCATGAGAATGTATTGCCATGTATTTTGTTATTCTATCACTCGTATGTGTGAAAAGAGACTAATTTTTTCAATTGATACTTCTTTTCCTTCCGCTCTTTGTATTTTTTTCTATTCCATAAATAATTAAAAATTAAATTCCGCAAACTTAAAATAAAGATTTTGTAAAAAGAAATTAAAACATATACATCAGAGATGTGCATGAATACCATTAAAATTACATATTTTTTATTTTGCAAAAATGAATACTGAATTATCACTATACATAAACTAAACAAAAACTGTCATTGCATGATTTACCACAGCAAGTGTTTTGTTACAAAATGCGTGTAATTGCTTGCATATTCTGAAAACTCTTACCAATCACAAAAGCAGCGAATCAATATGAGTGCTATCAATATAAGAGCTTTTTGAGTTAATATACACTTTCCTATATGAGTATGTTTGAATTAATTTAAGACTGTATTTAGAAGGATTTTTCTTGCATATTTCTATTTTTAACAATACGGAAAACACCATTTTCAATATTTTTTAATATTTCGGAGTCTATTGTATCAAAATAAGATGAAATTTAGTTATTGAACCACGCGCGAAAAATTATTTAAAACGAATTAATGCACTGACTTTCTACTATGCATTCAACTTATCATCAAGCCTTTGTGAATCATTTGAATACTTTGCATACAAATCAAAACACAGTAATAATTTTTTAGTTGTTATTGCTAACGGCATTTAAAAAATGATTGAGAAAATGGCAATCAATTGTGAGACCGCAAGCACTGCAAGCAATATAATTAGCACATGTTGATGATTGAAAACACAACAAATGCAGTGATTTCAATCATATAGAAAAAAGCGAATAAACTCATGTAGATCTCTGATATACATTTTTGTTGTTTTTTTTGCATACTTTAATGCTGTGTATACACGATACTAAATTTCGTACTAATTGTAGTATGAGCTAAAGTATGGTTTTGTGATAGACTTTATTACAAATCGTACTATTTCATTTGAAAAATGTAAAAAATAAAAAAAAAAATCACAGAATAACTGACATATGGGCAATTCCACGAGAATGACAACCACGACTGAAAAATCAAAAACCCTTAAAACTTTTTTTCAAGATGATTTGAATAGGAGAAAACACTAAAATGTTACTATGCGAAAGTATTTAGAGCTTATTACAACATTTTAAGGGCAAAAACAATAGTTTAAACTGACAATATTTAATTTTTAATTTAATTGGTATGTTTTAGGCTAAAAAGCTCGAATGTATATTTTCTATTTATTTTTTTAGTTTTTGTGTACATATATTTACAGAGGCCCTATATTCAAAACCCTCTATCTTTGATTTTCACGAAAATGACTTTTTGATGGTAAAATGTTCAGTAAACAGCCCTTATCTATGGTGTGAATTTCATAACAAACATTTTTTTGCTGTTTTATTTGCAGTTTTGTCATTTCTTTATCTTTGTATCGAATGCAAAACTCTCTATCTTTTCAAATATTTCAATATTTTCAATATTTTTTTTGAAATAATTTCTTGCAATTCATGTTTTTCTTACTAATTTTTGCATGCTGAACATGAATTTTACATTTTTCAATCATTTATCAAAATAGCGAATGCCGATTCTGAATTGAATCACCATGAAAATATTTTATGTTTTTGTTTTTGAAAAATATAATATATCCATGGCATAAAAATAAATGGTTAAAGTTGGAGTTTGCTTAAAAAACTCCAAAAAAAAACTTTACATAGCAAAAAAAAAAAACATTTTTTCTATAACTTTTTGTTTAATATTGTTAATTTTTTTTATCTTATGTTGTATTATTAGAAGTTATCTTAAATAAATCACGTTAAAAACTGACAGATGGCATAAATGAAATCAAAATAATTTAATTTTATTAAAATGCAAAATCCTCTATCTTATCATTTTCATACATACACATTGAATATTTTGAAAAGAAAAACCCTCTATCTATCATAAAGTCCCCAATAATGCAAAATTTTAAAAACCAATTATATGTGAGATTCAGTAGTTGCTTTAAAAAAATATTGTAGAATACCGAATTTTAATAACTCAAGTATGTACTTAATACGGCTTTTTGGCTCTCCTGATATATTGTTTTACTATAAGTGAAAAATCTGTCACGTACGGTATGTCATGTACGATATTAAATTTTAATTATTACAAAATCATCCAAAGATTATTTTTATTTAAATATGACGGATTGTAAAGGAAACATATTTGGTGTAGTGTAAGAAATTAAAAGAAAACATAACGCCTATCAGGATTCGTAAATTTTCGCATATTTCTACATGTACCTCAAAATTACTTCCGTTTAATATCACGTACGATATACCCTTATTTCGCTCGAAATTTTGGACAACAATGTTTCGAAAGAACTTATTTTTTTTCACAAAAAACTTTCTTTTGTCATAAATTTTTTTCACTAATAAATTAAAAAAAATTTTTTTTTTAAAAAATTGGAAAAAAATTTTAAAAAACTATTTTGAAAAAAATTTTTTTTTTAAATTTTATTTTAAGGTATAATTTGGTGAAGGGTATATAAGATTCGGCACAGCCGAATATAGCTCTCTTACTTGTTTTTTTTTAAATATAGTACCATCTGAATGAATCATAAAGACCAAATTATTTTTCAGATACTCTTATTTTTGCAAAATCTATTCTATAGGCGTACAAATGTCACGTACGATGACATGGAATTGCCCATATGTACAGTATTGGAAAAAATAATAGAAACGAGAGCTTTTTTTTCAAATTTTGTAACCATATTAGTTAAGTTTAGTTTTGTTAAAAAAAAGTATATGCAGTTTTGTTTATCAGACATACAACGTAAGAAACAATAGAATCATTCATCTTTTCATTTATATTTTAATACATTATATGACTAACAATGTAAAGAGTCAACACTGTATATTAATAAGCTGTTGAAGAAATACATTTCGTAGTGGGACAGCATGATGCACGTTACTATCCCAGTTGGCCAGACAGTCATAGGCGAAATTTTCGTCGATTTTGTCTTCAGGACATTTGATAATTTGTCGTCAGTGAACTTGTCTTGAATAAAGTAAAACTGTTGTGAGGACAAAATAAACTACAATTGCATGTATTTTGACTTCTTTCAAACTATATTGACGACCAGATGAGCGACGAAATCTTTAACACTTCTGCATTTAAACTATATTGAGGACATATAAGACTACAATTGTAGTGTAGACTACAATTTAAGTTTTTGTAACATAAAATAAAAAAAAAAACAAACTTTCGTAAGAGTCATCAACGACAATGTGGAAAATACAGTAAATAGTCGTCGATGACAACTATAACCACATTGTCACCCATATGATCGTCAACGACAATGTGCATTATAATGTCGCTCACATTGTCGTGTACAATTGAAGTTCCCTATGTTTGAAAAAGTCGTCAACGATTTGTATGAGCAGTCGCCTACGTGTAGTCTTGGATTTAACATTGCCGTGTACGCATCGTCGATGTTGTCTTGAAGACATGGAAAAAACACACGGTCATGACAGTGTAGGTTCGACTCTACTAAAAAAGAGTAGTTAAACCCTTTACTCAGTTTGGGGATTTTGGTGACCAATTTTTTTTTATGGACCTCCAAAGATTCTGAAAATCAGTGGGCCCTCAAAAAATGGTGTCATCGGTTTTTGGCTAACAGCTAATTCAGACTTGGTGATACCGCTTAACTATATGTGGCAATAATATACTTAAGAGTCCACCAAACAAATTTTGTTTAAATTTTTTGTCAAAAAATAACTTTTTCGTGCTTTAATTTTGACCAACAATATTTAGCAAAGTTGTAGCTACGGTAAAGCTGAACAACTCTTATAAACATATCAATGCAATCTGAACGTGTCTAGGTTCTCTAAATAGCTTACAAAGATCACTTTGTACCATAAAAATCTTAGTTTTTTTACTATGTTTTGACGTGAAAACAATGATTTTTTATTAAAAAAGTATGATCAAATGCACACTTCTCTATTGTGCTGCAATAATGAAGAAAGGATAAATCATTAGCAGTATGATTCGGGCCCATCATGTTACCGAATATTGATAACCCAAGACCACCGACTTGATGTAATATATGAAAAAACTTTGAAATGTTTGAAGAGTAAATATAAGCTCTTTATATAGGTATTTGGTATTGGTGAAAACTAGATTTCCAATTCGGTTTTAACCGAAACCGCGGTTTTTCAAGGCCTAAAACCGAAAACGATAATTATTCTTCGGTTTTCACTTTTAATCTCTTTTCACTAGAAAAATTAAAAAATTAGAAATGAGAAACAAACTTTTTCATCCAATATCTCTAAACACAGATCGGTAAAAATATCTTAAGATTTGTTTAAATTTTTTAAATTGTGTTACAATAATTGCAGGTAGCAGGCTAAATAATGCTAAATTTTTGTAACAAAGTCTTAGTTATTTTCAAATATCCGATAAAAGAATGGAGTACTAGCTGACCGGTGCACTTCGTCACCTCAATTGGAATAAAGAAATAGTACTATTAAGTCTCCCTTTGTAAATTAATACTAATTCAGGAAAACATGTCTCTAGTTTCATGTTTATTGATTCATTGTAATGTAGATTGTAGGTCATTCTAGACATATTATTAGAATAAAAACAGTACCATAAAGACCCACAGTTTATTATTATAAAATATTAAAAATAGTAACATTAATTATCCGTTTTGAATTCGCGTTTCTAGGTTCATCGTTATAAAATATTCAAAAAGTACTACTAGTTCGAAAAAGTACCTGCAATTCCCTTTTTTATATTCTAACTCAGTCAGGATCATGTGTGTTTAATATCCTGCTTATAGGTTCATTATTATAGAAATTTCAATAATAGTTTCTGTTACCTCAATATCATTATGCCCTCTATCCTTGATTCTTTCCTTACTCAGAAGCATATCAGCCAACTATTATGTATATACAATAAGTAAAATAATTTATTATAAGAAAAAGTACCATAAGAAGAAAAAGTACAAATTTTCCACACTTAAACCACTGCCAAGTTTGAAATTTCAAAGTAATTTCCTGATTCTAGGTTCAATATTATAGAAAATTCATTTTGAAGAACGAAAAGGTACTCTTTAGATTGGTTTAGTTCTCCATTTTTGGTATCATAATACAATTGAGCACTTGGTCAAGTTTAGATATTATTGCATTAAGTTCTCTTTCCAGATAATATAAAAATTTTATATAGTCCCGAAGAATTTTTTTTTGAAAAAAAATTAAAAAATACATGCATCCAAAGTTGAAACATGTAAAAAGATGTTTTAACTTTGGATGCATGTAACTTTTTATAGTGGCGAGATAAATGTTATCATGTTTGTTTTATTTTCTTCAGAATTTCATCGCAAATATACGTGATATTAAAAAAAATCTTCGACTCTCCGTAGGCCCGTCATATCTAAAAACAGAAAAAAATCGAGTAAAATTAAAAATTAAACTTATATATATTTTGAACTAAAAGAGATAATCTACACATGTAAACGTATTTTTTGTAGACCTTCTCAAGGACTATCTTCTTAAATTTCAGCTCTTTTTGATTATAAATGGATTTTTGGTGATTTTTTTAAAAAAGTGAGACTTTAAGGGTCCACCCACTGATCCCCATTCCGCTTACGAAGCTGAACAACCGTGTGTTTTTCCAAAAGTCTTCATTTGTTGCACAGTGTTATCATAATTATCGAAGCTGCGCTCTCAAAAATTTGTGATTTTCATACTTCGTTAGTACGATAACAGGATCGAGCAAATAATTAATCGGGGTTTAGATTTAATCAGTTAATTTTAAATTATTCGATTAACCGAATAATTTCTGTTTTAATTTTAAATTGAAAAATCTATATAAATATATAAATGTCTTTGTAAGTTTGTTTGTTTATTTGTTTGTTTGTTTGTTTGAGCATCACGCCTAAACGGCTGAACCGATTTTATTGAAATTTGGAACGTAGATAGATCCTTACTTGGAAGCGTCAATAGGCTATAAATTTTTTCAATACTTGGACCAGAAAGGGATAAAAAGGGGGAAAAACGGGTAAAATTGGTACCTTTAGTTTTTAAACAATAATTACTAAACGGCTGAACCGATTTTTACATCGACAGGGGTAGCGAAGCGCACCGGGTCAAGCTAGTAAATATATAAATGTCTTTGTAAGTTTGTTTGTTTGTTTATTTGTTTGTTTGTTTGTTTGTTTGAGCATCACGCCTAAACGGCTGAACCGATTTT
Organism: Calliphora vomitoria; assembly: GCA_942486065.2. Lineage (NCBI taxonomy): Eukaryota > Metazoa > Arthropoda > Insecta > Diptera > Calliphoridae > Calliphora > Calliphora vomitoria. The sequence continues at coordinate 47,941,541 of OW818030.2, read as the reverse complement.
ATTGAAATTTGGAACGTAGATAGATCCTTACTTGGAAGCGTCAATAGGCTATAAATTTTTTCAATACTTGGACCAGAAAGGGATAAAAAGGGGGAAAAACGGGTAAAATTGGTACCTTTAGTTTTTAAACAATAATTACTAAACGGCTGAACCGATTTTTACATCGACAGGGGTAGCGAAGCGCACCGGGTCAAGCTAGTAAATATATAAATGTCTTTGTAAGTTTGTTTGTTTGTTTGTTTGTTTGTTTGAGCATCACGCCTAAACGGCTGAACCGATTTTATTGAAATTTGGAACGTAGATAGATCCTTACTTGGAAGCGTCAATAGGCTATAAATTTTTTCAATACTTGGACCAGAAAGGGATAAAAAGGGGGGAAAACGGGTAAAATTGGTACCTTTAGTTTTTAAACAATAATTACTAAACGGCTGAACCGATTTTTACATCGACAGGGGTAGCGAAGCGCACCGGGTCAATCTAGTTGAAATCGTGTAACGATTTCTACAAAAGAGAGCAACATAAATTTTATTATAGAGTGACAATATGTAAGAATAATTGCAAAACCAATCATGTTAAAGTTTGATAGACTTTATTTTGCACATTTACTACGAGAAGGCAGAGTGGAATGAGTCACATCATCAAGAATGTGAAGTCCTAGCATTTTTCCCGCTGGGACATTAGTAACAAAACAAATTACATTGTTTTATATTGTTACTAAGTATGCATTAACAATAATAGCAATCGTAATGTACAATCTTGCTTGATTACATTCTTACATATAAAGCGTATATTAGATATGTGAGTGATCATGATTGTGCATGTCCAATCTTGTTGTGTTACTAAGCGAAGATCATGATTATGCATGCTCAGTTTCGTATTGTTTTCTTAATTACTAAATGTTTCTTACTTAAAAAATTTAATAAATAAAAAATAATCATTAATAATTGTTTTGTTTAAAAGTGTGTGTAAAGGGTTCACTAACACTTTACACACACTTTTAAACAAAAAAATTCTGTGTCTTCAGTTTCACGTTTATATATATATTTTTGTGGTTTTAGAATGTGACCACCGATGGGTCACGCGGCACTCTAGTGTTAATAAAAATAAATAAAAGGAACTCAACACCAATTCTGGAATCGAGATAGGAGCGAAGGCTCTGACACTTATGAAGACGATTTTTGGAGATCGGATTCAGAGGATTACGTTTTCAGAACCATCAGCAGTTGAAGAAGATTTTCTAGATGCACCTGATTTGCTCCTCGTTTCAACAAACCTGTGGACCCCTGTAAGTGGAACATCTTTGAATACCTTCGTTTATGACGAAGCACCATCATTTGGTATCCAAAGAGGTAAATCGACGTTGCATCCCATTTATGCATTGAGGAAATATTTGACCTTATTGTGACTCAAACTAATTTGAATGCCAACAATTTCCAACTAAACAATACGATAACACGAATGGCGCCAGAAATGTAACTTAGAAGCATCACATTCCCGGGCCTATGAAATATCTGCTGCAAAATTTTGTTGGGCTTTTTGACAAGTTTTTATTATACTACATATAGTTTTTGAATGTATATGCCGAAAAGTTGCACAAATTGTTTGACACAATCTGCTAAGTGAAGTAATCCATGGACATTATAACTGACTAACTCATCACGATATAATATAGCTTTTGGGAAATATCTGCCTCTATTCTATTCGACCTTTCACTAGACAAAAGCCGCATAGCACTGTATAATACTACTTACACAATATTTTAGAATGAAAATACTAGTTATAATAAAAACTGCCTAAACTCGGTAGACGTCCAATTACATAGTTCATCTAAACTCCTAGGAGCACGGCAAAATTCCGATGAAACATATTTGGCGATTAAATATTTTTGTTCATATCTGTTATATTTGATTTACAAATCAAAAGTTTAAGACATTTTTTAGTAACTCGTAAATCAACTAAATGCATTCTATCTATTAGAAACTAAGAAACCATTCTAAAACGTAAATCTTCTAAAACACTTCTTTTGACTTTAAATTATTCCTTGTGGTGAGAAGGATTACATCTCGATTGAAATGTTACATCCGTTCTTGTAAGATCTACTTCTTTTAAATAACCCTCTCTCAGCAACTCTTCCTGAAAACATTTGGAACAACCATTCTTCCCGTTACACAGTGGTCTAAATGCTCAATCTAGCCGGAAAAAAGTCATAACTCGCTTTTGAAAAGCCGTACCGACATGAAACGTAGTAAGTTTATAGATTTCATCAATATAAACAATCTGAGAACATATTTTTTTGTGCATGAATGTGTGTTTTTGTATGTAAATTTTTTCTTTGTGTTTTTGTTTGAAGCCTATAGACGGCGATACGGCTGGACCGATTTTCATGAAATTTCCACACCGTCTTTCTGTATGTGTAGAAGGAATTAAAGGCTACCTTTCATTAAAAAATTTGAAGTGGGCGAAATGGCACGCCAACCATAAAAAATAAAAATACAGCTCCATCCTTGTAATGGACATGTTAAACTCTAAATGAAATATAAATCGTTGAGGCAAAAAGTGGCAGCCAATTTTTTAAATATTAGAAAGCTACATCTATATAGATGACGACAACATAAAAACTAAAGCTTAACTCTGTTAAATTACCATTTGAAATTCCAATAGAATTTGGACATTGAACAAAAATTTCACATTTTAGAAACACATATACATAATTGCATTTTTTTTCTAAACAAAAGATATTTTCTGAAAAATTTAAACAGTAATTTTTACTCTTACCTTTGTTATATTAATTACACCAACAATTTTTTTTAATTGTTATTATTTTTTTGACGACAATTTTCTTTGCACTGTTAAATGTCACTTGAGATATTAATTTTTTAACAAAGAAGCAATTACTTGCTTAGTGCTAACGATGATAGATGAAAAAGTTGGCCAGGTTTTGACTGACACAAAGGCTTCCTCCAGCTGCATTATATGTCAAACCACATCAAGCCACTTAAACCAAGTGCCGGAAAAATCATTAGATAATACTGATGCATATGAATTTTGATTATCACCGCTACATACAAGAATACGATTCATGGAACACATACTAAAAATCAGTTATGATTTGGATTTTGGACCTACAGGATCAATAAGAAACAACGACACCAATAAGGAGTTAAGAAGTTTAAAAAAGAAACATGTTCAGGACGAATTTCTCAAATATGGGTTGATAATAGATCAACCAAAAGAAAGATCAGGTAATACTGACTAGCACTCGAAGTCAATGGTAAGTAGAACATCGGGACTTAGATGAAGAAGCAATAAGGCTGCTAACGGACAGAAATAATTTAGAACTAAATATGGAATATTTGCAGTCTATTTTCCAACCGAATGAATAGTTATCATTTTCTTTTATTGTTACTTAATTAAAAAATAAAATAAACATTAACAAATTTTTGTTATTATTAAAAATAAAAATGTTTGTTCTTAATGTTATTAAAATAAAAAACAAAATAAACTTTTAAAAATCGTATTTTTTTCACCAAAAACAACCGATTCTAGTGGAACCTGTTATACAATTGATAAAGTGGGAACCTGTTCTCAAAATTACCCAGGGTATCATTAAAATGTTTTTTTTATCTCCTGATAACTTTTTTAAGAGATAAAACTGATTCAAAGAATAAAAAATTAGCATTTTCATACTAAATGCTATACAAAAACAAGAAAGTATGTTCGGTCAAGCCCGATCATATAATACCCTACACTAAGAAATGAGCAAAAACATTTTTCTTTCAAAATTTCAATAATTTATATTCGTGAGCGATTTTCGGAAGTGGGCCTTATATGGGAGCTATGACCAATTATGGACCGATCACCATGAAATTAGGTAGTGTGATTAATGTCTATATGAAAGTTATTTATGGTGCATTTTATGTGTATACCAACATTTTTAGGAGATTTATGATCGTTAAAGTGATTATCGGAAGCAGGCCTTATATGGGAGCTATGACTAATTATGGACCGATCATCATAAAATTTGGTGACATGAATTCTGTATATATAAAACTTATTTAGAGAAAAACTTGTGTAGATACATGTATAAATTAAACATTTATGACCGATAAAGTCCAATTTCGGTAGGACATTTGTATGGGGGCTAGGTGAAATAATGAACCGATTTCAGCCAGTTTCAATAGGGATCGTCCTTGGGCAGTCCTTGGTTTATCGAAATATCTTCAAAAATGCGACCTGTACTCTGCGCACAAGGTTTACATGGACAGCCAACCAGCCAGACGGACGGACGGACGGACATCGTTTAATCGACTCAGAAAGTGATTCTGAGCCGATCGGTATACTTTAACGTGGGTGTTAGACTAATATTTTTGGGCGTTACAAACATCTGCACAAATCCATTATACCCTCCCCACTATGGTGGTGTAGTAATTAAAAGTTCAACTTTAACCTTAAATTTCTCAACAACTGCTGAACCGATTTTAATGAAATTAAAACTGGAGATAAATTCAAGAAGATATGTGTCGATCAAAAAAATTAAAAACGATCCTGAGCCACTGTGGGACGCACAGAGGGATGATGGCTTCATACATATTTGTGCAAAAATTATAAGGAGTGGTCGTAGTATTGAAATTTGGCACCGATAATTATATGGACTAAATTAAGAAAAAAATAAAATCGATTTTTTCGCATAAGAGTTTTCCTATCCAAGCAAAAGTCTAGAAATTTGGTACAAAATAAGAACGCATTCCGAGTTCCAATAAAATCGGTGACACCCACCGCCAATGAAACCTATACATATACATATAAGAATTTTGTTTGATATTTTGTTTATCATACGACAAAAATATTTGAAGTTTTCATCCTGTTCCGAAAACTTCCGAGAACTAATTTTATTTCTGATCGCAAGAAGACACTCCCACCTTTCATTTTATTAAAACAACAGCTTGAGGGAAAGTGGGGCTACATTATTCTTTTTCCATGGAAAATCACAATTAAAATAATTTTTAGAGGCTTATAGATATGGGCACATCTTCTTAACGGTTTATGATATCCCCATATTTTTTTTTTTTTTAATTTATAGAAAAATGCTGTTTTCAAATATGTTAAGGGTAAATGGTGTTATCAGGAAAATTATACATATGTAAACCACTGATATGCTCAACACCCTTGCTTGGACTTTACTTAAATTTTTAAAAAATAAAATACAAGTTTTCTTAAAACTATAAGTGTACATGTCATCTTTAAACATTTCTCTACAAAACTGAATCAATTGATTTTTGAAATTGAATGGTCGAAAAATCGGGGTTTTGACACCAAAATCCCTCTGTGCGACGCCACTGTACATTCGTCATAATTCACTGAAAAATAACTGTATAGAAACTCGTAGTACATATTCATGTGTGTAATATTTGACCAATATAATGATTTAATGTGTCGAAAAATAAAAAAAATACCCGCCATTGTACGAGGGTATTATTGAGCATAATGTAAACACTGCTCACGTTTTCCCATAAAACACCAAAACTGACAAATGATGATGATAGTGGTGATGATGATGGCGTTTGGTTACATGGTTATTAAGTTGGCATGCTGGATGACACTTTGTCTAGTTCGCCGGCCAGTCGGCAGGCAGATGGCACATTGACAGACGCACAGACAGTCAAATATCCGAATGCATACATACACAGACACCCGGTAACAGTGACACAACGTCTAAAGTTGACCAACTAAATGACTTGAAAATTTTCCAAAAATTTTTTCAAATGAAACAACAACAACAACAAAGCGGCTGAAATTATAGCGTCACAGAGTCTACAAGTTAAATACGACTCAGGATAACAAAAAAAAAAAAAAAAAAAAATTAAAGAAAAGAAAAGAAAAACCGACGAAAAAGAAGAAGAATACGGCAAAAGTCTATAGAAATAGTTTTAAACAGATTCACACAGACACAGTCACTCACTCTAGTATAACCCAGCAGATCTGGGTGGCTGTGTCGAACTAGTGATTTTACCTATCATTTATGCCGAGCACTAGTTATTTAAATAGCTACGTAACTACTTACTTCAACATGTGGGTGTCCTACGTTGATTACAAATAGGCTGTCTAATAGCTGGTTCGAAGTACTGAACGCATTGGATTCACATACCGGTCACATAGAGTCAGTTACCTTACTATACATGATTAGCTAAATAACTAGTTATTTTAACATGTACGGGTGCGAAGCTGATCGGAAAGAACATCTCTTAGACAGTCCAATAACAGATTACTTGTAAACAAACCTTTTCTCGAATAGATTACATACTTCTGTTGGGTAAAATAACTATGTTCTTTCTAAAGTGATGTACAAAATAAACATTTAATGTGACTACACTCTAGATTACTTATAGACACTTGTGTGGCAATTGACTTTACGCTAGATTACCTAGAGTGTAAAAGTAACCAATTGTCTTCCCTCTGCACTACAAATAGCTCATAATTGTCAAATGATCCAACATATATAAACTGGAGCAAGCCAGCTATCAGACATTAGTGACAACTAACTACTGTCTCTATGGGGTACATAAACTACTTGTAAAACAGCTGGGTAGCTAACCAAATATAAGATACGAGTATTAAAATGTTCATCCTGTTTCGTGGGTGTGCGGATGTTTTGTTAGATGGTGTGGCTAATGCATTGGAAACAATATATTTACTATAAATTCCATCTTCATCTCCATCATCACCATATGTACCCACCAACAAATAAAATCAACAACAATATAAAGAAAACCAAAATAAAATAAATAAATATCTAAGTATGAAAAAATAAGAAAATTATGAAAGATAAAGAAGGAAAATGGAAAACAATCTTGTAACCTTTATGGCGAGTTTATAGTTTTTGAGGCCTGAGAAACTGTAACGATTGCCTTTAACTTTAAGAAGTATGTATTCGATATAATGATTCAGGATGTTTAAATGTGTGTTTAAATGCTTTCGCATTTCCCAGCAAAAAATTGTTTGGATGGTAAGTATTTTGACAAGCTAAACATTTTGTGAGTAGTATAGTTGAAACCGATTATGGCCACTTGGCTAGGATTCTGTAACTGAACGATAAAAGTAAAAAAACAAGTAAGAGAGCTATATTCGGCTGTGCCCAATCTTATATACCCTTCACCAAATTATACTTTAAAATAAAATTTAAAAACTATTTTTTTTTTCGAAATTTTTTTTTTAACGTTTTTTCCATTTTTTTTTTTTAATTTTAAAATTAATTTTTTAAATTTATTAGTGAAAAAAAGTTTTTTGTGAAAAAAAATTCGGGTTAAAAAATATTTTTCCCGATTTTGACCCATTGTAGGTCCAACTTACTATAGCTCTATATACATCGTTGCAATGGACTTTGAAATATCTATCATTAGATATCCATATTGTCTATATTTATGATCGAGATATAGATAAAAAAATAGGCAAAAAATAGAGGTATTTATGGATGGATTTTGCTGATTTTAAATAGGAAACTTCTCTAAAGCATGTCTGACAGAATTATTGAAGATTTTGATCCCGAAGATATCTGGGGTGTTCAGAAAATTCATTTCAACAGACAGAGAGACGTGGTTAAATCGACTCCGCTATCTATAAGGATCCAGAATATATATACTTTATAGGGTCGGGAAATTATATTGTGGAAATTACAAACGGAATGACAAACTTATATATACCCTTCATAACATTTTAATTTTTTTAATCTAACAGGAACATTTGTTCCTGTTAGAAGGGCTGATAGGCTACTAAAGGTTAAGAATCTGCCTCTCCTTGCATCTATTAAATCGATCACAATTTATAAAAACTTTGAATACCCAATTAGTCATTTGTTGACTGGGTTGTATGTAGGTTTTTGCAAGAAAGTGTATCTGAGAATTCGCATTCTCTGTATCGCTTTGTTAAACATGTTTTGTGTGTTTATTTATGCGGCACTGACGATAACTATGAGCATGAATTGTGGTTGTTTACAATAGAAATATTGTTAGTTAAAAACACATTTTCTAATGGTTATAATATGTAATATGAATAGTTTGAATTCATCATGTAAGTTTGTCATTTCATTTTTAATTTCTACAATATAAATTTGTGACCCTACAGAGTAAAATTGTTTATTCTGGTTCCTTATAGATTAGTGAAGTTGATATATCGATGTTCATATGTCGGTTGAAACTTTCCTAACCCCACAGATATTTTGATATTAGATATATGTTCCATTATTTTGGTATTGAAAATCGGTCCAGAAATTTTATATATATGACAAAAAAACCACTACTACCTCTACTTTTGGAAACATTTATCTTACTACGACAGGGGTAGCGAAGCGCACCGGGTCAAGCTAGTAAACTATATAAGTGGTACTAATTTCAATATACAACTACAAAAATATGCAGCAGTTATCATATAAGTAGCAATTCTGCTGTATTGAAGTCCAAAGAGTTCGGAAATACTTATAGTTTTTCTTGAAAATTTCGTTTAGCATAATAACGATATTCTTAAAGTCAAAACTTTATCCAAATCAAAAACGTACTTTTAGTGAAAAAGTATACTAAAGTAGCTTTCCAAAACACCTAATAGGTGGGTCACACGGAATTATTGCATGTCTTTTGTGACATGTATTGGGATATTATTCCACATGTAAACATGTACATTAGGAATATAACTATTGACATATTTTGCAAATATGCAAATTGGCATAGCATAGTCTAATAGAGCATTAAAAAATATGAAAAACCACGGTATTATTTTTACGCGGTTGTTAAAAAAGTTCACGCACCAAACGCAATAAAGTTTTTCATTAAATATTTTCAATTATTTTGAAATACAGTATATTTTATTTTAATAATAACTGCGGACATACTTTTTTAGATCATTTTTAAATGCGGGAAGTATCCCTCATACTTGCAAAAAAAATATGAAATTATGTATTAATATAATTTTTCAGAGAAAAAAAAATTTGGTTTATTTTAGAAATTGGTGTTGGTGCGTGATGTTTTTGATTCCAAATGACCTAAAAAAATTATTTTCATTACTTATACAACATTGGCCATCACGTGGTGGTATGCCAAAAATTTCGCCAAAATTAGTTATATACCTAATGTACATACCGTCTGATCCATTTTTGGCAATTAGAGCATGTTCTATTTTCGTGTGTTTGGAAATACAACACTGTGTGAGTGCAAAATAAAAAATACAAAACAAAATTAGTTTGTGATTTAAAAATGTTTTAAATAGATATATAGTTAAAAACAACAGACATATAAACTAATAGAGGTTATGTCACATGCAATTACATATGTGCGTGTGAACGTGGAAATTATGAATCGTATGTATAACGTAAATTTTGACATTCACATGGAATTCCATATGTATCGAATACATGTCCCAATACATATGGAATACATGCCGTGTGACCTTCTTTTAAGTAAATAAAACTCAATTAAAAATTGAATGTTTTATGCAAAATTTTTGAAAACATAACTGTCAGTATTTTGCTATAGTTAGAGACCATCATACGAAAGCGATTTCAAAAATGGTGAAAACATATATCTACATTGAAATTAAAGCTATGAAACCATTTAACCGAAAACCGTTCATTTCATAAAAATCCCTTTTGACAATACAAAGTTATAAGCGATTGAATTTTCAAAATTTATTACAAAATCCTACTTTTCAGTCAGATAATCAAAACCCTGTTTATAGTGAAAGTGTTTACATAGAGACCTGAATTTTTGCCTTCTGAGGTTCTCAGCTGTTAACTTTAATATGTGTATTTAAAATTAAAAATTGGCGGTAAAAAAATTAAAATACTTTTTACCGCTATTTCAAAATTAGCCACACTGTGCGTTTGCACTTTGATCAGATATTTGGTGAGTTCTGCCAACGAATTTACTCCAATAAGTTGCATGTTACAGAAAGCTATAACGATTATATAGTGGGGAAGAATGGATTGCAGGTGATTTCGTTTTCGATTTTCATTACAAATCTAAAAATAGAATATGCATAAAATAAAAAAAAAATTTAATTCAAATAAACTTTTTGAATTAAAGATGTATAATTTCCAACACTAGAAATAAGCAGATAACCACATATACTATAAAAGTAAAAAATTTTATGTTTTGAGTTACAAAACATTTATTTTGATAGATATCGAATCGCACTAAGCTACCAAATAGGTCTTCAAGGAAAATATCTAAGCTTTCTTCTGAGCAAAAAAGGGACCATTTTGAAAAAAAAAGTTTTGATTTCGGAAAAATATGTCAACAATTTTTTAAATTTTTTTTTTATTCCCTCTAACTCAAATAGTTCTCGACCGATCTTGTTCAAAAATTGTGTCTAAATTACTATCCAATAGGACAATTCGTGAGAAGGGAATATATAAGTTTGTAATTTCCACAATATAATTTTCCGACCTTATAAAGTATGTATATATATTCTGTATCCTTATAGATAGCGGAGTCGATTAAGCCATGTCCGTCTGTCTGTCTGTTGAAATCAATTTTCTGAAGACTCCAATAATAACTTACAAACTTGTTTCATACATCAATATATCGGGAATTCTTCCGGCACAAATAGCTCAGATATAAGGAAAAAACCGGGCCAACATTGTGGTCTATTTTTATATCCTTCGCCTTCGTGAGAAGGGTATATATAAGTTTGTAATTTCCACAATACAATTTTCCGACCCTATAAAGTATATATATTCTGGATCCTTATAGATAGCGGAGTCGTTTAAGCCATGTCCGTCTGTCTGCCATGTCCGTCTGTCTGTCCGTCTGTAGATATGAGCAAAAATCCGAGACAAACTCTGAAAATTTCATCAAAAAATGACAATTTATTGGATGCTTTGACAAAAAAGCAACAAAACGTTTTTTTGGATGTGTGTTGCTTTCATTGCTTTGTGTATTTTGTTTGTTGGTGTTTCGTTTGGTGTTGTTGTTTTTATACCCTTCACCTTCGTGAGAAGGGTATATATAAGATTGTCATTTCGTTTGTAACTTCTACAAAATAATCTGTTCGTCAGCAATTAAATGTAAAATTTGTAAAAGCTTTCTTGATATATTTGTTTGCATCCACAACAAAGGTGAAGGGTATATAAGATTTGGCATAGCCGAATATAGCACTCTTACTTGTTGATCTATATTTGGATGACTAAGTCATTGATATAGACAATATGGATATCTATGATAGATACTTCAAAGTCCATTGCAACGATCTATATAAGGCTAAGTCATTTTTTTTTACCAAACAAATTTTATATATTTTTTCACTAATAAATTAAAAAATTTGGAAAAAAAAAAATTTTAAATAAAATTTGAAAAAAAAATTAAAAAATTTTAAATTTAAAAAATAAATTTTTTCTTATAAATATAAAAAAAAAAAATGAAAACAAAAAATAAAATTTAAATTTTTTTACCTAAAAATATTTAAAATTTGTATTTTAAAGCATAATTTGGTGAAGGGTATATAAGATTCGGCACAGGCGAATACAGCTCTCTTACTTGTTTAATTTATCTTAATGAGTACAAGCTAGTAAGTTTTTTTTCACTAATCTATTTAAGTTTTAAACCAAATTCTACCAAATTTTTTGTATTGAATAAGATTTAAGAATAAAGTTTGTCAAGAGCTTGCTATTGTGCTCTGTTTTGAAAACTTCCAGGAATGATCTTGGATGTACCCCAGTAAAATGTGTTGGGATAAAAGTATCTCGTTTTCCGCATTCCAAAATGTATTTAAATTCTCCCTAATACTTTAAATTTTTAAAGCTAATAATATTAATAAGAACACATCAGTAGCACATGTCTTAAACAAAACTTAATAACATCAGTTTTTATATCCTACACCACAATAGTGGGGAGGGTATAATGGATTTGTGCAGATGTTTGTAACGCCCAAAAATATTAGTCTAACACCCACCTTAAAGTATAGCGATCGACTCAGAATCACTTTCTGAGTCGATTAAAGAGTACAGGTCGCAATATTGAAGATATTTCGACAAAATTTGGTACATATCATTTTTTCTGCTCAAGGACCAAGCCTATTGAAACTGGCTGAAATCGGTTCATTATTTCACCTAGCCCCCATACAAATGTCCTCCCGAAATTGGACTTTATCGGTCATAAATGTTTAATTTATATATGTATCTACACAAGTTTTTCTCCAAATTTATATATACAGAATTCATATCACCAAATTTTATGATGATCGGTCCATAATTAGTCATAGTTCCCATATAAGGCCTGCTTCCGATAATCACTTTAACGATCATAAATCTCCTAAAAATGTTAGTATACACATAAAATGCAACGTAAATAACTTTCATATAGACATTAATCACACCACCTAATTTCATGGTGATCGGTCTATAATTGGTCATAGCTCCCATATAAGGCCCATTTCCGAAAATCGCTCACGAATATAAATTATTGAAATTTTGAAAGAAAAATGTTGTTGCTCATTTACTTAGTGTAGGGTATTATATGGTCGGGCTTGACCGACCATACTTTCTTACTTGTTAATAGTTGGATTTGCTTCTAACTTTGTGAAAAGGATCTGGTCAAAAAACCAAAATTTTTACCGGATGGCTATTGATTAATAACGCATAAGTAAAACAATATTGCTCCTCCATACCCACTGATCAGTTCGATTATACAACTCTATATCCGAAAGTTGAAATTTGTAGTAAACAAATGTGAGGACCAAAGTTGGTACCCTCGTTTTGGTCCCACCAAAATAAATACTATTCCTATATTTTTATTATTTTATTTAATTTTTATTTTTTTCATTGAATTTGTGTTTCTTTTATTTCTTATGTAAAATAAAATATCGTACCAAATGTTTTATATATGTGTTTTGTCCGTTAAATTTAAATGTAGTCTATTGTGAATTGTTAAAAATGTGTAACTACAACTCTGCGATAGAGTTGTAGTAAATGTCAAAGTTTGTTTATATTTGTTAGTATTTGTCTGTGTGATCGTACTCAGACTATAAAAGGCTGACCAACAGCAATACTCAGTGCAGTTTGTTCTCGGCTGTTGTAAGTAAAGGTACTTAGTTAGTTAGCTAGGTTACTATATTTACAAATAGTAAGAAAGGTGGAGTTAGTTGGCCCTCCTTTTGTTGATAAGAAAATATATATTTTTTTAAATGGGGTAAATAATATGTGCGTGTTAAATGTTTTATTGTATTGTGACATATAATTAAATTTTCAATAAAATTTATAACGTTAAAAAATTTAATTAAATTCTTTCATTGAAAAAATTTAAATTTCTGAACGACCCTGGACAACGCTGAGCTACCCCAGCGTTGAGAAAACAAGTCGTTACAGTGGCGCCCGAGCAGAGACTTTCTTTTAATAAATAAAAGAGTCCTAATATAAAATAAAAAGATGTGTTAATAAATGAACATTTTAAATAATTTTAAGGACATCCAACGAAAAATTTTAGTGACATTAATATTTAAGTAAACAAAGAACATTTTAAATTATTTGAAATGAAAATTTAATTGTGAAGTGAAAGTTTTTTTTTATGTGAACTGATCGTATTATTGAGTATAAAAAAAAAAAATTAAACGGAATATGTAAAACACAAATCAAAAAAAAAAAAAAAAAAGAAGAAAAGAAAATCGAAAATATGTAAAACGGGACATTAAATAATTAAAGCGAGACTGTTAAGAAAAAAAAAATATAAAAAGCCGGACAGTGAAAGAAACAAAAAAAAAAAAAAAAAAAATTAGATGTAGTGATTTGTGTCGCGTTAAACGTCAATTTATCGGTCCGAAAATAATATTAAATATAAATTTATTATCGCGGTTTTACACTCTATGTGATAGACTTTTTGCAATAAACTTTGGTAAACTTGAGTAGGGAAATAAATAAATTAAAATAAAACATTTTAAAACCAGTTTCATTTAAAATAAACAAAAAAAACACCATGTTAAAAATTTCCTGGGCGTATGCATTACGAAAAGATGACTTGGTATCTTATTTGGACTTCAACCAGCGGGCAGCGTGGACGAGATGAGAAGGCAGATGGCGCAATTTATTGGCAGCCCACACACTCCTGACCAATTAAATCGTTTACTCGAGCTGCAGGCTAAGTATGACAACTCCACAGGTAACTCTTCAAATCCTTTAGTGTCACCATCGAAGGCTCCCAATATTTTAATAAATGGAGAATCGAGCCCACTAAAAATCGAATCAGGTATGTCAGTACCAAATTGTAATGCCAGGAATGTTGTTTGTAATGAAAACAACGCGCACGGAGTAATGAGAAAGGATAAACAATTAATGATAATTGAATTAGTCCGCAAGTGGGGAATATGTTATGACGGAGGAAAAGACCCATTATTGTTTATTGAACGATTAGAAGAAATGTCGGAATTATATGAAGTAAATACAAATTTCTTGCCAAATACTATGCCAGAGTTATGCAAGGAAAGGGGCTTGATATGGTTCCGAAATAATAATAAACATTGGGACACGTGGGAATCCTTTAAATCTGATTTTTTGAAATTTTTCCTCCCCACTAGATTCTTTGAAAAACTGGAAGATGACATCCGTAGGAGATATCAGCGACCACGAGAAGTTTTCAAGTATTACGTGTTAGCCCTCCAGAATTTAATGCGACATGCTGAGATGACTGAAGACCAAAAGTTGGAGCGAATTTATCGAAATGCTCAACCCAACTACCTATGGTATATCCTCAGAAAAGACTTCAGAAATTTGCATGAACTATTATCACTAGCAGAAGATCTGGAAAGCATACCAACTACAAATAACCCACCAACTAACTCACAACCCACACGTTATGAACAACACCGAATGATGACAAACCAAATGCCTGTCAATTATGATAACTCCATGGAAAAAGAACCTGACCTGAGTTACCATTGTCGCCAAACATCAGAAGAAGCGATTAAAAATTCATTGACACCTTTAGAATTAACAGATTTAAGATGTGATGCAGACCGATTAAGTGCAATCGTCAAAATAGGAACAAATACCTTAATCGCAACTATTGATACGGGAGCTACCAGCAGTTATATTAATGAAAATTTAGCTGAAACTATTTTTGCTGCTTATCCTAAAATCAACACCAACCTTGAGGTCATACTAGCCGACGGATCAGCAAATAAAATATGGAGCGCTATTCGAACACCTATAAAAATTGGTCAGGGAGTACTAAATATGACGTTCCTGATCATGCCAACAGCTATCGAAGAGATGATTATCGGACTGAATCTACTGAAAATCTTGAAGATGAATGTGTCGTTTGGCGGTCTATCATTATGTTTGGATGAAACACCTGCAACTAGTGACCCTACGTGTATGGTAATTGTAAACCAGAATATTGCGGAAAACCCAATTGGAGCAGCACCAGAAGTACGTCGATATTTCGCATCTAAATCTCTCAGACGAACAACAGGAAACATCTAATCCGGTGAGTGTATCCATTCCAATGACAGACGGGACAAATAACATTGACCACGACGCTGAAAATCAGAAAAAAATTAACGAATTTATTGAAGAAGAATTACAGAAGTTTAGGAATATTTTTGGACCCACGAATCTAACCGAGCATAAAATCGTTATGAAGGATAACCGCCCCATTAAAGTAAGATACGCTAACCGGAACCCCGCGATGCAGACCATAATAAACACCGAAATAAACAAATTACTTACCAAAGGATGTATTGAACCTTCGTCTAGTCCATATAGTTTCCCAATAACTCTAGCCAAGAAGAAAAACGGCTCATGGAGATTGTGTATGGATTTTCGTCAACTAAACAGCCGTTCGACCCCCGACGCCTACCCCCTACCGCGTATAAATCACATTTTGGACCGTTTAAGAGAAGCGAAATTTATTAGCTGCCTCGATTTGGAGAATGGTTATTGGCAAATACCAATGGCCACAGACAGTAAGAAGTATACAGCATTTACAGTACCCGGCCGCGGACTATATCAATGGAGAGTGATGCCCTTTGGTCTCCATTCAGCACCTGCGACATTTCAAAGAACACTCGACCAAGTCATTGGAGCAGAAATGGAGCCTCATGCCTTCGCGTATTTGGACGACATAATTATTACGAGTAAGACCTTTGAACAACACATCCTACACCTGAAGGAGGTATTCCTACGATTACGAAAAGCTAAATTGAAGATTAACCCGGAAAAATGCAAATTCTTTAAGCGCGAGACTAAATACTTAGGCCATGTCGTATGTGGCGATGGTATCAAGACGGACCCCGATAAAATAGCCGCCATTACCCAAATGCAAACCCCTGAAACAGTGAAGGATGTCAGAAGATTTTTAGGAATCACATCCTGGTACAGACGTTTTGTTCCCGACTTCGCGAAATTATCCCAACCTTTAACGTCGTTGCTGAAGAAAGGAAAACATTTCAAATGGGACAAAACACAACAAGCAGCTTTCGACGAACTAAAACAAAAATTGACAGAATCACCAATACTGGCGTGCCCGGACTTCTCAAAAACATTTCATCTACAAACTGATGCCAGTGATTTTGGACTTGGAGCAGTACTCACCCAAGAATTAGATGGGTCGGAACGAGTCATTGCCTACGCGAGTCGTCACTTAAATCAAGCGGAAAAAAATTATACCACGACGGAGAAAGAATGTCTTGCCATCATATGGGGTATAAGAAAGATGAAAATGTACTTAGAAGGATATAATTTTATTGTTATTACTGATCATTTATCGTTAAAATGGTTAAATTCTATAGAATCACCTACAGGCCGATTAGCCCGCTGGGCCTTAGAGTTGCAGCAGTATCAGTTTACCATACAATACCGAAAAGGATCTCAAAATGTGGTCGCCGACGCGTTATCTCGACAACCTTTAGAAACTTTTCAAAGAATGGTAACTAGTGAACAGAAAATAGAGTGCCCATGGCTGAAAAGAAAGATTAAAGACGTTCAAGACAACCCAGAAAAATATTCCGATTTTGTAATAATAAATAACTCTCTTTACAGACATTTCCCACGTAACCACAATGATGAAGATTGCCACCCATGGAAACTTTGTGTTGGTGTTAACCACAGAGAACGTGTATTAAAGGAGAATCATGATTCACCAACAGCTGGCCACCTCGGAATTCGTAAAACTATAAATCGCGTATGTAATCGGTACTATTGGCCAGGCTTATTTAGAGATATTAGCCGTTACGTGAGGAAATGTCAGTCATGCCAAAAATATAAAGTTAGCCAACAAAAACCAGCAGGAGAAATGCTGATTAGGTTACCGGAAGAACCTTGGGCAACAATTTGCCTAGACTTTGTTGGACCATTACCACGAACCAAGCATGGGAATACAATGATACTCGTTATAGTAGATAGATTTTCAAAATGGACAGAGATTATACCCCTACGAAAAGCAACGTCGGAGAATTTAATAAAAGCATTCAGAGAACGTATCTTGTCGAGATTTGGTGTTCCAAAAGTAGCCATTACCGATAATGGTACTCAATTCACCAGCAAATTATTTAAAAAATATCTAGAGGACATTGGCGTCAAACAGCAGTGTACAGCCCCCTACACCCCCCAACAAAATCCAACTGAACGGAGTAACAGAGTAATAAAAACGATGATATCACAACTATCAAGAAATAATCATACTGTTTGGGATGAACTATTACCAGAAATCACCTTAGCTATAAACACAAGTTTGTCAGAAACAACAGGTTATTCACCAGCTTTTATAATCCAAGGTCGTGAACCTCGGCTACCAAACGCGTTATTCGATGAAATCACTAGCGGAACGGGAGAAATAGCTCATGATCCGAAAGAGCAAGCTATTCGACTACAGGAAATATTTAAAATTGTCCAGAATAATTTGATCAAGGCCGGCCAGGATCAAAGAAGACATTACAATTTACGGAAAAGAAAATGGATTCCAAAAGTCGGACAAGAAGTATTAGTCCGTCAACACCAGCTATCTAAAGCTGTAGACCAGTTTGCCGCCAAACTAGCGCCAAAATTTGATGGACCATACACCATAATAGAAATGCCTTCAAAGGTCATAGTAAAGCTTAAGGGACGGGAGAAAGGAGACATAAAAACGTCTTATATTCATGATATAAAACCATTTTTCAATATTTAAATAATTTTTATTTTTTTTTTGTATAAAAAAAAAAAAAAAAAAAATAATAAAAATAAATAATAACAATAAACTTTACAATGTAATCATATTTTGTTCTTTTTTCCATCTTATAGAAAATCATATAAGAAAGAAAAGGTGAACAGATGGCTGACGAAAGGAGATTTCAACAAGCCCGGGAAAATTTCCGCCGACGTTTGCAGGAGGAACAGGCGAGAGGAAGACGGGCCATATTAATACCAAATGACCCCCCATCCTCCACAGTCTACAAATCGTCTCCTCCGCTCGGTAGTAAGGCCAATCCAAGAAACCAACTTCACGATGCCATCACCTACATTGAGAAATCCTTACCCGTCTAACACTATACCTAGTCCCAATAGAAGAGATAGACTCAGCGCTTTCCCCACTTGTTCTTCTTGGATAATGCCTTCAATAGCAATCGTCAGTCCTATGAGACAGAATACTACACGATTGTCATTATCCAGCCGCAGTTCAACGATAGAGGACGAAGAGTCATCATCAAACATCAGTTCCATCGAGGAGCTTGTGAACGAGAATATCGGTATCGAACAAAGTCCGCCATACATACCTATTGTTGAAGATATTTCTAGTGGATCGGACGAGAGCTATAGAATCGTTCGACAACAGTTTGACAACATCGAAGATGTCAATTATCCACAGCACCAAAATGTACTACCGACAAATCCACCATACTTTGCCGACGTCGACTCGGATGGAGAACCTATACAGACAGAACCTAGTTACGTACCGTTATCCCAACAATATGATCCGGACAGAGAAGTCAGCCACGACGATACGTCAGTACCATCTCCACAAGATGTGCCACAGCCAATTGTCTTGTCATCAGCATCCACGTCACCAACAACATCAAAACCTCAGCCTCAGGAAGACGATGAAAAACCACCAAAACGTTATTTTATGTCAGTGAACACGGTTGAACAACGCAAAAATGTTCTTGGGGACCTGACAATGGTGGAAGGAGTGGTTCGTTACACTTATTTCTTCAAGAACAACTCCCTGAACAAGCACAACATCCGACGACCTCCGATGAAAATTGTATTAACAACTCACCAAAACGAAAGATTAGAACGCCCAGCCAACTCTCTATAGATGAACGGATACCTAAAACTCCTACCATACCGTTGTCTCTCAGAGGAACATGTTCGGAGACAAATAGCTCGCCCGGAATATCTTTTGAATTCTCCTCACCCTCAGAACAGTTTATGTGTCCTCCTACGCCAAGAATTCCGTCGCTTTTAAGAGAAGAACTCAACGACTCACGGAGCGCGAAAGATGGTACAGTCAGTGCCATAGATACTGCCAAATCTTTTGAAAGCCTATCAATTACTTCAAAAACAAAGAAAACTTATCAAACAAAACCATCATCATCAACGAAGACCTTGTCATCAAATTCATCAACAGTGTCATCGTCCTCCTCATCATCAACATCGTCGTCATCGTCGTCATCATCTACATTATCAGCCATTGAAATACGAGTTCCAACACCCGATGTCATCCTGGTAGAAGAACCAGGACCTGTAACACCAACCAGTATTAATATGGCCGACAATGAGGAATCAGAAAAGATCCAGTCTGTAGAAAATTGGATTGCGACTCAAAACAAAAAACGCCAGCAATCTGTAGAACCAAATTCAGCTGATGACATCGCCACCACCTCTCAAGAAAAAAATGTAGACAATTTTGTTGTGGAAGCAGGAAATATTCCGCAGACAACCATAGACGAACTGTTGCCCATAGTACGCAGCCGTCTTTCAACAACATCTCGTAGGACGAGTATGATATTTACTCTTACCGACCATACCGTATATCGGGTACTCTTTCGCCGACCGAATCGTTTGATAATTAGACTCATCAACCAGAGAAAGGAGGATGTGTGAGGACCAAAGTTGGTACCCTCGTTTTGGTCCCACCAAAATAAATACTATTCCTATATTTTTATTATTTTATTTAATTTTTATTTTTTTCATTGAATTTGTGTTTCTTTTATTTCTTATGTAAAATAAAATATCGTACCAAATGTTTTATATATGTGTTTTGTCCGTTAAATTTAAATGTAGTCTATTGTGAATTGTTAAAAATGTGTAACTACAACTCTGCGATAGAGTTGTAGTAAATGTCAAAGTTTGTTTATATTTGTTAGTATTTGTCTGTGTGATCGTACTCAGACTATAAAAGGCTGACCAACAGCAATACTCAGTGCAGTTTGTTCTCGGCTGTTGTAAGTAAAGGTACTTAGTTAGTTAGCTAGGTTACTATATTTACAAATAGTAAGAAAGGTGGAGTTAGTTGGCCCTCCTTTTGTTGATAAGAAAATATATATTTTTTTAAGTGGGATAAATAATATGTGCGTGTTAAATGTTTTATTGTATTGTGACATATAATTAAATTTTCAATAAAATTTATAACGTTAAAAAATTTAATTAAATTCTTTCATTGAAAAAATTTAAATTTCTGAACGACCCTGGACAACGCTGAGCTACCCCAGCGTTGAGAAAACAAGTCGTTACACAAATTTAAAAAAAAAAAAATGGAGTTTTCGTTCGTTTAAGTATTTTTTTTATATTTTTCTAAATAAAGATTTTGTTGTTAGTAGAGTCAGTGCTACAAAATTATTTGCTATTTTGTCAAAACCATAAACACTTACGAAATAATGAATGTTGGTTTCATATGTAAATACTCTAAAGGCTGGATAATTAATATTGGATGAAAAGGATTTTCAATTATTGTTTAGAGCACTATCTTTCACAACCTTAAATGAGATTTATGTCAAAGAAATTTTATCCATGGATGAAACACCATTATGCAACAATATTTAAATACATAGTAATTTTTAAATTCTTCGAAATATAATTCGTATGATATTGTTCGGTTACCTAATAAAGACCCATTGGTAATATTGAGATATACATAGAAAAACATTTGTGAAAGGATCGAAATATGAAATGAAGATAAGAATGATATCAAGTCTCTGAGTCTTGTGCAATACACACACTGGTTGTAAACAATCAAAGATTGATCGATATCTATATAAATATATAAATGTCTTTGTAAGTTTGTTTGTTTGTTTGAGCATCACGCCTAAACGGCTGAACTGATTTTATTGAAATTTGGAACGTAGATAGATCCTTACTTGGAAGCGTCAATAGGCTATAACTTTTTTTTCAATACTTGGACCAGAAAGGGATAACAGGGGGAAAACCGATTTTTTTTAATAAAATCCTTACATATTTTTCTTACTACGACAGGGGTAGCGAAGCGCACCGGGTCAAGCTAGTGTCTAATAAAATTAGTGCATTTTATAAAAGAAACTTTACGATGAAATTGAATTCCCACGTATATATTAAAATACATTTCAGCGTATTTCATTAACGTCAATTACTTAATAGTTATTTGTGAAAACAGAGATTTTAAATGCAATAATTTTGACTCAGTTTATTAAAAATACCAATGCCAATATAACAGATTCAATTTTTCAGGCCTGCCAACGTCAAAGCCTTAAATGTCTTTTTATTAATTATTTCATTCGTTAATTGTTAACTTAACATAAGTTAACTTAAAATATTGATTTCTTTTTTTAAATGTAAAATGTCGTTTTCGTCCTGCCCTCGAACTTGCATACTCTTTAACATACTTACATAAATACATCCTAATCAATTATGGTGTAATAACTATAAAAGAAAAGTCATTCATTTATTGAAATCAAAGTCAAATACTTGCTGATTCATTGTTTTAATTGGTTTGTGAAATTTAATTGAGCATTTTTGAAAATCCATTTTGAATTCGTCAAAAAACAAAAAAAAAAAAAACACTCTTCACATTATTCATGAAAAAACAAACCAAAATCCTATTTTCTTTAGTTAAGTTTCTGTCATACAATACAAACACAGCATTCAATCTCTTTGTTAGTTCGATTGTAAGGACGCTATAGAAATTCAAAAAAAAAAAAAAAAAAAAAAAAATCAAAAACAAAAGAAATATGAATGTATTTATGTATGCAGTAGATATTTAGATGTCAAATAGAAAATATAAATTGTACTACTAAGGTACCAAATTGAAAACTATAAGTACTTTTCCAGACAAATATCTTAAATGTTCCTATGTCCTGGTACCTAAACCAGTTGACAGATGAATGTCTAGCTATCTTCTTAAGAGTAGACAATTTTCGATGAGATATACACTAATATATCTATTATTGACTGATATCCCATAATACTGAATTGAGGGAATTTTTAGAAAGTGGACATAAATTTGTAATTTCTAAATGAATAATCCGATTTGATAACGCGCACCATTACCCTTGTAACCATTATATAGGCTTGACTTACGTTACAATTATCAGGTAGACTACGGGATCATCTCTAATTCAGAGCAGATAGTACGCGTTCATTCTGACGTATTTTTTTTTTGTCAGAAAATTTTGAACTATGAATTACAATGTAAGTACGTGATCGATACACTAAAACGCCAAGATGTAAACTTTATTTTGGATCGTAGTATCAAGTGGTAAACTTTTATATTTGGCTACTTTTATGGACAAAACTTGTCGCTTATGATATTTTTAAAACATAACTTGATAATGTAACAAAATCGATTACTCGGTTCTTAAGTTACTCGGTGATGGCAGATGTGCCCCTATGGCGAATGATCCCCCTTCTAACCTATATGTATTTATGTTTTGAATTTGTTTATTGTAGGTAGACAGCTGTATAAAGCTCTAGTTGATAGCAAAAATTGCTTAGATTTCGTGTCTCCTGGACACCCAACTTATTGGCCAACTGATCCTAGAAAAATTCCTGATCTAATAGACTTCGCCATATGTAGAAATATTAGTCGAAATACAGTATCCACAGAAATATCCTATGATCTATCTTCTGACCATTCTCCTGTAATTATTACTTATTGCGAGAGACAAATTTTTTTTAAGACAAATTGGCTAAAATATAGGAAATATATCAGCAGTCATATCCACACAAATCCTAATTTACAGTGTGAGGAAGACATAAATAAAACCGTCAATGACTTCACGTCATTGATACTTTCGGCTCTGGAACACTCTAGGTGCCAAATCCCTCCAAAAACTAATACGCCTATTTCAAATTCGGATATTGAAAGACTTCTTCTCGAAAAGAGAAGACTCAGAGAGAATCCAAAAAATTGGAAAATTTGTCAAATAATAATGATACCGAAACCGGGTAAAGATTTAACCCTGTCATCTTCTTATAGACCTATTAGCCTACTCCCTTATTTGTCGAAGCTATTCGAGAAAATATTCCAGGAAAAAATCATATATTTTTTGAATGATGGAAATATTATCCCAGTACACCAATTTGGTTTCCGTGAACATCATGGCATCATTGAACAAGTCAATCGTTTAACTGGAGAGATTAGAAAATCTTTTGAATTAAAGAAATATTGTTCTGCCGTCTTTTTAGATGTTGCCCAAGCTTTTGACAAAGTATGGCATAAAGGTCTAGTACATAAAATAAAATGTTTACTACCACTATGTACTCATAAATTGCTGGAGTCTTATCTATCGAATAGACTTTTCAGAGTTAAGTTTAATGATTATGTGACGAGAGAATACAAGATTACAGCTGGCGTTCCACAGGGAAGTGTGCTAGGACCTACGTTATATTTGATTTACACATCTGACTTGCCTACGTGCTATAAATTAACCATTTCTACATTTGCGGATGATACCGCCATTATTAGTTCCCACGAAAACCCACTCATAGCATCTAGTCAACTACAAAATTATGTCGTACGTGTGGAGACATGGTTGAAAAACTGGCGAATAAAGGTGAATGAGCTGAAAAGTAAACATGTTACGTTCGCTCTAAGGAGAGGAAATTGCCTACCTGTCACACTCAACAACGTTAATATACCGCAGTCTGATTATGTCACCTACCTTGGTATTCATCTTGATAGACGGCTTACTTGGCGCCGTCACATAGAAACCAAGAGACTTCACATGAAGCTAAAAGCCTCTAGCTTTCATTGGTTAATCAGTGATCAATCAAAATTAAGCCTTGAATATAAAGTCATCCTGTATAAGACCGTTTTAAAACCAATTTGGACGTATGGAATTCAATTATGGGGAATGGCTAGCAACAGCAGTATTGATCTTATACAGAGGGCCCAATCTAAATTGCTTAGGACCATGACGGGAGCACCATGGTATATAAGAAATAAAAACATCCACAGGGACTTAGAAGTGATATTGGTAAAGGAAGAGTTCAAAAAATCCGTCAGAAATATATTGTTAAGCTGCAGAAACTTGTGCAGATCCAAACCAGATCCAGGCTCCGTAGAGCTGATCTGCCACTCGCTAAGATGAGTGCCAGTTAACCATTTAGGCTCTCTTGTTGGAAAGCAACTAGTTTTAATTTTAGTTATAAGCTTTAAATACTTATTGTTAGGCAGATTCAATAAAATGATAAAGCGTTTTAATAAAAAATAGTTTATTTAAATTAAATATTAATGAATTCAAAAAATATAAATTATTAAGTTAAAAGTAAGTAGTTACATTTACTAAGTAAGTAATTAGTTTCATTAGAAGAGCATATTTATAGCTTTCTGCAAGATTGTCTTTAATTGTATCATCAATTTTCATATTAATATGATCCTGATAATATCTTTGAGGGATTATTTCTTTTTCACACAAATTAAGTCTCTAAATTTTTGAATATGAATGAAAATAACTGTGTAAATTCTTTTAATTAATTTGCCAAGTAAAAAAACATAAGGATAAATGGATGTAACAATCCACAATACTGTGTAATTTATCTTTAAAATAAACAAAAAAACAGTTTAATCTAAGACGTTTGGATTTATATCACATAGATCATGAAAATGTAAAGCTGTCCGAAGATAATGGAACCTTTTTCCATCAGACTTTAAAAAAATGGATGGTTTTAAATTTATCCGAGGAATAATCGTTGTAACGTTGCCCCAATTGTTGCATCAAAAGGATTTTGTGATCGATTTACTTTTATAAAACTAATCTGTGCTACAAACTTATCACTGCAGTCTTTGCTGGAACTAATTTATGTGTTGGCTAGAGATTTTCGTTATGACTTTTATCCCTATTTGCAACGTGTCCTGAATAGATTAATATGTTTGCTCAATACCCACGATGCTGACCAATTGGACTGGACTTTTAGTGTGTTTGGCTAATCAATATAAGGTTTTTATGCCTTATTTGAAACGCAATGTAGTCGTTGTCTTCAATTGTATACTACGCTTGCTGGACAAAAGACGATATGAAGAACATGTTAGCAATTTTGCCATTGAACTTTTTTTATTTATTGGTCGGGATGTGCAAATTCCTGGAGTTTATATTGGAAACTATAGAGCGTGAACAAGTTCACAGTGTTCAAGGCTGTGGGCGTTAATTGTTTATTTTCGAATCTTTGGTGAAGGATAAGAAGATAAAACCACAACAGAGCCAGCTGTTGAATAATATAGTGAAATATTATAAATTATTCCACTATATCATTCATCATACCAAGTCTCTGACAATTGTCCCAATGAAGTTGTCTTTCATGTTACAAACACTCTCTCAAATCTTATGAGGAGATTAGAAAAACATGAGTTGTACATTCGTAAAATTGTTCTTTTATTCGTGCATGTGCAAGAGGTTTGTGCCCGCAAATAGGTGTGTAATTTAGTTGCCGATATAACCAGAATCATTCTACTAACGATACTCAGCAATTGAAAAACATGGCCAGAATTGTGTTGCTGCTCAATGTCTTGGATAAACGCATAATAATAGGTTGACATAAAGAGAAAATGAAACTACCTTGTAATTTTTTTATATCATGGGATTTTGTCTATTTTTCAAAAATATTTATAACTTTTGACAATTAAAAAAATCATGGAATACTTTTTTGAAAAATATGAAAAAAATGCTTTTTATTGAGTTTTTGCAAAGATACGAATTTTTCAAATTTAAATTAAATTTTTATTTATGAATAGTTTTTAATGAAATTTTACAGATATATAGATTTTTCTATTGAAACAGAAATTCCAAAAATGCGATTTTACGTGTATCACATGTTGTTGCGCATTGAATAAATGGTGCAGATTTTGACCTATTCTTTAAAAACTGATTATTTTGTCATTCCGTTTGTAGTTGCCTCAAAAATCAGGATAGTTGGTCTTTCTGATGTTTATCTTGTTGCTATCGCTTGCCAATTTGCATCTCTAAATTCCGAAGTTATGTGAGTTCGAGTAAGTGATTTTTGTATAGCCGAAAATTTAATATCGATAAAGGTGCCTTGATATCCAAAAAAGTTTCGGAATGCGGCAACGGAAGTTTTTAATATAACTGACCACTGATCTCAGTGGTAAGTTATTTTAGGCATTTTAAATCTATTTCTGTACTGGATAAACTTTTGTAGAGACACAAACCAGAAAAATCATATTTTACAGTTATCAGTAGCATAATTTTATTACCATTCCCTTTTAACGAGTTTTAAATAAATATTATAAAACTTCGTTTAAAAATATTAAAATTTAGCAATAATTGAATTTCAATCAATCAAAGATCTGTAAATTCATTGAATTCTGGGTTATTGCTAAAAATGATTCAAAAATGTTCTTTAACATATTTTATGAGTAGTATCTCAAATAAGATAAATCACTAAGTATTGAAAAGTTATTACCAGTCAAAGTTGAATTTTCCCCAAAAAATAGGTTAAGACGAACTAAAAACTTGACATACTTTACAGTACTATTATCGCGTACTTTAATATTTTGATACAGTGTCTTCTAAAATTGTGGTTTGTTTACCTAATAGAAGTATATGTATTAGGATAAAGGTATGTGTCATCAAACATCAGTTTTGTAGTGCTTAAGTAGTGAAACCGATTTTTTTTAAAAAATTATAATTTTTGCAGGGAAATTGAGGTGCCATCGTATAATTAAAAACTATGCCTATAAACATAATCATCACTTTCAATTTTCAAAATACTCATTTTGAGCTTGTGCCGAAGTGCTTATGAAATATGAGTACCTCAAACATTGATACAAACAAGTTAGAGTGCTATATTCGGCTATGCCAAATCTTAAATACCCTCCACCTAAATTAGATGAAAATTATAGAAATTACATTGGTATAAACACTCTAATATCCATATTCAGTGTTGGTTATTGGGACTTAGCTCCGATTATGAAGATTGGTAGAATGTTAATGTAATACAGTTGTTTTCGCTTATAGTCTACAAATACAGTTGCACAATTTTTGTGGACTATAAGCGAATTAGGTCTATAATCGAATTTATTTTTAAACCACTTTATAGATTATAGATGAATCCTTATATCATACACATTTTGTTCTATATACAAATTATGTACTTTATTCAATAAAACCACTTTTTTTAAACAAAATAAAAGTTTATTTAAAATATACTTTTATTTATAGAAAAACTAGTTTACGCAGAAGATATTTTATTTCAAATGTATAAAAATGTTATCTAATTCAGCAATTTATAATTGAAATAACTACATATTCCAACCATTTCCAACGGAGTCTACAATTTTATAATAGGAATAAAATGTACTATTTAACAATTTGTATACTTAATAATTGGTTAGCATTACCGATTGGCTCAACATTTTCCTTATTCGTCACAAGTGACGTAAACGAGTATAAAAAAGGGTAAACAAATATATTTAGTCAAACTTCAAAAGTATATTTTTGTTCTATTCTAATGAATTTTCCGGATGTGAGCCTTATATATAATTATGAACCCATAGTCACCAAATCTACTTGAAACTTATATCATTTTTTTTACCGATATGAGTGTATATATGCGTTAATATATTTTTCGTATGTGTGACTTATTCGGAAGATATAATTCAATATTTTAACGTTATTTCTGTGTATTTGAGGCCTATTTTGCTTGATATTTTTCTCCATAACATTATTTACAAGAGTTTTATGGGTATTATTGTGATTATCGGAAATGAAGCTAATATGGGTGCTATGGTCAAATATGTACCGATATTCACAAAACCCAGTAGTATAATGTTTGGATACAATATATTGATCTGTATACAATTTTAGTTCGATATCCATATATTTAAAATATTTATAGAAGTTAATGTGATTTTCGGAAGTGGTCCTTATATGGGAGCTATGACCAATTATCGGCCGATCTTCATAAAATTCAACATATCGCTTTTGGTATATATTGGAAATATTTATTTTATATTTTAACCAGTTAGAAGCTTTTATAAGAGATTTATTAGTATTTAAGTAATTTTCGGAAATGGACCTTATATGAGAGCTATGGTCAAATATGAACCGATATTCACACAATCTAGTAGTATCATTTGTGAATTAGTACTACCAATCTCTGTAAAATTTTAATTCGATAACGATATTTTTCAGATATTTATGAAAATTAATGTGTTTTTTGGAAGTGGACCTTATATGGGAGCTATAATCAATTATGGGCCGATTTTCATGTGCATGGAGATTATGGAATTTGAATTTCAACCTGATACCGATATATATAAGATATTTAAGTGTATTTAAATGATTTTCGGAAGTAAACTTTATATGGGGGCTATGGTCAAATAGTGCCCGATCCAGAAAAAAAATTGGTCTTGCGATTTTTGTTTGCACGAAACTTCGTTGTGCTGAATTTTGTATGGATACTGCAATTCTATGGGCATTTATATACCATAGCACCATATTTCGGGAAGAAATTTGTATGGGAGCTAAGAGAAATTGTAGACCGATTCTTTCCATTTTCAACAGAATTTGTCCTTTTATCATATTAATAATGAGTGCAAAATTTCATGGTATTCTCTGCAATGAATTTACCCAAAGTCACAAAAATCATGTGAAAATTACCAAAATTTTTGGAGGTTGTTTTACTTTTTGATCCATAACTCTGGTTCTACCAATTCGATTTTACTGATTTTCAATACCAAACTGCTTAGAAAAATTATAAACATTTTGGTATATATTTCACTAATTTTGCTTATGTATTTTGGACGTGAGAGTGTTTTACACAGACAGACAGACGGACAGTGCTCAATCGACTTAAAATTTCATAAGGATCAATAATATATATACTTTATTGGGTCTCAGATGAATATTTCTCCATGTTACATACGGAATGACAAACTTATATATACCCTCTTTCACCACTTGCGGTGGTGGAGGGTATAAAAAAGTGAAAGTCTTAAAAATACAGCTTTTTAACGGGGCTTTTAACACCTCTCAGAATAAAATCACTGACACGTGTTACAATTCTCGTTGGCAAACATTTTCAGAAAAATCGCCAAATCTTCATTTTCTATTATTTTTTACATTTCGCGACTTAAAAAATGGTCATCTATAATATGATGTATTTTTGTCGTACTTTTGTGAATATTATTTACGCGAACGAATTTGATATGGTTAAGAATATATCTTTATGAACTGAGCACGTTTAAATAGTACAAGCAAATTAAAATAAGCAAGCAAAAAAACGGGAAAAATGCACACTAATATGCAGAATAAGGATAGATATGCACAGGAAAAACCTAATAGTAATTTTATTGTAATACGCATTTTGTACCAACAACAATAAATAGTTTTTCCACTTTCCAAAATTTAATTATCTTTGTTTTGTTACATAAAACGCCAAAAAATTATATTTCTTAAAAAAAAAATAATTATAAAATTTTCATGACACAACCAACGGACATAGCTAGATCGTCGTTAAGTTTTACAAAGACCCAGAGTATATGTATATGTACATACAGTAGTGGTCAAAACATTTGCAACTGAGATCGCATTTTAACTTTTCATTGACCAATTTTCTCCAAATCACATTTCGATACAAACATTTATTTTTTTCATGTCATCATACATTGTTTTTGTTAAAAATATAAAAAAAAAACAAATTCCGTTAAAGTAAAACAACAAAAAATTAATTTTAAAAGATGTATTCAAAATGCAGCTGTTCAAAACATTTGCAACTCTTATTACTCTTACTCTTAACTATGCTATTAACACTAACGAATGCTGGGAAATAACGGTAATCGCATTTGTTTTATTAATTCGTGATTTCGATCTTTGCATTTTATTAAAAAACTCATCATAATTATTTTACTATAAGAGTTTTAATAAGATATTGGAAGCATTAACATCGTAAGAATTACTTTTGTGAAAAATGGCAGGAAACAAATACAATTCCGATTTCAAGGTCGAATTTTTAAATGACTTTAAAAGTGGACTTTCTCAAAAAGACATTTCCTTAAAATATTCCGTTCCAAAATCAACAATTTGTCGCATTGTTAATAGTGGTAACATCCATACAACTCACAAAGGAGGAAGACCCCGTATTACTACTGTAAGAGAAGACAGAAAAATTAAGAATTTTTTCACGAATTATCCTAAAGCAGTTCCCAGAGAAGTTAAAACCGAACTTTCCATAGATGCCAGTCTTTCCACAATTAAAAAAAAGAGCCCGAGAATATGTTCTTAAAAGTTTTAGATGCACTAAAAACCCGTTGTGTCGGAAAAAATAGAAAATCTCGGCTTGAATTTGCCCGCAACCATTTAAATTGCAATGGAAAACATACTATGGTCCGATGAGTCCAAATTCAATCTCCGGGGTTCAGATGGAAGAGCCTACATTCGACGACCAGGAGGCGAAAAGTTTAATCCCAGATACACAACCGCCACAGTGAAATACGGAGGTGGAAACATTATGGTGTGGGGGTGTTTTTAGGGAAAAGGGATTGGCCCAGTTCTCCGGATTACTAATACAATGACGGCCACAATATATAGAGGCCTTCTAAGCTCAGTTATGCTTCCATATGGAGAATGGGAAATGCCACTTTCATGGACATTCCAGCACGATAACGACCCTAAAAATACGGCAGGTGTTGTAAAAGTATGGTTGGAGGAAAATAATATTAGTGTCATGTCGTGGCCGCCACAATCTCCCGATCTCAACCCGATTGAGAACATGTGGATGATTTCAAAACGGAATATTGGTAATAAAGTATTCCGAAATCGTGATGAACATTTTGCAGAGTTGGAAAAGCAGTGGAATGAAATTCCCGAAGATTATATTAAAAAGCTAATAGCCTCAATGCCTAAAAGATGTTCCGAGGTAATAATAAATAACGGCTATGCTACAAAATACTGAATAATGAAATAGATTTTTGGATTTGTATAATATTTTCTTTAAGGGTTGCAAATGTTTTGAACACTTGTATTTGACTAATTTTGTTAAACTTTATTTTTTTATTGTTGTAAATTTATGAACATTTTTTTTTGTTTTTGTAAAATAATATGCAATAACTGAATTTTATAAAAAGAAAATAAAAAAACTTATTCTGAAAGTCTTTGTTAAAAAAATAAAGAATTAGGCAAAATGTGATTTCAGTTGCAAATGTTTTGAACACCACTGTATGTGTGTTGTGGGATCTACAACCAATATTAAATGTCTGGTTGTGGGTAAAAAAAAACTCAAAAGCAATATTTTCTGTAAAGAAATTATATTCGACGTTCAAAATATGCATATTTATGCACGGTTTAGCAAAAAATTATTTTTTTTTTCGAAAAACTTGTAAAATATGCAAAAGCTTACTTACTCAAGCTTTTTCATGCCTCAAATAATAAATAGTTTTATCATATAACTTCTTATGAGTATGAGAGTAAATCCAATACCACCTTTTTTAAATTATTATTTAATTGAACCAAATAAGTTTTCGGTCTACATTTCAGACTTCAATTGCACTAACAAAAGTACATACAATTGTACCAGCACTTTATCACTGATGTACGGTTAAATGCATAATACAACGACAACAATATGCAAACAAAACACGTAAAAAAAACTACGATTATTATGCACACATGTGTATGTATGTGTATCACATACACTGAACAACTTACACACACAGTCTATTCATCAAAACAATAATAATATAACAGTGGGCTAAACCACAATTAACACAACACAACTCAACACTATACGGCACCGTACTTGTGTACATAAATGAGTACAACACAAACAAAAGTTTAGTGGGAAAAAGATAAAATATTTTTTGAGAAAAAAAAAATAACAAAAAAACAAAAGATGTTTTCAACACACAACAAAAGGAAAACCAAGAAAACTACAATAAAAACAACAAGAAAAATAATAGCAACAATTTTGCACACATTGGATACACACTCTCAAACAAACAAACAAACTCTCTAACTGTAAACAACAGCAACAACAATAACAAGAAGTACATACATACATAGAACAAAACAAGATTGCTGCCTAAATGCCTGGTGAAAACAACGCGCAATCTCTCATTAAATCTGATGCTCATTTTCTTTACTCTCATTTTCTTTGGGGTGCCAGTGTGTGTGTGTGTGTATGTGTGAGTGTTTGGAGCAGATTTTACTCTTTTCACATGGAGGCAGTTTTGTAGACACGGTGCTTTTCGCAAAGCGGCAGCAGCCATGAGCTTTCAGTCCCGGATTGGCTGTTGCTGGGTAATGTCAACCTCTGCTAAAACAAACGTGGTACTGAATGAGAACGGGTTTTCCTTCAAACGCGCTAGCCTAATATATTTGCGGTTGTGATTTTTTTTTTGGCAAAAGAAAAAAAAAACAGAAAAAATTGTTATAAATTCTATAATTTCTGTGCAAAAGAAATTAATCATTGAAGTGAAATATTAATGAATATAACCAGAAAAGAAAGAAAAAATTAAGAAATTCGTGCGGTTTTCTTCCAAAAAATATTTTTTGGTGACATTGAAAATGGTTATTTGAAAAAATGTATTAGATGATTAAGAGCAAAAATAGCTAAGAAAATATGAAATGTAAATGAAAATGAAAAAAGTAATAAATCGTATATGAAGAAATAAAATTATTGGGAAATAAAAGTTGAATATAAAAGTGTTTTAAAGTTGCAACAAATAAAAATGAATCCTAATTAAAAATTATTACTTGTGGGTTTCAATTTTCCAACAATCTAAAGAAAGAAAAAAAATCGTTGAAAGAAAAAAAGAAAAAAAAAAATGAACGGAAATAAAAATTGTATTACTAAAGAGATTTAAAGTTACGCCATTTTCTTGTATTTGTACTTTTTACTTCTTCTTGTTCTTCTTCTGCTTCTTTTTTGTCTGTGTGTGAGTGTAATCTGGTTCTTCTTCTTCTTTTTCGTCTTGTGGTGTTGTTTTTTGGTGTCTGCGTGCGTGCGTGCCTTTTTTTGTGTGTGTGTATGTGTGTGTGTGATTGACTGACTGCGTGTGTCTATATGTATGCTGGTGGTTTTGTAAAATTTTAACCTTCACCAATACTCTGAGACTCGGACTCTTCCGCATTGCAGCACTGCTTTGGCTAGACTATTTACACAACTCCTTGCCAAATGTATCCCATTGTCTTTCATCATGTCCATGTCCATTAAACCTAAGAGCCATCAATACCACAAGCACAATGGCCAGACTTTCGAACTAAACGATATTTCTTTTTTACTGCCTGAACAATAGAAATTTAACAAAAACCTAACCAACCAACAGACACACAAATACACTTTTGAAACTTTAAATTGAACATTCAAATTACATCCACCAACATCTGCAAATACCGGAGAGAAGGATTTTTATTTGTTCTATACGCTAATGGTTTGTTACAATGAAATTAAATAAAATTTAAGGAATAATAAGCAACCCTAGGAGAGTTTAGATTATGCTCCCACGGATAAACTGATAAACAAGGACTATTAAACTCAACTCGGCTAAAAATCAAGTCAACAAACCAACAAAAACAAAAAACAAGTATCTCATCCTTTTTTAACATACATTTTTATGTTTAAGTCAAACTTTTCGCCATAGATTGTCGTGTTTTATTAAGTATATTTTTAATAAAATACAAAGCCAAGTTATTTAGATCCCATCATAGAAAATTGAGGCTGTCTTCAGTACTACTTAAACAAATATTGAGTAAAACATTTCTGATTTGTTCAGCACTAAATAGTGTGTTTTTCGTCCCGGAATATTTATTTTCTAAGCAAAATAAATATTTTTTTTCCACTTCAGCAAAGAGGTTTCATAAAAAATTCAAGTTCATGATCTCAAATATTAAAGATGATACGAGAATAAAAACTCTAAATACATACTTATATTGAATTATTTTATTTACTGTGAACTTGATATAATAATCCAACTCTGAAAATTTGAGTCAGATCGGATAACGTCCCCTTGTAAATGCATTTTCAAGGTGGAAAATGTGAATGAAAACTGGAATTTGTTTAGTTTTTGCAATAACAAATTAATCATCTAGTTTTAAGTAAAGTTTCCAAAAAACCGAAGAATTTCAAAACCGCGGTTTCAGTTTTAAAAAATTGAAAACCGAACCGGTTTCGATTTTGTTTCGGGTTTGTGATAATTTGTTAAATATTAAGTGTTATAGAAACAAAATCATTTGATAATATAGGAAATGCTATACAAATTTAAAGTTAAAACTTGACGGGTGTTCAAGAGGATAAAGGATAATTGGTACGTTTTCTTTTAATGGTACCTTTTTATACCCTTCGTGAGAAGGGTATATATAAATATGTCATTCCGTTTGTAATTTCCACAATATAATTTTTCGACCCTATGAAGTATATATATTCTGAATTCTTATAGATAGCGGAGTCGATTTAGCCATGTCCGTCCGTCTGTCTGTCTGTTGAAATCAATTTTCCAGATATCTTCGGGATCCAAATCCTCAATAATTCTGTCAGACATGCTTTCGAGAAGTTTCCTAAAATCAGCCAAATCCGTCCATAAATAACGGAGATATGAGCAAAAATCCGAGACAACCTCTATTTTTGGACTATTTTTTTTATCTCTATCTCGATTACTAAGTCATAAATATAGACAATATGGATATCTAATGATAAATATTTCAAAGTCCATTGCAACGATGTATATAAGGCTATACAAAGTTGGACCTACAATGGGTCAAAATCGGGAAAATATTTTTTATCCCGAATTTTTTTTTCACAAAAAACATTCTTTTGTCATACATTTTTTTCACTAATAAATTAAAAAAAAAAAATTTTAAAAGTTGGAAAAAACTAAAAAAAAAAAAAAATTTGTTTTTAAAAAATTAAAAAAAAATTAAAAATTTTTTTTTTAAAAAATTAAAAAAATTTGAGTCAACTTTGCATTTAAATATACGACTTTCGACGTAAGGCGACGATCGAGATGTATACCGAGGTATTTGACATCCGATTGTTGAATTGTGGTTGTTGAAAGTGGTGGCTCTAGATATTTCCAAGGCGTTCGATAGAGTGTGGCACGGTGCACTATTATCGAAACTTATTGCTTTTGGTGTCGGTAATAACTTCTCTCGATTTATATCGAGCTTTCTCAGAAATCGCACTATACGAGTTGTTATAGATGGGATCTCATCAAACGAGTTCAAGTTGAATTCAGGGGTACCGCAAGGCTCCATTCTTTCTCCTACTCTATTCCTTATTTTTCTATGACAGCAACATTTGCCATTCATATTCATTCAGTTATAGACCAAGCCTGTCGGAGATTGGGGCAATGAGGCAAAACATGAATGATTCCCTTAATCGGGACCTTGGGCCAATCTCTGAATCTGTCCCCGCTCTTGATGTTCGGGGCATGAAAATACAATGTGATGTCTGCTGGTCTAAACACATTTTTCAAGTGTCTCGGTTTTTTGAAACGGTGTAGGAATTACTTCACTTCATCTGATCTCCTCACTATTTACACCACATATATCCGACCGAAAATGGAATACAACTCCCATGTATGGGCCGATGCTTCAAAGTCTATTTTGGAGCTGCTCGACCGCGTACAAGAGAGGGCGAAGGTGATTATTGGTGACATTAGGGTGTCCAACTCTATTCGCTGGAGCACCGTCGCAATGTGGGCTGCGTTTCACTGTTCTATCGGTACTACAATGGAATGTGTTCTGATGAAATTAGGGAACTTGTTCCTGATACCCGCAGATTTTTACGTAATACACGTTTTTCGTCAAGAACACATCCCTTTGTGGTCGATTGGCCAGTGGACCGCACAACACATTACAGGGAAAATTCGTTTTTTAGCCGTACTGTACGTATGTGGAAAAAACTTCCCGCTGAAGGTTTTACTGCCATTTCCAATGTGGGAAAGTTCAAATCGAATGTTCACAAACACTACTCCCTCTATCCTCCGTCCCATAACCTCTTTTCCTAGTTCCAACACAATGCTTTGCATGAATAGGGGTCATCCCCTGAGTGCTGGTCCAAGAAGAAAAAAAAATGTTTGACTAGTTAAATAACTTTCCAATAGCTTATGTGTGTTTGCGGATAAATTTTGACTTTATCAAACGCTTGAGAAATGTCAATGAAGAGATCAGTACAATATTGCATTTCCTCAAACGCCTTTCTTACAACATTTACAAGTCTATGATTTTATTCGATAGTGCTGTGTTTTCTTCTAAATCCAAATTGATGATTCGGAATACAATTGTTTTCAATTACCGTCGGATACTACTTGTCCGTCAAATAGCTTTGCTATATTATTCAATAGGCTGATGGGTCTGTATGATTCTCCTTATGTATGATATGTTCCCGGCTTAGGTATCATGGTAACCAGTGAAAGCTGCCATTTCAAATTGGTTGATAATAATTCGGAATGACCCGAGTTCAGTCGGCCAAGGGCTGTCAACTTAGCAATCACTGATACTACTACAACAACAAAAATCTTACTTGGACATGAAATCTAATGAAGATGTTGTTGTTTACATTAGATCTTGTAGATGAATAATTGTTGATGACACCTTGACAGGTTAGAAAATGCATTCGAATTTGTCAATTGTCTAAATTACTTCACAATGGTATTCTTTGATTTATTACAGAGTAATTATAAACAATTGAACTTGAGTCAGAACATGATAAGAATTAATGATTTAGAATTTGTTTAACAGAGTTTTGATAAATTCTATAAGCAGTTTTGAAAGGTAACTATTTGGTTCTAGTTGGGAATTGGTAAACGTTATGCTATTGAGGAAAAAATTCTTATCAGAGCATTTATGAGTCTTTAAAACGTAAAAAAGAATTTTGCGTTACAAAATTTGCCAAAAGAAGTAACATGTTTTATTGAATTTATTTTGCAAGTGATGTCAGGCAGATATTTTCTAACTTATTACAAAGATTACACAGTATTATAAAAGTGAACGAAAAAAGGGGTTACCAGAAAGCAATTCTGTTTTGTTAGATTCCATAGAGTACGAAAATACTTATAGTTTTTCATGATCACTTCGTGTGATCATGACATTCTTTTAACTTCAAAACATCATAAATATGTTATTTTGAAACTGATATTAAAATTATTTATTTTGACTGAAATATATGAGTTTTACCTTTTAAACAGAAAAAGATTTATAGAAATCTTATAGAAATGGAAAGATTTATAGAAAATGGTGGAAAATGAATAAAAGCTAACTCGGAAGTATTTATAGGAAAAACTCGAAAATGTTGAAAAACATTTTCGAGACAAATATTTTACTGGCTCACGATCAACTTGGAGCGTGAAAAAAATTTATTTTGTATTTTTTTCAACTTAAACGGCCGTACAGAAGATACTTTTCAACCGATTTTCAAAAAGTCTCTTCTGTTCGAAAGGTAAAACATAAATATATTTTTGAAGTAAAATAATTTTAAAATCAATTTTCAACTTTAAGAATGTTTGCTAATAAAAAAGTAATAAAGGAAGAGATCGAGAAAAACTATAAATATTTCCGAACTCTGTGAACTCCAGTAAACCAAAACTGCTATATGAGAATCCCTGGATATTTTTGGTGTAGCATAGTGTTATTTAGCGTGTATTAATACCAAAAATCTATTTATTTCAATGCTATGAGATTGAAGAAAATTTTAAATGTTTTTTCGTGAAAAACCTTTTATACTGGAAATAATCGCTACTTTGATTTCTGTTTGCATTTGTCTTATTAAATTATCTAAATTTATGAGAGATTTGCATATTAAAAAGTACAGAGAAGGGTCAATTACCAGATTATAAAAGCGTAAGTTTGGATATGTTTTAAAACACTAGTTGGTATAAAATGTTTGTATAGTGTTTATATACATTAGGGATATAACTATTGACAATTTTTGCGAATATGGAAATTGGCATAGCATAGTCGAATAGAGCATTAAAAAATATGAAAAACCAAGGTATTATTTTTTCGCGGTTGTTAAAAAAGTTCACGCACCAAACGCAATAAAGTTTTTCATTAAATATTTTCAATTATTTTGAAATACAATATATTTTATTTCTATAACAACTGCGGACATACTTCAAAAGATAACTTTTAACGGGAAGTATCCGTATTTACATAATTAGAAAAATACTTTGTTACCTGAACTATCGACTTTATTTACCTTATTCTGATTTATATTTATACTACTTACTTTAGAACTAACATGTACTGAAAATCTTTCACCTTACAACCTCGATTTTTATTACATATTTAATTTATTCGGTAGTGATTATCTTTATTAATACCAATATAATATATAGATATAAAGTTACTTTTGACTACTGGGAACTATAGTTAATAAATTTGTTTTCGGGTACTGGAAATCAAACAATACTTTTCAAAGCTGTACTAAAAATTCTAAAAAGTTCACTGGATTAAGCCCTCATAAATTGATTTTATTATACCCTTCACCATGAGTGGCAAGTGTATAATAACAGTGAACTTTTAAGAATTTTTAATACAGCTTTTGCAAACCCATAAATTATATATATTCTGGATCGTTATAGATATCGGAGTCGATATAGCCATGTCCGTCTGTCGGTTGAAATCAACTTTCCAAATCCCCTAAATAACTTACAAACATGATTGATACATCAATATATCGGGAATTCTTTCAATTCGGGTTCTATTTGAATTGGAGAAAATCGACCTACAAATGGGTGAGATTTTCGGCCTATTTTTGATCTATATCTGGATTACTAAGTCATTAATATAGACAATATGGATATCCAATAATAGTTATTTCAAAGACCTTTGCAACGCCGTATATAAGGCAAAAGTTAGTAGAACTTAGAATTCGTCGAAATCGGGAAAAATATTTTTTACCCCGAATTTTTTTTCCACCAAAAAATTTGTTGTTCTACATTTTTCTTCTTTTTTATATTTCGTTTTTTTGGGGGGAATTCCTATTTCACCCTCTCTGGATCCGCGCCTAATCAAAGTAGAGTTCAATAAATTTAAAAACAGCTGATTACAGTTCTTAGACAAAATGAAAGCACACATATTGCTTAATTTGTAGAAGTTTCGAGTAATATGCCAACTAGTCACATTACACAAACTAGTTGGAAAAATCATAAGATAAAACTTTGAAATTTCAATAAAATTATTAATATTATTATGCCCATCAAGTGCGTTTCTCCAAAAAAAAAAAAAATACTTAATTCGGTAGCTCGTGAACAGTTGGAGATATCTTAATGAAATTTAACACAGTCAGTGCTGAGGTGTTTATGAGTTGATTAATATTTACATAGGTTCGTAGTTGGAATAGGGAATAGCTAATTTTTGATCTACAACATTTAAAAAAATCACCAAAAAATTCAACAAATTTTATATTCAGATAGTACGTGGCTTATCTCTTTTAATTCAAGATGTGTTTTTTTTTTTGGTCAATGGATCATTTAAGAAAATTGGGCCCCTTAGCCCTCTCCAAGCTTTATCAGTTTTCAGATTCATCTTAAAATGTACTTATTATAAAAAACTATTAGTTTTGAAAGGCGCTATTTATATTTTAAATATAATAAGTTAATAAGATATCACACAGGATCATACGAGTATTTACCCCGTTTAAGGAATTTCGGTATTTATGTCAAGACAATACCAAACATTTTGATTAAAGGACAGTCCGATCTATAAAAGTTCCAAATTTTATTACGATATCTTAATCTGCTTGAATTTTACTCTTACTTAATGTTTATTTTTTTACACCAAAAAAATCACTAAATCATGAAATTTACTCTGAAAATGGAGAATGTTAATCCTGTAGTCCTAATGTTTGCTATAGTACCAAATACTTGTACATACTGCTTATATATACCCTTCAGCATATCCACAAACCTTGCCTTATTTTGAAATTCTTAACGTTTATTCTTATTAAAATTGAACAAATTTAACAAATTAAACATGAGAATACAAGAATAAATATTAGTTTTTTTTTTTTTTAATAAATTCACAGAAGTTGATTGTTCAAAAGTGAGAAAACATCAGTGAATTATTTGATTTTTTTTTTTAAATAAAGAAAATTATAAAATCTTTCCATCGGCTGATTATTAGGTTCGGTTCTGAAAAAAAGTTTAGGTCGGCATCTAATGTTTTTCATTATTAGTTACATAGTTTTTTATTTAAGGTAACGATGTGTAAAAATATCAAAGTACCACTTCAAGTTTGTTGGTGCTTTGATTGGCGTTTCTCTTACAAACATGTTAACCTGTCGCTTAGTTTTTTTTTGCAACCATGTAAATCGATTAATAGGAGAAGTTGTGTTTTTGGTATAAAATTTCTGGCTGCTGATTCCTTTACATTCCCCATATATCAGATAATGTGTTCATAATAACCTATGCCTGTTTCCATGATAGGTAGGACATTGTCCATCCATGTCACAGTAAGTTTTACAAAACAATTCAACATTCGTCCTTTTTAGGCAAAAAAAATTTACAATTTTAACAACCTTCACAGCCCTGATATACAAAATGTTTATTTCTACTTATGTATGTATCATCAATAGAATAGTGAGCATGGAATGTATTTGATGTTGTTGTGCTTGAAAAAGAAAAGAAGAAAAAAAAAAAAAAACATAACAGCAACATAAAGAAGAATGAACAAACAAAAAAGAAGCACAATTCAGTAGGCTGTGTAGATGATTAAAAGTGTTCACGCGACTTGTATGTGAGAGTGTTGTGCTTTTTCCTCCAACATACACACACACACACACACACACACAAAACAAGAGTGGTTCTCTTCGCAACCCAGCCATATACACACAAACACTCACGCACTCGCTTACATACACAATAGAACACCCTCAACTTTGGTGTCTCATACTCTCTTTTAGTTTACAACTCACTGGCACCTGTAAATAAAGTACGAATATGTGTGTAGTAAGAAACTAATTTAGAGTTTCCAAAAAAAACCGAAGAATATATAACCCACGTTTTTGGTTTTGAAAAAAAAAATTTTTCGTTTTGGGCTACATTATTAAATATTATGATATTACCAAGGTTGGCTACCGTTATCTTTAAGCTGCCGTTACCACTAACGGATATAATCGTAACTCGATATAATCATAAATACCGTTACCAATATTCTACAAATAATTTGAAATTATAAAAATTTTTAATTTTGATAATTGAGTTTATCGAAATCTACAAAATAGTAAATACTTATACTAGAATATCGTTACCGAAATAAGGGAAAATGTCATTACCACTAAGTCACCGTTCTAAATTAGTGTTAACGTTACCTTTTTACCGTGTTCAATATGCAGTCACCTTATAAGTAGAAACATGATGTATTTGTTAATGTGAAAAAATGCTACAACTTTGCTCATAGCCTTAAAACTCGTAAAGGACGGATTTTGTGGCAGTCATAACTCAATTTTATGATTTATTTTCAGAATATTTGAATAATTTTTAAAGAAATCTTTATTGGTTGGTTTCCAAATATGGATTAGAAAGTTCCTTGCCTCCCATACACACTGAGCCATTATGTAATACATATTGTTAAGTTTTTACCTTTTAAAAACTGGGTTTATTTCCTTTAAATAAACCGGATACTTTTGATGCAAATAAAACCAGTTTTAGTAGTTCAACTCTTGTAACAACTCTTTATTTATTCAGAACGCACAACAACAACTGAATAGTCACTCAGTGTCTCTATACACGTCTATCAATTCGCAGAAATACACACACACACTTTATAATGTACAAGTATACACGTACAAGACAGTTAATGTTAACTCTAACAGCGACAATGATCAACTCAACTCACGACTGCCACCTCTGCCACTATTAATACACACGCCATCTATCGTGAATATTCTACAATGAACTCAACGGACAAATTAGTACATTCGAATTCTAGAGCTTTCGATGTTAATGTTAGCAGCTTAAAAATTTAGTGTTGCCATACTTACAAAACAATACTAATAACCGCATGCTACTGATGGACGTGTTTATAAACATTTTGAATGTTGCAGGCAGTCGTTACAGACCGTTAAATTCAAATCGTTATTGCACATTCGTAACAATATATTAACACAAAGGAATTCATTCAATTTTAGTTTTACATCGATTTGACTTTGAATTCAATATTGTTTTGGAAATTAAATTATAACAAAATAAAAAACCTTGTTTTTAGTTCTTAATTTTAAATTTCTAAATTGAAATTAGTTCTA
This sequence comes from Calliphora vomitoria, assembly GCA_942486065.2. Classification (NCBI taxonomy): domain Eukaryota; kingdom Metazoa; phylum Arthropoda; class Insecta; order Diptera; family Calliphoridae; genus Calliphora; species Calliphora vomitoria. The sequence goes on along the minus strand of OW818030.2, from coordinate 47,898,922 downwards.
AAAGAGAGAAAAAAAAAAACTAAGACATGAAAACCCGCGGTTTAGGTTTAAACGGAACACGAAGCTCTAAACATTTTACACATGTTGTTGCTGTTAAAAGATTTCTTGTTTGTTTTTTTCCTGAATATACATACATATGTATATATGTATATGTGTTATTTCAAAGAAAACAAGAAAAAAAAAAACATATTTTTTTGCTCTAACCAAAAAATAACTAACCTCGGATACCATTTATTATCAACATCATCACTACCACCACCAACCAGAAACCATGTGTAGTTGTACACATACATACTTTACATAGAGCAAAGAACATCGTCAACTATAAACTATGCTTATACTACAAAATACATACATACACACACAGAGTAACGAATACATATATATACCCATGCTACTCGTACGTACCGTTAACAGTACAACAGTTGTTCGTTATTTCTTCATACTTTCAGATGGCTGTGTATTAGTTAGCTAGTTTGTGTATGGGAGAGTGTGTTCTTCGTTTGTTCGTCACTGTTGTCGGAAGCACGTAAATCACAAAATTTACTTCCGGTTAAAACGGTGTTTGTATTTTTCTAAAAAAAAAAAAATTTTCTCCTGTGTTTTGTTCTTAAACGCCTCCAAAAAAAGAATATAAATAAAATACGAACATTTAAAATAGAACCGAAAACAAAAACTAAATAAAAGGAAATAGTTGATATTTTATAATTGAACCTTTTTTAACATTTGGGACTCGTATTTAATTTCCTGACCTTCTTCTTTGCAAATATCACAGTTTGCACAAATAATTTATACGTTTTTGTTCTATTTTTTTTTTTTTTGTTATTTTAAACATTATATGTATTTTATTGCATTTGAGAGAGAATGTAACTTTTAGTCCGTTCATATACCTGGTAATTTTAATATATACCAATGTTTTGTTTATTTTTGTTATATATCCTAAAAATATATTATAAATTTAACTAAGCGCAAGGGTAGAATAGCATTTACAAAGTTTCTTAGTTAATATAACTAAAATTTTAGATAATTTCATACATACCCTTTTGCATCAAACATATTTTCAATTGACAATAAAATAAACAAAAAGAAACTTCGAAGAAGATACCAAACATCAAATTACCAATTCCAATAGTTATATTAACATAGTTTTTAGGTAAAGTGTATTGTTTGAATTACCCATTGGCATAAGGACTGAGATCGACAAATTTTTAACATACATATATGGGCAATTCCACGAGAATGACTACCACGACTGAAAAAACAAAAACCCTTGAAACTTTTTTTCAAGATGATTTGAATAGAAGAAAACACTAAAATGTTACTATGTGACAGTATTTAGAGCTTTTTACAACATTTTAAGTGCAAAAATAAGAGCTTAAACTTACTTTATTTAATTTTTTAATTTAATTGGTATGTTTAAGGCTAAAATTGCGGCGAAAACTAAGCTCCCAATTAGCATGTAGTATGAAATGAATTTGACTCTGATCGTTTTTTAGCTATTGTCAAATTGTGTATAGAAAGCGAATATTTATTTTCTATTTATTTTTTTTAGTTTTTGTATACATATATTTACAAAATATACATTGTTTTACTATAAGAGAAAAATCTGTCACGTACGGTATGTCACGTACGATATTAAATTGTATTTATTATAAAATCATCCAAAGATTATTTTTATTTAAATATGACGGATTGTAAAGGAAAAATATTTGGTTTAGTGTAAGAAATTAAAAGAAAACCTAACGCCTCTCACGATTCGCAAATTTTCGCATATTTCTACATGTACCTCAAAATGACTTTGATTTTATGTCACGTTCGATATACCCTTATTTCGCTCGATATTTTGGACAACAATGTTTCGAAAGAACTTATTATATTTTTTTAAATATAGTACCCCCTGGATGGAACATAAGGACAAAATTATTTTTCAGATACTCTTATTTTTGCAAAATCTATTCCACTCTATAGGCGTACAAATGTCACGTACGATGACATGGAATTGCCCATATGTTAATAAAAGTGAAACCACTAAATTTACAGTTTTTAATCTGTTTTATTTGATTGAAATTATTATTACAATTTACAAAAAAAAAAAAAAAATTTTTATAGTTTCAATCACTAGTGATGAAATTTTGAAACTTTTTCGAAAACCCTTTTATTAACGTTTTTATAGTGCTTTATGTCACTTTGTTTGAACAGGTTGTCCATCTCCGTTTAAAATCTATCACACTTTTGGACACCTTTTTTGTGCTCTTCAATTATATTTTAACAAGAGCCCAATATCTCTCCACTGGACTCAGCTCCAGGCAGTTTGGAGGAATTGACTCTCTTGGTACAAATACCACATTATTGTTCTTGTACCACTCAAGACCTTTCCTACCATAGTGACAGATGACAAATCAGGCCAAAAATAAGTGGACACATTAAGAAGTCTTATGAATGGAAACATCCTTTTTTGTAAACATTCCTTGATGTAAATTTCGGTATTTATAGAGCCCTTTGTAACAAATGTATGGCTTTTTTGCCGCAACTGCATATTACTTGCCATACCAAGAACTTTTTGGGAAATTTTGGTTGCTTTTGGGTTCTAAACTTTTCTTCAACATTTCCTCGAAGATCTGCAACATACAAAAATTGACCCAGAGCTGCGAAAAATTTTCCATACGTAAATTTCGTCATCCATTATGCAGCAGTTATATTTAAAAAAAAAAAAATTTTAATTTGACTTAAATGTCCGTACTCTGTCTTTAAAAACGGCCTCTAAATTTTTAGCAGAGTTCCTGTCAGGAACTTTTTGAGCCTTGTATGTTTTTAAACATTCATTAGCTTTAACTTTTCGTACCAAATTGTCCGAGTACTGACCTAACCGGGCTGCTTTTCGACCGGAGGTGTTGGGTGCTTTTTTGAAAATCATTTCTATTTTTTTGGCTTTAGAAACATCATGTGGACCATTCCTTCTACCTGAAGCAGGTTTAATATTAACGGACAAGTCCTCCCGGTACTGTTTAATAACATTGGAAACAGTTTGATGGCAGACCTTTGATTGTTTGACCAACTTTTTGTAGGACCAAGTTGGGTTTTGTTGAAAATATTTAATAATTTCAGTACGCACTTTTTTCTCGTCACTCATTTTAATCAGATTAACAACAAATGAACATAATTGACATGCCTTACAAATGTAACTTGATAAAAAAAAATCAAACGATACTTGTTGTTATATTGTAATAATAATTACACTGTGCTAGTTGAAAAAACTGTCAAGCGGGGCACACAGTGGGTGAAACTAATTCGGGTACGCTGAATTCAGTGTTTTTTTAGGTTAGCTCGTATTTTCGAGATATCGAGATATATCCGATGGGAAACAAAAAAATGACACGTGTTTAAAAATATTACATGTCGAAGGTACCCTAACTTGAGCCCTCAAAACGACGCCCCTGGAATATTTTTAGGATCCATTTTAATAACTTAAACTCGAATACTCCTTGCACTCAGAAAAAATATATAGTTGTGCATGTTTACTGTAACCATTTCAACATTTTTAACAATATTATAGTCACAGTAACTATGTATATGATTGTGGTAACAATAATATGGTTAATTTATGATTCACTTGATTGTATCAACCATATATATGGTTACAGTAAACAAATATATGTTTGTGATGAATTATTTTATCATAATATGTTGTTCTCAGATTATGATATCCATAGGCCGAGAGCCACATAATATGGTAAGTCCTTCATCATATAAATGGTTGTCACAAACATATACATGTTTACTGTAACCATATATATGGTTGATACAATCATGTGAGTCGTAAATTAACCATATTATTGTTACCACAATCATATATATAGTTACTGTGACTATAATATTGTTAAAAATGTTGAAATGGTTACAGTAACCATGCACAACTATATTATTTTCCGAAACCGACAATTATTCTTCGGTTTTCACTTTTAAACTATTTTCACTAGAAAAATTCAAAATTTAGAAATGAGAAACAAACTTTTTCATCCAATATCTCTAAGCACAGATCGGTAAAAATATCTTAAGATTTGTTTAAATTTTTTAAATTGTATTACAATAATTGCTTCAGATGATGTAGCAGGCTAAATAATGCAACATTTTTGTAACAAAGTCTTATGTGTCGATTATGGATGGCAACCGAACTTCAGTTGGGTTGCCAGAGAGCAACCACAAATTTCTGGTTGCCATTTGGTAACAGAAAATGATGCTGTCAGTTGCCATCTGTAATACCATTTAGGCAACTGACAACGCAACTTAAGTTCGGCTGCCATCCATAATCGACCCATTAGTTATTTTCAAATATCAGATAAAAGTATGGAGTACTAGCTGACCGGTGCGCTTCGCCACCTCAATTGTAATAAAGTCTCCCTTTGTAAATTAATACTAATTCAGGGAAACAAGTATCTAGTTTTATGTTTATTGATTCATTATAATGTGGATTGTAGCTCATTCTAGACGTATTATTAGAATAAAAACAGTACCATAAAGACATTTTGTATTCCTACTCAGCATCATGAATGTTGAATGTTAAATTTCATATTTCTGTTTTCCATTATTGTAGAAAATACAAAAGAAAGGTAAGACTATAATCAATTTTCGTGAATTCTAAGTCATTCAGAATCATTTGTGCCTAATTTTAAGGTTTATTATAATAAAATATTCAAAAACTACCTTTACAATAAAGAAATAGTAACATTAATTATCCGTTTCGCATTCGCGTTTCTAGGTCCACCGTTATAAAATATTCAAAAAGCACTACTAATTCAAAAAAGTACCTGCAATTCCCTTTTTTGAATTCTAACTCAGTCAGGATCATCTGTGTTTAATATCCTGCTTATAGGTTCATTATTATAGAAATTTCAATAATAGTTTCTGTTACCTCAATATCATTATGCCCTCTTCTATCTTTGATTCTTTCTTTACTCAGAAGCGTATCAGCCAACTAATATGTATATACAATAAGTAAAATAATTTATTATAATAAAAAGTACCATTAGAAGAACAAGTAAAAAATTTTCCACACTTAAACCACTGCCAAGTTTGAAATTTCAAAGTAATTTCCATTTTTAAGAACGAAAAAGTACTCCTTAGTTTGGTTAAGTTCTCCATTTTTGGTATCATAATACAATTGAGCACCCTATTCCTGATTATTTCTTTACTGAGAAGCATATTAACCAATTTTAACTAATTTAATTATTAAGGTACCATTAATTTTAAAGGTACCATTAAAAGAAAAATTATCAATTTTCCTTTATCCTCGTAAACACTCGTCAAATTTGAGCTTTAAATTTGTTTAGCAGTTCCTATATTATCAACTGATTTAATAGTTAATAAATTATCACAAAACCGAACCGAAACCGATCGGTTTTCAATTTTTTAAAACCGAAACCGCGGTTTTGAAATTCTTCGGTTTTTTGAAAAATTCAAGTTTATCCCACCGGATGCCCCTCTTGACAGAAAAGAAATTACAATTTCATGCACAGTGTTATTTATTATTGTATAATTATTAGAATTTTTACGAAAAGTATGATATAGGCAATGATTTGTCTGCGCATAAGCCAATAGTACTTAATTCACATAAAACTAAGTAGGTCAACAATTTTTTTCATGGTATTTATTTTGTATTTTTCCCTTAAAATTCGTTTTCATTTAATTTTTTTTAAATAATGAAGTCAGTTTATTGGAATTATTAAAATAAAATTAATTTTTAACAAGTTATTCGGTTATTTAGTTATTCCAATCATTAAATTTTTCTGTCGTTTTCTAAACTGATTCCGACAATGATTGGATTCTATGACAAGACCGATTAAATTTTAAATTGAGTATTTTTGTTGAACAAAACTACACATGTCCTCAGTAAATGATTTTTTTTGTAAATTTTTTTCGGGCTCTCTAAGTACTAGGGAATTCAATAACGGTTAATCGGTTAAGCGATTAATTTTGGTTGGTTAACTGTTCGAATAATTTAAAATTGACGATTTTCAAATAACAAATAGACCGATTAATTTGTGTCGATTAACCGATTAACCGAAATTTCTATTTTTTTCGCACTTTATATATAAATATAGTTAAACATACAAATTTTATTTATTAACTCATGAACATTATCTTTTAGCAATAGTTTTTTAAAAGAATAGCACAAAAATTGAAACGTATTTGTAAATGAACTTTTTTCTAGAATGTACTATGATTAACATTGTCCTAAAGAGTCGGAGAACGACATGATAATAGATGAAACTAAATACATAACTGATTAAAAGTATTCGCAATCTAAAAATCTCCAAAAAGGACTCCAATGGTATAATTGAAGATTTTATATGAGAAATTGGATATTCTTTATCATGCCTTACTTTAGATTACTTCAACATCTAAGTATAGAGAGAGTTCTTTCCAAGTCAAGTTTTATTAAAACTAATGAAAAAATAATTTAAATAGAAATCATTCGTTTAATAGAATAATTTAAAATTAACCGATTAAATCTAAACCCCGATTAATTATTTACACATCTATTATGTCACGAAATATTTTCATGCTAAACCAGTTCGTCCTACCTTAAAAAAATAACGAAAACTGACTTTTCAAACAAATCTCTATCAAGGTAGTCCAGTTATTTGTCTGTCCTGCAAAAAACAGTTAACAGGACTAGTAGGTTTTATTAGGCAGCTCTTCAAATATCAATTGGCGTATGAGTATTATTATTACATGAGCACCAATATAATACTCATACGCTACCAATATTAAAAATGCAAACAAAAAAATTTAAATTAATCACTTTTAAAAGTAGAACTTAATGAAGTTGAAATTTAAGAACACAAAATATTCCAGCATATAGAAAAATATAAATTAAGATATAAATATATGATTGAAGATTCACTTGAGAGTAAGAAGGTAATTCCAGTATCTTCAAATGTAATTTTAAACATATTTTGTAGATGCATTTTTATGTTTACCATTTTGTATCTAGAGAAACAATATTTTTTCTTTTGGCTGTTTTATCACCAATAATTTGGGTATGCGGTTCATCGTTACAAAAATTCAAGCCTATCTTTTAAGGATGTTACTTTTAACCAGATTCCAAAATGCATAATGGTACAAAATGTTCTTAAGCAAATCTTGATTTTAATGATGGACCGTGATATCAACTACTAATCCTAGCAATCAGCATCTATTCAAGAACATAGTTTTTAATACATGTTTATTAGAGTGAAAATCAGTTGTATGGAAAAAAATTTGTGTTCGAATTTTGAAGGGTGCCGGGTGGAATATTGTGACACTAGGTCTAAAAGTTATGTGCTGAAAATTTTAGTCAAATCGGACAACGATTTCGGGACACGCATTTTGCTATCTTTCATTAAGAAATTCCAAATGTTGAAAAATTTTACCTTTGACCTTCACGGTTTAAGGGTTAACGTTTTTCGATTTTAGTAAAACTTTCATAGTATATTTTAAATTATGTGAACTATAAGATTCTGTATAGGTTTTACTTAAAATTCGTAACAATAAGGAAATTGATCTCATTCACCAAAATATGGCAAACAAAATTTTTCCCGAAAATCACAAAATCACAAAATTTAAATCGCAGGTACGGAAAAACTGTAAGAGGTATTGACATCATTTTTTCATATTTTTATTTTGTATTATAATCTAAATAAATTCCAATATGATGATCAAAAAATTCTGAAATTTGTTTAAGAAAATTTTTAAAAATTTGAAAATGGAGATTCGAAACTGCCGTTAAAAAAAAATATTTTTTTTGGCCATACCTGCGAATAGGTTAACGGTATCCTACAAAGGTAAAAACTTGTACAAAAGTAAATACGGATATATTTTAACTAAAAATTAGCTTTTATTTAAATATTTCTTAAAATATGTTAATTTTGTTTCTACATTTCTTGTTCAAGTGGCCTGAGACACGTTAATGGTCTGGGGAATTTTTAATAACTTTAACATTTTTTAACCAATTTTTGTCTCTGATATCTCATTAGAACGACAATTACGTGCATATTTCGATTATTTTGCAAACGATTGCTAAAATAATTATTTAGTAGCAAAATTTTTACAAAAACTGAAAAATTTGAATTTTTTCCGAATTTTAACGATAATACAGTTTGTGGGTTAATTTGACCCAAAGGAAATATAGGTTTAATCTCAAAAAGATTTTTTTTACTATAATTTTCATTAATATAAATAAATCTACATATTTCTGTAACATAATGCAGAAAGTTAAGGAGTTTCACAAATTTATTTCATATAAATAGTAAAATTTTGCATATATCTACCTTTGACCTCGATACGCGTCCCGAAATCGTTGTCCGATTTGCCTCAAATTTTCTTTTAGACCTAGTGTCACAAAATTCCACCCGGCACTCTTTGAAAAAAAAATTGGCTGTCACCTTAATATACATATTCATCAGTTACAATAATCGAATAGTGAATAGCACTTGCAACCGACCAAATTCGATTGGTTGTGACTACGAATCTGTTTTCTCTGTGTAAGTTCCAAACGGATTTGGTACAAACATTTGCTTGAGGTAACACTGTTTTTTTTTTTATTGAAATGGCAGCGATGATTACTCTTTTTAGTCGTAAAATTTCTTAATAATAAATAAAAATTTTAAAAAAAGTTCATGATAAAACTTTTTTTTAATTATCTACTATAAAATTGCAGTCTGAGGTGATTTTCCGTATTATTTTGAAACTTTCATTTTTGAGTAACAATAAATAAATTTAAAGGAAAAATAAAAACAAATAAATATAAAGCAATAATTGAAAGAAAACTATTAAAAATAAAGAAAATAATAAAAAAAAGATTTAAAGTGAAAAAATCAGTGCATGTGCATACATATTTAAGTTTGTGTAAGATAGAATGTGTTGGTAGTTGAGAGAAGTGAATAAATAAATAAAAGTGCATGCTTTCGCATGTACAACTATTTACACCAACATCACCACAAACAACCGCAATAAAAACAGTTGTGCGTAGCATCTAACAACAACATCAACAACAACTTGGTCATCATCGGCACAACATCATCGTCATCATTCTGCTGTTAATTGTAAAAATGTGTTCGTTTATTGAACGCGTGTTTGTGTTTGTGTTTGCTTATGCTTATGCTATCATTGACTACTAGTGGTCAGTGTGGTGTGTTTAATATTTCAAATTGAACTCTTCTCCCCAAAAACCTACACATATGCACACACATGTAAACACACAAACTAACTGTGTAAATGTATGGATTGTGTAAATAAATATATAAAATACATATTTAAATGCATGTGTTTTATTTTTCATTCGTACATTCGTTTACGTTTGTTTGTCTCTAGACGTAACTAACGGTTATCGTGATTGAGTGTCGGAGTGTGTGTACATGAGAGCCTTAAAGTGTATGCGTGCGTTAACATGCGGTTTCCGGTTAAATAAAATTCAATTTAAATTTTCTGCTCGAAAGAAATAAGAAAACAAGAATTTTCTTTATAATTTAACTTAAACATTTATACCGTTCTAACTATTTTTACAACCCAACTGCCTGCCAGCCTGTCTACCAATCACTCAGACTAAACAATTGCTTCACAGCAGAACCAGAAACACCAATAAAAGCAGAATTAATAAAAACAACAACAACAACAGCAGCAGCAAGAATGACAACAACAACATAACTACTACTTTTACTAATACTGCCAAATAAAAAAGGAAATAAAATAGAAAATAAAAGAAAGAAATCAAAGTAAGTAACTCAGTTTTTTTTTGTATATTTTATTTTTAAAATGAAAAGCGAAATTAAGAAAAATATGTGTGTTTTTATCATCACTATTCTTTATGAACACACACAGCTACAATAATGTGTGTATCAACATTTCCACAAACACATATACAATATGTTACTTCTTATATAACAAGCAATATTAAGTCACAAATTCAAATTTATACACAAGTATTTAAGTGGAGTCGGTTGTTTTTTTTTTCAATTCTATTCTATACTTTTGTTCTGTTTAGTACTTTTTTCATTTTGTTGTTTCTTATTTCTAGTCTTTAATGTGTGTAATCGGTATTTATGTGCTGCTATTGTTGTTATTGCTGGTCTGGTACCAGCATTTGACGTTTATAAATTACGGTGTCTTCTTAACAAATATTTGAATTATATATTTGCATTAGGGTGGCCCTTATTTTGCATCGAATTTTTTCAATGATCCCGAGGTTGCATATTTTATATGAAATTTCGAGTTTTAGGTCAAAATAGCAATATTAAAAAAGAATTAAATGTTCAAAAAATCTCCAAAGCTATATAATTGTCCTCTGTCATCAAAACTCAAATGCTAAACATTTTGGCCAAATTGATTAACGTCTAAAGGTTGCACATTTGCACATTCGAGCAGAAAGTATCAATATTAAAAAAAATTAGTTTTTGCATATTAATTTAGCCATAGATGTTCGAATATTAAAATTTTTTGCACTACTCAATTCCAAATTTTGTTTAAACAAAATTTCTAAAAATTAAAAAAATTTGATATCGATTCTAATGAAAGTTAAATGAAGAAGTTTTTGGTCACAAATTTGTTAAAATACATTTCGTAGCATATTTTCTAATATTTAATGTCAGATTTTTCCTTTATGTTCTAGGAAATGATATATTTTTTACTTGGGTCATGATAACCAGAAATCAAAAATACTGTTAAATGAAATTATGTGACTATTTTGTTTTGGAAAATTTCTAGAAATTTAAAACTACAAAATCATAGATTACTAAGACAAGAATAAATCTGAAATTAACTATTAGAAAAGAGGCTACAAAATATATATTAATGAAAAAAGTTTATCGAATTTGTGATAAAAAAAAAAATTCCTCGAAACACATCAATTGCAAATTTGCATTTTAAATCTTCATATTAAGCGAAATGGAAACATTTTTTTTTTAATTTTTTGAAATTTCGTTTAAAAAAAAATTAAATTTGCATGAGGACATTAAGGTTCTTATACCCTACACCACCATATATATTATGCGGTTTTACTGATGTTTGTAACATTCAAAAATATTAGTACAAGGTGGCGCAAAAGTAAACTTCCGATGTTTTTTGGCTGTAATTAAAAAAAAAAAAAAAAAAAAAAATATGAAAAACTTTGATTCTTCTTGTGGATTATTTTTATTTGATCTTTTAATTTTTTTTACATCAAGTCGAGAATATGATGTCATGTAAATGGCCGCCGCCACAGTTGATTGTCATTTTATGGCATTTTCCATCACTTTGGCCAAAACTTCCGGCGATAAGTCCTCACATTCTTGACGGATATTGTCTTTAAGAGCTGCAAGAGTCTGAGGCTTGTTGATATAAACCCGCGACTTCAAAAAGCCCCACAAAAAGAAGTCTGGAGCGGTCAAATCAGGCGATCTTGCTGGCCAGTGCAAATCGCCAAAACGGGAGATTAGGCGCCCGGGAAATGCATCCTTCAGCATATCGGTTGTGGCACGGACAGTGTGTGCCGTTGCACCGTCCTGTTGGAACCACATGTTTTCCAATCCCAATTCATCAAGTTGCGGCAAAAAGAACTCGTTGATCATTGCTCTGAAGCGCTCACCATTCACAGTAACCGTTTGGCCCGCGACGTCTTCGAAGAAAAAAGGTCCGATGACTCCTCCAGCGAAAACAGCACACCATACAGTGACTTTGAGCGGGTGTAATGGCTCTTCGTGGGTTACACGCGGATTTTCAGTGCCCCAGAAGCGTAAATTTTGCTTATTTACGTACCCGCTAAGATGGAAATGGGCCTCATCACTCATGATTATTTTTGATGAAAAATCATCTTCCTCTTGGTGGTGATTAAGGATGGCTTGAGCGTATGTTAGACGCGATTGGCGGTCAGCAGCTAACAGCTGATGCACCGTCTGGAATTTGTACGGAAACATCTTCAAAAAATTCGCTCTAAAGACCGTCGACTGATACCCATTTGCGTGGTACGTCGTCTGGTCGATGTCGACGGCGCTTCCATGACATCCTCGGCTACAGCAGCAATATTCTCTGCAGAACGGCTACTCCGGGGTCTGCCACGCCTGGCAGCATCTCGTGTTGTGCCAGTCTCTTCGAGGTGAGCGGCTAAACGTCGCAGTGTTTCACCAGTAGGCGTTGTACGTCCAGGAAATCTGCGACGAAATTCACGTTGTGCCAAAGTCACCGACCGATTATTGGTCAAATAAATAGTCACCAATATTCTGCGTTCTGAAGCAGTGTAGCGTAACATTGTTTATTAACGTGTATTTCGCATGTGTTTACTACACAAATGTCAAAACAGAACTGACATTAGGGGCCAATCGCAAAATTTATAGCATTTTCTGATAGGAGGATTACTTTTGCATAACCTTGTATAACACCCACCTTAAGATATACCGATCGTCTAATAATCACTTAGAATTCATACGTCCGTTCGTCTTGCTGGTTGGCCAGCAGTTTTGAAGATATTTCGATCGAATTTGGCACATGGCTGAAATCGGTCCATCATTTCACATAGCCCCCATACAAATGTCCTCCCGAAACAGGACTTTATCCGTCATAAATGTTTAATTTCTATAGGTCTCTACACATATTTCTCTCCAAAGTTTGGGGCTTGACCGACCTACATTCTTACTTATTTTTGTATGAAGTATAAAAACTATTTTTAATCGAATTTCTTTCAACATTTAATTGAAATTTTTTTTTTAAATATTGCTCGGACAACGGACAACAATTTTAGATATTGGAAGCATCGAAAATCCTGAAACAGTAAAATAAGTACAACCCTAATGGACACACATATTTGTTGTTATTATTGTCGTTGGTGTATTTTTAAAACAACAAAATTTTATTTTTGGTTTCAGGGCTTGGTTCGATTTGTACAACATGTAATCAATTAATTAATAAATTATTTTCTATTTTAGTTTTCATTTTTTTGTTTTTTTTTTATTAAATATTGTTGGTTTGTGTTATTTAATTTTCGCAATAAGGATTTTGAAATGAACTGATGATTATTTGCACACATGTTTACTATTTCCGTTGAAATTCTAAAAAGGAGACAATATATTGATTTTGAATTCACACACACAAATAAATATGACCTTAGTATGATTTGAAAAAAACATGTTCTTTTTGAGAACATGTTATGTTAAATGAAATAAATAAATAATTTTTGTTCAGATATAGACATGGGTGTTTTCATCTCAAGTGATACAACTTTTGAAGGCGATGTGTTCCGATCAAAATTTTACGTTTTGGCCAAACAGGTGTGTTTTCTAATCCATGTAACTTATTACTTATTATTCTTAGCAAAATTTGTCCCAAATTGTTTCTTCAATCTCTTTTGGTCGCTTACTGGGATATGTTTTGTAACTCAAGACATACAATTTTTGATTTTTTTTTATTAGACTTGTTAGACTTTTTTTCTAAAATGGGCCCCTAAAACCAAAAAGATCTCAAAGGAAAAGTCTTAAGCTTTCTTTTGAGCATAAATAAAGTTTTTTTTATTATTTTTTTTTTTAAGATTGAAATAGATATCTAGACTATTTGCGACAAATTTAGTTAAGAACAATAGGTAATAAGTTACATGGATGAGAAAAAACTCCTGTTTGGCCAAAACGTAAAAAATTTGACCCCCTCTAGCTCAGAGAGTTCTTGACCGATCTTTTTGAAAAATTGTGTCTAAACTACTATTCAATAGGACTACATCGGTTTCAAAAGTTGTGTCACTTGTAGGGTGATCGATTCTTAGACATTTTTTATAAACCGGTTTTCGGTTTCTTCGAAAAATTGCAATTTCATATAAACCGGTTTCGGTTTTTTAATTATAACCGGTTAAGCGTTTTTTTTTTGCAAAATAATAAAACGCCTTGAAATAGGAAGATAAATAAAAAGGGCCCTTCTATATTAAGGTAACGATATAAATAGGCCACACGTAGTTTTGTGGTACACTTTAAAGTTATTGTCCACCAGTATTGATGAAATATGTATGGTTTAAAAGGTTATGTTCTCTAAATATGCACAATAACGAAAAAAAAAAAAATAGTTCAAAAATTCTTTCCATACAAGTGGTAGAAAGCGTCGAATATCGATACGGGCGTATATACTTTTTAATTCTAATTTTGATTACTTCTTTTAAAATAATTTCTTAGGAAAAAACCACAGTTATACTCCAAAGCATTTAGTATATCGATGTTTTGTTTTTATAAACCTAGACATTGAAAATGATTTTTCACTCAGTGTAATTGTAGGACATATTGTTAACAAAGCATTGAGCAAGTTTTCTAGCTTTCCAGATTGCTTGTGACATTAGTTCAAATATTAAAAGTCTTCTAAAATAGTTGGAGTATTTTTTTTTTTAAAAAGCTTTTTGAATTTTGATTTTTTTTAAGGTTTTAATACACTAAACTCATATAAACACATTTTTAGAAAAAACCGAGGAGAAAAACCCGTTTTCTTCGATATTCGAAATGTGAGCTTTTCAAAAAAACCGAAACCGACTTAACCAAATAAACCGGCTATAACCGGTTATTAAAAACAGGGCCGATCGACCTAGTCACTTGATATGAAAACCCCCATATTCGTATTCACTTTTCTTATTTCTGTCTATAATTTCAATATATTATTCATACGCTACCAATAGCACATAATTATGAGCATATTCTGTTTTGCTCATTGCGTATGAGTATTATCAAACAAAAATAGTTATCATACGCAACCAGTATTGATGGAAATCTAACAAAATTGCTACAATAGGCGGATGTGAATCGTATATGTATACTAGGGTATTCAATTAATCGGGTTTCTTGATTAATCGGTTAATCGAGCAAATAATTAATCGGGGTTTAGATTTAATCGGTTAATAATCGGTTAATTTTAAATTATTCGATTAACCGAATAATTTTTATTTTAATTTTAAATTGAAAATGGAACCACAAATTTTGTATACTTATTTAAGCATTTTATAAATAAAAATAACAAAATCATAAAAAACAAATAAAACAAATAAAACATAACAATTCAACAAAACCAAATAAGTAATAGCAAAACAAAAATATGGTATCTGAGACCTTTTTTATGCACATGTGAGTTTCTTTAGCATTTTAGTGAGATCTTCTGAAATAAGCTATTGAAATAGAATATAATTGAAATGTTTTCCTTTTAAACGATTTTTTCATTAGATTTAATAAAACTTGAGAAATCAAAAGTAAAGAATATTCCATTTCTCATATAAAATTCTCAATATTATAGTAGAAAATTTTGGTCATTCTCGGAATGGATGAGGATTTTTGTAAGATTTTTTTTGTTGAATAGTAATTTGCTTTTTTAATCTTAAAAATCGAATCATAATAAAAAAGTAATGAAAGGTTAAAAATACGTATTTGTTTTTTTTTAGTTTTTGTATAAAAGTGATATGTTAAGACAAGTAAAAGAGGTGTTTTTATGTACTTTTTCATTAGTTTAATAGTATTAACAACTGAAATTTGTTAACAGCCGTTTAGTTTTTTTATTTTTTTGAGAAAATACAACCTTTGACCTGTAGACTTTTAAGCCCCAATATTTACAAAGCCCAAAGGTTGCATTTTTTTAAAAACATGTTCAGCTACAGTAGATTTAAAATAAAACTCCATTGGTAGCAAATGTATGATACTTTAAAAAAATGCTTTGGAAGTTTAAAGTTTAAAACCGTTTTCAAAGATTTTGAAACACCCTCAACATTTTGAGTTTTTTTGAAAAAACTGTTTTAGGGTAGGCCGTAGTACTTTAGTACCTCTAGTTCACACATTTTTAGAGCGATTTAAAAATTTTAAACAATTATGGAGAGGAAAGGAGTTAATCTTTCATAAAATGTAAAAATGTATATTTCAAGAAATTATTTAAGTTTTTATAAAAAGTTTAGCATTTTCTTAATTTTTTTTTTTTTGTAATTTTTCAAATTCAACAATAGCTATTTTAATTTTTTCTATGAAAACATACTTTTTGTGCACATTGTTTTAAAGACAAGTTTATAGCGAAAAAACGAGACATTACTTGTTAAAATCGGTTTATACTTGCAAAAGTTAACAAACTTTTTCGAATAAATTAAAAACAGTCCACCATTTTTTTTATAGTTTTTTGTTTATAGGCACGAAAAGGCAGCTAGTTTTGATATATCTTTTAGATAATAAGTTAAACTTTAATCCTACTAGATCGGCGGCAAACGGGGCCAACAGTTAAAATCCTAGTCAAAGTTGCGTAGGTAAGCCAAAAAAACATTATATATTTTACATGAATAAATTTCAAATCTGCTTACAATATATACAAAACTCATAACGAAAATAGAATCAGGACAAGATACCCTTTCCAACAAGGTAAAACAATCCTAAAACAAATAATTATAAATATTAAAACTACGACCTTGAATATGGTATAATGTTAACTCCCCAAATCTTTAAAGTAGAAAGTAGTGTGTTCTGTCGCCATTTTCGAATACTTCTGTTGACATAATAACTATAATTTCTGCAAATAATTATTGCTTGACATCTTAGCTTTACGATAGAATTTGTTTTGTGGTTAATTTCAAACATTTGCAAAAATCAATTATGAGATGCATACACCTTATACAAGGTGGCGCATTGGAGTCCTTTTTGGAGTTTTTAGATTAGAAATACTTTTAGTAGATTCCGACAAAAATCTCGTTTCAGTTATGTCTTTAGTTTCATCTATTATCATGTCGTCCGCCGACTCATTAGGACAATGTTAATCATAGTATATTCTAGAAAAAGGTTCATTTACAAATTCCTTATTTTCAATTTGTGTGCTCTACTTCTAGAAAACCACAAATTACACAGTTCCAGTAATATGGCAATAGAAAACAAACAAAAGAAAATGTCAAAATAGTTGTGGTTTAAATAGAGGAACAAATATATATCACTCTTGTTGCCTATTGAAAATTGTATTTTTTCTTTCACTCAGAAAACCACTTTTCAAAGTTTCGATATTACTTTTTTGAGAACTGTCATTTGATTTATATTATTATGTGTGTTTGCTTAAAACTATATTTCTATACAAAGTGCAAAAAAAAAAATATAAATTTCGGTTAATCGTTTAATGGACACAAATTAATCGGTTTATTTGTTATTTGAAAATCGGCAATTTTAAATTATTCGAACAGTTAACCGACCAAAATTAATCGGTTAACCGATTAACGGTTAATCGATTGAATACCCTAATGTATACCCTTCACCAGTGAAAAAACAATTTTGGCAGCGATTTGTTAGTGCATATTTATGCATATTTATGCATATTAATAGCATATTTTGTAATTTTAGACCTTTTAAAATCCTTTTTTGGCATTTTGTATAAATTTTTAGCATTATTCTTATTAAGTTCTTATATGTGTATATACGCTTAGGTACAGCTGAATATTGCTTTAGTATTCAATCTGCTTAAATACTATTTTTTATATTGTTTTGGGAAAATACAAATATGGATGTCAGTAGCTAATAATATGACAAATGTTATTGTTTGAATTTTAAAAAAAACTAAACATCCGAAAATTTCTAGACAATTCGACAGTTCTTTAAAAATAGTTTATGTCACTTGTAACAATAACTTTGTATTGCTTTGGATAATGTGCTGGTTAAACTCTTTCAGTACTTTAGCAAAAGGGCAAAATACTTTATTTCTTGAAATCTTGCAATGTTTTTCTTACTTTTTTAAATATCCAAATTTTGTTATTAAAGAAATCTTATTGAGTTTTTATTGAATTATTCAATAAGGTATTATCAAACAATACTTAACAGGGTTCCAAGATTTTTTTTTCTTTTCCCCAAAAAATTATTTTTTATCCCCAAAAATCCCCAGTATAAAAATATTAAAAAATTACTTTATTTTAATTTATATGATTATTGTTTCAACTAATACAATATAAGTTTTGTTTAGTAAATGTATATTGTAGATAAATTTGTATAGTTTCTAGTTTTATTTGCAGTTTTTTCGAATAACATCACCCTTCAAAAAATTTAGAAAATGTAAACTTTTTTGTAAATTACTTTAAAGTTTTAAAATTATGTGATAAAAATATTATTTCTAAAATTACACTATAAATATAAATATAACGAAATGAAATAAATATTTGTTGCAGTGAGCAGGTCAACGTTTTCAAGCTTGAAAAATAAGCTTTTGCATATTTTATATTGGTTTTTGATATATTTTAGGTTCTTATGCAACTTAAATACGATGTAGCATTTCCCCAAAGCCAAATTTTCATCCCCAACTTCGAGAAAAATTCCCCAATTTGGGAAAAAATCCCCTAATCTGACAACACTGATACTGAATACAAATAAGTTCCCATTATTACTTCTTTGAAATAGCAATATTTGATAGAATTAAATTCATCATTGAACATGTATGCAATTTGTTTAAAAATTTCATATTTGTCAGCTCTGTACTTATAATTCGATACAGTCATAAATAAACCAGAGCGTATGAGTGTTATTTTGGCAATAAAATGCAAGTTCAAATAAAGTATACGTACGGTAGTACACTGGTATAGTATAGCAATATACTATAAGCGACACATTTAAGTAAGTTTGTACGTACTCGTATGTAATCGTATAAATACATACATATGTAGTACATTAAAAGTCTAAACTATTTATAAAAGTCGTAAATTATAACATAATAAATATGAGCAAATATTTTACGTGCTACTTAGAAAACTGCCGCAACAAAAGTGTAAAAATAACTATTTTACAGTGTGACAGTTTGTGGTGAAACGTTTAAAAGCAAAATTATAGAAACTTCTTAATAAAATTAAGTTGTTAAGGAATTTATTGCTTAAGCAATCATTTTGTTTGTTAATTGTCTATTTTTATTTAATTTGGCCAAAACAGCTTAAAAAAAAAATATACATATTTTGGTGTGTATAGAGGAGGTATTGCCTGAGACACGCACCATTTTACATAAATTCTATACTCACAATAAACCACATCCTTGATTTGTATAGTTATAGTTATATTTTTATATTTATTTAATGTTCCAACAATTCCATGCAATGAGAAGTTCAAATACCCTCAAAATTATTCACAATTTTCAATGCTAAATGCAATACTGCTATGAGTATATGTCTTTTATCCATGAAATATATTAAAATTCATTGTAATTGTGTTGCTTTTAATTTGTTTTATACTGTAAAGTTATTTTGATACTTTATACAATAATTTACCGACACAAAATTAAATTAACTTTTACCAATTTGTGTATCATTTTAGATGTTATATTCTTAATTGGCATTGTTACAAAAATCTGTCAAATATATTTCAAATTTAACTACAATCTGTGTTATAAGCTTTTGTAATTATAATTAAAATTTTGTAAAACATGCGAAACGAAACCATAGTATTTGTTTCAAAAAACTTTTTATTTAAGTGCAAATTTAAGTGTTTTTATTTAAATTAAAAATGCAATAATTTCTATTTTTCTGTTTGGTTTTATTTTAATATTTTGAGCTTGATGGTGATTTATTTTGGACTTGATAAGTTTTTATTTAAAAGCTTTTAGGGGTTTAATTGAAGTAAATGAATTTAAACAAATTAAAATGTGATAAATACTTTTCATACTTTCGGAATATTTGTTACCAGAATCTGCTGTAATATTAATCAATTGGTCAATTCACAAGGTCTCTTATCAGTCTTATTGTCGTATTGTTCCAATATATCACGACTTGGCGGCTCGGCTTAACCGACTCTTAGGCATTCGGCGTTGGTCTCTGCTGCTTCGTTACGATAACACAATAAACATAGCATAGAAAGTAGTATTATTTTAGGACATTTTTTCCTTGAAAAGCACTAAAAACCATTATGAAATATTACGACATTATGACAATATGACATGATAAGACACCTTGTGAATTGACCAAGTATAAGCAGATTTCAAACATCTAAGTAACTCCGATAACTGAGTCGTTTAGAATGTAGAATGTTTAAAAATTAAGTTATCGATGTAAAAATTTTTATGCAGGGTTTGTCGCATTCAAAACTCTAGTTTTGGACACGCCCGCTTTGTAAAACTTGTAATGTGGGAGTGGTTAACATTTTTAAATTTATACGTTACATCTAAATGAGTTAAATTACAAGTTTTCTCCAACATTTTTGAAGAACATTTTCAATCTTACTAAACCAGTAAATTAGTAGATTTTGAAGAGCAATTAAGTGCTAGATAATTATATAAAATCTGCTTTGTGGACAATCTTAATAGAGTTTTAGTATTTTTCAGCATGCCTTTAAAGGCGAGTGCTCCCCACTTTGATAGATTTATTTTCATTATGAGAAAAAATCAATTCTAACCTTAACATTCATGGGAAGAGCGAGCACATTTTTACAACAAGAAACAACTTGTCATTGAAAAACAAAATAAATAAAACAAACAAAAGCAGAACAAATATGTATTTGTACCGCATATATACATACATTAGCGTGGCTCTTATTTTGCGGTTATTAAATTTTCGATACTCTCAAGGTATCCTTATTTATTTTCCTTTACCTTAAACCAAATGCCGACAATTTTTTTTTAAATCTGTTGAAGTTTAGAGGTTGCACATTTGATTTGAAGTTTATTAAAACTATAAAATATATATTTGTTTTTTAATTGAACCAGGACTATTACTAAAACAAGATATTTGCTTACTTGGACATCTTTTACTCATGATAATCAGAAGTCTTTTTTACGAAAAGTTAAAGCCAATGAAGGTTTAAAGATATACAAGGCTCAAAAAGTTCCTGACAGGAACTCTGCTAAAAATTTAGAGGCCAAAGACAGAGCATGGAAACTGAAGTCAAATTTTATACAAAAACAAGTAAGAAAGTATGGTCGGTCAAGCCCGACCATATAATACCCTACACTAAGTAAATGAGCAAAAACATGTTTCTTTCAAAATTTCAATAATTTATATTCGTGAGCGATTTTCGGAAGTGGGCCTTATATGGGAGCTATGACCAATTATGGACCGATCACCATGAAATTAAGTGGTGTGATTAATGTCTATATGAAAGTTTTTTAAGGGGTTTATGCGCGTTAAAGTGATTATCGGAAGCAGGCCTTATATGGGAGTTATGACTAATTATGGACCGATCATAATAAAATTTGATGACATAAATTATGTATATATAAAACTTATTTGGAGAAAAACTTGTGTAGATACATATATAAATTAAACATTTATGACCGATAAAGTCCAATTTCGGGAGGACATTTGTATGGGGGCTATGTGAAATAATGGACCGATTTCAGCCAATTTCAATAGGCTTGGTCCTTGGGCAGAAAAAATTATATGTACTAAATTTTATCGAAATATCTTCAAAATTGCGACCTGTACTCTGCGCACAAAGTTTAATCGACTCAGAAAGTGATTCTGAGTCGATCGGTATACTTTAAGGTGGGTGTTAGACTAATATTTTTGGGCGTTACAAACATCTGCACAAATCCAATATACCCTTCCCACTATGGTGGTGTAGGGTACAAATATTCCTGCTGCATAATGGATGACGAAACTTACGTATAGAAAACGGATGGCAATATTTTTATGTTTCTGATGCTCGAGGGAATGTTGTACAAATGTTTAGTACCCAAAAGCAGAAAATTTTCCCAAAAAGTTCTTGGCATGGCAAGTAATATGCAGTTGCGGCAAAAGAAGCCAAACATTTATTACAAAGAGCCCTTTAAATACCGAAATTTACATCAAGGAATGTTGACAAAAGAGAATGCTTCCATTCATAAGATTTCTTAATGTGTCCACTTATTTTTGGCCTGATTCGGCATCCTGTCACTATGGTAAGCAAGGTGCTATGTGTTATTTGTACCAAGAGAGGCAAATGCTCCAAACTGCCTGGAGCTGATGCCAGTGGAGAGATATTGGGCTCTTGTTAAAAGAGAATAGAAGATCACAAACAATGTGTCCAAAAGTGTGGTAGATTTTAAACGGAGATGCTGCTGTTCGAACAAAGTGACAGAAAACTTAATAAAAACCTTAATGGAAGGTTCAAAAATTCATCACTATTGATTAGAACTATAAAAATAATATTTTTTGTTTATTGTAATAATAATTTCAATCAAATAAAAAAACTGTAAATTTAGTGGTTTCATTTTTATTAACATATATGTATGTTAAGAATTTTTCTATCTCAGTCCTTATGTTAAGCAAAATAACAACAATGTAAAGAAGAATACATTATGTATTAATTTGATTGTGATGGAGTTTTTGTTTCCAAAGGTCGTCTCCTTTGAAATTTTTACCACAGAGCTGTTTTGGATCTTTGGAATATGTTGGTTAATGGGCGAAGCTTCTAATAGAGGATTCGACGAGATAAACGCTTCGGCTCTCGGTTGACTAACTACTTATTATTAAGTAAATTTAGTAGATGCAATCAAATGCGATGAATTTGTTGGCTCTATAAGTTAGGACTGAGTACAATCCGGATAGATAAATACTTCGACTAACGACTAATTATTCATAAATACAGCTTAAGCTGTCCGAGTAGATAAATTCTTTAGCTCTCATCGGCTAACTACAACTTATTGACTATACTAACTAATGAGTACAATCCGACGAGATAAATGCTTCGGCTCTCAGTAGGATAACGAAACATTTTTTGTAAATACAGCCTATGGATGCAATCCGAGGAGATACAAATTGCAACTGAATTTTTAAAGTGCTCTTATATTAATCAAAAGCTAACATTTACTGATTTAAAGACGCCTGTTAATAATATCATAGGAAAATAACAGAATTAAGCAAATACAAAAAATATATTGTAAAACATTTCACAAACATTACTTAACATTTCATTTTATACACTGTGTGGCAGAGACACTAACATGACTGTGAATTAACAGTATGGTGAAAATAACGTTACCAGCGAATGTTGAGAAATATAAAAGAATGACTTAAATATATAGGCCCATAATCATAGTCAAAAAATAAAGTCGGTTCTTTTTAAAAACAACTTCAAAATAAAAACCCGCTTTTTATTATTTCCCAACTATGTATAGTCAAAATTAAAGTATGTTTTAAATTGAACCGACTTTAACTGGGTGTCACCTCTAATGTAGAAAATGTTTTCATACAATATACAACAAAATATAGACAAGTGGCATCGCTGAACAGCTGACTTAGTAAATTAAAAAAAAAACAAAAAGTGACAAACAATAAATGTAACCGGGAAGCTAAAAAAAACAGTTTGTGGTGGAAAAATAGAAAAGGAAAGATTAATTTCAAATGTATTCTATTTTGGTATTAAATTTATTGATTCAATATTCAATAATTGCAAAATATCTGTCAATATTTTGCAACTTAAACATTTTTGACTTTCTGTCGAACTTTTTTACATAGCGATGAACAGCTGATGCTGTTGTTAAATGTGTTAAAAACAACTTCAGCTAGTTTTATATTTACAGTCGACTTTAACGTCAGAAGTATACTTTAACTTATCTATGGTAGACCTAAAGTCCACTCTTAAGTAAAGACGACTTTATTTCTCTTAAAATATACTTTATTTTTGACTATGATTATGGACCATAGTTGTTACTTGCTATATTCTGTAACTGTTATTACCAGTGATTCAATCACAGTAATTAAGTCATAGTTATGGAAATACCGCTCAGAGGGATTATGTGGGAAGTAGCTTATTACTGAGCGTCACTTCTGAGAGATTAGTTGTTAAAATCCAATTGTCAAGAGAGGTTTATTTAATGTTATTATGCGAAAATCGTATTCATATTTATAAGAAGTCAATGCATTTAAGAAAGAGATGAGCTTGTGTTCATCCTTTAAATCGAGTAAGACTATATTACAGCGAATTTAACCATTTATAAACAAATCTAAGAAAATTTCCAGACAAATTTTGGTAATACTGCCGTATGTCTGTGCAAGCCGATAATTTTCTGTTGCTAAAAGTCAAAACCAATTTGACAAAATAAAGAAAGGGTATTTCTGCGGAGCAAAGGCTTGTTGGCCATAATAGCGGTCGACTTTGTACAGATAAACATTTCAATATTATTTCATATGCTTTAATTTTTTGCCGCTCGTCCTTAGTATTAAAGATGTATTTTGATTGTGAATTTCGAAGTTTAGCGATATATGTATGTCTGAGGTCTAATTGAGGTGCGAAAATCCTTTAATAACAGAATTTATGCCTTCATGTTGTCATGGGTTAATGAGTAAAAATAAAGCTTGTTCACTTAAAATCCGGTCGCACTTAAGCTTTAATATCTACATAAAGAAAAATGCGATTTAATAATGTTCAACCATAAATGTTATATTTTATATTAGCAATTATGAATATGCAAAAAAACTATTTAAATATCTTTATATCTAATAAAAATTCTAGTTTTTGACTTTTGCACAACTTTTCTGTCCACCTGTGCTGCATATTTATTCCAAGCAGATGACATTTTTTTATTGTCGATAATAGCACTTTCATTTTTCTTTAATTTAGCTTTGACAATAGCCCAATATTTTTCAATTGGCCGAAGCTGGGGACAATTGGGTGGGTTAATATATTTTGGTATTAAATCGCCTTTGTTGCTACGATACCAATCCATGGCAGCTTTGGAATAGCGGCAGGAGGCCAAATCAGGGGCCGAATTCGATATCGAGTAAAATCGATCGTAATTTTCTTATTTGAGATTACGGCATTCGATATCGAGTATGAAATTTGGTACCTTTTGTTATAATTACGATATCGAAATTATTTTTCGATACGATAGTTCATTCGATCACGAATGCGGTAATTCGGCCCCAGTCTAAAACTTTACTGAAGAATGATGTTGTCTAATAAAGGGTAGCAAACATTTTTGAAGACATTCTTTGATGTAAATATCCGAAGTCATAGACCGCAACTGCAAATAGCTTGCCACACTATTAACTTCTTACCAAATTTATACATTTTTTGTATATTTATATTTTTGATTTACATTCCCGCGACTCTCTGCAACATAAAATTTACGTCCTGGTAGCTGTTTCACATACGTTTCATCATCCATGATAAGGCAGTTATTAAATTTTGACAAAACTTTTTCGTAAAGTAAACGAGACCGTTTTACAGCAGTAATATTTTGCTTTTCAGTAGGATTTGGATACTTAATGCTACGATATGACCGTAAGCCAGCATCCAGGCTTATTCTTGCTGTACTACGACTTGTTTTATATTTTTTGGAGCGATCATTATCACATAAACCAGGATTTTGTTTAATAGAACGCACTATTTTCGTTGCAAGGTCTTGGTCTCGTCTGCTAACTTTTTTGGTTTCTTTTTTCTTACGATCCGAGCTTAAAGTTCCACTGTTTCAGATTTCTTTGCTATTATTGCACCTGACCATGTTGGATTTTGAAGAAAATTGTGCACAATTTTGTTTCTATTTTGATTTTCCATTGCTCGTCACTTGTACAAAAATTAATATAATAATTTGAAATCTTGACAGAATAACGGTTGGTTTGTTTAGAAAGTCATGCCAAAAGAAAACAAAAGTGTTGCCACTAGTATTTTGTAAAAAGCTTCTACAGTGCAACCGGATTTTATGTGAACAATGCTTTATAATTTCTTTTTCATTTTTTTAAAAGTTATGGTCCAATAGAATACGCAAATTGTGCTTAACAAACAAATTAATTTTATATTTTTAATAATTTTTATTGTAGAGGTCTATCTTTGCTGACTTGTATATAAAAGGTTTGACAATCTCTTAAACATTTTAAGTTACTAATTCGTAAATAAGCAAACCAAAGAACCAATCTTAAATTAACTATTAGAAAATAGGCTACGAAATGTTTTTTTTTTAGAAATAATTTTAACAAATTTGAGACCAAAAAATAATTTTCCCCGAGATATGAAAAATTCAAATAGGTCGCCACAATAACCTGTAACAGATACAACTTTTAAGATTTACATTTTATTAGAATTGAGAACAAATTTAATATTTTTTTTTTTTTTGAAATTTCGTTTAAAAGAATTTTAGAAATTGTAAAATTTGGATTGAGTTATGCACCGCTAAACGTTACCAGATTTTGCTGAAATTTTCAGCTATTAACGGAGAACATTTTGGCTTTGGGAGCATTGAAAATCCAAAAAGTCCAAAATAAGGGTCACTCTAATATGTATATCTATTATTAAAGGTACAAAATGTTAAAAATGCATGTTCATTTCAGCCTTTTATTTTCTCAAATGACCTTGATGTATTTATACAATACTTTTAAAATAAAATATATACATTTGTATGTATATATTTGTAATTTATTTTTTTTTAAATAAACATGAAATCAATTTTTAAAAAATTTTGTGAACAAATAAATAAAGAAACGCTAATGAATAAATGTATGCTTGCATGACTGCATGAAGGATGATCATTTTGGCACCTCTCAAAATCTAGTGCAGGAAATGCATTCGTTTCAAAAAAAAAAAAAAAACTTTTGCTACATAGCCCATACAAATTGAAATAAACATTCGTCATCAAAATCACTGTCAAAGAAAATTGAAATGAATAATTACGAAATGTAAAAAAAAATTGTTAAACAAAACACAATAAATAAACTGAACTAAAACGTATTGTACCTAAACTATACAATAAAAACTGAAATGTAAATTTTGCTTAGACTTGCATTTATTTATTGGTCTCAAATAGAAAAATAAGTTTACAAAACACACAATGACAGCAATTTGTATCGAAATCATTCATATAAACACAAACACACTAAAACACAAAATAACATTGTCGTTTAAACTAAAATCTATAGGCAGTGAGTGGAAAACTTGTGTCTTTTAGCACCGCAAGACAATGTGACGACAGTAATACAATATACACAGTGGTCTAATAAAGACAACTATTTTATGACAGAAAACAAAAATTTAATTAATTAATCATCCACTACAATGCAAAACAATTTATACTTATGCTCGCCAAGTGGCGTACTCCACCAAACTCCAATCATCCGATTTTTATACCCTTCACCTTCGTGAGAAGGGTATATATAAATTTGTCATTCCGTTTGTAATTTCCATAATATAATTTTCCGACCCTATAAAGTATATATATTCTGGATCCTTATAGATAGCGGAGTCGATTAAGCCATGTCCGTCTGTCTGTCTGTTGAAATCATTTTTCTGAAGAGTCCATATATCTTCGGGATTCAAATCTTCAATAATTCTGTCAGACATGCTTTCGAGAAGTTTGCTATTTAAAATCAGCAAAATCCGTCCATAAATAACGGAGATATGAGCGAAAATCCGAGACAATCTCTGAAAATTTCATCAAAAAACGACAATTTATTGCATGCTTTGACAGAAAAGCAACAAAGCGTATGTGTGGATGTGTGTTGGTTATTGCTTTGCGTATTTTGTTTTTGTTTTTATACCCTTCAACTTGAGTGGGAAGGGTATTTATAAGAGAGAGTTGTTTAAATGAGTTTTCATATGATCATACGTAAACACCACACACACCCAACAACAACATTCTACATTGTAGAATGAAAAAATTTTTAAAAAGCCTATAATTTTCAAATTAAACAGTAAATGAGATAGCGGGTGCCAAAGTGGAGCGAAATTGTTGGTTGTTTTTAATGTTTTTAACATTTAAAAATGAAATCCTGGACAATAAATTAAATGTAAATACTATTTTCAGTACTAATTTAGCTATTGTAGTTTAAGAGATACTGACAAAATAATTGGTCAGTTCACAAGGTCTCTTATCATGTCATAATGTCCTAATATTTCACGATTCGGTGCAGGTTTCTGCTGGTTGGTTGCGATAACACAATAAACATAGCATACAGAGTAGTATACATTTTCAAACCATTGTTAAATGTTAGGACATTATGACAATATGACATGATAGGAGACCTTGTGAATTGATCAAATGTTAAAAACGAAAATTACAAAATTTGGCTTAAATATCTTTTTAACTAAAACAGATTACTTAGCACTACTTCTTACTTTATTGTGTAGTACATTAAAGGTTCAAATTGAGGAAAATTGGTCCTTTTCTGAAATTTTGAATCATTCTCAATAACATTTGAATACATTTCAATTGAAACAGTAGCTTAGAAAATCCATATTATTTTCAGTTTATTTCTCAATCAGCCCCATATAAATTGTTTGTTCAATTGAAAAAATTATTTTTTTTTTTTTTCAATTAAATATTTTCAAAAATTTGCTGCTTGAACTTACAAATTTTGTGATACGTCCCAATTCGAACAACATTTTATCTGAATCTGTAAATTTCTTTATAGAATTATAAAGCTAATTCTTTCTTTGTACATTTTTTTGTTTAATGATGAACATAGAACACATTCCAAGATTTTAAATTTAATTACTTTTTTACGACCAGGCCGACTGAGATTTTGGAAATAACGTTTTTACGTCTCAAACATTTTAAAATTTAAACTTAGATATCTTTTAACTCTATGCGGTTTAGTGGTCATTTTACTAACCACCTTTTCTATAGTCTTTAAAACATAGTTTATTGGCATTTTTATAAACAACTAGCTGAACGCAGCCCGCGTTGCTGGCCCTTAGAAAACATCTGTTTTATCTCGATCTCGATTTTAATATACAGTATCGGACAAATTCGGTGATGCAACCTTCAATGTTAATACATGTGGTGGCAGTCCGGCTGGTTCCAATGAATTAAACAATTCAGTAGGTTAATCGACGGCTTGTTCTTCGTTCATTACTGTGTCTATCGATTTGTATTTTATTGTTTCGGCAGGCAGTATCTATTGTATTTGCTTGGAAATAGGATTGGCAACGGAAATGTAACTTAGAAGCAGCTCAGGCGGCTCAATAACTAATGGCAGAATAACTTTACCGTTCGAACAGCACATTCTCGGGGATTCCTTAGGGAACTTCAAAACGCGGCAATGTAAGCAATGTTTGTTCATTGCGCCAATCAGTACGTCCTTGTGATTCTTGGTGTCATCAAAGTTATGCTGGCAACTTTAAATCGATTTTTTTTCTTGATCGAGCCATTCGGGTTCGTTTGGCTTCTAGTCTTTCGATATGGTGTTGAGGTGTCTCTGCAGCACTCGATGAAGGTGCACTGCGACGCATTCTCTTCCCGTTTCTGCGGCTCTAGACTAGATGCCCTGTCGAAAACACATTTTATTTTAATAAAACCGTAATTTTTTATAAAAAGTGGAATGCGGAGACTTATTTAAAATATTTTTTTTAATAGATTTCATATGAAAATTTCTTATTCATGCACCTAATATGCAAGAGTAAACAAAATTGCTTATAATCGATTGATAATATAAAAGAACTTTTATAGTACTGGACATGTGTTGTAATGTATTCCTTTCTTCGCTTACACCAAATCATTAAAAGTTCATATTTGGGAAAAATGTTTGTATGGGATAATTCGAAAATCGGCTTTACGAATAGACCGAATGAACCTAATGTAGTATTTTAGGTGTCTTAAACCATCTTCAGAAAATTTCCTTTCCAATGATACCAGTTTGGAGCTAATCGGTTGGATAGTTTCAAAGTCTATAACGGACATAGGTAGAAAAATTTTTTGTATTTTATATATATAGATTAAATTTTTTGAAATCAACGTTTATGTTTTTCTGCTAATCTTTGCCGTTTTGAAAATAAGGTAAACCGGAGTTTTTGTTTAAAAGATTTTCACGCATTCAGTAAAAAAGCATAGAGTGTATATTGTTCATCGAATTCAGTGTTATTTTGATATTTTGTTTGTTTGTTCAGAAAATTTAGTCAAAATTTGTATCAGAATTATTTTTAATGCCAACAGTCACGGTGGTTAGTAAACTAACCACCACACTCCACAAAAAACATTGGAATGGTGTGGTTTTTTATGTTTTGATTTATTTAGTCTTATTTTTTATAATAAACTAACCTTAATTAAAGTAAAAATGCAATTGTTTTGATTTAAAACAGTGGCTGAAAGGGTTAAAGTATAACAGATAACTTAGTGAAAGTTTAGCAAAAATCATGTATTCTAACAGGGTGGTCACAAATTTCATTTTCTGAAATCCTAAGTCCTTTTGTACGATTTGTTTATACATCATTTTGCAATCGGACCAGTAGTTTATAATAGACAGATTTATTACCACTTTTCTTACGTTCAACCCCACTGTGTCGGATTTGATGGGAATTATTAGGGTTTTTAGGACCAGAATATGCTGGGAAACATGAAACTATTTACAAAATACAAAAATAACACTGTTCATTTTTAGTTTTTGTTCCAGTTTGTTATTTTTAGTATTTTCTTTCTTAATAAATATCTTAAAAGTTTGTAGTCCTGGATTTTTTTATGTTTGACATCATGAAAAAACATTGTTTTTAAATGTTTGTTATCAAATCCTTTGTTAAATTTTTATACATGTTCTCAAATATTTAAGATCACTACAGACTTTTGGCTAAGTTTAAATCGTTTAAGAAATGACTAGGTAAAAGTTGGAAGATAGAAAAAAAAAATCAATTTGCTATGAAGTTTTGTGAAGCGGGCTTATTTTGAAGTCCATAAGCCGTTGTCGTATTACTGCTCAAAATATGTCAGCAGAGGCTATTAGCAGACTTTTAACCGATCGCAATCATTCTTTAATATGAAGATCTCTATAAGAATAACACGTTTCTAAACTACTATGCTTATACTGCTACGAAATATACTGTTACGAATGTGCAATGACGATTTGAGTTTAACGGTCTGTAACGACTGCCTGCAGCATTTGAGGGCACGTCCATCAGTAGCATTCGGTTGTTGGCATTGTTTGAAAGTATGGCAACACTAAATGTTTGCGCTGCTGGCAATGACATCGAAGGCTCTGGAATTAAAATCTACTAGTATGTCCGTTAAGAGCATTGTAGAAGATTCCCGAGAGATGGCAGTGCGTGTATAAATAGTGGCAGAGGCTGCAGTCATGAGTTGAGTTGATCATTGTCGCTGTTAGAGTTAACATCAATTGTCGTGTACATGTTTGTTTGTACATTACAAAGTTTGTGTGCATTTCTGCGAATTGATAAACGAGTATAAAGACACTGAGTGACTATTTAATTCTGTTGTTGTTGTGCATTCTAAATAAATAAAGAGTTGTTACAATTTTAAACTACTAACTGCTTTTTATTTGCAATCAAAAGTAACCGGTTTATTTAAAGGAAATAAAACTCGTTTTTAAAAGGTAAAAACGTAACAACACATACATATTCCATTCCAACCGATTGTATATATTTTATGAATGTATTTTTAGCATTTAGAATTTGATTCGAAGATTCTATATTTTGAAGCACACTGTAATAAACTACCCACATAACTATTTGTAACACTAAAGACATAAGTCAACTTCTACTAGACGTTACACTGTGTCAATTAGGTAAACACATACATACATACATACATTTGTATCTAATATTTATTATAGGTTAGATGTTTCGTTTACAATTTGATGGCAACAAAATTGATTTGCCCGAGTTGAGCTATGATGTAGACAATGAAGTTATGAAACATTATACGCTTGAATACTTCTACTCTAATCAATTGAAAGGCCTGACTGCCGAATCTCTTTGGGATTAATGAAAATAATATGATGTAAATGATAATGAATGAATGCTGATGGCCAATCATATAAAGGCCTTAATGATTCATTCGAAAATAAGTACTGGTGTGTAGACACTTTCATTTTTTTTTTTTTTTTGAAGAGCAACAATAGAGAAAACACCACTGTGCCAAATAACAATGAATGAGGAATTGATGGTTGAGTGGTGATTGTCATCATCAAGTCATTGAGGCAACCAAAATAGTTTTCTAAGGCATACATATATGTAGGTAGGTATATGTCTACATATGAATATGAAAAATGTAGATATTTGCATGAATTATGTATGGGAACACGTACAAACACTCGTACCGCACACAAATGAATAATCGTATGTTGCAGAGGCATTGAGGATAAAACACATCCAGATGCATACATCTATACAATGTATGAATGTACAGAGAGACAGACAGACAGACAGACAGACAGAACAGAGCGACAGGCAAATATGTAGACATTTTGTGTACTTGCACGATAATCATATTATTCAATGTTAAGCCCAAGGTAAGAATAAAATCTAAAATCTTGCCAAGATTTTTCATTTCATTTTGCATTTACTCGCACAAACATAGATTTCTATGTAGTCGTTGTTGTTATTGAATTTGAATTTGAACAGGCGGCACACAGTGGGGTCGATCATAAACTACTGGTCCGATTGCAAAATTATGTATTATGAAATCAGAGAGGAGGGTATAGACTTTAAGAAAATGAAATTGAAACTCATTTAAACCTTTTACATGTTATTTTCGAATCTATTATAGATAAGAGGATATTTTAAGAACAATATTTGGACATCTATTACCTAAGATATTTGCGAAAGCCAAAATGTAAAAAACAAAAATTTCAAAATTTAAACTTAAATACTTTTAAATCTATAAGAGATAACTTATTGAAATAAACAGGAGTTTATTTGCTTTCCCACTTACTTCATTACAAAGTTTAATATTTGTACAAATTACAAGCTGTACAAAGACTTCCTTTGACACCCAAATTTAATTTTCTTAAAGCCTATGTCCTCCTCTACGATTCATTCATACATCATTTTGCAATCAGATAGATTGTTTAGAAGATTCATATTTGTTACCACTTTTTTTACGACTGACCTCACTGTGCGGCATGGGCCAACAATATGTATAAAGTGTTTGTGTAGATGCATTATGGATTTGGATTATGATGTGACTGATAATGATGCAAATGCAAATATAACTGAAGATGTAGATAATGGTGGTAATAATGATGATGGCTTCTAATATTGGATATAGGTAGGTGCCCATAATACATACATACATACATACTTATGTATGTATACGACTACACATACTTACATACTATCATTTAGGGCTGTGTGTATATACATATATGTATATTTGTGATAGTATGTGTATATGTAATAAGAATGTGGTGTGTATAGCTTTTAGGTGTGGTTTGCGTTGCTTTTCTTTGGTTTAGTTCAGTTTCCTTTCAAGTTTTAAGAACATTGGGGTTCGTTATTTGAACAGGCAATATAAACATTTCAAAATTTATTCACGAATTGAAGTGTTGAGGCAAGTAAAACCAGTAAATGTGTAAGTGAATATTCTAGCAATTCTTACATTTATCGCATGATGCAGAAAGTACAGTGAACATTAATAAACTCTTACATTTACTTTTGAAAATCTGAGGACTTAAATATTCTTCGTATTCTTATTTATTGTCTGAATATTCACTATTAAATGAACTAATGAACAAAGTTTTATTTATTGAATTTTCTTTATTTTCTTAGACATTTTTAACTGTTCTTTAACCTTGATGAACAGTGGACATAATCTTAGCGGGGTGGTAGATCTGCTCTATGAAATCTTTATCGTATTTGGCTCTACGCGAGAAGTCTAGCAAGCGGGATCAGGTGGCATTGTAGCTTTGGAATGTATTTATCATGGACTTTCTTGAACTATATCTGCACTAGTGGTACTTACAACTCCCGTACGGAACTTTTATTTCTAAATAGTGCTTCATGCAGATAACAAGTTTCTTAACAATATTATGGTCACTGTAATTGTTTATGTGATTGCTATTGGTTATCATAATCTGAGAACAATATTTTATGATATACTGATTCATCATGAATATGATTGCTATTATCTTATATGTCCTTACTACAATCATATATATGATTGCGATAATCATGTCGATGGTTAGTTTACCATATTATGGTTACAGAAATCATATATATAAATACAGTGACCATAATATTGTTAAAAAAAAACCTGTAAAAAAGTTGAAATGGTTACTGTAACATATAAAACCATATTTATTCTCTCATGTGCACAAAAGCGACGGATATTTTCTGTTTCTTCTCGCGTAATCAATATATGTAATTAATTCGAGTAATTGGTCACTACAATGGTCAAGAATACAGCTTGATCTAGTTGTGTGGTTTTGTCTATGGTGGGTTGGATTCTGTTATATATAAGCCTTTTGAGTAGCTTGTAGATAACATTGAGTTGAGCGATATTTCAGCTTGCTTTATGGTTTCCCATATCTTAAAAGTGATAAGATTTTCGTATTTTAAAACAGCTGTAAGATTTAGTGCAGAATTTAGAAGCAGAATTACGATATCAATTTCCGGATTTTAACACAACAACGAATAATAAATTCTGGAAAGTTGTCGTCTTCACCTGCAGACTTTCCTGGCTATGATATGATATATCGCTATTAACAACCTCTTGGCTAAATAGGACTTAGTACTGATGATTACTGAATTAATAGCAGATGTTATTTACATGGAAATTGAATGATATTACCAACTGCCGCCAGTTTTTCTCAATCATCGAGTCCTCTGTACTCAGATATTCTTCATTAAGTGTGTCCGGCTAAGCCGGAATATGTGTATATTGACGGTATACAATATGACATTTACTAGGAGTAGTTCCTTATGGATGCTGAGATCTATCTAATATTGACCGTTTGCGAAACCGGTCCATTATTTCATCTAAAATTTAACTCAAATAAGTATACAAAGAAATCATGCTACTATGTTTGTTTGTGATCGGTCCATAATGGGTAATAGCTTCCATATAGCGCCCACTATTAAAACCGCGAAAAAATTTAAATTATAAATGAAAAATGTTTTTGCTCACATAAACGGTTAATGGTATTATATGGTCGAGCGTGGCGGACTATACTTTCTTACTTGTTTATTTTATTGATTATCCCCATATTTATAATCAATTTTTACATTTATAAAAGCTTTGATAAATTTAAAAATTAATTACGAATAAAATAAAAGCTATTTTAAAAAGGAGTTTCTTAGAAAAGAGACATTTTCTGGGAAAGAAAGGTTTTTATTAGAAATAGTTTTCTTTTCAAACAATTTTTATCTTTTCAAAAAGATAAAAATTGCAAAAGTAAGTGTAAAGTTATTTACAATTGAATTTAAAAGGTTTTACTTCATTTATACAAAAATCTTCATTACCAAGTAGAGAGTTTAAATGCTAATATTCTAAACACTTTACTTCCTACAAATTAGTATTTTAAATTATTATTTTAATACGTCATTATCGGTGAAGGCAACTACTCATTATTAATGCATAAAAATAAGGATATTACTATGACTATAATAACTTATTGATTGTAAGGACTTACAGAAGCATTTATCAGTAGAAACGGAATGCCAGGTTAGGTATGATAATTTAACAGATAGAGTGGGTTTTGTCCTTGGGAAAAGATATACCGAAAATTGAAGCAATGAATAAAGTAAACTGCTCTTCTCGTTTTGTCAAAAACACCATAAAGCTATGTAAAGACGGTTGTCAGATCTTACAACGTTGTCAGACAAATGTTCAGTAAATGGTTAACAACCATATGTTTCAACACATAAGTTCACATGGTTGTTAAACATTATCTGAACATTTGTCTGACAACATTTTAAGATCTGACAACCGTGTATTATTAGCTTTACTATGCGTAAAATGTTATTAACTGAATGAGAATTATACGAATTCTTTGTTGGAGAATTTGACTAAGCATATTTTTCGAAATTAGTGTATTATGACACGAATGTCATTTTGTGCTTGTTGAATACTCC
Organism: Calliphora vomitoria; assembly: GCA_942486065.2. NCBI lineage: Eukaryota > Metazoa > Arthropoda > Insecta > Diptera > Calliphoridae > Calliphora > Calliphora vomitoria. The sequence continues at coordinate 47,863,271 of OW818030.2, read as the reverse complement.
GCTAAAACTAATCGTGTTAATAATTTCGCTCATTGCGAGCAAATGTTATGTTGGTTTAAAGTTTAAACTAAATCTTAAAAATAAAGCTATGCTGATTCTCATAGACGCATGATTAATAGTATTTATTTCGCTCTATAAATAAAATTTATACATAAGTAATAAATACATCATGTAAAGTGACAAATATGGTGATTTTTTGAAATTTTTGTAGGTGGACCCCCCCATGGGGTTCTAGAGCGTGTGCCATTAGCATGGGTGGGTCGGCCCTCCAAAGTTAGTGGTGGTCGGTCATATATTTAGATTCGATTGGGGCACTTTAAATGGAACAAAGTGGAATTTTTCAAAATATGACCTTTGGGTCGAAATAAGGAACATCAGAATTCATTTTAGAGGTATATATTTTATTTTGATCCCTAGAGTACGATTTTCCTTGTCACTTGGGCGATTTTTAAATCGACCTGTCCTAATGTACTTATGTAACATTTGGTCAATTCACAAGGTCTATTATCAGTCATATTGTCTTAATATATCACGACTCGGCGGCTCGGCTTAACCGACTATTAGGCATTCGGCGCTAGTTTCTGCTGGTTTGTTATAAACATAGCATAGAAAGTAGTATTATTTTAGGACATTTTTTGCTTCAAAAGCAATAAAAACCCTTGTGAAATATTAGGACATTATAAAACAAGTAAGAAAGTATGGTCGGTCAAGCCCGACCAGATAATACCCTACACTTAGTAAATGAGCAAAAACATTTTTCTTTCAAAATTTCAATAATTTATGTTCGTGAGCGATTTTCGGAAGTGGGCCTTATATGGGAGCTATGACAAATTATGGACCGATCACAACGAAATTTGGTCACGTGATTAATGTTTATATGAAAGTTATTTATGTTGAATTTTATGTGTATACCAACATTTGTAGGAGATTTATGCTCGTTAAAGTGATTATCGGAAGCAGGCCTTATATGGGAGCTATGACTAATTATGGACCGATCATGATAAAATTTGGTGACATAAATTCCCTATATATAAAACTTATTTGGACAATAACTTGTGTAGATACCTATATAAATTAAACATTTGTGACGGATAAAATCCACTTTCGGGAGGACATTTGTATGGGGGCTAGGTCAAATAATGGACCGATTTCAGACAGTTTCAATAGGGATCGTCCTTGGGCAGAAAAAATGATATGTACCAAATTTTATCGAAATATCTTTAAAATTGCGACCTGTACTCTGCGCACAAGCTTTACATGGACAGCCAGCCAACCAGCCAGCCAGACGGACGGACGGACGGACGGACGGACATCGTTTAATCGACTCAGAAAGTGATTCTGAGTCGATCGGTATACTTTAAGGTGGGTGTTAGACTATTATTTTTGGGCGTTACAAACATCTGCACAAATCCATTATACCCTCCCCACTATGGTGGTGTAGGGTATAAATATGACATGATAAGAGACCTTGTGAATTGACCAATTATATATTCTACTATAATACTAACAAATATACAATTACATATTTAATACTACTAACATTAGTATTAATAATACGAGATGGCGTTATAGGAGGGGTAGGGTCAATTATGGACCAATCATCATAAAAGTTGGTGGAACGATTTATGTTTCATCAGGATTACCACAGTATCAACATATTTATGATTGCTCAAACACTATTCCGGGGAGACATTTTATGGGGACCAATATTGAGCATGATATTATGGACCGATATTGCCCATTTTCAATACCAACTAGGGTTTTGAATGAGCTGAAAAGTTAACATGTTACGTTCGCTCTAAGGAGAGGAAATTGCCCACCTGTCACACTCAACAACGTTAATATACCGCAGTCTGATTATGTCACCTACCTTGGTATTCATCTTGATAGACGGCTTACTTGGCGCCGTCACATAGAAACCAAGAGACTTCACATGAAGCTAAAAGCCTCTAGCTTTCATTGGTTAATCAGTGATCAATCAAAATTAAGCCTTGAATATAAAGTCATCCTGTATAAGACCGTTTTAAAACCAATCATTTACAAAATGAACTGAAAAAAATAGTTTTAAGCCTTTTTGTAATAGATTTGAATTGAAGAAACATTTAATCATTCAATACATTTTTGATTTGAAGAAGAAATTAATCATTATTTCAATAAGTAATTAATTCTATAAATAATGAATTCTCAAAGGAATGATTTCAATGCAATTTATTTAGATATCGAAAATGGAATTAAGAATTATTTATTTCGATCCTTTGTTATGTATGTTATATGTACACACACATAAAGTCTTCATTTAATGTCTTATTATTTACAAAATATAAAAGTTTTTACAAATAACCTTTAAAAAATATAATGACGGAAAGCTTAAAGATGCAAATTTCCATATTATTAGATTCAAGGGTTTTCATTCACAAAATCAAGACGATTATGAATTTTCATTATACCATGTCTGCAAAACACACTCATTATAAAGTTGTTATTGTTACCAACACATATTTATTGAGATTTTCGTAATAAAAACTTGTAATAAAATACTTTCAAAAATTTTTAAATTTTTTATTTTCTCATATTTGAAATTACCCACCCAGCTATAACTGTCATTACCAAGTAATGAGTGATAATGCTAAATTGGCACTTCACTACTTACACAAAAGTATTTCAAATATTTTTGTAACACATTTAATAACTTATTGATTTAATACCTCATTGTTAGTTAAGTCTCTCAGAATATGCATAAGTACGACTAGAAAGTAAGTAGTTATATATGAGATAATAAATAAGTCGACATAAACAACTTCGATGTAATGCAGACGGTATGTGGAAGTCATTGAGACGTAAGCTATTGATTAGTTGCAAGTTATTACCAAGTGTTTGCTGCGAAATTAAACAACCCATTACTTCTTGTAATGCCATTTATATGCATTATACGAATTGCAGTTTTATTATCGAAACATGACCGAAGTGTTTAATACGGTTGTGGTATCTAAAAAATTTTATGAAATTTTTCATATTCAGAACTTTGGGAAAAACATCCGTTATGTGTATTTCCATAATTTTCATTTGGACCTCATTAAGAATAAAAATATGTATATTAGAGTTCGTTTGTGACCAGGTCACTTCATTTGTCTTTCGGGTATCATAATTTTTTTAAAGGTTTTTGCATTAATAAAAATAATGGCGTCTTTTTTTTTTTTGAAAAATTTCACCGGACCTAAAGACGCGGATTTTGAGCACATTTTTCTGTTGAGCAAAAACGGCTGAATATGTTGCAAATATGATTTCACCTGCCGATTCTGCAGCAAAAGTTAATACAATTGACGTTTTTTGAATCCTTAAAAAAAGTTCCCGGGAATTCCCGGGATAACAACCCTAATACCAACCAAACCTTATCAACAGAGAGTTTTTGTGAAAAATTTCAGCCGACAGATGGACAGACATCGCTAGATGGTTTTAAAATCTTATGAGGAGCCAGAATTTATATACTAATGTCGGTCTGCGGCAAATATTTTGATGTACTACAAACGGAATGATAAAATCAATAATGGTGGGTATAAAAAGTACGTGTGTGCCGAATTTTATATATGTACCACCTTTAATATGTGAGCCAAAGAGTCCTTAAATAATATTTTTAAATTCAATTTAGCACATGCAACACTTTCAACAGTCACTGTACTGTACAAGCATATATACATATGAGGTAAATCAAAAACGTTGGAGAATTTTATAAATAATATTATGTATATGGCGCTAATGCTAAAACTGTTCACGTTAACCATTTTTCTGATTGCTATCGATTCAAAAGGGTTGCGGTAACGGTATTTTGGGAAATTCAGTTTAGCTGTAATGGTATTTGCTGTATTTCGGTAACGGTACTTTAATGATAACGATAATTTCATTTTAAATTAAATTTCAATGATTAAATTTACTAAAATCGAAAATACGTTGATAATTTTCTGTAGATTTCCACAAACTCAATTATGAAAATCAAACATTTTTATTTACATAAATTAAAATAATTTATAGAATATTGGTAACGTAATTTAGGGGTAACGGTATCTTAGCGGTAGCGGTAATTGCAGTTATTTCGGTAACAGTAGCTTAGCGGTAACGGTATCCAACCTTGGTTTAAAGCTACAAACTTAAAAATAAAGCTGTGGTTAAGTGAAACTAAAATGATGCCAAATCATAGAATTCTCTCGGAAATATCAGCATATGTAAAAATATTTATTACATATTGTTACGTTTTTACCTTTTAAAAACGTGGGTTTATTTCCTTTAAATAAACCGGATACTTTTGATTAGAAATAAAAGCAGTTTTAGTAGTTTAAAATTTGTAACAACTCTTTATTTATTAAAATGTACACCAACATCAGAATTAAATAGTCACTCAGTGTCTTTATACACATTTATCAATTCGCAGAAATGCACACAAACTTTATAATGTACAAACACACATGTGCTCGACAGTTGATGTTAACTCTAGCAGCGACAATGATCAACTCAACTCACGACTGCAGCCTCTGCCACTATTTATACACGCACTGCCATCTCTCGGGAATCTTCTACAATGCTCTTAACGGACATACTAGTACATTCAAATTCTAGAGCTTTCGATGTTAATGTTAGCAGCTTAAACATACAGTGCTGCCATACTTATTTGTTGATAAGTAAAAGCTTCTACTGATGGACGTGTTTATAAACATGATGAATGTTTGCAGGCAGTAGTTACAGACCGTTAAATTCAAATCGTTTTTGCAAATTTGTAACAATATTAAATAATTATTCCAATAAACTGAAAAGAAAAATTTAAGTTCTTCAAAAAATAATATTTCACCGATTTTAAAATTTGTAAATGGTTTAAATGTTATTTTTATAATACTTTCAAATTCGAAATATAATATGAAATATTTCAGGATATTTTTTTAAGGCTATAATAGTTTATATTGTTGGACAAAATTGTAAGACTTTAGAATATATTAATATATATATATATTTTATAATTTACTGTGAGTATAGTTATTCAATTAATGAAAAATCACTGCTTAGTTTCAAAGCATATTTTTAAATTTTCAACTTTTCAAAGATTCATTGATTTTTTTCATTTCTAAACCCAAAAGAAATACAAGCCATCTAAATTCAGTTTTAACGATTCTCCAAAATTTTTGATTTTCCTCATATGTATGTCCCAGCAGTTCTAGGAGACAGTCCCGAACTAGTGATTTTACCCATCATTTAGGGTGGGAACTAGTTAATTCTATAGCTACGTGACTACACGAAGTTGATTCACATACTGGTTAAAAAACGTCAGTTACCTTACTAGATACCTAAGTGGTAAATTGATCAGCTACATAACTAGTTATTTTAACATGTTCGAGTGCTAATTGACCTCAAATAGTCAGCTAATAGACCTATCATAGGCAGTCCAATAAACGATAGCTTGTAAAAAAACCTATCTTCGACAACTCTCCAATGGATTGCTTCTGGTGGGATAAATAAATAATTAAATAACTAATTACTAAGTGCAGTACAAAATAAACGTTTAAAGTGACTTTCACTATAGGTTACTAAGAGACACTAAAGTGACTATTGACTTCATGCTATTTTACATGGGATATCAGTATACTTAAGCAAAAACAAGTAAGAGAGCTATATTCGGCTGTGCCGAATCTTATATACCCTTCACCAAATTATGCTTTAAAATAAAATTAAAAAAAAATTTTTTTTTCCAAATTGTTTTTTAATAGTTTTTTCCAATTTTTAAATTTTTTTTTTAATTTATTAGTGACAAAAATTTATGAAAAAAGAATGTTTTTTGTGAAAAAAAAATTCGGGTTAAAAAATATTTTCCCGATTTTGACCCATTGTAGGTCCAACTTTGTATAGCCTTATATACATCGTTGCAATGGACTTTGAAATATCTATCATTAGATATCCATATTGTCTATATTTATGACTTAGTAATCGAGATATAGATAAAAAAAATAGGCCGAAAATAGAGGTTGTCTCGGATTTTTGATCATATCTCCGTTATTTATGGACGGATTTTGCTGATGTGAAATAGGAAACTTCGCGAAAGCATGTCTGACAGAATTATTGAGGATTTGGATCCCGAAGATATCTAGGGTCTTCAGAAAATTGATTTCAACAGATAGACATACAGACAGACAGACAGACAGACAGACAGACAGACAGACAGACAGACAGACAGACAGACAGACAGACAGACAGACAGACAGACAGATGGACATAGGGTCGGAAAATTATATTGTGGAAATTACAAACGGAATGACAAATTTATATATATAAATTTATATGAAGGGTATAATAAAAATTAACTGTATGAGAATTATATCAACCAGTTTGAGCGAATTATCACACAACACGTTTAAAGTGACTACACTCCAGATTACTTAGAGACACTTAAGTGACAACTGTCTTCACGCTAGATTACCTGGGATGTATAAAGTAACCAATTGTCTTATCTCTGCACTACAAATAGTACATACGTCTCAAATGATCAAAATATATAAATTGGAGTCAGTCAAGTGATAAAACATTTGTGACGATTACTGTCTATAAGGGATACATTGACTACATGATTAACTGCTGGGTATGTACTTACACAGGTGCGAATCCAGCTCAACAATTTGGGAGGGGAAATAAATAAAAGTTTATTTTTCCCTTTTTATATTAAAAATTTTTCCGTTTTGGGAAGGGAATTTCCTTTTTCACCTCCCCCTTGGATCCACTCCTGTACTTACAATAGAATGAGTTTTTGTGGTTGATTTTCTTAAATAAAATAAAGTTTTACTAATTGTTAATTTAAAACAAAGTCGATAAAAAATAAAAAAAAAAAAAAAACTATAAAGGACTTTTTCATTTGATCCAATTCTGCAAGGACTAAAGCTAAACAAAATATTTTTAGAAATGCTATCTTAAAACAAACAAAACTTTCATTTTAGCTGGCAAAATCAACAACTGTTATATGAAAGAGCCAACCTAACATACAGCAAATATGTGCGATGTATATGTGCTGATTGATATTCAGATAAAATTTTACACATACAGTGTTACACAAACATATGCTCCCAATGTCACTTATTGGTACTTTGTACACTTTTGTTACTAGACAAATTCACATATGCAAACACACACATACATACACGTTCACACATACATATATATTTCATATTTAGGTGACGCAAGCATTATAATGTGTGAAATGCATCACTATTGGAGCCATAAAATGGAACGGCATCTATCACGCAATCTAACAAATAAATCAAATCTATTTGTACGAGCATGCATGTATTGGAAAGTCATATATATACACATACGATTACATTTATTACAATTTATGTACTTTATATTTTATACATACACAAACACACATAAACGTACTCCTGCCGGCATACATATCCATACATGCATATTTTCGTTTCCCTTTGTGTATATGGTTGAATCCCAGATAATTTTCACATCAATGAAACTGACTTATTCTAGTAAATAATTTCTAAACTATCCAATTTTAATATAGTATGTGTACATTATTGCTTTAACGATAACTAATATGTGTAACTAATTGCATTAAAAAATTATGACCAGTCAATGCTGAAATTTCCCCTAAAAAATGGGTTAAAATGAAGTAAAAACTTGTAAATTTTTAACAAATCTAAATTTTTGCAAAATTTTTAATTATGAGCACCATAAAATGCAAGTAATGGCCGATGAGTTTGTCAAATTGAACCATGATTTTCAAAATAACTTTAAGCAATTTGCAAACTTTGTTCAGGTGTGAGTGAATTGCCAAACCAAACTAACCTTAACTGGCCTACCTAAATAAAAGCGTAAGGCGGAACGTTTCTTTACGCTTAGCTTTAACGCTGAAATGTCATACCTAAATAAAAGCGCCAACGCTACGTCAAACAATAAAAACAAGGTTATCAAAAAAATTAATATAACAACCCGGATTATTTAAACAATAAAGTACATTGCAGTATTGGTGTTTCTGATTTTTGTTTCGTGATTTGTAAACTAAAATTTTATCAAAGAAACTAAATATTAAAGTTTAAAATATGTGTTTCTTGCATATTTGTTTCTCCTTTTGTATGTATGTGTTTACATTTGTTGTGTTTTGCAACTAACTTCACTATTAAACGCGCTGTCAAAATCGGATTTTCCAATTGCAAAGCGTTGCCGTCGCGTTATTTCGGTATGCTGCATACAAATTGTATGGGCATGAGAATTTTTGACAAGTAAAAAACGCCTTACGCTCCAATTTAGGTATGCGTGTAATACAACAGAGAACTGTCAAACCTGTCACAGAAAACAGTGCTGTCAATTTAAAGTTCCCCGACTCTAAAAAACACCCTTTATATAAGAAAATCTTTTGTTTTATGAGTTTCTATTTAAAAAGTCGAGACATGTCACTTTTAATATTTGCATCACTACTTCCTTGAATGTCTTTCACGCGAACGGATTTAACATGGTTGAGGATAGATCTTTATAACTATAAACGGAAATCGATGTGCCATTAAAAAAATCTAAATTTTGTTCATACCTTAAATATTAAAAATATCTGTGATTTTACCATATGTATGTATGCATGTATGTATGTATGGATGTGTGCTACTGCAAGTGTGATTGTGTATCTATGTATTTGCATTCGTATGTGTGAAATAGTTACAGAGTTGGTTACTTGGTTCCCTCGATTGTTTAGTTGGCTGAATAGTTTATTCGTTTACTTTATATTGTTATTGTTGCTACTGACTGTTTTTTTTTTTTTTACTTAGTTTTCTTTATTCAAGTAGAAGAATGATTGCAAAATTGTTGAACGGAAATAAAACCTTTCATTTTATTTTACACAGCAGACATGGGCAGACATACTTACATACACACACAATACACACCAACATGACCAGATGTCCATGTGTATTAGTGCAACACTAAATATTTTTGCTAAATTTAAAATTTAAATGTGAAACTCAAGTCAACTACTCGCTCGCATGTATTTTCCGTTTAATACTTACAGGGTTTGTTGTAAAATGACACATATTTAATTATATTTTTAATAAATGGGAAGAAATGAAAAATATTGATAAAAAAAAAATAATTTTTGAATCTTTACTGTTCTGAATTCGATAATATTTGGTATTGTTACGTTTTTACCTTTTAAAAACGGTTTTTTTTTTCCTTTAAATAATCCGGAGAGTTTTGATTGCAAATAAAAAGCAGTTTTAGTAGTTTAAAATTGTAACAACTCTTTATTTATTTAGAATGTACAACAACAACAGAATTAAATAGCCACTCAATGTCTTTATACACGTATATCAATTCGCAGAAATGCTCACAAACTTTATTACGTACAACCTTAAATGGACAAGACAGTTGATGTTAACTCTAACAGCGCCAATGATCAACTCCACTCACGACTGCCAGCTCTGCCACTCTTTATACACGCGTCATCTATCGGGAATCTTCTACAATGCTCTTAACGGACATACTAGTACATTCGAATTCTAGAGCATTCGATGTTAATGTTAGCAGCTTAAACATGCAGTGTTGCCATACTTACAAACAATGCTAATATTCGCATGCTATCAACATTGTTGATAAGTAGAAGCTTCTACTGATGGACGTGTTTATAAACATGATGAATGTTGCAGGCAGTCATTGCGGACCGTTAAATTCAAATCGCTATTGCACATTCGTAACATGACCATACAAAATTGACAGTTATCCAGAATTTCGATATTTGCTTCAGTTTGTTTTTTATGTAGGTTCAAAGTACATATTTGTTAATAGATGCGTGCCAAATACCTAAAGTAATACTGTTAGTCAGATTTTATATTTTTGTTTTTGATGTCATATTAAAGCGAATGAATCTTAGATTTTTATGTATTATATGGAAATAAAATATTTTTTTAATATAGGGGTTATATGGGGGGTAGGGTAAATTATGGACCGATCATCACAAAAGTTGGTAGAACGATTTAGGTTCATATAAAACTTGTTTATGTCCAGTTTCATCACATTATTAATTATTATAAGACAATTACGAATGTTGAAGTAACTTTCATAGGGGGCTTTGTATGGGGACTCGGGACAAATGTTACCCGATCTTCTCCATACTTTACAGTATAACTTCAGAGTACTTAGAACTAATTTGTGCAAAGTTTTATTAGTATTACCGCATAAACAACATATTTACGACTGCTAAAACAATATTGCGGGGGGACATTTGTATGGGGGCTAGGTGAAATTATGGATCGATTTTGACCATTTTCAATTCAATACAAACCTTATCAACAGGAAGTATTTGTGGAAAATTTCAGCCAGCTAGCTCCTTTCGTTTGGGCCCTATCGTGTTTTCAACAGACGGACGGAGCAAGATCGACTTAGAATCTTATTGATTCTATGAACAATACTTCAATATGTTACAAACAGAATAACAAAATCAATTGTGGTGGGTATAAAAATATGAGCACCAAAATATTTATTTTGTATCACTCTTAAAAAAAATCAGTTAAATGAAAACCCTAAGCCAACCATCAGTAGTGAATGTAACAGGCGTTGTTTAAGGTACCATAAAGTACTATTAAGCAATAGTACGTTTGTTACCCAATTATGCTGTATTACTTGTGAAACATTTTGCTGATAAAGAACTAGTTCACAGAAATGGTTAAGAAAATTACTTCCTGTTTGTAGACTTTTGACATGAAATGAATGAGTATACAATACACAAATATATTTCGAATTTAGCATGTGTAGTTGAAAGTTATATACAATGATATTTTCAGCTTGTAGCTATGTATATTAAAATTTAAGATTATATATTGATTACACCGTGCAACAGCAATTTTTTACACATAGATAAGAAATATTTTGTTCCCTTGTTTTTAAAATTGTTTATGCTTGAAACTTTGAATTCCATTTAAAAGGACATTCCGATCAAGAAAAACTCTGTTTGCAATGTTACTATGTATGGTTTTACTTTCATGTATATATCTATTATACCATATGTACGAATAATTCAATTTATATAATTTGATGTAATATTTACTAGTTTTTAAGAGTAAGATCCTTTAAACATCTGTATTTTATTTCAATTTATACATTTATTTACGATCAGATTTCAAAGTTCCATGACCAACCTATTCATTTTGTTTAAGAACATTGCACAACATTTTGGTCAGGTTACAGATTGCATAGTTGTTTAAACTACTAATGTGGGGTGCGATAGGACTGCTTTAAATTTAAAAATGAAATAATAACGAAAAAATATAATAAAAAGTAGTACAAATTAAAATACATCATACTAACACAAAAATAATCTGTGTATAACATACATAATGTTGTACTGGAGGTAAATTGAAAATGGTAATAGTTTCTCTCAACTAGATTAATATCGTCACAATTAAAAAAATACAGTTACGAATATTTATCATAAATAAAGGAACACAATTTTGAATTCTTCGCCATGAGTGGTATATTATTTTATCATGCTGTTTATAATTTCCAATACAATATTAGGGAGTTGATTTATAGATGTCCGTCTTTCTGTTGAAATTACGTTTGCGAAGAAATTGTGAATATATCGGGTATGGATCGTACAAGTTTTAAATTCTAGAGACACTTATTTGTCAGAAAAACTTTGTTGTATAAGGTGTTTTCAGCACCTAATAACTATTAACACAAATATTTAAATAACGATACGAAACGATACATTTTAAAGTATTTATATTAAATGTAAGTTTCCCACTAAAAATCGGTAAAATAGTAGCTAAAATTCTTGTCCGTTTGATAATCACGGGTGGCCCTAGGAGAACTCTATTAATAAATTTGAGGCGTTTTATATTGTAAATCTATCTATGTCAATTTAAAATTATTTTCAAATAAACAGTTCAAGAAAGCGTAAAGAGTACGCAACTGTCCAACTTTGAGACAATTCAGTACCACTCTTGAGGAGTTTATTGAGTGCGTCGGCAAAACTTAAACTCGAATGTTCCAATTGTTACGAATGTGCAATAGCGATTTGAATTTAACGGTCTGTAACGACTGCCTGAAACATTCATCATGTTTATAAACACGTCCATCAGTAGAAGCTTCTACCGTTTAACAATGTTGATAGCATGCGGTTATTAACATTGTTCGTAAGTTTGGCAAAACTGCATGTTTACGCTCTAGAATTCGAAAGTACTAGATTGTCCGTTAAGAGCATTGTAGAAGATTCCCGAGAGATGGCGTGTGTATAAATAGTGGCAGATGTTGCAGTAGTGAGTGGAGTTTATCATAGGCGCTGTTAGAGTTAACATCAACTGCCTTATACATTTAAGTTTGTACATTATAAAGTGTGTGTGCATTTCTGCGAATTGATAAACGTGTAAATAAACACTGAGTGACTATTTAGACTGTTGTTATTGTACATTTTAAATAAATAAAGATAAATTACAAAATTAAAACTACTAAAACTGTTTTTATTTGCAATCAAAAGTATCCGGTTTATTTAAAGAAAATAACCCCCGTTTTTAAATGGTAAAAACGTAACACACTAATGTGAAAATTATTTTTTATATTTTTTACATATATAGCCTAGTACTCTGTTCATATTTGCGAAAAATTATGGTTTTTTCATGCGAAAAATGTTATATGCAACAATTGATCAGCTGTTGGTTTTAATTTCGTGCGAAAGAAGTGCTGCTTATGTTATTTCGTGTGGAAAATTAAGGTTGCCAAATGTATTTCACATGTTTTCCCACAATAAGAACAGAGTACTGCTTTTACGGAATTATTTCGCATATATTTCATTCCAAATATTTTATATGTAGTTTGACAGCAGTTCGCACGAAATTTTGAACAGAGTACTTAGCTTTATTGAAAGCCAAGTTTCTAAATTTTTTCAAAATATTCTCTCACATATAAGGGTACTGTGTGAATTCAGATGATAACAAATCAAATTGCTCGAAATTTTAGACAATATACAATATAATTAATAACACATATTTAGAGTTAGGTACTTTTTCAGTAACACATGTTTAGAGTTAGGCACTGTCCAGCAGTTCTAGTAGACTGTACTGAACTAGTGATTTTACCTATTATTTAGGGTGATAACTAGCTTTGTAACTAGTTATTTTAACTTGTGTATATCCTAAGCAGAGGTTAATTGGCCCCTTTACAATGAGATAGTCTGGTCCAAAGTAGTCAATGCATTGTATTCACATACCGGTTATATAGAGTCAGTTACATTACTAGCTACCTAACTGGTCACTTGATCAGCTTCATAACTAGTTATTTTTATATGTCATAGACAGTCCAATAACCGATGGCTGTTAAAAAAAATCTTCCTCCGACAACTCTCCAATACTTGTGATGGGTAAAATAACTACTTTTTAAAATGCTATACAAAATATACGTTTAAAGTGACTAAACTCTAGGTTACTTAGAGACACTAAGTGACAATTGCCTTCACGCTAATACGCTTACATGGGATGTTCAGAATACTTAAGAAAAATTAAAATAATTTGTATGAGATTTGTATCAACACAATTTGTATAAAACCATTTTGAACAAATTACTCACAAAAAGTGCAGTAAAAATTATATGTTTAAAGTGACAACACTCTAGATTACTTACGTGATAATTGTAATCATGCTAGATTACATGTGATGTATAAAGTAACCAATTGACTTCTCTATGCATTAAAAAGATCATATCGTGTCAAATTACCCAAAATATATTAATTGGTGTTAGCCAAGTGGTCAGACAATAAGGCATACATTGAGACCTTGCTTAACTGCTAGGTAGAGATGAACGATTCCGTGATTTTTGAAGAACATCATTCTCAGTGAACGTGATTTATAAATTACTGTTCTTTTAAACATTGACCATGATCACGTTTTGTCTACGTTAAACAAAATAAAAATGTTAAGAAGAATACATTATGTATTACTATTAACATTTTTAAATAACAGAATTTAGCAAGAGAACTCCCAGCGGAAAAAAGATGCAGTAAAGAGGCCTTCCAAAATGCCTTATTTTGCAGACCCAAGGACATCCAGCCGCATTGGAAAATCGTTTCAATTTTACACGGGGTGTCATTGCGAGCCAAGGCTTTGCATACTCGCTGCTGCTAGAGGGCTGAAAGAAGGCCTACTTATGAAGGCATATTAGAAGGTCTTCCATTAAAGGCCTGTAAGGAGACCTGCCGCGTTATGCCTCACAGAATGTCTACATATTAACATTTATTAAAAATCCTTAAAATTGAAATTCAGCTGAAGCAAGAAAATATTCTAAATGAATTCAGCATAAAACCTAAAGAATGGACTTTGAAATATCACGTGTAGTTTTATATATTAAAAACTCCTTCACGCGAACTTCACAACTTCAAATGTTACTTCATGTAACAGTTTATAATAAAGAGAGCCAAATAAATAGTATTATAGAGAGACACTAATTGCAAAACCAATCATGTTTGAATATTAAATAAAGGTTTGTTAGACCTAAAGGTTCAATTAGACGTGCCATAACCGTAACCATAAAGAACAGCTGTTCGAACCAAGCTTATGGGCAACAATGTATTTGATTATTGATGACATGCCATAACGCCATAGCCATAACAGTAAAATGCTTGTGATATGGCTATGGTTACGGCTATGGCGATATGGTAAGTCACGACTAATTGAACCTTAATTTTGCAATGCAATTTTGATTGTGTATGACAGGAGAGGCATAGCCTTTCTAGAGCGTCTTCTGCGAGCAGGCAGAGTAGAATGAGTATCGCATCTTTTAGAATGTGTAAACAAAGCAGTTTTAGTAGTTTTTTTTAGAAGGCCTACAAAGTGAAGACCTAGAATTTTTTCCCGCTGCGCTGTTATACTTAACATTTCTTTGTATACACTGTGTAGGAGAGGCACTTAAATAAATATGAATTAACAATATTGTTACGTTTTTACCTTTTAAAAACGGGGTTTATTTCCTTTAAATGAACCGGACACTTTTGATTGCAAATAAAAAGCAGTTTTAGTAGTTTACAATTGTAACAACTCTTTATTTATTTAGAATGTACAACAACAACAGAATTAAATAGTCACTCAGTGTCTTTATACACGTATATCAATTCGCAGAAATACACACACACACTGTATAACGTACAAGTATACACGTACAAGACAGTTGATGTTAACTCTAACACCGTCAATGATCAACTCACTCACGACTGCCAGCTATGCCACTATTTATACACGCGCCATCAATCGGGAATCTTCTACAATGCTCTTAACGGACATACTAGTACATTCGAATTCCAGAGCCATCGATGTCATTGCCAGCAGCCCAAACATTTTGTGTTGCCATACTTACAAACAATGCCAATAAACGCATGCTACTGATGGACGTGCCTTCAAACATGATGAATGCTGCAGGCAGTCGTTACAGACCGTTGAATTCAAATCGTCATTGCACATTCGTAACAGTATGTTAACAAATGTGAAAGAACGAAATTAAAAGAACCTGTTACTCTGTTGCTATACATATTCAGTAACAGTTGTTACCAGTGAATGTTGAAAAATATAAAAGAACGACTTAAATATACCAGATACTTGCAATATTCAGTAACAGTTGTTACCAGTCTGTGATTATATCACAGGTATGGAAATATCGTTCATCTCTACTGCTGGGTATTGTCGAATAGTCGGACTGATTATACATACGAGTACTTTTGTGGTTTTGTTTGTCTAATATTCTACATTCAATTCACATTAGAATTATTGAGGTTGTAAAAGATGATCCGAAATTAATCGCAGGTATAATTATTCGTGGCCTTAACTTAATCGGTTAATTGAAAATGTGTTACGCGTCATTTATTTACTTGAAATATTAGGAACAAATTGTTTTAAAAAAAATTGGTACAGCAGTTAAGAGGCACGATAGATTATCCAGCTAGCTCAGTAAAAGGTATTTTGGTTCTTAACCCGTTTTCCTAAACGCATAACATATGATATACACTCTTGCCTAATTGAAATACCATAGTGCATATTTAAAATATTGTTACATGAAACTATTGATGTCAAGGTGTTATGACATCGGGGTATATTCATCCCACCCTACTGACTCTTCGTCAGACTCCATGACAGAAATGCTACCCTAATATTTTCCTCTGTCCCTAATAACACAATCGCTTTAACCGAAACTTACCTTTGCCTGTTTCTTTCCCAGCATCCCCATTTGAAAGAGTTAATTAATTTTGGAATTCATATTTTATTGAAATTGAAAATTCAAGTAATAAATCTAGTGAAAAAAATAATGTGACATTGTTTCTAATAATCTAGACGGAAAAAAAGTACAATTGTAATTATTATGTAATAAAATTGGGTATAAAATGACTATGGACAAGAAAGGATAATATAATATTGAAAATTTTTTAAAAAAAAAAAAAAAATAAGAAAAATTATTATAATTCTATATACAATATTTTATACTTATATTTAATAAAAGTTGCTGGAGCTGGATACGCCGAAAACTGCTTGTCGAAAGTTGGTGACACGGGTTACGATGTTTTGGTTCATTTTATTGCCTTTTCTGGTTTGTTTTTGATCTATTGTTTTAAATGTTCTTTTGTTGGCTGTCAGTGGTTTTTCTTTTTTGTTTTATTATTCTTTAGGTTTTGTATGCTTTATTTATAATACTAATAACAGTTTTTGTTGTTTTTAATTCGGCTGCACTGATTTTCTATTTCTTGTTTTTAAGTTTGTACTTCAGGTTTTTATTTGATATTGCTTTTAAGTTTTTTAGTTTTTTTTTTTTTATAATATTTAAAAGTTTAATTTAGTAAAATTTAAGGATTTTTATTTATAATTTTAATCAGTGGGATAATTTTGAGTTTTATTTTAATTATGATGGTTTTAGCAACTATTCTTTTTCTTTTGATTTTTTGTTGTATGTGATTAATTGGATAACTTTCAGGAATTGTTTGTAATTAAATGTTTTACATTATATTAAATTAATTATGTTTTCGTTCTATTGTCACTTTAATGTACAAATAATACATGTTGTGTTTGTTGACTTTATAATAACCATGAATAGCATGGAAGTTTTACACTGATTAATTGTTAATTTTAATTTTCTTTTTTAATTAAACAGGTTTATAAAATTAAAATCCCGATTATTATATGTCTGTCTTATTAGACCACAAAGTAACACTTATAATTTTCACAAAATCACAATTTTACATAGAACACGTTGTTAAAAGTTATATTTTGAGTTCCAAAATAATTCTTAAATTATTTTCCTTTTATAATTATTTTTAAAGACACCGAACAAATTTTACCATTTAAATAAGAACATGTTGATGCTTCAATATCAGGATACTTAATGACATTTCCTTGTTGTTCAATTAACTATCAACTGAATTTTCATTCTCATGCTGTACCTTATCCTTTTCTGATTGGTTGAAATTTTATAACGGTAAAAGATCATACCACTGAGAATGCAAAGTAGAAAGAAGAAGTGCGATAACTAATTGTACATTCCAATCTACAGATGCGTTATCGTTGGTGGGGGCTATCATTTTTTTTTGTAAATAAAACGCAAAAGAAGAAGTACGATAACTGTAGTTTGAATTCCATTCTACAGTAGCGTTATCGTTGGTGGGGTATGTTAAACCTTTATGGGTTCTTGTAGGGGTATTCCACTCATGTTAATAAAAAAGAAAATAAATAGATTTAGCAAACAAAAAAAAAATCCGTAACAAAACTGCTTCGCATCATTATCATAGTATGATCGAATAGGCAGGATTTTTATCATCTGATGATCATATTTTAATGATAGCGTCTAGCTGAAGTTAAATTTGTTACATTTCTGTATAGTGTTAAGCAATGTAAATAAATGTGTGGTCTGTGTTTTCACGAAGTTCCTGTTCCTAATTTGCAAAACAGAGTGTGGCTCGACCCACGAAGCCGGGCAACATACCAAACTGAAAATTAAGCGTTCAGACACGAATATCAGAGGCGTGATATTTGCCAATATACCTACCCTGCAGGTATTCGATGTCGTACAAAGCATTACCAATTTTTTTTCTTATTCTGCATTTTACAAATTTAGGGTTAAATTTCGCATTTATACCTTTTTTGAAATCGCTTTGGGAGTGATTCCGGCGAAATACTTCCTGTCCTTCTATAAAATTCACGGGTTTTGATCTCATGTTATATATTCGTGAGGCTTTCTCATGGGCAATATTTAGGTTTTGACTTATCTTTTCCCTTATATGTTGAAGTTTATCGGAATGTTTCACCACAGTGTCATCAGACATAATATTCAGTTTTTCCAACAGTTGGTACGAGGATCCGTGTAAAATCATATTTTGGCCAAAAACGGCATAATAGGGCGAACATTGGGTTGCTGTATGAAAATCACTGCGTAAAATCGACAGTATTTTGTTAATGTTTCTGTCCCAGTTTGTATGATCAGAATCGTCTTTGACAAAATAACGGATTTTGGAAATAATTTCCCTATTTGCCCTCTCGGAGGCATTCGCTTGGGGTGAATAAAATCCGGTTGTTATATGGGTAATACCGTAAACGGAAAAGAATTCTATAATTTCTTTAGACGTAAATTGTTTGGCATTGTCGCTATGGACATATTGCGGTACCCCATAAGTGCAGAAAATCTCGTTTTGGAAAAAGTCAATAACATTACTTGACGTAGCTGATTTTAACGGTTTTAAGAATAGAAACTTGCTCAGATGGTCAATAACTATAAAAATTTGACAGTTTTTTGACTTGGTGCATGGGTAAGGTCCCAAAAAGTCGCAATATAACCTTTGAAAAGGCCGTGTAGTTATGATTTGATTCCCCATCGGTGGACGTAGGGTCTGATTTGATGGTTTTATCATTTTGCATTTATCGCAATTTTTAACATACATTTTGACATCGCGTGCCATCTGAGGCCAAAAATATTTTTGTCTGATACGGTACAATGTTTTACTATAACCACCGTGACAGCCTTCACTATGAGCAGACTTTATGACCTCATCAGTTAAGGTTTTGGGCAACCACAATCTCCAACGACTTTCTTCGCTATCAACGCCGTTTCGAAATTTTACGCGTTTATAAATTAGGTTTTCAGAAGTATGTATATCGGGTAATATTTCGCTATTTCGAAGGATTTCCTCTCTTAGTTCATTATAATCTGGACTGTTAAACTCGGGAGATTTGAGATCTACATCTGGGGATTTGAGGCAAATTTGAATTTCATCCACGTCTAAACGGGAAAGGGTGTCTGGTACCACGTTTAAGGAACCCTTCCTGTGTTCTATCGTAAATACAAAATTCTGAAGCTTTAGGCTCCATCGAGCTAACCTACCATGCAGATCCTTTTGGCTCATGAGCCAACGTAGGCTCGAGTGGTCCGTTATAATCTTAAATGGGAGTCCCTCAATGTATTGCCTAAAACGTTTGACGCAAATCACAGCAGCCAGACATTCCAACTCTGTCACGGTATAGTTGCGCTGTGCCCTATTTAACTTTTGGGATACAAACGCAATCGGGTGCTCCCTACCATCGTCGTCTAATTGGAATAAAACTCCGCCGACGCCTATACGCGACGCATCACATTGAATATTAAATTCTTTCGAAAAGTCTGGTTGGGCCAAGACGGGGGCACTCGATAGAGCAGATTTTAATCGATTAAAGGAACTAATAGCTTCTGCACTAAGTCGAAACGGTTTTACAGACTTACGTAGACAGTCAGTAAGTGGACCTGCAAGATCTGAAAAATTCTTAATAAAGGCACGGTACCAGTTTGCCATACCTATGAAACGTCTAACTTGGCGAGGTGTTTTGGGTAAAGGAAATTGTACCATAGATGCAACTTTCTCTGGGTCGACTTTGAGATTGCCACCACCAATTCTATATCCGAGATATTTAATCTCGCGCTGGCAAAATTTGCTTTTGCCTACATTAATGGTGAGGCCGGCCGATTTTAAACACTGTGAAACTTCAAATAATAAACGAATGTGGCTATCAAAATCCTGACTACATATAAGGAGATCGTCTAGATATATGAAGACGTTGTCTCTTAACCTGGATGGAATGGTTTTGTCCATCAGGTGACTCATCGTCTGAGGACCATTGCAAACACCGAAAGGCATAACTCTATACTGATAAAGTGCCCTACCGGGCACGGCAAACGCAGTCTTTTCCTTGGAACTCTCTGACAGTTTAATTTGGAAGTACGCATCCTTTAGGTCTACCCCGCTAATATAATGGGTGTCTTTAAGACGACTTAGTAGCCCATTAATATGCGGGAGCGGATATGAATCCTTTTTGGTCAGTTCGTTAAGTTTGCGACAGTCTAGATATAGTCTTATTTTGCCTGGTTTACGGACGGTGACAATGGGACTACACCAGGGAGAGTTCGACTCCTCTATTACGCCTAATGCTAGTAGTCTATCGAGTTCTTCAAATACTTCAGCCTGCTTTGGAGGGGACAATGGGTAGTGTTTTGCCTTCACGGGAGTGGCATCACCTATGTTGATATAATGTTCTAGCAGATGGGTGCAACCGAGCCCTAATTTTTCGTATGACGGAAAGTTTAAAATAACGTTTTCAAGCTTAAGTTTCTGATCGGGAGTTAGATCATGATAAAGCGCCTCAGTTTTGCTATTGTTTCCCTCTATGCACTCGATTTCAGGTATTATTTGTGGGGCAATGGCGTAAGCGTGCCAAAAATCGACTCCAAGGTATCCCTCTTGAGATAGAGTTGGCACTATATAAAATATTATTGATTTTATAACTCCTTTAAAATTCACAGGGAGTGAACAATAACCTAAAACTTGATTTTTGGAACCGTTTGCAGTTGAAATACTTGATCTAAATTGTTTCACGTCGATGTTATATTTTTTTATGAAATCTAAACTTCCTTTCCCTAAAACTGTCACGTTTGCTCCAGAGTCTAAAAGACAAGATAGTTCACTGTCAAAGATTTTGATTTTAGCATATGGCCTGCCATCATCAGAGTTAGTTAAATAAGTTGTTTCAAGGGTCTTTCTAAATGTTTTCCTGAGAGCATAACGAGATCTACATTTGATGATCTGCCGAGAAATTCTTGGTTTACGAAATTCAGTGTTACATGGTGTTGGATATGATCGAGAATGTGTTTGTAAGTCAGGGTTACGAAAGTCAATGTTATCTGATGCTTGATATAATCGAGAATGTGTTTGTACGTCAGGGTTTGGATGAGGACTGGAGAGTAAATCCCCCTGTGAGGGTTTACTTTCAATGTCTAAGCAAATTTCGGGATCTAACTCGTGGAACGAGCACTCCCGATCGCTTGCTCGCTCCGACGTCTGTTTCCCGGATGAGCGTTGTTGCACTCCGGAGTCGTAACGCCTCTCTGTCCACATTTGAAACAGAAAAGGAAGCGAGTGTTTTCGGGACAATAGATGTAACTGTGTCCTGTTTTCAGACAGTTCCAACATTTAATTTTGGAATAGTCTCCCTTGACGTATTGCTTATTGATTCTTAAGGTTTCTATTTGGGGATCGAAATCTTCGTCCACCTCATCACAACTTATCGATTCACCTAATGATTCAATAGAAATTTCATCCACCTGTCGAGGTCGATTAGTTGGGTATTTGAGAGCATTATTTGAAATGAGCGACCTTTCCGCTTCCCTAAGTAAGTCACGGTACGAATCCAAATCAACCGGTCTAGATACGAATGTCATGTTTAAAAGCTCAGGTCTGACGTTTTTTCTTATTATTTTGATTAAAGCATTGTCATCCATGGGACTCTCTAACTTCAAGTTCATTTTAACTAATGATGAATGAAAGTCATCGTAACTTTCCTTCATGTGTTGTTTTCTAGCAGAAATCTTCATTAAAATATCCAAATCACTTTCCAATGTGCCAAATTGTTTATTAATGGCTCTTTTTAAAAGAGGATAAGTTGCCCTAGGATTTTGTTTTATATACATCCAAAACCAAGTTTCCGCTTTACCCTTCAGAAAAATATGAAAATTTGCCATTAGATAGTCGTCTGGACACTGACTACGTTCGGTGAGTGTATCTATTTTAAATAAGAAATCGGTTACGTCTTCATCTCCGCTAAATGAGACGTTCCAATCCTTTAGTTTTATAAAGAATGAGGCTGAGGAAGCATTAGAATGAACATTTGAAGTTTGGGAATTAATACCAGGGGATTGTTGTGTACCTCGATTATCACGTGACTGACCTAAGTTTCTTCTAATTTCTTCAATCTCTCTCCTAAACTCTTCTTGAGTGTTTTTCATGGCATCTCGTACGTATGTTATCAAGGTGTCCATGGAATTAACATTCGATGAGTGTGGAGTCGGCTGAGGAGGTGGAAGACCAGTATTGTCTTGTGACGCCATTATTAAGCTTGTATTTAAACTTTCTTGATTATCGATAAAACCTACTGGTTGAACAAGCTCCCTAAGGTTATCAATGTTCAGGTTAGGTAAGGACTTGTCAAGTAATTCGCAGTTTGAGTTTGTCTTTTCTTGTAAGGATGTGTTAGATTGTTCACTTGAATCTAGAGATCGTGGGACAGAAGATGTTCTTATGGCCCTTATGCTTGTAGACGATCGCGAACTTTCAAGACTAACTGCACTGTTCGACCTAATAACTTTGCCGCGTCCTCTTACTTCAGTGATTGGTGTTCTTAAACTATTTGTTTTTTTGGGCGTTCTACCCCTAACGCTTACGGAGGGTCTGTTCAAATTTGTCCTAAGGGAAGTCGATTGATCTGAACTGTTCCGCGTGTTATATTTGTTCATGATGCACTAAACCAATCAGAAAGTGGATAAAAATATCAATAAAGCAGAGAATTTTTTTAACAAAATAAATGGTCAAGGTATGTTGATTGCTAGTTGAAAAGACTAAAAGTAATGTATGAAGTGGTTTGTGATCCGTTCAAATTCTTGTATACTGCGATGTTCAACAGTCTACTAGAAGTTGAAAAACAAAATGAAATAAAAAAAAGATATAAGAGAAGAAATTAAGCATTCTGATATTGACGGTTTTTGTTGTTTCTTTAAAAAAAAAAAAAATAATTCATAAAAATGTGTGAGGATGCTAAGTAGAATCAGGCAATGGCTAGGTAAGTGATTGTGTTATATTCTATATATATTAAAGAAGGCATAGGTAACCTAGTACACTGACTCTTCCTAATAAATACTTGGCCTATCATATTCGTCTTCCAAACGAAATATGCTGTCTCAAACATATGTTAAAATAAAAAAAAAATTCATTCCTATTAAATTTTACGGAAAATGAGCAATTTTCTTTAGTTCGAATCTAATTCATCTCGCAACATGTCTACCATTTTCATTGATTAATAGTCAGACAAGGACTGAAATAGTCTAGAGTTCAAACGTACATTCTTATTAAAATGAATTATTACCGCAACAGTAACCAAACACTATACGTAATCAGTTCTGGACTTGTGATAATTCATTAGAAATAAATAGATGGTAAAATAATTTTTCCGTAGATAATTTTTGTTTTTGACCGTTATATTTTGCATCGCAATTGAAACTAGTGTTATAATTACCAATTTTCACGACTTTTGTCAAAATATAAGGCTGAAACAATATTACTACTGTATTAATTTTGGAAATCTTTTAATCTGAAAAATCTCATTTTCCACCACTGGAAGTGGCCATTTCGTTGGGCGCCATATATGTTACGCGTCATTTATTTACTTGAAATATTAGGAACAAATTGTTTTAAAAAAAATTGGTACAGCAGTTAAGAGGCACGATAGATTATCCAGCTAGCTCAGTAAAAGGTATTTTGGTTCTTAACCCGTTTTCCTAAACGCATAACATATGATATACACTCTTGCCTAATTGAAATACCATAGTGCATATTTAAAATATTGTTACATGAAACTATTGATGTCAAGGTGTTATGACATCGGGGTATATTCATCCCACCCTACTGACTCTTCGTCAGACTCCATGACAGAAATGCTACCCTAATATTTTCCTCTGTCCCTAATAACACAATCGCTTTAACCGAAACTTACCTTTGCCTGTTTCTTTCCCAGCATCCCCATTTGAAAGAGTTAATTAATTTTGGAATTCATATTTTATTGAAATTGAAAATTCAAGTAATAAATCTAGTGAAAAAAATAATGTGACATTGTTTCTAATAATCTAGACGGAAAAAAAGTACAATTGTAATTATTATGTAATAAAATTGGGTATAAAATGACTATGGACAAGAAAGGATAATATAATATTGAAAATTTTTTAAAAAAAAAAAAAAAATAAGAAAAATTATTATAATTCTATATACAATATTTTATACTTATATTTAATAAAAGTTGCTGGAGCTGGATACGCCGAAAACTGCTTGTCGAAAGTTGGTGACACGGGTTACGATGTTTTGGTTCATTTTATTGCCTTTTCTGGTTTGTTTTTGATCTATTGTTTTAAATGTTCTTTTGTTGGCTGTCAGTGGTTTTTCTTTTTTGTTTTATTATTCTTTAGGTTTTGTATGCTTTATTTATAATACTAATAACAGTTTTTGTTGTTTTTAATTCGGCTGCACTGATTTTCTATTTCTTGTTTTTAAGTTTGTACTTCAGGTTTTTATTTGATATTGCTTTTAAGTTTTTTAGTTTTTTTTTTTTTATAATATTTAAAAGTTTAATTTAGTAAAATTTAAGGATTTTTATTTATAATTTTAATCAGTGGGATAATTTTGAGTTTTATTTTAATTATGATGGTTTTAGCAACTATTCTTTTTCTTTTGATTTTTTGTTGTATGTGATTAATTGGATAACTTTCAGGAATTGTTTGTAATTAAATGTTTTACATTATATTAAATTAATTATGTTTTCGTTCTATTGTCACTTTAATGTACAAATAATACATGTTGTGTTTGTTGACTTTATAATAACCATGAATAGCATGGAAGTTTTACACTGATTAATTGTTAATTTTAATTTTCTTTTTTAATTAAACAGGTTTATAAAATTAAAATCCCGATTATTATATGTCTGTCTTATTAGACCACAAAGTAACACTTATAATTTTCACAAAATCACAATTTTACATAGAACACGTTGTTAAAAGTTATATTTTGAGTTCCAAAATAATTCTTAAATTATTTTCCTTTTATAATTATTTTTAAAGACACCGAACAAATTTTACCATTTAAATAAGAACATGTTGATGCTTCAATATCAGGATACTTAATGACATTTCCTTGTTGTTCAATTAACTATCAACTGAATTTTCATTCTCATGCTGTACCTTATCCTTTTCTGATTGGTTGAAATTTTATAACGGTAAAAGATCATACCACTGAGAATGCAAAGTAGAAAGAAGAAGTGCGATAACTAATTGTACATTCCAATCTACAGATGCGTTATCGTTGGTGGGGGCTATCATTTTTTTTTGTAAATAAAACGCAAAAGAAGAAGTACGATAACTGTAGTTTGAATTCCATTCTACAGTAGCGTTATCGTTGGTGGGGTATGTTAAACCTTTATGGGTTCTTGTAGGGGTATTCCACTCATGTTAATAAAAAAGAAAATAAATAGATTTAGCAAACAAAAAAAAAATCCGTAACAAATGACTGGATTAAGCAAATAATTTGAGTATTGAATGATGTTCACACAAATTATAAACCATACCGTATACGTAAAGGTACTGATGCAAAACTACTTTAATATGACGTTATTGATATTAATTACAAACACTCTGACAAGTCATCTATCAAGTCAGCAATTAACGAACATATTACTAGATATTGTTCTATTGTTTTTTCATAAGTGCTTCGGGATATGTTTCAAAGTCTATTTCTTCATCTTTAGTGTTTCGTAATAGAATAGGATAGGTTAGGTTAGTTTAGTTCATTTCCATGTTTAATTCATCTGGTTTATATTTAAATTGATCACAGTGTACCCGAATATTTGTTTACAATGTGTGTGTGTGAAATGAATGAAGAGTGCGAGGATAAAGCGTTTATTATATATAACAAAGAAATGCTCGTTTAATGCTTCCACTTTCACTTAACATGATCAAAAACAATAAAAACTAATTTGTTAAAATGTTCAATGTTCCACTAGTTAACTGTTTATTGTTGTTGCAGTTTATAGTTGTTGGCCCAACTCTAAATGTTTTGCTGCTTTTGTATCTGTGTGCTCACTGTCTGTGTATTGTATTAATTTAGAGCTGCATACAACACACAAAATTTTTAATTTCAAATTTGCCTGTGTGTGTGTGTCTATCTGCCTTTCTGTCTACTGGTTGATTGTTAAAGAGCAGTGTTCCAATTACTTAGCCAAGGAACAATGAAGAAGTGCACATCACAGTAACTAAAATCGGAACTTTCATAATTTAAGTTGTAATTTTATTATTATTGCGATAAGAGCACGGTAGGTATTAAGGGAAACTACAGGAAACGGATACAATCTCGACTACAACTAAAACAAAATTTACGAGTAATTTACAATGTCGAATGAATGAATGAATGAATGAATGAATGGATAGAAAGAAGAACTGTTGCCACACCTGACTAAATACTCATAGTGTTTAAACAACTTGCCACTCGCTCATTGCAATGTTGCACTTGTAGCAGTAAATAATACGAATGAGAAGTTTCTCAGGGATTTACTATTTGAAAAGGTTAAAGCGATTAAAGCAATATTATTTTATATAAATAGATAAATATGGAAATGATTTTATAAATATGAAAAGATTTCCTTGTTACAGCTGCATTACAATTTTTCATAAAACTCAATTAATAATAATTCTTTTGTCACATATTTTACTTATACAGAGTATTTTTTTCTGTGCTTTTCTTCTACATATTTATTTAAATAAATATCTTTATTCTTTTCAACATTCTTTGATGTCAAAAAGATAGATGTTCGAGTACAACCAACAACTTATCGAAAGTTTCCATTCAGTACTTAAGTAATGCACCACTAAGCATTCTTTTTCTTTCTTTCTTTTAAACATTTTTAAAATTGTTTAGCAAAAAACGAAGAACTGACATAAAAGAAACCAAGAGTAGAATAGAGAAAATAATAAAAACGAAACTAGAACAAAAGGTTGGACGTTGTTTATTGTTTTTGTTATTTTCGTATCCTTGTATTTTGTATTTTACAAACATTTATTTCTTCGATTGCCATCTTATCATGGGTAGTAATTTATAAAATAAAATAAAAGCGAATAATTTACATACTATTCAATTTAGTTCAGTTCAGTTCAGATTTTTATAAATTTAAATTGATAGTTTAAAAGATTTGCTTGGTTCAGTCAACTTGGAAGTTGTACTGTTGTAGTTGATTACGATAAAGACATTTTACGCTTGATCTGTGAATAGTGCTAATAAACAAGGCTATACATTTATCTACAAATTAATACATTATACAGAAGGGGCAACAACGTACTTATATAAACTATCGCAATTCTTGACACAGTTAGAAAATTGTTTATATCTAACAATTTAAATAATGCACTTAATATACAATAACATTGAAATGCAAAAGGGTTATTTGAGATCTGACACTATATTCCTTTTAAACTCTGCTATAAAATTGATTCACATTTTTCTAGTAAATTGAATATAACCAAAATTGTGTGAATAATGATGAATAAAAAATCATTTAAATGACAGTAAAAAACATATTAGGGAATATTAAGAACTTTCACAGTAACTGATTTGACTGTGATACGCTCATAACTGAGGAGTTTTAACAAAATACAATGACTGAATCAAATTCTACACATTAAAATCTATGTAACCATTGTTAAAACTATACCAAACGTCAATAATTTTACTATAAGCCCAATTATGAGTTGTTTCCCATTGAATTTGAATACGAAAAATGGGAAAAGGGAAAAAACTCCCGGGGAATTATTATTTATAATTGGGCTGTATAATTCAATACCAAATATAATGGTTCACACCAAAATTAAACATTTCCAATATTTGTATATCCAAAGTGGAAATTTTTAAAGTGGAATTATTGCGTTTTGTTATGGACCTCCTCAACTAACATTAAGTTCTATATAAAGCTTACCTTGATCCTAGGTACCACATAGTTGCAAATCATAAATTAACCCGAACTCTTTAATATTTAAAAAAAAAATCAGTATCAGTGATGCCGTTTGGTTACATTTGTTACGTTTTTCGTAACTTTTTAACCCTCTACGTAACATGTGTAATTTTCTTGTTTTGGACCTTACTTTCGTAACTCTTCAGTCCTGCATCTAAATAAATTACAATATGAAAAACTTATTTTTAATTTATTACCACCTACGTCTAGATCATTATGAGACAGACTCTGGAGATGCGAAAGATCTTAGTAATGTACTCTTGAGCTGGCTAATATCCAATTTTGTGCATTTGAAAGATTTCGTTAGATACAACAAATGTTATGGCTGGATCACATAACTCTGTTTTTAAACACTTAAAGAAGTCTGTTGAAAATATCGTATGAAGGTAATGTAGCTGTTATTTCTACACCTAGTGACATTAAAATCATGCTAGAAAATAAAAAAATTCAATTGAGGACATTATTAACAATAACAGAAAAGAGTTAACAAATATATAATAATAACAATCGCAACCAACTATTTAGAATTTAATGATAAAAAAACAATGTCTGATTTTGAAATTAATGTGCTATTTTTATAATACAAGCGAGTCCATTGAGTTGAAATTTTGCATGCATGTATTTTGTTTTTATTACAGTAACAAAACACATGCTTGTATCATAAAAACAGCACATAAATATTCAACCCAATATTACTTGTTACTTTTGGAAAAAAATGTATCAAGGAGATTGACATTTATTTAGAAAAAACTCAATCAGAAATACATAGTGATTTATTAAATCAATTTCCTAATTTGAATAATATTATCATAATATTATTATGCAAGCTTTGCATAAAGAATGTCGTGAGCACTAACTGCTCTACTATGAATCCCTGATTTAAGTCACAAAGTATGCAGAGGCGACATGGCAAGAAAATATATTTGTCTCTTTCGCTCGAAACCATTTCACGCACTGTATGTATTATACCGCAAATTTGTTTTCTCTTTCTAGCGAAACTATTTCAAAAAAAGCTGATTTTAGTGTTTTTTACTGTCAAATTTGTCGCCTCTGAATACTTTGTGTTTAAGTGCTGACAAATACCGGGATTATGTTTACAATCTAAAGAATGTTATGTAGAGAATATTTAGCTAACTGAAACTTATAAAAAATGAGCAATCATATCGAAAACAGATTTTTATATCGAAACTATAATTAAATTTACTATATTTCTTGCACGATATCGAATGCCATAATCTCGAATAAAAAAATTACGATCAGTTTCGTACTCTGATTATACTAACCGGTTGAATACGGACAAAATTATTATTGTTAGTTATATGTTATTAAACCTAATAATATATAGTATTTATTTGCGAACAATTCAAAAATTTAACTTTTTGTGAAAAAATGAGAAAATTTGCAACTCTGATCAGTATACAATTTATCACAAGTTTCGATCAAAAACTGGCCACAAAAAAAGTTGCGTATGTTCCCAACTAAAATAAATGTTTAATACATTCATAGCTACCGTTTCTCAAAATGTTTGTCCTGACGTCAATAGTTACTGATCTGGAACCAAGATCTGGACCTTTTTATGATTTTTTTTTTCATATTTATCGCAAAGGAATCATAGGAAATATTGATATCGTATGAAAGATCTTTAAAAATCGCATTTAATGCCATTCAAAAATATTCGATCGTTTGTAAATTTTGACAAAAATGTTAAGTTTTTTTATTTAATTTGTTTAAATTATAAGCTTCGTATAATATCACTGACATTCGTTTTTTTTTTTTTTTTGTTTTTCAAATCCAGTTCGAATTTTATTTTAATTTTTTTAAACCTATTTTTTTTTTCAAACTTACATGAACATTTCCGATAAAGCGTTGAAAGGGCCTCTCAAAGACCTTGTAAATGAAAGCAAAAATAACATTAAAAACCTAAAAAAATTAAAATTTTATCTTTTGCTCCAGCTCACCAAATACTGACCCAGGACAAATATTTTGAGAAATGGTGGCTTAGTTAATTTTGGCTCAAATTTTATCTTTAGAACTCACGAAATATTTCTGTGTAGCTTCATTAAAATACATAATAATTTATTAACTTTTAAATTTCCAAATACATTTTCAAAAGTTTGACCTTTGAACTCAAAATATTAGGAATATCCCGATTTCAGTAAAATCGTTAATATATATATTTCCTATTTACTGAGTAATAATATATTGAATTTGTTTTATTTAAACTGAGCAATAGTATAAATTAATGGCATATTGACCAAATTATTACTTTCATATTATGCATTTTTAATAAAGTCCTAAAGAATAATGTTAAAATTTGTTTATCAAAACTTTAAAAAAAATTAAAATTTAAGTTTTAAACGTTTTGCAAAACTTTTTTAATCTGATTATTCTTAATTTATTATTTACATGTTTCCTGGAACATGAAGGAATTTCTAACAACTCGAAAGAGTGAATCGTCGTCTACTTTATGTTGAGTTAAAGAGTTGAAATATTGGTCAAAGTTTAAAAACTGGATGAGAAATACTTACTTCTTTTTTATACGAAAACTAATTTCTGAATTGGGCTGTTTGTTTTAAATGTTTGACAGACACTGTACGATATATAAATTCAAATTTAATGCTGTTGGATTGATTTTGTCATCCCGACTGATACCTTTAACCAAAATAAAAGTGTTGTGGGGTACCAAACAATCGGTTTTCTTGGTGAATTAGACAATAAAAATCATGAAACCCATCAATAACATGTTTTTCTGCCATAAACATGAATAAAGTAACAAAACAAACAAAAAAATAAAAACTATAAAATCATCGCATTAAAATAGTTTGTTGTTGTTGTTAATTTAAATTTGAAGTGACATGTCAGTTTTCTCAGTTTCAGTTTCAGACACCTTGTTAAAATTTGCCTTGCCACTTAAATGTTGAATGATACACAGAAAATCAACAAAAAAGAATGAAAACAAAATTAAAAACATTTTTTTTGTTGTTTTGTTTTGTTTATAAATACTCTTACTCGTAAAATGTCTCATGGAAAACGTATGGGAATGAAAATAACAACAATATAAGTATGTATGTAGGTAGGTATGTATGTGTGTATGCATGGATATGTATGAAAAGTGTGTATTTTGTTGTGAAATGTCTTTAAGTTGGTGGTTGTTGGTGGGTGGGTGTTCGCCCGCCCGTTCGCAAGTTCGCTTGTAGTTGTTGTTGTTATTTTTGTATGGCATGTTTATGCACAATATTAAAAGAAAATAACAATATTTAAATAAATATATTTATTCAAGAATAAATAATATTTTGCCATAAAAGATCTATAAAAATAAACTAAACACTTGTTTAACGACTCAATCTTGTTTAAAAAAATATATATTTTTAATAAATCGACTTTTGCATTATTTTATAAAGATTTCGTTATAACTGAATGCAATTTTACTTCACGGCCGACTTTTTTCATATTCTTATATACAAAACACAAACAAAAATCTATTGTTATGCAATGCAGGTATCTTTATAATTCTTTTAAACAATTAAGATGTTAAGATTCCTTTTTGACTTCACCATTTTTACTTAAAGAAATAACAAAATTGAAATTCATAAGAGCAAACTAATATTTAGAAAAACCAAATTAAAAATGAGAAATCCCAATTAATATTGAGAAAATATGATGAAGATAGACTATCCATAGCTTCACATATGAATTTAAGTTTGTTTAACTAATAAAAATGTATTATTACTCAAAATTAATTTCGGTTTTCTCAGCATCAAGTTTTATTTTCTATGCTTTAATTTAAATTTTCTGAATATTAATTTCGATTTCTCCATATCAATTAAATATTTCTTAATATAAAGTTAG
Organism: Calliphora vomitoria; assembly: GCA_942486065.2. Classification (NCBI taxonomy): domain Eukaryota; kingdom Metazoa; phylum Arthropoda; class Insecta; order Diptera; family Calliphoridae; genus Calliphora; species Calliphora vomitoria. The sequence goes on along the minus strand of OW818030.2, from coordinate 47,831,325 downwards.
ATTTCATAATTTCAGTTTATGTTTTCTCAATATTGATTTCGGTATGCTGAATTTTAATTTGTTTTTCTTAATTCTAATTAGATTTTTCTCAATATTAAATTGGATTTCTCATCTTCAATTTGTATTTTCTTAATATTAATTTGGATTTCTCAATATAAAATTGGATTTCCTCAATTTTAACTTGAAATGGTGTAGTTTCACATAAATATGTCTGTCGATGACAATTGTATTAATAGCATCAACGCTTCAAAGCCAACAACCGGGAAAACTTTGTAATATATTCAAAATCCAATTTAGCATTTGTGTTACATTTCAATTATTTGTTCTCGGATATATTAGGTACTTCATCAACAGATATAATAAAAGGAAGGAAATCTAGAATATTATCAATTGCTGTCAAAAAATCAATCTAAACAAGAATATATAATAAATCAAGGTTGAGCAATAAGTAAATTATTTTTTGCCAAAATAAAATTGGAAATTAAATTGGAATAGTGTGTAAGCTTAATGATTTCCTGAGTTCTTCACGAAACCCGACAGTTATTCATCGGTTTTCGGTTTTGCCTTTTTCAACTATTTTCTGTTGGAAATCTCAAAATTATGAATTCAATAAAATTTTTATTATATTATGAGGTAATTACCCAAAAAACAATATATTTATATGGAAAAAGCAGACCTAACAGTAAAATAAAAGGATATTAAATCCTGAGTATTTATCCAATTTCTCCAAAGTTAAATTGATGAGAAAATATCAATGGATTTCTTTAAATGTTTTAAATTGCATCAGATGAAGTAGCATTCTACATTTCGTAGTCCAAGCAATGAAGATTCTCATCCATTGTTTTCAAATCTTCCAATAAAGAATGATACAAATTCATTTAAAAATATTGATTATATTTCCTGACAATTTAACTTCATAATTCTAGACTGCTTATTTCTTTCATTATAAGGAAAAATACTGCAACATTAAAAAAAAAGTTTAGTTAATTTTTCGTGTTGTATCGAATAATCAAAAATTGTATCAACTAATTTAGATTCTATAATATCTTAATCTTAATATTAAATAAATTATTCGAAAACCGAAACCCATCGCTTTAATCTTTTTTAAAACCGAAATATCTGTTTTGAATTCTTCGGTTATTTAGAAACTCTACTTTATACGGACCCCCAGACGGCCGCGGACCATCATTTGAGAACCGTTGTTCTAAACTACCGGTCCAATTAAAATGCAGAGTATGAAAATATAATTAATAATTTTTTATTTTTAATTTTTGTTGTAAGCATTTAAGAAAATGTGTTAAAAAAAAATAAATAAATAAATCTGGCATCCATATATTTTTATACATAAAAATGTAATGTCAAAACCAAGGCGAATTCATACAAGGTGGTGGCAGTTCTACAAAAACAACAATTGGTCTTAACAAATGTCAAAGAAAAAAAATTAAAAATTAAACAAATAAGTATTAAAACTTAATATAGTGTAGATAATTAAATAGTGAGCGCTTTACTTATTTATGTAAAAAATTAATATTTTGTTAATAAGCTTAGAATATGTAGATATTTAAATATAAACAAAAGCTTTGACAACTGTTAGAACCAAAAAGCGAAAAAAAAAGTTATCAGCTGATTGACTGACTCCACCTTGTATAAATTCGCCTTGGTCAAAACAATTGTTCGCACAAACATGTAATTTTCACACAAAAATTCCTCCATTTATAAAAATTATAAGAAAACTATGAAGATGTACATTAGACCGTACCTCAAAAATAAATCTCCTCGTTACCCCCTAATATAATGTAGTTCTGCAAAGCAATTATAACATTTTTTTTAATTTTTTTGTTATATCTTTGCCGTCGGATCCTAAAATATGATATATCAATGGTTTTGCCTCGGGAAGACCAATGTTTGGATTTAAGGGCCTTTGATCTCAAGTATCTGCATTTACCGTCGGATGTATGTAACGAAATAGTGAATTGATGTAACGAAATCGTGTATTTTTATCAAAGATAATTCGGCAAAATTTGGTACAAGCTTTTCTTATGCTCCAATATCGATCGGTCCATAATTAGTCATAGCTTCCATATGAGGCCCCCTTCTGAAAATCATTTTAACTAGATTTCTTAAAAATGTTAGTATTCAAGTAAAATAGTCATAGCTCCCATATACATTTTAAAAGAGAATTGTTCATAATCATCTTCTCGGTGTAAGGTATCATATGGTCGGGCTTGACCGACTATACTTTCTTACTTGTTGTTATTCTTTTGGTATAATTAAATTTTAAAGTGTTTCTGCTGTAGTTATCGAATTACTTCGTTAGGAAAAGTTGAATGATTTCTTGCGAGCTTTAGTTTTCTGATATTAGGGTGGTATACTAGGGTGGTAGGAATACAGATCTGGTGGATAAATTCCAAATTCGGGATATTTAAGGTCAATAGGCCTTAGAACAAAACATTGGTCTTCCCGAGACAAAATCATTGATATATCACACTTTAAGATTTACATTACGTATATAACTAATTTTGGCGAAATTTTTGGCATATCACCACGTGATGGCCAATGCTGTACAAGTAATGAAAATAATTTTTTTAGGTCATTTGGAATCAAAACATCACTCACTAACAACAATTTCTAAAATAAACCAAATTTTTGTTTTCTCTGGAAAATTATATTAATAATTTAATTTTTTTGTTTTTTTTGCAAGTGTGAGGAATACTTCCCGTATTGAAAAATTATCTTTTGAAGTATGTCCGCAGTTAATATTAAAATAAAATATATTGTATTTCAAAATAATTGAAAATATTTAATGAAAATCTTCATTGCGTTGGTGCCGCGAAAAAATAATACCGTGGTTTTTCATATTTTGTAATGCTCTATTCGATCATGCTATGACAATTTGCATATTTGAAAAAAAATTCAATAGATATATCCCTAATGTACATGTTTTTCTTAATTCTACCGACGTTTTGTTTTTGTGTGCTCAAAACGATGGCATGTCAAGATTAAATAGCAGAGGTGAAAAGTCGACTATTCCAAATGTTTTTAACAGTCGAAAGGTCGGATATTAAAAAGCCGAAAAGTCTGCTTTATACATACATATAAGCTTAGTCAATAATGCAGAAAAATTTCTACTTGTATTGCTTAATTATATGTCACAGGTTAGAATATATTTAAGTTTAATTTTCGTTCATTATATTACTTCAGTATCTCCTTAACAGTATTAGATAATTTAGGGCTGTAAACGGCATTTAATCTTGAGTGTCCAGTTAAAAAATCATTTTTGCCTTGATATGGTCTATTTTGACGCCCAGTACCTCATTTTTGTTTAAATAGGGTTGAAAGAAATTAAATTTTTGGAAAGCTTGAACACTGTCATTTTGTGTTTGCATGATTTTTCATATTGTTACGTTTTAACATTTTTAAACCGTTGCAAATAAAAGCCGTTTAGTAGTTTAAAATTGTAACAACTCTTTATATATTTATTTAAAATGTACAACAACAACAGTTCAAATAGTCACTCAGTGTCTTTATATACGTTTATCAATTCGCAGAATTACACACACATTTTATAATGTACAAACTTAAATGTACAAGGCAGTTGATATTAACTCTAACAGCGCCTATGATAAACTCACTCACAACTGCAACCTCTGCCACTATTTATACACGCACTGCCATCTTTCGGGAATCTTCTGCAATGCTCATAACGGACAAACTAGTATGTTCGAATTCTAGAGCTTTCGATGTCAATGTTAGCAGCTTAAACATTTAGTGTTGCCATACTTAAAAACAATGGTAACAAGCGCATGCTATCCACATTGTTCATAAGTAGAAGCTTCTACTGATGGACGTGTTTATAAACATTATGAATACTGCAGGGAGTCGTTACAGACTGTTAAATTCATATCGATATTGCAAATTCGTAACAATATGAATTTGTATAATAAAACAGCTTTAAACCATATTTTAACTCTTAACTCCTTAATTAAATGAGTGTCCCAATTTTCTTTAATTAATCTCATATATTGTTTTAAGAATTTTAAAAATATGGGTTTTCCAGATACATATGTATATGGTCCCCAAGAATTAACCTTGAAGTTATTCAAATGAATAAATCATATTTATAACATTTCAAATCTTTATCTCTATAATGAAATTAAAGTTGTACATAGTATAAGTAGTATAAAAGTTATGGGAATTTCTGTATGAGAACTTTTATAATGTTTCGCACTTAAAGCGTCATATTTATGGATCGGAAAGGATTTCAAAATAATTTGGTGAACACTGTGAGTTTTTTTTAAAGGTGGCCTTCAAGCAAATTGGATGGAAATCATACATTTTTTATATATTGAGTTTGACAATAAACCTACATTCTACCAAGTAAATGCCAACCTCCATATATAAAAACAAAGTAATAAATTCGCTACAATTTGCCTGAATTCGCCTTTCACCTGTATACATTTGTTGCAACAAATAAAACAAAATAATACATGTGGAACTTTAACGAATTTTGAAAGTAAGTGAAAAAAAACATAACTCAACGTTAGCCCAATGCCCTTATTCCCTTAAATATCTTACAAATATTTTTTTGATTAGTTAATTAGCTTTGTTTTTATTTAAAAAAAAAACTTACAAACTTAATAAAGTACTAAATCCATTTCAGTCAGTCATCTACTGGCAGTACCAAAGTTGCCAATATTTGGTAAAATGTGGTCAATTTCACCAACCAGTCTGTACACACTCGTAGTGTGGGTGTAACTACATTCACACAAACATACATACATTCACTTATTTTATTTTCACAATGGAAAAGTTACAGTTTATTAAGACTGTTATAATCCAATCACTTTATCAAATGAAATTCTAGTTCATACAATCAATGAACTTAGAAACACACTTCACATCTATCCATCCTTAATTGATTTTATACTGCAATTTAGTTTTTGTTCTATTTTTTTTTTTTTTTTTTGGTAAAATATGTTTGCCAAAAAATTTGTGCTCGGTGTTGCAGATAAAATATTTATAAAATAAAAAATAGAAAAAAAACATATTTGTGTCCTGCAAATGTGCACATGTCGATGCTCGAGAGGTAAATGGGATAAAACTTTATAAATGTAAATTTAATTTTACCATTTAGGTACAGTTGTAATTTAGGTGAGCATAAGAAAAGTTTCTTTAATTTTAAATAAGATAAATAATGACAAATGTTTGTTTAGTGCTTAATTTTTTTGAAAGTTTTAAAAGGGTATATAAAAACAATTCATGCAGCTCAGTTTTAAATGTGCTATTCGAATGATTATAATTGGCCCCCTATTGCTATGTTGACCAATATTTTATCAAAGGAAACAAACAAAATAGTGTTGATTTTTTTAACTGTGTCCGTAGAAAAATTATTATAACGCCTAGCGTCTAACGACTTTATCTTGCTTTTGTAAATTTCACATCCTTGTAAATATAATTATTTTAAAGTAAATTGAAAGCACCTTAAATAAGCTAAAAAAAGTTGTCGAATAATTTGTTTAGTGTAATTATGACCCAATAAACTGAGAACAGCCATCAGAAACTAATTTGCAAATTAAGTTTAGGAACCAGGTGCTAAAAGGTGAAGAGTGCCTCAGGGCATTGTTGCCGGTTTAGTTGTAAAAAACAATAAGATGTAAACATTAATTATGATACGATTTTATTGAAAAACTAATGAAAAAGATACAAAAAGTAAGGAAATATGTTTTACTTTCTACGTGATACTCATAAAAACAATTTTTGGTATTTAAGAAGCATAAATGAAGATCGCATTTTGAGCAAATATACTGTGTTTCCGACTTTTTGCATAGTTTGTACCATGTTTTTTGCCTACCAGATTGGAAAGTGGTCGATATTGTCATAACGGACGTCATTAACTGAATGTTTTGCTTTTTCGCCAACTTTAGAACATCCTGGCTGTGGATATTCCAGATCAACAGATCATGAGTCAAGTCGGATAATATAATCCGGTTCGGTCTCTATCTACTACCCCTACAATTTGTTTATATCACAAATAATATAACAAAATAGTAAAAAACTTTACAATATAACACGCCGATAAATTTAGCCGCAACCCGCAATAGTGCCCTGATGCACCCCTTAATTTTTGCGTTCTCAACACATTTTTGTTAATTCTTTAACATTAACAAATTCATAGACTGAAAGAAGAATATCATACCTTTAAAAAAAGTAAATATTTCGAATAGATCGAGCGACTAAAAGTTAGTTAAGTCACACACAAAATTTCACGTGCTAAAATTATGACATCACTCACAAAACAGCTGACAGAACAAAAACTAACAGTCAGAATGCATTTCGACCTTCGAGGTAAATTTTAACAAATCTGTAACTAAAGTCACCGTTAAATTAAAAAAAAAAATATATATATATAATTACTTTTTGAGATAATTGGTCTTTTGTAATACATGCCTTGAGGCACTCTTTTTGCGAAATGTATGAGAATGTCGCTTTGAAATATAAATAAGACAGAGCTATCCTTTAATTAAGACGAGCACTCACTGGGGTGTTTCTTGATATTAAGGAGCAATTGAAAAATAAATAATTTCACCTACTTCGTGGAGCCTTGTATTAAATTACATTATTTTGAAACACAACAGTCTTGGAGTTTGAGTAATGGTAAATCCTGATGATATTGTTTTAGTAGTAAGAGGTAAATTTTCGAATACTCTATCTGAAGTGGTAAAATATGTACTCAAAATTCAAAGAAAATGAGATATTAGCTGTGGACTTAGGAATTGGAAAAGGGAATTGGTACTATTTTCAAATAAAATAAGAACAATCTGTCATTCGATAAAACTTGGAAATAAATCTTTGAATATGTCAAAGGAAGCAAAGTTTTTGGATGTAATAGTTGACAGTTATTTTTATATACAATACAACCACATTGTGTCACCAATTATTAAGAAAAACTTTGAAAATGGAATTTCAACAACTACAAAGGAGTACAAAGATCTACAGCTATTGAAGCTGTATGCGGAATACTGGAAAGCATCTTAATATCAAGGAATATGTCATAAGAACCTAAGAATTAAACCAACATGATCAACTCAATATTATATTTTAATGTTTATAGTAATTTATTTGAAACAAGTATATATTTATATAATAATATTTTCCCGACTTTGACCCATTGTAGGTCCAACTTTGTATGGCCTTATATACATCGTTGCAATGGACTTTGAAATATCTATCATTGGATATTATTGAGGATTTGGATCCCGAAGATACCTGGGGTCTTCAGAAAATTGATTTCAACAGACAGACAGACGGACATGGCTAAATCGACTCCGCTATCTATAAGGATTCAGAATATATATACTTTATAGGTTCGGAAAATTATATTGTGGAAATTACAAACGGAATGACAAATTTATATATACCCTCCTCACGAAGGTGAAGGGTATAAAAATAAAGGTTGGGAGAAAAGTATAACTATTCCGACTATCTATTTTTCAATACCCTTGTGATAGATGTAAACAAATCAAAAGTCATGAGAAACTCTAACTATAAATTGTGGAATAAATAAAGTTTAATACACGTTAATTATTTTATAATTTTGTTCAACACATTTTGCACTTTTTCATTTCCGAAACGCTTCTATTTCTCACAAACTCTGTGTGTCTGCCCAGCAGTTAAGCATACAGTCAATGTATCCCTTATAGACAGTAATTGTCACAAATGTCTTATCACTTGGCTGACTCCAATTTATATATTTTGGTCATTTGACACGTATGTGCTCTTTTTAGTGCAGAGATAAGACAATTGGTTACTTTATACATCCGAGGTAATCTAGCGTGAAGACAATTGTCACTTAAGTGTCTCTAAGTAATCTGGAGTGTAGTCACTTTAAAAGTTTTGTAAGTAATTCGTTCCAGCTGGTTTTATACAAATTGTGTTTATATAGTTCTCATATAGTTTATTTTAATTTTTGCTTAAGTATACTGACATCCCATTTAACATAGCATGAAGTCAATAGCCACTTTAGTGTCTCTTAGTAACCTATAGTGATGTCACCTTAAACGTTTATTTTGTACTGCACTTTAGCAATCCATTGGAGAGTTGTCGAAGAAAGGTTTGTTTACAAGCTATCGTTTATTGGACTGGCTATGATATGCCTTTTAGCTGACTATTTCAGGTCAATTATTACTCGTACATGTTATAATAACTAGTTATGTAGCTTATCAAGTTATCAGTTAGGTAGATAGTAAGGTAACTGATGATATTTAACCATTATGAGAATCCAATGCGTTGACTACTTTGGACCAGCTATTAAACAGTCTCATTGTAGTTAATAAGGGTCAATTGACACCCTGCTTATGACAAGCACATGTTAAAACAACTAGTCACGTAGCTATTGAAGTAACTAGTTCCCACCCTAAATGATGGGTAAAATCACTTGTTCAGGACTGTCTCCTAGAACTGCTGGGTGGTACACATGTACATTTTAGTTACTAACACATACTTAGAGTTATATACTTTTTCACTTACACATTTTCAGAATTAGGTACTGTTGTCAAACAGTCGGACTACTTGTTATAAGTTGGTTGGGAGTTTCAGCACATTAAAAACCTAATTTACTTAAAAATTAGAATTCTAGTTTTTACTCATAAGTTAGATTAACGTTAAATTATGCGTCAGAGAGATTCATCCCAATAGCCCAACATTTTGATCTAGATTAGAAATCCAGATTCCACCTCAAAGTTTTTCAGTCGGAGCCCTTTATATGTTCCAGAATAAGTATTGTGTTCCCTAATAAACATTTCTCCATTATTTTACCAAAAGCCGGACACTTGTAGTGTTTAAAACCTTGATAATCTTCTTCACATGCTAAGCAGATCATATTTTCCAAAATCCCCGTGCAACTACTATTTAACGTCACCAGTGAAGACTCCTATCAGACTTCTAAATAATGGCACACTGAAATTCAAGTAGGTCTCCGATTTTTTCTTGTCGAGATTATCCCATAGTACTAATAAAAGTCTCCCTAGTGTCTGATCTGCTTACTATGTGCCCAATTCATCAGGCTTTTATTTGCCTATGATCTCATGGTGACTATGATCTCATTATCTATGATATGATATATTCACAGATAAACGCAGATAACCAAGTGGCTGTTAGACGTTTTTTCGAAGATCTCCAGGTTGTCAATATACAGCAGGCACTGAAACTGTGCTATTTAACTGGTCGCAATAATATACGAGGAAGCGAAATTATGAGCCTGAATATATACTTATATTATTAAACCAAATTGATTCTGTATACAGGATGGTAAAAAATAAATTCAGTCTCAAAAAAGATATACTATGCAACAGTAATGTATGAAATATTTTCGCCAGAAAATCTGTTTATCACTGATAAAGTAAATAATTTGTTAGAAAACCTTAGATGGGACGAATGTTAGTGCTACAAACTTTTCAAGTCGACTTGCATAATAATATTTGAAGCAACTACTACTTATTACAATCCTTTATCTCGCCAGCTAACGTTATTATAGAATATATTTATAAGCTAAATTGCATTTATACTTATATCTAAGTACACTTATATGCAATAGGTAAATACTTATGTAATATGCACTTTACCTGTTTCCGGATTCTAAATAAAATTTTGCCACAGAGACATATAAGTAGAAAAAACACAAATGCACATAAAAAGGATGAGAAAATATTTATGAAATTTCTTGTTCATTTGAAAAATGTTTACCGCATGTAAAAAAAAAAAAGAAAAAAGAATTGCTAAAAGCCGAATTCTCAAGCGGAAAATTTGACCTTCTCTCTCTATTGAAAATTTATCTCATACAAGAGTGTGTACTTTTCATTTTTATGATGATTGCATGGATGACAGTTGCACATTGTCGTTCTATGGATTCAATAAAATGAAAGAAACAAAAAAAAAATAAATAAAAAAATACTAGAAACATTCAAAAGAAATGTACTTACCACAAAACATTTGTTTGTCGATATAACTGTCAGCAATTTAATCATGCACATGTTTAGCAGCCCCAAAAGAAAAATTGAATAATGGAACAGTTCTTTTTTGTTTTATCTAACTAATGAAAATTTAATTCTTTGTACGAACATTTAACTATTTTAAAAACCAAGAATTAACAAAAAATATAAAAGAAATATATATATGTTTGTATGTAGTTCACAAAAGAATATTTTATTTAAACGAAATATTTTCTTTTATCTGACAAACATATGTATAACAAACGTATTTATAACAGAATATTTAGTACGAAAAGTATGAACACGTGTATCAAGTGTGTGTTTAATATCATCATGAAAATGAATAATGAGGATAATTTTAATTGTCAAGTGTGTTCGTTGGTTAGTTCTACTTGGCAAATTAGCCACCATCATCATCGAGATTAGTTACCAACGTTGTCGTCATCAGCATCAATTAGTGCAACTATAATCATCATTCAACTATTATTTGATGCTGTTACTCGTAACCAGTTGAGGGATTTAATTTAAAATGCTTTTGTTGCAAACATAAGCATTATCGTATATTCCATGCAACATGTACCACTAACACGATGTCAAAGATAATGAATTCATTAAGGTTTAACTCAATCAACTATAATATGTATGTGTTATTCGATTTGTTGTCAATGTCAAGGTTATGAAACTTAAGTATTTAGTTTTAAAATCTCCACTTTTGTAGATATTCAAGTGCGGATCGAAAAAGTAGCCAAGTTTATATGAGTTTCTGTTGAACAAATTGTTCGATTGATTGAAAGTCAATTTATAGAATCCTATTCTTTACTGCGAGTTGATGTATAAATTTCAATCAAATACTTTATACAATTTAAAAAAAAATTTATTTGAACTCAAGTCGCTTACAACAAATTGCATGTAAATCTTTAGGAAATTTTTAAAAATACTGAATCCAAATATTTCTAACTAGCTTGACCCGGTGCGCTTCGCTACCCCTGTCGTAGTCTATGTTGGAAATTTCAATAAAATCGTTTCGGCCGTTTAGTATTTATTGTTTAAGAACTAAAGGTACAAATTTTACCGGATTTCTCCCTGTTTACCCCTTTCTGGTCCAAGTATTGAAAAAAAATATAGCCTATTGACGCTTCCAAGTAAGGATCTATCTACGTTTCAAATTTCAATAAAATCGATTCAGCCGTTTAGGCGTGATGCTCAAACAAACAAACAAACAAATAAACAAACAAACTTACAAAGACATTTATATATTTATATAGATAAAAGCTCATCAGAAGAGAACCACAAATGCTGGTCCATAGTGAATCCCCAGAGAGTTAGAATAAAATATCTCAATCCTAATGACTATTATATAGTCGGATTTATTGTATAAACTTTACCATCTTAAATGGATATATTCCACTAAGTTGCTTTAGATTGGAAATGTATAGCATCAGCATCTAGTTCTAAATTGCAATGCAAGAATTTTGACTGGAAAGATGCTACACGCGTCTTTTAATCTAGAACTGTGTTTAAACTAAAACTTCTCATAAATGTGCCTGATCCCAGTAGACCTCAAAAGCCTAACATCCAGTGCTATTGTTTTTACTATTGTAGTATACACTTGCGCTGATTCTGAGTTGACCAATATGAAATAGTCTTATCTGAATCGTTAAGGCATATTCCATGCTATGTAGATGAATCTCATATATTTCTAGGATCATATACATAGTTTGAGTTGTAGTTGATTCTCTTGCCTTTGAGATACTCAGCGTATTGATTTAATAGTTTCAAATCACTTTCTAACATTACTGCAAGTATAAATATTTGGGAACTAACTTATTATTAATAAGACTACAACATTCACGTTCGCTGTAACCATGCTAGGTTAGGTTGAGTAAAGGGGCCATTTTATGGCTCATACCCATTTCGGATATACACAATGTTCCAATGTTTCGTACTTTTCCTCACACTGTGCAGATCATATTGTCGGATAGACCGATCCATGACATATGAGCCTTCAATTCTGTGTGTCCTGTTAACACATTGACTAGTTTTCTGAGTGTGGGTCTATTTAGGTTCAAAATCAATTTTGTCCTACGTACATTAAAGTTCAGCTAGTCTCTGATGTGTTTGTTTACCTACCACTCCATTATATTCAGCCCAGTTATGAATAAAAATGCAACGGGAGCTTTTCCCTTTTTTTATTTTTATTTTGAATATTTTTAATATATCATAAGCCCCATAGAGTCAGACGACTATTTTAAGGTCAGAATGTATCTCTCAGACTATCAAATGCCTGTACCATTTTGCAAGCGGAAATATACTCCTTTGATATGGCTACAAGATCGTATTTTGTGAGGGCGTAATTTCTACTCAACAACATACTTTTTCGAGACCTTCTACAATATGATTTTGAATTCAGAGGACTACATATAAAATGGCATTTGAGTAATTGTTTGCAGCTATATTTTAATTTCTAACCACAGTATGTGCTCCTAGACTTGAGGATATTTGGGGGAATGTGAGAGAAACTGGTCGGCTTCTAACAAACTGTGTCTTGAAGGTGCATTTACATACCGTTGGCTTAGGGAGGTGCAGTTAAGTGGTTTATGATTTATAGGGTATATACTTATACCTAACCCTCATTGGCTCCAGGAAATTACCGAAGAAAAACGATAAATGGGTACAAAAGAGACGGAATACATTGACCTATTGATGGTTATATAAACCTAGCTCTCAGTTACTTGCGAAATTTCTATTTGGCTCTAAATAGAAATTAAGTTAGACTTCAAAAGATATACTTACTATTAGATTTAGTGCTGAAAATATAGGATATTATGGATTGAATATGAACAAATGTCACACAATATTTGAAAAACCTGTCTGATTTTTCATGAGATCGATGATGCATTTTGCTCGGTTATATTGTGTTATGATCTTGCATCTATTTTGTGTAATAGTCAGGCAATTTTTTTTTTGCAGCTGGAAATAGGTTATGGGAGGGAATAATGTTTTCGACTTGAACTTTCCTACGTTGAAACTGTCAGAAAAGACGTCTTCAGGAATTTTGTTGCAGCTCAGCTAAGGATCGGATTTTGCCTATAGTGTGTTGTAGGCAGTGTTACCATTTATCAAGTTTTTCCTTTTTTTGCAAGTTTTGTCAGATGCAAAAAGTTTTATTTTTAAAAAAAAAAGTTTTTTGGAAAATTGTAAACCTATGTTATCAATAAGTTGAACCGTTTATTTCAAAATTATTGTCTCCAAATTCGTTTACTAAATGGGGAGATTGATTTGAATATATTTAAAGTACTAAATTCACATAAATTATCTCAGTTTGATTTATGTACGAATTGGGTTTTGTAATTTTAGTATGTATGTACTTTTTTTGTTAAAAAAAAGATTTTTTTTAGAAATAAAAAGTTTTCTTCAAAAAATATATGGCAACACTGGTTGTAGGGTCCAGTTGAAAGAATTTGTTTATAAAATCATAAGATTATGTATTGTCCAATTATATATATTGTTCGTTTTTGGAGGAAGAGATCTCAGTTTCAACATGTACTGGACCATTACATATGTTCCAGAAAAAGCAGTTCTTTTCTACAAAGACCGAGAAGTTTTCAATCTCGCCCAGATTATTGTGGATTAGTTAATATATATGTACCTAAGTATGTCATAATGGAATTAAGGGTGTTCAGGTGTAATCGTATATGTTCAATAGACCTGTCCTTAAAAATAGATTTACTTTGGATGGGTCTTATTTTGCTCGTTAGTGTTTTCTTTTACCCAATTTTACAACTTTCAATCTACTTCCAGCACGGGTTCGAGTTATCTGATTGGCCTCGAAATTTACCACATTTAGTTTTAGTTACTTAAGAAGTAACCAAATCTATTTTTTATGAACAGATCTAATGTGTAAGCAAATAAACATAAATCAAAAAAAGTAAACATAAATCAAAAAAAGTATTTTTTAATAATGCTTAAAATCAGATAAATGAAATTAACCCTTTAATGCAACTGGGGAAAACAATAGTTTTGTGGAATGTTGATTTAAAGTACAAGTACTTTAAGGGTGCTGCGATAGACTAGGACTATCAGTTTGAGGGTTCCATTCCCTCCAAAGACTCTGAGTGTTTCAGCAGACGAGCCAAAAGAGGGAGAAATGTGTCAGCATTTTTTTTTTTCAGAAAATAAATCGTTATTACTAAAGTGATCTGAGACAGGAAATAGTCGGAGGAATTAATAACAATTATAAAATTCGTTACAGCTAAATGAAAAAAGAAACTTAAGCAAATCAATGGTTTCCTAAATTTGTTTAAAAATTTTGCATCAGTTGAGAAAGGCTGGACCGATTTTCACAATTTTCTTTTTAAATGTTCGGCATAGACCAAATATGTAAGTAGGACATGGCTGAGTTAGTGCGGAGAATTTCAACCATGAAGTCATTAACAAAGAAATATGTAGCGTTTTTTCATTTGCCATTCACTGCTATTCATTTAGCCGTACATCTGGAAAATAGTCAAAGAGTGTACTTTACTAAGGAGAATGTATTACAACGAGTTAATCGACCGCCATTTACAACATTGACCAGAAATGCCCGAACGCTGCTATTCTCCGAAATGCCTAGATATTATACTTGGAATCAATCGTCAAAGAAATTTCAACGGCGGATACAAGGAAATCCAGTTTTAGATTTCCCCGATTTATATTTCACCGACGCATTAGGTCGCATTTACACAGTCCATCCAAGAAACGATGAGTGTGTATATTTGCGTTTGCTATTAGTCAACGTTCGTGGCCCAACATCATTCCAAGATTTAAGAATTATAAATGATGAATTGTGTGACACTCCACAGTGGGGCAGAATCAAAATTATTTGGAAATAAATCTGGCATTTCTAAACGGCTGGTCCGATCGGGATAAAATTTGACATTGGCGTAGCCAAGGAGTATTCGACTTTAAATTATTGAAATGGATAAACATGTGCCATTTTTTTGTTTCCCTTCCGATTTCAAAGATTATAATAACTTAAACTCGAATACTCCTTGGCTACGCCATTGTCATATTTGATCGCGATCGGATCAGCCGTTAAGAAATTCCAGATTTATTTCCAAAAAATTTTGATTCTGCCCCACTGTGCACTCTTGTGATTGTTAGGGAATGACACACACTAGGAATACACCCTCGGATATGCTGTGCTTTCGTCAAATGATCATCAAGTACGAACAATGTTTTTTAATTATGCTTCCCATCAAACCGACCGATGTATGGAGCAAATGCAAATATGCCAAGTGTGATGATATTTTGCATCAGATGCTTATTACAACATCAAATCCCAATTAGCAACTGAGCTAGGAAATTTACAACGAGTCTTTGATGTTAATTGAGGACATGTACTTGATGATGTCGAACAAGGTATTATCCAATGCTCGACGCGATGAATCAAAAGTTGCGACGCGAAAAACAATATGATTGCGATGCCTTAAGGGAATCAGTTCTAACAAACGTTGGAAGGCTGTCGAACTACTCATTCATCACTCAAGTTGCTATTGAATATGCAAATCAATGAAAATCCAACATGCAACATTTCAAAGAACAGTGCGATGGCCAAAGTTTTGCATCAAAGCAAACTGATCGTTTGGAATGAGTGTACAATAGCGCATAAAAAGTCTTTGGAGGCATTAGACAAAACGTTTCAAGAATTACGAAACAATCAAAGCCGGTTTGATGGTGCGATGATTCTGTCGGCAGGTGATTTTCGGCAAACAATGCCAGTGATTCCACGGTCAACGCCAGCAGATGAACTTAATGCATGTTTGAAATCGTGCGTTTTGTAGAAACACGTCAAGAAACTCAAATTGACTGTAAACATGCGTGTCGAGCTGCAGAACGATCGATATGGAGAAGTATTATCCAAAATATTGCTGGACATTGGCAACGGCAAACCCCCGGTTGACATTTCAGAACGTTGCATTAAAAACCCAGTTGCTTTCTGCCAGTTCAGCGAATCAAAATCCGAACTCATCCGATAAGTGTTTCCAAACATTGCACAAAATTACAATTGGCTGAGCGTACGTTGATGGGAAAAAAATTCATGCCGACGAATTGAATTTTAAGATTCAAATTAAAATTGCTGTCGAATTGATGACGTACAAATCGGTGCTACTTCCCAAGATGATGTTATCAACAATCCAACCGAGTTTTTAAACTGGCTGGAATTTACCTGGAGTAACACCTCACAATCTCCAGCTGAAAGTCGGATCGGTAATCATATGTTACGAAACATAAACCAACCACGTCTTTGAACAACGTCATCAAAGCAACAATACTTAAAAGAAAGTACAAAGGAGAAGACGTTTTGATACCACGGATTCCAATGGCTCCGACCGACATTTCATTTTCATGCTCGCAATTACTGGTACGGCTAGCATTCGCAATGACAATTAATAAATCTCAAGGGTAGTCATTGCGTGTTTGCGACATTAACATTGAGAATCCATGTTACTCGCATGGTCAAATGTATGTCGCCTGTTCCCGTGTCGGAACACAATCAGCATTAATTGTTTACGCGCCAGACAATTTAACAAAAAAGGTGGTGTATCACAGAGCATTGTAATGAAAGAAATTATGATATCACAGCAAAGCAATCGAAAAAAGTATTTCTTTATTTTAATTGGTTACCTGAACATCGCTCTTTCAATCAAAATGTAAATAGAACACCATAAGTTTCATTGTATATACATATTGTTACGAATGTGCAATAGCGATTTGAACTTAATGGTCTGTAACGACTGCCTGCAAACATTCATCATGTTTATAAACACGTCCATCAGTAGAAGCTTCTACTTATCAACAATGTTGATAGCATGCGGTTATTAGCATTGTTCGTAAGTATGGCAACACTGCATGTTTAAGCCGCTAACATTAACATCATAAGCTCTAGAATTCGAATGTACTAGATTGACCATTAAGAGCATTGTATAAGATTCCCGAGAGATACCGTGTGTATAATAGTGGCAGATGTTGCAGTAGTGAGTTGAGTTTATCATAAGCGCTGTTAGAGTTAACATCAACTGTCGTGAATATTAAAGTTTGTACACTATAAAGTGTGTGTGCATTTCTGCGAATTGATAAACGTGTAATTAGACTCAGAGTGACTATTTGAACGGTTGTTGTTGTTGTACGTTTTAAATAAAGAGTTGTTACAATTTTAAACTACTAAACGGCTTTTATTTGCAATCAAAAGTATCCGGTTTATTTAAAGGAAATAAACCCCCGTTTTTAAAAGGTAAAAACGTAACAATATTTTCAAATCAAATGTAAATCAAACATAACCCAAACCTATATGAATAAAAATTATGATTCAAAAATACGTTTTTTTTTTTCTTTTTAACTATTTTTACACATTTTAAACAGCTTCTCACAAATCGCACACAAATATTTTTTCTAATTTGGAGAGGACAACGTCTGTCGAATCAGCTAGTATGCAATATTTTTCAATGTTATCTTAGAAATTAGGAAAAATATATTTCGAATAAACAAAATATTCCGAATTCATTTATATTAACAAGATTCTTTAATTGTGGACCTACAAATTTAAAACCACCAATAATTAATTTGCAAAGTTATTCTAAAAACAGTGTTTTTTTTCAATTGGCGAACTGAATTTCACCAAAATAAAAAACATTTTAAAATAATATTATTGTTTAGATGTAAATATTATTTAAATGCATTCTGCCTCGATTCTATGTAATTTCGTTATCATTATAAATTCATTATACACTGCGTATGATCAATATTAATATTTGTTATGTGTTAACTAATAGTAATACTGACAGTTTTCATACAAAAATAATTTTAACCGAAAGTATAACTATTAGTTAACGCATAACCAGGCTTCGTGTTAATGGGGGTTAGTGGACTTTTTTACATTTTATTATTGTATCGTTATAGATAGCGTAGTCGATATAGCCATATCCGTCTGTCCGTCTGACGGTTGAAATCAACTTTCCAAATCCCCTAAATAATTTACAAACATGATTGATACATCAATATATCGGGAATTCTTCCAATTCAGCTGCTTGAAATCGAGATATAAAGAAAAAACCAGGACAACCTCGATTTTTGGCCTGTTTTTGATCTATATGTGGATTACTAAGTCATTAATATAGACAATATGGATATCTAATGATAGATATTTCAATATGGATTGCAATGATGTATATAAGGCTCAAGTAATATGGACCTACAATGGGTCAAAATCGGGAATACAGTGCACTCGCAGTAACGTGAACACCGCCTAACGTGAACAAGCTTTTGTTAACATTGACTACTCTGTAACGCGAACAAACTCAGAAAGGTCTATAACCTGAACAATTTTTGTGCATTTGTTTTCTAAGCATGTAGACAACACTGAAATACGTGCACTAAATTCGATTTTTAAAGTTTAGGGAATCCCCTTATATAAAAAATGTGTTTATATTCTCTAAATTAATTTATTTTAATGGCAACGTATGAGTAAATTTATTTGCTATGTAATTTTATTTCAATGTATATATTCTCATGATCTCGTTTTGTTTGTAATGCATTTTAATCAATAATTTTTGTTTTATATTTTAATAATGAAAAGAATAATAAAGAATTTCACGTTCAAGCGTGTAAAACACAGGTTTATATTATAAAATTTTATATTTTTTCCATGAAATTCGACAATCGCTAACGTGAACAATTTCACTAACATGAACTCCCTTGGTTTTAATTAGTTCACGTTACCGCGAGTGCACTAATATTTTTTTACAAACAAATTTTTTGTCATAATTTTTTTCACTAATAAATTTAATTTTTTTTTATTAAATATTAAAAAAGGTTGAAAAAAATTTAAAAAAAAAATTGGAAAAAAAAACAATTTCAAAAAAAAGTTTTTAAAAATTTTGAAAAAAAAAATAATTTTGAAAAACAATTTCTTAATTTTGTTTACCTAAAAATATTTAAAATTTGTGTTTTAAAGAATAATTTTGTGGTATATAAGATTCGGCACAGCCTAATATAGCTCTTTTACTTGTTCTTTAATATTTTGGTTAAAGTTTTAAAAAATATTTTGAAAATAATAAAAATTAATTAAATAATTGGTCAATTCACAAGGTCTCCCTCCTATCATAACATATTGTCAAAATGTCCTAATATTTCACGATTCGTCACAAAAACTCATACAAAACCTTAAGAAAAACTGGAAAAACTGCTATCGCCATTGTTTTAAGCGTACAATTTAACATTGGAAAGGTAATATTTAAAGAAAATGATTTTTTTTTTATTACCTACTAAAAAAACCTTATAATTATATTTGGGCGCCTCAAAAATTATGTTTTTGATATGTCGTAGTGGAACTTTTTCTTCCTCATGCCAAAACCTATCGTTAAATCGATGGCACATTATCGACAAATTTTTGTCCTTACAAATCGGCCCTCCTACTGCGTATGATAAATATAAATTAATGGATTTATTAACATTTTGATAATATTTCTTAAATAAAGTTCACTATTTTAAAAAAATGCATACATTTTTGAAATGCTTCGATTTCGAATCACACCAAATTTCCCATATATAAAGTTATTGCTACTAAAATAATGACAGACTAAGAACAACCTTTCCTCCCTATTAACATTGCTGGCCAATGAATGACATTTATTGTTTAATCAAATTCGGAAATGTATCAATCACGAGCAGGAGCAAGAAAATTATACATTATGGGCACATTACGGCTAAAATTGGTTAATTTTCTAAGTGGCATTTCTTAGCGAGTGAGTGAATGAGTGGGTGAGTGGGCTTAAGTGGTGATTATAATTACGAGTGTGAGTACGAGTACGACTACGAATATAATGAATAAATAATCTTGTGAAGAAGTCTCCGACAAGTGTTTGTGTGCAAGAAGATTTGTTTGTGTTCGTACCTCCATTCATGAGACTGTCAGGTGAGGGTCAAGTGTGTGGTGGTGGGTGGGTGCTCTTGTGTTCTCAATTAGTTTTTGGTGATTTCTTTTTTTTCGTTTTTTCTATGTGAATAATTTTATTTATGTATGTTTGTATGCATGAGTATCTGTGTGTGTTCGCTAGTTTGTGTACCATAAGAATTTTATATGTTTTTCTTTCCTCAAGTATGAGGTAAAATTAGAAAATTTATTTATTTTTCTTCTTCAAAATACAAAAAAAAAAGTCCATAAAAATATTTTTGTGAAAAAGAGTCTTTATTTTAATTGTGTGAAATTAGTAACAGATTTTGCCATCACTTTGTTTGTTGTGAGTGTTTGATTTATAAATAAATTTTCAATGTTATTTTTGTTTTTATTTTCATGTTGTCTTAATTTTCATTTCGTGCTGTTGATATTTATTAGAGAAATTAATTTCGATGAGGTTAAATTGTTTTAATAAAAACATTGGTAAATTTATAATTCAAAAACATACATACACACATTTACATACGTTATAAGTATGAGCATTTTAATTGTTTTGCATTTTTTTATAGTTTTATTCCATTTAATTAAATTAAATGGTGATTATTGTTTGAAAATATTCATTAGAATTAAATTTGTAATTGATGTTCTGTTCAGTTTTGACAGCTAAACCCTTCAAAATCTGCGATGCATTTCATTTAATTGATTTTATTCTAGTGCGCTTTTTATGCAACAAATTTCATAAAGTCATTTAACAATTTTAATTAAATATAGTTGGTTGTCTGAACTAGTATAACTGTCAGAAGTACTGCACATTGCACAGTGAAATACAATCAAATTATTTTGGAAATAAATCTGACATTGTTCCTATTGACATACAATTTCACAGAAGCCTAACGAAATTAACTTTTGATGACGGAGCCAACAGATACTATATGTGCGGCGCGGTAGGTTCTCAAAATAGGGAATCACACATATGTAAACGCTTGTCATTTGTCCGATTCCAACTATTCTAATACACTCTTAATACCTACTCTTGTTTAGGAGACTTTATGCTAAATTACCGAGTTATTTAAAAATTCAAATTTTAAAATGTGTGGTGTAAAATTGGTTCTTGTTATCTAAACAATAAAATTGTTGATAGTTTCAAGGCAATATCTTTTGCAAGTCCAAAAATAATCGATTAAAAAAAATTTTCGTTATTTTTCGGCTGATATACGAACTTATGTTTTTTATATTGTTACGAATTTGCAAAAACGATTTGAATTTAACGGTCTGTAACTACTGCCTGCAAACATTCATCATGTTTATAAACACGTCCATCAGTAGAAGCTTTTACTTATCAACAATGTTGATAGCATGTGGTTGATTAGCATTGTTTGTAAGTATGGCAGCACTGTATGTTTAAGCTGCTAATATTAACACCGAAAGCTCTAGAATTCGTATGTACTAGTATGTCCGTTAAGAGCATTGTAGAAGATTCCCGAGAGATGGCAGTGCGTGTATAAATAGTGGCAGAGGCTGCAGTCGTGAGTTGAGTTGATCATTGTCGCTGTTAGAGTTAACATCAATTGTCGTGTACATGTGTGCTTCTACATTATAAAGTTTGTGTGCATTTCTGCGAATTGATAAACGTGTATAAAGACACTGAGTGACTATTTAATTCTGTCGTTGTTGTACATTCTAAATAAATAAAGAGTTGTTACAATTTTAAACTACTAAAACTGCTTTTTATTTGCAATCAAAAGTATCCGGTTTATATAAGGGAAATAAACCCCGTTTTTAAAAACGTAACAATATTTTTCTGAACGGAATATCTACAGAAATAGTTTTAAAATAGAAAACTAATAAAAAACATTTCAATAGAATTAATTTCGGATCAACGTAAATAAGTCTTCTGGGCCAGATGGCGTATCAGCGGTAGTCTTAAATCAGTGCTTTTTTACTCATAAAAGCGTAACCACTTTTTTAGCACAAATTAGTTTGCCGTTGTTTGCTCTTACAAGTGATTAGTAAGATCAAACAGCGTCAAATAAAATGAAACTAATTATTTGTTTTGAATTGTCCTAAGTAAAAGGAGTTTATGAAATAAAACAATTACAATAAAATATATTTTATTTAGTGGTTACTGGACTCATTCATTATCTACCCAATGCAATAGTAAACAGAAAATTTGATCATAAAAATTTGAATATAAAACTATGTTCAAATATTTTTGAACACTAGCCATTTTACCGGAAACATGGTGTCGTTTCATTTATTGTATTTCCAAGGCGCACATTGGTTGAAGAGTGGCCGAAATTAATTTTTTTCATGTTCGCCGATTTGAATAATTTTTTGGTATTTTGTTGTCAGATATCTGTGTATTATGATTCCGTAATATTAGGCTGATACATTTATTATTTGTTTGGACAGACACGCTCAAAGTTCATATATGTTCGTTTGTTTAAAATGGCATGCAAATTGATTGTATATTCAATGTTTTGGTACAATCAAAGAAAACTTATCATTTGACCTTGTTGTATATTTTCGTAAATGACAATTGTCATAGATGAGATTTGCATTAAAAAAAGTTGGAAAAAGTGTCATATAAAAATTTGTTTAGAACAAAATATAAGCAACAACAAAATTTCAATGTTCATTAACTTCAGTGGACTGCATCTTTTTAGCGCTGTGGAGCGCTGTTTAACGAAAGATGTCAAATTACAGCTTGAAGTCTCAGCTAAAAGTCAGCTGCTCCTACCTGCTCCTTTCCAAAAAAAGAACAGTAAAAACTATAAAGTGATAAAGTAACAAAACATAAATTTTCGTTCATGCATGGTGTTTAAAATTATTACATAATGTAATATACATACTAGTCAAGAAGCTATTCTGCCAATACTATGTCTCTCTACATTTTAATTGATTATTTGTATCATGTGCTGTCCGAGGAAGCTCACGAAGCAAGGAATAAAGACTATAGAGCCTATAGATTACATCATTCGCGAAGAATTGGAAGTGTAGCCACTAATGAAGACGTAATGCATAATCTTTTATTGTCTTCAGATCCATTTATAAATAGATTTCGCTCAAAGCTACAAATTAAAAAAAAATTGGAGTACGCTAATGATGTTAAAAAATATTAAAAGACTATGCATGTTTTTTCTATGAGAGATGGGCGTAAAAGTGGGCGGATCAGGTATATATTTTCAGGAACCCATTCTATAATTATAATACGTATTTATTTTTTGTGAAAATTGAGTTGATGCATAAAAATCAAGGAAGTTATGCCACTTTTCAATACAAGTTGTATGGGAAGTGGGCGTAAAAGTGGGCGGATATTTTTCAAATTTCACACAAATGATTCTGAGTGTTTAAAAATGATATGTGCCAAAAAACAATGCCGTAGGTCAAAATTTAATTTTCACTTTGTATGGGAGGTGGGCGTAAAAGTGGGCGGATCATTATAATTTTTGCATTTTTTTCTTAACTCAAAAAAATGCCTATGTGCCAAGTTTCATTTTCCTTCGAAAACTTCTTCTATTTTTAGCCGCTCGTTCTATGAACCTCAACCAATGTGAGGCGTTGGATAGGGTGTTACATGCTGTGCTTTTAGCAAAACATATTGGCTTTGGTATCGGTAATAACTTCTCTCGACTTATATTTCTTAGAGTTCGTACTATACGAGTTATGCTTCTGAGGGAGATATGTAGGGACAGTTGTGCCTCGGTTTGCACGGAACCTAAAACTGATAAGAGTTTATTCTAAACTAACAGCTTACCAGAGACTTATCTGGAACTACGGGAAACTAGTTAGCCCCAGGACTTGTCCTGACTTGTTTTTTTGTTGAGATCCCTTCTAGGAGTACGTAGTGCCTGTGGTTTAAAACCCAAAGCGGATAGAACATTATATGTTAAATGGCTGATTGTTGTGCTAGTGACCAATTTCGGACAACCAAATGTTTCTTTCTAGGTACTGTAGCCAAAACAACAAGGCCATTAATTAATAGTGTAAAGTTAGGTACTCTCGTTAATCTTACTTAATACAGATTATTTTAGATGTGATCTCATCAAAAGAAATAAAGATTAATTTTGGGGTTCCGTTCTTTCTTCTACAATATTCCTTATTTTTGAACTTCCAACCCTAGCTAATATTTTGCAGATGACAGCAATATTACACTTTTATATTCATTAAATTACTGAATGGGATCGTATAAATAGAGTCGCTTTTAACGCTCGCTAATCTCAATGTTGATACAGAAACGCACGACATAACAATTTCGCTTCGTCTGTATTAATATGTGGTGTAAATATTGTGTAATCAGATGCTCTTGAGCTCATCATTATTTACAACATCTAGATATATATCCGACCGAAAACTTAATAACTTTTCATGTTTGGATATCTATTTTGCTGACAGTAGGATATCCAATTCTATTGACTCGGTGGATAATTGTTTTGTGGGTTGTGTTTCATTGTTCTATCGACACTACAATAGAATGTGTTCTGATGAAATTAGGGAACTTTTTCGTGATACTCGCAGACTATTATGCAATACACGGTTTTCATCTTCCCTTTGTGGCTAATTGGCCAGTGGACTGCATAATGTCAACAAACTTCCTGCTGAAGTCGTTATATCACTTTCAATGTAGGAATGTTCAAATCAAATTTTTACTAAATTTCTACTAGAATTACTCCCTATTTTCAATAAATTTTAAGCTATTTTGTATTAGAACATATTTTCCAAATTATTCGGCCCGACTATGGTAAATAGTACTTTTTAGAGTTTTTTGTATATTGCGGGCAACCATAATTTCTATTGTAGTGGCTTTTTAAATAAGACTTTAAAATTCCACCATTTTGAACCATAAAATTCACGAGATTACCAAACTTTAACTTCAATTGATTAATTATTGTTTCACCTGCTGTGTAGCATGTGACAAAATCTTGTTGAAACAATATACGATAGATGACAACTAAAGAGATAACTGAGAACCTAAATCCTAAGTCTGTTGTCAAAAACTAATTCTTGAGAATGTATCGCCATGTTTTTTTTTTCATTGTAGCAGACATATGTGTATGAAGAGATCCATTTTGTTTGATTTTTCTCATGGACATTTCTCTCCCCTTCCATTCTATGTATTTATTCTATGCCACCTACCTTTGACGTCATTCCATTAAATTGTGGCCAAAAATAGTCTTCCAACATAGCGAACGACATTGTGATTATTTTCATCGATGGAAAATGCGGTCCAAACACTCTTCCACACACTCACCTTTTGTAAATTCAATTATATGTCTAAAATCACATTGGGCCAAGAAAGAGCTTCAACATATATTGGGTAGGTGATCTTAACGTTGTGGCCACAGTTTTTGGCGTCATATTGTGTTACATTTGAATATTTATGCATGCTTTTAAAATTACATTTTTGTGAATAAATCTCGCTCAAAAAAAGGTTAATCATTATTAAAATTCATTAAATATGGAATTTTTCAGTAAAATCACATGATATGCGTTTAAATTGTTTTCTGCTTGGGAATATTAAAAAATGAATTAAATGAAATTTTATTGAATTTAATTTATTGTCTCCATAATAATGAACTCATAATCTGCAACGGCTTGACTGATTATAATATCCATCGCCGGTTTCCAATTTTATCCACACAACATTTCAAGTGGTGGTCAGTCAGTCAGTCTGTCTGTCCGTACGTCAGCCATTCAGACGGTGTTAGTGAAAATGCAAATTAACATTTTAATTCGAAAAATAGTAGTAATTCATTGGTCTTCTGTCTGTTTGTGGCTGTGAGAACTCCTTCACAATTTTTTTTTTTTTTTAATTTAATTTCTTTTTCCGTTTAATTTATACCTTAAAAACCATTTGAGCATTTCAGTTTATTTCCATTGTTCGAATATTTAATTAAAATTTAATAATAAAAAGTAGCAACAGAAATAAAAATAAAAAAAAAAAACTTATACAAAATGTTTGCATTAAAATAAAATACAGCCTTAAACGAAATGTTTAATTGAAATATTTCTCCTTGTTGTAAATAATTGCATAAATATCCTTACGAGTGAGTACATGAGCTCAACTACTAATTACCAGATTTATATTTGTGAACATTATTCGAATTGAAAACATTTCTTGTACTTTAACGGTTTCCATTTGGTTTCTTGTTGTTTTTTAGCTTGTTTTTTACTTTTGAATGTGAAACATATTTGCATGTGAGCACATGAACTCACACTTAGTCTGCCAAGGATCTGAAACATGTAGGAATATTTAAAACGGTTTAGGTCGATCATATTATGCTCTATCGTAGTGATATATCGTGAGACTCGTTCTATTTTTATGATATATCTGAAGAAGGATTTTCCTCTGTTTTGTTCAGCACAATATTGGAAGAATAAAACTTCAGAAAAATAAATGTTATTATGATAAAGAAGGACAGTGATGGATAATAAAAAACGGAAGAAGCAAGAGCTCCTGTAAACCACACCCAAGTCATCAATCTACCTGTTTCCCCTAATTAAACAGAGGTTATTTCCAGTGTACAACTAGTCCAACGTTGAATGTTCATAGTCACATCCTTGCACATTCTACAAAATTCATCGGTATTCCATTGTCCTATTTTCTACAACAATATTTACATCTACAAAGGCAGGTATGAGCATTCTGGTTTCTACCATTTCCAGCTTTAACCATATGATCCAGTACATTCTGCTTTCTCAGGATCGGTTGGTATAATTCCATTATCCCCAATTTCCTCACCTCAAAGTCCAATAGAGAAAATTTGTCCCGCAAGTTCTCCCATATCCTCATTTTCCTGTACATTAAAATGGCCGGTACCCAATGTGTCTTAACATCATAGATCTCTTTTACAGTCCCCCACTATCTTGGTATTGTACACATGGCACCTCAAAGTCTTCGTCGTCGCTTGACTGCCGACATAAACTGTGGCACCTAGTGACATTCGGCGTAATCAATTATGAGACTTTCAAGATCTTAACCTCTAGGTCTATATAGTACTAATATACTGTAGTTCGTCATACATACTCGTTACATCGGGTTATGTGTAGAACAACAAAATTCATTGGAAAATATAACCAACTTTGCCCAACCCATTCCTATGTTTATAGATTATGTGATTATCTGCTTATTTCTAGTGTTGGAAAATAATACAAATTTATTTCAAAAAATTGATTTGAATTTTATTTTATTCTAATTTTATTTTTGTAATGAAAATGAGAATGGAATCAGCTGCAATTCATTCATCCCCACTAAATAAATACTGTGGAATCGTGATAGCTTCTTCGGCTACATATGGGCAATTCCATATCATCGTACGTGACATTTGTACGCCTATAGAGTGGAATAGATTTTGCAAAAATAAGAGTATCTGAAAAATAATTTGGTCTTTATGTTCCATTAAGAGGGTA
Organism: Calliphora vomitoria; assembly: GCA_942486065.2. NCBI lineage: Eukaryota > Metazoa > Arthropoda > Insecta > Diptera > Calliphoridae > Calliphora > Calliphora vomitoria. Next base: position 47,803,995 of record OW818030.2, on the reverse strand, counting down.
CTATATTTTTTTTAAAAAAATAATAAGTTTTTTCGAAACACTGTTGTCCAAAATATAGAACGAAATAAAGGTACATGCAGAAATATACGAAAATTTCCGAATCGTTAATGGAGTTATGTTTTCTTTTAATTTCTTACACTAAACCAAATATTTTTCCTTTACAATCCGCCATATTTAAATAAAAATAATCTTTGGATGATTTTATAATAAATAAAATTTAATATCGCACGTGACAGATTTTTCTCTTATAATAAAACAATATATATTCTGTAAATATATGTATACAAAAACTAAAAAAATTAATAGAAAATATACATTCGGTTTCAATAAACAATTAATAATAGCAAATAAACAGAGTCAAATTCATTTCACACTATATGCTAATTGGGAGCTTAGTTTTAACCGCAATTTTAGCCTAAAACACGCCAATTAAATTAAAAAATTAAAAATAGTCAGTTTAAACTATTATTTTCGCCTTTAAAATTGTGTAATAAGCTCTAAATATTTACACATAGTAATATTTTAGTGTTTTCTCCTATTCAAATCATTTTGAAAAAAATTTTCAAGGGTTTTTGGGTTTTCAGTCGTGGTAGTCTTCTCGTGGAATTGCCCATATGCGTGTAATATGCTTAGTAAACACAATATGAAACTTATTGGAGTAAATTCGTTCAATTCCTGTAATTTCTATTAAAATAGTATTTCGGTCATTTTATTCAGAGTACCACCATCTGCCACTTCATATATTGTTGCAATTTTTTATACTGAAGCACTCTACAACAACGTGCCTAGATAGTAAAAGACGATGGCGAGTTCCAATCCACGGGCAGTTGTCAATTCGATATTGTACCTTTAAAAATTATATTGTTTGAAAATATATTTTCAGAAGATTTATGACACTATTCGGCACTGGTTATTTTTAATTTTATAACCAGGCAACCGTGAACAACCTTTTTGTTAACTAGTATTTATTATAGTGTAAATATCCTTGTTTCGTATTCAATAAACGATTAAAAAAAAGTATCTTACTATGCAATACCCAATCATTATTTCATCACTTTCAATATTACTTTTTTCTGAATTGTCATTTTTATCAGTATAGCGTTGCTTAAAATATTGTTACGAATGTGCAATTGCGATTTTAATTTAAAGGTAGGTAACGACTGCCTGCAACATTCATCATGTTTATAAACACGTCCATCAGTAGAAGCTTCTACTTATCAACAATGTTGGTAGCATGCGGTTATTATCATTGTTTCTAAGTATGGCAACACTGCATGTTAAAGCTGCTAACATTGATATCGAAAGCTCTAGAATTCGAATGTTCTAGTTGTCCGTTAAGATCATTGTAGCAGATTAACGAAATAAACCAACGTTCCCAAAAGGTGAAAACGTAACAATATATAATTGCGATTCTATCAATATTTCAACACTATGTTTTCGCATTACGTCCTTTCTGGACCCTACAATTTCCGAGTATAAATAAATTCCAAGATGACAGCAAACGATTTATTTTTAAGTGTTTCTGTGAAAAATTTGGTTTTGATTCCACAGCAAATTGTATGGAAAAACGTGAACGCAAGCCGTGAATTGAGTCAAATACATTCGTTTAGATTGTAATGATTTATTGTGAATATCATAGATGACATTATTACTTATTTAAATTAAGAACTGTGAAAAATTAAAAAAAAAAAATTATAAAATTGAAACAAGTGTTTTTATTCATTTTAGTCGATTCTTCATAAAATTGTTGAAATTATTCGAACATGGTCAATTTTAAATTCTTCGAAAAATGTTTAGTATGAAACTGAACGATCATCAATCGAACTATGCAAGCTTAGTAGACGTAGAACCCCATTTTAGGTCTTTCGAGGGTATTAATTTCGAAGATAATTTACAATCTACGAAAAATACCCTAGTACTTTGTCTCGTCTGCTAATTTTAACTCCAAACCTTGTATCTCCTGGTAAAGAGGACTAAATCTGTCTATCCCTTACTTTTGACCCAACAAGAAAGTTCGCCAAGAGTTGCCTTCACAATATCGCAGATTAGGAAGAATTTTTAATTTAACCATTACTACAACGTCATCTGCATATGCTATTACGTTCTCTTGCTTCAATAATATATGTGATTAAACCCCGACTTGTGGTTTTCCTCGGCTCACCTTTCTGCTTAGATTCCCCACCCTTAGTATCCAATAAACAATTCAGCTGCCAAGCAAATGCTTAGTATCTTTAACGAATCTATACTTGCCTAAATTGTAAAGTAATTGAATTTATTTCTATAACCTGGAACAGCTATACACGCAATCAAGCGCACTTTAAACAGATCAACAGAGCTTATGAGACTTGAATCCGATATAGATCTAAGTATCAGTCGCCAGAAAGTTGAAAATAAATATCTTTTTAGATCGTTTTTTACTGAAAAATCACGTTGAAATTACCATGACATGAGAAAGTGTTTGAACAAACGTAAGACCTAACAAATAATGAACACTTTCGCAGCATAGGGCAGGTATTAAATAGTCGGTATGTACTTGAACACGAGTAAGGTTTGAGCGCAAGGGGATGTGTGTAAATATTTCATATAAAAAACAAAACAACATTTACAACTTTAGCACAAGTTATATTTAATACTCGTTATAATATAAACTTTAATGAAAAAATAGAACGGAATGCTATGTTATGGCAAAGGAAGACAGCGAAAATGTGTTTTTGCAACGGAAAAACGGGTGGCGAAGTACTTACTCGCAAGAAGCCTTAAAATGACGAAATGAATACGTATTTTTATTTTTTTGTTTTTTGTTTTTAATTTTGGTGAAATACTCGTAATTACTTATGTGAACTTTATTACTTCATGGTTTTTTCGGAACTACAGTTAAAGTGGAAGGTGTTGCATGCATGAATGAATGAATGTATGAAAGAGAGAGGGACAAGAAATAAATACGAATTGCGTGAAAATGTTCATGCCGATACAAATAGCCAACAACAGACCTTTGACCGTTTCATGTTTTGTAAGTTTGTACTGGATTTTTAATTTTTTTTTTTCTTAACTTTTGCTCAAGTTAATGACGTTGCATATCCTGTATAGCCCAGCAGGCGTTTATTACTGACAAAAAAAGTAGCAACGCACACACAGACACAATTAAATACAACCTGTCGAGGTTTTTTTTGGTTTTTTTTGATTTTTATTTTATAAAGAAACATTATGTGTACATTTCAAGGGCCTTTCTGTGCGATTTCATTTCCGTTCTGAATTTATGGTAATCTGTCTCTATGGCGTGTGAGTAAACAATTGCCAAAAACATACGCTACATTTCCATGCATACAATCATACATTCATATGTGCAAGTATACTTGTATGTAAACTGACATTCACATAAACACGTACATGATTTGGACTTACTTACATACCTTTAGACAACCCTACAAAACTACTTTAAAGCATTTGTACAGTGTGTGGAGAGAAAACAAATTCCGAAACATCTAAAGTTCTTTCTAAATTTTCAAAACTTTCGAAATTTCCTGCCCAGTCACTAAGTCTAAGAATAGCTTGCCTCCATGGTGGAATTCGGAGCTATCAAAAGTACGTAGGGAAACACGTACGACCTTTAACATTAGTCCTGATACCCTGATAAATTAAAATTTTACAAGAAAGTTATAGTTGTCGCAAAAAGAAACTCATGGAGAAGCTTCTGCAAGAGTCCTTAAAAGAAGGAGGACTACTGAATACTCACTTCCCATGCTGCAAGGATGTTGCTACGAATATTGAGAGGGAAGGTAGAAGTCCTTCCAATATCGACAGTAACATCATCTCCTATGATAGGATATCGTGGGCGATTGATAGTTTCTCACCATTCAAGTCACCTGGGCCGGATGGTATTTTGCCAAAGATACTACAAATCGCAAAAAAGCATATCATCCTCATGTTCCGGTTGATTGGAGGAGGGTTAAAGTCACTTTTATATCCAAGCTTGGCAAAGGAAGAAGTCAAGAATGCGAATTACTTTCGTCCAATAAGGCTTTCATCTTTCAAGCTTCAAACGTTAGAAAGACTCATCAAAGCTCACATAAGACATCGACTAGAGGGCACAACACAGCTCTCTTACAGTCAGCACGCTTACCTTAAGGGTCGCTCTACGGTGACAGCTCTTCATGAAATCGAAAGAGTTATAGTTATAACTACTACTATGTCCACTGCTATAGGATTGCTCAACAACTGGGCCACTGGGTGAATCCAAGCAAAAGAAAATGTCAAAATGGTTCTGGTTTGGAAAAAGGGAGATATATTTAGCACTCTCGTTGCCTACAGAAAATTTAAATTTCTCGTAAGCATAGCAGAGCTGCTCTACGCAGGTGCGGAATATTGATGTGATATTTATATTTTATAGTTTGAAAGTTATATGTATTTGAGCGTATTTTTAAACGTTCTAAGATCTACATAATCTTATTTCTAAAGTACATTGATTCTGGCACACTGTGTGTTTGTTACTATGTATAATTCGGTGAAGCGTATATAAGATTCGACAAAACACATTTTTAAATATAAAAAATCTTTAATTTCTAATTTCTCTACAATCTCTAATTTCTTCAACAAAATCTTCAAATATCTGAAGAAATGGATAACGATAAAATAAATATTTTTACGAAAAATTAATGCAACGCTTTTTGTGAAACATTTTTTAGTATTTTAAATAATTTCTACACCAAAGTAAAATGCCGAATGTAATTTGACCTAATTGGAGCTGGAATATAAATACGATCAAACATTTAGAGCATGACTTTTTTTATATTCCTATATACAAAACACAAAAAACAACAATTTATATTCCTAAGCAATACAGGTTAAAAAGTCAAGAATCTTTTTTTACCATTTCAAGATGAAATTGTGAAATCTAGGATATTCAATTAGTCGGGTTTATGGTTTAATCGATCAAATAATTAATCGGGACATAGATTTAATCGGTTAATAATCGGTTAATTTTAAATTATTCGATTAACAGAATAATTTTTATTTTAATTTAAAATTTAAAACATTTTGTTAATAAAAAGAACAAAAACGTGAAAATCAAACAAAACATAACAATTCAACAAAACATAATTCAAAATACACATGTAGTTTTTCCATATTTACGCCTGCAACGTCAAACTATGAATATAATTCTTCACTTTTTTATTTTGTTGTTGCTATATTAAATGTATTTACAACGTTTATTATGAAATGAACTCAAATATATTTCAGAAAATGAAATTGTTCTTCAACAATTTCCAAAAAGGAAATATTTTAAAGTAATTTTTTCTAATAAAACTAGAAATAATTAATTTTTTTTCTTCGAAATTTCATATTGATTTTTTCATATTTTCTTTTGTTTGACGTTACAGGAATTGTATAATTGAGAATGTATTTTTTTATGATTCTACCTTATATTGTTGTGTCATGGATGACAACTAGATAGGTAACTGAGAGCCAAAAATATAAATCATAAATGTATTTGGTTATTGTATCACCCGTATATGTGAAAAGAGAGTAATTTTTTCCACTGATATTTCTCTTTACGTCCGTTCTATGTGTTTATTCTATGATTGAAAATAAGAAATATAAATTAATATTAAGAAAGCACAAATTGAGGAAATTGATGTCGAGAAATTCAACACTTTCAATATGGACTCAATCACTGTTCACAATAAACATTAACACGCTGTCCCCCTTCTTGACAAAATATCAATTTGCCTCTTGTGAACAACTTTTGTCGATGTTATGTTTTTCTTGACATTTTAAAAATACAAAGAAAACTATGAACATCGATATGTTTTATGTTGAATTTTATTTCGATTAACATTTTAAGTCGCTTTTCTGAATTTCAATTTGTATTTGAAATTTGGATTTCTTAATTGCAGTTAGCTTTTTCCCAATACTAACTTTACTGTACTGAATTACAATTTCTATTTTCTCAATATTTGTTTGGATTTTCAACTTGAAATGGTGTAGTTAAAAAAAACAGGTAAAAAGTTAACTAACGATAAAAACAAACAATATAAATAATATTAATAATTGTGGCATTGTTTTTATTTAATAAGCTCTCTAATATTTGGAGAAATTTCAGATGATCGATTCTATGTTTTGATTGAAAAAAGTGCAGAAATAACCTCAACGCTATAGAGCCAACAAGTGTGATAACTTTGTAATTAATATATCAATCAACGTTTTCAATTTCATCTAATTCGTAATAAAATTTTGCATACGAGTTGCATTTAATGTCAATTATTTGTTCTTGGAATCAAGATATATAATTAAAAGATTTGAAAGTAAATTATTTAGCCAGATATAAATCAAATCAAAGTTGAGCAATAGATAAATTATTTTTTGTCAGCTTAAAATTGGAAAATAAACCGTGAACCGATGATTTTGAGGAATCTTGTAACGATTTTCAAAATTAATGTGATTATTTTTTCGACCTTTCCGTTTTCTTAAATAAAAAAAAAAAAAAAAATGTTAAGCTCGATGTGAGTTTATTAACATTTCTTACAAACCTCTAAAGTTTTAGAATTGCCAGAGTCCGTATACTCAAATACGAAATATATATGGCAGAAAAAGTTATAAAAAAATGTAAATCACACAAATTTCAAAGACTGAATTGGAAAATGTATGTTTTATTTTAAATGCTAAAAATTATGGCTGAAGCGTAAATATCTTAAGTATATATTGTTAAAATTAATAACTAATGGATTAAGCAATGATTTTAAACTAATATTTGATCATATATTTAAATAAAGTGTGCCAATAATTAAGTCCTTCACTGTACTCTGTACGTAATACACCTTCACATTCTGGGCGTACAAGCAACAAAGAAACGAACAAACAAACAAAACAAATAAATACTTTTAGAGTTTTAATTGTTGGTTTGTCTGGTATAAGAAGTATTTGGATGTGTATTTATAAATGTAAATTTCTATTATAAACTAGAAACGAAAAAGGACAAGGTAAAATGGAAAATGGAAAAGGGAAAAATCAGAAGAAAGGCATAATAGAAAACGGAATGAAAATTAGAAGAAAAACTTTCGACCTCTGACACTTTTGCCGCCAATATTCGTTGTATAAAGTGAGTTTAATGTTTTTGTTTGCTGTTTCTTAAATAACTTTAGCTGTGAAATGTGAACTCTGACTTACACGCTCCCACTTACATACAATGAATATACATTTATATAGATACGGATGGGTGTTTATAACGCTACTTTACACTACTACTGCCATACATTTACACTAGGGTGGCCCTGATATTGGAATTTTTCGATGCTCCCAATATCTAAAATTGTTCTCCGTCATTTAAAAACAAAGTGGAGAAAATTTGTTCCAAATCGGATAACATTTAGAGGTTGCACATTTAAAAAACCGGGAAAAAATATTTCAAGTAAAAAAAATTCTAGCAGAAAATTTTCGGAATTTAATTTGGTCATAATCACATAACTTCACAATATTTATAGTCTAATTTATATTTATTTGAAATTGCTTAGAACAGTATTTTTGACTTCGGATTATAATGGGTCAAGGTTGTTTACGTAAAAAAGTATTTTTTATATATAATAGTTAGTCTCATATAGAGTATAAAAATGTATATTAACTAACAAGTAAACTTTTTTCAGGAAACTTTTATATTTAAACAACTATGGGTTAATGAAATAAGAAGCTAAACCAACTAATTGTAGTAGGGAATGTAAGAAAAGATAAAAACACTGTTAATTGTTGGTGTTGTTTTTTAGCTTTGATATTTTTACAAATAAAGCTTGAGTGTCTGTAATTCTCAATCACTCTATAGTATTAATTGTATAATATCTTTAATTTTTCTAAAGCCTTTTGGGAAAAAGTTTCTTAATGATCTGGCCTAAGCAACCAGTGAAATTGGATATTTTTCAATATTTAATTCTTTAATTTTTTATAAAAATATTGCTTTGACCCATAACTTGAAACATCAAATAAAATATGCAACCTCTAACGTTATCAGAATTGATAAAATTTTAAGCATTTGTTTTTTAGATGACGCAAAATAGCTCATACTCGTTTTTCATTGGCCAAAACTTTGTAACTTTTGAACCGACCGGGATATTTTAATATCTTTAATATACAGATAACTTCTTGAACTTTTATCCAGTTTTAATTTAGTTAAAATCGGTTCAGCAGTTATTGAGGAATTTAGGGTCAAAGTTGAACTTTTGTTTTTTTAACATTTTACATTCAAATTTGTGTTTTTTATTAATGAAATTTCTTTATTTATTAACTTGTAATTTATGTCCGTGGGACATTTTTGAAAAATGTTTACTAATCTTAAAACTTTTTTTATAAAAAATATTAATATATTAATAAACATATTAATGTTTATCATATTCTATTTTACCTTCATTTAGTAAAAGAAAATTATAATTATTATTAATTTGCTATTTCTGTTCGGTAGCAGTCCTTCTTCTTCATTTAAATCTGGATGTTCTAGTTTCCATTGATTCCAGATGCTAGAGATGATTGGATCTGAAGTTGGCAATAGAACTTCGTGGCATTCTCTAAAAGATAAAACTTCATGGCTCTCTATAAAATCTGTAATCCTTATTCCTTTTTTGTAGTTTCTGAAGCAATATGAACAGCTTGCAAAGCGTTTAAAAAATTTGCTCCATTCAACTTTACTGTTCTCTGAATGTAACTTTGAACTTCTTCACGGTTTTTATTTCTAAAATACTCTTTATTGAATTATTTATAGCTGAAGCTCTCCATATTTTTATACCCTTCACCTTCATGAGAATATAATAATAATAATAAGGGCCTCATTTTATAAAACGAAACGTTTGGAAGCGTAAGCAATTTGTATGAAGAATACTGGGGAAAGGGTTTGAAATTTGAATATTTTCCATACAAAATTTTTTTAACGTTTGTCGTTTCGTTTTACAAAATTAGACCCTAAGTTTGTCATTCCGTTTGTAATTTCCACAATATAATTTTCCGACCCTATAAAGTATATATATTCTGGATCCTTATAGATAGCGGAGTCGATTAAGCAATGTCCGTCTGTCTGTTGAAATCAATTTTCTGAAGACCCCAAATAACTTACAAACTTAATTCATACATCCAATATATCGGGAATTCTTCCGGCTCGGTTGCTATTTTTTATCTATATATGGATTACTAAGTCAGTAATATAGACAATCTAATGAAAGATATTTCAAAGTCCATTGCAACGATCTATATAAGGCTATAGTAATTTGAACCTACAATGGGTCAAAATCGTGAAAAATATTTTTTAACCCGAATTTTTTTAACAAAAAAAATTTTTTATTGTCATCAGTTTTTTTTCACTAGTAAATTAAAAAAAAAAATTTTAAATTAAAAAAAAACTGTCGAAAAAAAAAATTTTGAAAACAATTTTGAAAAAAAAATTATTATTTTTTAAATTTTCAAAAAAAAAAAGCTGTTAATTTACACGATACTTTTTCCTTACATGCTAAGTATATAACAGAAATTTTAAAATCTTAATTAAATTAATTGTTCTTATTGCTACGTATATATTGTTACGTTTTTACCTTTTAAAAACGGGGTTTATTTCCTTTAAATAAACCGGATACTTTTGATTGCAAATAAAAGCAGTTTTAGTAGTTTAAAATTTGTAACAACTCTTTATTTATTTAGAATGTACAACAACAACAGAATTAAATAGTCACTCAGTGTCTTTATACACATATATCAATTCGCAGAAATGCACACACACACTTTAGCCTTCGATGTCATTGCCAGCAGCCCAAACATTTTGTGTTGCCATACTTGCAAACAATGCCAACAACCGCATGCTACTGATGGACGTGCCCTCAAATATGATGAATGCTGCAGGCAGTCGTTACAGAAATCAGAAACTCAAATCGTCATTTCACATTCGTAACAATATTTTTTATTATCAATCCTTTATTCATTCACAAATACTTTAGGTATCTCCCATACTTATAAAAATGGCTAAAACTGGTCAAAATAGGGTAAAATATCATTATTATAAGACTACGCGTATTAGACTCATATATATAAACAGGTAAAATAAAAATGAGCTCTTATGTATTTTTTATAGCACATAAAAATAAAAAATATGGAGAAAATTATCGTTCTTTAAATAACAATTGTTGAGTAATTTCATTAATATTAAAAGTGTATTCTGCGGGTGGTCACCTTTCTCTATTATCGATACTATTTTGGAGCTATAATCATTTATATCTGATCAAATATAAAAATTTGCCACGCCCACAATTTCCCATATTTTTACCAAATCTTTGGCACTAAAATTTTTAAAATCGATGACAACAAAATATTTATATTTTGGCCAATGAAAATCAATTCTGAGCCACCGTGTGAGGGAGAAAAACGTATCAACGAATTTCGAAAAAGTAAAAAATAAGTACCACCCTAATATATATTTATTTTTTGATTTGCCTAAAAACAGCAACAAACTTTTATAGTAAAAGTTACAAAAACCGTTACCTAATTGTGGATGTCCGTATGTACGAAATATTTATATACAGTGGCTGTCAAAACACGTTGGACACAAATTGCTTCTCTACTATTTCAATAGGGGAAACTAATTAGCTTGTTTTTGAAAACAAAAAAAAATATGTGATAGGAAAAGTTCCAACCCTTGTTAAACGAAACAAGTAACCCCCATTAACACGAAGTCTGGTTTTGCGTTAACTAATAGTTAACTGTCGGTTAAAATTATTTTTGTATGAAAACTGTCAGTATAACTATTAGTTAACACATAACCAGACTTCGTATAAGAGTGTTATATTCAATATGTGGGTAATTTTTTATTTAATGACTTTAAAATATTTTTCTGTTGTAGGGGTTATATGGGTGGTAGGGTCAATTATGGAGCGATCATCACAAAACTTTGTAGTATAATATAATTTCAGAGTACTTAGAATAAATTTTGCTAAATTTTATCAGGATTGCCACTTAATCTACGTATTTATGACTGCTCAAACATTATTCCTGGGGACCAATATTCCCCATTTTCACTACCAAATAGTGAAAGTGAGAGTATTTGTGGAAAATTTCAGCCAGCTCGTTTGGGCCCTATCGAGTTTTCACCAGACAGGCAGACAGACGGATAAACCGACGGACAAAGGTAGATCGTCTTAGTATCTTATGAGGACACAGGATATACTTTTTGGTTCTACGACCAAAATTTCGATACGGAATGACAACATCAATATACCCCCCATCACTGTGGAAACTATTTACCGAGGCGGTCGACCAACAGCTAAGGAATATGCAAGGATTGTAAGAGAGTTGTGATAGAGAAAAAAGTCCATATACATCAGCTTTTAGAGTAATAGATTCTCCAAAAAACTGCCAAATTCCATTTAAAATTATTTTATTAGGCTACAATTCCATTTAAATTTAATTTATGGGATGTGGGATATAAAAAGTACCAAAACTCGGTTTTCCCAAGTTTTATCTCCATTAAAGTACAAAAATCAAAACAGTAACACATACCTCTCCAATTATTTATTTGCATAAATTCAGATTAAGTTGGTGCTAGCTTTATTAGTTCCGGAGATTTACAGATACCGATTTTACCCGTTTTTACTTCTAAAATTTCAAATTTCCAAAAATCCCTCAAAATCTTGAGAGGTGCCTATATACAAAATTTCAAGACATCCAAATTTTAAAAATTTCAAAATATGGATAGGGCTTCAACTACTGCAAAGTTTTAGGTGTCTAAGTAAAACATCTTCACAAAATTGCCTTTCTAATGAAACCGGTTTAGAGCTCATCGGTTGGATGGTTTTAGAGTCTATAACGGACATAAGTATTTTATATATAATCCAATATGTTTTGTCGTATGGTTTTTAAAATTTGTTTACTTTTTGTTAATTATACCCTTCACCTTCGTGAGAAGGGTATATATAAATTTGTCATTCCGTTTGTAATTTGCACAATAAAATTTTCCGACCCTATAAAGTATATATATTCTGAATCCTTATAGATAGCGGAGACGATTTAGCCATGTCCGTCTGTCTGTGTGTTGAAATCAATTTTCTGAAGACCCCAGATATCTTCGGGATCCAAATCCTCAATAATTCTGTCAGACATGCTTTCGAGAAGTTTCCTATTTAAAATCAGCAAAATCCGTTCATAAGTAATGGAGATATAAGCAAAAATCCGAGACAACCTCTATTTTTGGCCTATTTTTTATCTATATCTCGATTACTAAGTCATAAATATAGACAATATGGATATCTAATGATAGATATTTCAAAGTCCATTGCAACAATGTATATAAGGCTATACAAAGTTGGACCTACAATGGGTCAAAATCGGGAAAATATTTTTTAACCCGAATTTTTTTCACAAAAAACATTCTTTTGTCATAAATATTTTTAACTAATAAATTAAAAAAAAAAAATTTTTAAATTGGAAAAAAACTAAAAAAAAATGTTGAAAAAAAAAGTTTAACATTTTTTTTTAAATTTTATTTTAAAGTACACTTTGGTGAAGGGTATATAAGATTCGGCACAGCCGAAGAAAAAAATTTTTAAAATCTTTACTTTTGAATTATGTCCAATATGTTTTGACCGACACAGTACAAAGATGGGGGTGTTTGTGTTTTACCCAAATAGGCATTCACACAAGCATACAGACATTTATATTAAACATTCTGTATATTTAAATTAAGATTTACTTTTATTGTTATATATTGTATATTTGTTTGTTTGTGTGTGAGTATTTGTAACTATGACATTTTATGGTTTTATCCTTAGTAGTACTCGTATTTACAAACATACACATACACACACACAACAGATACTATACATTTTAGATCCCATAATATATGTAAAATACAATCTTCTTTTGAAGATGTTTCCAAAAAGTAGGCTAAATTTAATATTTAAGTTTTAATAGTATTCTTATTTTATTTTATTTTTTTTTTTGTTCAAACAAGTAGAGTGAAACTTATTTGCATATAATAATTGTATGGATGACTACGATGAACAGTATTTGTATTTTATGTCTTGTTCTAGTTTCTCCCTGTTTTATAGTCAGTCAATATTTGAGTTTAAAAGCCAATTGCATTGTGCAGCAGCCAAAACTTTGCTTATCTTAATATGGTAACATTTTCGAATTCGTAATAAAGTTTAACAAAGAGGTACAAATACCTCTTAATAATTTAAGTTTAAAGCATTTACGAAAAATGTTGTACTACATGGATTGAGAAGTGCTTGACATTCTTTTTAATAATTTCCTTGAATGTCCCTTTAGAAAAGCTATGACTTGTCAAGCTTTTCAAAATAGGTATACGTTTCGATTATGATTTCCTCGGTCGTATCTTCTTCTAAGAACGATATTTTCATGTTAAGAAACAATTTAAAAATCCTTTAAATAAAACGGGTTCTTTTAATTTAAAACGGTTTCTTAAAATTGTAACAACTCTTTATTTATTATATGTACTTGTAATATGGTTTGCTGTTAACTCAAACAGTACTTACGATATACTGACCCTATTGATGTTCTTGCTACCAGTTTGTATATACACCAGCAGCATATTCTAGCAAATTCCAGTATTATCTATTTCTACAATTATCACCCAGAGCTTTTAAAGCTCCTTCACAGTTAATGTTGTCATACTTATAGTCAATGTTATAATACTTAATAGCTTGTTATTAACAATTTTTATAAATACAAGTTTCAATCATAGAAAATGTTGATAAACATGATGAATGTTGCAAGCAGCCGTTACAGTCCGTTAAATTAAAATTGATAACACGATTTCGTTACAATAAAATCTATTAAATAAGGAGGTACGGTGATCACTGGCCAATCAAATGCATCCCCAATATGACGCCCTGGAAATATTATTTGGCAAATGAGAGGCATGAGGCATTACTACTTTTAGCTCTTGCCAGGAATTTTAACCGATAACTTGAGCTGTACACTCTTTATTCTAAAGGTATGCTGTTCAAATATTATACTAAAATGGGACTCTACAAACAGAGACTACTAAATATGATAATGAATGTGACAGATGATTTGATTTTATCATATCTAATATATTTTCTTGCGCAATGTCAGTCGGTTTATTAAAATTAGAATCCGAAAAAGAAAGATTATTGAATATTGTATAGTAATTGCCTCCTACATTACTAGGAGGCTATTATGCGTTGTGATGATATTTGTAACGCAAAAAAAAAAAATTCGCCAACTTGAAAGTATATTAATATACTCAGAATTTCTAATTTAATAATAATAATAGTAAATATTTGCTAATCTAATTCTAATTGTATCTCATACATCAATATATCGGGAATTCTTCCAACTCGGTCGCTATTTAAAATCGAGAACATCGGCCCACAAATGGCTGAGATATAAGGAAAAAACCGGGACAACCTCGACTTTTTATCTATATCTGGATTACTAAGTCATTAATATAGACAATATGGATATCTAATGATAGATATTTCAATTTATATAAGGCTATAGTAATTTGGACTTACAATGGGTCAAAATCGGGAAAATTATTTTTTTACCGAAATATACTATATATTTTTTACCACAAAAAAAAAAATTTTATACATTTTTTTCACTAATAAATTAAATTTTTTTTTTTTAAAAAATTAAAAAAAAAGATTGGAAAAAAATTCAAAAAAAAATAAGATTGGAAACATTTTTTTTTTTTTAAATTTTGAAAAACAATTTTGAAAAAAAAAATTTTTAATTTTGTTTACCTAAAAATATTTAAAATTTTTATTTTAAAGTATAACTTGGTGAAGGGTATATAAGATTCGGCACAATATAGCGAATATAGCTCTCTTACTTGTTAAAATATTTCTCAATTTTTGGAAAAATTAAACTACCATGAACACATGTGAGTAGTTTGTGTTGATTTGAAAATGGTGAACATTATTTTTAATCCGCAAAGAGGTTACACTAGATTTTCTATATCTCTAGCTAAACAAGGAGATTGGATAAACAAACAGTAGGACTTAAAAGAAAATTTAACGTCTTTAGAGCAAAATGTAGTCCGCCATTCATTGGTACCACGTGACAAAATTATCTTTCCGTTCTTACATACAAAATTGGGCATAATGAAAAGGCTGATATTTTAATGACTCTCAAATTGAAAACCATTGGAAAGATACAAAATGTATAGATTCATTTACTGAATAAATATTAACACATATTGTTACGAATGTGCAATTGCAATTTGAATTTAACGGTCCGCAACGACTGCCTGCAACATTCATCATATTTGAGGGCACGTCCATCAGTAGCATGCGGTTGTTGGCAGTGTTTGTAAGTATGGCAACACTAAATGTTTGGACTGCTGGCAATGACGTCGAAGGCTCTGGAATTCGAAAGTACTAGTATGTCCGTTAAGAGCATTGTAGAAGATTCCCGATAGATGGCGCGTGTATAAATAATGGCAGAGGTGGCAGTCGTGAGTTGAGTTGATCATTGTCGCTGTTAGAGTTAACATCAACTGTCGTGTACTTTTGAGTTTGTACATTATTAAGTTTGTGTGCATTTCTGCGAATTGATAAACATTCTGAATACCATCGATGGTAATCTAAAAATTTATAAATCAATCGACACTGTTACAAATATTGAGGATGTCGTCAATTATCCAGTCGAATTTTTAAATTCGTTAGATTTACCGGGCTTTCCACCACATGACTTGCAGTTGAAAATTGGTGCTCCTATTATTTTACTAAGAAACATTGATCCACCACGACTTTGTAATGGCACTCGACTTATAGTAAAGAAATTAATGAACAATCTAATCGAGGCGACCATTATAACTGGAAAGTACAATGGATCAGATGTATTGCTGCCACGTATTCCGATGATAACTTCGGAAATGCCATTTGATTTTAAGCGATTGCAGTTTCCTATTCGCCTAGCATTTGCAATGACAATTAATAAAGCTCAAGGTCAGTCTTTGCAAGTTTGTGGACTAAATCTAGAAAATCCATGGTTTTCACATGGACAGCTTTATGTTGCATGTTCTCGAGTGGGAAAACCCACAGACTCATATGTATATGCACCAGAAGGAAAAACCAAAAATATATGGCATTAAAATAAAAAATATTTAATAAAAATAATATATATATCAAACATTAAATAAAAAATGTTTTTCTATAAACTTCTATATTTAACATTAAGGTTATAAATAAGAAACAAATAATGTACTACTTATTGAAATAGAAACTAATTTTAGATAAACTACATAAGTATATTGTAAATCATAAGATAATATAATAAGAATTAATTTAAAAGGAAAACTGTAGATTTTAATAACTTAGGGCTTGGCTCACAAAATGCGAACGAACATTTTCTTTCTTATTTTATATTGAAAACAATAACAAAAATTCAAATGTATTTGTTGTTTTCAATATAAAATAAGAAAGAAAATGTTCGTTCGCATTTAGTGAGCCAGGCCCTTAATAAATATTGTTTAACTCTAAACTTTTTATTTCATTACGATACGAGTAGCGAAGCACACCGGGTTTTTGCTAGTTTTAAATAAAGGAAACCCTTTTTATATCCATTTCAAGTCATCATACTTATGGTATTTTGAAGTTGAACCTTTAAGAATATCGTTATTTCACTACATTTACTAATAAAAAAAAGTTCTAAACGAAATGAACGAGACTCTAATGCATCCAATAAATTATAATTGCTATATGATAGCCCCTTCATATTTTTCGTGTAGCATAGTGCAATTAATGGAAATCTGTAGGATTGTGTGATAAACGTGAACAATAAAAATCATGCGGAATTATTTTTATTATTTGAATCGCTGAAAAATTTCGATATTAAAGCGATATTTTCTATTCCTCAGCCTGTCGAGATTTGTATGAAAGATCAGTTTCCTATGACAATAAAAACACGAACTATTTTTAATTGGTTTGATTTGAACACAATTTTATTTAACATATTGCGAGTGGAATATCCGAATTTTGTATGGAGATCCTTGAAATTATGATGGTATTATGTTCTCCATCGCCTTCTTGAAACAGCGATACTCCTGCTAAAAACATAATAAAGAGAGGTTCCTAAATGTAGTTACATAAATAAATAAGCATTCCTTTTTTAGATTAAACTTTTGTATTGCTGGATTTTCAATATTTTTGATTATTTTTTTTTGTTTTCTTTAATAGTTATCTACTTTATTTTATTCATCCAAACTACAATAACATAAAATGCTAAATATAAGTGAATATTATCTTCTTAGTATGTATCTATAAAACAAAAATTAATATATTTTATTATTCTCTCTAATTTTAGCAAATAAAACAGAAGGTGTAATAAAAGAAAGAACCAGTAAATAAAATACTAAAAAAGAAAGGAAAGGAGAAGACTAAAGTGGTGGCATTGTTTGTGATATTTGAAAATGTATGACGTATTACATTCAAGGTGGTAGTGCTGTTGCTGATTTGGTAAACCATTCAGACAGTGAAAGTGGCAGTGGCAGTGAAATTTCAATGGAGATAAATGATAAATTGCCGCCATCAAGCCATCATTTCAAATATGCGTCATTACAAAGGCCTTCGCGACAAGGCAGCTAAACTTTACTCTAGATGAAATGAGTGAAAGAAACCAATCACACCAACCAACCAACCAACCAATCAACCACTAACAAATCAATCTAAACTCTTTGCTATAAACTGTTCTAAGTGCTAAAATAAAACAAAAACCAACCAACAAACAAACATCATCTCTTCCACATCTACCCCCTGTCCAACTGAAAAAGTGGATTGATTTTATGGCTTGGCCTACAATTCACCAGTGTCAACAAATCAAATTAATAGAGTGCCATCTATGTGCGTCTGCATGTGTTAGAGTCCCGTGTTCCCCATGATTGTAGTAGGACTTTCTTCCTTATAACTATAAGTCTGCCCTTGTGTGAGCTAGCGAGCGAGTGAGTGAGTGAATGAGATTGTATGCCAGTGTGCTTACATGTGCGAAGAAACCATTATTTATATAAAAATAATAATCTGTGAGAGTTGAAGATTCCAGCCATTTATCGTAGAAGTGATTACAAATTTCAATGCACGCAAACGTGACATCTGATAAAGGAGGAGGTGGTGGATCATGGCGTCTGCCTCCAGACGAAACATTACAAGTACAAGATTCAAAAATCAAAGATCCAGACTTAGACCTCGATGAGGGTCACAATTGGCGATCGATAATATTTTCGCTCCTAGTGATAAGTTTTGTTATAGCTGGCATTATAACGGCCATTTATTTATTAGGGTAAGTCAGCCATAAAATTTGCTCTATCTATTACTCTTCGAACTTTTTGGGGGGAGTTTTATAATGATAATTTTGTATTTATTTACAGTTATGTAGATGAATTACTTTATTGGTCGGGTCGACGCATGATACTAGATGAATATTTGCAGGGAGATCTAACGCCTTCCCGGTTGCAACCCTCTTGGGTTACGACCAAAAAGTATGTTTTTCAATCGGACGATGGTGCCCTCTCCGTTTTAGATACTGCCACCAATACGGTTAGTACTTTGGCCACTAATCACACTCTAAGACAACTAAATGTACAGGGCTATCAATGCTCCTACGATCTGCGATACGTTCTATTCAGACATAATGTTAAGAAGGTACATTCCGCATTATTTACAATATTTTTCAGAGATTTCATTAAAGATTTGATGTATTTTAGATTTTTAAAAAATCATTTACTGCGTTTTATACCATTTATGATGTTGAAAACGATCATCATATGCCTGTGAAATTAAAAGACTCGCCGAAGGTACAGAGAACCCGGCTACAATATGCCTCCTGGCTGGGCAACACCACCTCACTGGTAATCGTAGCCGATAATGATATTTACCTGAGACAATCACCAGCCGATGAAGAAGATTTACGCATTACAAATTCTGGCTATCAAAATCTCATCTATAATGGTGTGCCCGATTGGTTATATCAGGGTAAGTGTAGCTGGATTAAATACATATACAAAAACTAAAATTTTATTAAAAAATCTACTTTCAGAGGAAATTTTCGATGAACCAGAAGCCATTTGGGCGTCACCAGACGGTACACACTTTATGTATGCCTCCTTCAATGACAGTAATGTCGGCATGATGACCTATCCTTGGTTGGCATCTGGCGCTGTATTGACCGGCTCTGGTATGTCTGCTGGCAGTTCGTTTCCTGAAACCAAAAATGTACGTTACCCAACACCGGGTACAACAAATCCAGAAGTGCAATTATGGATAGTTGATATAACAAATGCCTCAAAAATTTATCATATCCTCCTGAAACCACCACCTTCCCTAGATGGACAGTAAGTTGTTCAATACTTGTTGCAAAGATTTTTATAATTTAATTTATTAATGATTTTCTAGGGATTATTATCTGACGTCTGCCGGATGGGTAACAGATGGTAATCGTCAAGTATCGCTCGTTTATATGATGAGATCTCAAAATTACAGCATAATCGCAACATGTTTTGCCAATACAAATTGGGAGTGTTCAGAGGTGAGATACCAATATTATTTTATTATAGTGTCATTCAAATAAATGTGTTTTCAAGCTGACAAAGTCAATGCTACGGGATAAATGCTTTGATTCTCCGTCAGATATTTAGCTCGTATTATTAGGCGTAACGAATCGTGGATTCAATAAAAATGCTAAAAAATGTGTTAATGAAAAGTTTAATAACTTTTACAATTCTCATCTGATTTGAAAAATGAAAACCATGTTTTGTTAAGAACTAAATTTTCTTTATATATAATTAAATTATCCAATACAAAGAGAAGCGATATATCGAAAATAAATAAAAATATAAATATTTACAAAAAAGTAACCTCAAGCTCAACTAACTACAAATAAAATTAATAATAAAGTAGGTCAAAAATTAGACAATTTAATTATTTATAAAGAAAATTTTAGTTCTTAACAAAACATTGTTTTCATTTTTTAAATCAGATGAAAATTGTAAAAGTTATTAAACTTTGATTGAGTTACAGGTCTATCACTCAAAACGGTTTTTTGATTATAACTTCTGAATTTGATGGTGTTTCTGAAATCTTTTGACACAATGTGTAATGTAGTCAGCAAATATAATCCACACTAGGTCGTTTTCCAAGTGTTTTTCACTGTAGCACCTTGTTATTATAAGATAATTATGAAAGTTCAAGTTATTTTCTGAGGAGACCTGGTATGCCTACCTAGATTATTGACAATATTTTTGTATATATCTCGGATATTAATAGGTATATGAATAAAGTGTTTCAGTTTTTTCAGACTCTGAAATATGTTTTGATTCTATAAAATACTAAATATCAAAAATAATAATAAAATAAGATAAATTAAATAAATGTTTGTGAATGCTACATTATTATAATCTCCCTTAACTACTTCATTTGTTGGTCCGCATTTATTGATATTATTCTCTAACGTAACTCACCGACCAAATCGTCTCCACTGACTTACTTTTCATATTGTGTCTGCTGCCATATAAGGACTGAGATCGAAAAATTCTTTCATTGCAATTTTTAACCCAAGTATTATTTGACTATTTTTTTGATCAAGTTACCTTTTTAAAGCATGTCTGGTTATTATGTTTATTGTCAATTATGTTCATTTGTTGTTAATCTGATTAAAATGTGTGACGAGAAAAAATTGCTTATTAAAATTATTAAATATTTTCAACAAAACCCAACTTGGTCCTACAAAAAGTTGGTCAAACAATCAAAGACCTGCCGTCAAACTGATTCAAATGTAATTAAACAGTATCGAGAGAACTTGTCCGTTGATAGAAGACCTGTTTCATGTAGAAGAAACGGTCCACATGATGTTTCTAAAGCCAATAAATAGAAAGCATTTTCAAAAGAGCTCTCAACACCTCTGGTAGGAAAGCAGTCCGGTTAGCTCAGTACTCGGACTATTTGGTACGAAAAGTTACAGCAAATGCAGGTTTAAAAACATACAAGGCTCAAAAAGTTCCTGACAGGAACTCTGCTAAAAATTTAGAGGCCAAAGTCGGAGCACGAAAATTGAAGTCAAATTTTATACAAAAAATATACCTGCTGCGTAATGGATGAAGAAACGTACGTATGGTAAATTTTTTGTAGCTTCCGGGTCATTAAAAGTTGTATAAAAGTTTAAGACCCAAAAGCAGAAAATTTTTCCAAAAAGCAATATGCAGTTTCGGCAAAAGAAGCCAAACATTTGTTACAAAGACATCTATAAATACCGAAATTTACATCAAGGAACGTTTACAAAAGAGGATGCTTCCATTCATAAGACTTCCTAATGCGTCTACTTATTTTTGGCCTGAATTGGCATCTTGTTACTATGGTAAGCAAGGCCTTGAGTGATAAAAGGACAATAATGTGTTATTTGTACCAAGAGAGGCAAATCCTCCAGTAGAATGATATGGGGCTCTTGTTAAAAGAGAATTGAAGAGCACAAAAAAGGTGTCCAAAAGTGTGGTAAATTTTAAATGGAGATGGACTACCTGTTCGAACAAAGTGACAGAAAGCACTATAAAAACCTTAATGGAAGGGTTTCCGAAAAAGGTTCAAAATATCATCATTAGAGATTAGAACTATAAAAATATTTTTTTTTTTGTAAATTGTAATAATAATTTCAGTGAGATAAAAAGTTTTAAGTTTTGCGGTTTAATTTTTATTAACATGTTAACATGTATGTTAAGAATTTTTCGATCTCAGTCCTTATATGTATGTTCATCAGTATTTCCAATGATGATTGGTTTAAAGATTGGTGTATAACCTTTTAAGGTATTGGTATTTGTTTTCATGTTCCCAGCATTGAAAAAGATTTACCTTTCTCCTTCGACAATAATATATCCTCTTTCTATAATGGGTATAAAAAGGTGGCTACTTTCAATATATGTAAAATAGGTTTATAATTTATTTTTTTTAAATGACAAACACAAAATGTGAAGCCTTTTGCTTGTCTGCATATACATACACCCAGAGTCTCTGGCGGGAATCGAACCCGCAACTCCCAGATTGATAGTCCAGCACACTATTGTCAGTTTCACGAGTCTAACAATCTGTTATGGCTGTTAGACAGCTCATGAACATTGCTTCACTTTAGATAAAGAGTAGTAAGCAGGGACCGAAAATAATAATTATTCTTGAAATTTCAAAGGAAAAAAGCCATCACTAGAAAATATCGGAGAGTCAAGTCAAGCACACCATTTTGATCGTTTTCAACTATATTTTCATAAATTAACATGATTTTTAATTTCTTGATTTTTTTTTTTTTTTGTCAAAAATAATTGTTATTTTTTGATTTTTATTTTTTTTGTCAGAAATATTTGTCAAACTTTGAGTTTTATTTTTTTTGTCAGAAATATTTGTCAAAATTTGATTTTTATTTTTTTTTGTCAGAAATAATTGTTATTTTTTTGTGATACATATTTGTCACACTATGATTTTTATTTATATAGTCTGACAAATATGTATCACAAAAAAAATAACAATTATTTCTGACAAAAAAAATAAAAATCAAAGTTTGACAAATATTTCTGACAAAAAAAATAAAACTCAAAGTTTGACAAATATTTCTGACAAAAAAAAAATAAAACTCAAAGTTTGACAAATATTTCTGACAAAAAAAATAAAAATCAAAGTTTGACAAATATTTCTGACAAAAAAAATAAAAATCAAAAAATAACAATTATGTTGTGATTTTTATTATAAATGTCATAATTGTTACGGTCCCTGGTAGTAAGTAATGTTTTACAGTTCAGAACAGTAGACTTGCTCTGAACTATGCTTTGAAATTGAAAAAGCTATTGCTGATTTAAGCTCAAGAAAGACATTTTATTCACAAAATCAGTAACAATATGCTTATGGATAGAAATATATATTTTTTTAATTTTATATGGTTACTGATATTTTCCTGGATTAGGTATACTTAGTTCGATAGATAAGAACTCAGAATAATAATATATTTAAGGGACCTATAGTCACAAAATCCATTAGTAAGATTTATCGCTATTCATGTGGAAAGCTAAAAAAAAAAAATGTTTTTATACCAATATTCTTTTATTGGCCATAATGAATTTTGTTAGAGCAAACAGCCAGCCATTTGTTTGGTGTGTGGAAAATTTAACATTTCACCGATATTTTGTATTGTTGTCCGATGTTTGTTTAATAACCTTCAAAAATATTCCAAATAAATATTGAACATTCAACATAGCTAAATGAAAAACGCATAAAATTATTTCTAGGTAGGCGTTTGCATGCATGCGTTGAAAATCCATATTCAATTTTCAGTCCGGAATTTAATTGAAACAGTGTAAGAGATCTGTTAAAATTAAATTCTGAAGAAGTTTTCAAACTTTTCCAGCAAATTTTTGATACATAACAAGCCTTAACTAATTCACATATTTTAAAACGAAATAGAAATTTGTTATTCATTATCATTATCCTATCGAAGCCATTATGTATGGAATATAACATAGTGCAAATGTCTGAATTCGAATTCTCAAAATTTTCTATGACTCTGGAACATAAATCAGGCTGAATTTCACCGATGACAGGGGTTATGTAGGCTTTAAGGGCCGCTGTGGTTTGTTGCTTATTATCATAGATCCACGTGAGATGACCATGCCCTCAAATCGCTGGTGCAGAATGTCCAATGTGACATGAGCTGTGTGGCATGTAGCGTCATCCAGTTGAAACCACATGTCGTTGGTGTCCATATCATCCAATTCAGGACAAAATCAGTTGATAATCATCTACCTTTAGCGCTCGCCGTAGACTGTAATGGCCATGCTCAAAGATGACGCCACCAGCCCAAAATTCACAGCAAACAGTGACTTTTTCGGTATGCATTGGACAATTTTGTATGTTGACGTACCCATTCATTCATAAATAGACCTTATCACTGAATATGATTTGTTGATGAAAATTAGGTTCTGTTTCCATTTCATTTTCATTACACAATTCTATAATTTGCACGTGTTGTTGAATGACATATCCGTACATTTTGATTTGGCAAAACAAACTGAATAAATGGCAACCAATTCTACAGATATAGCTTCAACAATATGACCGCTATCAACTGTCTAAGTTCGGAAGACCCTTTACATACCATCTTCATTATTATATATCCACAGGAGATTTAAGAGGATCTTCCAGTTATATCATAAACCTAATAAGAACCAGCGCTAAAGAGAGAAGTATGAACGAACAGTAAATAGGGTGCAATTTCTAGAATGATACAAAAATGTGTCTTATTTATTAGATATCTACAGAAGTAGATTAGATTAAAGAGGTCAATATGATACCTCCGAGAAATTTCGACCTATATGACCCCAGAAATGTGAATTCCCTATCTTTTAAAAAGAGACAATACAAATAACAAGAAAAGTCAAATAGTACTACTCAATTGGAGACTGTCCTGGAAGGACCAGATTCTGTATAGAAATACAGCCAGTTACTGGCTAGATTTCTGTATAGAAATACAGCCAGTTACTGGCTAGATTTCTGTATAGAAATACAGCCAGTTACTGGCTAGATTTCTGTATAGAAATACAGCCAGTTACTGGCTAGATTTCTGTATAGAAATACAGCCAGTTACTGGCTAGATTTCTGTATAGAAATACAGCCAGTTACTGGCTAGATTTCTGTATAGAAATACAGCCAGTTACTGGCTAGATTTCTGTATAGAAATACAGCCAGTTACTGGCTAGATTTCTGTATAGAAATACAGCCAGTTACTGGCTAGATTTCTGTATGGAAATACAGCCAGTTACTGGCTAGATTTCTGTATGGAAATACAGCCAGCTAGATTTCTGTATAGAAATACAGGTTCGAAATGTGGAACCATAGAGAATATACATAGAGCGGAAACTCTCCTGTCAAAGACCTAACTCAGTTGTCAGAAACCTAAGTAGTGAGAATGTATTAGTAGAAAAGACTATATGAAAACAAAAACAACACTCGTATGTGTGATTATTTTGAGTAATTTTTTTGTTTCAGTTTTTTTCTAGTTTCCGCTCTATGATATTTTCTATATGTGTGGAACATTCACCTATTTAGGGCCGTCGTCTAAAAATATTGTGCGTTAGTACCTATATATTTCATGCATATTTTGTTTCAATTTCATCTCAATAATGATATTTACAAGAGTTTTATGGTTGTTAAAGTTATTAATGTTGGTTCGGAATCGACATTTATAAGATACTAGCTGGCCCGGCAAACGTTGTTTTGACTTCAAGGTGGTTGAAGAGGAATCGTTTACTTCTTTATATATATATAGATTAATGCAGGTTAATGACCAATTATGGGTCGATTTTCTTAAAATTTGGTTGGGCAATTTATATACATATATTAAGATAATTAGGGTCGAATTTCAACTTAATAGTGATGTTCATAAGAGATTTATGCGTATTTTAGAGATTTTCGGACTTGATTCTTATATGACAGCTTCTTCATCAAATTCGGTTCACTTATTTTTGCTGCATTTTGAATGTATATTACTATTCAATAGGCATTTATCTACCATATCGAATATGGTTCATATTTTATAGAAAAATCAGCAATGTTTAGGATCGAATAACTTTGGAACGCGTCATTCAATTATATAAAAATTACATATTTTCTTAGCAAAGAGACATCTAAAATCGGAAAATGGACTTTATCCTACGATATATCAAAAACGGATCTTTTTATTTCCTTAAGTTTTGTACACAAAATAGACAACTGAAAACAATTACATATCGTGTGAAAATGGTAATTTTATATAACTTACACAATTTTCTACGAAAAGTAGTGCATTTTAATTATTTTAGTACATTTACAAAAATGTCCGCGATGTCCACTTTAAAGGGCTATAATGCGCATTTAAGAGAAGAATATGTACATGATTAGAATTAAAATAAAATCGGAGATGGTAAAAATCTAACCTAGGTAGAAAAAAATGGAATTACCCGTATACATCTTGATCGTCATCTTACATGAAAATGCCATATGGAAGCAAAGTTGATCATAATGAAATTGAAAACAATTCAAATAAATGAAACAATTGACAGAAACTACATATATTGCAAACAACATTTTTAAAACTCTATTATTTAATTTTTAGATTCATTCTGAAAGAGCACCAGAAGACGAATGGCTTGATATACTGCCACATCCGGTATTTTCTCCAGATGGAAATAGTTTTTTAATATTAGCTAGTGTACAAGAATCGGGGACGGAACATTTTACCCATATAAAACATGTAACCATATCACAACAAAGAATATCTGTTATTTCTCATGGCAGATATGAGGTAAGTTCGAATTCTACTTACATTTACTTAAACACATTTATATGTACATATGTAAAATTCATTTAACCAATATCTTTAAAATTTCAATTAAAGGTATTGAAAATTCTTTGCTGGGATACTGCAAATCATTTAGTTTATTATTTGGGTACTAAAGATAAGAAACCTGGACAGAGACATCTTTACACTGTAAGAGATCCAGTTAATGATGATAATAGAAAGTAAGTACATTTAATACATTGCCATTGTTATCTTTTAGTGAATGTTGTAATGCTACTTAATCTTTATAAAATTTAGAAATATTTAATAAATCACAGATCGCAGCTTTGCTTGTATGTAGTGTTATAGGGATGCTATAGATCATGCCATTTGCCCGCATCATTTTTTTGCTTTAATGCCAATGCTTTTTCAATTTATGTAACGTGGATAAATGTTTATAGTTTTTTTATTTTTAGAACTGAACCAACTTGCATAACATGCGATTTGGGCGAAGCTCTTTGGAGCAGTCGCTACTATTATCTTAACTGTTCTCATTTCGATGCCTTCATAATGCCAACGTCTTCCATTGCCACCCCACATGGAATTTCCTTTTATATACTGGAGTGCCAGGGTCCCGGATTGCCCGTATCGGGTGTTCATTTACATAAAACTCACAGTCTGGAGAGAATACTTTATGATAAACGTCCATTTTATATAGAACGATTGCAAAAGTTGGCCTTGCCCACACAAAGATCGTTCGAAATACCGTTGCCTCATGGCAGTCGAGCTCAAGTGCAATTATTGCTGCCGCCCAGTTGGCGAGAAGAATTGAGAGATGCAGCATTTCCCGTTATAGTAGAAGTGTAAGTTTATCTTTATCTTAAAATCTATAATGGTAAAATTCATTTGTGCTAAATAATGTTTTTGGGTTTACAGCAATGGCCGTCCTGGATCTGAATCGGTATCAGAGAAATTTCGTGTAGACTGGGGCACTTATATGTCATCACGCAATGATGTCATTTACATACGTCTAGATGTAAGAGGAGCCAAGGGTCAGAGTAAAAGATCTCTTTACAGACACCTGGGTGGTGTAGAAGTTCAGGATCAAATTTCTGTGTTACGGTAAGACTCAGACATGGGCCGCTAAAAATTGTATAACTTGATCATTTTGAAAATGTCTTTTAAATAGTTATCTGCTGGATACCATAAGTTTTTTAGATGAAACTCGTGTTGGTATTTGGGGTTGGGGTTATGGTGGCTATGTCACCTCGATGGTCTTGGGCACCCAACAAGATGTTTTCAAATGTGGTATAGCTGTCTCACCAATTGCCGATTGGCTTTACTACAGTACGTTTATTTTGATTCTTAATTGAGCGGGTATTTTTATGTAGATTTTTTCATGTTTCTTTTAGATTCAGCATTTACAGAGCGTATTATGGGTCTTCCAGCTGAAAATTACAAGGGTTATGTGGAAGCAGATGCAACTCAAAGAGCACGTCTGATCAAATCACATGCATTTTTTCTAATACACGGCTTAGCCGATTCTACAGCACCTTATATACATGGAGTTCAATTAGCTAAATCCTTAACGGACGCCAATGTCTTGTACAGATATCAGGTAAAGAAAATGCTTTAGATGGCAAACATAATCTGTGGTTGTAGGTGGAAACAATTTGTTTGTGTATGATTTTAAAAAAGGCTAATACATATTATTATACTTTTTCATTTATTTCTTTAGACTTATGCCGATGAAGGTCATGAACTTAGTGGTGTTTTAGAACATGTCTATTCTTCCATGGAACATTATTTTTCGGAATGCTTAAGTTTAGATCCAGATGATACTAAGCCAAATTTGGATCAAACTATAGTACCAGCCGAATAATTATTTTACATAGAAACAAACAAAATTATAAATATTTAAATCAAACTTTAAGCCTTGTTAATAAATTTATTTATTTATTTATTTTATTTCTGTTGTTTATTAACTATTTAAGTTTAACATTTCAAAGAATAACAAAAACAAGAAAGAGAAATAATTAAATTACATACTCACAACTGCAAATAAATTATTTAAATAAAACAAAAAAACAAAAAAAATAGGTAAAATTAAACAAATCTAGACTATTGCTCAAATTATATTAATTAATTAGTTAAATAATTAATAAAACTTGTACTTACTAAAAATACTAACTATTTCATACATAAATGATACAATAATAATAAAATGACAGGCATTCAATCAATTTGTATTATAGTTAATATATAGAAATGATCATAATCAAATGATAATTAATGATATTGAAGACATTCTCTCTCTCTCTCTCTCTCATTCATTCATTCTCATACTAAAGTCAAGTCTCACTTCACATCAGGACAACATTCAGCCAATCAATCAGTCAATCAAAATGATGCAATATTAATTTTTAAAATTTACTGTTTAAAACAAAACTAATATTTATTAGAAAATCTATTTTAAATTAACTTTAATGTTTATTTAAATAACATACACTCAAATAACTACTTATGTCATTCTGACGAAATACAATTTTTTAGAAATTTTTTTCTATTTTACAATATATTTTTCAATAACTCACTGCTTGATTCAGAAACACGGACGGAAATTTGTTTTTAGAATTTTGCATGAAAAAAACACTGAAACAATGGAGTTATATTCAAGTTATATTTTTAACATATATTTGCCATACGTGTTTATGAGTCAGGGCCCTTAAATGTACATAGATATATGGTTTAAGTAGAATCTGTTAAAAAATGTCACTGTTTCCAATATGATCTCATCTTTAGTGCAAATTCTCTTTCAATATTTTCAATTATCTTATTATTTCACATTAACGCTCAAATTAATACCTTTCCGACGATACCAAACACAATTATCTCCGGTCAATAATTAAGATTATATTAAACTATTCGGAAACTGAAGAAACACAAAAAAGTTGCAAGCTTTTTAACATATAACATGTTTGAGAAACCCTACCTGGGGAACACACAGCGACGTTCCTAAGAGCTCTCAGGCATTTATGTTAAAACGTAATCTTGAATACTCCTCCGCTAAGCCCATTTCTAGACAGTTCCAGTATTGGAGCAGCCTATTTAAAAAAATATTGTTGATTTACAAGATTTTCTATAGAAACAACTGTTATACATACATATGATTATCGATAGATAATACTGTTATTATAGAAGATGTTCTACAGGAACACGTATAACAGTTGTAAGATTTTCTATACAAAAACTGTTATACACAAGATTTTTTTAAATATTATTATACGCTAGATTTTCAAAAACTGTTATACACAGAATTTTCAATAGAGAAAACTGTTATACACAAGATTTTCTAAAAATATTGTTATACGATTTATAGATTTTCTACAGAAAAACTGTTATACACAAGATTTTTTATAGAAACAACTGTTATACACAAGATTATCTATACAAAAACTGTTATACACAAGATTTTCTATTGAGAAATCTTTTATACACAAGATTTTCTAAAAATTTTCTACAGAAAAACTATTATAAACAAGATTTTCTGTAAAAACAACTGTTATACACAAGATTATCTATACAAAAACTGTTATAACCAAATTTTTCTATAGAAAACACTGTTATAACCAAAATTTTCTATAGAAAAAACTATTATACACAGGATTTTCAAAAGATAAAACTGTTATACACAAGATTTTCTAAAAATATTGTTATACGATTTATAGATTTTCTACAGAAAAACTATTATACACTAGATTTTCTGTAGAAACAACTGTTACACACAAGATTTTCTATACAAAAACTGTTATAAACAACATTTTCTATAGAAAAAACTGTTATACACAAGATTTTCTATAGAGAAAACTGTTATACACAAGATTTTCTAAACATTTTCTACAGAAAAACTATTATACACAAGATTTTCTGTAGAAACAACTGTTATACACAAGATTATCTATACAAAAACTATTATAACCAAAATTTTCTATAGAAAACATTGTTATATACAAGATTTTCTATACGAAAACTGTTATAAACAAAATTTTCTATAGAAAAATTGTTATACACAAGATTTCCTAAAAAAAAACTACTGTTAAATAAAACATTTTTTAAAGTTATACACAATATTGTTTTATGTAAAATACAGTTATACACACGATTTTCTATAGAAAATGCAGTTATACACAGGATTTCTATAGAAATACTGAAGAAAGTATCGCTATCTTTATGTCGCTGCTGATACTCGTGTTGCTGAATATATTGTTACGTTTTAACATTTTTAAAACGTTGGTTTATTTCCTTTAAATAAACCGGATACTTTTGATTTCAAATAAAAGCCGTTTAGAAGTTTAAAATTGTAACAACTCTTTATTTATTTGAAATATACAAAAACAACAGTTCAAATAATCACTCACGTCTATCAATTCGCAGAAGCGCACACACGCACTTTATAATCTACAAACTTATATGTACAAGACAGTTGATGTTAACTCTATCAGCGCCTATGATAAACTTAAATAAACTTTATACACGCGCCATCTTTCGTGAATCTTCTGCAATGCTATTAATGGACAATCGAGTACATTCGAATTCTAGACCTTTCGATGTTAATTTTAGCAGCTTAAACATTTAGTGTTGCCATACTTACAAACAATGCTAATAACCGTTGATAAGTAGAAGCTTCTACTGATGGACGTGTTTATAAACATGATGAATGCTGCAGATAGTCGTTACATACCGTTAAATTCAAATCGCTATTGCAAATTCGTAACAATATATAGACAAATGTGATGGCAGTGTCCATCACATTTGGTCATATTTTTCATTCTTTCCAATGTTTTTTTAATTTTTTTAATTGATTCATAAAGTGAACTTTTAAAGAGCTTTTCCAAGTTTTTATGGCTATTGGACCTAATTAACATTTCATACAATACATCGAAGGTAGTCAATGGATTCATGTTCAAGTCTTAACAGTATAGAAAATACAGTTATACACAAAATTGTCTATAGAAAATACTTTTAAATACAAAATGTTCTATAGAAAATATGCATTATTTTCTATGGCAAATACACTAAAATAAACAGGATTGTAATTGTATTTCTCCGTATGGTGTACCTGTTGCAACAGGTCTGCTCTCGTCGATTTAACGACTCTCTGGTTTTTTATGGAGCGAATATCAAAATGTGAAAATTTTTCAAATTTTAAAAACATAAATACAAATTACCCCCATTATCTCGATGTCTGGTTATGTGTTAACTAATAGTTATACTGACAGTTTTCATACAAAAATAGTTTTAACCGCCAGTATAACTATTAGTTAACACCTAACCAGACTTCGTGTTAATGGGGGTAACTAAGTTTAACAAAAAGTGTTGTTACTCAGCTATGATAAGACTATAAAAAGGAATTGAATAAGTGTACTAAATTTGTTTTGCCTCTTATTTATTTTGTTTCAGTGTATGTTCTTTAAATAAACAATAATTCTAAAAAAAAAAAATTAACTATAAACTATAAATAAGTAAACAAAAAACAAATGCAAATAATCTTAACTATTTAAGTCCACTAGTTTTAAGAATTTACTTTTATTATTAATTAAATCTATACAACGCTAAATAAGACAACACAAGAAAAGAAAAGAAAAAAAACAAACAAAAAATATTTTACTAAAATAAAAACAAAGAAAAATTAACGATATTCTTACAACAAATACAACGCGATTTTAAAACGATTTTTACTTCATGCCATTAAACATAGTACTTACTACCTAGAGTATATTACATAATTAAAACAAAATTCATAGACATACAATACAATATAACCTATAACACATACATATGTAATTAATTAACTACTTAATTTCATAAAGACTCATTTTGTTAAACATAATTTAAATAGGAAGGAAATTACACAGAGCTAGTTACGTGACTGACTCCCAGGGGATAAGAAACAGTTCTAAGATTGTATATAAAAGGGAGCTGTAGTTTTTAATCTGGCATTATCATTGAAGGAAGAAATTGTTACGGAATTAACATGATTTTAATGCCGGTAATTTATTATTTAAATTAATCATTTTTTTTTATTAATTTTGATTATAATTTATTGATAAATTGTTTAGGTTTTAACAGGTTTATTAGAACAGTTAACAGGCCTACATAAATAAAAGCGTAAGGCGGAACGTTTTTTTTCCACTTAGCTTTAACGCTGAAATGTCATACCTAAATAAGAGCGGCAACGCTACGTCAAACAATAATAACAAGGTTATCAAAAAAATAAATATAACAACCCGCATTATTTAAACAATAAAGTACATTGCAGTATTGGTGTTTCTGATTTTTGTTTTGTGATTTGTTAATTAAAATGTTATCAAAAAAACTAAATATTAAAGTTTAAAAAATTAGTATCTGTTTACATTTATTGTGTTTTGCAACTAACTTCACTATTAAACGCACTGTCAAAATCGGATTTTCCAATTGCAAAGCGTTGCCGCCGTTATTGCGGTATGCTGCATACAAATTGTATGGGCATGAGAATTTTTGACAACTAACAAACGCCCTCCGCACCAATTTAGGTATGCGTGTAAGTGATTTAGAACGACTGACATAAATTGCCCGAAGGTCTATTACAAGATGAATACAAACATGCACTCAGAGAAAATTAATGTTTAGTAAAAGATTTATGTACGTTTAACTTTAAGTTCTTAGAAGACTTAATGCAATTATACTAACTAAAGACAAACTTAAAGTTTTTCTAAGAAATCTTTTTTTATAAATCGAGAATAAATGGCAAAATTTCCAGAAATGAATGAAAATTTCTTTCGTAATTTTTAAAAAAGGAAAGGCCTTTTGCAGATTTTCTCTTTGTATTCATCTCAGAGTAAACAGAAATGACAATTTGGTCATTTCAAAAATACCAAAATCAGTTAACTAGGGCAGCTCTTATAGAAATAGAAAGATATAATAATTTTGGTACCTAATTTATTGTGTTTTAAAGTAAACCGCTTTATGTTACATGCAGACAAAATATAAGCCCAGGTTGTTCTGAAACAACGAGATAAATATAAACTATAAAACTCGTGACACGTCTGTATTGTTTGTGATTTGTATCTCTTATTCTCACGTTATTGTGTTCCTAAAATAATTTATTATTATTTATTCATAAAAAATATAACGAATCGTTAATAATGCATCGACATATCATTTACGTAAATGTGTAAACATTTTTAAATCGCCCCTCATTTCACACTATACTATACTCCTAATACCTAATATATGTAAATATAACTATCTCGCTCTTTCTTTAATATTGATTATAATAAAACATAAATGACAAGATAGGGATGTCAATATTACATTACATTTTTTTAATTTAATACTAAATATCATAATCTCAATATCTAAGAAATTAAATTTCCTTTTTTTGTACCTATTAATGGATTCTTTAAGCTTAATTGAAATCTTTAATTATAGATTTTACTTATATACATATACGAAACTGGTTCTTTAATACAAATGTTTTTAAATTTATATGTTCTACCTCTAACAAATGCGACGCTAATTTAAACGCCAATAAAAATATGATTTTATACGACTACAATCTAAATCGTGCCTATTGTTTATGCAACAGGAGTTAATGTCGTTGAAAGTTCTCTCCATGAATATTCTATCAATGTCGAAAATCTCAATTGTCTTACATACGACGAATTCATACTGCTCTTAAAACAAAAATGATTGGACATATCTAGAGTCGAACAAAACCTCAGATACTAATTATGTAGTGTATGAAAGCCGGCTGCACTAAGGAATAATAAACTTAAGATTGTTCGGGATAATGTAATTTAATGTTCAACTTATGTCTGAATTATAAGTGAATACTCCCAGAGCTATATTTCACTGAGCTGACAAAATATTGTTACCTTTTAAAAACAGGGTTTATTTCCTTTAAATAAACCGGATACTTTTGATTGCAAATAAAAAGCTGTTTTAGTAGTTTAAAATTGTAACAACTCTTTATTTATTTAGAATGTACAACAACAACAACATAATTAAATAGACACTCAATGTCTTTATACACGTTTATCAATTCGCAGAAATGCACACAAACTTTATAATGTACTAACACACAATGATCAACTCAACTCACGACTGCCACCTTTGCCACTATTTATACACGCGCCATCTATCGGGAATCTTCCAGAGCCTTCGATGTCATTCCCAGCAGCCCAAACATTTAGTGTTGCCATACTTACAAATAATGCCAACAACCTTACGCTACTGATGGACGTGCCCTCAAATATGATGAATGCTGAAGGCAGTCGTTACAGACCGTTAAACTCAAATCGTCATTGCACATTCGTAACAATATTTTGGAAATAAGTCTGCCATTTGTAACTGTCTGATCCGAATGACATACAATTCCACATAGGCGTAGCAGAGGAGTATGCGAGTTGAAGACTCCACAGACTAGTGTTGTAATGTGCCAAATGTTTCGTGGGATTGTCTCGTTCTTTGTTAATGAATCCCGTGTCCCAACCGACACCGAACAGGTCCTATCTTGTTCTTATTCTAACACTTTATACACAGATCATGAACAGCTACGTCACGGTGTTAAAATGTATCAAAGTGGCATCACACATTTAACCCTATCGGAAGAAAGGAATAGCAAATATGTATGTAAAATGTATGTCTATCCTTTTTCTTCGATGGGGTTAAATGAAGAAAAGCTGATACACCACTTTTGTAAAAGTCAGTTTTGACGAATCTGTATATATATCTGTGACTTTATATGAAATTTTGTCTATTTTTCAAATATATACGTATATAACATTTGACAATTAAACAATTCATGGAATACTTTTTTGGAAAATATGATAAAAAATGCTTTTTATTAAGTTTTTGCAAAAATACAAATTTTTCAAATTGAAATAAAATTTTGATTAATTAATATTTTTTAGTGAAATTTTACACTTATAAAAACTTTTTTAATGAATATGGAAAAACAAAAACAAATTTTGAAATTTGTTATCGGGAATCCCGCAATATCCCAAAAAAGTTTTTAAAAATCCCAAAAATGGGATTTTTAGTTTTTTGGCTGTAATATCTATGTCAAGGTCGGAGTTATTGGAAGCCTTTACTAAATAATTACGAACACATTGAGCCATCTAAAATTGGTTACTTTATCTTGATATCGACCATGCGATTTGAGATTTTTTCCCTAAATTTGAATTTTACATAAAATATAGACGTTTTTTGGATGGACCTGGAACACTCGGTTTCAACAATTTTTAAACTTTTTTTAATTTAAAAAAGGTTTTGAAGAGTCAACTTTTCAAAAAGTATATATTCCTTATTATCTTCTTAGAAATTTTTTAGATAACTTAAAAAGAAAAAAAGTACTTTTTTCAAAAAAAAAAAAAAAAAAAAAAAAAATAGCAAAAAATCCCTTCTTAAATTGAAATGCATATAACATACCCCTGACAGCAGCCCCTGGTGAGCCCATGAGTTCCAAATTAAAAACTTAAACTCGACAACATTTCCTCTTTGCGCATGTGAAATTTCTTTAAAACCGGACTAACCCTTTAGAAGTTACAGATTTATATTCCACTTTTTTTTTCTATACCACTGTGCGTTGGTAAACTTTTTGATATCAAATGTAAAGGTGGAAACAAATGTATGATTTAAGAAAAGCAAATCACACAAATCCCAAAAAGTCAAACAAAAATCCCAATTTTCAACCTTTTCTCACTTTTAATATCGATATTGCTTTGAAACTTTTTTTATATCATTAATTGTGTCCAATATTGCTTTTGAAATTAAAATTTTCAAATGCATATAACTCGCTAACTATAATAGATAAATGAATGCAGTTTTTATTGGCCTAATCGAAGCTTTAGGACCAAGCACAAAAAATTCGATAATTGAATTTTGCAGGATCCATCGTCAAAACCTAATACTCCTCCACCGTGTATCATATAATTGAATCTTTATATCAGGGGTGCCCAAAAGTTCCTTATGGAAGAGCAAACACCAATGCATTTAAAGAAAAACAACATTTTATTCAATATGTTTTGTTGTAAAAACCAAAACATACAAATACACACTTTTTTAAATGATACCATACGATAAACAAAATCTACATTGATGATCGCTGTCGTCAATGTTTACCAGCAAAGCATACGAAAGTGTTGTTGCTTTGCACTTGCGTGTATACAGTGAAGAACGACAAAAAACTAATAAGACAAAGTTGTTTGTATATTTCATATTGCTAGTGCCTATTGAGTATAGAAACACACAGCCTACAGCTAAGAGCATTTACAAAAACAAATGAGCACCAAGAGTATAGGGCTGGGGAATCATTGATTTATAAGGCGTAACAAAATCGTGGACCCTGTAGGCAAATTTATCCCGGAACTCCTAGACTATTTTGTACAATGAATTGCGGTCTACGAGTGATTGCGAAGAGATCCAGACACTATAATTACCATTCCTGGTTTGACCAGGTACACATGCCCCTGGAAATAATGGCTTCTTTAAGTAAAAGTCACTTTCCCATTATCATTTTGCCGGATCCACCAAATCGAATGTTTTAAGACCTAACCTAAATATTTCGGGTAAATCGAATTAATCAGTTTTTAACTTGTATAAGGTATCGTATTTTTCCAACTTTGAATAAATATATTGTTACGTTTTTACCTTTTAAAAACGGGGTTTATTTCCTTTAAATAAACCAGTTACTTTTGATTGCAAATAAAAAGCAGTTTTAGTAGTTTAAAATTGTAACAACTCTTTATTTATTTAAAATGTACAAAAACAACAGAATAAAATAGTCACTCTATACACGTCTATCAATTCGCAGAAATACACACACACACTTTATAATGTACAAGTATACACGTACACGACAGTTGATGTTAACTCTAACAGCGACAATGATCAACTCAACATTCGAATTCTAGAACTTTCGATGTTAATGTTATCAGCATAAACATTTAGTGTTGCCATACTTACAAACAATTCTAATAACCGCATGCTACTGATGAACGTGTTTATAAACATGATGAATGTTGCAGGCAGTCGTTACAGACCGTTAAATTCAAATCGTTATTGCACATTCGTAACAATATGTATATTTAAATCAGTGTAAGAGTGTTCTTATAATGATAATGACAATTTCAACACATTCTCTTTTCAAAACCATTAACGTACGAATCTAAATATTCAATTTTCTTAATATTGAGATTATAAATTAGTATTAGTTATGTTAAAGTCAAATATTCAATAGAAACTATGAAAGCAATATTGCAACTATATACATATTAATTACTCGTACTTGTACTTACTTAAAACCAAAATATAATAACTACTAACTTAATTTTATTTATTGCCCACCAAAAAGTCCTTGTAAACAAAAAGCCGTCTCCTCAACGTTTTTCCGCTTAACTCAAGCAGAACTAAGTATATAAAAAAAATATTATATCTATATGTGAATTTATTAAGCTTGACATTGACTAACACTTACACTAACTAACTAGACTTAATTATAGTTTTGCTAAAAAAAAGTTCGTATTACCTCATTGATTTGAATAATGACTTTTTAAAAGTAGAATGATGGTGCATATTTTGAAATGTTTTTGACACATGTTTGTATAAATATAAAAAAAAACTTTTTTAAAGTAGCAATATTTACAAAATTATTTATAATCAAAACGCTTCAAATGCAATGTAATTTTAATATTTAAATATGTGTTTTAAACAATCTGAGTTTGTTGCTAAAAACCAATTAATCACTCGAGATGTTAATAAAGGCTTTTATAGACAGCAATACTGAGTATTAATATTTGTCAAAAACTTATATATAATAATACAATTTCATAGTCTAA
The DNA here is from genome assembly GCA_942486065.2 of Calliphora vomitoria. NCBI lineage: Eukaryota > Metazoa > Arthropoda > Insecta > Diptera > Calliphoridae > Calliphora > Calliphora vomitoria. Next base: position 47,765,842 of record OW818030.2, on the reverse strand, counting down.
AGAAAAATTGTATTCGATTTTCAAATGATTTTATTAATTTAATTAATTTGTTAAAACAGTTCAAAAAAAAAAAATGATTTCTGGACAAACTGGATGATTTTAATAATATTTTAAATTTTAAAAGTATTAATACTTAGTATTACCGTCTATAAATGCCTTAATTTCGTTTATAACTCTAGTATACATACATACATATATACATTTATGACTTTTGATAAGTATTCTACTTTTAAATATTTAGTACATTCATTAATTTAGTTTAAAGCCTAATTCAGAGTAAATATTTATAGTATCCTCAAAACCCGCCAAAATCTACAAAATAATTCAATATAAATATTATAGATTTGAATACCTTTGATCTAGTACAAATCATCATGTTAAAAGAGTTTATTCAAAAAAGAGAAACAGTGAAAAAATATGGCAACTTTTATTGGCAAACATTTTATTTTTTAACAAATTCTGCTTCATAGTCCAGTTTTAAAATGTTTTACGGCGGTATGAATGATAGTGAAATAAAAATTGGCATACAACTATCTCTCTAAGGTCTAAATAAGGTGCTAAAAGTAACCATAAATCATGGATCCGCTGCTCAAGCTGTTGAACGTCAAAAATCACAGATATCAGTTGTCTGCATAAATCTCCTACAAGTTTTTAGAGAACAAAAATGTCTGCACTTTCAGCCTAACCACAAAAGAAATTTTTGATGAAGTCAACTTTATTTTAAAATATAACTTTTGTTTTATCCGTACTATAAGATTTTTTTTTTTTTAAAAAAAAAAGCTTTAAAAACTTTTTCCAACACATACATTCATTCAAATAATATTAAATACTTTCTAATGAATGTAAATATTAAAAGGATATTTCAAAAAATTACTAAAACCAAAAGTTCAAAAAGCTTCAAAAAATAAAGTCTGCTTTTACACAGGCCAAGTTTACTTGAGGCAAGTCTCTTTAATTCTGTTTTAAAATTGCTCGTCTGTTTACACACAGAAAGTCTGTGTTGAATTTTGTATGTCAAAACCTAATAGACGCCATAGTGAAAATGAGAAAACAAAAGAGAATTGAAGATACTTGCCAGTACAAGCAAGTGTGTACCCCTCTTCTTTCTTCTTGACTCTCTCTCCAATAAACTCAGACTTGCGTCAAGAAAACTTGCCATGTGTAAAAGCAGACAAATATACATAGAGCGGAAGAAGAGAGAAATAACAATGGAAAATATTACTCTCCTTTAACACATACGGGTAATACAATAACAAAATACATGGCAATACATTCTCATGAATTATTTCTTTGACAACAGATTTAGGTTTCTGGCTCTCAGTTACCTATCCACCCAGCAGTTCTAGGAGATAGTCCCGACAGCAGTCTCATTATAGTCAACACATTGGATTCACATACTGGTTAAATAGTGTCAGTTATCTTACCAGCTATCTAACTGGTAACTAGATCAGCTACATAACTAGTTATTTTAACATGTACGGATGTAAATTGACATCAAATAGTCAGCTAAAAAGACGATACAAATAAACCATTGCTTGTAAACAAACCTTTATTCGACAACTCTCCAATGTATTGCTTCTGGTGGGTTAAATAACTAATTTCTAAAGTGCAGTACAAAATAAACGTTAGAGTGACTTCACTATAGTTACTAAGATACACTAAAGTGACTATTGATGTCATGCTATGTTACATAGGATATCAGTATACTTAAACATCAACACAATTTGTATAAAACCAGTTTCAACGAATTATCACACAACACGTTTAAAGTGACCACACTCCAGATTACTTAGAGACACTTAAGTGACAATTGTCTTCACGCTAGATTACCTGGGATGTATAAAATAACCAATTGTCTTCTATCTGCACTACAAAGAGCACATACGTGTCAAATGATCGAAATACATAAATTGGAGTCAGCCAAGTGATAAGACATTTGTGACGATTACTGTCTATAAGGGATACATTGACTACTTGACAAGTGATAAGACATTTGTGACGATTACTGTCTATAAGGGATACATTGACCACTTGCTTAACTTCTGGGTAGTTGTCATCTATGCTTGAAAACATAAATTGGTTTTATGGTAAGAATTGTTTAAATAATAGTCGACTTTATGGATTAGTATTCGTATAATTGACTTTTGTGGTTAGGCAGTTTGTATAATTTTTGCGTACTATCAGCGGTTTTCGCATTATAGTGCATTTATTACTCGTTCAAGCTTCAATATATTAAATATAAATAAAGTCTTAATACCCACCATCAAAAAAGGTGGGGGTATATTGATTTTGTCATTCCATTTGTAACACATCAAAATATTTGTCGTAGACCCACATTAGTATATATATTCTGGGTCCTCATAAGATTCTAAGACGATCTAGCTATGTCCGTCTGTCTGTCTGTCTGTCTGTCTCTCTGTCTGTCTCTCTGCCTGTCTGTCTGCCTGTCCGTCTGTTGAAAACACAATAAAGTCCAAACGAAATAAGCTAGCTGGCTGAAATATTCCACAAATACTCTCTGTTGATAACGATTGTTTGGTATTGAAAATGGGCAATTTCACCATGCCCCCACAAAAAATTCCCTTCGAATAATGTTTGAGCAGTCATAAATATGTTTTAAGTTCTAAGTACTCTGAAATTATACTGTATACAAGTCCCCATACAAGGCGTCCCTCAGAATATAATAGTTAATATCGTGATGAAATTGAACATAAACAAGTTTAATATAAACCTAAATATTTCTAACAACTTTTAGGAGGATCGGTTCATAATTGACCCTACCCACATATAACCCCTATATCAGAAATATATGTATGTATACCCACATAGTGATGGTGGGTATACAAGATTCAGCACAGCTGATTATGATTAATCTTTTCAGCCTGTATAACGGACAAATAATCATACAAATTTTACTCGTATTGAATATATTAAAATTGAAAAAACAAATTATAACGATAAATAGGAAATTATATAATGTAAACTCGTAACCTGCAGCTCCAAGGACGCATAATAACCGATATACATATATGAAAAAATTGATTTATATCTCGAGAAGCACCTAAGTTAGAACATAGAGACAATTTTTATTTCACTATATTTCATTCCGCAATTTAATCCATTTTGTGTCTAATTTTACTGACCTATTATTACTCATATATTATTATTTTTTAAACTCTCAATCATGTCAAAATTCTTATTCACACTCTAAATTGTATTATAAGTTCCCGCTTACAATCAACTAACCTAAAAATTTATGTTAAAATTGTTGCTATTTTTCGAAACTAAAAAAATAACACTACTTAAAAATAAAAACTTTTATTAAAAATTTTATAAAATTAATGAGCTTTTTTCAAAGACAGGAATTGACTTAAATATTTTTGTCAACAATTAAATAATTTTATTTACAAAACATAATATTAACTTAAAATAATCTTTAAATTATTTATAATTAACTAAATATAAATAAATAAATAAAAATAACTAAATAAAATAATATAAAATGTATGTATTTGTAAATAGTGTATATATAATTTATGTATATTTTTTAAAAAGTGTTTGGCATTAACTTAATTATTTTATTCGCCACTTTTTCTTCTACTTTTTGTTAAATCATTAAACTTTTTTTCGAATTTAATAATAACTAAGCATAAATTTAAAATTCATATAAATAACTAATGTAGTTTGTATAAAAAATTTTTGTCAAAATTTTAGAGAAAATATAAGTTAAACAGAAATTTAAAATTGTAATTAGCAAAGTTGTAATATAATTAAAGCCATATGGTTGTGAAATTCGCAATTAGAGCTTAGGTTTAAATTAATCTTAATTAAATAAAATTATAAATGAAATGAATAAAATTATTAAATTCATTAAACATGAAATGAAAAACTTAAATAATATTTAATAAATTTTTAGAAAAATTATGCAAGAAAGAGAAAAAAAATATGATTTTACATGCAAATTATTCGTATTCAAATAATAAAATAAATACGTCATGATGTTACATTACAAATGTTGTCTTGTTGTCATCTTTTCATTATTCTCTTTTATCAGTTGTACATATTATTGTTATTGTTTTAACTAATTATCATTCTACTATATAGCAAATATCGACTACCTGAGTGGGTTTTTAGAAACTTTATTTATATTTTGACAATTAGTGCGTGTGAATGTGTGTGTAGCAATTATAGTGCGTGTGATAAATATTTTAACTTAATTTTGTTTTTTGTTTTCTTAATCAAATCCTTATGCAATTTTATAATTCACAGCAATTTGAGTATGGTTATGTCACAATTCATTTGACTTTTACAAAAACAAGAATTAATCTAGCACAGTGGGGCGTATCGCAAAACTAAATGGTAATAAATATGTAACTCTCAAACTACTGATTAGAAGATTTCTCTGAAACCTGAAACGACAATAGAGGAGAAATTGAACTCTCCCCAATATAGAAGGATTCTGGTATTCAGAATATTTCCACTTCAGGTGTGAACAACTTTTTCATCCTTGCTACTTTCGCTAATATGTAACGATTCAAAATATTCTACCATTAAAAAGTTATACGGGAATACAAAATTAATATTTTGGTAAGAATTATGTGCTCAATTCCCAATTATTATTATAAATTCACTGGAATTTATTGGTATTTATTAACGCGACTTTTTTAATTTTATTTTAAAGTATAATTTGGTGAAGGGTATATAAGATTCGGCACTGCCGAATATTGCTCTCATACTTGTTTGTTATTGTAGAATTTAAATTGTAGGTCAGAGTTCTAAATTTTGGTATTGAAAATTCATACAAATTACAAAATTTACCTGGACAAAATTTAATAGGCACAACCATAGAGCGGAAACTAGAAAAAAAAATTCAAACAAAAAAAAAAAAAATACTCAAAAAAGTTACACAAAAGTTTTTTACTAATACATTCTCACCACTTAGGTTTTTGACAACTGAGTTAGGTATTTGACAGGAGAGTTTCCGATCTATGTGTATTAATCTATGCGCACAACACATGTGTAATTTTGTTATTTACACATGTTGAGAGTTAAATACTTTTTTACTAACACATGCATAGAGTTAGGTACTGTTGTCCAAAAGTCGGACTAATTGTTATACTTTGCCCGTACCATTCTCTATTGATGTTCCATATTTCAAAGAAATCTAATTCGTAGTTTAGAAATTACATGTTTATTATACCCTTCACCTTAGTGAGAAGGGTATATATAAATTTGTCATTCCGTTTGTAATTTCCACAATATAATTTTCCGACCCTATAAAGTATATATATTCTGGATCCTTATAGATAGCGGAGTCGATTAAGCAATGTCCGTCTGTCTGTCTGTCCGTCTGTTGAAATCAATTTTCTGAAGACCCCAGATATCTTCGGGATCCAAATCTTCAATAATTCTCTCAGACATGCTTTCGAGAAGTTTGCTATTTAAAATCAGCAAAATCGGTCCACAAATGGCTGAGATATAAGAAAAAAACCAGGACAACCTCGATTTTTTACCTATTTTTTGACCTATATCCGGATTACTAAGTCATTAATATACACAATATGGATATCTAATGATAGATATTTCAAAGACCTTTGCAAAGACGTATATAAGACCATAGTAAATTGGACCTACAATGGGTCAAAATCGGGAAAAATTTTTAACCAGATTTTATTTTCACCAAAAGTTTTTTTCGCTAAATATTTAAAAAAAAAAAAATTAAATTAAAAAAAAAAAATTTAAATTAAAAAAAAATAAAAAAAATTTTACATAAAAACTTAAAAAAAAAAATTCGAAAAATATTTTTTTTCAAAAAAATGAAAAAAAAATAAATTTTGTTTACCTAAAATTACCTAAAAATTTTTATTTTGAAGTATAGTTTGGTGAAGGGTATATAAGATTCGGCTCAGCCGAATATATCTCTCTTACTTGTTACCACTTATGTTGCGACAGGTCACAGTCTGTAGAGTGGTTAACCCCATGACCCAGCAGAATTGCCAGATACTTTTATTTACTGTCCCCAAACGCATTTTAAAATATCCGTAGATATTGTTTAAACATAAAATTAAAATTTGTCTGAAAAATTCAGTCCACTTAGTTAAAGAAAGTTTATGTATGGCACTGGATCTCGTGCACATGCTTTCTAATCATATAATCTGTAATATGAGTAGCTGTAACTTTTATAAACAAAAATTTAGATTAACAAATCTGAGGACAATACAACTGAATCCAAAATACTTTCAACATCATTTTTCCATTTATATTCCAAGAACAGGAATTACATTATAGGTTATTGTAAAGTCTTGAATATCTAGAGATCTTGGAACAACGAGTTTTATTTTGTAATAAAGTAATAATATATTTACTTTTTGTGTGTATACATGCTTGTCCGCAATAACATTCCAGGGGGTCTGTGAATTTATATGATAAAAGAATACCCCAAATGTTCAAGCCGTTATACATACTACTGATTCCAGCTACACTTTCCTTATAGATAGCGGAGTCGATATAGCCATTTCGTCTCCCTGTTGAAATCAACTTTCTGAAGCCCCCTCTCGATCGACAATGTCTTCCGTCACCATCACGTTTTGGGCCACATATTCTTCTTATAATTTTCCTTTCGAAGATTCTTAGTTTTTTTTTCATCTGCCAGAGCCCATGTGTCACAGTTGTATGTTAAAACTGGCAGCACAACTGATATATCCTTATTTTCAGTGCTCGTGGTATCAGCTTCGACTTAAATAATTTGATGTAGAATGCCTTATGGGCAGCTTGAATGCGGTCGTTTATAGAGAGGTATTTAAAGCTACAGTGCACTCGCGGTAACGTGAACACCGTCTAACGTGAACACCGCCTAACGTGAACAAGCTTTTGTTTACATTGACTACTCTGTAACGTGAACAAACTCAGAAAGCTCTATAACGTGAACAATTTTTTTCACTGCATTTGTTTTCTAAGCATGTAGATATACATACATTAATTTTGATTTTTAAAGTTTATATTAAAAATGTGTTTGTAACCTCTAAATTAATATTTTTTGTATGGCAACGAATGAGTAATTTTATGCCGTGATATCGTTTTGCTTTGTAATGCATTTTAATCAATAATTTTTGATTTATATATTAATAATGAAAATAATAATAAAAGAATTTCACGTTCAAGCGTGTAAAACACATGTTTATATTATAAAATTTTATATTTTTTCTATGAAATTCGACAATCGCTAACGTGAACAATTTCACTAACATGAACTCCCTTGGTTTTAATTAGTTCACGTTACCGCGAGTGCACTGTATTTACTTTTTGAAGCGTTATTAATTGCTGAGTATTTACGACCGTAGACCGCATCATGTGTTTATACTTAGTCTTACTTCGCTTATGAGTAATCCAAGTTTTTTTGTTTCCGCTTCTAGGACATCGAAGCTTTCTGACAGCTCCCGAACACTATGCGCTATTAGAGCATACATATCTGCATATGTCCACAATATTGTCGACCAAGTCCTCCACTATCTAAAAACTATATTTTGCGTGGTTGAGACATAAATTAAAGATTGTTGTTGATAGGGTATCACCTTGTCTTACACCTGAAGTTATACTAAACTCTTCCGTGAGTTTGTTATGTGAAGCAACTTTGCATGTTGAGTGTGAGTACCACCATTTTCGTTAATTTTTCTGGAATTCCCATGCTTATGAAGTCAAATCATGATCATATGTAAATCTCTTTTCTACTCATACCTCTTCTCCATTGTCTGTCTTAACAGAAAAATATGATCAACAGTGGATTCGCCCTTAATAATATTTGACAGTATTTTGTATAAAGTATTCAGCAGTGTTATTTCCCTGTAATATCCACAGTTAATTTTGTTACCCTTTTTGTGTTAGGGGATTATAATTCCACGTTGCCAATCTTTGTCTAGAAAATTGTTTAACCTCGGCTGGAACACGTCTTTCATATTCCTTATGCCTTGGTAGTATTATCAGAAACGAAGTCGTTACAAATTCTTTCTAGTTTCCTTTGTTGATCATATTTTTACGTTCGTTTTATAAGTCCTTTAGCTTTGGCTCTGAGTCGTTTATATTCTGTTGCGTTTTGAAGCATATTTTTCACTGCCAATTCGCATTCAACATCATACCATTGTTATTTGTTTTTTTTTCTTCTTGCCCGCCACGTCATTACAAGGATTACTGGCCACTCGGAATTTATCGGGAACTCTAAAGACCCTCCGAGACTCTCCCCCTGTAACCGCTGACTATCCGCGGCTGTCATAGCAGCTAATCCATAACCCGCAACCCATGACGTTCCCAGTAGCATTCATATATACTTACCACAGGCAGATAATAATTCATACAGGATTATAAAAACGACATTGTATGACTTATTATCCTCAATTGGCGGTGATATCACCATTAATGATGTGAATTATTCGCATAGCTTCGGTCTTTAACGGCACCCAACAAGAAAAAGCCTAAATCTCAGCTCCGAGGCAACCAATTGAAATTGCTAAGACGGCTGATAACACGAGCTACAGAGATAAAATGGCTCTGTAGCACTTTTCGGCCACAGCATCCACATTCGCGTCGGTACGCACCGTACGCATCTTACGATTTTGTTGCTGAAACTTGCGTAGAGCAGTCATGCTGGGTGCTTCATTTCGGCAAAAACTTATTTTCAACAAACGCACAGTTAGTCTAAAACTCTCTCTTTATAAATAAGTTTTGCAAGATTTTCCAAAGTTGTTCAATTGTAAAGAAACTCTTTTGTGTCCGCGGAGGAATGATACTGACCGTTAATAAATATTTTGAATAGAAACAAGTAAGAGAGCTATATTCGGCTGTGCCGAATCTTCACCAAATTATACTTAAAAATAAAATTAAAAAAAAAAATTTTATTATTCTTTTTCATTTTCTTAGATATTCTACATAAGACAACAATAATAGCACTACGGAACAGACATTTTGGTGCCGAATATATCTCTCTTTCTTGTTTTGTTAAATTTTAGTCTTGCTGTAAAAATCACCATCTAATGGCGTTTTCTTTTCTGGCATAAATGATGCCTTTATTCTGCCTTTTAACCCTCTTAGTGTTCTTTTCTAAAAAAATTTTGTTTGGTAAGCGTTCTTTTCAAATAATGTTGCCTAAAACTGCGAAAATATGCTACATCTTTAACCCTCAATACTATCAAAGGGTTAGAAAGACACCACTTTTTAAACAGCTTTTCTTGTTATTGTTTTTGAAGTTCGTTTGTGTTCCTGAAATAGTTTTTGTATTTTTTTGATTAAAAGTGTGAAAATGGAAGCAAAATTTATAGTTTTGTAATGAATTGTAACACATTATGAGGGTATGAGTAAACTTTAATAATTAAATGGTACTAAATATGTTGGCAACATTTTGAGTCAGAAAAGAAAACGCTTGTATTGATCATTTTTTAATAGACAAAATTTAAAAATGAACCGATTTTGTTTAATTTTGGAAAGAAGATTAGAGAATGTTTTATTATTTTTTTTATATATTATTATAACACGAAACGAACATTTTTGTATGAAAATTACTCAAGCTTTAAAAAATGTTTGAGTATTTTTCATACAAAAATGTTAAAATTGTTTTCCTTTCGTGTTTATGAATTAGGCCCTTAATTATAAACATCTGAGAGTCAAACCATTTTTTGCCTATGTTTTTTTAAAATCTAAAATGTATATATATGTATGTATGTACATACATATGTATGTATATACAAGAGTTTTCGTATAGAAGTTTATGGAATAATTGGAAGATAAAATTAATATAAAAACCGACTTGGGATCAGTGAATAAATTTATTTTTTAATTTTTTATTATACCTTAATTATCATAAGCATTCTACATTTTGCGAAATCTTTAATATTTTAAAAGTCCTTTTGCAATCAATTGCTTTCATAATAGTACTCAATTAAGAGCCGTAGATTTTAAATTTATAAATAGTTTTTTAAATCATTCAGTTAATATAGTTTTAGTGAAAACCTAAAACTGAAAATATCTCGAAAAGTAACAGACTGATTTTAACTCTTTGCGGTTTAGTGGTCACTTTACTAACCACCATTGCTATAGTCTTTAAAACATAGTTTATTGGCATCTATTGGCATTTTGCTAAACAATTATATTTTTTAAAGTCATCGTTTATGTTTTTTTTGCAAAACTTTGTCGTCAGGGTGCTCCGGTTAGATGACTATATTAATTTGAAAATATTATAAAAAAGGCACAGAGTGTTTATTGTTCATCGAATTCAGTTTTACTTTGCTATTTCGTTTCTTTGGTCAGAAAATTTATTCATAATTATTAGATTTCAAAAAAGTGTATACGATACGAAAATTCGTATCATAATTATTATTAATGCCAACCGCCATGGTGGTTAGTAAACAACCCCCTCCACTCCACAAAAAACCTTGTAATGGGGTGGTTTTTTTGTTTCGATTTATTTTTTACATTTCATTAATAAACTAACCTTGATTAAGGTAAAAATGCAATTGTTTTGATTTTAACTTATACACATAAAACCGTGGCTGAAAGAGTTAAAATGTTTGCCAGATTTGTGTTTAGCAAATTATATATAGAATAGATGTTCAGCATCTAAACAGAAAAAGTTTTTATACGGAAATTTTTTAGTCATTGTGTTAAAGCATTGAATTGAAACAAATTTAAAGTTTTAAAGCCTTCTTAATAATAAGGAGATATGACAGGTACAAGAACCTTGATAAATACTAGGGTATTCAATTAATCGGGTTCCTGGTTTAATCGGTTAATCGAGCGAATAATTAATCGGGGTTTAGATTTAATCGGTTAATAATCGGATAATTTTAAATTATTCGATTAACCGAATAATTTCTATCTTCATTTTAAATTGAAAATAAAATCACGAATTTTGTGTACTTATTTAAACATTTCAACAAAAAAATAAATAATAGCAAAAAAATTGTATTTGTATTTGAGATTCCTTTTATATACACATATGAGTTTTTTTTAGGATTTTAGTGAGATCTTCTGAAATAATCTTTTAAGACAAAAATGTAATTTGAAAGGTTTCCTTTTAAACGATTTTTCATTAGTTTTAATAAAACTTCACTTGGAAAAAATCTCTCACTGATTGTAGATGTTGGAGAAATCGAAAGTAAGGCATGAGGAAGACTATACAATTTCTTAGTTCTTTGTTCAGTTTGGATTTTAAATACTTTTAATAGTTTCGTTAAGTTTTGATACAAGACTCGTTTCAGCAATGTCTTCAGTTTTGTCTATTATTATGTCTTCCTCCGACTCATTAGGACAAAGTTCATCATGGAACATTCTAGAAAAAAGCTCATTTCCAATTTCCTTAGTTTCAGTTTTTGAGCTATACTTCTAAAAACTATTGCTAGAAGTTAATGTTCATGACTTAAGCAATAAAATTTATGTGTTTAAAACTATATTTCTATATAAAGTACAAAAAAAAAAAATTTCGGTTAATCTGTTAATCGACTCAAATTAATCGGTTTATTTGTTATCTGAAAATCGGCAATTTTAAATTATTCGAACAGTTAATCGACAAATATTAATCGGTTAACCGATTAACGGTTAATCGATTGAATACCCTAATAAATACCACTTAGTTTCAGAATTTTATTGCAAAATTTGTGCTAAATATGGCATTTTTTCCTTTCAGTCTATTTTTTAAAACTTCGCATTTTTCTTCAGTATCTCAATTATAATTTTTTTCCAGTCCTTATATGACAACCAATCATTGTGGCGCCCCCTTAATTTCATTCAGAACTTGACAGAAAATGTATGGACATTCATTAAAAAGCCAGAAAACATTACAAAAGTACTGAAAACGAGAGGAAACAATTGATGAAATAGAAATCGGGATTAGTCATAGACGATGAGGATAATTTGACTGGTTACTTCACCATTTTTCATTAAAATTGAGAAAATGAACAAATCTAAAATTGACAGGTATGCTTAAGCAACATGAATCGTGGGGAAATAATATGGCTTATTCGCTGTCGTCACATTTTCCTCGAAAAATGTATAACTTCAGTTAGGTCAAATTGTTTTTTATAACGAGTTCAGTTATCTAAACTCGTTCTGGTATGTCGTCTACGTGAAATTTTCGACAACTCTCTAGCAACACTTTTACGACTGAGTCCCTATTCACCAAGGCTTGACCCTATTAAAATAATTTGGTCCAAAATCAAAAATATTGTGAAGTCAAGGATGAATATACCAACCGTAAATCCTCCTAATGTAGGAGAGCAGAGGATTTTATATATTGAAGAATTAATTAACGATTCCAAGTCCTGTATAACTTACTGGAGATATACAACATCATTGTTATTTGTTTTATATTTGTTTAATGTATATTATTTATGTAGCGTAAAATACATATTTGGAATTTTCTTAATTTTAATTGGAATTTTTCCAATTTCATTTGGAATTTTCTCAATTTCATACTGAAATTCACAATTTCAATTGGAATTTTCTCACTTTAAAATGGAAATTCTCAATTTCAATTGGAATTGGAATTTTCTCAACTTAAAGTTGAAATCATGGAGAAACAACAAGAGCAGAAACTAGAATAAAACTCATACCAAAATTTTAATCAAAATAATCACACATACGAGTGTTATTTTTGTTTTCACATAGTTTTATTTACTAATACAATCTCACAACTTAGGTTTTTGACAACTGAGTTAGGTCTTTCTCTATGGCTGAAATTCTCAATTTCAATTGGAAGTTTCTCAACTTAAAATGGAAATCCTTAATATCATTTGGAATTTTCTCAATATCATGTATAATGTTCTCAATTTCAATTAAAAATGGTGTAGTTCATGAAAAAATATATTTTTTTTGTTTGTTTTATATTATCATTTGCGACCCCACAAGGTATATATACTGGATCGTAATATATAGCGAAGTCGATATAGCCATGTCCGTCTGTATGTTGAAATCAACTTTCCGTAACCCTCAAATAACTTACATACATAATTGATGCGTCAATATGTCGGGAATTCTTCCGGCTCTGTCGCTATTTAAAGATATAAGGACAAAACCGGGACAACCTCGATTTTTGGCCTATTTTAGATCTATATCTGGATTACTAAGTCATTAATGTAGACAATATGCTATAAAGCTACAATGGGACCTACAATGGGTCAAAATCGGGAAAATTAATTTTTAACCCGAATATTTTTTTTTTAAATTTAAAAAAAAAATTGGAAAAAATTAAAAGATACAAATTCGAAAAAAATGTTTGAAAAAAATTTTTTTTTTAAATTTTGAAAAAAAAAAATAAATTTTGAAAAAAAAAATTTTTTAAATTTTGAAAAAAAATTTTGAGAAAAAATTTTTTTTTTTTTTAAATTTTGAAAAAAAAAATTAATTTTGTTTACCTAAATATATTTCAAATTTTTATTTTAAAGTATAATTTGGTTAAAGTATAACTTGTTTTAGTTCTGACTGTCTAATTTGCAAACTTTACTTTAATACGTACATATCGCACTGGTTCCTCTAAAGAGAGTCAACTCAAAATTTAAAAATTTTCTATTGAGGCAAAAACCTGTTTCTTTTATAGTACATTACAATGAAAGTTGAAGACGGATATAACTATATTTTTTGGCAAAAGAGTAGAAAAAATTATGTAAGATTTTTACAGTGGGTAGATATGACTAATGTACATCGATTTCTTGCAAAAAGTGAAAATTTAAAATATTTGAGTTGACCCTCTTTAGAGGAACCAGTGCGATATGTCCGTTGGTTCCAAAGTATTTTAGTTTTACATGAACAAATTAACATCTTTTTATATATATATCCTGAAACAAAGAACATTAGCTAATTGCAAGTTACTGCAAGTTGTCTTCAGTATTAAACAAAAATTTATACGTTTGAGTAGTGGATCCCTTAAATTTCATCCTTGGGTGTTATATATCAAGAGAAAGGTCCATGTCAACAACAATTCAACAACTGATGGATAATAAGGCATATTGGCAAATTGAAGAGCAATTATGCAGACATGTCATCATAATATTTAATAATCGATTAGAGGTGTGTCGAAGTTTTGAAGTGTATATAATATTTTACACAAAATTGCGATGTGCCAACAACTAACATTGATTTAAAACAGATATAAAAATATAAAACTATGTTATGTCTACTTCATTCTAAATATCGATCCATATTACGAACAAAATACTTTAATTAAAAATTAAATTGAATTAATTATAGAAAAAATACTTATAATTGCTGTGAATTAAATTTAATTAACATGTAAATTCATCATTCATTACATAAGCAACATTTTTATGAGCATATAAACTTAATTAAAGAAAAATTACTTAAAATTTCATTAAATGTTTTATAGAAATTTCATAAATTTTTAAATCGCAAACATATTTATAATTATTATAAAATGATATTAATTGATATTATTTATTAAAAAAACGTATACATATTACAATATGGCAAAACCAAATATATAAACTATTTAACAAATTTATAAATACATAACAACAAAAAAGAATGCTTAAATGTTAAATTAATACTAAATATAAAAATATTTCATATTTACATATAGAAATATAATTTAAATTAAATTAAAAAGAAAAGAAAAACGAATTAATTAAAATAAATCGAAAAATGAGACATTTTATATCAATCAAATATTGCCTTGATAGCTAGTTTATAAAGGATAATACAGATATTTAAGTAACTAACTAATTAAATTTAAAATAAATTAATAAAAAAATTCAATTATTAAGGAAATAATTCATAAAAAAAAATTTAATTTATATAAAAAATATAAAACTAACATTTTGCTGGTTCGTTATGAATTTTATGTAATACAGAAATACATATGTATATTTAACTATTATTGTGTACTTAGTTAATTTAAATTTTAAATTCAATTGCTAACTAATAGTTATATGTTAATGTAAATTATTGAATTATTATGTATAATTTTTGTGTATATTTAACTGTGCTTCCATTATTATTCCATTCATTATTCAAATATTCTTCTTCCATTTTCATCGAAATAAGTACATAAAATACTCATCTTCCACTTTGAATAAAATAACAATAAAATATACATACATACATATTTCAAAGATACATAAGACAAAAACCTCATGCAAGAAAAAAAAACAATGCAACAAATATAATACATTTTATTTAATTACTTAACTACTCGTACAACAATTATAAAAATTCAAATAAAATTATTAAAATTTTTTAATAAAATTCAATTTCAAATCATGGTATCATTTAATTTAATGTAATCTAAAGAAAACTAATGTAAAGTAAACTAAACTAAACTAATTAATGTATGATGTATAGTTTGTATGTATTTTTAAAATATATATTTAGTCATTTATGTGCTACTACTTATATATACATATATTACTTACTTAGTTTAAATAATTACTCAATATTTATGTATAGATACATACTTAGTTATACTTAGTAAAATGTAATTAATTAAGTAGTACATAAGTATCTATGTACTAATTTATTACTTATATACAAATATGTAATTGTAAATGTTAGTTTTAAACAAAATTTAAATGGAATTGTAAAATTTAGTAAATGAAAAAAAAAACAGTGGTAAAACAAAACAAAAAACTGTTAAGAGTTGTTAAAAATAGAAAAAAAAAAAACAAACATCTAAGAAAACACTCTTACCAAAAATAACACCAATTAGTTTTAAGCATTTAATTTAAAATAAAAAAAAAAAATCAAATCAATTTCAAAAATTTAATAAAAATGAAAAATTTAAATAAATTCAGTTAACAATTACAAACTGTTGTTTTTTCTTTTTAATTAATATATTCTTACAAAGTTGTCAGAAAATGTTCAATAAATGGTTAACAACTATATGTTTCAACATAAGTTCTCATGGTTGTGTTAACCATTTTCTGAGCTTGTTTCTGACAATCTGACAACCGTGTATTCGTAGCTTTATTTTGATGAAAGGACAAACTAATTTTGTAATTTTCTTTTACCAATTGCGTTCCTTACGTTCTAAATTTTTATTCCCATAAGGAAATCTGCTGTCACCAATCGAATTTTTTCTCTCCAAGACTGGAAAGCCTGACCAACAACGTTTTTAAATAGAGCTGGACAGGCTGTTCATTCAGTCCCGGTCTACACTGTGAAACATTTGCTGCAAAACATCTCCCAACTGCCTGGGCCATAGCGGAAAGTTGGGGCATACTATCATAATTATAAAGGCACTTATAGTATTGTATTGTTAGCTTTAGTTGATGCCAACTGTGAATTTACTTTCGTTGATGTTGGTTGTTATGAACGAAATAATGACGCAGGAGTATTCTTTCAAAGCAAATTGAGTAAAGTTTTGCAAGAAGGAAAGGAAATACCACAAAACAATGTTATAGGAAGCAAGATGTATTAACAAGATGGCAGCGTAAATACAACAATACAAAAACAATAGTAATTTTTGTTTGTGTAAAATCTTCCAAACTATCAAAAATAAATTCACAAAAACGCACTTTTTAAAATGAAATAGCTTTTTTTTTAGCACTTTCAAATATTTTACGCACATAAAGCGGTAACAAAAACTCATTTTTTATATATATAAAATAATCTTTTTATCTTATGACAAATTTAAACATGTTTGTAAACAATTTTGACATTTCAAAAGGTAAAACATGAGTAGAGCAAAAAATAGTCAGCTGGCGTTACGCTGCCACCTGGTTAAATATGCCTTGATAGGAAGTGATCGTTGTCTACCCTATGCAGTAATTAGTGTTGACGTTTTACTGATGCAAACTTCAAAAGAAAACTTTTAATATTCGACTCTTGCGCGCTAGACATGTTGTTGAACATGCTTTTAGATATTTCCTTTCTCCAATAAACTTAAAAATAGAAACTGGAAATAATAACTTTAGCCTGTTGCGCTTCTCATAATTATTTAATAAAAAATGATTCCACTTATAATGTGGGTAATAATGATAAGGCAAGAATTAGCTCTATATTTCATGAACGAAGGCAAACTTGACTGGGTTTAATACATTTGTATTTAAATAAACCGGATACTTTTGATTGCAAATAAAAGCCGTTTAGTAGTTAAAAATTGTAACAACTCTTTATTTATTTAAAATGTACAACAACAACAATTCAAATAGTCGCTCAGCGTCTTTGTACACGTTTATCAATTCGCAGAAATGCACACACACTTTATAATCTACAAACTTAAATGCACAAGACACACGCCATCCTCTGCCACTATTAATACACACGCCATCTTTCGTTACTCTTCTACAATGATCTTAACGGACAAACTAGAACATTCAAATTCTAGAGCTTTCGATGTTAATGTTACAAACAATGCTAATAACCGCATGCTATCAACATTGTTGATAAGTAGAAGCTTCTACTGATGGACGTGTTTATAAACATGATGAATGTTGCAGTCAGTCGTTACAGACCGTTGAATTTAAATCGCTATTGCACATTCCTAACAATATTGTTCAGGTTACGAAGATTTTCGTAAATTTACACGTACACAACCCGAATGTAAACAATAGAGCGTAAAAATACAAATATTTCATTCAGTTGATTGATGTTGTTGCTAATATTTTATTTTTTTTCCCATATATGCACTCAAATTAAAAACCTATATTTGCCTACCAATGGTTTAATATAAACAAATCATATCCCTGAAATGTACATACAAAAATAAACAAAATTGTTTTATAATTTAAAACTATTCATTAAAATCAATATTGAAAAATTAAAAAATATTTTATTACATTGAATTCATTGTATTCAATTCAATAAGGCAAATGGTATAAAAATAACAAAATTAAAATAGAAATCCACATCTTATGTTTCAGTTTTTTACATTTTTCGTTTTTGTATTTACTTTCAATATCTGAAAAAATTGCAATATTGGATATATACATATCGCTCATTTGCTGCAACAACGACATAACTAAAAATCCGTGTGTTTTGAACTGAGTAATACGAAATATGGCCGTTCATATAGTTTTATATGTTTTCAAAAAAGTCAATAATTTTTTCCGTTAGAGTGTTTTTTTGTTGTAAACGTCAAAATTAAAATTCATGTTTTTTGGTATATTTGACAAGAAAAAATTTGGGTTAAATACAGATTGGAAGGATATTAACATCTACTATTCAAATCAGGTTTTATTTCTAAAATCTCATGATTTGTTGAAAATTTATTTAAGAAACAGTCAAACATAAAACATTCAAAGACGTTTTTCTCGAAACGACTTTTTTTAATTATGACGTTGTTGCAGCAAATGAGCGATATGAGTATTAATTTACAGCACGAGAGCAGTGTTTAAACTAGACTACAAGTAGCAGTAGGAACAAAAAAACACAAAGTAGCAGTCATTTTTCTGTTACTTCTGCTACTTTTAAAATTTAGTAGTAAAAGAAGTAGCAGTTAAGTAGTAGTTGAAGTAGTAGTTAAGTTGCAGTTGAGGTAGCTATAGAAGTAGTCAAAAATAAAAATCTTCAGCAGTGTTTAAAAAACTAGACTATAAGTAGCAGTAGCAACAAAACACAAGTAGTCTAATTAATAAAAACTCGGAGTCAATCAATTACTACTACTACTGCTACCTTCACATTTTAGTAGCAGTAATTGTAGTAGTAGCCAGGGTTCCCAGATTTTTTTCGAGACTTTTCCCCAAATTTAAATTTTTCATCCCCGAAATTCCCCAAAAAACAGTTTGTGCTATCCCCAAAAATCCCCAATAAAAATAATAGTTTAATTTTAATTCATACATACATTATTTGCACTACTATTAATTTTATGTATGTACGTGTGTAAAATAATTTAAAAAATTAAACTTATAAATTAAAATTTATGATTTTATTCCATAAGAAATACATTTTTTTATTTACTAAGCCATTCAGATATTATTTTTTTAATTCTAGAGTTCTTTAGTTTTTTAACTTTTAAAAAGAGAAAATACTTTAACACCCAGTAACACGAAGTATGTTAACTAATATTTATACTGACAGTTTTCATACAAAAATAATTTTAACCGACAGTATAACTATTAGTTAACGCCTAACCAGGCTTCGTATTAATGGAAGTAAGAATTTTATATTGTAATTTTTAAAAATTAAAACCCCTTATCAAATCACTTTTTTAGGAATAAAATATTATCTATTGATAATACATAATAACAAGGATAAAAATGTCAAATAGCATATTCTTTCAATTTGAAGACTTACCAGACTTAAATTTGTATTCCAATGTTTTCTTTTGATTTAAAACAAACTCTTACATAAATTAAATACTTAGAACAATTCCGTAAATACGAAAACTAAAACACAAAAAATTAAAATAAAAATCCCCAAAAATATTAAACAAATCCCCAAAACATACAATATTGCCCCAACTGTTCCCCATATCCCCAAACCCAATTATTTATCCCCATTTACAAAATAAAATCCCCAATTTTGGGAAAAATCCCCTAATCTGACAACACTGGTAGTAGCAATAAAAGACAAATTTAAGAGCAGCAGACAATTTTTTTTTGTATTGCTATCTTAAAAAGGAAAACGTTTTCTCATTAGGTGATTATCTTTTTTCCCAGTGAAAAACTGCAGAATTTTGGTTTTCTCAATGTCTCATCTGCTTCTATTCTGTCGCAAAGCTAACCCGACCTCATCTGCCAATTATTTATTTATCGTACAGATGAATTCAATCAGCTGACTGCTGTTCTTAGTTTTTCTGTTTTTGTAAACGAAATTAAATAGATTTTATATATAAAAGTTTAATAGAGGAATTAAGATTAATTTGATGGAGAATAAACTCGAAGAACATGAGTTCCAAGTGAATGCTGAGAAAGTTTATCATACTACCTGGCAGAGATGGAGGATAACGATTTTTTCAAAAGATTCCGGCTGTCGATGGCCACATTAAACAGCTGATTTATGTAAACATGTTGTCACTTGAAGACTGGATGCCCAACTTTCACATCTATTTTGAGAGGTATTGCCAACTGAAACTAATGTTTTTTGTCGGTATATTGAGAAAACCAAAATTGTTAACGGACAGTTTATCGGCCTAATAAATTTATGTCCACATTTAGTAACAGGCAGTTTGTCGATACATTGAGAAAACGGGCCTTAAAATATCAGAGTCATTTGTTTTCTGCTACTTTTAAAATTTAGAAGTAATACTTAAGGGTGGATTAGCCGACCGTAATGTAATGTAACCTTAACGGAACGGAACAGCTGATCGTTTCTATTGTGTGTAAAGTAGTTAAAGCAGTTATAGTGACAAAATGTAACATAACTGTAACGTAACTGTAACGTCTGAACCTGTTAAAAACAGAATTTCTTTACGTTTCTACGTGACATTTACTAACGGTGTTGTCAACTTGTTGAGTTTAAAACTCTTGAACAAAAAATACTTATTTTGCACAGAACGCTTAAAAATATTTTCAATGTTCTAAAAATGTTTTAAATATTTCAATAATGTAAATACATAAATAAAAAACAAAACTTTTTAATGTTGTGGTCATATTTTCTTATTATACAAATTAATTCATACAAGTATTTAAGTTTCAAAATATTAAATTAATACTTTGCATATACAAATTAACTATACTTAGGGCCATTATTACAACTTGCCTTTATGTTCGAAATAGTAAAAGTTAACTTTAAGCAATATAAAAAGGTACCCTTAAAGTTAACTTTTACTATTAGGAACATAAAGGCAAGTTATAATAATGGCCCTTAGTATAAAGTACAATAGAATATTAATTCATTTTTAAGTTATCGAATCTTTAATAAATAAAGTCTGTATGACTAGGTAATAAATAATATTTATAATTGTCTCCTAATGGACAATGATGATGAATACATTATGTGTAAATAAATACGGTTTATAAGTACATACTATTACCAAACAAAGTAAATAACTTTTGTTTTAAATCGCAGAAAAAAATTATAAAATTGCTTGAATATTATTTAAAACAATTATGTTGATAACACTTTCAAACAGCTGTTTAATTTTTACAATTTCAATCAGTGACAAGTGCGAAATAATCAAGAAAAACTTAAAATTAAACAAAACGTATTAAATTTGTCTTTATTAATATGAACGACGAACAATTGATTTTATTGGTACAGGCCAATGAAAGTTTATAGAAAAAACATATGACACGTTTTTAATGTTCTATAATCGCACTAAAGTGTTACGTTAAGCCAACATTACGGTTACATTACATCAACGGTCGACTAACCCAGCCTTTAGAAGTACCAGTTGACGTAGTAGAATAAGTAGTAGTAGTATTGTTTGTTGTTGTTGTAAATTTTTAGCAATAGTTAAAAATGTTTTAGTTATCATAGTTTTTTAAACACTATTCTTCAGCAAAAATTTATATTGTTTCTTGTTGTTGTGAATGTATATTTGTTTACGATGTTCGTGTTGTAAACAAAAGTTCAGCTTTTTTTGTTCGTATGCACATAGTTACCATCATTTTACTCACACATTGTTTCAAAGCTTTTTAAACACTGTACGAGAGTTGCTAAAATTCTAAGTTACCTGTGTTGTATATTACATTACTACAACTCTTCGTCAACAAGCAAACTATCCATCGGCAGCTCTAAAATGTATTTTGAAGAGGAAGCAGAAGATGTATTGCGCTTTCTTGTTTTAGTTATAATATTCCTCATAAGGCACTGCACTTCCCAAGCCGCGTCTTCTTGGTATTTTGGGTGTATCTTTTTCATTCGAGAAGAAACAAGATTACCAAGCCAATAGAATTTCTTATGTCCTCCTTTATTGCTTAGGATATTTTTGAAATTGTGTAAGACATTACAAAACCCAGATAAATCATGCTAAAAAGAAATAAATAAAATTACATGATTGACTTCTTTACCAATAAATTAACTAAACTATTTAACGTGTCCGGTTTATTTAAAGCTGTCCATTTTAAACAATCATGCCTTAATTTAGTAGGGACACAAAAACGTTTTATAGTGATTGTGTATTTTAGGATATTTTATCAGAATATGCCAAAAAAACAATTTGAAAAAAATAGAGTTACGTCCTTTCTAAATTAAAGTAAAGATATTAATTTCGTTTATTACTCTGTTTGACAATACTTTGCCACTGGAAGCATTTCATCACTGGAACCAGAAATTACATTTTCATCGTCCTAAAGAAATTAATAAAAAGATATCTTTTAGTAAGAGCTTCTTATGCTAAATTCCCAATTTTTATTGATAAATTCACTGAAATTTATTGTTGGGGGATAAGCTAGTTCCTATGCGCATTTCACTGGTTGCTTAGGCCAGATCATCAGGAAACCTTTTCCCAAAAGGCTTTAGAAAAACTAAAGATATTATACAAATAAAACTATAGAGTGAATGAGAATTACAGACACTCAAGCTTTATTTGTAAAAATATCAAAGCTTAAACAAAACACCAACAATAAACAGTGATTTTATCTTTTCTTACATTCTCTACTACAATTGGTTGGTTTCTTGCCGACACAAACTGTAGTGTGTAAGTGAGTAAAGAAAAAATAAAACAACTTGCTTTATTGTTTTCGCAAGAAAATCAATATATAGCGAGCTGCCAGTTTAGTCTTGATGCACGGGCACCTGCAAATTTATCATTAAAAGGTTATTCGGGAATACAAAATTAATATTTTAGTAAGAGCTTCTTATGATAAATTCCCAATTTTTATTGATAAATTCACTGAAATTTATTGTTGGGGGATAAGCTAGTTCCTATGCGCATTTCACTGGTTGCTTAGGCCAGATCATCAGGAAACCTTTTCCCAAAAGGCTTTAGAAAAACTAAAGATATTATACAAATAAAACTATAGAGTGAATGAGAATTACAGACACTCAAGCTTTATTTGTTTTTCATTGTATACTCACCTCTACTTCTGTGTTATTAGTGGTAGCCCTCATATTAATGTGTGATTGTAGAAAACTTAATCGATCAAAGCACCACACCTTTGGAACATATGCGTCATTTATTCCCGCTCCACTTTTTTTTTGGAATTTTTCATCAGTCATTGTTCACTCATAAACTGATTTATCCACTTACGCTTCACTTCTTCTGAAGTGATATTGTTTTCACTTTTAGAAAGTTCTTGTAGTACTTATATTGTTGATCGCTTCTACCCTTTTCACTCTATCCAAGTACTCAACTGATTTAATGTGATACAAGCATGGGTATTGTTCAACACATATAATTTTTTATTTTATTAGAATTATATACTTAATGCAATAAATAATATTATACTGAATTACTGTTGTTACATACAGGTCTTTAGCTAACATATGTTGATGAGTGATTGAAGTGTAACCAAGTCTAAGTCTGGTGAATAATAAAATTTGTAGAAGGGAAAATAATTTTGGCGCCTAAAGGGTGGATTAGCCGACCGTAATGTAATGTAACCTTAACGGAACGGAACAGCTGATCGTTTCTATTGTGTGTAAAATGGTTAAAGCAGTTATAGTGAAAAAATGTAACGTAACTGTAACGCCTGAACCTGTTAAAAACAGAATTTCTTTACGTTTCTACGTGCCATTTACTAACGGTGTTGTCAACTTGTTAATTTAAAGTCTTGTATAAAAAATACTTATTTTGCACAGAACGCTTAAAAATATTTTTAATGTTCTAAAAATGTTTTAAATATTTCAATAATAATTATAAATACATAAATAAAAAACAAAACTTTGTAATGTTATGGTAATATTTGCTTATTATACATATAAATTCATACAAGCATTTATAAAATGTATACTAATAATCGGCGAAAGAATTTAGTTTTAAAATATTAAATTAATATTTTGTATACACAAATTAACTATACTTAGGGCCATTATTACAACTTGCCTTTATGTTCGAAATAGTAAAAGTTAACTTTAAGCAATATAAAAAAGGTACCCTTAAAGTCAACTTTTACTACTACGAACAAAAAGGCAAGTTATAATAATGGCCCTTAGTATAAAGTACAATACAATATTAATTAATTTTTAAATAATAATAAATAATCTTTATAATTGTCTCCTAATGGACAATGATGATGAATACATTATGTGTAAATAAATACGGTTTATATGTAAGTACTATTACCAAACAAAGTTTAATAATCTTTTTTAAAATCGCAGAAAAAAATTATACAATCGCTTGAACAGTATTTAAAACAATTGTGTTGATAACACCTTCAATCAGCTGTTAAAATGTTGAAAATTTCAATCAGCGACAAGCGCGAAATATTAAAGAAAAACTTAAAATTAAACAAAACGTATTAAATTTATCTTTATTAAAATGAACGACGAACAATTGATTTTATTGGTACAGGACAATGAAAGTTTATACAACAAATATAGTTCCGGCTATATTTTGTTTTGTTTGCTTATGTCAAAAACATATGACACGTTTTTAATGTTCTATAATCGCACTAAAGTGTTACGTTAAGTCAACATTACGGTTACATTACATCAACGGTCGGCTAACCCAGCCTTAATGGATTGTGTATTTTGTAGTGGTGGTTATATGTTGCCCATTCATTGCTTTTTGTTGAGTTAAGATATGTTTTAATTACATAGTGCAGATCAACATTTTCCTGAGTATGAAATGTTAACAGGGGGCAATTCTTTGCATTCCTGACAGTAACGTCATGTTTTAAATTTTCAAAATAACGTTTATGTGTTTATTTATTTAGCTTTACGAATAGTTTATTCTTTAGCTTTACGAATTGATTCTGTAGATAAATTACATCTTAGATCTGTTAGAATTAATTTTACATTAAATTGAGTTACTGGTACGCTATGTAGAACAATTGCCACTTCATATAAATGGGGATAAATTTTTTCTTCCCAGTATATCATATCCGAATGTATATCTATTTGTTAAGGGTTATAATTATCTATCTCAGCGATTGCATTATTAAGATCCCCGTCATAATCTTCCTCATTCAATTGAATTTAGAAATTAATTAAGAAGTGAAGAACTTTTTGTGGTATCTGATCCTGAATATATTTAATTTCGAAATTTATAAAGTGTATCCTCCGCCATTACTAAGTTTTTAAAATAAAATATTGTACTTGCTTTGTCAATGCAACGAACACTTAATATTTGCAGCAGTAATTTTTTTATATAATTTCTTGCAATCATAAGGTAAATCGGCTTCGCAGGAATACTCTTCTAATTCCTGAACCTACACAGATAAATCGCAGAAATAACAATCTGATTTTTCATTATAGATTCTTCCCTTTTCTTAGACAGTTTTCCAAAATAGTGATATCTTTAGTTTGGGTTTTAACTGTAAGAGTTAGCTCAAGCCGGAGTTTATAGAAATCCCCAAGATATAGTTGCAGACTTTAAAGATTTAATGTAGTTATATAAATTGGTGTTAAGATATTAACAAGAAATAGTTAGATTTGTATTCAAATCCACGCGACCCTCACAAAACCCTTCAAATTCTAAAACCTTTTTTAGCATAGAGTACGTTGAGTTCCAACGGGTGCAACATCGATTTCTGGTTGATTTAAGCCCTGGGAGATTATAATATACCCAGCAATAACTTTACAAATAAGCCGAAAAATATTTGTGCGCCAAATAATGGTTTTCACACAGTAATACAATCTAATTCTGTTTTTATAAAAATTAACATGCAATAAAAAAATGGGCAAAATATAATAGCTTTTGCACACAAACATAAAGCTTGGACATTTTTCTTTTAAAATGTTTCTTCAAAAGTAAAGAAAATCGTGGGTTTTGACAAAATTATGAAGAAAATTAAAAAAAGGCCGAACAAAATCTTAAAAATATTTGACACTACAAGCTTTCAAATAATGCTTGAGCCCCAAATAATACCTAAATCCTCGCAATGCAAGCACCCATTACTCATATCTTTATTATAGTTTAATAATTTATATTTCATTTCACATCTACATTTATTCGGATTCATAATATCATCTAAACTTCTTTTTTTAAGAAAAGCTTATGCAAATTGACAACAAGAAACACCATAGTTATACCTATCATTTTGCTTTGAATGTGATATATCTGCAAATCTCCATTCATCCTCTGTTTAACCAATTTCAATGAAATGTTGATCTATGTAGCATAAAGTTTTCTCAATAAAATTATCAAATACCCTCCACCTAAATATAATGAGAATTATAGAAACTACATTGGTATAAATACTAAAATATCCATATGCAGTGTTAGTTATTGGACTATTAAATAAATTGGGAAATAAGTATTTCATTCTTTTTTTATGACCGCTACCGCGTATAATTGCCACTTGTCTCTTTCCTTCGCTACCCAATCTAGAAGAAGTTTTACTAAACTATTTAATTTTTGTAAGTATAAATTAATAACCGGTTGTGGCCAAAGGGTAGGTTGTTGAAAAAAATACTGTTGTCCTTCCAGCGAACCAGCATCATCTCTTTTACGAATAGTTACCGTGGCACGATATCCAAAATCTCGAAATTCCCGAGAAAGGTCACAACTAGTAAAAAAATTATCAGATTTTGATGTGTGTTTTAATTCTGGAACCTCAAACCCGAATCCAGAAAATGATTCCAAATGAGTTTTATTAAATGAGTCGCCGGGGTCGGGGTTTATCTAAATAAAATTAGTGTAACAAAATTTCGATTATAAACTGTTAACGTTTTTTTTTTGTTCTTGTTTGTAGTGTTTAAAATCTGACTATTTTAACGTGCAAACCTTTTTCTTAAGATGAAAACCTATGATATATAATACTTATGAATAATATCTTAATATTAAACAACTTAACGAATTAAAAAATTAATATTAAATAAAAAATAATTAATATTAAAAAGTTAAACCGAATAAAAAATCATAATATTAATTAAACCGAACTAAAACTTTTAATATTAACCCTCATATTCATAAGAAACATTTTTGGTTTATTAAAGGAATTAAAAGCCTTTTATGAAAATAATATATTTCTGTGAATGTCTAAGTAAAACGAATAAAAAAGAAATTATAATAATTAAATAATAAAAACAAAACTAATCTTATTATCAAATTATTCATTATTCAATAATTTTAATTACCCATTTTTAGCTATCAAGAAATATCGATATTCGAGGTTGTCATAGAATCCAATCATTGTCGGAATCGGTTTTGAAAACAACCCAATGACAACTCCGAATAATTTAAATTGTCTCTTTCATACATTGTTGTTTGGTTTTTTTTTAAATCAAATTAAGAAAAAAATCGTCAAATTCGTCACAAAAATTTAAAAAAATCGTCACATGTTGTATTCATAATTAAAATCAATTATTATTTATAAAAATATTATTTATTTAAAAGAAAACAAGTTAACAACATTTATTAAAACAATAAAACTCTAAAAACATAGAATTTAATACATATAAATTAAATTAACAGTATTTTTTTAGTACATTAATATTATTTATACAAATTATGTGTACAATGTTTTTTTACTTAATTTTTAGTAATGTTGGCAAAACTATTAATTCATTTACAAAATTACATAAATTCGGAAACTCTGTTCTATTGCTTGATAAATTAATTAATTTCACCTTTTTCCAAAAACAATATTGAAATCCAAAGAACTTTTTATCAAAATGCACAAATCTTAATTCTTTTATTTCATTTTCCATAATTTGATATTTGTCTTTAGGAACCAAATTAGGAAAACTTTTTAACAAAGGCAGCATAGTAGTATTTTTATTTAAAATTACGGTGGGAGTTATTAAATTTAAACTATTTAGAATTGTATTTTCAAAATCGAATATTTTTTTAATTTGAGAGCATAATTCAATACAATATAGTGGATTTGAATACCTTCACTTTGAAAGGTTTTGTTCAAGGCGAATTTACTGTACAGGTGGCGTTGATATTACTACAATTACAACATTGAAAAACAACATTTGCTTAATTCACAACAATTTGTATCGTGTATCTTGTATTAAATACACTTGTTGTTTAATTGTTTGTGAACACCCTTTGTATATTGTATGAATGTATTTTAAACGTCAGAATCAAAATAATAAGAAAAAAACAGCTAGTTTTCTAGAAATAAAATTAAAAATAGAACTTAAAAAAGTAAATTAATTAATTATTTTTTTTATAAAACTATAAATTTGCATTAAGAAACTTTGTTTCTATTTTCTTTCTTCTTCTCAAGAACTGGCATTCATACTACATTGATAGCACGAAAACCAATACAACTGTTTAAAAACATATAAAATAAAAGTGTATAAGAGTATTTAATTTGTGTATGAAAATTACCAACAACAAGCTTACACTATTGTATTTCAATACAATAATACTACACTCAATACAAAGATACAAGGGGTTTTGTGAATTCAACAATTGTGTTTTATTGTTGCTTGAGGGGCAAATGTGTCAAAAGCAGCTGATTTAAAAACAAAACAAACATTTCTGAAACAATCAAAAATAATACAAAATTTGTGAAAATAAACAAAAATAATAATTAATTTAATAAAAAAAAATAGAATAAAATAGTAATTAAAGGTTGTTATTCATATTTTTAAAATGTTTTGCGGTGCAAAACAAGAAAACTCCAAGGCGGACAGCTCCAACAAGAACATACTTCCAAAGAGTATGTGCCTGCAAAACGCAAGTTTAGCATACCCATAGACGTAGATGCTGGCAATTTAAAGTAAATCCACTAAGGAAGACTATAGGATGTGAGTGAGTTGCTTGTTGTTAATTGTTATATTTCATACAAAATATGTATTGGTTTATGTAGGAATTTGGCCACTTTATATCCTGTTGCTATTTTATGGACTAGCTGATGACAATTCTTACATGTAAGATAAACGTTTACATCGCCACTTTGGTTTAAGCGTAAACAAGTTAAATTTACTGTACAGTAAATAGGCTGGGGCTGTGCCAGGGGGGTTACTCCCTAATTCGATTCGAAAGGAAATTGTTTCGAATTGCAATGTACTTGGCACACATTTTCGAACATTTCCGTTTTCGGATTGAGTTACGCGGTAACCCCCAGAATACCATATACCTAGTGGCGGTGCTTTTGCTCATACCATTACAACCATAGCTTATTGAGTACAATCGGGTGAAGTTAAATTCCTTATTTTAGATCCCCACTACAAGAGTGAAGGGGCAAGAAAAGGTATTACTATTTGTGCATGTTGTAGTTAAAGACCCAATATGTTTCAGACAACTGTTTGTATTAAAAAAGGTTTTTTATTACAAGTATTACAAGATTGGAGCTTATATTGTAACTTATATTTTGTAAATTCTTCCCTAGAATAACTTAATTAAAGGATTTTGCACTTTCAGCTAACTACATCGGTTATTATTTTGATGATATTTATATTTTTATCTCTTTTTAAATTATTTGGTAGCCCTAAAAAGGCCTATTGATTGTCATGGGTAGTAGTATTTGACATCTAAAATAAAGAACATGGATTCTGTTAGGGGTACATGTTTAAAGATGAGTACATATTAATTTATTTACTTACATTTTTAACAGGCATTTCAAAAAAGGAAAATAATGATATTTTTAAAGATTAATTTTAATCATATTTTTAAATCCCATTTTCCTCTGTTTGCATTTTTGCTCTTTTAAAAGTTTGTTTAAATGACGAACGCGGAAGTGAATCCGGCACTTGAAGAAGAAGGCTTTTATCTTCTCGGAAAGCTCGAGAGACCCGCTTGCGCTTATGAAGGTTTTTAGTGTGGGAAATCTCCATTCCGTTTATTTTATAAAAAAAGGCTTTAATATGTTCAACAAATGACCTTGTGGGTTTTTTCAAAAAATCTTTTGATACCTGATCGACCCATGTATACGAATTTTCATGACATTTGTACTCCTCAAGGTGTAGCTTTCGGATGATGTAGCCTGATATGTACTCCAAGGCATCCTCTTGAAGAGTACCAATGTCTAGAAAATTCTAGGTCGTCCTAGAATATATCTAAAATATATTTCCGCAGCCGGTATTTAAAATCTTTAGGTGATGGGTGGTCATTTAAGCCACCTTTGCTACGTATTGCACCAAAAAAATTTTCAAGTATATCTTGATTTAGCCGCCTGGTACATATGTAAGCCATATTAAATTTCTCCGAAACATAACTTTGGAGCATTTCTTAGGAATTATTGGATATAATAATCCCTTTTTGGAAACACTCTAACGTCTTTTTGTCTGAAATTATGGGAGAACTCATCAACGCTTTAGAATTTCTCTCTGCCGTTCTAAGTCAATTCCAAATGGTTCCTTAAATGTAATCTTTATTTACATTTTAAATATATAAAATTTCAAAGAATTTACCTTTCCAGGGTAGTTATATGTATCCAATGAAGAATTGAACACATCAAACCAGTTGCACGAAATCTGCATTATATATGTCCATGTCTAGCGAATAGCATCTTCGAATGGCGTTTGCTGAGGTATTGGAAAAAAGCTGTGATGCCAGCTTTACCTTTTGTCGACCTAGAAGTTTTTAAAAAAATATTGAATGGATAAATAATTAACTGTTACCTAATTAATTAAGTAACTGGACCTTTAACATCAAGGTGTTCGTTATTTAATTTAAAAGTTATTGAGACGTCACCAGCTGATGTGTGCTTTAACATCTCAATAAAGGTGCGTGATGTTAATATGCTTTTATTGAAAATTAATCCGGTATCAATGAAATGATTCCTTATTAATTTCAGAAGATGTGGCGCGTCAGCAAAAACAAATATTTTATCTGTCTTATTGACATGATGCGGAAACCAAGGCTTTTCTGAGAAAATTTATGTTGATAAAAGAAAACAATATTAGCATTATTTTTTAGAACTAAAAAGTTATTATTATAATGTGTTAAAATTTAATTAAATCTAATTCATTGTTTAGTATTAATTCTGAACTTAAAAATTAATAAATTTAAAATTAACTCGATATTAAATTTAAATGTGGAACTTTATTATGTCTTAAAGATTATTTAAACCGAAATTTAATTCTTTGCTTAATATTAACCATGCACTTAGTTATTTTCAAACCTTAACTAAATCGAAATCGTCTTAATTAAATCAAAACCGTGTAAAAAATTTATTCGAAATTAAAAATTAGTTCGTTCTTAAGTATTAATTAACAAGCATGAATAGTACCAATTTTTTATTTACCATTTGTAGGACAGCAAAGTACAGAACGCGAAGTAACTCTCTAACCAATATTAAAATGATGTGTCCCAAGGCGAATTTACTTACTGATTTGTCCTCGACGAGTAAGTGGAAGCAAAATGTAAAAATATTTAATTTCAAGATGTGTAGGTTGTGATGATTATATAAAAACTTACCTGCCGAAATATTTAATTCTCTCCATAACTTACGATTTGTGGGTCCCATGTCGCATACTATTGCAACAACTGGAAACCCAACTCTTTGAAGTTCATTGATTATACTGGTTATAAGTTCGACAGTCATTTGGCAGTCAAAGTTATAAAAGATTGGTTGCTTCCATGATTTACATCAGCTTCGTCATACTCAAAAGTTTCCATTACCTTCATTTCGTCGAAAACGAGTACCCAAATTTTATTCTCAGGATCAAGGTCGGTGATTTCTCGCATGAAGTCTATGGCTGTTGTTAAAATACCTTCGCTGAGGTAAACTTTACGGCTCCAAGGCTGCATCGTCGAAACGTGTGGTAATGGAAACCCTTTTTTGTACAAATGGTTATATGCTCTTGGTCTGGAAGCATGTAAGTAAATCGCGCTTGAAATATCTGGCCATCTCCAATTAATATTGCCTAGAGCCATTATTTTCTGGATCTGTCCCTCCGTAAAAATTGGGCCCATTGCGTCGACAACTGCATTAGCCTTGGCCAGATTACACCTGAGGTCCTTAATTTCTGCTTCCAAGCTTTTGATTTTGTCCAAATACGGTTTAAGAAAAGTTGCATCCACCGGTCTGTAATAAATATATGCTTGGTTTATAAAACATAACTTAATTTTCCACAAAAACACGAACTTCGCGAAAAATCATTAACAAAAAGTTTTAAAAATACATAGCTAATGTACCAATAGTTCAGTTCTCAGTGCCAAAAAAGTACCAAAATACAGTTTTTAGTCATTACCAAACACCTGTCAGCTTTTTTTTAAATGGATTAATATGCAATTTAAAGTTTTTTTGTATCTTTATTAGAATTTATATTGGGTGAAGCATTTTTTTTTTTGGTTTAAGTCCTAGTAAAATGTGTGTCTTAAAAAATAGTTTATTACGCTTTGGGCTATTGCCAATATAATTGTAAATGTTTCTTACAAGAGTTTCTACACACGAAGGAATTTTTAAGCATGCATATAATGAACATAATGACAGGGAATGACAAATACATTTCAAAACTACCAGATTCGGAATGTCGTCTTTAAATAATTTAGCTACAGACAGATTCTTACCGGTCATATTATTTGCTCCATCGGCAGCAAATCTTATCATGTTGTTCATATAATTAATGTTGTATTTTTTAAGTAGTTAATGTCACAGTGTGTGACATTAATAAGTCCAAAAAATAGATCCCGGCCATCAAGATCAATGCTAACTCTAGCTACTATGCACAAATGTTTAATGTTGCTTACATCTGTTGACTCATCAATACAAATCGAAAATTTATTTTTACGTAGGTATTCACAAACGATATCCAGTTGTTCTGATCCAACAACATTATGTATTATCTTTGTCGATTTCATTCTTCCCAAACTAATAGTTTGAGCCACGGATGAATTCAAAAAAACAATTTTTCATTGATTTTGTCAAGTGGTCCACAGATAAAAACGCTATATTGTGTTCAGCCAAAAACAAAGATATTTTAATTTTAGCTTCTTTTGATTTTAGTTTGAGATCAGTAAATGCTGCGGAAATTGTGGGTGGTTTCTAAATGTTTTTTAGACACAGAATGTCTCAATAAATCAGACCTTCCTGATGAAACTTTAAGGTTACTAAGGCAAAATTGGCACCTAACCTGCGAGTTTTTTACATCTATCCAATTACATCACGAACTTTTCGTTTCATTTTTGGCAGGATCTGTAAATTATCCAAAACATAAAAATGAATTCTTTTATAAATTAAAAAATACTAATTCACTTCATTTACTTCATCAACATCAATTAGGTCTTCATCCTCTAGTTCACTGTTACTTTTGTTAAAATTTGTATCTAAATTAAATTACATAAAATAAATAATAAATAATAATAAATAATGTTTGAAAACAATCGTATTTGTTTACCTATTATTTCAAACTATAGCTCCATGTTATTTTATTTACACAAACTTTAAATTAATTGTTTTCTTTTAAATTTATGTGTTCTTACACGCTTCATGTATTCTTGTAACACTTCTTCATTTAGTTTCTTTACGAATTTACAGTTACAAATATTTGTAAAAAAAGACATATTTTATATTTGTCTCTTTCATTTACATTTATATTTACTTGTGTACATATTGTTCTGCGTCTTAGTTGTGTCATTCAACATGCAATGTAGATGAGATTTTCATGAATGTTACCATATTTTTATAAAACAAAAACCAGAAAATCGTCGGCATGTTAGCGATTTTACAAAAAAAAAATCTTCAAATCACTAAATTTAATGTAAAAAATCGTCAAAATTACGTAAAATCGTCACACCTAACACCACTATGCATATGTAAAAACTGAAGTATCGGCAAAACATGCTCTCAATGAGGAAAAAGTCTTTGTCTTTAAGAAAGCTGATTATTCCAAATTAAATCGCCTACTCTCAATGGAAAATTGGTTCGAATTTTATCCCAATAATAATTTAAGTCCCCATAACATTGATCTAATTCTAAATAAATTTTATGATGGCTTGTTTAAATATCTTAAATCATCTATTCCAATGATGAAGAAAACAATTTCTAATGGTCCGATAGAATGGACTATTTTATAGACTATAGTCTAAACTATGACTATACGATTGACTAGGTTATCGAGATTATTGAGTTTAATTTGGAAAAATGTTTATGAAATAATTTTTTAATAAAGTTTTGTGGTCCATGAAGTGTAGTTAGTTATACATACATATGTATATGAGAACGTCTGACATTTACAATATAAATAAAGAAAACATAAGTTAGTACTTTTAAAAAAGTATATAAATTTATTGAAATAAAATTTAAAAGACAAATAATAAAAATGAACTAAAAGTTAATAATTAACAAAAGAATAGTTTTATTTAATGACTATTCCACTGGATAATATTTATTACTAAATTTTATAATATACACAATCAAGAAAACAATAATGAAATAATATGCAATAATATGATGATATACTCAATGATGGAAACAATAATGCAATAACAAAGAAAATAATGCACATACAAATAATAAAAGCAATAATTCAACAAACAATAATGCAGATAAAAGAAATTTTTTATATGTAAATGCTATATACCAATAATCCATAATTAAAATATAATACACCTACATGCAAAAATGTAAATAAATATGTACATAGTTCATGAATATAATGTTGACAATAAAGAAAAAAAATTCAACTTCATGAAATTATATAAAGAAAATAAATAATAAGAAAAAAATTCATAGTCATGTAAAATATAAATATGCATTTTCAATAAAATTAAAACTTTTTTGAAAATGTTTTTACAATTTTTAAATACGTTTTTGTTAGTAAATTTGTGTGTTGGCCCAAATATATTTAAAATTGATTATGTGTGCTGTCACATAAGTCCAAAATTTGAAACATTTAAAAACAAAAAATGAATTGTCGATCATGTTCAGACCTAATTCTCGCAAGATAAAATAAGAGAAGATAAAATGAATATATACTAAATTGCAAACCCTAAAAAGTGAAATAATTAAAAACTGTGGCCCATAATCATAGTCAAAAATAAGTATATTTTAAGAGAAATAAAGTCGGCTTTAATTAAGAGTGGATTTCAGGTCTACCATAGACAAGTTAAAGTATACTTCTGACGTTAAAGTCGACTGTAAATATAAAACTAGCTGAAGTTGTTTTTAACTCATTTAACAACAGCATCAGCTGTTCTTCGCCATGTAAAAAACTTCGACAAAAAGTCATAAATGTTTAAGTTACAAGATATTGGCAGAGATTTTGCAATTATTAAATATTGAATTTTAAAGTTGTTTTTAAAAAGAACCGACTTTATTGTTTGACTATGATTATGGGCCTGTATCTTTAAACTGCAATGAAACTACTAAACAAATATTTACCTATTTGAAACGCACAAGTACTTTACTTAAAAGTTTGGCTCTTTAAGTTTTGCATTAAAGAAGCGTAGAACAAAAAGAATTCGAATACGAATAAATAAATTTAACATATTCTTGTGCTTAATATTATTACAACATAAAAAGGGTTCTATTTTGATTAATTCGTCGAAAATGATTTGACGTAGGCCACTTCGATGACAATACATTTTAAATAAACTCTCAAATTTATTTTCCAATTTTTTAAGATAATCTACAAATGCCTGGGGGTGTTGAACTAAATTGCATTTGGTAAATTGCTTTTCATAGGCAAATAAAAATTCATTTGAAATAGGCTTACCATTAAAATAAGGCAAATGAAGACTACATTCATGAATTTTGTAGATTTTTATGTAAAAATACCCAGAAACTTACGCAAAGGCACTTTTATCTAAAAACTCCTGTTCATTTAAGGAAACCTTACTAATATCTATTTCATTCACTGTTGCTACTTTAATGAAATTCTTCCCAAAGTTTGCCGTTGTCTATTGCAAATTCTTCATCCACTATGGAAAAAATCGATTATAGAATCGTTGGGCGAAACATTTTCGCAATTTCCGTTGACAACATTGTTAACATAATGAAGTCCCCAGCGTTTTTGGAAGGAACTAGATAATTTTCGGGCTGTAATTGAAACTGAATTCCCTGATCCCTTGCGGATTTGGCCAAAGAAATGTTCGAGGTGATTCTGCGTTAACCCAAGCGTTTTAATGCATTTAAAACCTTCCTTTTCAAGATATTGCCAAAGAGATTTTATTGACTAAATATTCAGTTTAAATATACCTGTCACATCTGATTTCTTCTCATCATATATGTTAATAGATTTTAGAAGTTTTGAGGCTTCCCTTAAAAATTCTAATTGTTCATCAGAACAGTCGAAAACATTACTATCGGCTGGAATGTTGAATTTGTCAAATAAATCATTAAAAAATATTAAAAATTCTGCCGTATTGAAATAGGTTTCTGCTTTAGAAGGATCTATATTCCCTGATTTATGTAGAGTGCGCATTCCGGTAGAAACGGTATTACTTAAGACTTGAGTAGCTAAGTTAACGCACATCGAAGTTAATTTGACGAATCAACATTATAGAAATGAACAATATCATTCCATGATACGCATTTATTATTAAAATAAATGCTGTTTCGGACATTCAACATACAGTTCCGGGTGATTTTTACAAGATGGGGGCTATCATACATAAAAAATATTCTTCCGTCATTTACTACAAAATATGGCGTTTGAGTGTATATCTTTAGTACAGAACCCTGACAACTATTAAAAACAAAAAAGTATGAAACTGCTTGCGACCAACTATCACCACCTATTCCGCTTGCCATTATTACCACTACACTAGTTGTTAAACTATTCGATCGATTTTCATCGCCGAAATCCTGAAGTCCAATAATAAAATCTTTGTTGATATCATAATCAAGAAAGGTTTTCAATGATATCTCGTCGCAAGATACTGATGCAAACTTTTGCTCGTTTGTAAAAAATTGAGAGCGAACTTTCAATGCCTCAAAACTTCCCTCTAAATTTCCTGGTGTTTTTGGCCAACATTCTACAAACCTTTGTAAGATTGTTATTTGAGGCCAGTCAAGCATTGGAGCCAAATACCGAAAAGTTACTGGCGATAAAAACAAAACACCTAACGATATTAATTTTGTAGCCTGATCATATCGACGTGTCTTCGGATCTCTCTCATGGTTTTTTTAACCCATTATTTAGACATACTAACATTGTCTTAGAGATTTTCGAAGAATAATCATTTTTTACATTTAAAGCTTCTTCTAATGTTTTTATCTTTTCCCTACACTTATTTAATTCGGCTGTCATCCTAGCATTGACAGTCTTTAACTTATTCTTAAGTCTCATTTCTGCTAAATACAAACTTCGAAAGTGATCAACTGCATTCTTCAAAGATTTGAGTCTAGAACTCATGTTTGAAGAACTATTTAGTTTACTCATTTGTCCGTCTCCGTCCACATCTGAAACATTGTCCTACGTGTCCATTACAGAGTCTTCAGCTACTAAGACTCTATGGTCTTCCCTTAAGTCAAAATTGTCCGAGCCACAAACTTCTGATGAGGAATGCGGTTTATCTACATTTGGACCAACACATTCATTGTTAGGATAGGAAAACTTGTAGACCCGATTTCCATCATAGTTCTCCTTAGAAAAATGTCGGCTACAGACTTTGCTGGATTTTAAAGATGTTTTAAACCCTAGCAATTTCAGCCATTGTACTCGTCTAAAAAGGATGAAAACAAAATGATTAATATTAATACTGGGTATTAATATTAATGAAAACTTTTTGTATTTGTGTATAACAACACTAGTTTGCAAGATTTTTGACCCTACAATTCTCACTTACTTAGGACCATGTGCTTAATTTCATGTGAGAACTGAAATATGGGTACTTTTTTATTGTTCTAATGGTACTTTTTGAATTTTCTATAACAATGGACTTAGAAACATGAAATTAAGCATATATGGTCCTAAGTGAGTAAGAATTCTAGAGGGAGACTTTTTGGTACTTTTTCTTTATTAGAATGGTACTTTTTGTAATTTCTCCAATAAGGAACCTAGAAACATGAAATAACTGTTTAACCGGATTTGGGCAAAATATAAACCTTGGTTCCAAATAACAACCTGTTAGTTAATTTTTGTATGAATCCAGGAACCAATGTTAAAAAAATTATCAAAATTGACTTAATAATTTCAAATAAAATGTATTTTCCCGATTTTATCCATTTTTTGGTACCTTTTTTGTT
This sequence comes from Calliphora vomitoria, assembly GCA_942486065.2. Classification (NCBI taxonomy): domain Eukaryota; kingdom Metazoa; phylum Arthropoda; class Insecta; order Diptera; family Calliphoridae; genus Calliphora; species Calliphora vomitoria. The sequence goes on along the minus strand of OW818030.2, from coordinate 47,727,827 downwards.
CCCATTACGGTGCTAAAATTATATTCAAATAAGTTTCTGTATAGTGGTGGGAGCTCATAAAAGATATTAATATCTCTGTGTCAAATTATAAAAAAAAAACATATTTTATGAAAAAAGTACCAAAAATAAACACAATTTTTATCCCTTAAGGGTTCGAATTTCCAAAAAGTACCAAACTCATATTTTTCATTTTTTGATAAGTAAAGAATATGATTTAAAATTTGTTTCTATGTTTATTAGTTTAAAATATACATAGGGTGCCAAAAAAGTACCAAAATAGAGTATTTACCCGTTTTCTCCCCTAAAAGGTTCGAATTTCAAAAAAGTACGAAACACCTGTCAGCTTATTTTTTAAATGGAGTAACATGCATTTACCCGTTTTTATACTTTTTTACCCCCTAAACGTTCGAATTTCCAAAAATCCCTTCTTATCGGATCGTTTTGGGGAGGGAAGAACCCACAGTTAATGATTCTAGCTTCAGTCGTTTGGGCTGTTCGATGATGAGTCAGTAACGTTACTCTTTTATATATATAGATGGTAAAAAATTAGGTTTATCGCCACGGAATTTCAAAATACATTCAACAGTATAGGAAGACATGACTATTAAATTAAACAACTGTTTTGAAGAGCACCAAAGACTTCCATTAGAAAGGCAGCCCGTAAAGTTAAATTTTTTAATTATTTTTTGCGCAGAGTAAAAGCTAATGCTGGGTTAAAGGCAAAACAAAACGAATCAAAGAAATGAATGACAAAACTACATACAGACACCATACAAGAACATTGGCAGTCATTTGACTAACACTATCGTCATATGTACCCAAAAGTTTCCATCATATTGCCAATAAAAAATTGATATATGTAAACTTTGTGGATACGGATGGTGGATATTTCCATCAATAGCTTCAGTCAACTGATTGCCACTGTTCTTGTTTACACTACACAATAAATGAATATTTCACATTCCAACTCACCTCTCAGGATCGATAGGGAAGCAATGGAGCTGCTCGCCTGGGGGCAACCTTTGACACATCTTCTTGTGCTCCTGCAATGAAATAAAACAAAAAATTATTAAACTTCTTGGCTTTTTAAAATGTTGAATTGTATACTTACATGCTGACTTATATTGTTAAATTTCTGTAAAAAAAAGAATGTTAGCAAATTCATAAATTTCTTCAACAATTCCTTTTCCTAAAACAAGAAAAAACATACATAAATTTTAATATTTTTTAAAATAATTTACCAATAAGAAAACAAGAAAATTAAAAAGAGTCCAAAACACGCGCTAAAACATAAAACCAAAAGAACACCATCAAAAGAACACCAAAATACTTTGTGATAGTAGTTACAATACAGAAATTTCTTATTTTCTAGGAATACTTAATAAACAACATCTACAATATTTAGTATAAGTTGCAAAAAACTTACATGGTTTTAACAATAGAAAATTTATTTCGTAAACACAAAACAAATATCTACTTTTATTTGAGGTTATTTTGACAATTAAAACTTTTCAATATTTTTTATTAATTTTATATAAAAAATTACTGAAAATATTAACTGTACAGAAAAACAGCTTTTTATTGTAGTTTGTTTTTTCAACATCATACTTAAAAAGTTAAAAACTAAACTTCTTTATAAAATAACCAAATTTTTATTAATTTTTAACTTAACGAGAACTTTTCTAACAAACTACAATCAGTTACTGTAAAATATTTTTGAGTGTATAAATGAAAATTAAAATTTAATTTGTGTGAAATTAAAAATAATACATTGGAATTTATACAACCAACAATAACAAGTTGGGAATGGTAGCGTTGTTTATTGCTTGCTGTTCATAAATAGACTATGTCCCCATCCATACTGTGAAACATTTGCTGCAAAACATTTGAGTTTGTTGATGAAAGGGGAAAGAGGAATGGAAAATGGTACTATGTTTCATGTACATGAAGTTTTTGTTGAGTATGTCATCTACATTTATTCGTTCATATTCGTTCTGTACAAAAATGTCAAAAACTGAAAAGCAAAAACTTCACTGTGTGGACACGAATGCAGTTTCAAAAGAGAATTTAAAAATGTTTTGCAGCAAATGTTTCACAGTGTGGACCGGGACTATGTGATCTGATCTATAACTTGGCTCTTCCGATTCTGCGAGTACAAATAATTAAAAATTGTTTTGTTTTGAGACACTTTTTTTTTTTGAATTCTGAAATTTAATGGCAAGGTACGTAACCAAAATGTACCCTGGCATTCGATTTAAGTATGTCCCTAGTCGACCTATATCTTCATATAGGAAGCTGGAACGCTTAAAACAATTCACGAACTGAGTTTTAAATGGTACTCCACCAGTATCAAGAGTTTTAATGGTCTGCACCAGGGTTAGTCCAAATTAAAGGACACGCGGTTGGTGTAAACGACGTAGATAATGAACCGTTATAAGAAGCTTTGCATCACACACGTGCCAGAGTCAGACGCAAAATTGTCGAAGGCAAAAAAATGAAAACGGGCCTGACTGCACTTAAGAAATAATTGCAATGACGCGCGAGTTATTAATCAACCCAGACTTACTTTACGACTGTTTTGAGACACTTGCATTGCCGTCAGCTGTTAATTAATATCAGAGCTGGGATTTGGTGTATGTTACTACTTTTGCCATGGCTCCTGCCAATAAACATTTTAAGTGTCTTAAATGCAGCAAAAATGTGACTAAAACCCAAAGAATTGTTGTTTGTGCTTACTGTGGTGAATATTATCATATACAATATGCATACATTTCTGTCGAGCAATATAATTTTTTATTAAAAAATAAAGCATAGAATATACTCATAGAATGGAAGGAGAGCAATAAAATGGAAAAAATTACTCTCTTTTCACACATACGGGTGATACAATAACAAAATACATGCAATACATTCTCATAAATTAGGTTTTAGACAACAGACAAAGGCTTTTGGCTCTCAGTTACCTATCTAGTTGTCATCTATGAAATAAAGTTTTAAAATATATTTGCAATAAATGTTCTAAAATGCCTAAACTCTGCAATGTTCAAGAAGAATTACGACTAAGATTTGCGGCACTTAAATCCTATTTGCAAAAGGAGTTATAGCAAAAATTACAAGCGAGTAAGCAACTTTTTAATGAACATCTGGAATCTGGTCCCAAATCAATTGAAGACAAATTTACAGAATTGGCTAATTGCCAACCTATATTGAATTCGACTGAAGTAGAATTCTTAAAATCAGATTTGAAGCAGTGCTTTGATGTCATTAAAGTTGTTGGTAATGCTGCCAATGACAAATTGAAGAAGCTTGAAATCCAATCCAGCGTAATGCAGAGAAAATTGAACAGATAAAATACAAGGGGCCTCCCAAAAAAAATAAGAGATCTCCATACGCCTCCAATAAATTTTTCCGAAACTTTTGAAATCGATGTACCATGGTTAGTTCAATTGGATAGTAATTCAGACACAATTTTTCAACAAGATATTTTACTTGAATACCTATTTGGTCGCTTTGTGGGATATCTATCAAAATAAATATTTTGTAACTCAAAACATAAAACTTTTTACTTTTTTTGCAAAATCAAAAACTTTTTTTTTTGAAAATGGGCCCCTTTTAATTTTTTTATTTTTTTTTTTTTACTCAAAAGAAAGCTTAGGTCCATTACTATAAACGGGTTTTGATCGCTTAGTGGGATATCCATCAAAAAAAAATATTTTTTAACTCAAGACATACAATTTTTGACTTTTTGGAAAATCTAAATTTTTTTTCAAAAATGAGCGCCTTTTGAAAAAAAATTTTAACACTAAAATTGTATGTCTTGAGTTACAAAATAAATAAAATATATACCACTCGAATCCCATTGAGTAAATAGAACTAACCATGGTGCAAATTTCATCCAAATCGGAAGACATCGATTTCAAAAGTTGGTTCACTTGACATAAAATGCCCCATACATGATATAAAAAGATTACAAGGTAGTTTCATTTTCTCTTTATGTCAACCTTATTAAGCATTTGACAATAAAGGAGATTTGAAGTTTATGTGTAAAATAAAGCTACCATATTCATTAAAATGAATCCCACTTTTGCCTTTATTGAAAACATAAATAAAATAAAAACTTATTTTATTTAGAATATTATTGTGGTTTTAAATTGCTGAGTATCATTAGCGGAATGATTTTGTTTATGCTTAATTCTGGTTATATCGGCAACTAAATCACACAACTGTTTGCGGACACAAACCTCTTGCACATACACGAATAAAAGAACAATTTTACGAATGTCTAATCTCCTCATAAGATTTAAGAGAGTGGTTGTAACATGAGTGACAACTTCATTGTCAGAGACTTGGTATGATGAATGATATAGTTGAATATTTTACAATATTCCACTATATTATTCAACAGCTGAAAAAAAAGTTATCAGCTGATTGACTGACTCCACCTTGTATAAATTCGCTTGTTCCTATCTCATGTTGTTCAACCTAACATCTTTCGATTATTATGTCATCTCCATAATTTTAGTGTCACCACTAATAAAATGTCAATGAAATTAAAAAAATGTAAACAAAAATTTTTATGAAAATGAGAGCGACATTTTATTTGTTTGAAATACAAATGTATGTTTATTAAATAGTTTTAATTTTATAGTAATAAATAAAACCAGTTTAAATTTACCGTGTATTATTGAAAACAATATGATTTTTAATATTTTGGCAATTTAGATGATGCTATTTGTTACAAGTGTGAACAAATGTTTCATGTTTTCAACATCTTCCATACGTTTCCCCAAAATGTACTTAAGTATAAAAACCAGAGTTTAAAATTACTACTATATTAGTCAAAAAATTGCAAAATATTTCATAATTTTAAATGAAAACTGCAACAGATATTTAACAAAATAATATTTCCTCACATGCATACTGAAAATATACAAACTATAAACCAATGCCATATATGCACAAGCTTCATAGTAGAAATATTTGTCGCAGTTTTTCCAAAAATAGTTTGCCTTACAAAATATTTTACGTTGCAGCTAGAAGACAAAATGAAAATTTTTCATTTCTAAAACATTTGCTGCCCAAATATATTTATATTTTTGGTTAGCAAAAACAAATATATTGCTTGTGTATAATATACAAAAAATTTACTACAAAAACATCAAACATGCAAACAAATTGCAGCGTGAAAACCATAAACTGCAAACGATATGCGCAGTAAAAAATTCAAACAATGGAAATATGGAGAAGATGCTAAATGTAGACCGCCAAACCATACGAAGTTGAAAAATGTAAAATACGAAATTGTGTGAAGTTAAAAATGTTTAAAACGAATATGTGCATTTATAAAATATTTCAGCCACATATATGGAAATATTTTGCCGCATATAGTCACTGAGTAGAAAAATGTGAAAAAAACTATGAACAACAAGTGTGCGTTGATTTGGGTGTACAAAATAAAAATTTATATTGAATCGTGTGTTAAAGAATTTAAGTGCAATAAAATAGAAGTTTTATTTTTTGAGGTATGTAATTGTATTATGAAAGATTCTGGGCAAAGGATAGCGGACGATATTATTTTATTGAATTTTTTGATTAAATGATTTTTGTAATACGAATTCAAATGTATTCCAGCTGCTTGTAATAGGAGTCCAGAAAAAATAATAACATAAAATTTTGTATGTAAAGTGGCTGAAAAAGGATAGATAATGCAACAACAAAATGTAACAACAGACAAGCAAAACAGCCAATGAATACAATGTAATAAAAAATAACAGGATGTACAAAAAAAAGTAGTATGTTGCATAAAAATGCAATGTAGATAGATGGATTACTTTTTCTTAATGAAATCTATCAAATTAAGTGTTTGTACAGTCAAATGTATCCTTTCGCAGCATAGAAAATAATTGTGCAAGAACAATTTGATGTGTAAGATATAAATGCAAGAAGGCACAGGCATGAGTACAACAGGAGCAAAAGGAAATTAACTGTATAAAACTGCTGTATGTGTGTACATGTGTTCTGTAACTGCATAATGCAACATATATGTGGCTGAAAAATTTTATAAATGCACATATTCGTTTTAAACATTTTTAACTTCACACAATTTCGTATTTTACATTTTCCAACTTCGTATGGTTTGGCGGTCTACATTTAGCATCTTCCATATTTCCATTGTTTGAATTTTTTACTGCGCGTATCGTTTGCAGTTTATGGTTTTCACGCTGCAATTTGTTTCCATGTTTGATGTTTTTGTAGTAAATTTTTTGTATATTATACACAAGCAATATATTTGTTTTTGCTAACCAAAAATATAAATATATTTGGGCAGCAAATGTTTTAGAAATGAAAAATTTTCATTTTGTCTTCTAGCTGCAACGTAAAATATTTTGTAAGGCAAAATATTTTTGGAAAAACTGCGACATATATTTCTACTATGAATCTTGTGCATATATGGCATTGGTTTATAGTTTGTATATTTTCAGTATATGTGGACATTAATATGAAAATGATTCATATTTATTGCGTAGTCGGTAGTCAAATGTAAAAAACGTTTAACTAAATATTAAACCCTGGTCACAACATATTTCACATTTATGTGTAAGGCTCTTCTAACTTTAAATGCACTTTTAAGCTTTTTATTCTTCATAATTGTTTTTAAGATTAATAAGTGGTCCTCTTCTTTTGTCCGTATATACAAAACTATTATATATGTATGTTTAAATGATTTGACTGTTGTAATAATGTACATATTTAAACACAAAAATCTCAAAACATTGAAAATGAATAAATATTAATTTGAAAACTTTTTGATAATTTGTTAATTGAGACTATTTCAAACAAATTGGAGGTCAGTAATATTTTTCTAACATTTTTATAATTACAACTATTTTTAAATTATATTAAATACAAGTGGGTTTCAAACATTTTCCATTGAATATTCAATATTTTAAAATTCATAAAATATCTGCAAAAAAAAAAAAAAAACATTAATAAATCAGCTCAAGCATTTATCTGTTCTTAAATTATTTTCTTTTATATACATGCCTGTTCTGAAATCCACGTGATTTGAAATCACTAATTACTTTTACATCACACGTGTGATTTATGCCTGTTCTGTAAATCACACATTTTAGTATTTTTCGGTGTGATTTTAAATAGCCGAAGCCACAAGGGAACATTGATAAAAAAAAATACTGTTGCATTTTATGCTTTAATATTTTTTAATTTACACAAAAAAACTATTAAATTGTTAACAATCCAAAAGCTAAATAAGAAAAAGGAAATCATAAAAATAAATTAACTATTTACATTTGTCTTTTTTTTATTTTATTTAAAAAATATATCAAATTACGCATTTAAGCAATTTATTACAAATTTCCTGTACTATTTTTCACAAATAGTAAAATGGGTGAAAAATTATTTCTGAAAATATAATTAGTATTTTAAAGTCTAAAGGCCTTATTCATAAACTATTTCAAATTTATCAAAGGTTTATAAATCAAATTTTGTATGGAAATTTTGTTTTATAAATTTAAAAACTGAATATGGGGGTAAGTGTTTAGAATCCTGAACTGTAACCGAACAACCTGGGTTCGGGTCTCAGTGTAGGCTCACAATAATATTTTCACGGCATAAGTAGAAAAAACACTAAAAAGAGTACGAAAATCACCAAATTGATTATTATTTCATGCATCTGATACGTTCTTATGGAAAAATGATCTACAAAATAACAGCTTCCTTTATTTTAAGATAAAAAATTTATTACTCTCAACCCCTCGAATTAATTACTGCGACTTCTTAAACAAAAAACCAGTTTCAGAAAAAATGGGATGGATACATACAGAGGATATATACCTTTTCATGAAAAAGGAGTTATCCCTCTTGCATAAAAGTAAACATGGTATTTTAAAATTGAGCCGCAAACATTTTTTTGATGCTACGGGAAGTGTTGTTAAAAAGTTGGAAAAAAGATCGAAAAAATTATTTTTATATACATTCATCTTACATGTACGACAAAAAGATGGAAAAGGAATACTGCTATCCGTTGCTGATGCACTTCTAAGAAGCAATTTTTCTGAAGATATAGAATGATTTTTAATTTATTTATATAGTTATTGCGTGCAAAATAAAATTACATGTCCTTTATGTAAACGCATCTGTTTAGATTGGAGCTGGACATCAATAAACGCAATGAGCTGAGTATTCAATAAGGCTAACAGAATACATACAATATTTGATACAACATGTTGTTGCAACATATTCAACATAGTAAAATATGTAATATAGTTATAGCCGCGGAATTTTTTAAACGGCAGATAATTTATGCTATAAATATTAGCGATATAAGCTTATTTTTTAATTGGCTAAGATTCATTCATAACCGAAAATGTAAACAATATTGGAATTGAAATGCAAATTTGAAGAAGAGTTTACTGCAAATCATAAAAAGAGTTCATATTATCCCAAAGCAATGCGATTATATTTATATTTCATATCATTATTACCTCAAAACGATCATTCATGTCAAGTGAACCAACTTTTGAAATCGATGTCTTCCGATTGGGGGGAAATTAGCACAGTGTAACCACTATAGTTAGAAATGTTCTATTGGATAGTAATTCAGACACAATTTTTCAACAAGATCGGTCGAGAACTTTCTGAGTTAGAGGGGATCAAAATTTGACATTTTGGCCAAGCAGGTGCTTTTTCTCATTCATGTAACTTATTACTTATTGTTCTTAGCAAAATGTGTCCCAAATAGTTTCTTCAATCAATCTTTCGGTATAAAAATTAAAAAAAAATGTTTTGATTTTTTTCCTCAAAATAAATGTTTTGTAACTCAAGACATACAATTTTTGTATCAAAACATTTATTTTGATATATATCTCACTCGCTTCCAACTAAAACCCAAAAAGCTCTCAAAGGAATAGACCTAAGCTTTCTTTAGAGCACAAAAAAAAATCAAAAAAGGGCCCATTTTGGAAAAAAATTCGATTTAGCAAAAAAAAAAAAACTCAAAAATTTTATGACTTGAGTTACAAAATACTTATTTTGATGGATATGTTACTCGCATCCCACCAAGCGACCAAAAATCTATTAAAGGAATGGACCTCGAAGCTTTTTTTTTAGCAAAAATCGGAAGACATAGATTTCTAAAAGTTGGTTCACTTGACATGAAATTTCCCATATAAATATGCTTTGCAATATCAAATTTGCCAAAAAGATTTAAAATACATGTTATTGCTGCGCTCAGGGTCCGACTGTACTAAAGAACTGGGAAAGAATATACAAGTGGCTGAAAGAAGAGTCCAGACAAACAATATATGGATATGGTACGAAGAATTAAAATATGATGATATTTACGAGGGAATTTCACGTAATCAACTAATTTTGAATGAAGTGAAGAAAATTGTTGAAAACAGCAGACACTAGGAAGTATACAAATAAATCCCTACTATTAAACAAATTTAAATATAAGATCTATCAAAATTAATATTTTGTAACAAAATGGATTTTTTTTCTCCAAAATCTACCCTTTTTTATTTGTTTTTGTTCAAAAAAAGGTTTGGTCTATCCCTAAAGAGCTTTTTGGTCCCTTAGTGGGTTTCGAGTGGGAATATCAAACAGTCCCGTTGAAAGCTATTTTAACATTGTTAAAAATATAACAATGTATATGTTCGAACGTCTTGAAATGGAAAGGACAATATAGAAATCGAAAATATGCAACATCAAATGCCTAAACTCGAAGAGAAGGATTGGGAAAGCAAAAACTAAAATAAGCGAAAAAATGTTTTACGAGAATTATAGATTTTGTAGTCTTTTTCAAGGCTACCAAGAGAAATGTATTGCTTACATTCCATAGTGTTACATAAGCACATCTAATCCTACTGAAATAGATGTAAAGAATTTGAAGAAACGAAATTGTGACCTAAAGCTCAATAATATTTAAAAATAAAAAAGTCGAATAAAATAAAATGAATGAATTACAACATATTTAAGAAAAATTAAAAATTAAGAAGTGTCAATAGGTTAAGACATTTCAAGACAAAATAATAAAATTTAAGGCAACTATAACTTCCTTAATTCGATGCCGAAATAGATGTATTATTCCTAAATTTATAAAAAAAAAAAACTAATTGCAAATTGTCCACCACAAATTCAGCAAGCCATATCGATATATATTCAAGAATTACAGAACAAGATTCCAAATTTTGAAATCAAACAGAAGGATGAAAAGTATTACATTTTTGAATTATGAAGATAAATTAGCAAATACACTGATACATAAAATTAAACAATTTGATTGTCTTATTAATTTCCAAAAGAATTAGGTTTTCAATTTAAAAAGAAATGGTTCGTAAATAAAACTGACGTAGGTAGACAGTGGATACATTCATTAGTTCAAAAAATACATTAAGGTTAGTTCAATTGGATACTAATTCAGATCTCTGGGTTAGAGGGGGTCAAAATTTAACATTTTGGTCAAACAAGTATTTTATCTCATCCATGTAACTTACTACCTTCTTGTTCTTCTGTCAGAAATAGTTTAGATAGCTATTTCTTCAATCTTTCGAAAAAAATAAAATATTTTTGGCATCACTGAGACTAAGGGTGATTATATCAAAATTGATATGATATATTTTTTAAAAATATTTTATTTTTCAAAATGTTCTTCTATTTTGGTTTCTTTGTTTTCATTTTCTCCCATTTCAACTGCACCTACTTAGTCTTTTTGCTTATCCATCTCGTTCTCTTTTTCCTCTTCTTTATTTTTAATTTTTTGACTCGGCGGATAGTTTATCACTGACGGGAAGTACATTGAAGCTGCTGCTGCTGATAATATGCCGTTAGTGATGGCTGGTAAAAGCCGTCAGGTGGTGGTGGCTGGTAAAAGATTCCATTAGCACCCGACTGGTAATAGGTTTCAGTCTTAGTAGACTGATAGTACCCTGCCGGAGCGGGCTGGTAGTATACACTATGTTGATAGTGGTTACAGGTTAGCTGGTAGCTAACCTGTTGATATAAAGACTAAAAAAGTAAATAAAAAAGTTTTGTGAATTTTTTTTATACAAACTTAGTTCACTCACTCCAACACGCCCACGGCAGCTACTAGGTCCACTTTTCAAAATGAGCAGCAAAAGCTTCTTTAAAAATAAACAATTAAAATTTATGAAAGCTGCAGAGAAAAAATTTAATATTTTTACCCCTTTATTCATAAACAATTTTTAATTTTATAAAAGGTTAATAAAACAGAATTTGCATACAAAATTTGTTTTATAAACCTGTAATAAATTTAAAATTTGATTATGAATAAGGCCTTTATTATATTCACAACTTATTTTATAAATAGTTAAAAAACTATAAAAATATAAAATATAATTACCTCTGTTTCATCTTTAAAAAAAAGTTCACCACAATTAATGATGCTATTTTTTTCATATCGTTGCCAGATTCTTTACATAGTTGGCAGAATATTTAATACAGCAGAGGATTAATGTTCCCCAAGAAATATACCTTTTCATGAAAAAAGAGTTATCCCTCTTGCATAAAAGTAAACATGATATTTTAAAATTGGCCCGCAAAATTGTTTTTTTGATGCTACGGGAAGTGTTGTTAAAAAGTTGGAAAAAATATCGAAAAAATTATTTTTATATACATTCATCTTACATGTACGACAAAAAGATGGAAAAGGAATACTGCTACCTGTTGCACTTCTATTTTGCGCGCAAAATAAAATTACATGGCCTTTATGTAAACGCATCTGTTTAGATTGGAGCTGGGAATAAATAAACGCAATGAGCAGAATATTCAATAAGGCTAAAGGTACGGTCAGACACAGCTAATATTTGACGATTATCGTCAAATATTTCATTGTCTGAATTTGACCACAAATAAAATTTAGAGCAAACAACAAATCAGATGATTTTAGTTAAACAAATTTATTTGCCGGCATATTAAATATTTTCTTAATGTGAACATAGTGTGACCACTAGCTATATAAATACCTAAAAAATATATAATTTGATCTTACAAATCTTTTTAAGGTTAACGCACTTATTTCGAATTGTAAAACAATTATTTTATTAAAGTTTTATTGAATTTTGTTATCATATAGTGAATTTAATTTTTCACTTTTTGTTTGACCAAACTGCTGCGAAAATGAATCAGTAAATATATTTGCCGTGTGGTCACACTATATCGAATACTTTCATCAAATAATTGTTTGATCAAATAGAGCAAACAAAGAAAATTTTTTGCTCAACATGGCGGATTAAAAAGGAGATTATCTAAATATTTTTGGTACCAAATTAAAAACAAAATTGCACTATTTTTATTCTTTTACTATAATACATATCAATATTTCTTGTAAATTTGTTATTTAAATTATTTTCGCTAAAAAAATGGCATCAATAAATGAAGTCTTCTTCTTCACATAAAAGTCATTCAGCCTAGAATGACATACTGGGAGAAAAACTAATTGAAGACATAAAGTCTATGTTGCGATTTTTGCATTTTTATGCGATTTATATTTGTATACATTTAACATAGTTTGATTATTTTTTATACATGGAGTTTTTCTATTTACAGATTTTAAAATTGCTCAAATGTACAGAATATTTATTGAATTTAAAAGCAAAGAAAATAGTTTAGACATACATAAATATGATTTGATTGCAATTAAAAATTAATTCTTAAACAGTATGATCTGTTTATTTATTTTTAATGCGAATATAATATTTGTGAACATTCCGAATGAAAAAAGTTTGGTAAAAGTCTTGTTCGATTAATAATTTCAATTATGAATTTCTTTTTTCTTTCTACATATAGTATAGCTTAAAAAAGTATAACAAGCACATTTTCATTTCGTTGTGCGTCCAATATATAGTTAGGTACCGCTGTCAAAGAGTTGGACTACTTGTATATACTTTAGTTTCAACATTTTAAAAATATACTTTTAACAGTTCGCTTATTTGATTATTGTAAAGTTCATCATTGTAATATTCGACTTGTTTGAATAATGCGATTTTTATTTCAAAATCCAAACAAATACAATAAAATTCCAAAATTGTTAATTATATTAGGGATATTTGGTAGATTTTAAGTACAATTATACCTACAAATTTTAATACGTTGATAGTAATATAATTTAATAAATAAACGTTTAATAATTATATTATTAAATTGTTCAAGCTTGAGTTCCTTTCGCGATTTGCTTTTATTATTTAGCGATTTTTAATTTAAGATATAGTAGCAACACTACTTTTGCGATAACACATGATCCAACAGCTGTATTTGACGCTGTCAAATAAAAAATTACCCAAAATTGAGGATAATATTTGCTGTTTAGTGGTCACACATTGGTCACATTACAAGAAAGTTTTCGTATCGGCCTATAAATTTGTTTGACCAACTTCAGCTGTTTTCTTGTTTGCCGTGCAAAAATATTTTCTGTTCAAACTAGGAACATAAAATATTTGACGTTTAAATAAAAGTACTGAAATTTCACAATTCTTTCAAATGTAAAGCAAAATCTAGTAGTATTTTAATTTCTAGATATGTATTTTTTATTGATGAAAGAAATTAAAGTTTTTTTACAGCTTTATTTAATAATTATTTAGAAAAAATATTACCATAAATGTGACCACAAGACAAATATATTTTCCCCTTTGTGTGTTTGATAGTATTTCAGTGTAGTTAGATTAAACAAATATGGCAAATAAATGTGTACAGTGTGACCACGAAATCAATCCAAGGATTATTTGATGTAGTTTTGATCAAACATATGAAACATTTTGTGTCAAATAATTTGCGTAGTCTGACCTTACCTTAACAGAATATATAGAATATTAGCGGCTTGATACAACATGTTGTAACAACATATGCATTAATAAAGAAAAAGTGTAATATAGTTGTTATAGCCGCGGAAATTTTCAAACGGCAGATAATTTATGCTATAACTATAACTATATAAGCTTATTTTTTATTGGCTAAGTTACATTTTAACTATAGTTGGCAAGAAATAAACCCAAAGATGTAAACAATATTGGAATTGAAATGCAAAGTTGAAGAGTTTATAAGAAAAGTTCATACTATCTCAAAGTAGTACGATTATATTTATATATATGGGCCATTTCATGTCAAGTGAACCAACTTTTTTTTGAGCAAAAAAAAAAAAAAAAAAATTTAAAAATAAATGCAATATATTTATTTGCGAATAAGTCGTGCGTATAAACGTAGAATATAATAATTATGATAAATTTATGTTGATGAGTCCTCAATTTGTTCGGTTGGCAAACAATTTTTGTCAATACATAAATTTTTCTCGTGTAAACATATCTATTCGATGTTATGCTATTGTTGAAACAAAAGTAATTTTCCTTAAAGTAGGCATCACTTTTTTTACTTCGGTACAATCAGTAGTACCAACATACATTTATTATTTGTACGCTTTCCAACACCGCAAAACCGGTAAATTCGGTTATGTTTGTGGAATATTCTGTGCAAAGGTTAATGCAGTGAAACTTGGTAAGTAAAGTGTTGTGTCTGTGGTAATCAATTTTTAATGTTACTAATTAATTTTGTATTTTCAATAAAAATTTTTCGGGTAAAGCTTAAATATTTATTATTCAAAAGTGCAACTTTATTGTAACTTGAAAAATATATAAACTTTGTTACTTTTTTAAAACAAAATACCTTAGATTTAATGGTTTGAAGTTATAAAAAATTTTAGAAAGTCTTATAATTATTACTTTTATTTTCAGAGTATAATTATTCCAATTGTGTTTAAAATTACTCCAGCTGTGCCAAAACAATATTTTAAAAAAAGAAGCGTGGGAGCAAAAGAAAATTATATTTGAAAAAAAAGCAACGTAAAACACAAGCAACACCACAGCAACAGTAATCAGCAGCACCACAGCAACAACAGTCAGCAGCTCAACTACAACAAGAAGCACATCACAGCAACAAATATCGCCAACACCACAACCGATGAGAAAGCGGCTGTATTCACCGCCTCCTCCAACACTTCCGAGAGGAGTATGAGGTTTTTTATTTATTTTGAATAATTTATTTTTTTTAATAAAAATATATTTAAGAAAATGAATTTAATAAACTTTTTTTTAATTACATCCACACAAAAATTAACTGTATATATTATATTTTTTAGTTAACTTATCTACATTAAAGTTAGCTGAGTGAGGTCTAAACTATAGCTATTTCGTTCTTCAAATGGTACTTTTTTAATTTTTTTGATTAATGAACATAGAATATTAAATTATGGTTCTGAGTGTGTGAAAATTCAATTCGCATATTTTGTTCACTAATGAAACTAGAAACATGCAATAAAGCATATCTTCACCTAAAATGCAAAATAAACTGTCTACTTTCATAATATACATATATGGCCAGTATCGAGCCACTTCCTATGTTTCCCGTAATAAATTAGCAACGATTTTTTTACGTCAGATGTTTCCATTACATTTGAAATAAATAATGAACATCTCTCAGTTAAAGGGTCAGGTTAGTCCTAACTAAAGCAGACAAATATTCGAATATTATTTAAACATTTCAGGAAGGAAAAAAGTAAAGTTAGCAGCCCTACTTTTTTTCAATACAACTGCGAATGCTGTTCGAAGATGGTACTCCATTGAAATGGAACTATACAATCCAACCAATAGGGCAGATTTCATGGATTCGACGTACTTAATTTAAAACCCTGCAAGGTAAGTTAATGAATTCGATTTATTTATAGTTTTTATAATAAAAAACATTTTTATTTTCTAAGGAACCTATGGTCTTGCATTGGAATGTCAAAATAAAATTTTGTTACAAATGAACGAGTTGATGTCTTCATCAATTATACCAGGACGAAAACATTTGGAGCCATTTCATTAAGGAATTATAATTACAAATACTGCTCTGATGATGCTGCAGAAAGACGTTGAGAAGTACCACATGACTTATCTTGTGACGAACCGGCTTAACCAAGACGTGCTGGAACACTTATTTGGTGACATACGGAGTTAAGGAGGTTTGAATGATCATCCGTCGCCAATGAATTTCAAATATAGGCTACGAAGGTACATCCTGGGTAATTTATAAAATATTTATCTGTTTCTTTCAATATATATTTATTTCCAATATTTTAAGCGAGAAACACCGAGCATCTAAATGGTAAATGTAACGTCGAAAATGACTCCATTGACTGGATCAATTCTTCCCTGGACTTAAAAGTGACACAAAACCTAGAGGAAGATGTAAATCTAGATACTAATAATCTTGAAGATTCAGTTTTCGACTCAAATGAGGATGTAAACCTTGATGACCTAGATGAAAAGAATTTCGATGACATTGGTATTCTTCAAGAGAATGCATTAGAGTACATAAGTGGATATATAATAAAAAAGCTTAATCTTGATGAATTCCAAGCTCATACAGATTGATCAACTCTCGAAGGCATCATTGAAGAAGCCAACGGAAAGTTTTCTGGATGAAATAAAAAAAGAGGTGATATTGAAAAAAAAAATGATGTAAAGCAACATCTTTTTGAGCGAAGCAGTGTGGTTAATCTTCCAGAGAAAATAAAGTTTTTTTTACAAATGCCGGAATTACTTTCCCGTTCGGCATTTGAACAAAAGGCTTAAACTTCAAAAAAACAAAGCAACGAATAATGTGGTACAAAAAAAGATAAAAATTAATATTTTACATATGTATGTAAAGTAATTAAATTACATATTCTTAAAGGTGGATTAGCCGACCGTAATGTAATGTAAACGGAACGGAACAGCTGATGGTTTCTATTGTATGTAAAATGGTTAAAGCAGTTATAGTGAAAAAATGTAACGTAACTGTAACGTCTGAACCTGTTAAAAACTGAATTTCTTTACGTTTCTACGTGACATTTACTAACGGTGTTGTCAACTTGTTGATTTTAAGTCTTGTATAAAAAATACTTATTTAGCTCAGAACGCTTAAAAATATTTGCAGTGTTCTAAATACATAATGGTAATATTTACTTATTATACAAAGTAATTCATACAAGCATTTATAAAATGTATACTAATAATCGGCGAAAGGATTTAAGTTTCAAAATATTAAATTAATATTTTGTATACACAAATTAACTATACTTAGGGCAATTATTACAACTTGTCTTTATGTTCGAAATAGTAAAAGTTAACTTTAAGCAATATAAAAAGGTACCCTTAAAGTCAACTTTTACTATTACGAACAAAAAGGCAAGTTATAATAATGGCCCTTAGCATAAAGTACAATACAATATTAATTAATTTTTAAGTTATCGGACCTTTAATAAATAAATTCTGTATGACAAGGTAATAAATAATATTTATAATTGTCTCCTAATGGACAATGATGATGAATACATTATGTGTAAATAAATACGGTTTATATGTAAGTACTATTACCAAAGTTAAGTAAATATTTTTTAAATTGGAAGAAAAAATTATAAAATCGCTTGAAGAGTATTTAAAACAATTGTGTTGATAACACTTTCAAACAGCTGTTTACAATTTCAATCTGCGACAAGCGCGAAATATTAAAGAAAAACTTAAAATTAAACAAAACGTATTAAATTTGTCTTTATTAAAATGAACGACGAACAGATGATTTTATTGGTACTGGCCAATGAAAGTTTATACAACAAATATAGTTCCGGCTATATTTTTTTATGTCAAAAACATATGACACGTTTTTAATGTTCTATAATCGCACTATAGTCTTACGTTAAGTCTACATTACGGTTACATTAGATCGACGGTCGGCTAACCCAGCCTTTAACATTTTTCTGCTATTTACAATTTGCTTTACTTATTTACTTTTTTCTTGCAGAGATTTTCTTTCTGATTTTTAAATCTGGATGAGTTCGCTCGAAACCTCGATGTCTAAGGCCTTGGTCTATAAATTAATAATGGGTAGTATTTTTGCATATCATTTCTTAATTTAAAATTCTCACTATATATTGTTTTTTTTCAGCATTTAATAACTTGAGCTGGCTGAAATCAATGATTATTATTTAAGTGTTTAAGCAAAAGAGCTTCTAAGTTTTAAACATACTTAAGGGAGGGTCAGACTACGCAAATTATTTGACACAAAATGTTTCATGTGTGTGATCAAAACTACATCAAATAATCCATGGCGTGATTTTGTGGTCACACTGTACACATTTATTTGCCATATTTGTTTAATCTAACTTGTTACGGTCTCTTGTCACCTGACGAGTCTACCAGCTAACTCAGTTGTTCCCAGGATTAGTTGAGCATTTATTCTAAGTATTTGTTAAGGTAATAGCCAGCTATTATTTTGAACACACAAATAAAAAAACAATAAAAAAAAACTTAGATATAACTAACATTCAATTAAATTGTTAATTAATATTCATTTTTCTGTTGACTTACGTTTTATTTTTGTTCTATTCTTATTTGTAGAATTTAAACTTATTTGAAGTATGTTGTATGTAGCTTTTAGCTCTCCTTTCTTCTTTAAATGATAATTTATTATATTGATCTTTATAATTTCACAAGATTAATTTACTTTAATTATTTTGCTCCTGCAAAATTGGTCGTGAATAAGACAATACTGAAACTTTATTTTTTTTTACTTCTGACCTCAAAACTTAATTTTCCCTTCTTTTATACTCTTTTCGTTATAATATATACACATGTATTTCAAATTTATTTTCTCCGCTATCCAATTTTCTCGCCGATCCTTTAGGTAACATTAAAACCATATTATGTACACTTTTTATTTATATTGTATATTTATATAAAATTTTCCCGCTCTGTTTCTTAATAAAAATATAAATTTAAAAATGTTCCCGCAAATATGGATTCATATTTTTATTTATTTAAGGAATAATTTTCGCGGTTAACATTCACCTTTTCAAACCTCTCTAATACCAGGCAATCAGAAATTTTAGCTCGTATATATAGTTTCATTCATTATTCAAATTTGTCTGAATTTAAATTTTAAATATAACTAATATTGAATGAAAATACGACCCTGTTGTTTTTTTCGTACTATTTACTTATGCTTATTGAACATAGCTTTGATACTCACAAACCAGCTGTCCACTTACACGTTGTAGTAAGTATCATCACATTAATTATTTTATTATTTTTCATTATTTCCAGGAGCTTTTGGAACCCAAATTGTGGAGGAAAACTGTCCAGGTATATGTATTTTGTATTTGTATTTATTGAGTGCCTTTCTAATACAACAAGATACAATATCTTATAAATTACAGCATTAGAATCCGATAAGTTATTAATAATTAGAGTAAAATTTTCACTTAAAATAGGAACTTAAACATAAATAAATATAATAAATAGATGAAATAAATTGAACATTGATAGTTTAATAAATACATAAAGAAATAAAACAAACAAAAATTATAATATGTAATTTAAATATACTGAAATTTTTAACTATTAGATAATAACATTTTACTGGTAATATTTCATTAGTAATTTTTTAAATTTTATTGCGTTGCTAGTGAATTGTATGTTCGTGGGAAGATGATTCCAGAGATAAATAGTAAAAATGAAAAATTGATGAGAAGATGCTGTATGTCGATACTTAAAGGTCCTAATGGAATTATTTCTTGGTGATGAAGTAAATGTTATCTTTTCATATAAGTAGTTGGGTTCTTTAGTTGTAATAATTTTGTGCAGAAAAACAAGATTCTTTAGTTTCAAATATTCATCAAGAGAGATTCCAAATATACGTTTAGAGTACAGTGATACACTTTCAAATCTTGTTAAACCAAATACATAACGAGTTATGTTATTAAATGTTGTGTTAATTTTCCTCTTGTCATTACTACTGCAGCTAGCAAAAACTTCGGATGAATAAAGGAGCGTGGGAATTAAATATGTTTTAGCTAACAACATTCTTATCTTTAGTGGCGTATAATGATGACTAGACCATAAACTTCTGAGCATACTATATGTTCTTCCACAAGCTTGATTAATATGATCAGTCCAGGTGAGCGAGCTATTAAATATAATTCCTAAGTTTCTGACAGATTTAACCAGTTCGATTTTAGAGTCTCCAAGATAAATATTTATTTCTTCGCTGATCACAACAGATTTTTTACAAATTATCAAACATTTAGACTTCTTAGGATTAAGTCGTAAACCATTAGCTGATGCCCAATTAAATATTCTGTTTAAATCATAGTTAAGTTCATTGACTTTATGCCGAATTGATGTTTTTAAGCAACTAAGATATAGTTGAACATCGTCTGCGTACATCTGTATACGAGTGTTCTGAATTTGTTGAGGTAAATCATTAGCATATAATGAATATAAAAGTGGACCAAGTATTGAGCCTTGCGGGACACCTCTTGATAATATCAGAGGACTAGAAACTGTTCCATTGTTTGCAACCGATTGAAGTCTGTTAGACAGGTATGATGATATTAACTTTGATGCCGTTAAAGAAAAGAAAAACATGTTTCAGTGTTCGGTGTTCAACGGTGTCAAAAGCCTTTGAATGATCTAACAAAACCAGAAAAGTTACATGGCTATCATCTAAATTTTTGCGTATGTTTTCAACTACTTCAGTTAGAGCTGTTGTGCAACTATGTTGTGATCTAAAACCAGACTGTCTATCAGTTAATAGCTTTCTTTCATAAATGTATTTAGTGATTTGCTTATGCAAAAGACGCTCAAAAACCTTAGACAGGTAAGGAAGTATAGAAATAGGTCGATATTCTTTATCAGCTTTAGGTACTGGGATAACTTTGGCATACTTCCATTCAGCTGGGAATGTGCTTGTGGTAACAATTGTATTAAACAGGTGATTAACGTGACGAACTATCCATGGTAATATTAGTTTTATAAAACGGGGATGTATGTCATCTAGACCCACTGCGTTAGATTTAACAGCTTGGAAACCCTCAACTATGTCAGATAAACTGAAACACTGGAAGTAAAATAAATTAGAAGGATTTAAAGAGTCAACAAAAGAATTTTGGTCATAAAAGTTGGTTTGCACCGGAGGTTGTAAAATATTAACAAATTTCTCGTTCAATTCATTAACATCCACATTATTTCTACGAAACTGCTTTCCAATAATGCCAATGTCCCTAATTTTCTTCCATTTTTGCTTAGTATCAATTGCCGTGTTAAATTTATTACCATAGTATATTCGTTTTTCATCTCTAATTTTGGCAACAACTGTCTTTCTAGCTATTCGAAAATCTTGGAGTAAGGCACTGGTTCTGTAGCGTTTCCATCTATGATACAAGTTATCACGACGTTCTATAAGTACTTTTATTTCAGTAGAAAACCATGGCCTAACTCCGCATTTCACTTTTTTGGTTTTAAGAGGAACATGTTTGTTAAATATATGGAGAACAGTATTATTAAGGAAGTTAACTTGATCACTGACAGTTGGTATATAGTAAATATAATTCCACGTGGTATTGTTAAGGTCTTCTTGAAGTGATGTCATGTTTATATTCTTGTAGTCCCGGAAGGAGTATTGTTGGTTATATTTAATTACATTGAAATTGTAGGACATAAATATTAGATCATGGTTAGAAAAAACTGGTACTGCTAATTGCTCATAATGCATTATGTTAGACGTTTTATCAACAAAAAAAAGATCTAGTAGGGTATTATTAGATGTGGTATAGTGTGTGGGTCTAGAGCTATTTACAGCAAATAAATTAAATGAAGTCATGACAGAACAAAGATTAGACCCAGAATGTGTTAATAAGTTGCCATTAAAGTCACCTGATATAATAATATTAGAATAAGAAACAGACAGCAATTCTAGAGCAGTAATAAGCGAATCCAATTTAATATTTTTATTTGGTCTGTATACACATCCAAGTAGTAATTTTTCATAATTTGCGTTTAGCTCTACAAAAATGTATTCAACATCATTCTCCGCTTTAAATGATCGAACAATTTTACTTGAAATGTTACCCTTTATGTAAATTGCAACTCCACCTGCATTACCATCACGATCACATCGGAAAATATGATACCCACGTAAGTCGACTAGTTTATCGTTCTGTGCATCAGTAAACCATGTTTCTGAAACACATATGGCATCTATGTCAGAATCTTCAAAAAGATAGCGAAATTCATCAATTTTGCGATATAAACTTTGAGCGTTTATATGACAGATGCTAAAAGCTGAATGTTGTTTAGCTAATATTCTAATCATGTTATAGTTACCATCTCTGGAACCAAAATGGTCAATTAATAAATTTGTCATTTTGGTTTACTAATACAACGCAATTAAATTTAAAGTAATATTTTTGATTAACTAATATAAAAATTATAATTATAGATATTAAAAAAAAGTTTTAAAAGAAAAAACAAAAGATATATGAAATGAGATGTCAGATTCTTAATCTCGAAAAAGCTGGTCTAATTCCTCCATAAATTCTATTAGGATTGGGTCATCAGCATTGAATTTTCTAATGTACACAAGTCCTCTGAGCGTATATGCAGCTTGAATTTTCCGTTCCTTTTTCATGGACAATGCCGCCTTAAATATCTTGTGATTATGCGGTGTTAAATTTTC
This sequence comes from Calliphora vomitoria, assembly GCA_942486065.2. Taxonomy (NCBI): domain Eukaryota; kingdom Metazoa; phylum Arthropoda; class Insecta; order Diptera; family Calliphoridae; genus Calliphora; species Calliphora vomitoria. The sequence continues at coordinate 47,705,264 of OW818030.2, read as the reverse complement.
ATTTACATATACAGGATGATCACTTTGCATGCCCACATGGTTCAAAGTCAGTGTTGTTTTATTTTCGCGTCTATATTTTGCTATTGACTTCAGTAAGAAATTTTTATCAAAAGGAGAGTGCAATTTTGCAACTATTACTTCATCACTGGGAGTATATGGTTTATTGTTCTTGTAGATTTTCTGAAGTCTATATATATTTTCAACCCTGGGAGAACGAATTTCTAATTTGTGACAAATATTACCGAATATATCCATGAGGTTTTCATTTTCCATTTGAGGTACACCAACAATTCTAATACTACTAGCTACTACAGAATTTTCGTGCGTTAGTATCTTTTTCCTCAAATCAGAAATTTCAGTATTCATATATTCGATCTGGGAGCACTTCTTTTCGAGATTTTTAACTCTCTCAGTAACGTTGTTTAATATTTCCTTGAAACTTTGAAACTCAGTTTCAACTACTGAACGGATTCTTTGTTCACTTTCTGTTATAAGATCCTTTATATAATCAAAGTGTTGTTTCTCACTATCTTTAATAGAATTTTTTATTATTTGGGCTGTTAAAGTTTCACTTTCACGAATTAGAGCAACAAGAAAGCTTTTATCTCCGCTAGATAAGCGAGGTGCTTTTGTACCATGCTCAATGGGGGAGTCAGTGGTTGGGCCTCTGGGCCTTTTCGATGATGGTGATTGACCGTATGATGTACTGATAGCGGTTATATCCATTGTGAATTATTGTTATTTAATTGGTTTTTATTTACGTTTTAATTCCAATTATAAAGTTTTATTTAGTCTTTTAATGAATTTATTATAATGTCTTTGAAATGTTCGCTTGGTTATTTCGGAAAAAAATATATTTTAAAAATAACGGAATTTTATTTTATGACAATACCATACGATCACATTTACTATGGTTTAACTAGGCAGCACTTTTTATTTTTTAAATAACCAGTATTTGCATAAGTGAAACAGCTGGTGTTGTTTACAATTTCAGGTTACTGTTTTTTGTTATTGTTTTCTTTTACTAATACTTGTCTCTTTTATATCATTTGAGTGGTTTTATTTAAGATTTTCCAGATTTTTATTGAAATAAAAGATTTTAAAATAATGTTTATTCAAAAAAACAAGTTGTAAAGAACGATCACTTCAATTGCCCGGGAAACACCATAGATCCAATAGTCATGCAACTTAACTTGAGACGTATCAACACAGTTTTTACAAGGAATTTTAATATTATTTAAGAGCCGGTAAGAAACTCAACTGCTGTGTTACTTTATGACCTTATTACAAACGGTTACTTACGGTTCTGTATCGTTCCATTATGTTTTTTTTTTCATATTTATAAATCAATTTTCTTTTTTCTTTCAGGTAATTGAATAAATCCACTGGGACTTGGGCATGGAGTGGTGGCTCCAATTACAATTTAGCCCCTCTCTATACATATAAAAATTTTTGAATTTGAAATCCACTGGGACTTGGGCATGGAGTGCTTGCTCCAATTACAATTTAGCCCCTCCCTATTTTCATTAATGAGGGAATCGGTGGTAATAGGTGCCTTGGCAACCCTCTCGACTGGTCTCTCTAGGGTTCCCCCACGAAATTTTTTACTATTATTTTTTTTTTTTTTTGCCAGACAAATTTTGTGGTCTGCGGTTCGTTCTTTTTTTACCACCCGCAACAAACTACACCGAAATACTATCAAATACACGAAGGGGAAAATATATTTGTCTTGTGGTCACATTTAATGGTAATATTTTTTTCTAAATAATTATTAAATAAAGCTGTAAAAAAACTTTAATTTCTTTCATCAATAAAAAATACATATCTAGAAAGTATAATACTAGATTTTGCTTTACATTTGAAAGAATTGTGAAATTTCAGTACTTTTATTTAAACGTCAAATATTTTATGTTCCTAGTTTGAACAGAAAATATTTTTGCACGACAAACAAGAAACAGTTAAATTTAGTCAAACAAATTTATTTGCCGATAAGAAAACTTTCTTGTAATGTGACCAATGTGTGAGCAAATATTTTCAAATTTGGGTAATTTTTTATTTGATCTTGCAATTCATTTGCATTCAAATTTGTAGGTATAGTTGTACGTAAAATCTACAAAATATCCCTATATAATTAACAATTTTGGAATTTTATTGTATTTGTTTTGGGTTTGTTTGGATTTTGAACTAAAAATCGCAATATTAAAACAAAACGAATATTACTATCATGAACTTTACAATAATCAAATAAGCGAACTGTTAAAAAGAAAAAGTATATTTTTCAAATGTTGAAACCAAAGTATATACAAGTAGTCCAACTCTTTGGCAGAAGTACCTAACTAAATATTGGACGCAAAACGAAATGAAAATGTGCTAGAAGTGTAAAATAAAATTATAAAATTCTGTGTGTTAAAGAATTAACGAGAATTGAACTATATTTAATCGAACATTTTTTCTTAAAATTTCGAGACATTTGATGTGCACATTTTTCACAAGGGTGTTGACATTTATGTGAGAGAGTAATATTGAAAAATAGAGTCGGACTACTTGTTATACTTTGGTTGAAACTATACTTTTCATTCAGAATGTTCACAAATATTATATTCGCATTAAAAAGAATTAAACAGATCATACTGTTTAAGAATGAATTTTTAATTGCAATCATATCATAATATTTATGTATATCTAAACTATTTTCTTTGATTTGAAATTCAATAAATATTCCATACATTTGAGCAATTTTAAATTTTGTAAATAGACAAACTCCATGTATAAAAAATAATCAAACATCAGACTATGTTAAACGTATACAAATATAAATCGCATAAAAATGCAAAAATCGCAACATAGACTTCATATCTTCAATTAGTTTTTCTCCCAGTATGTCATTCTAGGCTGAATGACTTTTATGTGAAGAAGAAGACTTCATTTATTGATGCCATTTTTTTTAGTGAAAATAATTTAAATAACAAATTTTCAAGAAATATTGATATGTATTATAGTTAAAGAATAAAAATACTGCAATTTTGTTTTAATTTAGTACCAAAAATATTTAAATAATCTCTTTTTATTTATCCGCCATGTTGAGCAAATAATTTTCTTTGTTTGCTCTATTTGATCAAACAATTATTTCATAAGTATTTGATATAGTGTGACCACACGGCAAATATATTTACTGATTCTTTTTCGCAGCAGTTTGGTCAAACAAAAAGTGAAAAATTAAAATCACTAAAGGATAACAAAATTCAATTAAACTTTAATAAAATAATTGTTTTATAATTTGAAATAAGCGCGTTAATCTTGAAAAGAATTGTGAGATCAAATTATATATTTTTAGTTATTAATAGAGGTATTAGCTTTGTCTGACCGTACCTTAACGTTTATTTGACAATATTTAGGTCGACGTTACTTGGTTCATCCGAATCTGAATTTCTTGTTAAAATATAATTACAAGAGAAAGTTAAAGAAATTACCTTGCCCGTGTAAACATATGTAACAATACTTGTAACTTAAATGTATCAAAAAATGCACGTTATTTTAAGCGTAATCAGTTTTCTTTACAAATTCGGGCGAACAATTTCGAATATTAATTATGTGTTGTGTGGTGTATGTAAACATAACTGTAGTAACACCTAAATCTTTCCACAACTTCATTATAATCGAAAACCATTGGCTGCTTCCACGATTTATTTAATCCACGAGCTATAGTGACTTGCACGTAAATTGCAGGCATTTTACCATGTTACTTACTGCGACATATTCGCACCATCCTCTCATTAAATGACAAAATGCTAATCTTTTCCTCAAGAGTAATATCAATGATTTGTCGCATAAATACTACAGATGTTTTTAAGATTCCCTCATCAAAATTAACTTTGCGACACCAACGCTGCAATATTGTCACATGAGGTAATATCTCTGTACGCCCTAGGATCAGATGCATGCAAACATATTGCGTTGGAAATGTCGTTTCTGGCAATATAATTTTACGAATTTGGCCTTCAGTTAATATTTTTCGCATAACAGCAATGGCCAAAATAGCTTGGCCGACTTCTAGCTTCAGGTTTTTATTTTCCGTTTCAAGCATATGGATTTTGCCCAAATAATTCTTAAGATCCTTTGCAAAAACGATCGGACTATATGTAACAATTTAAAACAAGGGTGCCCAAGCCCTATACTCTTTGTTCTTAGCTATAGCAATATGAAATACACAAACAACTTTGTCATGTTAGTTTTTTTTGTCGTTCTTCACTGTATATACGCAAGTGCATAGCAACAACACTTTCGTATGCTTGGCTGGTAAACATTGTCGACAGCGATCATCAATGTAGATTTTGTTTTTGTTTATCGTATGGTATCGTTTAAAAAAGAGTGTATTTTATTTATTGTTCTTTGTATGTTTTGGTTTATACAGCAAAAAAAATTGCATAAAAATTAGTTTTTCTTTAAATGTATTGGTGTTTTCTCTTCCATAAGGAACTGTTGGGCACCCCTGGTTTAAAATATAATTGTAAATGCAGAGTATAGATATGTAATTACTCTGTTTGTGTATCCAGTTCTGTACAAGGATAATTATAATAAAAATCACAACATAATTGTTATTTTCTATATATATGTATCTGCCAAAAAAAAAAATTAAATCAGAACCTGACAAATATTTCTGACAGAAAAAGAAAATAAAAATCAAAAAATAACAATTATTTATGACAAAAAAAAAAAAAAAATAAATAAAAATCAAGAATTTAAAAAGCTTGACTATTTTCCTGTGATGGCTTTTTTCCTTAGAAATTTCAAAAATAATTATTATTTTCGGTCCCTGGTTCTGAATGGTTCTGATTTTCTAAAGAAAATTTTTTTGCACACAAGACTTTCTTCAGAAAATCTAATTATACACAAGATTTTTTTAAGAAAATCTGTTCTTTAGAAAATCTAATGTATAACTAGATTTTCTGTACAATCTGTTGTACGAGATTTTCCTGAGGAAATTGGTGTACAACTTGTTTTTTTTTCTTAAGATAATCTTGATAATTTGAAATTAACTAATAAAAAAAGTGAATAAGAAAAAAAAAATCATTTAATAAAATTCATTTATAAAATAACAAGACATAACACAAAAAAAATAAAAAAAACTAATAAAAAAATCTGCTGGGCCTATTGCACCGGCTGCCCCAGTTGCACCGGCTGGGTAGTGCTGCGAAGTGTACTGCGGCGGTGCGTACATCTTGGTGTACGGCTGCACACCCCTTTTTATACCCTTCACCTTCGTGAGAAGGGGTATATATAAATTTGTCATTCCGTTTGTAATTTCCACAATATAATTTTCCGACCCTATAAAGTATATATATTCTGGATCCTTATAGATAGCGGAGTCGATTAAGCCATGTCCGTCTGTCTGTCTGTCTGTCTGTTGAAATCAATTTTCTGAAGACCCCAGATATCTTCGGGATCCAAATCTTCAATAATTCTGTCAGGCATGCTTTCGAGAATTTTGCTATTTAAAATCAGCAAAATCCGTCCATAAATAACGGAGATATGAGCAAAAATCCGAGACAACCTCTGAAAATTTCATCAAAAATAGACAATTTATTGCATTTTGACAAAAAAACAACAAAACGTATGTGTGTTGGATTCATTGTGTGTTGGCTTCATGCTTTGTGTATTTTGTTTTTTTGTGTTTCACAAAAAAGCAACAAAACGTGTATTTGTTTGGATGTTTGTGGCTTCATTATTTTGTTTTTGTTTTGTTTTTGGTGTTTGACAAAAAAGCAACAAAACGTATATATGTATGTTTGGATGTGAGTTGGTTTCACTGCTTTGCGTATTTTGTTTTTGTTTTTTTTGGTGTTTCGTTTGGCGTTGTTGTTATTGAGAAGGGTATATATAAGATTGTTGTTTCGTTTGTAACTTCTACAATATAGCAATAGCAATTAAATGTAAAATTTTTGAAAGTTTTCTTGATATATTTAGGATGATATACGCTGAAAATAGGCAAGTAATGCATCCACAACAAAGGTGAAGGGTATATAAGATTCGGCATAGCCGAATATAGCACTCTTACTTGTTTAAATTTATTTTGACCGCCATTCTGCAATATGCGCACTTTGGAAAGTTCTGTAATAAAAGTAAATTTAATTTATAAACAAAAATTCCTTAAAATAACTACTTACCATTTTGTAATCTTAGCTTGCGTGAGACCTTCTCTTAGATATATATACAGATTCGTCAAAACTCACGTTTACAAAAGTGCTTAACCCGGTAATGCGAAAGAGAAAAAAAACCCAACATGCGCATAATAATGTGTTTGAGAAAACAGCTATACATTACCTTTGTTACCATATGCTGACAAATAAAAAAAAACAAAAATTTGTTTAACATATTAAAAAAATAAATTAATTTGAAATTAAGTATTTAGATGTTTAGTAATGGTAAGTATTATATAAAACGTGAAAAATACATTTGATTGTCATTTAAAAATATCTTTTTGTTTTGTTACCGGAATCTGATGTGGCTGATGCCCGGAATTACAATAATTATGCAAAAACTTTAAAGGATTGGTGCACGTGGTGAATAATTCTCCATACAAATATACAGCAGGTAAGTTAAAGATGAAAATAAAGACTTTTGTTTTATTTTACATTCAATTTATAAAGCTAAAAGTGCCATGTACAAATTGTCAAGGATACTGACCTGAAACCATCGACTTAATTGGACCAATTCTTCCCAGGATCAGCGGTCTGAAGTTCTAAGTACCTGCAAATAAGCAATTTATAATAATTTATTAACTTTTAGGGTACACTATCTGATGAAAATTTCAAAAATTGTCAAGGATACTGATCTGAAACTATAGACTTAATTGGATCAATTCTTCCCAGGATCAGCGTAAGTAGTCCTAAGTACCTTAAAATAAACAATTTATAATAATTTATTAACTTTTTTACAACTTTTTTATATCGTTTTAGAGTACACTATTAAAAACTGTGTGTTTTTAGTTTTTTTTATTCATATGCACTGGGGGAAAAAAATACTAAAAGAGGTGATAATGAATAAATAATTTCCATCCGATTTGATAAAATAAAACTATTTTTTTATGAACTAAATTTATACATTAGGATAAAACTGGGTCCCTTCAACTCTACTCTAATTGTTCGTACGCAGCGAACTACCACGTAAACCAGGATAACTTTGTATAAGCTTTCATATCAAAATAAACAATGAAAAGCTACTAAAATCAAAAATGTTAAATTTTGTTTTTTAGATATTAACAAGTAACAGAACTAAATTCGGCTGTGCCGAATCTTATATACCCTTCACCTAAGTATACAAGTTAACACAAAATATGTTGAAATATCTAAATGCATAATTAACAAAACTAACGTTTTGTTTAAGGTGTATAAAGTTACAAACTTTGTTCCCATGAAAAATGCTGACGCTATGTCTACAAAAACACGAGCTTCATTTCAAATAATAAAACCTGTGGTGACAAGTTAGGGTAGAACGTAAGAATATTTCACTGTTAATTTGGAACTTGAATAATAAAGACAATTTAGTTGCAGTCGCAACTAAATTAAAAAAATATTTTTTTAACAGATTTAAATCTGTGTATTTTAATTGGCGCCCGAGCAGGGACCAGATAACAGTCAAGCCTTGACAGGTCCCTTAGTAGTCGTAAAGGACAAACCGGTTCGCGCGTATTTTTGCCGACGCCTGTTAAGCCCGTGTAAAGGATAACGCGGATACGTAGTTTAATAAGTGTAACAAAAATAAATGTATTGAACTAAATAAGTGTAACAAAAATAAATAAATGTATTGAACTAAATAAGTGTAACAAAAATAAGTGTATTGAACTAAATAAGTTTAACAAAGATAAATAATGTATTGAATTAAAAAAGTTTGACAAGGATAAATAAATAAAATAAATTGATATAAAGAAAGTTAAAAGATAAAAAAGGAACATAAATTGAACTTAATAAAATTAAACATAAAGTTTTTCAAGAACAGTGAACAAATCAAATAATATTGCAGTAAATATCGTTTGTATTAATATTAAAAATAATAATTAAATAAAATTGAAAATGATAAATTCTTTTTGAACAATTCAAATAATATTATTTCAAATAAAATCAAGATAAAACGTGGACTTAATTATTTAAAACAAGAAAACCATTAATTGAAAATAATAAAATAATAAATTCGTTTCGAACAATTCAAACAATATAATTTTAAATAAAAACAAAATAAAACGTGAACGTAATAAAATTACGTTATTTAAAAACAAGAAAACCATCAATTGAATACCTAAAATAACATCCAGACGAACCAACTCCAACAACAAGGAAATTAAGACAGCATGAAGCAGATCCCCATCATATTATTCATATTATTGTAAGAATCTATATATTTTAATATTATTTAATTTTGTATTAATTTACTGAATTGTTTAAGAAATTTTTGTGAAAATTTTATATTACTATATGGTATATTTTTCCTGTTGTCAGTTATAAATTTTTTTTTATGCCCGATTCAATTGAAGAGATAACAGAAAAATTTAGTAAGTGGACAATGACACAACCAACTGTAGCTTCCAGCTCAGCTGGACTTCTCGGACTAAATGAATTACAAAGAAGACAGATTAAAGAAATTGTTGAAAACGTAGTACGGGCGGGAAATGACAATCCGATGGACGAAGGGGCTGATCAGCCAATAGGTAGAGTTACAGAAAAATTGGAGGAACTTGATAAGGTTCCAGATATTGTTCGCTCTATACGGGAATTCTCGGGAAAACCTGGAGAATTTAATTCATGGCGAAAATCAGTGGATAGAGTATTAGAAGTGTATGAACCTCTTCGTAATACAGGACGGTACTATGCAATTTTACATGTCATCCGTACGAAGATAATTGGTGACGCCGACATGGCTTTAGAGTCTTATAGAACACCATTGGACTGGAGTAGAATAAAAAAATGCTTAATGATGCACTATTCGGACAAACGAGACATTGGAACATTAGAGTACCAGATGACCGTTCTTTGCCAAGGCAATAAGACTATAAACGAATTCTATCAGGCAGTGTACCAACATCTGTGCCTAATACTGGATAAAGTTTCATGTCTTGACTTACAGGAGGCAAGCCTTCAAGCTATGACGAATACTTACAGAGAAAAAGCATTGGACACCTTTATAAGGGGACTCAATGGAGACTTACCTCGACTATTGAGTATTCGTGAACCGACATCATTACCACAAGCGTTACATATCTGTTTAAAGTTGGACAATATGACATTTCGGAGAAACTATGCTCACGCTCAGACCCCAAGAGCAAACATACAGAAAGATAGAACTAATGGACGTAAATTTTATCCTGAGCTTGCTCATGTTAGTGGATCAGGACAACCAAGGACATTCCGATATAGTCCCCCGGTAAATTTCAACCAAGATTTTCGAAACCCCAATTGGAAAGTAGGGTCACCCAATTATGGAAATTGGAATTCCAGACCATTTAATCCTGGGATGCAAAATGTGTTTACAGGACAATGGAATAAACCTATGCACCCAAATGAAACCAATAATTATTCGAGGGCTATCAAAGTAGAACCAATGGAAGTTGATCACACAACTCAGAGCAAACGTATTAATCAACCACAAATATTTCAAAACTCAAAAAGACCTTCAGGTAGTTCTTTCCAAAGACCAATTAACAAAATGCAGAGAAATTTCTATATGAATACTGACTATGTACCCGAAGACGAATGGTACGAATGGACAGGTTATCTCCCTGAAGGAAGTGATGTTGATGTACGTTCAGCAAATAATGAACCAGATTACGTTCAGGAATATTTCCAACAAGTACCAGAGGAACATGATTTTACCACGGAAAATCAGGACGTTCAACCAGATGATATTCAACTTCTTAATTTTTTAGATTAAACTGTTCCTCGTTGCCCTATTTCGAGGCCAAGACGAGGGACGGAAAAGTATTATCATTTTTGTTAGACACTGGTAGCAATAAGAATTATATTAGACCGGACTTAGTTGAAAATCCAAAAATTAACGAACATACTTTCTTTGCCAGATCTGCTAATGGCAAAATTAAAATATCGCAACATACCCTTTTGAATTTCTCAGGAGTAGATGACATCCCTTTAAAATTTTACCTACTACCAGGTTTTGACTCATTTGATGCTATATTAGGTAATGACAGTATGAAAAAACTCCGTGCAGTAATTCACACAGCCGAAAATTATTTTATTATTGGAAATGGACAGAAGATTAATATAAAACAACGTACTTCACAGAACGTAAATTATATGGAATTACGAACACAACACTTAAGTGAAAATCAGAGAACATCCCTCAGGAATATTTTGGAACATCATAAACATTTATTCGCAGAACCAGATGAAAAATTAACGTATTCCACTGTTGTAATAGGTGATATAAGAACGGAAAATATGACACCAATATACGCCAAAAGTTACCCATACCCCATGGCATTAAGAGATGTTGTGGAAGAAGAGGTTAGTCGACTATTAAGAGATGGAATTATAAGACCATCTAGATCTCCGTATAATTCCCCAATTTGGGTAGTCCCAAAAAAGGAAGATCAATCAAGGAAAAGGAAGTACAGGCTAGTCGTCGACTTCAGAAAACTAAATGCGGTTACAATTGCGGATAAATATCCCATTCCGGAGATTAATGATGTACTTGCCAATTTAGGTGGAAATCAATATTTTACTGTTTTGGATCTTAAAAGCGGATTTCACCAAATTCTTCTGAAAGAGGAGGATAGGGAAAAGACAGCGTTTTCTATTAACAACGGAAAATTCGAATTCACCAGATTACCTTTTGGTTTGAAAAACGCCCCATCAACTTTTCAAAGGGCATTAGACGATATATTGCGACAATTCATCGGGAAAATATGTTACGTCTATGTGGACGATATTATTATTTTCAGCAAAGATGAAAAATCACACTTAGAACACTTGAAAAATATATTCGAAACTTTGGAAAGGGCACATATGAAGATACAGTTAGATAAATGCGAATTCTTTAAGCGTGAGGTGGAATTTCTAGGTTTCATCGTGTCGAAAGAAGGAATAAAAACTAATCCAAAAAAGGTGGAAACGATATTGAAATTCAACTATCCCAAGACATTGAAAGAGCTACGTTCATTTTTGGGATTGTCAGGTTATTATAGGAGATTCATCAAAGGATACGCAGACATTGCGAAACCACTCACGAATCTTTTACGTGGAGAAGAAGGAAGAGTATCAAAATCAATATCAAGTCAGACTAAAATAAATTTGAATGACGCGGCAAGGAAAGCTTTTGATGATCTAAAGAATGCATTAATATCACGGGAAGTCATACTATCGTATCCCGATTTCAATAAGGAGTTTCAATTAACAACCGATGCTTTATCTAGAAATCATACTGGACTGAACATGGTTCAAGATCAATCAACTCAACATAGTGCCGAGAGTTCAGCAGATAATCTCATACCTAGCGTCGAAACTCCAGTGAATGTATTTAAAAATCAATTATTTATAGGAATTGACAAAACATCTTCATATCAGTTCAAAATAGTTTTTCCAGGATATCATCGTCATATTATAATGGAGACCGAGTACGATGAACAAAAATTGATAAATACTCTGAAAAGATATCTCAACCCGTCTGTTGTAAATGGAATTAAAACTCCTGAACCTATAATGGGTAAAATTCAAACCATATATGCAAATCACTTCTCCAGTTATAAATGCAGATTTACCCAAATGGTAGTTAAGGATATAATCTCCGAGGAAGAACAGGAGAGTATAATTTTGGAAGAACATACAAGGGCACACCGTAACGAGAAAGAAAATAGAACACAAATTTTGGAGAAATATTACTTTCCAGGAATGGCGAAAAAAATTAAGAGGATAATAAAACTATGTTCGACATGTAAAAAAAACAAATATGAACGACATCCAAATAATACAGAATTGGGAGAAACACCCATACCAACTTATCCTGGTCATACCATTCACATCGATATATTTTCAACTGATAAGAAAATGATTTTAACCTCTATTGATAAGTTCTCAAAGTATGTGCAAGTTAAACCGCTTAGTGGAAGATCAATCGAGGATATTAGAAGACCACTTAGAGAAATTTTATTTTTCTATGGAGTTCCAAAGAATGTGGTTATGGACAATGAACCTTCATTGAACTCACCCTCGATATTATTCATGATGAAAGAGGATTTGAAAATAAATATATTTACCACCCCTTCCTATAGAAGTGAACCAAACGGACAAATAGAACGTTTCCATTCTACTTTGTCGGAGATAATGCGGTGCCTTAAGGAGGAAGGAATTTCACGGGATTTTGGAGAGCTACTGGAAAGATCAGTAAATGAATACAACCATTCTATTCACAGTACAACGAACAGAAGACCAGTAGACTTATTCTTTGGACGTACAGTTGACTTTTCTCCACAAGACTATGAGACAACAAGACTCTCAAACATTGAACGACTCAAAGCTAAACAGAAAAAGGACCTTGATTACCATAATAGAAACAGAACACCAGCCAAGGAATATGTTCCTGGACAATTAGTTTACGTAAAGTGCAACAAGAGACTAGGAACAAAATTAAGTAACCGATTTAAAGAAGAAATAGTAAAAGAAAATCGTGGTACGACTATTGTGACGGAAAGTGGTCGTGTTATACATAAATGCCACATCAGAAATTAACATTATTTTTTTATTTTACCTCTAGGATAATTTGTTTTTGTACTTATTTTGCAGACTACCCTACATAGCAGTTATAGCAGACATTAACATTCTCGACTACTCTAACGCAAGACTGGTAACGATTCACACTGGAATAGCAAAAAGACAAAATGGAACATTTAAAGTTATACATTCTATTGACATAGGGAAATATAAGGATTTAGTTGATCATCTGGATTATCTTCTAAAAACAAATATTACATATAGTCATCCGCTCCGTCCGTTTCTGACACAACAAACGAATGACATAAATGGTCTTATTAAACGTCTAAGTCCAAGTAAGGTAAGAAGATCCATTGACTTCATTGGTTCCGCATGGAAGTGGATTGCCGGAACACCTGACAGTCATGATTTTGAGATTCTAAATCAGAAGATGACAAATGTACTGGAAAATAATAATAGACAGTTGATAGTAAATGAACTGATCATTAATAGAATACAAGAGATTTCGAATATTACAAATCAAATATTGAAAGTTAGAAAAGATGATTGGAATAACGAATTATCAATTGAATTGGAACATAAATTAAATTTAATAGAAAAAGAATTACAAAATATTGAATACGCCATACAATGGGCAAAGGTTAATATTGTAAATTCATTTATTTTTTCCAAAACAGAAATAGAAATTTTAAATAATGTCTTAGTAAATTACAACATACCTATATTTAGCGTAGATGAATTGTTAACTTTTGCAAATGTAAAAATTGTGAAATAAGCGGCAGCAAACCACTACCAGCCTCTCTACAACCTAAGGCAATTGGTGACAGAATAGAAGTGCTATCGTTAAAAAGATTACAGAAATTAAATATTGGAAATATTAAAAGATTGGAACTTTTGGAAATAAGAAATAATATACTTACAATAGTAATTGTATTTATCATAATTGCTATTCTTATAATTGCTATTGGTATTAAAGTATGGAAAAAAATTAACTATCAAGAAAAGGAAATAAGAGAAGATTCTCCTGAAACAATTCAAACAGCGGATATGAAGAAAACGGCTAAAAAAAAACAGACAAGCATCTATGATCTACAGTCATTTTAAACAATCGGGACGATTGCACTTAAGGAGGGAGGAGTTAACACAAAATATGTTGAAATATCTAAATGCATAATTAACAAAACTAACGTTTTGTTTAAGGTGTATAAAGTTACAAACTTTGTTCCCATGAAAAATGCTGACGCTATGTCTACAAAAACACGAGCTTCATTTCAAATAATAAAACCTGTGGTGACAAGTTAGGGTAGAACGTAAGAATATTTCACTGTTAATTTGGAACTTGAATAATAAAGACAATTTAGTTGCAGTCGCAACTAAATTAAAAAAATATTTTTTTAACAGATTTAAATCTGTGTATTTTAATTTACATATTTACGTACATTGCCTTTACCCATGCAAAACTCTTCATATAGCAACAACAACAAGAAAAAATCATAATATTATATCAGATGCAATTGCAAAACATTCGATATTCACGCTTTGAGTGCTCACTGATAACTAACCAAATAAACACAACAATTATTTTGCACAATTACAAAAACTGAAAAAATAAAGAAAAAGTCATACACCCATGCTCATGCGCTTTTTTACTTGTCACGTTGAGTGGACAACGGCTACTAAATTGTAAGAGCATAAGAATACGTGTGATTTGATTTTGCACAATTATGCTATGGGCTGCGCACCATTGTTGTAGAATGTTGTTGTAGGGTGTGTGTGGTGTTTACGTATAATAGAGATGCTCATATGAAAACTCATTATAAACAACTCTCTCTTTATATATACCCTTGCCTCTCATGGTGAAGGGTATAAAAACAAAATACGCAAAGAAATAACAAACACACATCCACACAAACGCTTTGTTGTTTTTTTGTCAAAGCATGCAATAAATTGTCTTTTTTTGATGAAATTTTCAGAGGTTGTCTCGGATTTTTGCTCATATCTCCGTTATTTATGGACGGATTTTGCTGATTTAAATAGCAAAATTCTCAAAAGCATGTCTGATAGAATTATTTTGAATCCCGAAGACAACTGGGGTCTTCAGAAAATTGATTTCAACAGACAGACAGACAGACGGACAATTATATTGTGGAAATTACAAACGGAATGACAAATTTATATATACTCTTCTCACGAAGGTGAAGGGTATAAAAACCAACACTTATAACTTACAAATGTATCAAAAAATACACGTTAATTTTAAAGCTTAATCGGACAAAAACTGACTGAGTTACAGGTCAACAAGTTTACGAACATCACTGAAAATGTTTTTTTTAGAATAACTCTGAATTTGAGGGTGTTTCTGAAAATTTTTTACACAATTTGTAATGTACTCAGCAAGACCTATAACCCGCACTATTGGTTATTGTCAATGTATGTATGTTGTATATATGCAGGTCAAATATTCGCTATAGAAAACCAACTTGACAAAATAACGAAAAAAAATATATATTATGAATAACACTTATAAAAAAGCAAAGCTTATTTTCATTGAAAATAACTATTAGTTACTGGTTTTAAACAATTTATGCACAACAATCGTATGCCAGAAAAATTTAAAAAATATTTTTTTGTTTAGACAAAATAATTATTTTGTAGTCAAATAAATTGTTTTTCCAAAACAAAAAAAAAAAATTAATGAAAAATGGTTTCAATTATATACTTACAGTATTTTCCGATAACTGATTAAATAACTCGAAGTTATCATGTATAAAAAACACACGTTTTACTGTTAAGGGGTTAAGGTTAGACCCATAGAGAAAATATACATAGAGCGGAAACTAGAAAAAAACTCAAACAAAAATTTTACTCAAAATAATCACACATACGAGTGTTTTTTTGTTTTCACATAGTTTTTTTTTACTAATACACTCTCAGCACTTAGATTTTTGACAACTGAGTTAGGTCTTTGACAGGAGAGTTTCCGATCTATGTATATTTATCTATGGCTATACCTTTTTGCAGTGATTAAAGAACCAGCACTGGAAAAAGCTTCCTCGGAAGAAGCACTTGTTGAAGGAATGGTTAAAATGGATTCTGCCGGTTTTAAAATATTTGGGTATTCCTATAAATAAATGTGTTGATTATGTATGGCAACCGAACTTCAGTTGCGTTGCCAAGTGGCAAATAAAAATGTATATTATGTACGGCAACTTTTGTCAGTTGCCATTTTGACAGATTGGCAACCCCAAAAATTTAAAAAATTAACGCAATCAAAAAAGTAACTTGTGAAAATAAATGTGTTAAAAGAAAAAACAAATATGATGAGTTGGATTTATGTTTCGATGACCAAGAAGAAGGAGTGAACGTGGCATCTGTTAGGCGGCACTTGAGAGACAATTCTAATCCACTGGAATTACCGTCTGTACTGTAAGTATCCAAATGTTTAAATTTTTAAGCATGTATATTTAACAGTTTTAATATATAATATTTCTAGCTTTAAGGCCTATTTTCGTCTTCCCAAAGATGCTGTGTTATATTTAGTAGATACTCTCTATAAAGACGATTCACAAGTTCATCGGTCAACAGCAATACCTCCACTTTTAAAAGTTTGTGCTGCTTTCAGGTTTTTTGCAGAAGGAAGTTTCCAAAAGTCTCACGGCAACGAATTTAATTTAGGAATGGCTCAGCCTACGTTGCATGTGGTATTGAAAGAAGTTGTAGAATTAATGGAACAACAAATTTGTACACAGTGGATAGTTTCCAAAATTACGGACGAGGAAAAAAATCAGAATAAAAAATTCCAAAACAAAGTTTCCTGGGGTTGTTGGCTGTATAGATGGTACACACGTTCACATCATGGGACCCAAGGAAGATGTTCGTCACTTGTACCTAAACAGAAACGGTTATTTTAGTTCAAATGTGTGATTACAAAATGTGTATAAGGTATGTTGACGCCAGGCATCCCGGTTTTGCTCACAATGCCTTTATATGGAACAATAGTCCATTGAAGCAACTGGTCGCCGCAGATTTCGGACAAAACACATGGCTATTAGGTTTGTATTACTACATTTTACAAAATCATTAAAATTTATTAAAGAATTTAGGTGATTCCGGTTTTCCTTTGGAGCCCCAACTTTTGACACCTTACCGTTCAGCAGAGCCGCATTCGCCAGAAGGAAAATATAATACAATACATGCAAAGGCGCGAAATATTATTGAGCGAACAAACGGCGTTCTAAAGTCCTTATTTAGATGTCTTTCTGCTGAACGTGGTCTACACTATAATCCCGATAAGGCTGTGTCAATTATAAATGCATGTTGTGCATTATATAATATTGGTACACATTGGGAAGAAGAACTACCGGAAGCACTTATTGAAGATGCTATCGTAAATATTAAAGAAAATGTAGACAATATGTTAGCAACAGACATAAGAAATAGAATTATGCAAAGTTTAAATGAAAAAACTGTTTTATATTTAAAAAATTAGTTTTTTATTTGTTTGTAACAATTGATTTAAATGAAAAATACTTAAAAAATAAAGGTAAAGAAAATAAAAGTAAAATAAAAGTTAAATTCAATCTTCAGTTCATAAAATAATAAAATAATAAAATCACATTCTTGGATTGCTTAAAAAAATAGTACTGCTAAAACATAAAATTCAGGTCCATAAAATCTTAAAACTACTACAATAGGAAACAACATTTAGTTATTTAAATTATGAAGTAGTTTTTCCAAAATCTGTAGTTTTTTTTTTTTTTTTTGTTTAATTTTCATCTCTGGCTTTTGCTGTTCTAATAGAGAATAAAATTTTCTTTGTTTTATTTCCTTCATAACTTCATACTGTTTCCTGTTTATGTTCCGCATTTCCTTTAAAATATAATTTTTTTGTATAGATTTTTTTAAATTTTTTTGATTGAACCAAAAATATCAGTTTGCGTGCCAGTTTGCTCTTGCAGGAGACTGAATGTTTTATCTTCTATTCTTGTCCTTTTCTTTGGAGGTTGTCGAATATTTTCCACTTGTGGACGCTTCTGATTATCATCTTTTTCTGCCAATACAGTCTCTTGCTGTACAATATTAGGTAGCTCCAGTACCACTTCTGTTTCTTTTGTTCCACAAGTGTTATCTTTAGGGTTCGCAGATAATTCTGTATGAAGCAGATCCGCTGCCGCCTGCTCTAATGGGACAAACTAACTTCCTTTGATGGCCCACCTCCTGTAGTATATAAATTGCGATTGTTATGGCCCATTTTCTTCTTAAGTTTTGCTTTGAAATGGACCCATACTCTATGTTCTAGATGTTCGCATTGGCGGGCCACAATTATTTAATTGTGGCCCGCCAATTTCGTTCCACGGCTCTTCAACAGTTGCTTTTGTTTCGCCAAAAGCCCGGACACCACTAGCAATACGCGGATTCAATTCCATTTGTTGCACTAGCAACTCAAATTGTTTTTTTGTGGTAATTTTAACTATTTTGTTAGCTATAATTTGAAAAATATAGACAAAATTTCCAAAATTATAACAATAACGTACTTACTTCTTATTCGGCAACTGAAATTGACAACTGTTAGTTGTCAGTTGCCATCTGTAATGTGTTTTCGGCAACTGGCAACGCAATTGAAGTTCGGTTGCCATACATAATCGACATATAAATTATATATTAAATAATTTTGCTAATAATAATTTTTGAATTTTCCCAATAAGCACCGAAGCCCCTAATATTCAAGCACTTCAACATTTTGTTGGAATATGTTTTGAACTTGAAAAATATTTGAAAAAATTAAATATTTTTCAAACAAAAAAACTGGTAGCTTGAATTTATGTTTCCTTTTTACTGGAGAATGTTATTGACATAGAGAAATATACATAGAGCGGAAACTCTTCTGTCAAAGACCTAACTCAGTTGTCAAAAACCTAAGTGCTGAGAATGTATTAGTAAAAAAAACTATTTTAAAACAAAAACAACACGTATGTGTTATTATTTTGAGTAAAATTTTTGTTTCAGTGTTTTTCTAGTTTCCGCTCTTGTTGTTTCTCTATGGCTATTGATATAAAGTGTAATAAAACTATAACTCAATTGCTTGAGACTGGACTCAAGGCTTGAATTACAGCTGCTTTCAACTTGAATTCCAGTAAAAAGGCTTATTGGGATATATATGAAAACATACAAACTTTATTCGTAAATTTATCTTTTTAAATCAGTTTAGCGAAAAATTTTCAAAATTTGTCACGATGGATATATAAATACACTCTATTACCACTTATACTTTAAAAATTTGTATAATTTATAATTATAAGCACTATTTTTACCTTTCCGTTTTTCTTCCACCAAATAAAAGTATAGCAATGCTTATGCTTATCTCTTTTTTTAAGGGATGTATTTCTTCCACTACGCCAGTAGAAGCAATGAACAGAGCCAAATTGTTTTTAATTGAGTTATTTTGTATTTTCTGGAAAAAAACTTTACTTAATAAATTATAAAAAAAAAAATTTGGAATTTTATACCCAGTTTTACCAGTTTTTTTTTGAATGTTTTGATGTTGTGGTCAGATCATTGGAAACGATTTCTACATCATTATCCAGAATCTTAATTACTTCTGCGTATAATAAATCTTCTTTGGAAATCCCGCCTTCAGGGTCATTCTGACTAAGGATCTCGAAGAGACCCATTTGCTCTTTGGTTGGAGTCTTTCGTAGCCACTTATCCAGTCTTTGCCAATTTTTTTGGATGGAATTCAGCAAAGCTGCCACTAAATGGACTTTATGAATCTTTAATCGCTTTTCAAAATTCTGTCTCCTCAAAACATACTTTTTTGGCATATTCTTTAATAGTATCAGTTATTTTAAAGTTGGGTTATTTACGTCCTTGTAAATACTTCGTAGCGTCCTCAAAAATGGTGGGGAATTCCAGGAATCTGTGAATTAATGACTTCTCCATTTCGTTTAGTGCCAAGTCTATTTTGTCAATTTCCACTAATGCAACATTGATAATTTTTATATTTTTCTCATAACTTCTGAACATGTAACATAACGTATTCCAGCGTGTGTCATTTGCATTTTTTAAGCTGCAAAATAATGGATTTTTTATATATTCATCAATATCCATTTCTCTATAATCGAGAGTATATTGGTCTTCCGTTTCTAATTGATGATATAAATCTGTTGCATCGCTTAAAAAAATTAACCAGTTTTTCATCCTCAAAAACATTTTGAATCTTCTGTGTTATAGTTGAGGGATTTATAAATAAGTTTAAATTATTTTACAGTTTTGAGAAACACACAAAAATATTTGTTTTCAAGAATGTCATGAACTATGAATCGATGGAATGGCTGGAACATAACAATCTGGTCATACCTACTTTGTTGCTGCAACAATGTTGCTACCACCATCACTAACGACAATGTTTTTTTTTTTTTTCAAGGCAGAAATTGTTCAGATTTATTGCTTTATTACAAAGCCACATGTAATAGGAACAAAATGAGATATCGATCATAAAAATCTATGGATTTTTGTCGATTTTATTCACAATTAAGTGAATTCGCTCATTTTCATAAAATGTTATGTGCTTACAAGCGAGTACTTTGAGTATAAATTTTACATGTGTTTTGTTTTCGCTCTAATTTTTGTTACAATAACAACAATAATCCATCGATTTTTATGATAATTTTGTTTGTAATAAAGCAATAAACCTGAACAATTTCTGCTGTTTTAAATTTTTCATGATTTTTTTAAAACAAACAAATGTGCTATTTTCCCGTAAAAAATATATTTTTTACTTCAATATGTTATTATAACTCCAAAACTACTGAGCCAATTAAAACGCAATATATATGTGAAAATTTGTAAATAGCATGGGGAAAATGTTTTCAAAATTCAATCATTCAAACGAAGAACATTAACTACTCAATGTTATGTATATCAAACAAAAAACTAAAATTTTGTGGAAATTAGAAAATTCACTTAACTGTGAATAAATTCGAAAAGAATCCACTGATTTTTATTACCCATATCTCATTTTGTTTCTATTACAGGTGGATTTGCGATAAAGTAATAAATCTGTTTTTTAAAACAAAAATATTTGCTATTTTCACGTAAAAAAATATATTTTTCGCTTCAATTATAACTACGAAACTAGTGAGCCGATTGAAACCAATATATAAACGGATTAAAGGTTAAACAAATATCAACTTTTCCATGCTTATTATAATAATATCGGACTAATCATTTTTAAGTTACCATTAATTATGTGGAGAAACGTCTATAAAAATTTATTATTTTATTTAAAAATTAAAAAACTATCCATAGAATTGAAAAATTTTAAAATTTTTGTACTTAGGTAGCCATGATGCATCAAATCTATATAGTGGTTAGTAAAAAATTTTTTGCTGTTTATTTAAAGCGGACGCGTGAGGCAATCCCCAGTCGCTGACTTGGACTGTTAAAGTGTTAAGATATTATTGCTACGATCACATACAGGAACTAGCAGAAATGATATCATACATATATGGTATCATTTGTTCCTTATATCAAATCGTACTTACCCCTTTATACACATTGGCTCTTCTTCAAAACATAGCTTGCACACGTGGAGATTCTTTAGAACGGCTTAATTAAAAATCACCATTTTTCCAAAGAAATTCCAAACATTTGATAGTCTTTTTATTAAGCACTATTTAGTATTATTTTTAATGTCTGCTTTCGTATTTAATATTTTTTGATATTTCAATACGTCACTTTCTTCTACAGTCTGTGGTATTTCTAAATCACTTTCAAATTCAGAATCAATATCATTTGATCTCTGAAAAAAAATTTTAATTTTTTTTACTCTCCATTTTTTACACAATTCTTATTCACTTTACTTTCCGTTACTAATAGCGAAAAATTAGTAGAGTTTCCATAACCAGCAAAAAAAAAAATCAATATTTTGAAGGGTTACCACTCTAACAATTACGATAGCATTTACATCAGTGATGAGATTTAAATATTTATATTTATGGCCTGTTTTTGACATCGTATTTAAATACTGATTTAGTTAATTTTTACTTAAAATTAAGTGGTATTTAAATACAGGTGGAGTTTTTCATTGCTATGTAAGTTTTCTTATTTAAATAGATAAAAGCACTACTAAAAATAAAACAATTTACAGTTTTGCAAATTGGTGGGAAAATGCACAAAAGAAGCCTCAATTTGCATCTAGCAGTTTTTGCTAGATGCTGTAAAAACATACAGCGCTACAATAGAGTGAAAAAATAGACTCAAAAATCAGCTCTCAAAAACATATGGTAGTTTATGAAACTGAAATAGAATTTAAATGGCCAACGTTGACCATTTAAGTATCATTTAAAAATGTACTGAGAAACTCATTTTCGTATTTAAATAGAACTTAAATATAATTCATATTTATATACGAAGTCAAAAATTGGCCCTTAGTGCATTTAGTGCCAAATGGATGCATAAATTGTGGCAAAATGCGTTCAAAAGTGCCAAAACTACTTTCCACAAAATAAACCGAGTTTGGATGCCTTTTGACACAATTTTTTATACAATTTGTTAAAAAGCAGTAGTATAGGAAAACATAAAAAAATTGGATCATTCCATCAGGAAGATTTAAGAAACTTGAAAATATATTATTAAATTTTTTATTTGTTTGTCTAAATAAACGTTTTAGATTGTATCCAATTTATTTTCTTCTCGTTATTCATTTTCTGACGTTATGAATGGCTATATTAAACTATAACACATAAAAATCAAAGTTAATCCACGTTAGATTTTTTTATTTTCAGATAAACTAATCTGATTACTATATTTGGCATTTGATCTTCAAGTCAAAACCCCGCCCTAAATGAAAAATTTCAATTTTAAATGAACTGCACTCAAATCGTCTTAAAATTAATTAGGAGATAACAGTAAACTTTAACCAAAATTATGAATTCAAAAAGCCTACAAACTTTTTTGTATATTTTATGACAATCGGAGATTTTTACAGAATATCTAACATGTTTAACTATACAAAGCTTCCTTATTTTTAAAAAAGTTGATAATTTTTAATATCCAATTCCGAAATTGTTACTTAAAACTATTTGTATTTATTTGGAAAAGTAGAGAAAGTGCCAATATAGTATTGTGCCGTAAGTTTTCTTGACTTGGGACCAGTGCTGTCACAACCTCAAAATATTTGTAACCAATTTTTCTTAAAAAAATAACCAAAATGGTAAATGAAGGCAACCAAAAAAAAAATTTATTGGACATTTAGAATATTACGAAAATTAGTTCTTAACCTCTGCCACTATTTATACACACGCCATCTTTCGTGAACCTTCTACAATGATCTTAACGGACAAACTAGTACATTCGAATTCTAGAGCATTCGATGTTAATCATAATTTGACGGCCATGGGAATCGAATGGCATATAAAGAATTTTTGGAAAAACTTGAACTTGGGGGGGTAGGCCCATTCAAACTTTGATGTCAAAACCATTTTTCATTAAAAATTTTAAATTATAAAAAAAATTGCCACAATTTTATAAGGCGTTGGGCATCATATCTGGGAACGGGCACTATAAGTGGACAGTCATAGGAATCGAATGGCATATAAAGAATTTTTAGAAAAATATGAACGTGGGGGTAGGTCCATTCAAACTTTGATGTCAAAACCATTTTTCATGAAAAATTTTAATTTAGAAAATAAATATTGCCAATAATATAAAAATTATATAGACAAATTTAGAAAAAATTTAGCTTTCTTTATCATGTATCATTGCTATCTCTTTTTCTACTTTATAAATTTATTAGGATGCAATCAATGTTAAATTACAACGGACATAGAACAATAATATATTCATACACAATATTTCTCTCAGTACACTTATGAACGCAAAGTCTGGTAACTTTATTATTGTACCCATATAGGGGAATGAGTACTCGTAGATATTTTATCGCAATACACGTTTGTTGTCATAGATGATAACTAGATAACTGAGGGCCGGGTAATTAAATTTTATTTGTTAATTATCAAAATATATAAACTTTGTTTTTCTTTATTTATTTTAGGTCATGAAAATCTAGGTTTTCATACTATTTCGGTGAGTTGTAGCACCAATGCACAATTACAGGACATCATGGTAAGTCAATTTTTACAATTTGTTAATTTTGAAAACTTAAATTTATTATCTATTTCAGATTGAATTCATTGACCTGTTGATCACTGCCTGTGATCAATTGTGTTGTAGATTGGCAATTTATACAATGGGCAAACCAACATAAGAGCCAAGGAATATGCCCGCCGTTAATATTTCATTAAAAACCAAAAATGGGGTGGGCTAATTTCAGTTTTTTTATATTTGGCTGTGCCCAAATGGAGCCTAAGCCCCATTCTTTTAATATTTATAATTTTGCCGGCCAGTAGTTATGAGACATATGTGCCCGCCGTTAATATTACATTAGCTCGCCCAACATGAAACCCAAAGAATGGGGTTTGCTAATTTCAGTTTCTTTTATATTTGGCTGTGCTCATAACTTAAGCCCCATTCATTGAATCACCCCTATTATGTAAATCGCTGTCGACACAAAGTCACGTCATTAACAAAATGGTATATGTTTCTCCGAAATCGATAAGAATTGGTAACTACTGACGGCGTTTTGTACTTTAATGCGACAAATTACAAAATTTTGTCAATAATAACCGACGATACATATACCATTTTTTGCTGTCGTCGTGACTTTGTGAGGACAATTACTTACATAGTAGGGGTGAATATTTATTATTTGGCCGGCCAGTACTTATGAGACATATGTGCCCGCCGTTAATGTTACATTAGCTCGCCCAACATGAAAGCCAAGAAATGGGTAGTCTAATTTGAGTTTTTTTTTATATTATCTGGCTTGTGCCCGTAATTTTTATAATTTTTTGTTGTTGATAGCTCTCGTAATTATAAGCACAAAAACGTTAAAATGTTCTCTCTGCTGTACTCTTAGTATACGAGTTATGGGAATTGAAAGTTCACAAGGTCTCTTATCATGTCCAAATATTTCACAATGGTTTTTATTGCTTTTCAAGCAAAAAATTTCCTAAAATAATACTATTTTCTATGCTATGTTTATTGTGTTATCGTAACTAACCCGCAGAGACCAACGCCGAATGCCTAAGAGTCGATTAAGCCGAGTCGTGATATATAAGGACATTATGACAATATGGTTTTTAACAATGGCTACAGAAAATGTGTAGAATGGGAGTTATTGAGCATAAATACGTTATTTCAAGAAATTAGGGCAAAATGCTTCTATGGCGATCCTGCGTGTAATTTTACAAGATAGTTCACAAGACTTTGTCAGTTATTAAAACATCTTATTTACTATGTAATGGAAATTTATAAACTCGAAATTTGGGTTTTTTGAATTATGGCGTTGTTGCAGCAAATGGGCGATATAGTGATTGAGTGAGAACCTAAATGTAATAATGAAAATAAAAAAAATATAGTTTTAAGTTCAAATGTTTTAGAAAGAATTTAGAACACATAAATGGCTACTATTTCGTTCTATTAACGAACGAAACATCTATGGTCCTGAATAACTGAGAGAGCACAAAAGGGTATATTCTAATGTTTTAATGATGTTTTTCGATTTAACTGTCATATAGAGTCTGCAAATATGAAATTAGCCACAAATGATCCTAAATGAGTGAGAATGCAGATGGAGCACTCTGTGAAGCTTTATTTCTTAAAATTGTTCTTGAATTTTTTAAATTAATGAATTAAGACACATAAAATAAAAGAGAAATTAGCGTCATATTTTGTTTATTCTAAAAAATTAAATTAATAAGGCAAGAAACAAAAACATTAAATACGGCACTGAGAGCTAGTTGAATATTGTCATAATCGTACTTTAGCAAAAAGAACTTAAAATGTTGCAGTTTTTAGCTTTGTACTAACAATTCCGCTAACGAAATATCGGGTCAAATGCTAGTAGTCAGATAAAATAATTGCTTAAATATTATCAATCCTATTGTTTTCCAGATATTATTCAGCTACGAAATAATTGAAACCAGTTTAATATCTGATAAACAATAGGATTGAAAATGTTTAAATTTTTTTATCTGACTACTAGCATTTCACCTGCTACTTCGTTACCGGAACTGTTAGTACAAAGCAAAATAAAGATAAACCTGCAATTCACATTTTAAGTTTTTTTTTTGCTAAAGCATGACTTTGACAATATTTTTTTATAAAATAAAAAATAAACTTAAAATTCAGTATAGTAATAAGAAAATATAAAAATAATTAACTTCAATAATATTAATAAAAAAAAAAAATAAATAAACAAAGGAAAATTAAAATGGAAAAATTTCAAATCGTTTTTGTATTTAATCAAAATATCTCATCTGTCTTCCCTGGTACTTCCAGCTCATGTTGCTGGTCTTTCTGCTTTACTGTTTGAGTTGTTGTGGATTGTGGTGGCACAGGTTGAGGTGTTGTGGTGCCACAGGTTAGTTTTCTGTTGGTTGTGGTTGCACCATTTGGGGTACCACCATTTGATGTACCATCATTTGTGGTACCATCATATGTGATACCATCATTTGTGGTAATATCATTTGTGGCTGCAAATATTGTGGCAATATATTGCTATACGCCATATGAGGGTGTCTACAATTAAAAAATATTTGTAATTTATTCTTATTTCAAAGCATTCCAAAAAAAAAAATACCACGTCCTCTTCGATTACGGCTTTCAGAGTTGGATTGTAAAATCAGTTTTAGTAAAGTCTGAAAATATATCATTAATAGATGTTCTTTATGAATACATAAATATAGAATTAAAAAAATTATGAATTAAAAGACTTACTCTGTTGTTCTATCCATCTTGGTAAATAATTTAAAATGCCAGTTTTTCGTTAAGAAAAGCGTAGTTTATTTTGAAGGATGCCATACATGCAAATTCATTTAAATTAATTTTAGAGTTGCCATATTTTTTATATTTTAGTTTTAATATTGTTTTTCAACAATTGGGTTCATAATTGATATATTTTTTGCATTAATAGAAATAAAATAATTATTTAATTAAAATTATTTTTAATTTGTATTTGCTAAAATAATTACAAACATTATCTTAAAAAATAATGGCTACTTGGTAGTGTATATACTACAATATGGCAGCATCAAAGTATTTTATAATTTAACATCTGGTATGTATTCAAGATGGAGGTATTTTTTGTAAAAAAGTAACTGTTATTGCATTTTCTTATTGCGTGTGTTTTTTATATTCTTCTTAAGAATGTAAAAAGGTACATCCAACACTCAGTTTGAAAGCGAATTTTAAGCATGACGTTTAAAATTTTATAATAATTTGTTTTCAAGCTTAATTTTTTAATTGAAGTATGTTAAGCAATATTTATTACTTAATTTTAATTTTGTTATGTCATTAAAATTTAGTATGCAACTGATTGTATATTTATAGAATTAAATATAAATAACAGTAAGCAAAGCATTGAATTTCTTTATCATGTAAAAGAATATTGTTCTGCGCATGTACGTCACAGTAGTAAATAAACAAAAACACAATCACACGAACACATGTATTTAATATGGAACAATTTTGTTTACATTCATATTTTAATAAAATTTTTGTTATTTTTGTAATATTACTAGTACGAAATTGTTTATTATTTATTATTAAATCTTTTTTTACTAAATTTGGTAGATTTTGTAACAATTTTACTTTAATATTTTTGTATTTATATAATTTTTAAGTTTGCTAACAACTTTTTTTAATCCCATTTATTTAAGTTCCAATAATTTGAATAAAAAACAAATTCAAATGTTAGTATTTATATTTATTTCATAAAATACAAGATTTGTTAAATATTTATAGTAGTAGTAGTATTGTAGTTTTAAGTATAAAAATAAAGTATTAATATAAATTTTAATTTAAAGTCTTGTGCCATTTTCATTTTCTATTCGATAATTTATCGGTTATTTCACGATTTAAAATTCTTATTTTAAAATACATTCGGGCACGGAAGAATAATTTTTTAATTTTGTCACTGCACTTTATGTGTTTAGCTTGTTGCAAATCAATTTTTAAAAAATTATTTGTTATTAACAAATCGTTTTCATTAATTGAATTGAAAATTCATTCCAGTCCTTTCATATATGTCATAGTTTCCGGCGTTGGCTTAGATAATCCATCTTTACTAAGATGGTCTACCCAAGTAAAACAAGACCATCGTAAGGTAAATCCTCAATTTCTGGCTCATCTGATGGAGCCGTGTCATCATTAAATTTAATGTTGGTTAATATAATGCCTGCAAAAATTTAAAAATCATTAAAATATATTAAACAATTTTGTTCTTAATTTTGAATTACCAGTAAAAGATTTGCCAGATGTTTCAAGGTCAGGGGTGTCGTCTACCTCAAAATTAGCTGCGTCTGATATTACTCCATTATTGCGGCCAAGGAGATACGATCTTAAGCGATATTAAAACTCCTGCTGATCAGGATGGTCATGCAGACCACCTTTAGCGCGAATAACTCCGAAAAAATTTATAATACGTCTTAATTAAGACGATATTTGATATTTGAGATTATATCGCTCCTTTAAATCTGCATATAGACCTTTGACAGCATTATTTGATTGTAAATTTATGCGTTTTCTGATAATAAAGTGCACAGGATTCGATATCCCCAAAAAAAAATTTATTAAAAATAAATCGTCAAGAGTCACAAAAGAGGTAAAAGGCAACCAAAAACATTTAAGAATGTGTTTTAAACAAAGAAAACATTTATGGGTATGCGGCCTTCTTTTATGTCAAAACATGAAATAGGCCACACGTTGTGGTACACTTTTAAGTATGTTACTGTCCACCAATATTGAAGAAACATTTTTTCAAAATTCTTTCTATAAAAGGGAGTAAAAAGCATTTTAAATTGGTCGAATTTAGACCACTTGCCGATCCTAGTATTCAATTAATAAAACAGCATTTTCAAAAATTATAAAAAATTTCCTAAGACAGGTTCTGTAAAAACTCAACAACTCCAGATAAAAATTAAAAGTTTAAGAAATTCCAAAAAATTACTATACGGGAGTAGAGTTCTTTAATTGAAACAAAAAGTCGACATTTCGCCTTTCGAATTTTAACCATATTTTGTAAAAATACAAGTTTTCTACATTTATTGATGCGCCTTTTCTAATGTTTAGCAATAAAATGATATGAATAAAGGCGATTATATATTAAATAATATCTTCGCTTTTATTTCTAATAGTTAGGTTTAAATTTATGTTTATAATCAAATACTTTTCTAAAAGCTTGCGTACCAGAGAACCGCTGGTAAATTTTCCATTGCTACGCAGCCGCCGACTTGAACCGGCTTAAAAGCTGAGCCGGCTCAAAGAACGCCGCCGATTTTGTCGGCTACGCCGATGAATATTTTTAAATGTGTGGCAACATTTAGCAAGGATGGGTTTTATGGAAAAGTTTGCATACATGCAAAATAAGGTATTTTTCCAATCTTGGAAATGTAATGCATTCTTTTCCAATATTAAGTGCCGTTATTTTTCTTTTATGCCAGAACTTTGCAAAAACTCATTTAAAGTGATTGAAGTATTTGTGAAGAATGCAACGTGTGCTCGGCGATTTTTTTCCTTCAGCAAAAGCTAGTTTAGAATCAGAATCCGATTCTGATTCTGATATATGCTCAAAGAACATAAAATATTATGAAAAATTAATAAAAGTGAAGAAAGAGTGGTAAAAAATTTTAAATAACAACATCAGAAGGAGGCGCCGAATGCTGGAGACATTTTGGGTACCTGCAAGTGTCCAGCAAAATTGTTCCTCCGAAGTACAAATTTTGCATATATTGTTTTGTTGATGGCGGAATTTTAAAAGGGTAAGTACTTACTTATTGCACATGTTTCAATTATTTTATAAATGAATCAAGGATTCATGTGCTCAAAATCTAATTTTTTTTCTTAATTTTGATTTGAATGTAAAAATTTTGGTAATTAAATATACAATTTTTGGTATTGGTTGAATTTTAATAAAAAAAATGATTGAAAATACAGCTTTCGTAATTGAAAAAAAAAAAAATGTGATTTCATTTACAAAAACTGTATTTTCAATAAATTTTTTATTAAAATTCAACCAACACCAAAAATTGTATATTTAATTATCAAAATGCTTACATTCAAATCAAAATTAAGAAAAAAATTAGATTTTGAGTACATAAATCCTTGATACAATTATAAAATAATAATTTTTATGTTGAAAATAATTTAATTGAAACTCAGTTCTTTGTGTGAATATTTTCGGAACAAATCAAGATCCGTGTTACAGTTTTTATTTTCATAATTTTTATTGGGCAACTCTGTTTTTTTACACTCATTGCAGAAATGACAGCACAGATTATGAACAGATAAGACATTGCCAGCTAGCGGTCTAGTGGCACAAAAATGGTTAAAGGTGAAAGTATTTTGACGCATTTTTTCACATTTTTGCTGCCTAATTGATTGGAGAAGGTTCCATTCTGTTTAAGAAAATATAAGTGAAGAAAAAACCGCAAGAGGGTGTAAATAAAAAAAATTTTGTTTTGTTTATTGAAATTTTTAAAAATACTAAGATTTTTTATTTTTTCAGGAGTTGCAGATGTATAATGGGTTGTCCAGAAGGAATCAGACTACATATATTTCTGGACGATGATACCAGGTTAGTTTTTGATTTAATTTTTATAATTTAAAAGCCTGCCGCAATGCCGTAAAGAGGTTTTATATGTTGGCTAAAGCAAATTGTCCAAAATATAACGCCTTGTTTATTATTTCCGGCTACAATTCCAATTGGTTACATGACATAGGGTCAGTGTTGTCAGATTAGGGGATTTTTCCCCAAATTGGGGATTTTATTTTGTAAATGGGGATAAATAATTGGGTTTGGGGATATGGGGAACAGTTGGGGCAATATTGTAGGTTTTGGGGATTTTTTGAATATTTTTGGGGATCTTTATTTTACTTTTTATTTTTTTGTTTTAGTTTTCGTATTTATGGAATTGTTCTAAGTATTTAATTTATGTAAGAGTTTGTTTTAAATCGAAAGAAAACATTGGAATACAAATTTAAGTCTGGTAAATGTTCAAATTGCAACAATATGCTATTTGACATTTTATATTTGCAATCCTTGTTATTATGTATTATCAATAGATAATATTTTATTCCTAAAAAAGTGATTTGATAAGGGGTTTTAATTTTTAAAAATTACCCCCATTAACACGAATCCTGGTTAGGCGTTAACTAATAATTATACTGTCGGTTAAAATTATTTTTGTATGAAAACTGTCAGTATACTTTAACCCCCAGTAACACGACTTTTTAAAAGTTAAAAAAATAACAAACTCTAGAATTAAAAAAATAATATCTGAATGGCTTAGTTAATACAAAATTGTATTTCTTATGGAATAAAACCAGAAATTTTAAATTATAAGTTTTATTATACCCTCCACCACCACAAGTGGTGAAAGAGGGTATATATACGCTTGTCATTCCGTGTGTAACATTGAGAAATATTCTTCTGAGACCCAACAAAGTATATATATTATTGATCCTTATTAAATTCTAAGTCGATTGAGCAATGTCCGTCTGTCTGTCCGTCTGTCTGTCTGTCTGTGTAAAACACTCTCACGCCCAAAATACATAAGCAAAATTAATAAAATATATACCAAAATGTTTATAATTTTTCTAAGCAGTTTGGTATTGAAAATCAGCAAAATCGAGTTGGTAGAACCAGGGTTATGGATTAAAATGTAAGACAACCTCCAAAAATTTAGATCATTTTCACAAGTTTTTTTTCTGATTTTTGGTAAATCCATTCCAGAGAATACCATGAAATTTTGCACACATTATTTATATGATAAAAGGACAAATTCTGTTGAAAATGGAAAGAATCGGTCCATAATTTCTTGTAGCCCCCATACAAATTTCTTCCCGAAATAAGGTGCTATGGTATATAAATGCCCATAGAATTGCAGTATCCATACAAAATTCAGCACAACTAAGTTTCGTGCAAACAGAAATCGTGAGACCAATTTTTTTTTGGATCGGGCACTATTTCACCATAGCTCCCATATAAAGTTTACTTCCGAAAATGTTTTAAATACACTTAAATATCTTATATATATCGGTATCAGGTTGAAATTCGACTTACATAATCCCCTTGCCAATGAAAATCGGTGTAGGGAATTTCATGAAGATCGGCCCATAATTGGTTATAGCTCCCATATAAGGACCACTTCTAAAAACCACATTAATTTTCATAAATATCTGAAAAATATAGTTATCGAATTAAAATTGTGTGAATATCGGTTCATATTTGACCATAGCTCCCATATAAGGTCCATTTTCGAAAATTACTTAAATACTAATAACTCTTTTATAAAAGCTTCTATCTAGTTTAAATTTCAAACAAATATTTCCATTATATACGAAAATCGATGTGTTGAATTTTATGAAGATCGGCCGATAATTGGTCATAGCTCCCATATAAGGACCACTTCCGAAAAACACATTAACCTCTGTAAATATTTTAAATATATGGATATCGAACTAAAATTGTATACCGATCAATATATTGTATCCAAAAATTATACTACTGGGTTTTGTGAATATCGGTCCATATTTGACCATAGCACCCATATTAGCTCGATGTCTGATAATCACAATAATACCCATAAAATTCTTATAAATAATGTTATGGACAAAACTATCAAGCATAATAGGCTTTAAATACATAGAAATCGCTTTAAAATATTTAATTATTTCTTCCAAATAAGTCGCACATCCGAAAAATACATTAATGCACTCATATCGGTAAAAAATGTAACAGATATAAGTTTCAAGTTGATTTGGTGACTATGGGTTCTTGATTATATAGAAGGCTCACATCCGGAAAATTCATTAGAACAGAACAAAAATATACTTTTGAAGTTTTACTAAATATATTTGTTTACCCTTTTTTATACTCTTTTAATTCACTTGTGGTGAATAATAAAAATGTTGAGCCAATCGGTAATGTTAACCAATTATTAAGTACAGTGAACTCGCGGTAACGTGAACTAATTAAATCCAAGGGAGTTCATGTTAGTGAAATTGTTCACGTTAGCGATTGTCGAATTTCATGCAAAAAATATAAAATTTTATAATATAAACCTGTCTTTTACACGCTTGAACGTGAAATAAAACAAAATTATTGATTAAAATGCATTACAAAACAAAACGAGATTACGAGAAACTATAAATTGAAATAAAATTACATAGCAAATAAAATTACTTATTCGTTGCCACTAAAAAAAATAATTTAGAGGATACAAACACATTTTTTTATAAGGACATTCTCAAAACTTTAAAAATTGAATTTAATGTATGTATTGAATGAAGTGTTGTCTACATGATTAGAAAACAAATGAAGTGAAAAAAAATTGTTCACGTTATAGAGCTTTCTGAGTTTGTTCACGTTACAGAGTAGTCAATGTAAACAAAAGCTTGTTCACGTTAGGCGGTGTTCACGTTAGACGGTGTTCACGTTAGACGGTGTTCACGTTACCGCGAGTGCACTGTATATAAATTGTTTAATAGTACATTTGTTTCCTATTATAAAAGTATAGACTCTGTTGGAAATGGTAGGAATATGTAGTTATTTCAATTATAAATTGCTGAAGTAGATAACATTTTTATACATTTGAAATAAAATATCTTCTGCGTAAACTAGTTTTTCTAACAATATAGAAAATACTACTATACTACTATATTTTAAATAATTTTTTTTTTTGTTTAAAAAAAAGTGTTTTTATTGAAGAAAGTACATGATTTGTATATAGTCCAAAATGTGTATTATATCATGATTCATATATAATCCATAAAGTGGCTTAAAAAGAAATTCGGTTATAGTCCTATTTCGCTTATAGTCCACAAAAATTGTGCAACTGTATTTGTAGACTATAAGCGAAAACTACTGTATTACATTACCATTCTACCATTCTTCATAATCGGAACTAAGTCCCAATAGCAAACACTGAATATGGATATTAGAGTAATGTAATGTAATTTCTATAATTTTCATCTAATTTAGGTGGAGGGTATTTAAGATTCGGCATAGCCGAATATAGCACTCTAACTTGTTTTTTAAATTGTTTTACATACGTACATAAATAAAATTAATTGTAGTGCAAATAATGTATGTCTGAATTAAAATTAGACTATTATTTTTACTGGGGATTTTTGGGGATAGCACAAACTGTTTTTTGGGGGAATTTCGGGGAAGAAAAATTTAAATTTGGGGAAAAGTCTCGAAAAAAATCTGGGAACCCTGCATAGGGTTGTATATCCAATTGGACATCGGCTTATGTGTTGTATTTTGTGATGTAGTGTTAAAGTGGTTTTGTGTTAAAGCGTTCAAATGATTTTGTGTTAAGTGTGACAAAAATAACTCGGACGGACGGAAAATAACTTTACCAACAGACTGACTGATACACCTTTGACCAATTCAAATTGTTTTTTGGAATATGTAGTGATTTTGTAATGTGTTCGTGACAATGAATACTCGGACGGTCGGAAATTTACCAAGAGAATCAGTGATTCACCTTTGACCAATTGAAAGTGAATGAGACAATATACAGGCCTGTCACACATTTTGTTCGGAATGTTTTCAATTCCGTAGTCTTTATTCCGATTAAATTCGTTTTAGGTTCTCTAAATTCCATGTAAATTATTAATTCGAGTGTTTTTTTTATATTAAAATAGAAGTGAAGTTTTTGGTACAGAAATTGATTAAAATTTTTAGAAAAACAAATAATTACAAAGAAATATCAATTCCACGTTTCTGAAGAAGCGAAATATGGAATTCCACTTTCGATCGGAATGGTGCTGGTAGCGCAAGGACGTTAAAGTTTTGTGGTGTATTTACAAGGGTATAAATGAAATTTTTTAAGTTTTTGTAAAAATTTTGCCATTAAATTGTTTCTTTTGCTATTAAATGTCAAAGAATCGATATTTGTATGTAATTAATGAGATATAAAATACAAAAATTGGTTAAAAAATGTTAAAGTTAATAAAAATTCCAAAGTCCATTAACGTGTTTAAGGAGACTATAACAAGAAATGTATAACAAAGATTTACCTCTTTGTTTCAAGATGCGTAATACTAAAACAAATAGAAAATTAATTTATGGAAGGGTAAGTTACAAATTACATAATGTATGAAGAACGTATTTAGTATAAAATTAAAAAAATGGTTAAAAAGATTATGTAATAAAACATCACAAGAAGCTTCAGAGACGCTAGATAATATGTCAATTATGTCTAATATACTTATTTGAAGAGCTGATTGATCTTGAAAGGACTCAGGTTAGTATTGCCTTTTGCCATGTTTCGTTGTTCTATTTAAACATATATATATATTTCTTGTATGTATTTTACAGAAAAGTGACATATTAAATAAAGAAGGCTTAGCTGATTTACTTGTACTACCAAGCGGCTAAAATATTTCAGAAGTTTTAAAATATAATTCATTGCAAGATGTTTCATACCAAAAAAATTCAAAGTACGAAATTAAATGATAATGAGATATGTGCTTTAGATGCTCTTATGACCTTATCTCAAGAAGTAAGACTACCAATACTTTTTAATATGCATACATTTTTATAAGAAAATAGTTTTAGGAGCCAAAATTTGAATTTATTGAAAATACAACATATAAGATAAGTTTAAATACCAATATAATTAATAACGAAATTTTAAATTCCCATTTAAACCAAGATGAAATTTTTATTTTAGAGTCAAGTTTATGTGATGGAAAAGGGGTACGTTTTTTTTAGCCTTCAGAAAAAGAATTTTTTGAACAGATCGTTACATTTTTGGATAACCAAATGGTAAGAGTTAAATATGACTATCAATTTTATATGAATATAAGTTAAAATACATATTGTATATTTTGATCTGACACCGAATTCGATTTTCAACAAAATGAAAAATACAGAAGAAGAAACACTAAGTTAATACTTTCACTGTGTGCTCGATAGATTGGCGTCATTAAACACGTTTTATTTTGAAACTTAAAATAATTTTGAACTTCTGATTTTAAACATCAAAATAAATGGTTATGCAGTTATCTTTTTCAATTTAAATACAGCATAATATTATAATTGTGATACATAAATTATTTTTATTTTCAGAACGAAGGCTTCAAATATTGTGATGATAAAAATAAAATGGTAATCAACTTTGAAATTATATATTGTTTTCATTTATATTTATTGCTATTTTTATAGGATAATCAACCTAATATCATTCAGTTTGTTGACCGCAATGTTAAGTTTCATTTAAATATATATTTTTTTAATGATTCACAAGGAATGAATAATAATTTCATGTTGCGTATAATTTATAATTGTTATTCTATTAATTTTAGAAATTTCAATAATTTTTTGCACATATTGTTTCTTTAAATTTATAATTTGCAGAAAATAATTGTATAAATGAAGAAAATATAATAACAATGATGGAAGACGTTTTTAACAACTTTAAAACAGATTTGAAAGGTATGATAGATATTTTTTTGGAAAATCTATCCCAATTTAATAAATTAAATAATTTTTCTAATTTACAAATGGAATGCGCAGGAAAGCGAGTTTTAATATACAAAATCGTTTTCAGAATAAAGCAGTACAGAATGGTTATTCCCATTGTAACCGCTATCTTGTCACGTCGCACTCTATCTGAAATATGCTCCATATTAGACAAATTAAAACTCTTTTGCGATGACAACAAATTTAAATAGCCATTTTTTGAGAGAGTATGCACGGATGTAAGCTACCCATTATTTAAAGCAGTTCTGAAAATTTTTAATAATAAAAATGTTGCACAATATCTGCAATCGTACTTATAACATTTGGATAACCAAAACATAAAAAAAGGACATACATATAATTTGCAAGGATTTGAATAATAGACTTGGTAAAGAACACTTCCTCCGCCAGTTTTTAAAGAATGTCTTAACAGCAGCTTTTAGTTTAAAAATCATGGAGGAATGCAAATTTTGGTTCCGTCAATTATTTATAGTTTTACTTTATCCAACGAATAATTAAAAAATTTCTGAAAGCTACAACATCCTGCGAAAAAGATTACAAATAAATAAAGAAAATGATTTTGAAAATTACAATTTTGCTGAAGATGACAGTATTGTCAAATTGGAATCTATTGCTTCTGGAAGTCCGTTTAAAAAAGTATTTCTAAATATACATGATGAAATAAAGTCATATGTGAAATATCGAAATATAAATGGTGAGAAAAATGAATATCGAAATGAAGACATCTGTAACTTCATCATTAACAAATATTGTCCTTTTGTACCAATGTGGACGAACATAATGGGGATATGAGTAGATCCTTCTGGCGAACATATCAGCAAATCTCCTGTTGAATTAAATTTCTTTCTACAGAAACATATTATTCTAAAAAGACAATCAGTTCGTCCAGGCGAATTCATAAAAAAAGGAGAGAAAATATGAAGTTTGTTCACTGAAGGAACTCCGGTACAAATATAATATGTTCACTAAAAACAAAACGATTGATAAGGCAAAAATTATAAAGCTACAAAATAACTAGCCAGAACACAAATGACTCAAGATAACAAGCTGGAATACACAAATGATGAGTTACAAATTTTAAAAGATCACAGCTTTATTGCTTTAGTCCAAAGTATTGAGCCAGAAGAACAATGGGGAAAGAAAAATTCAGAACTTCAAAAGGCTATTAATACAATGCAAAGAACACACAAATATTCACAACAACTTATGAAGATATTCAAGACATAATAAAAATTGATTTAGAAAGTTCAGAAGATTTGGATAATTCGTCTCGAATTAGCAAAGAGGGACTCAAAAACTCATGAAATTGTAAATAAACTTTTCCTTTTAGGTATAATTTGTTATTTAATACAGTATACAATGGATTGAAGCAGGAGAAAATCGGGATTTACAATTATCTTGAGACTGATGATTGGGAGTCTTTAAAATAAGGGTATTAGTTAACCAATCTTACATTAGGTTGTGCCCTACTTTGCATTATAAAAGAAAATTTTAAAAAAGTATTAAGTCTTCCATATCAAATAATTGGCGTTTGCTATGAAAAAGTAAATACGCTTGCCTTATATAGACCCGATTACACTATCATACCAATTTTAAAATCTGCACATTTTACTCTTTGCATCTTAAATCTAGCAAGTAGAGAATTTATTTGTAGATTCACTATTTGATCCAAGTGGTAAATTCATTTCTAGTACATGCATGAAAAAAGACTGGAAATTCGTAGAAATATTGGAAAGAACGAAGCAGAATGACACCGTGAGCTGCGGGGTTTTTGTGATACTTTACGCAATGAACTATTTAAAAGGAAAATCATTATTATTATATAAAATCTTTATTAATTCAACATTCCGACAATCGTTCCGAATTTTGTTGCCAAAAAAAGATGAAAACAAAGCGCAGTGTATGTATATATTTTTCTTATGCAAAGGATGTAATACAAATACAAAGTTTTTTCATAGAATAACAATATTATATGTATTAAAAGTATCCAAATTATGCATAATTATGAGTATGAGAAATGATAAAAACCATCTGTAAATGTAATAGTAGTAGTTGTAATAGTAATATTAGCTAGTAACTGTAATTGAGTGAAAATAAAAATATATACTTAATTATAACAAATTTTAGCTGACATAAAAGACACACTCACAAATCACTCATTAAACAAAAAATAAACAAATGTCTGCATATAATCTACCATTAAATAGAAAAAGCATGATAACAATTACAAAAGTAGACATAAAAATAAAAATGCTTTATAAAAAATGTATAAAAACCTAGCACCAATAACTAAAAATTAGCAATAAAAAGAACAAATGGTACAAGGTGGCGCAAAAGTAATCCTCCTATCAGAAAATGCTATAAATTTTGCGATTGGTTCTTTCTTGTTCTGTTTGGTCAGTTCTGTTTTGACATTTGTGTAGTAAACACATGCGAAATACACGTCAATAAACAATGTTACGCTACACTGCTCCAGAACGCGGAATATTGCTGACTATTTATTTGACCAATAATCGGTCGGTGACTTTGGCACAACGTGAATTTCGTCGCAGATTTCCTGGCCGTCCAACGCCTACTGGTGAAACACTGCGACGTTTAGCCGCTCGCCTCGAAGAGACTGGCACAACACGAGATGCTGCCAGGAGTGGCAGACCCCCGTAGCCGTTCTGCAGAGAATATTGCTGCTGTAGCCGAGGATATCATGGAAGCGCCGTCGACATCGACCAGACGACGTGCCACGCAATGGGTATCAGTTTTGGTACAAGATTTGAAGATGTTTCCGTACAAAGTCCAGACGGTGCATCAGCTGTTAGCTGCTGACCGCCAATCGCGTCTAACATACGCTCAAGCCATCCTTAATCACCACCAAGAGGAAGATGATTTTTCATCAAAAATAATCATGAGTGATGAACAAAATTTACGCTTCTGGGACACTGAAAATCGGCGAAGAGCCATTACACCCGCTCAAAGTCACTGTATGGTGTGCTGTTTTCGCTGGAGGAGTCATCGGACCTTTTTTCTTCAAAAACGTCGCGGGCCAAACGGTTACTGTGAATGGTGAGCGCTACAGAGCAATGATCAACGAGTTCTTTTTGCCGCAACTTGATGAATTGGGATTGGAAAACATGTGGTTCCAACAGGACGGTGCAACGGCACACACTGCACGTGCCACAACCGATATGCTGAAGGATGAATTTCCCGGGCGCCTAATCTCCCGTTTTGGGGAATTGCACTGGCCAGGAAGATCGCCTGATTTGACCGCTCCAGACTTCTTTTTGTGGGGCTTTTTGAAGTCGCGGGTTTATGTCAACAAGCCTCAGACTCTTGCAGCTCTTAAAGACAATATCCGTCAAGAATGTGAGGACCTATCGCCGGAAGTTTTGGCCAATGTGATGGAAAATGCCATAAAAAGGGCTCAATTGACAATCAACCATTTACATGACATCATATTCTCGACTTGATGTAAAAAAAATTAAAAGACCAAATGAAAATAATCCACAAGAAGAATCAAAGTTTTTCATTTTTATACCCTCCACCACCACAAGTGGTGAAAGAGGGTATATATACGTTTGTCATTCCGTGTGTAACATTGAGAAATATTCATCTGAGACCCAGCAAAGTATATATATTATTGATCCTTATGAAATTCTAAGTCGATTGAGCAATGTCCGTCTGTCTGTCTGTGTAAAACACTCTCACGTCCAAAATATATAAGTGAAATTAATGAAATGTATACCAAAATGTTTATAATTTTTCTAAGCAGTTTGGTATTGAAAATCAGCAAAATCGAATTGGTAGAACCAGGGTTATGCATCAAAATGTAAGACAACCTCCAAAAATTTTGATAATTTTCACATGATTTTTGTGACTTTTGGTAAATTCATTGCAGAGAACACCATGAAATTTTGCACTAATTATTTATATGACAAAAGGACAAATTTTGTTGAAAATGGAAAGAATCGGTCCATAATTTCTCGTAGCCCCCATACAAATTTCTTCCCGAAATATGGTGCTATAGTCTATAAATGCCTACAGAATTGCAGTATCCATACAAAATTCAGCAAAAATAAGTTTCGTGCTAAGAGAAATCACAAGACTGAATTTTTCGTGGATCGGCCCATATTTGATCATAGCCCGCATATAAAGTTCACTTCCGAAAATTACTTAAACATGCATAAATACCTTATAAATATCGCGATTGAGTTGAAATTCGACACAAATAATCTCCATATATACAAAAGTCGCTGCACCGAATTCTATGAAGATCCGTTCATATTTGTTTATAGCTCTCATATAAGGACCTCATCCGAACAACACATTAACCTGCATAAATATCTAAAAAATATCAATATCAAACCAAAATTTTACACAGATCCGTAATTTATATATGGAAGTCATACTGCAGGATTTTTTGAATATCGGTCCATATTTGACCGTAGCTCCACTTTGAGGTCCATTTCCGAAAATCAGTTAAGTACTCACAAATCTCTTATAAATATCTTAAAATTGCTAAAATTCGACATACATAAAACTCATATACATAGCAACAACTGTACCAAATTTTATGAAGTTTGGCCCATAATTGGTCATAGCTCCCATATAAGGACCACTTCCGAAAAACACATTAACCTGTATAAATATCTAAAACATATGGATATCAAAATAAAATTATACACAGATGAGTAATTTGTATCTAGTAATCATACTACTGTAGTTTGTGAATTTTCAGTAGTGGACCTTATATGGGAGCTATGGCCAAATATGGGCCATTTGGCCATAGCTCCCATATAAGGTCCACTACCGAAAATTTCTAAAATCCCAATAAATTTCTTACAAATATAGTTATCAAGTTGAAATTCGAATCCAAAAATTACAATATATGTAAAAATCATTGTACGAAATTTTGTGATGATCGGCGAATAATTGATCATAGCCTCCATATAAGTACCACTTCTGGAAAACACATTAACCTACACAAATATCCAAAAAAAATATTTGTACTGAGCCAAAATTGTACACCGATCAGTAATTTGTATTCAGGAATCATATTACAAGATTTTTTAAATGTCGGTCCATAATTCGATATAGTTGTCATATAAGGTCTACACTTGTTAATAGCGTTGTTTAAATTAAGTTTTATTAATTTTTTTATTTATAAATTTTACACAAATAGCCCTCAAATACTTTGAAATCACGTTACAGTATTATATGGCGAT
This sequence comes from Calliphora vomitoria, assembly GCA_942486065.2. Taxonomy (NCBI): domain Eukaryota; kingdom Metazoa; phylum Arthropoda; class Insecta; order Diptera; family Calliphoridae; genus Calliphora; species Calliphora vomitoria. The sequence continues at coordinate 47,663,718 of OW818030.2, read as the reverse complement.
AGTCCCATAATAGGTCAACATATTGAACCAAAATTTGAATCCAAAAATCATACTACTGAATTTGTAATGAATATCGGTCCATAATTGGCAACTGTCTTCATATAAGTTCCACTTTCGGTAATATCTATAATACCCATAAAACTCTTGTAAAGATGAAATTCAATTAAAATGCATAGAAATCACGTTAAACTATTTTATGATGATTGACTCATAATAGGTCATAGCATCCAATTAGTTCCATAACCCAAAAATACATTAACGCCTATAAACATTGATATCGATAAAAAATTCAACAGAAATTAGTTACAAGTAGACAGAAATCATACTGCTGGAATTTTTGACTATGGGTTCATAATTATATATAAGACACATATCCGGAAAATTCATTAATCGCGAATATATATTAAAATTTTGTGATATAACTCATTTCCATATGTAAAATTTTGAATTTTGTCTAAATATATTTGTATACCCTTTTTTATATCCTTTTTCTTCACTTGTGTACCAATTATTAGGTACATATATAAATTGTTAAATGTCATACGTTATAATATGAATAAATGACAAACTATATTCAAAATGGTAAGAATCTGCAGTTAAAGTATCTTCTGCTTAAACTAGTCTTTTTTACAATTGTTATATCATTTCATATATGTATTTAATAGTATTTCGGTAACATTGTCTTAATCCTCATAATAACAAATATTGAATATGGATATTAAAGTGTTTATGCCAATGTAACTTCTACATCTCTCATCATATTTAGGTGGAGGGTATTTAAGATTCGGCACGGCCGAATATAGTACTCTTACTTGTTTTTTTTTAATTACAGCCAAAAAACATCGGAAGTTTACTTTTGCGCCACCATGTATTTAAATTCAAGTACAATTTCGTAACAATATGCTTCGCAACTTTTCTTCGAATTGCTCGAATGGGTATATATGCAGGATGTGTTTTGTTTTGCTTATTTGAAAACACATCCACAAATATACGCCTGTAAATCAAATCTACAGCTGTTGATTTTGGAATATCTATCTTTTTCGAATAATTGTAATTTCAATTTCCGAAAGCTTAGTTGAGGATAATGGATATACAATTATATCGGATAATTACATATAATACATATGCTTTGAAATTACCGATTATTAATCAAATCCATTCAGCTGAGGGGATTCCATTTCCGACTATGACTATAATGGATCATTAACAATGTGAGATAATCTTATATCTTTCATATTGTTAGAGTTTGACATTAATAGCTTCTCTGATAAATTAGGTCCATATATTTCTGCAAACGCATCCAGTTTCGTTTCAAAATCGATCACTGGTGGATTATCATTTGCAGGTTTTTTTTTACATCAAAACATATTTGTACATTTAAAGTTTTAAGAAATTAATCACTATTATATTCGGTACAGTTTGGGCCATAACTGATCATGATTTAAGTCACCATAGATAGCCCTTTTCCGAAAATCACTAATAAATCTCATAGTACTATCCAAACAGCAATGCAATTCGATATATTTATGTAAGTAAACTTTATCACAACTTTAATTACTTTGCAAAGTTATGTATAACCTAGACTTTTAGTAGAATATATCTTGTACAGTGACTCTCATTAATATTCGGTTTTTACATATGAGTTTCTGAAATCAAAAAATTCTCAATGAATATAATGACATCTTGTTAATGTTTCTTTTTTTTACTTAAAGGTATATATTTAGAGCTCACTTTTCACTAATTGGTTTTTATTAATATTGAGTGAATCTATTTTAAAATAATAAGAAACTAAAATACTACAGAAATGCATACTACCATAAGAGCTATCCAACCAGATATTAATTTATTTTTTTAAATTTGTATTTAAACAATTAAAAAGTGCTTATAAAATTATTTTTCCACATGTTTTCATTTATTAATAGGGGGCGGATATTCATGAATTTATTATTGGAAAATATGCGCCTAAAAAATTCTTCAAAAAAATCTAAATATGACCTTAAAATTCTAAAAAAATGGATTCATATTTTTGTGAAAAAACATAAAAGAATTAACAATATATCGCTCAATGCCCAAAAATTACACAACAGAGTGTAAAGCTATTAGTATTTCGCAGTTTGGAGTCATTTAACTACTTATTCTATCAAGTTATTTTTAAAATTATAATTCATATTTCTGAGAAGAAGATGGATATTTAAGGATTATTTCTCATTTAACGCCTTTATCAAGTGACTTAAGGTACGGTCAGACACAGCTAATATTTGACGATTATCGTCAAATATTTCATTGTCTGAATCTGACCACAAATAAAATTTAGAGCAAACAACAAAACAGATGATTTTAGTCAAACAAATTTATATGTCGGCAAACAAAATATTTTCTTAATGTGAACATAGTGTGACCACTAGCTATATAAATACCTAAAAAATATATAATTTGATCTTATAAATCTATTTAAGGTTAAAGTACTTATTTCGAATTGTAAAACAATTATTTTATTAAAGTTTTATTGAATTTTGATATCATATAGTGAATTTTATTTTTCACTTTTTGTTTGACCAAACTGCTGCGAAAAAGAATCAGTAAATATATTTGCCGTGTGGTCACACTATATCAAATACTTTCATGAAATAATTGTTTGATCAAATAGAGCAAACAAAGAAAATTATTTGCTCAACACGGCGGATTAAAAAGAAGATTATTTAAATATTTTTGCTACTAAATTAAAAACAAACTTGCACTATTTTTATTCTTTAACTATAATACATATCAATATTTCTTCTAAATTTCTTATTTAAATTATTTTCACTAAAAAAAATGGCATCAATAAATGAAGTCTTCTTCTTCACATAAAAGTCATTCAGCCTGGAATGACATTCTGGGAGAAAAACTAATTGAAGACATGGAGTCTATGTTGCGATTTTTGCATTTTTATGCGATTATATTTGTATACGTTTAATATAGTCTGATGTTTGATTATTTTTTATACATGGAGGATTTCTATTTACAAAATTTGTTTAAATTGCTCAAATGTATGGAATATTTATTGAATTTATAATCAAAGAAAATAGTTTACACATACATAAATATTATGATTTGATTGCAATTAAAAATTAATTCTTAAACAGTATGTTTAATTTTTTTTAATGAGAATATAATATTTGTGAACATTTTGAATGAAAAAAGTCCTGTTCGATTAATAATTTTTATTAAAAAAAAATAATTTCAATTATGAATTTCATTTTTCCTTCTACATATAAGTATAGTTTCAACCAAAGTATAACAAGTAGTCCGACTCTATTTTTCAATATTACTCTCTCACATAAATGAGTACTGTGTGAATTCAACACCCTTTTGAAAAATGTACACATCAAATGTCTCGAAATTTTAAGAAAAAATTGTCGATTAAATATAGTTCAATTCGTTCAATTCGTTAATTCTTTAACACACAGAATTTTATAATTTTATTTTACATTTCGTTTTGCGTCCAATATATAGTTAGGTACTGCTGTCAAAGATTTGGACTACTTGTATATACTTTGGTTTCAACATTTTAAAAATATACTTTTTCTTTTTAACAGTTCGCTTATTTGATTATTGTAAAGTTCATCATAGTAAATTCGTTTTGTTTGAATAATGCGATTTTTAGTTCAAAATCCAAACAAAGCCAAAACAAATACAATAAAATTCCAAAATTGTTAATTATATTAGGGATATTTGGTAGATTTTAAGTACAAGTATACCTACAAATTTTAATACGTTGATAGTAATATAATTTAATAAATAAACGTTTAATAATTATATTATTAAATTGTTCAAGCTTGAGTTCTTTTCGCGATTTGTTTTCATTATTTAGCGATTTTTAATTTAAGATATAGCAACACTACTTTTGCGATAGCACATGATCCAACAGCTGTTATTTGACGCTGTTTGATCTTGCAAATGAATTGCAAGATCAAATAAAAAATTAGCCAAAATTGAGGAAAATATTTGCTGTTTAGTGGTCACACATTGGTCACATTACAAGAAAGTTTTCTTATCGGCAAATAAATTTGTTTGACCAAATTCAGCTGTTTTCTTGTTTGCCGTGCAAAAATATTTTCTGTTCAAACTAGGAACATAAAATATTTGACGTTTAAATAAAAGTACTGAAATTTCACAATTCTTTCAAATGTAAAGCAAAATCTAGTAGTATTTTAATTTCTAGATATGTATTCTTTATTGATGAAAGAAATTAAAGTTTTTTTTACAGCTTTATTTAATAATTATTTAGAAAAAATATTACCATAAATGTGACCACAAGACAAATATATTTTCCCCTTCGTGTGTTTGATAGTATTTCGGTGTAGTTAGATGAAACAAATATGGCAAATAAATGTGTACAGTGTGACCACAAAATCAAGCCATGGATTATTTGATGTAGTTTTAATCAAACACATGAAACATTTTGTGTCAAATAATTTGCGTAGTCTGACCTTACCTTTAGATTTTAAAAAATCTTTAAAATATTTATTGTTCCAAAGAATATAAATCAGGGGCCGAATTACCGCATTCGTGATCGAATGATTACGATATCGAAAAATAATTTCGATATCGTAATTATAACAAAATGTACTAAATTTCATGCTCGATATCGAATGCCGTAATCTCAAATAAGAAAATTACGATCGATTTTACTCGATATAGAATGCGGTAATTCGGCCCCAGGTCTTCCGATCGTACAGTGCGGCCAAATGCACCTCTGTGCGGCCAAAACTGGAAACTAGGTTTTAGTTGGGGTGTTGGTTAAAGGAATGCCCTAAGATATAAAAAATGTTGAGGTCCCCTGCCTCAAATCCTCATCATAGTTTCAGTTTGAATGAGACCTTCACCCGAATGGCACACTGCCGTAGAAAGATCGACTGATAGCTTCTGTTAAACACGTGTCAAAGTTTTTGTAATCAAGCAAATCAAACAAAACAAAATGTATTCTACAGCTGCATGTAAGTACATACAATATGTAACATTAAAATCTGAATATAAATTTCTAAATAGTAAATTACCAGAAAAAGAAATATTTTTTGTTTGGGACTACTAAAAGTATTATCTTCATGGCGTAATTTACATACATGTAGAGTGGCCATGTTAATGTAGCCAAATAGAAGGGATATATCAAGGTTGTTGGTAGTATTAACGCGGCACTGGACGCTAGGCAAGCATGCATATCACCTAGAACTTCCTTTTAACGACCATTGTCGTAGCTGTAGGGATAGGGAAAAAGAGGCCTTTGGTCGCACTGTGGTTTTGGAGTAGTTCAAACACAAAAATTGTGTCACGAGATTTTAATATATTAGATTGTATTTCATCTGCGAATAGAAATATTTAACAAAATACATGTGCTTCAATAATGGTATTTGCTTACAATTGGAGAGTAAACAAATTCACCCAAGAACTCCTTTGTTAATGTTAAAACATAAGAACAACATATATACATATTTATCAGTTCAATTTATTTGTTTTCTTAAATCTTTTATATATTTTCCAGATTATTTAACGTTCTTGTCAGTTCAAAATCAAAAAAGTGTCCAACTATTTTGAATAATTCATTGCATTTAATTAACACCAACCCTGATGTATTATGGAATTCATGGATAGTAAAAAAATACAAGGTATTCTATTATATAAGAAGATTTATTTCAATATTTATGTATACACAAGTACATAAGCAAATATTTATATAATATTATTTTTTCACAAACAAAAGTTAATTAAGTTATGGAGTAAAGGGGGTAAATGGTATACCTCTGGCAGCTAATTTTTCTGAAATCCAGGGTCGCAAGTATGGAACATTAGCATAGACACCAGGAACATTCTCTTCAGCACAACCAACACCCCAGGCAACAATACCGGCTTGATAGTAACGATTCTTAACACCAGGTATGGGACAAACCAATGGAGAACCACCATCGCCTTTGCAAGTATCCTTGTCCTTTTCACCGCCAGCACACAAGAAACTTTCATGCAAGTTGAAGTACAAGCCCAGGCGAGTGTCACGCAAGTATTTTTGACAGGTGGCTTGAGGAACCACAGGCAAATCAATTTTCTTCAAAATCACTTGATATTTACCCTCACGACCGAATTTGTCTTTACCCCAGCCAGTGGCAAAACAGCGGCTATGATCGAAGTTGGCATTAGGTTCGGGCAAGCAAATGGGGCGAATATTCTCTTGCCAAACCAAAGGTTCCTCCAGAATAAGCAGGGCAACATCATTGTATAAAGCACCCTTGTTATATTTCTCATGAGTGATGATCTCCTTTACTGGCTTGTCGACATGATTAAGAATTTCATTAGTGTTTTGGGTGTCCCATTCACCACCTCGCACAACCAATTGATGGGGCTTACGATTGATGACACAATGTGAAGCGGTCAATACAACATTTGGAGCAATAAACGAACCGCCGCAATCGTACAAGTGAATTATTTCACCACCAGCATCTTCGGTACGGAGAATGGCAACCATCCAGGGGAATTCACCAAATTCAGCCTCGTTATCGGTGTCACCAGTGATCTTATAGCCAACACCTTCATCATTACGCCAGCCACAACCGTCGTGAAGTTCTTTGGGAAAGGGAGGAATGACGGGTTCATTTCTCTGTAAATATGAATATTGAAATATTTTAAAAGTTTGAAAATAAAATAATATTAAAATATGTATGTAGAAAACCATTTTGGAAAAATAATTTTTTTGCGGATTTCTTGAATATTATTTGGTGAGCTGAATATGAGAAAAATTACAATGTTTAAAAAGGTCTTCAATTCCCTATCAGAGACTGAAAAATCCTCAAATTTCGAAATTTGTATGTACGATGTATCTGCAAAACATTGTCTAAATTATGAAAGAGTTTTTGGCTTTGGTTCAGATTTTATTAATCAACGACTTTCAATAGAAAATTATGTGAAATATTATCCGTATAATAATTTAGGTCCACATAATATGGATTTGATTTTTAAATAAAAGAATCTCATATTCAAAAAGCTTCTAAATCAATTATACTTAAACAATTCCTAAGGCTATTAATAAATTGTTCAATATTATATGCTTCTACTATACATAAACTCCCTTTTAATGGCTATTTTCCGAATATACACAATTATTAGGCGAATTATTAAAGACATAACAATATCTTACCTTATTGGGAATATCACAGCAAATTTCACTATAACTACAGACATCATCGTTGATACGAATGTCAATAAAGTTTTCACCGGTTGTACTGATGGCACCATCAACGCACAAATGTCTGGGGACACATTCCTTGTCCAGGCCACATGATTTGTAGCCACCTGTTTCGCCGCGTTGATCCAAAACAGTAGTTTTTGTTGGTATAGGTTGGAAAGTTTGAGTTGTAGTCTCCACCGGTGTTTTATCATTAAAAACTTGTCCAATAAGATCGTCCAAAGAAAGTTGAGCACAAGTGTGAGCAATTAATAAACTCAATACTATCAGTGACACTTTTGCCGCCATTGTTTGGTCTGTACTACAAAATATAAAAATAAAATTAAGGGACAAAATTTAGTTTAAACATTACTTTTTTATTATAAACAAATTGATAATAATAATGATGTTACTCAAATCTCTGTACATATGAGTATATATTACTTATACCTTCTCAAACAGTTTTAAAGTTCATTAGGGGTTATCACTGTAAGCAGTATTTAAGTTGTGTTTTTATTTATATTCGTTTTGGATTTTGGAAAATACAATCCATTGACATACATACATTTTGATGACCTAAAAACATCTCTAGTACTTGTTTGTTGTGCATGATTATATTTAAATTTTTAAGAATTGATTATATTTAAATGAAGCGTAAGAATTCCTGAAATTTTACAGGATTTCCCATTCAATACCATTAATTAATTGGGAAAATTGTCAAATACAAATAAGTTCACTTCAGTATTTGACACATGTAAAGAAAAAGAATTTTACTCTACTTGTACATATTGAAAAAATAGTTTAAAAAAAAATGTCGAATGTTCATCATTCGAATTACTCACAAAACGTTTAAAGTGGATACACTCCAGATTACTTAGAGACGCTTAAGTGACAATTGTCTTCACGCTAGTTTACCTGGGATGTATAAAGTAACCAATTGTCTTCTCTCTGCTCTACAAAGAGCACATACGTGTCAAATGACCAAAATATATCAATTGGAGTCAGCCAAGTGATAAGACATTTGTGACGATTACTGTCTATAAGGAATACATTGACTACATGCTTAACTGCTGGGAATTTCAAGTTTTAATACACTTACACTTTTAAGAATTGAAACGAACTTGTTTCAATTTTCAATCAAGAAAACAGCTGATTACATTTTTTAACAATTTGTAGTAAAATTGCTTTCAAGTTGCGTGCAGCCTACGTCACAGCTTTCAATTTTTGTAAACTGATTTAATATTGACGTTTTCATATAAAGTGCTAAAACATGAAATGTATTACAAAAAATTCCATATTTTTTTAAGTTAATACGTGTATTTATAAAGTTTTTTTGGTTTAAGTTAATTTTGAAACAAATTTTTCCTTTTCTAAAATTTGGTCAATATAAGAAATTTGATTTATAATATCGTATTTTTTAATACATAAAGATATATTTTTATTTAAAATTCGATTTATAAATTTGTTGCTTTTTATTCCAAAGTTACAGCCAGAATTGTGAATCAAGCTTTTGATACCGAAAAATAAAATGCAAACTGGCAAACAAATTTTGTTTTCATTATTTTTTTGTAAAACGGGTTTTTTTTATTCATAATTATTCATCAATAAAAAAAAATTATTAACCCTCCGTTAGTCGCAATTGATCTGGTTGATACAAGCAAACATTTTTTTATTGTAAGCTTTTTTAAGTTCCATACATTTTAAGTTATTTTTTTAATAAAAATATATTTTTACTGCAATTTTATTTTTATTACTATTTTAAATACTTTCCCCCATATTAATTAAACAATGTTTTAAAGCAAAATTTCCATACAAAATTTGATTTTAAAACGTTGTTTAAATTTAAAAATTGTTTATGAATATGGCCTTTTGAATTTAATATTGTTTTTACGTTTGCGAAATTAAAGGTGAAGAGATTATTTCAAAACGCGGCTTTTTTTATTAATATCAATTTGATACATTGCGACTAGTCTAAATTGAAAATGCGTCTAACGAAGGGTTAATATTATTTCATCCGTGACTTTTTGGTGATTAATATGTATAATTATTGAATTTGGTTAAAACTATACTTATTAATATTAATACAGAATAAATTTTATTAAATTTTTTAAATAGTACATCATATACGCCGTGGGTTGCAATTTATATTATAAATATTAATGTTCTTTTTCGTTTTAAAGTTACTGCAACCATTGTGAATGTTTTTGTAAAATGGTGACTTTTTATTTATATTTGATTATTTATAAAAACTGTGCTTCGCATCTAAATACATTTATCGACAGGTCAAATTTTTTAAGCTTTAGCATATTTTATAAGTTTATAGAAAAAGTGAATATTACGCTACAATTTCTTTAAAAAAATATTGCCTTAATGTTTGTTAAGAAATATACATATTTTTATAATTTTTTCTGGCATAATATGTGATAAATATTAATATATTTTGGCACTGTATGTAACAAATAAAGGTAATTCAATTAAAAGATTATAGTACTTTGTAACCGAATTGTTTATTACTATCAAATTTAACTTTAAATTTTGTTTTTTTATATATACCCATGCTTTTTTCAGCATAAGTTTAGTGAAAATCGAAATAATTTCCCGAAAATAATTTTAAAGCTCAAATTCTTCAAGTAAATAATAATGTCGAGACCAACTTAAACATGAATAAGTTTAATATATACGAGAATAATAAGGAATAATTGCTTAAGATCTTCAGTTGCCATGATTTTTGTGTGGTTATTTCCCACTTAGAAACAAACTTGTTTGATTTTTCGCATACAATTTATCACATCGCTTATAGACAGTAATTGTCACTTATGTCTTATCACTTGGCTGACTCCAATTTATATTTTTGGATCATTTGACAAGTATGTGCTCTATGTAATGCAGAAAGAAGACAATTGGTTACTTTAAACATCACATGTAATCTAGCGTGAAGACAATTGCCACTAAGTGTCTCTAAGTTATCTAGGCTGTAGTCACTTTAAACTAGAGTTTCCAAAAAACCGAAGAATTTCAAAACCGCGGTTTCGGTTTTAAAAAATTGAAAACCGATCGGTTTCGGTTCGGTTTTGTGATAATTTATTAAATATTAAATCAGTTGATAATATAGGAACTGCTAAACAAATTTTAAGTTCAAATTTGACGAGTGTTTACGATGATAAAGGAAAATTGGTACTTTTTCTTTTAATGGTACCTTTTTAATATATTAAACTAGTTAAAGTTGGATAATATGCTTCTCAGTAAAGAAATAATCAAGAATAGGGTGCTCAATTGTATTATGATACCAAAAATGGAGAACTAAACCAATCTAAGGAGTACCTTTTCGTTCATCAAAATTAATTTTCTATAATATTGAACCTAGAATCAGGAAATTACTTTGAAATTTCAAACTTGACAGTGGTTTAAGTGTGGAAAATTTTTACTTTTTCTTTTAATGGTACTTTTTATTATAATAAATTATTTTACTCATTGTATATACATAACAGTTGGCTGATATGCTTCTGAGAAAAGAAAGAATAAAGGATAGAGGGCATAATGATATTGAGGTAATAGAAACTATTATTGAAATTTCTATAATAATGAACCTATAAGCAGGATATTAAACGCACATGATCATTCATGATGCTAAGTAGGAATACAAAATGTGGGTCTTTATGTGGGTCAATAAACATGAAACTAGAGACATGTTTTCCTGAATTAGTATTAATTTACATAATAATACTATTTCTTTATTCCAATTGAGGTGGCGAAGCGCACCGGTCAGCTAGTACTCCATACTTTTATCGGATATTTGAAAATAACTAAGACTTTGTTACAAAAATTTTGCATTATTTAGCTTTCGAAAGGTAGCCTGCTACATCATCTCAAGCAATTATTGTAATACAATTTAAAAAATTTAAACAAATCTTAAGATATTTTTACCGAACTGTGTTTAGAGATATTGGATGAATAATTGGATGAAAAAATTTGTTTCTCATTTCTAAATTTTGAATTTTTCTAGTGAAAATAGATTAAAAGTGAAAACCGAAGAATAATTGTCGGTTTCGGTTTTAGGCCTTGAAAAACCGCGGTTTCGGTTTCGGTTAAAACCGATTTGGAAACTCTACTTTAAACGTTTTGTAAGTAATTCGTACAAACTGGTTTTATACAAATTGTGTTGATATGATTCTCATACAGTTTATTTTTGCTTTAGTATACTGATATCCCATGTAACATAGCTTAAAGTCATAGTCACAGTAACCTATAGGGAAGTCACTTTAAACGTTTATTTTGTACTGCACTTTAGAAGCAGCAATCTACTTATTGGAGAGTTGTTGAGGAAAGGTTTGTTTACAAGTAATCGTTTATTGGACTGTCTATGATATGCCATTTTAGCTGACTTTTTGAGATCAATTAGCACCCGTACATATTAAAATAACTAGTAATTAGGGTTCTATAAGTCGATTGTTCGATTGTTCGAACAATCGACTTTTTGCTGAAAAAAGTCGAAAAGTCTAAGTCGACTTTTTGGTCAGAAAAAAGTCGAACATTCGATTAGTTATCACAAAAGTCGATAAAAGTGGAATAGTCGATAAAAGTCGAAAAAAGTCGATAAAAGTCGAATAGTCGATAAAAGTCGAAAAAAGTCGAAAAAAGTCGACTTTTAAGATTGTTAAAAAAATTTTTAATTGCAACATTATACTAAAACAAAATATGCACAGAATAACATAATAATTTTATGTTAATGCAGTTTGGTACAGTTACATTTTTTCTAGTGTATGCAAAAATAAATAATAAGTAAATGTTCATAAAAAAATGCTCTTTCTACACAAAATATTTATATAAAAATTAAAAGTTCTTAGACATAATGTGTTATTGCTAAACATTACACAAGGCGCATCAATAAATGCAGAAACCATGTATTTTTTACAAAAAATGGTAAAAAGTAAAAAAAAAAAGTCGAAAATAGTCGAAAGTTCGAAAAGTCGACTTTTCATAAATTACCAAAAGTCGAAAGTTCGAAAAGTCGACTTTTTAAAAATCGAAAAAAGTCGAAAGTTCGAAAAGTCGACTTTTTGTTTCAACTATAGAACCCTACTAGTTATGTAGCAGATCAAGTTACCAGTTAGGTAGATAGTAAGGTAACTGACGCTATTTAACCAGTATGTGAAAACAACAGTCTCGTTGCAATAAAAAAGGGTGTACGTGTTAAAATAACTAGTCAAGTAGCTAGTTATGTAAGTAGTTGTCACACTAAATGATGGGTAAAATTAGAGTTTTCAAAAAACCGAAGAATTTCAAAACCGCGGTTTTGGTTTTAAAAAACTTTAAACCGATCGGTTTCGGTTCGATAATTTATTTACTATTAAATCCGTTGATAATATAGGAAATGCTATACAAATTTAAAGTTTAAACTTGACGAGTGTTCAAGAGGTTAAAGTAAAATTGTTATTTTACTTTTAATGGTACCTTTTTAATATATTAAATTAGTTAGCTCACTAAAGAAATAATCAAGAATAGGGTGCTCAATTGTATTATGATACCAAAAATGGAGAACTAAAATGAACTAAGGAGTATTTTTTTTTTTTTGTTCTTCAAATAGTACTTTTTGGTTTTTCTATAATATTGAACCTAGAATCAGGAAATTACTTTGAAATTTCAAACTTGACAGTGGTTTAAGTGTGTAAAATTGTTCCTTTTTCTTACTTATTGTATACATAATAGTTGGCTGATATGCTTCTGAGTAAAGAAAGAATCAAGGATATAGGACATAATGATCTTGAGGTAACAGAAACTATTATTGAAATTTCTATAATAATGAACCTATAAGCAGGAAATTAAACACACATAATCCTGACTGGGTTAGAATATAAAAAAACGACTTGCAGGTACTTTTTCCAACTAATAATACTTTTTGAACATTTTATAATGATGGACCTAGAAACGCGAATTCAAAAGGGATAATTAATGTTACTATTTATTTATTGTAAAGGTACTTTTTGAATATTTTATAATAATAAACCTTAAAATTGAAAATTCTATAATAATCGACACAGAAATATGAAATTAGACATTCGTGAAGCTAAGTAGGAATACAAAATGTGAGTCTTTATGGTTGTGTTTTAATTATAATACTTTATACGTTTAGAATGAGCTAGAATCCACATTACAATGAATCAATAAACATGAATTAGTATTAATTCATAAAGGGATACTTAACAGTACTATTTCTTTCCTCTAATTGTTCAGGACTGTCTTTTTTTGCGGTTACAAGTATGTGGAATGGTAAGTATACACGAAATTTTATTATAGACATTCAATTTAAATTCCTTGATAATTTTAGAAAAAACCCTGATTTAATAATTAAGAGAGGTTGAGATGTTACTTTTGGTATTTAGAATCTCCTTGCTTTTCCACTTGATTTTTAGAAAATAAAATAAAAAATATTTTGAAATCACTTTTAATAGGAAACATATATTCGGTACCTGCAATCGATTTATGGGTTGGTATTGTTACAGATTTCATGTAAAAAAGTTCCGCTGTCATAACAAATTTATTTCCTCTGTATATCAAGGTTGCATTAGGACATCAACATTTGGGAAATGGCAACTGATTTATGTGATAGTTGATACAACCAACTAACAACAACAAATTCAGTTGGCATAACGAATCTGTTTTTTCTGTGTAAAAAGCCGTTTCCAAAGTACATACAATTAGAGGTTTTTAGATAACTTTGTACGTTAGTTTTACAAACATATTAAATTTGTAAAATACATTTTGTTTATTACAATAATTTTATATTTTAAGTAAACGCCCTCATAAGGAAATTGAAAAAAAAAACCATTAACTACTATGTATAAGGAATATATCTACACTCTAACTCATATAGGTATAAAGGTAATTTAACAAATCAAAAAACAAAAATACTGTTTTTTTTGTTGTTGATTAACAATATTTTGTGCAAAAATCCCCGAAATGTTTAATATTTATGTGTTCAACAGTTACGTCTACATTGAGCAAATATTTTATGAAATACTTAAGTATTTCTCCAAAAAAAGTAAATAAGTATTTTGTACCTATACTTATGTAATTAATCAAGTTTGTATTTAGAAAATACATCATATTTTGTGACGTAGTTTGGTTTTACTAATGGCTGCTTTAAATGGGGGTCACACGGCATGTATTCCACATTCCATGTGTATGTCCAAATTCATGTTATACATACGATTCATAATGCGTGTGACATAACCTCTAATAGTTTATATCATTTTTATTTTTAACTATATATCTATTTAATACATTTTTAAATGACAACAAGTAAGAGAGCTATATTCGGCTGTACCGAATCTTTATACCCTTCACCAAATTATACTATAAAATAAAATTAAAAAAAAAAAATTTTTTTAAATATTTTTCAAAATTGTTTTTTAAAAGTTTTTTCCAAGTTTAAAAAAAAAAAAAATTTAATTTATTAGTGAAAAAAATTTATGACAAAAGAATGTTTTCTGTAAAAAAAAATTCGGGTTAAAAAATATTTTTCCCGATTTTGACCAATTGTAGGTCCAACTTTGTATAGCCTTATATACATCGTTGCAATATACTTTGAAATATCTATCATTAGATATCCATATTGTCTATATTTATGACTTAGTAATCGATATATAGATAAAAAAAATAGGCCAAAAATAGAGGTTGTCTCCGATTTTTGGTCATATCTCCGTTATTTATGGACGGATTTTGCTGATTTTAAATAGGAAACTTTCCGAGAGCATGTCTGACAGAATTATTGAGGATTTGGATCCCGAAGATATCTAGGGTCTTCAGAAAATTGATTTCTACAGACAGACGGACATGGCTAAATCGACTCCGCTATCTATAAGGATTCAGAATATATATACTTTATAGAGTCGGAAAATTATATTGTGGAAATTACAAACGGAATGACAAATTTATATATACCTTTCTCACGAAGGTGAAGGGTATAATAAATATATTTAATTTGATGAAACTTATGTTGTTATGATTTTTCTCTACTCTTTTTAGTTAACCACACGAAAATGGAACACATGTATTTTACATACACAAAGTTTCATATGGATCACACGGTATGTACATGTTTACATGTAGAAAAATGTTCCAATACATGTCACAAAACACATGCAATACATACCGTGTGACCCCCCCTTATTAGATGACAGTAGTAACACAAATAAAATCCAATCCGCTTGTAGAATGGTGTTTTGAAAACATTTAAAAAATGAGAGAGTCACCCGTATATTATATAAAAATAACGTATTCCTCTCTTGCTATGTTAAAGCTGTAAAAATTACACTTTAATATGATTATATCCCAAAATCTTGTCGTAAAATGTGATCGTGTAAAGAAGCTTTAAAGAATTGTAAGACCAATTTAAAATGTACTGAAAATAGTGGTTATTACGCTTATATCGTTATAAATTTCAACAGCATGTACATACATTGTATATGCATACAAATAATTGTGTCTGATTGTTTGGATAAATAATTGAACGCCAATAATTTTATGAGTGTTGTTGACTTTTTTTCTCAACGTACTTGAATTTTTCTTGGAATCATCACAGTCTCTTATTATTTCGTTAATAAAAATTAATAATTATTCGTATTTTTACATTTAACGGAAGTTTAAAATTGGGTTATAATTAAGTTAAATGTGGACGGACGGTTTCCAAGGTCAAGTTATTTATTGTCAATCATAAAGTATTTATTTCACATTCATATCAATGACTTCATCTAAAACCGGACTTTTCTTTGAAGGGGTTTTACTTCTGTAATTATATTTCAGCATACATATTTACTTAGACCAGTATCCGTTTCATAGAAATTATTAATACATATCCATACATACATACAAATTTAATATCATGTTGGAAAATTTTCTATTCTTACATTTTGTTTATACCCAGCAAACATAAAATCAAAGTTAATTTTCAAATGTAATTTTAAACAATCTTTAAGAATATTAGGGAAAACCTTACATTATTTAAACACTACCAAAGTATCCTCAAACGTTTACATTTGAGAAAGACTTTGATTTAAATTTATTCTCAATTTGAGATCAAATCTCCGTTTTTGCAGTGTGCACTTAAATAAATAACTAAAATATTCATAAAAACAATAAAAAAATAAATAAATTTCGTTTCTAAAACGTACCTAATATAAAATTTCAGGTCATTTGATTTACATAAATGTTGACTTAAATGTGGGTGATGTATGGTCAAAGTGTTTTTTTAAATAAAGCTATTTTTAGAATGTCATGTATTATCAAGTCCATTAATAATATAAAAGGTTTATCATTTTATATGAAAAAGTTAACTGTGGATTACAAATCGTTATTTTATACAAATTACTTGCGAAATTATGCAGTTCACAGATTGCGTTTTATTGAAAATTAATAAAACATTATTTTTTTTTTGGATTTTAATGATCAGGGGAATGAATATTCATAGAAAATGTATCTATATACATAACAAAAAGTAAAACAATACAGATGAACAGTGTGAATTAGCGAAAGCAAAACAAATTAGAGAAATTAAACCGTAATAGATTATACAGGCCTGTCACACATTTTGTTCGGAACGGTTTCAATTCCGATCGATTTCGTTTTACGTTCTTCAGATTCCGTGTAATTTATTAATTCCAAAAATATTTGATAATTCTATATTTCTGATTTTAATTTGACATCATTTTTTTATATTAAAACAAAAGTGAAGTTTATGGTACAGAAATTGTTTAAAAATTTTAGAAAAACAAATAATTACAAAGAAATATTAATTCCAGTTTGAAATTTCAAAGTGGTTTCATTCCGGACGAAGTTTTCGCTTTAGTTTTTCTGAAGAAGCTAAATACGGAATTAATTCCACTTTCGATCGGAATGGAATTCAACAGTTTTCCTGCATAGATTTAATTTCATTGTTTAGTATCTATATAAGGGTTGCGCAATATGTAATGGGCCCCATATGTAATTTGGTTCTTTCATAACAAAATTGTTTTTCAGACGAATAAATATTAAATTTGAAGGATCCAGATGGTTTTAGACTTTTGGTAAGATTTAAAACATGAACCCATGTATTATTCATAGATACTTTTCGTTTAGGCTTTATCGTTTTTTAGATATTTTTAAATGTCTGACGGACATTTTGTTTTATTTTTTTTTTTACCGATTTTAAATTTCAACAGAATATTTGGGGAAATTTTCATGCCCTTATTTCCTTTCCTCAACAAACAGACAATTTTATAAGAACTCAGAATATTCATACGACCAATATTTCGTTGTATTATAAATCGAATGATAAAACCTTGCGGTGCACCAATGTGGTGGGTATTAAAACCACTTTCACAATTTCATGACATTCATGTTTCGGCTATTATTCGATAGTTTCTAAATTTAGTAAAAAAAAAACTCGGTTATAACGACTTCGCGGTTATTTCAAACTTATATTAAAGTCCCAACATTTTGGTAACCATTCTCAGACATAAAGCATCCAATATAACGAACTTGTTTACAACGAATCTTCTGTCAAAACTAACCACTTTTTTGATCCCAACTTCATCAGTTTCCATTTTTTTTATAACTAACTCCAAAAAACATGTGCAAAAAAAAAAAAATACATGAATTATAAAAATTAAAAAAAAAAACAAGTAAGAGAGATATATTCGGCTGGGTCGAATCTTATATACCCTTCACCAAACTATACTTCAAAATAAAAATTTTAAATATTTTTAGGTAAACAAAATTTATTTTTTTTCCAGTTGTTTTTTTTCATTTTTTGGAAAAAAATTTTTTCGAATTTTTTTTTTAAATTTTTTATGTAAAATTTTTTTTTTTAAATTAAAAAAAAATTTTTTTTTAAGTTTTAAATTTTTTTTCTTTTAATATTTAGCGAAAAAAACTTTTGGTGAAAAAAAAAAAAAAAAATCTGGTTAAAATTTTTTTCCCGATTTTGACCCATTGTAGGTCCAACTTACTATGGTCTTATATACGTCGTTGCAAAGGTCTTTGAAATATCTATCATTAGATATCCATATTGTCTATATTAATGACTTAGTAATAAAAATAGGTATAAAATCGTGGTTGTCCTGGTTTTTTCGAAAGCATGTCTGACAGAATTATTGAAGAATTGTATCCCGAAGATATCTGGGGTCTTCAGAAAATTGATTTCAACAGACAGACGGACGTGGCTTAATCGACTCCGCTATCTATAAGGATCCAGAATATATATACTTTATAGGGTCGGAAAATTATATTGTGGAAATTACAAACGGATTGACAAACTTATATATACCCTTCTCACGAAGGCAAAGGGTATAACTATTTGGAATATAGAATTTTATTTCTGGTCGATATTAATTTCACTCCGCACAGTGGTTTAGGAACGTTTTTTGTTAAAATAATTCGGTATATCGGGAACTATTTGAGATATTGTTACTAAATTTCACTTGGTTGGAGCTGAGGTGTTTTCGAGTTAATTTTAGGACTATTTATATTTTAAAATTCAACTCATTAAGATCATAAATGGATTTTTGGCGATTTTTTTTAAATTTGAGCTCTAGGAAGCTTAACAAATGTAAATCAACTCAGCTTCAACCACATGAAATTTCGTAACAATATCTCCTATAGTTCCCGAGATACCAAATTATTAAAAAAAAAGTTTCTAAACCACTGTACTCTGCTTATTATGAATTGTTTCTATTGATTCCATGGTGTTATATAATAGGGGGGTCACACGGAATGTATTGCATGTGTTTTGTGACATGTATTGGGATATTTTTCCACATGTAAACATATACATACCGTGTGATCCATATGAAACTTTGTGTATGTACAATACATGTGTATGCCTTATGACATTTTTGGCAATTAGAGCATGTTCTATTTTCGTGTGTTTATCATGTGTATTTTGAAATACAACACTGCGTGAGAGTAAAATAAGAAACACAAAACAAAAAAGAGTAGAGATAAATCATAACAAAATAAGTTTCATTGCATTAAATATATTTATTGTGATTTAAAAATGTTTTAAATAGATATATTGTTAAAAACAACAAACATATGAACGTGGAAATTATGAATCACATGTATAACGTGAAATTTGACATACACATGGAATTCCATATGTATCGAATACATGCTCTAATATATATGGAATACATGCCGTGTGACCCCCCTTTAAGTGATATTTGCTATAATTGCAAATATCAGTTTCCACATACAAAACTAAAAATGGTTTCATTCGGAATAAAAAGTTTGTGTAAGTTGTTTCTTTCGGAAAAATAAAGTTGGTTGTACAAAATTAATTTCAATATTGATTGCATATAATTCTGTGACAACGTAATGTATGTGTTAAATTTTGAAGTAAACTGATAGTAACCGGGATTTTCCAAACTTTTTTTCCATAAAAAATGTGATTTATTTTAAAATTTTCATGAATTTACTTAAATCGTCTAGGCTATTGATCAGAATAATAATCCGAAACATTTCTAATTTACTATTACTTTCCGAAATAATGTCTTAATTTAGGAGCATGTTTCAGCATATTTTTACGTGCCATTTTATCTTTATCTTAATCAGAAATATATAACAAATACATACAGTGCTATACATAACTAACTATTGGCACAAGGTGAAAACGTTAATATTTATTTGAGTTATTATAAGGTGTTTTGAAAAAATTTGTACAAAAAATGTTTAACCACATCTAAGTACTCCAATCGCTTAAATAATACAAATGGCTAAACGTACGGCACGTCCCCGGGTATTAAGTGAGCGCGAGTGCAAGCAAATAGTTCACAAAGTAAAGCTAGAATAAAAAAGCTTGGACCGAGATTGCATTATTAGCTTGACTTCTAAAGAATATTTTTCGGAAATATTCTGTGAAAAAACTTACAATGACCCCCATCTTATACAGTTTTCTAAATAAACTCTTTTAATGGTCACCCTAATTTAGCTAAAATAGATTGCTTAGACGAAGATACAAAAAAAAACTAAATCAAGTTTATTAACGTTACAAAGAGAAAACATCAAACCGGATAATTTTGGACATCATTTGGTCAACTTTTAAATAACGTAGTACAACATCCAATCGTTCTTTGAAATCTGTAAAGCTCTTATTTGTTTTAAATACATAAATAAATGAAAAACAATATTTAAATAGTCATTATAAGTATTTATTTTTTAATTACGAATATTGTAAATAACAAAAAAATAATAATTATTATCAAGATGTTTGTGTGTCCGTCGTCTACCGGTTACGTATGATCAAATTTCGCATTAAACAAAATTAATTGCTAACAATATAATACAATCAGTATAACTTGTTGTTGAGAAGTTTGTTTAAAGTATCAGAAATAATGCACATCATTTTTTAAAATTCTAATTCGCATAAATTTATTTTATTTAAAATAATAATTAACAACCAAAAAACAATTTGCAAAAAAAAAACTTTTGGACGCAAAAAAAATCACACAAGTTTAAACAAAATAAAAATTAAAGAAAAAATTATTTAAAAAAAAAAACTGGTTTTCCCATTGAACTTGACTGTTAAGTTTAGTGGTCATCATTATAACCGTTAAAACAACCGATCGACTACAATTTATTGTATTTTTTTCTTGGCAATAAAATTTTGGTACAACAAGATCACACACAAAACCCAAATACGTACATACATATATATGTATATATAAAATAGTACTCAGTCTATCTTAAAGTTTAAAACTCACAATTATTTGATTAATACAAACAAAAAAAATACAACAGAACGGACAACTACGAATACAAAACAATTTATTCGCTTTAGACAACCGCTCAGTTGAAGAATCTAAAAAGAACTGATCGCACTCAAATCATTCAATTATCATCAGAAGCCCAACTTGAGCTGAGAATAAATCTTGAATCTTTTTTACTCATAGATATTTAATTATATGTAGATACGAAGCACAGATACACTCAAAGGCGTATAGATGGGGATGGGTAGAAAGAAGATGTGCAAGTTTAGTTGGAGGTGCGTAGCAAAGCCAAAGCTTAATGTCCAAGCAGTGTTGCCGTTTGCTTCATAATTTGGTGGAATTTTTGTGGTTGAGTAAAATGGAAAATCAGCCCTACATTTGGTAGGAGCATGTTTTTGAAATTTGGCGATCATATTTTAGAAATTCTCTTGATACTTTTCTTCTTAAAGTTTAAAGTAATAATAGAAATAAAATCGACTTAAAAAATAAGAAAAATCTGTATGCTTGTGATTTGGATTCTAAGTTCTCTAACATTACAGTTTAATGACAATAGCAGTGGTTTAACTTCGTTTGAGAATAAATGATGACCACAAAATTTCCTAATTTGTACACATTATATAATGGGATTTAAAAAACTTCTCTTTCTATATTCTTTCACTTTACATTATTTTTCTAGATATTATACCTCAGTCGCACCTTTAAAATATGTTTGTAAAATAATAAAATCATTGAATTTGAACTGTCGCAATAATCAGATGAGACAAGACGGTTTGAATACCACTATTATATTAAACATTTGAAAAGGCTAGATCAAAATTGTGTACAGATTTGTATATAAATTAATAATTTTTGTTAAAACATATCGCACTAGTTCCTCTAAAGGGAGTCAACTCAAAATTTAAATTTTCACTTTTTGCAAGAAATCGATCTACAGTGGTCATATCTACTCACTGTAAATATCTTAAATCATTTTCTCTACTCTTTCGCCAAAAAATACAGCTGTATCCGTCTTCTACTTTCATTGTAATGTATTAAAAAAAAAAACAGTTTTTTGCCTCTACTGAAAATTTTTAAATTTTGAGTTGACTCCCTTTAGAGGAACTAGTGCGATATGTAAAACTTAATGAATATTATTCATTTCAAAGTATTCCCATAGAATTTTGGAAATCAATTGATAAAATAAAAAATGTTGCTTTGGCAACACTGGTTCTGAGCTTTTTTTTAATTCACAGCTACAAATTAAAAGCTCAATAAACCATTCACAATAGAGCGGTAAAATTAAACTGTTCACAATAATCAAGATGTAAGAATAAACGTTTTATTTGAAAAATGCAAACTCTTGTTTTTTATTTATTTTTCAAATAGAATGTAGCGTTTCTCATCCTATATATATAATAAAATATAGGAAATCATTTTGAAACTTAATAAAAAACACATTAATAAAATTGAGTTAGTAATTAGTGCTTTAAAAAGATAATTTTATATATGAAAATTTGATGATATCTTAAAAATTTTGTATTTTTGAAAATTGTTTATTTTTTTTCGTTATAGTTAATTGAGTTTAGGGATAATTAATAATTAATAATTAATACAATAATAAAAGCAATATGTAAGACAATTTTTAAATAAATTAACAAACAAAAATTTTAAGAATTAAGCATTTTAAAATATTACACAAACAAAAATATTTTGTTTCCTTTTTTATAAACTAAGTGTTTGTAATTTTTAGCAATATTATCTGTATCTGGCTTAACCCTCTGACGACCACAGGGACACCGGTGTCCCAACACAAAAATATTGAATAACTAAATAACGAAAAATTGAATGGGTGCCACTTTAATTAGTTCTTAAACGTGTATCTTATTAATGTGTTTAAATTAAAACAAGTTCGATTATAGCATTTATTATTAATTGTATGTATTTGAAAATTGAAAGTTTTATTTTGGTACTGTGTTCAAGAATTATGCCGAAGTCTTTTTAAGAGTAAAACTGATTTTTTAAATTTTATATTGGGGTATATATAAGGCTTGTTAAGAGCATTTTTGTGATAAAATCATTATTCATGTTTCGTTTATTGATATGTAGTCCATAAACATGAGTATGTGGAACGAAAATTTGCACTTTACGACCAAAATTCCATTAAATCCGATAAAATTTTGTTTGTTATAATTTCAGAATATGTTTTCTTGGCACTAACTTATTCACATTAAATAGGAAAAATGATTACTTTTATCCAAATAGTCTTATGGTCGTGAAAGGGTTAAAATTAATTCTTAGATTTGTTGGTACGTTTATAATTTGTAACATTTCTAACATATTTACAACGACGTTTGTAATAATTTTCTATATTTAAAATTTATATATTTTCAAAGTCAGGATAGTAATTTGAATTAGCACAATGAAATGATAATGCTTTTTTTGTGATGAAATATTTCTGATCTGTTTTGTGTCCAGGTATTCTAGTTATTAGTTTATTATTTCTTATACCTTTGTGTACTTTCTTACAGTTTTCATTATTATTTCCATTACATGGTATTTTATAATAAACTAAATTTGACATTTCTAACTTATGTATTTTATATTTTACTTTGCTGAATAATCTGCCTACTGTATTGTACATTTAATGAGGCATTTTATATTTTTATACCCTTCACCTTCGTGAGAAGGGTATATATAAATTTGTCATTCCGTTTGTAATTTCCACAATATAATTTTCCGACCCTATAAAGTATATATATTCTGGATCCTTATAGATAGCGGAGTCGATTTAGCCATGTCCGTCTGTCTGTCCGTCTGTCTGTTGAAATCAATTTTCTGAAGACCCCAGATATCTTCGGGATCCAATTCTTGAATAATTCTGTCAGACATGCTTTCGAGAAGTTTGCTATTTAAAATCAGCAAAATCGGTCCACAAATGGCTGAGATATAAGGAAAAAACCAGGACAACCTCGATTTTTTACCTATTTTTTTACCTATATCTGGATTACTAAGTCATTAATATAGACAATATGGATATCTAATGATAGATATTTCAAAGACCTTTGCAACGACGTATATAAGACCATAGTAAGTTGGACCTACAATGGGTCAAAATCGGGAAAAAATTTTGAACCCGAATTTTTTTTCACCAAACATTTTTTTGGCTAAATATTAAAAAAAAAAATTTTAAAATTTAAAAAAAAGGTTTTTAAATTTAAAAAAAATTAAAAAAAAAAAAAAAATCGAAAAAAAAAAAATTTTTTAAAAATTAAAAAAAAACTGAAAAAAAATAAATTTTGTTTACCTAAAAATATTTAAAATTTTTATTTTGAAGTATAGTTTGGTGAAGGGTATATAAGATTCGGCCCAGCCGAATATATCTCTCTTACTTGTTTATTATCAAATATATTAAATTTGTCTAATATTTCAGGTAAATAAGTTATTGATTATAGATTTTAGGTTCAGAAACTGGGCCTGTATTTCGCTTTGGATTTTTGTATTGTCTTATTAATTTACAGGAAGAGTGAATCGGGAAATTATTATCTCCCATTATATTCTTAATTATTTAAATATTCTTTGTGGACTCCAATGTCAATTATTGTTAAAATTCTATCTATAAAATGTTTAGCCGTGTTAATGATAATTCTGTAGTTAATGACTCTTAACTATTATTAAATGCCCATATTTTCACCCAAAGGTCTACCGAAACCAGATTTCATATGGGAACAATCAAATTTATATAATGTAAAGAAATTTTTATATTTATTCATTATCCATTTCGAGATATTCGAATGCAAAGTCGCTCAAGGGCAACTTTTCACATTTGAATATTTATAATGCACGTTTTGTTCTTAAATAGAGACATTATGTATTGACTTTTAATATCTAAAATCTTAAAGTTTTTGCATTATCACATATTTCGTCCCGTGCGACATTCAAAAACAACACTTGTTATCAGTACATCGAAAATACATGCAGAATGCTTTTCAAATATTGAGTACAAACAAATATTTTTTATACAATTAAAAGCAAAAAAACCATACTGAAAAATTAGAAGATTTATGATCTTGGTACTTATATAAATTTGGTTCCGTGCGAAATCGGAAGTGTGAAATTAAATATGCACAATACCACATAAATGAGGTAAAAATATAGCTTTTGCCGTCTATTTAGATTGATCAGATCCTTGTTATATAATTTAGACAAAAAATGGAAAGAAGTGAAAAGCATTCCAGTTATAGCTCTGTTGGACTACTTTTGTTGCGATGGTAAATAAGTAAAAGCAGATTGAAACTGATTGAAATCTGTCTATTATTTCACCTAGCCCCCATACAAATGTTCTCCCGAAATTGGACTTTATCGGTCACAACTATTTAATTACACAAATTTCGCTCCAAATATGTTTTATATATACGGAAGTCATGTCACGTAATTTTATGACGATGGGTACATAATTAGTCATATCTTCCAAAAATCACTTTAAAAAATTCACCACATAAAATTCAACAGAAATAAGTTTCATATAGATATAAATCATACGGAATAATTTCATGATGATCGGTCCATAATTAGTCATTATACCATGAGATATAAGAGTGTAGAGGAGGGTTTGGACTATAAGAGAGTGAAAACTTTTTTTTTTTTTTTTTGACTCAGTTTGACGGAAAGCAGCACTAAAAGCTTATAATCCACATAATTACACAAAATCAAATTTGTTTCAAAATCAAATCAAATAAGAAAAGTTTTAATATATTAATATATTGAGTAGTCCATTTTGTATCACCCTGTTCGCTGTAATATACTTTCCACTAAGTATATTACAGCGAGTTAGAGTTATAATTTATTGGCTTCCGAGGTTTACTGGTATTTCCATTCAAATGAGTAACATAACATTAAAATTGGTGACCATATGCAAATTACTTTTGGCCGCCTTCTCAAAATATGTCCAACTGTGGGGCGCTTAAAATTAGGTGTCTGTGATGATACCTATGTATATGTATTTCCACCGATGCTGGTTTTCTTGGCGTGAAAAAATATCATTATTTTAAACCATTTTTAAATTGAAATTTTAAAATGTTGACTTTTTCCAGCTACCAATTTTTTCCGGCAATTGACGCACAATTTGTCCATCTGACTTAATATTTGCACTTGTCTTTCCGGCTTTACACATATCGTAAGGAGCCCATCTTCGGCTAGTTGTATAGGATATGGCTGAGCTTTACTTCGTAATAATTTCGTAACGAAATTTCACGAAGTTGGAGCTGAGGTAGATTTACAGTTGTTTAGCTTCGTATGCGAAATGGGGGTCAATGGTTGGTTCATCACATTTGGTTAAAAAATCGTCTAAAATCTGAATATAATCCGAATGAGGTGACATTTAAAATCTACAAAAATTATGCGTACATGTGTAAAGGTACGGTCACACACGGCAAATATTTACTCAAAAAAGAGTAACCACTTTTTTTAGTACAAACTTGTTTGACGTTGTTTACGCTTACAAGTGTTTTATAAGATCAAACAGCATCAACTAAAATAAAACTGAATATTTGCTTTGAATTGTCCTAAGTAAAAAGGAGTTTTTGATAATAAATATAAAAATTAAAATATATTTTATTTAGTGGTTACGTCTTTTTCGTCAAATATTTGTCATGTGTGACCCTACCTTAAGTTATCTATATCATTTATTTCAAGAGATATTTAGGTTTATGTATTTTTTTAACTTTGTTCGATCTTTTTTTGGTTTTTTAGATATGACAGCCTCCGTAGACCCGTCATAAAAAAAATATTTTTTTTTTTTAAATCAGCTATATTTGCGGTAAAATTCTGTATAAAATAAAAACAACTTGCTAAAGTTATCTTGTCCCTATAAAAAGTGGAAACATTTCAAAAGGGAAAACAAATTTCCTACGAAATTATATAAAATTTGTATATTATCCGAAAAGAGAACTTAATGCAAAAGCGCGTAAAGTAAAATTTCTTGGCCAATTATGAAAAAAAAAATACAATTTGTTTTTAATAACAAACGGTAATAAGGTCAGTTTTTGGAACAAATTTTCCCCGTTTTAGGAATTATGGTATTTGAGAATAGAGAATGGCAAAAATTATAATGGCATTGATTTAAAAACGGATTTATCGATTTATATTATTTAGTTCCAAATTTTCTTATGATATCTTTAACCGTTAAAGTTTTCAGAAGCTCAACAAACAGGCAATCCTCATAAAATTTTGCACAAATTAGTTCTAAGTACTCTGAAATTATACTGTATGGCGAAAATCGGTCAACCTTTGTCCCTTGTCCCCATACAAAGTCCCCTTCAGAAAATGACAAAAACAAGTTTTATATGAACGTAAATCTGTATACCAACTTTTGTAAGGATCAGTCCATAATTGACCCCACCCCCAAAAATATTTTATTGACAATATATAAATTATACATAATGATATTAACACTCTATCAAATTTTTTACATTTCGGACCATAACTGATTCAAGTCCCCATATAAATTCAAAACTGCATATTGATGGTGGGTATACAAGATTTGGCACAATATAAAGCTCATGCTTCTTATTTTTCGAATCGATAAGCCAATTAATTATACTTTTAACAACATTTTTTTATATTTTTTAAATAATTACACACTGCTACAAAATAACATATTTTGACAGAACTTGAAAAACCCTTTCAAAGATTTTGAAACACCTTCAAAATTTTGAGTTATTTTGAAAACAATGTTTTAGGGTAGGTCGTAATACTGTAGTACCTCTAACTTACACATTTCTATACTGAATTTTAAACAAATATGGAAAGGCAATGAATTAAGCTTTCATAAAATGTATATTCCAAGAAATTAGGTAAGATTTATATAAAGTTTCGCATTTTTTTTTTTTCGTAATTTTTCAAATTCAGCAATATTTATTTTAATTTTTTTCTATGAAACCCTATTCTTGTTTACACAGTGTTTTCAAGACAATTTCATAGAAAAAAAAACGCGACATTATTTGTTAAAATTGGTTTATATTTGCAAAAGTTATTAAACTTTCTTTGACAAATTTTCCTTGTAAATTAAAAAAATTTACAAATATATATATTTTTTTTTAGAGTTAATTGTTTTTTTATTCATATGCGCTAAAAAAGTTGTTAATGAAAAATTAAATAACTTGAACTAAATTTTCTTTATACATTGGTATAAATTTATAAGCTTTCATATCAAAATAAGCAATGAAAGGTTACTAAAATCACAGGTTTGTATTTTTTTAGTAAGAAAATTTAACACATTTTTCATTTCAATACTCTCGTTTGTATTGCGTTTTTAATTTGAAACACATAAATGCCAAAATTCATCCCCATTGTATTGCGTGGATGACAAGTGGACGTGGTTCTAGTGCGCAGCTACAGTAGAGAAATTATTTATTCATCCATTCGATAAAATCAACATTGTATATTGGATACGTAGATGTACGTACGTGAGTTTGTTGGTGCGTTCGTTCATTCATTTTTTCATCATCCAAATATTTTTTTTCTATCTAAAAATTTTATAACGAACACAAGTGTTGCGGACGAAAAAAAAAAAGTGCTGTGAAAAAGAAGAACAAATAATAAATTAAGAAATAAATATTCGAATTTATAAAATACGAATTAATTAAAATCAATTGAAAACTGAAATTGAATTTACTGGAGTTTAATGCTGTGTACACAAAGTGGGACAGACTACTGTGTCGGTTGATACAATCAAATTGTGGCATAGTGGATTTTGTCGCTGGAGTAGGCAAGAATTATAATTATAACGAAAACAACAACAACAACAATAGCAATAGCAAACAACACCAACAGAAAACGCATAGAAAGCATTTTTTTTACACAAATAATTTCATTTTATTTATTGAATGCTGGAATTAAAAATAAACGTATCGAGAGTTCATCCATACATAATACTTTTGCAAAAGTCACAAGATTCAAACAGCGGCCTCGATTAGAGAACGAAAAAAAAAGTAATTTATAAACCACAGACATAGAAGAAGAAGAATATCATATCTATTTTGTGGTTATGTTATTATTCTTCTGGTTCTCCCATTTGTTGCCAATATTCAATATTACAAAATAATTATTTCTATCTGACTATAAAACGCTGTGAAAAACTTGATATAAAACGAATTTAAATATAATTGAGATTTTTATCAATTGCCATGAACACAATGGGCATCTCAACAGATCCTGGTCTTTTAGACGTTGAATTGCCCCGCACACTCATCGAATCACCATCGGTATCAACGTTTTTACCAGAAGAAGAAGCCTCCATTTGCCCACTGCTATCGTCCAATACAAATGGCACCACAACACCACTGACTTTTTCCCACCCACTTACACCGTGCATTGACAATGATAACGACAGCAATACTTCGGCTAATCTATGTAATGAAGATGCCAAGGTCGAAACAAGTTCATCGTCAGGCAGCAGCTCCGGCATAGGTATGAGTGTTCCAGATGCAACATCAACTGCACTCTTTAACAAACACTCGTACAAACATCTGCAAAAGAACAATTCATCAGTTCAGGTAACTGCTATATTCATACATATTAATATACTTGCATACATATATACATATTTATTTGTTGTTGAGGACGAGAGCGAAATTTTGAAGTGGGATTCGGTATTTGAAATAACCCAATAAACCATAAGGTAATATCGTTTTCGCTGTCATATTATTATTATTTTATTTATTAATAGCAAATTAAATTTACATATCAATATTACAAGTAATTAGGAACTCGTTACTGAGGCCTTACCTTATCATAAATTAGTATATACAATTATAAATATTTACAAATTAATTATATACATAACCCAGCAGTTCTAGGAGACAGTCCCTCACTAGTGATTTTACCGATCATTTAGAGTGGGAACTAGTTACATCAATAGCTACGTGACTAGTTATTTTAACACGTGCTTGTTCTTATTGCCTACAATGAGACTGTCTAATAGCTGGTCCATAGTAGTCAACGCATTGGAATCACATACTAGTTGAAAAACGTCAGTTACCTTACTAGCTATCTAAGCGGTAACTTGATCAGCTACATAACTAGTTATTTTAAAATGTACGAGTGCTAATTGACCTCAAATAGTCAGCTAAAAGACATATCATAGGCAGTCCAATAAACGATAGCTTGTAAACAAACCTTTCTTCGACAACTCTCCAATGGATTGCTTCTGGTGGGTTAAATAACTAATTACTAAAGTGCAGTACAAAATAAACGTTTGAAGTGACTTCACTATAGGTTACTAAGATACACTAAAGTGACTATTGACTTCATGCTATGTTACATGTGATATCAGTATACTTAAGCAAAAATAAAAATTAACTGTATGAGAATTATATCAACACAATTTGTATAAAACCAGTTTGAACGAATTATCACACAACACGTTTAAAGTGACTACACTCTAGATTACTTAGAGACACTTAAGTGACAATTGTCTTCACGCTAGATTACCTGGGTTGTATAAAATAACCAATTATCTTCTCTCTGCACTACAAAGAGCACATACATGTTAAATGACCAAAATATATAAATTGGAGTCACCCAAGTGATAAGACATTTGTGACGATTACTGTCTATAAGGGATACATTGACTACTTGCTTAAGTACTGGGAATAGCGTAACCACTTTTTTTAGCACAAATTTGTTTGACGTTGTTTACTCTTACAGTTAATTTGTAAGATCAAACAGCATCAAATAAAATAAAACTAAATATTTGTTTTGAATTGTTCTAAGTAAAAAGAGTTTTTGAAATAAATAAAAGAGTTAAAACACATTTTATTTAGTGGTTACGTCTTTTTCGTCAAATATTTGCCATGTGTGACTCTACCTTAAGTTAATATGAGTATTTTTTCTTATTTTAAATATGTTCGTCATCATATTGCCTGCTATTTCCCTTAAATCTAAGCTAGCTGCACTTCATCCAGTAAAATCTTCTTAAATGTTCGTACTTTAAAAGTAGGCGAGTAAATTCTGCATATGCTTCTAGACTAGACTGTCCAAAAAACCGGCAAATTCGAAAAACCGGTTTCCGGTTTAACCGAAAACAGTGTTTTATAAAAAACCGGTTTCGGTTTTCTCATTCAAAAAACCGGTTAACCGGTTTTTTCTAAAAAATAAATGAATATTTTTAAAAATGCTATCAAAATATTTTTAAGTTATATGTTCAAATAAGCTTAACAAAGTATTTCGTTAAAACCGGTTAACCGTCTTAAAAAAACCGGTTTGTCAAAAAACCGAAAAGTTAAAGAAAACCGAAACCGGTCGGTTTTACAAAGATGAAAAAACCGGTTGACAGGTTTTCGGTTTCGGTTTTGGATACTCTATTCTAGACCTAAAAAATATATTTTTAATAATTTAGTTATTGGATGTTGATTATTTAAACGGTCATTGATACCGTACGCCTGAGATAACATAGTTTGTTCATCAGTATCCAGTTTTAATTTAATTAGTCCCATGGTTTTTGGATCACACTATAAATTTAAAAAAATATATCTTATATATAAACATTAAGTTAAGATTCATTCAGTTGGTGTTTATTGAGGTGTATTTGTGAATTCCTCTCAATACGAGGATTTCCTACATGAACAACAACTATGACAAAAAAAATGCACCAATTGTTTTAATGCATTTCTAATGAAAAATAAAATCATACTTTTTGAACCACTTCTTTTCAGTTTACATTAAGTTTTTTAAAATTAAAATTATATCTTAAATATTAAAAAATAAGTTTTTCTTTTTATACCTTTAAATTAAGACATGATATTGCTACGTTTTTACCTTATAAAAACGGTGGTTTATTTCCTTTAAATAAACTGGGTTCTTTTAAATTGCAAATAAAGTGGTTTAAAAGTTGTAACAACTCTTTATTTATTCAAACTTATACAACAATTTAAATGGTCACTCCGTATTTTTATACAAATAAACTTTTGTAACGGTTATAGAACGTACATGAATTGTTTACCCGTTTGATATTGACTCAACCAAGATTCACAATAAACTAAACTGTTTGTTGTTCCCGCTACCAGTATTAATACACACCAGCGGCATTTTCTAGCTATTTTCAGTATTATCTAGCGGAAACATTTGAATGTTCTATTTCTACAATGATCACCAAAAAGCTTTTAAAGATTCACGGTTAATGATGTCCTACAATGTTTAATAACATATTGTTACGAAATTGCATTAATAATTTGAAGTTAACGGCAGGTTTCAGCATGCATCATGTTTATGAACATTATTTATGAGTAGACGTTTCCATTTATGAAAATGTTGATAAACATAATTGCAACCAGCCGTTACAAACCTTTTAATTCATAATAATCCAAATTTACTCATTGTGAATGGTATGAAACAATTTAGTTGGAAAAATATGTATTTTTTTTAAAAGAAGTACAAAAAGTTGGTTTTATATGTTATTATTTGATATAAAAACAGCTGTTGAACGCTGAAAAATTATTTTCTTTAATTTTTGTAACAAATTCATATAACACGATAATAAAACTTTTATTTGTTATTTTGACCCAAAATTATTTTATTTCTATCGGAGCTTTTAATATTTTTCTAAGTAGTAGTAGTGTTGCCAAATGTCCCGATTTTCGTTGGATTATCGCGAAAATCCCAATTCTCGCTTTTTCTAGGTCCGTATTTTTGAACAAATTTTATTTAATAACATTAAATAATTATTAAATTAAAAAATACTGCATTTATGTTGAAAAAATATGAAACAAATTCAACAAAAGAATTAAATGGAACTGATATCAGAGTTTTCAATTTAATTATACATATCTTAATTCACTAAAATCTTAAAATTATAAATGTCATTCTATAAAACCATTCCAATTTTGTTTTTGTTTTGCTTTCAATCATTTACAAAATGAATTGAAAATATATCTGAAGCCTTTTTGTAATAGATTTGAATTGAAGAAAAATGTTATCATTCAATACATTCTTAAAGCTATTTTGTAAACATAGATTTGATTTAAAGAAAACTTAAGTGATTCAAAAAGGAATTAACCCACGAAAGAAATTTTGTTTCGACTTTATTAAAAGAATTTTGTAATTTTCAAACGAAATACATACTTTCAATAATTGACATAAAAAAAAATTTAATTCATAAAAACCAAATTTAAAACGAACTCTTTTGTAGACAAATCGTTTATTTAGAAATTCGTAAATTTTATAAAAAAAAAAACAGGCTGTAAGTCTATGAAGAATGAATTCTCAAAGGAATGAAAGTACTTTGAAAGTACTAAAGAATTAAGCCTATGAATTAATTCGTAATGAATTTATTAACGGAGTAGTTAAGAGATAACATTTTGAAAATTGAATTAGTTCTTTCGAACCTTTTACTGATATGTATGTCTACAAAAACACTTTCCTTTAAAAATCGATGAAACCAACCTAAATTGTTCATTATTTCTTAAGTGTTTATGATTTTGACAAAATAGCAAGTCATTTTGTGTCAACGACACTACTAGCATAAAAATTGCAAAATTTCAGAATCCAAAGACTAAATGTATCTTTATTAGTTATAGTTCCCTAAGGTTGAAAAAAAAAATATTGAAAATATTTTATCCATTTTTAAATGTTTATACCACAAATTTCAATTTGTGGATTTATTGTTGTATTAATGAACTGATAAGCGGATATAGTCGAGCAATATTACTATATGCGATAGTGCTAAATAATCATCCGCTAGATAATGCTAAATTTTGGTGATTTTAATTTTTTTGACCAGTGTATGAATTCACCTTCATACTACATGCTAAGCTCCCAATTAGCATGTAGTATGAAATGAATTTGACTCCGACTGTTTTTTTGCTATTATCAAATTGTTTATTGAAACCGAATATATATTTTCTATTTATTTTTTTAGTTTTTGTATACATATATTTACAGAATATACATTATTTTACTATAAGAGAAAAATCTGTCACGTACGATATTAAATTTTATTTATTATAAAATCATCCAAAGATTGTTTTTATTTAAATATGACGGATCGTAAAGGAAAAATATTTGGTTTAGTGTAAGAAGTTAAAAGAAAACCTAACGCCTCTCACGATTCGCAAATTTTAGCATATTTCTACATGTACCTCAATATGAATTCCGTTTTATGTCACGTACGATATACCCTTATTTCGCTCGATATTTTGGACAACAATGTTTCGAAAGAACTTATTATTTTTTTTTTAAATATAGTACCCTCTGAATGGAACATAAAGACCTAATTATTTTTCAGATACTCTTATTTTTGCAAAATCTATTCCACTCTATAGGCGTACAAATGTCACGTACGATGACATGGAATTGCCCATATGTTACTGATGTGCCCTCATCAACAACAGAGTATGATCACTTTAAAAGCTAAAAGAATTAGTTTTTCACAAGGCATATCTACAGGATTGTTTAGAACAGACTAGTTTATTGCGTGAATTGAATTTTTTTTGCCAATCAAGTAGTATAGCGAGATTGGCCCATGAAAGGGGGTACTTGAAAATTTCACAAAATGTTTAACTTTTGTTCCACCAATTTTTATTACCAAAGAAGGTTTAATATAGATATAAAACACTGTGGACGAGTTGTGGCTACTTACTGAAGTGATAGAGTTTAAAAATATTGCTCGGACACATCCAAAAACTTTTCAAAACTGAATGCAATAGTAAGCTTTTGACAAACTTCACCTTAAAATCGAGGGGGCCCTTAAAAATTCGAAGTTTGCAGATTTAGCGGATAAAAACAAAGTTTGTAGTATAATAAAGCTCTCTATTTATCTCTTCTAAAATACGTTTATATCACGTTTAAAGTATGTTATATTGAAAACAAGAATATAATATTAAGATAATGGAATCAGTTTTCTTATTTTTAGTCCCGCGTAAGTTTTGAAATCCCTCGATTTTTACCTATTTAGAAAACTGTATCACTTTTTTAAAAATAAAACTGGCGACCCTACCTAAGAGTACAACACATCATTTACCATTTGTATAGGGGAGATGGGGGATTAAAAACTGCTTTAACTAAATTAAGTGAATTGAGTGGATTTTTAACAATAAAAACTTCCATAATGCTTAACCCTCTAACCCGCAAACTTTAAAAAGCTAAAAAAAAGTTGTCGAATATTTTTTTTT
Source organism: Calliphora vomitoria (assembly GCA_942486065.2). Lineage (NCBI taxonomy): Eukaryota > Metazoa > Arthropoda > Insecta > Diptera > Calliphoridae > Calliphora > Calliphora vomitoria. The sequence continues at coordinate 47,628,640 of OW818030.2, read as the reverse complement.
TAGGGGAATTATGTCCCAATAAGAATAGCCATCAGAAACTTATTTGTAAATAAATTTTAAGGACCAGGTGCAAAAAGGTGAAGAGTGCCTCAGGGCATTGTTGCCGGTTTAGGTGTAAAAAACTAAGATGTAAACATTAATTATGATACGATATTATTGAAAAACTAATGAAAAAGATGCCAAAAGTAAGAAAATATGTTTTACTTTCTACGATGATACTCATAAAACCTATTTTTGGAAAATGAGAAGCGTAAATGAAGATCGCATTTAGACAAAACACACTGTGTTTCCGACTTTTTGCCTAACCAGATTGGAAAGTGGTCGATATTGTCATAACGGACGTTATTAACTGAATGTTTTGCTTTTTCGCCAAGTTTTGAATTTCCTGGCTGTGGACATTCTTGAGGAGTACCAATTGATCATGATTCATGGAGGATAATTTATCCGTCTGCGGTCTCTATCTGCCATTCCTATAATTTTTTTATATAACAAATAATATAACAAAAAAGCTAAAAACTATACTGTTATATTGTATAGTCGATAAATTTTGCCGCAACCCGCAACAGTGCCCAGAGGCACCCCTTAGGTTTTGCGTTCTCAGCACACTTTTTGTTAATTGTTTGACATTTTAAAATTCATAGACTGAAAGAAGAATATCTTACCTTTAAAAAAATATATTTCGATTATATCGGGCGACTAAAAGTTAGTAAAACATTGATTTAAGAAAAAAATCACACACAAAATTTCACGTGCTAAAATAATGACATCACTCACAAAAAAGCTGACAGAACAAAACCTAAAAGTCTGAATGCATTTCGACCTTCGAGGGATATGTTAATAAATCTGTTACTAAAGTCACCGTTAAATTTAAAAAAATAATATATATAATTACTTTTTGAGATAATTAGTGTTTTATAATGCATGCCTTGAGGCACTCTTGCGGGTTAAATCCTATTAAACACTAGATGACAAACCCAGCTAATCTCAAATATTGAATCACTTATTTTATTTTGGTTTTCTTCCAACTTTCATATTTCTTTATACAAGTAGAAAAGGGAAGGAAATATATTCTACTTATTCATAGTGGATGCTTTAAAAAAAGGTGTGAAAAAAACTCAACAAAATAAATAGTGGAGATCTCTTATACTCATCATATTTCAATTATAGAAGTGTGAATTTAGAAAAATTTAACAGAAAATCATTTGGCTTTAAAAACTTGACTTTAGTAAGATGTAGAATATAATTTTGTGTTATACAAACGATAAATAGAGAAAAAGTACTGTACTAATTAATTGTGTTATTTTTAGATATGGTATATTTATACATATAAGTATATTTTTCGTGCTGGCGTTGTAAAAATAAATATTTACGCATTTATTCATAAATATTTTGATAATAATTTTTAAAATTGTATTTTAACAGGATTCAAATGGCCATGGACCCAATGGAAATCTACAACTTACAAATGACACACCGTCATTTGTATCCTGGAATTGGCCTGTCATACGTAAATGTACATTTTTCATATTCATGTCCAGTTTACTGGCCATGTGTGCCGTAGTGGTGGCTATGATTGTAACATTACCGAAGACCTGTAATCCTAGGTAAGTACACATTTAGACAAGTTTGAAACTAAAACTCGAATTAATAAAACATTTATTTTCAGAACCTCTTGGTATCGTGGAAGTGTTTTTTACGAAATCTTCCCGGCTAGTTATCAAGATTCAGATAATGATGGCATTGGTGATTTGCGTGGCATTGTCAAGAGTAGCGACTATCTAAAATCATTGGGCGTTTCAGCCATACGTCTCAATTCCATATTTCCATCTACCGAATATCCCGATAATTATGAAAATATTACTTCGCTAATGGAAGTTTCACACGTTTTAGGCAATTTGGATGACATGCATCAACTAAGCCAGTCTCTACATGCTCGCAATATATCGCTAATTTTGGACATACCATTGTTTCCCATCTTAAGAGTGTTGGGTAAATCTGAGGGAGCAGAAATGGTCAAGGTTTTGGAAAGCACACAAATAAATTACTCTGCAGCAGAGTCAGTTTCAACCACAACAGCTAGGCCGATTATTACCGAGAATACTATAACACAGGCCCTGCAACACTGGGTGAAACTTGGGGTGGATGGCTTTTATATCAAGGGCCTTGAGAAGTTTGATGATCTTGAGCATTTATCCTATCATTTGGCAGAATGGAAAGATATTATTGGTCCCAATCGTGTGTTAATTGTGAATGAGAAAATATTCGAAAAGTTACGGGGAGCCCAGAGAAAATTGGCTCTTTCACATGTTGATTTGGTGGATGTCCACTTAAATGTTTTCAATGGTACAGAGTATTTGGAAAATCGTATCAACTCTGTACTTTCCTCCGATTTGGGACCCAGTGAAACCGGAGTATGGATTCATTGGTCATTGTCCGGTGTTGACAGACAACGACTCACAAGCAACAAACAAAGCGCCAATTATACTTTGGCAGCCACTATTATGCAGCTAATGCTGCCTGGTACTCCAAACCTATTTTATGGCGACGAAATTGCACTTCAAGCTGCTCACGATCAACTCAATGAACACAATGAAACCAAGCATTTGCATCATTTGGCCACCATGCAATATCCCCTCAACTTTACCCAACAATTTACAAATCGCGAAACACTTCCCTGGTTACCAAAATCACCGCTAGCACAATTAGACACATTCGTTCTCATATCAAAGATGGTGCATTTACGAGATCGCTCACCTTCCATCTACAAAAATTCCATTTGTAAAGCGGAAACTACTCTTCCCAACACTGTGATAAGACGCAGTAACGATGACATCTTAATTGTGGAACGCACCTATCCACGTCGCAACACCTTTGTCTCAGTCACGAATTTCGGTCAGAAACGCTTGACCATGGATATGACATCCATGTACTACAGTGGTCATATTATGCTGGAGACGGTAGACAGTGATAAAATCTTTTTTGGAGATTTCAAAATCGGCTCAACCGAGAGCATTGTGGTTAGATTGGATAAATAGAGAAATGTAGAGATTCTACAATTGAAAACCACCGTAAAATGTACTTAGAATTGTTATAAATCATTATTTGTTATACATAGATACTTACTTACGTACTTACATACAGACATAAATATTTCAGTTATTTAAAAAAAAAAATAAACAAAATTGTACTTTAATAAAAAAAAACAAAATAATAACTACATACATATTTAATTTTGATTGATTTTGTAAATAGAACAAAAGATAATTTGATTTTAAAGCATTTTTGAGTGATCTCCAGACAAATTTGTCGTTTGTTCTACAAAGTTGAAAAGTGTTTTTATATAACTAGGTAAAAGAAAGACCCGCAACTCCCAAAAAACAAACAAAGACTCTTTAAATTGCTTTTTTTTCAATTCTATCAACAAAGTAAACACTTCGTTCGACTTTAGTTTAGAACAAGTAACAGAGCTAAATTCGGCTGTTCCGAATCTTATATACCCTTCACCTAAGTATACATATTTACGTACATTGCCTTTACCCATGCAAAACTCTTCATATAGCAACAACAACAAGAAAAAATCATAATATTATATCAGATGCAATTGCAAAACATCCGATATTCATACTCACACGTTGAGTGCTCACTGATAACTAACCAAATAAACACAACAATTATTTTGCACAATTGTATGTTGAAAAATAACAACAAACAACAACAAAAATTAAAATAAACGAAATTATGTATGCGTGTGTTTGATTTATAATTCTTGTTCATTTCATCTCATTCCACATTATAGAACAGAGATGCGCAAAAGTAACTGGCCTACCTAAATAAAAGCGTAAGGCGGAACGTTTCTTTACGCTTAGCTTTAACGCTGAAATGTCATACCTAAATAAAAGCGCCAACGCTACGTCAAACAATAAAAACAAGGTTATCAAAAAAATTAATTTAACAACCCGGATTATTTAAACAATAAAGTATCTTGCAGTATTGGTGTTTCTGATTTTTGTTTCGTGATTTGTAAACTAAAATTTTATCAAAGAAACTAAATATTAAAGTTTAAAAATGTGTTTCTTGCATATTTGTTTCTCCTTTTGTATGTATGTGTTTACATTTGTTGTGTTTTGCAACTAACTTCACTATTAAACGCGCTGTCAAAATCGGATTTTCCAATTGCAAAGCGTTGCCGTCGCGTTATTTCGGTATGCTGCATACAAATTGTATGGGCATGAGAATTTTTGACAAGTAAAAAACGCCTTACGCTCCAATTTAGGTATGCGTGTAAATTATCTCACCAACACATTCAATTCTTTATTTTGTTCAGTGCACCTACAAACAAACAAATACAAAAACTGATAAAATGAAGAAAAAGTCATATACCCGTGCTCATGCGCTTTTGTAGTTGTCTCGTTGAGTGGACAACGACTACTAAATTGTAAGGGCATAAGAATACGTGTGATTTGATTTTGCACAATTATGCTATGGACAGCGCACCATTGTTGTAGAATGTTGTTGTTGGGTGTGTGTGGTGTTTAAGTATGACAGAATTGCTTATATGAAAACTCATTATAAACAACTCTCTCTTTATATATACCAGTTAAGAATTTCCAACCTTATTTATCAAAAAATAATTTTTAGGGCTCGACCGACAGCTCTTATTAATTTAAACAAACATCAATTTTATATTAACAATATAATTACTTTATTCACTTATAAAAAGATTTATATATTTTGAACAATATTTAATCTATTTGATATCCAAACGTACGGTCTCGAATCGCAGCTAAGACTGACTTCACCCAATCAGCTTTACCACCAGCAGAGCTCCGATCGTCACGTTGCACCAGCATGTGTGTGCTTGCACAGTAATATCGTTTTATTGCCCTATTGTGAAATTAGACCGGATGAATATTTGGGAGTTAGTTGAACTTTGTTTTATGCTGACTTTACAAAACCTTGTTTATTGGTAAAGTTAGTTCAACTTAATTTAATGCTGATTCTGCCAAACTTAACTCATTGACAGTATCAGCGCTGTCGTTAACTTACCCTTGCCTCTCATGGTGAAGGGTATAAAAACAAAAACAAAATACGCAAAACAATAACCAACACACATCCACACATACGCTTTGTTGCTTTTTTGTCAAAGCATGCAATAAATTGTCTTTTTTTATGAAATTTTCAGAGGTTGTCTCGGATTTTTGCTCATATCTCCGTTATTTATGGACGGATTTTGCTGATTTTAAATAGCAAACTTCTCGAAAGCATGCCTGACAGAATTATTCAAGTCAAGTTTTTCAATTCTATGGATAGGTTTTTTTTTTTAATTTTTAAGTAAAATTATAAATTTTGTTAGGCGTTTCTCCACATAATTAATGATATCTCAAAAAGGGTCAGTCCGATGTTATTAAAATAAACTTAGAAAAGTTGATATTCATCGCAAAGCCACATATAATAGCAACAAAATGAGATATCGATCATAAAAATCGATTGATTATTTTCGAATTTATTCAAAATGAAGTGAATTCGCTCATTTTTACAAAATTTTAGTTTTTTGTTTGATATAAGTACAGATAATTTAGTAGTTAATGTTCTTCTTTCGATTGATTGAATTTTAACCAGTGAGAGAGTTTTTTTCCAAGTCGAGTAATGGATACCATATTTTGTGCTATTATTTATTTATTTTTGATGAAATTGTTTTCAATTTAAAATAAAAATAGAAATTATATTCTTAATCGAATAATTTAAAATTAACCGATTAAATCTAAACCCTGATTAATTATTCGCTTGACTGACCGATTAAACCAGAAACCCGATTAATTGAATACCCTACATATAACACACTTATTCATATTAACTAAATATATATAGCTTGTTTGTAAAAGTGATATGTGTTACTTTATCCCTAACCCAATAAATATGAACGTAATATCTAAACCTCAAGAGTTTTAAACTCCGATGCTTGTAAAGTGCAGATGTTTGCCCAACATTAATTTACATACATTTATACAATATCTTCATATGTGAATATGAAAATATTAATTTAAACAATAAAGAGAAATTAATTGGTATTCAATATTGAGAACCAGAAATACATCCAAACATAAACAGTTCGTAACGTTAAGCGCTTCACGCACAATAAAAAAGAGACTTTTTACCATAATTTTTATGAGTATTACGACATTCGCTTTTGTTTGTGTCTATTCTGTGTGTTGTCTGAACTTCAATATTTTAGTCAATGAGCAAATGGGAGAATTTTATTTAAATTTTAACTGTAGTAACTACTCGTACGAACCAAAAAAAAGCGTAAAAAAAAGTCGTAAAACTACTTGTCAGTATGAGTATGATGCGGCAACAAAAAGAGTTTTTAATTTATATTCATATTTTAAACATCTTCAGCTGCTGAGAAGATTTGTGGTTGAATGCATTTTTTTGTTATTTGCATTGTTATTAACTATTTTCATAGATACAGACATACGAATATTATTTATAAACTTTTATTTGTTTTCTTTTGAAAAGGTGTACTAATTTAAATAAAATAGTACGTTGGTACATTTTTATACCCTCCACCATCATAAGTGGTGAATGAGGGTATATAAGTTTGTCATTCCGTGTGTAACATTGAGAAATATTCATCTAGGACCCAACAAAGTATACATATTATTAATACTTATGAAATTTTAAGTCAATTTAGCTATATCCGTCTGTGTAAAACACTTTCACTCAAACTTAGCAGAATTTAAAAAAATATATATATATTTTTGTCCTAAGCAGTTTGGTATTGAAAATCAGCAAAATCGGTACAGTGGAACCAGAGATATGAACCAAAATGTGAGACAACCTAAAGAATTAATAATTTTCACATATTTTTTGTTATTTGTTTAAATATATTGCATATAATACCATAAAATTTTACACTAGTAATTTTTATAATAAATGGATTATGCCTGTTGAAAATTATAAGAATTGGTCCATGATTTCACCTAGCCCTCAGACAAATTTTTTCCCGAAATATGGAGCTACGGTCTATAAATGCCTACAGAATAGCAGTATCCATACAAAATTCAGCAAAAACCAGTTTCGTGCTGAGAGAATCACACACAGATCAGTTATTTGTATCCAGTAATTATACAAGGTGGCGCAAAAGTAAACTTCCGATGTTTTTTGGCTGTAATTAAAAAAAAAAAAATGAAAAACTTTGATTCTTCTTGTGGATTATTTTTATTTGGTCTTTTAATTTTTTTTTACATCAAGTCGAGAATATGATGTCATGTAAATGGCCGCCGCATTTTCCATCACTTTGCCCAAAACTTCCGGCGATAGGTCCTCACATTCTTGACGGATATTGTCTTTAAGAGCTGCAAGAGTATGAGGCTTGTTGACATAAACCCGCGACTTCAAAAAGCCCCACAAAAAGAAGTCTGGAGCGGTCAAATCAGGCGCCCGGGAAATGCATCCTTCAGCATATCGGTTGTGACACGTGCAGTGTGTGCCGTTGCCCCGCCTGTCGGAACCACATTTTTTCCAATCCCAATTCATCAAGTTGCGGCAAAAAGAACTCGTTGATCATTGCTCTGTAGCGCTCAACATTCACAGTAACCGTTTGGCCCGCGACGTCTTCGAAGAAAAAAGGTCCGATGACTCCTCCAGCGAAAACAGCACACCATACAGTGACTTTGAGCGGGTGTAATGGCTCTTCGTGGGTTACACGCGGGTTTTCAGTGCCCCAGAAGCGTAAATTTTGCTTATTTATGTACCCGCTAAGATGGAAATGGGCCTCATCACTCATCATTATTTTTGATGAAAAATCATCTTCCTCTTGGTGGTGATTAAGGATGACTTGAAGACGCGATTGGCGGTCAGCAGCTAACAGCTGATGCACCGTCTGGACTTTGTACGGACACATCTTCAAATCTTGTACCAAAATTCGCTGTAAAGACCGTCGACTGATACCCATTTGCGTGGCACGTCGTCTGGTCGATGTCGACGGCGCTGCCATGACATCCTCGGCTACAGCAGGAATATTCTCTACGGACTAAATTCTGGCGGTCTTCAAAGCTTCAGACGACGTTGAAGGCTCTGAAAGGTTACAGGGTTAAAACCAAGTTGCTACAAGAACTTAAGGAAGTATACTATGAAATAAGATTGGATACAATAATGATGCGGATGTTCGGAACTCTACTTGGAAGAACGGGTTAAATAAATGAAACCACCACTTTGGCACTACTATAGGGATATATTGGAAAAATAATCTATTTTTGTCTAACCAATGCTAGATTGACAGACTCTAAAAGCCTTGTGTCCAATCTTAACATGGCAGATAGAACATGCAGATAGAATAACAGCACTCTGGACTATTGTGGAACTTGCGGGGACGAATAGTAGTTAGAGAATGTAGAGCATAGCAACGACACCAGTGTTGTCAGATTAGGGGATTTTTTCTTGTAGTTGGGGATGAAAATTTGTTTTTAGGGATTTAATAGGGATGTTAACTACATTTCAGGGATTTTTAGGTGAATTTCAAAAATTAAATTTGATCGTTTATTTGTTATTTTATTTTATAAATTAAAGCAATTAATAGAGAATATAGAAATGAATTTTCATTTCATAAGTAAAGCAGCGACTGTTTTTACTAAATTATAAACTTTTTGTCAAATGACTTTCATTATTTTATGAAATGGTTGAAGTCTCATTATTAGGGCAAGTTTAAAAATGCTAGCAATTAAGCTAAAACAACTGGAAAATATGCAGCATAGATATGCATATTAGAACCAAAATTAAAGTTTACGATTTACTTTATTGTAATAACAAATTCGGTTACAAAGTACAATAAAATAATATTTTGTAAACTAAATTTAAAAATTTTTTTGCTTTCATCAGGCAGAGAAACGAACGGAAGTAGCTATATCGTATTTAAGGACCTAAATTATATCTAAACAAGTAAGAGCGCTATATTCGGCTATGCCGAATCTTATATACCTTTCACCTTTGTTGTGGATGCATTAATTGCCCATTTTCAGTGTATAGCATCCTAAATATATCAAGAAAACTTTTAAAAATTTTACATTTAATTGCTGACGAACAGATTATATTGTAGAAGTTACAAACGAAATAACAATCTTATATATACCCCTTTCAGGAAGGTGAAGAGTATAAAAACAACAGCGTCAAACGAACGATACACAAAAAAAAAAAACAAAATACGCAAAGCAATGAAGCCTACACACATCCAAACATATGTACGTTTTGTTCGGTTTTTGTCAAAGCATGCAATAAATTGTCTTTTTTAGATGAAATTTTCATCAATTTTCATGTCTCGGAGTTTTGCTCATATCTTCGTTATTTATGGACGGATTTTGCTGATTTTAAATAGGAAACTTTTCGAAAGCATGTCTGACAGAACTGATAGAGCTATGTTAATAGTCAAAGCTGAGGTATTGATGGTGGAGTTTGTTTGCAGTCTTGTTGGAGTTAGTAATTGTAGAGCATGTCATTTATTTATAGCAGATGATTTACTTTCCTTCATCATTCACTTATATTGTAGATATTCAAAAAGGACTAATAATACAAAACCACGTCCTGTGTGATATTCGAACCGCCCTCAATATTCAAAAATGTTAGCAGCCTAGAAGCGCTCTTTTGGAATTAAATCTGTAACTTGTTAAACAATAAAGATACATTAGTAGTCAGGTCTGAGGTATTAATGGTGGAGTTGTTTTACAGTCTTATAGATCACTGCTATATCCGGAGGAGATGAACCATCGTCAATTAGTTTGCATTTGAAGAACATTCTATCAAGCAGCCTTTTAAATGTATCCATGTTGAAGAATACAAAAGTAGTTAAGCCAAAATATTATTAAAGTCATAAACAGCATTCAAAATAATAAGCAAACACCAAAAAGTGGCGGCTTAGCTTTAACTTTATAATTATGTAAACAAAAATTCCTTATACGCACTACTTTAAGTATGCCAGGTACTTTATTTTTGGGTCTAAAGTACAATTTACTGTTTGCTTAAAAAGTACTGGAGAGCTCCAAAACAAAACATTTCTTTCGAAAACGCACGTACAACATGTGGTGTAAACAAATGTCAGAGAGAAACCGCAGTTGCGTTAAACAGCAGATGCCGTTAACCACGAGTATAGGCCCCAATCGACATGATAAACATACACTGCAAATGTAGCCGCATTGGTCAGTTGAGTTAGGAACATAGTTGAGAGAGCATTAAAGAAATTCAAGCTTACGCGCAAAAGATTCGAAAAATAAAACAAAATAAAAACAATAAAGAAAGTGTTTTGCATTTACAGCTCATACGTTCGTGTGTTCATTTGTTTGATAGATCATTTATTTGTTCATTCATCAATCAATCAGTCGATCAATTAACTACAATAGCACATTGAATGGAAATTATCAATTGCTAATACATAATTGAATATTTGTGTGAGAATAATAAAAACGAGAACAACAATATATAAGTATATAATACATTATGTTGCACAGTATAACGGTGACTAAATCATTCATCTATGGCATGATGATGCTCGTGTTGCTAATGACCTCTGTGGCTCTGGTGGAGAGCAAAGCTTTGGTCAAATCCAGCAGTTTGCAAACACAAAATTCAAACTCCGAAAATGTAGACAACAACAGTAGACAATTTCTGTTCTTGAAAGGAGTCGGTCGTGAGACAAGTACTCCCGATTTTATACGTTTGGTAGTGATGCGTTTCATTTACGGTCTGGCCTCCAGCATGGGTGTGGAAGAACGTCTGGAGGGTTTATTCAATGGTGCCTTTGTGCCGCCCAATGCCGATGGTGATTTATTTGGCTTTGGCGGCGACGGTGAAGATGGTGGTGACTTTGATGAGGCTGCTCTAGCAGGTCTATTCGGTGGTGATGCATTCTAAGTGTAAAAAGCTGAGATTGTAAAATTGTATATAAAAAAATTATTAGTGTAATTTAAAGTAATTATTTATGTATACATAATTCCCATTATCTATTTATTTATTTAATAGTTTTAATATTAATTAATTTAAATAAAAAAAAAACAATAACGATCTTGTGTTAAGTGATGTTTTGAAAAAGAATTATGTAAATTGCTTTTGTTTATTACTTAAATTTTGTTTTGTTTTGATTGTCTGGTTATGAAATTTCTTTCTTGCGATGATTAGGTGACTATGAATATTTGTATTAACGTACTTAAGTAGGTTGAGGCGTCATTTCATTTCATATTAAAATCAATGCGGAAATCTGTGAAATTGTATATGTATATTTATCATACATATTGCGAGTAACTAAAAATGCTCCATGCTCATCATACCGCAATTATTTACTACGAATTTTTGTTAATGGTCTCACTGTGGAGTGTTAAAAAAAAACTGTTATTCATACAAACATTCATATTCCAATGTGCACAAATATTTAATTTATTTTTTATTTTTGTTTGTAAATTTCTTTAGTTCAATGTGTCGAATGAACTGAACGAACGAATGAATATTTCGTCAGAGCACTTTCTTTTTTTTCACAGGTCTAAATGGTTAAACAAATAAATTTGTATTCGTAATTAGTATTCATAACTGCATTATATTTTATAATTACAAAATATAAATAAAAGCTAGCCGATCGACAAAATATGGGCATATTTTTGGAGTGTGTGAGTTTGTGCATGTGCCATAATATGTATTTACTTATTACGTATTTTGATTAGTTACCAGTTTTTCCTAAAGTAAATTATTCTTGTAATAATATATGTAGTTGGCTGGTGGGCCAAAACAACATTTCCATTTAGTAGGTCATGAGGCGCTTTTATAAAGGGCTTGGCTAATTTTAATTGATCATTTAATCATAACATGGTACAGTGGTTAGGAATATATGCGTATAATAATGTATTTAGGAAATAAAAATAAACTACACCAAATTGTTCATCGTTTTTAAGTTGTACAGTGAAACCTCGATTATCCGTAATGGTCGGGACCGGGATCATTCTGGATAATAAATTTTCCCGGTGTATTTAGTACCAAATTTTAGTAGTTTTTTAATAGTAACAGTTTTTCGATAATGAAATTTATAGCTCCATATTGCACACTTATCCATTGGTTGGATTAAAGTCGTCCAATTTGGTGGAAAAAATTTCACAATAACGTTTTCAGCATTTAATGATTTTACTATCAGCTTTTAGACCGATTTTCTTAAAATTCTCTCTCACTTCTGGTACTAAGTTATTGTTAAACCATTCTTATGGACATTTTTTAAAGCTTTTCACTTGTGTGTACCAGCAGCATTAACGCAAACTAATGAGGTTAGTCTCTCCTTTGAGACCTTGTGTCATTCTATGAAATTTTCATTATGGCAAGCCAAACTTCTCTCAAGTAAACATTATCTCATTGGTGAGTTTTTTTCATTGATTTGAATTCATTTAATTTTTCCACAAAAATTGTGGCAGCTAATCTACTGAATATTTTTCTCCTGCAGCATTAAGTTTGTGAATACCATGTTGTTTTTTTCTTAAATTTTAAATGGAATATTTTAGACTTTCCTTCACTGTTTATCCAGAAATAGGAGTTCTTTTAAATCGTTCCTTCCGGAATTATTCATAAACTGCAAAATCTACTTTTGGTTCTTCAGCAGTTTTTAAAGTTTTTCGGTTTCCAAAGCCTATAATAGAATCACTTTGTTTTTTATAATGTCTGACACTCCTTACGCCAAAAGCTATCGAAACATCAATGGCACAATATTAAAAAATGTTGGCCTTACAAATCGATCGAGGGAATTCCACTTCTTCGTTTTATTCACATTGTTTTGATTGTTCAAAAATAACCGAAAAAAATTATAATCCCGGATAATAGAGGAAATTAGGTTTAATCGTTGCAAAAAAATTTAAATCGATTCAAAAACATTTTCTTTTTCTTTCCCGGTTAATCGAATCACGGATAATCGAGGCCTCACTGTATTTATATTTTAAAGGTCTTATTCTTACTTAATTCTTCAATTTATCAAAACTTTATAACACAAATTATGTTTGGAAATTATGTTTTATTTAAAAATGTATTACGTATATGGGGATAATTGTATAAGTAAGAAGTTTCATATAATATCTGGCATTTAAGCCGATACTCTTTTAGCTGAATTTTTAAAAATAATATAATTTACTGTTGGCAGCAAATTTTCATTATTTAAGGCAGTAAAGCATGGTGGCGGAGGCGTAATGATGTGGCGGTGTATGGCAGAATTTATAGATTCAACAATGGATAGATTTGCATATTTGGACATTCTAAAACGAAAATTTAAGCAAAATGTCGAAAAACTAGGGTTGTCCGCTGATTACTACTTCTAACATGACAACGATCCGAAGTATACGGCTGAGATTGTTAGACTTTGGCTTCTGTATAATGTACCGAATATGCTGCATACACCTCCACAATCACCTGACATAAACCCAATAGAGCATCTATGGGCACTACTGGAGCGAAAAATTCGACTGCGAACTATTACTAGCAAATCAAGGAAGAGTGGGAGAATACTTCGTTCTCGGGGACTACCCACTTGGTTAACTCGATGCAAAGCAGACTCAGGGAGGTTCTCAAATGTCGTGGTTATCCAACGCGATACTAATTTATTTGTTTTGTATATTTTATTTTTATGTTTTTGCAATGAGCGTAGACTTTTGGCTTTTAAGTTTTATAAATATGAAGATTTATTTTTTGTTTTTGTAAAATCTATGATTAAATTTAGAAAATATGATTTCTTATATTAAAATGCTTGAAGCAAACTATTTAGTTTAATAAAAAAATATGTCTTAACACAAAGTTTTACTGCTTGCTACAAATTAAACATATAAAACACTTCATGAGCGTAGATTTTTGACGCCTAGTGTAAAACCAACTGTCCATATTAAATTTTGACAGTTGGGATATTTAATATATTTTTGCTAAAGCACTATATTGGCAATTTCAAAGTAGTACAATCAAATTGATTTTAGTGGCTTCCTTTTTAATGTTTCCAGGTTTCCATAATAGAAATACAATAAAGTACCCTTTTATCTATTTGCACTTTGATCAGGTTAATATGTGTTTAGTATAATAAACGAAAATTATATTTTCTAGATTACTTCTTCACACAGTGCGGGAACTGAAAAAAAACAAGTAAGAGCACATATTCGGCCGTGCCGAATCTTAAATACCCTCCACCTAAATATGATGAGGGATGTAGAAGTTACATTGGCATAAACACTTTAATATCCATATACAATATTTGTTATTATGAGGATTAAGACAATGTTATCGAAATACTATTAAATAAATATATGAAATAATATAACAATTGTAAGAAAGACTAGTTTAAGCAGAAGATACTTTAACTGCAGATTCTTGCCATTTTGAATAGAGTTTGTCATTTATTCATATTATAACGCATGACATTTAACAATTTATATATGTACCTAATTCAACACAAGTGAAGAAAAAGAATATAAAAAAGAGTATACAAATATATTTAGACAAAATTAAAAATTTTACATATGGAAATGAGTTATATCACAAAATTTTAATATATATTCGTGATTAATGAATTTTCCGGATATGTGTCTTCTATATAATTATGAACCTATAGTCAAAAATTCCAGCAGTATGATTTCTGTCTACTAGTAACTAATTTCTGTTGAATGTTTGATCTATATCAATGTTTATATGCGTTAATGTATTTTTGGGTTGTGGAACTAATTTGAAGCTATGACCTATTATGAGTCAATCATCAAAAAATAGTTTAACGTGATTTCTATGTATTTTAATTGAATTTCATCTTTACAAGAGTTTTATGGGTATTATAGTTATTACCGAAAGTGGAACTTATATGAGGGCTCTTGCCAATTATGGACCGATATTCATAAAATTCAGTAGTATGACTTTTGGATTCAAATTTTGGTTCAACATATTGGAGCTGACCTATTATGGGACTATCGCCATATAATACTGTAACGTGATTTCAAAGTATTTGAGGGCTATTTTTGTAAAATTTATAAATAAAAAAATTAATAAAACTTAATTTAAACAACGCTATTAACAAGTTGTAATATGATTCTTGAATACAAATTACTGATCGGTGTACAATTTTGGTTCAGTACAAATAGTTTTTTTTGGATATTTGTGTAGGTTAATGCGTTTTCCCGAAGTGGTACTTATATGGAGGCTATGACCAATTATTGGCCGATCATCAAAAAATTTCGTACAATGATTTTTACATATATTGCAATTTTTGGATTCGAATTTCAACTTGATGACTATATTTGTAAGAAATTTATGAGGGTTTTAGTGATTTTCGGGAGTGGACCTTATATGGAGCTATGGTCAAATATGTACCGATATTCACAAACTACAGTAGTATGATTACTAGATACAAATAACTAATCTATGTATAATTTTATTTTGATATCAATTTGTTTTAGATATTTATACAGGATAATGTGTTTTTCGGAAGTGGTCCTTATATGGGTACAGTTGTTGCTAGGTATATGAGTTTTATGTATGTCGAATTTTAGCATTATTAAGATATTTATAAGAGATTTGTGAGTACTTAACTGATTTTCGGAAATGGACCTTAAATTTGAGCTACGGTCAAATATGGACCGATATTCGCAAAATCCTGCAGTATGACTTCCATATATAAATTACGGATCTGTGTAAAATTTTGGTTTGATATTGATATTTTTTAGATATTTATGCAGGTTAATGTGTTGTTCGGATGAGGTCCTTATATGAGAGCTATAAACAAATATGAACCGATCTTCATAGAATTCGGTGCAGCGACTTTTGTGTATATGGATATTATTGGTGTCGAATTTCAACTCAATAGCGATATTTATAAGGTATTTATGCATGTTTAAGTGATTTTCGGAAGTGAACTTTATATGGGGGCTTTGATCAAATATGGGCCGATCCACGAAAAATTCAGTCTTGTGATTTCTCTTAGCACGAAACTTATTTTTGCTGAATTTTGTATGGATACTTCAATTCTGGGAAGAAATTTGTATGGGGGCTACGAGAAATTATGAACCGATTCTTTCCATTTTCAACAGAATTTGTCCTTTTATCATATAAATAATGTGTGCAAAATTTCATGATATTCTTTGCAATGAATTTACCAAAAATCAGAAAAAAACATGTGAAAATGATCAAAATTTTTGGAGGTTGTCTTACATTTTAATCCATAACCCTGGTTCTACCAATTCGATTTTGCTGATTTTCAATACCAAACTGCTTAGAAAAATTATAAACATTTTGGTATACATTTCATTAATTTCACTTATGTATTTTATGTGAGAGTGTTTTACACAGACAGACAGACAGACGGACAGACAGACGGATATTGCTCAATCGACTTAGAATTTCATAAGGATCAATAATATATATACTTTGTTGGGTCTCAGATGAATATTTCTCAATGTTACACACGGAATGACAAACTTATATATACCCTCTTTCACCACTTGTGGTGGTGAAGGGTATAATTAAAAAAATAAATCTGTCACTTCTAAACGGATAGCCCAATGTATCAAATCATTTGTTATTTTTCATTAGCCCTACACTGGGCCCTCTGGTGTTTAAACTACCAACTATGTGAAAATTTGGAAACAATAGTTCCCGAGATTCCGAATTATTTAAAAAAAAGGTTTCTAAACCATTTGCTATTGAACAAATTAATATACTATTGTAGAAGATATATGTAGATGAAAAACAAAAATCAAGTCGACATTTATTTGTAAAAAATCTCAAATAACTCGGTCATTTGTTAACGTTTATTACGAAATATACAAATTTATTTCTGAGTAATATTAATTTCACTCCGCTTATAACGTACTAGCTTTACTAAGATTGGAACAACACAATTATATATTACGATTGACACTCTTTCCTATGCCGTTTAAGTAAATTTTAAAGTATCGAAATCAAATTTCGCACCTATATTTGTGTTTGCTATTTTGTTTAAACTTAGTTTGTTTATTTAATTAATTGCCAAAGTTAAATGTGTAAGTTTTTGTGAAAATGAGTATTTATGAATTGTGTTAAAAACTATTCTCCTATTTCATATTGAAAAAACTATAGTAACTGGATTTCTAATAAGGCATAACAATTTCGTGCTTCAATAAAACACCCAATTATTGTGATATCCGGCTAAAATGTTTTCCAAATCCGATCATGTTGAATATAAGTATGGAATTCGTTCATAGAAATGTTCTAGATAACGAGAAAGCTGATGAACTTGCGAGTAAAGCAGCCAGTTTCGTATGCAGAAATTTACATTTTCACTTCCCTATCCATAATTTTACATCCTAAGGAGATGACCGGAGAAGATAATAACGAACAGCATGTATTTATGTACATATGAGTCATCATAAAACACTATAGTGATGTAGCTTCTATTCCATCTTTGACAATATTTTGGCTTGTCCCAACTTTAATTGCTAAATTTTATATATAATTTTGCCTGTTCGATTTACTATTTTCCAAAATATAGTTTACTTTTTGTATTGAATATTTCCAATGCTATTTTAAATAGCGTTTATCAATGTGTATTACAACTTTCCCAAATAACACTTAATAAACAGCATTTGATAAACAAATAATTGAATACTTTTGCATTTTCAATAAAAAAAACTTGAATTAACGTAAAACCTATATTTACTTAAGTTTTGTCCGCTAATTTGAATTTTAGCATGATTTGTTTTGCATTTTCTGGCATAAGTGGCAGTTTGAAATAGAAAATCGTAAAAAAATAATCTAGTTTTTATGTTTTTTATTTGCTTACTGTTTACATATTTTATTAAGTTAATCTTTGCCACGATAACGTGTGTTTATGCAATAGTGTTGAGAAAAATAAAAAAAAAACCTATCAATTAAATCCAAATTATGTGTTTTCTTGGCCAGTGCATTTGTTTTTTCATTTACAAGATCATTGAACTCAACCTGGTACAAATTGTATTTGCCACTTTGAAATGTGTTCACAAAAATTTACTGTCAATTACAATGTTTAAAATCATGTTTTAAGACATTTAAACGAAATTGTCCAAATGAAGATATAGTAACTAATTTGTTTATCCCAACTATGAATTGTGAATCAAACCAAATTTTCATAAGAGGAATCTAAAGTTATGTATGATCTAAAGAAAGAGTAGTTACCCAACAGTTCTAGGAGACAGTCCCGAACTAGTGATTTTACCCATCATTTAGCGTAGGAACTAGTTATTCCAATAGCTAGGTGACTAGTTATTTTAACACGTGCATGTCCTAAGCATGGGGTTAATTGACCCTTATTGGCTACAATGAGACTGTCTAATAGCTGGTCTAAAGTAGTCAACGCATTGGATTCAAATACTGGTTAAATACAACCTACCTAACTAGTTTGAGAATTATATTAACTGTATGAGAATTATATCAACACAATTTGTATAAAACGAGTTTGAACGAATTATCACACAACACGTTTAAAGTGACTACACTCCGGATTACTTAGAGATACTTAAGTGACAATTGTCTTCACACTAGATTACCTGGGATGTATAAAGTAACCAATTGTCTTATATCTGCACTACAAAGAGAACATACGTCTCAAATGAACAAAATATATAAATTGGAGTCAGCCAAGTGATAAAGCATTTGTGACGATTACTGTCTATAAGGGATACATTGACTACTTGCTGAACTGCTGGGTAGTTTATGTTTTTCCACGTGTAAAATAAATAACAAAGTACTTTGTTATTTTGTATATACTTATAATTCCATAATCTACTCTCAATTGGGAATATTACAGCGTCGATAAAGGAAAGGGAGATGTATGCATAAATGTTTAGTTTCAAACGGAGATTAGAACTATTTCTGAATAATTTCTAGGTCTCCTCGTATTTTAATTGTTTTTAAAACTCCGATGGACATTTTGTTCAAAAATTATTTTCGTTACTTGGGGGTTACAAGATCAAGTTTTCACTTTCAAGTTTTAGTACACTCACACTTTTTAGAATTGAAACGAACTTACATTCAATTTATCTTTCAAGTTGATGGTTCAATTTACAGTCAAGAAAATAGCTGATAACATATTTTTGAACCATTTGTACTAAAAATGTTTTCAAGTTGCGTGCAGCCTACGTCACAGCCATAAATTTTTGTTAATTTTGTCAAACAATATATGTAAAAGACTATCAATAAAAACTTAATCGTGTGACTGCAGCGTTAGGCAGATTTTGCACATTTTTAGTATCAAACGTTTCTGAATATTTTCGGGAAAATATTCATATACAAACTTAACCCTTTCAGACATTTTGTCCAATATATTGGACGTTTTGTTTTTTCCGTTTGAAGTCATGTAGCATTGACGCAAATAGACAGATTTTTACAGTTAATGGCGTTATCAAAAGAGTCTTTACTAGATTATATTTATGTATATGTGATTTAAACATTTGTATTACTTTTTGTTAAATTATGTTATTATCATAAGTTCGTTAGCGTTGTATAAGTGTGTATGAGACACAATAATATTCAGTGCTTTTTTAAAGTGATAATTACATTATTTTAAACTCTAAAAAAAACGTGTAAATATTAATTCAGTATTTGTTAGGTATTTGTATATAAATTTCAATTGTTTACATTCATGTTTTTAAATTTATTTATAAGAAACATCTCAACTAAGAAACTTTGTCCAAAATATTTGACATCACCTGGCAGTCAGGTGTGACGATTTACCTGTAATTTGACTTCATATTCTTAATTAGTAGCCTCAAATTTGCTTACACTGAAAATTTCAGTTCTCTATCTCAACTATTTCTCTACAATGTCTGAAAGGGTTAATGACAAATTCAATATATTTCCTTTATAGTGGAGCAATGTATAAATATTACAAAATCCAGTAGTAAGATTTGTACATACTTAAAACAAATTTGTGTTAAATTGTTTATCAATATCCATTAGGGTATTCAATCGATTAACCGTTAATCGGTTAACCGATGAATTTTGGTCGGTTAACTGTTCCAATAATTTAAAATTGCCGATTTTCAAATAACAAATAAACCGATAAATTTGTGTCGATTAACCGAAATTTATTTTTTTTGCACTTTATATAGAAATGTATAACTTTAAGCACACACATTTTATTTCCTAACTCATGAACATTAACTGCTAGCAATAGTTTTCCACACAGATTATTACAGATATGAAACAAATGACAGTTCTCAAAAAAGTAATATCGAACCTTTGAAAAGTGGTTTTCAGATTAAAGAAAAAATACAATTTTCAATAGGCAACAAGTGTGATATATATTTGTCCCTCTTTTTAAACCACAACCCTTTTTACATTTTCTTTTGTTTGTTTTCTATTGCCATATTACTGGAAGCAGACGATTAATATCTATGTAATTTGTGGTTTTCTAGAAGTATAGCACAAAAATTGAAAGTAAGGAATTTGTAAATGAACATTTTTCTAGTATGTACTATGATTAACTTTGTCCTAATGAGTCGGAGGACGACATGATAATAGATGAAACTAAAGACATAACTGAAACGAGACTTTTATCGGAAACTACTAAAACGACTCCAATGCACAGTGGATAATACAAGGTGTATGCATCTCATAATTGATTTTGGAAATGTTTGAAATTAACCATAAAAAAAATTTGATCGTAAAGCTACTTTAAAGATTTGGGGAGTTAAAATTACACACTATTCAAGGGCGTAGTTTTAATATTTATAATTATTTGTTTTAGGATTGTTTTACCTTCTATTTTTGTTAGGAGTTTTGTATATATTGTTAGCAGATTTGAAATTTATTCATTTAAAATATATAATAAGGGTCCTCATGTAAACGCTTAAATGCCTCGCAAACTGTGCAATCTGTGCATTTTTACACTCTCGCAAATGAACTGTCAAAAAATGTATGGAAATTCGTTTGCACAACTCCGATAAGTTTGCGCGACAATTTAGTCTCGCAAACTTGAATTTATTGTGCATTTGATTAATCAGCTGATTTTGTTTACTTTTATTTATGAAAAATAAAAATCAAACAAAATACAAATATTTTGTGCATGTGAAAATTGTGTAACTTTGGAACAGAATTATTGAATTGAATGGCAATGTGTATGGAAACATTAAGTATCAGCTAGAACATAAACAAAATCTTCAAACTATGTATATCAAAATTTGTAAGGTGGGTTCATGAAACACATCGCGCAAATTTGCACATTTACACAAATGGGAAACTTAAGCGTTTAAATGAGTACCCTTAATGTTTTTTGGCTTACCTACGCAATTTTTATTAGGATTTTTACTGTTGGCGCCGTTTGCCGCCGATCTAGTTTTAACATAGGATTAAAGTTTAACTTATTATCTAAAAGATATATCAAAACTAGCTGCCTTTTCGTGCCTATAAACTAAAAACTATACAATATAAAAAATTTTGATTTTAATTTATTCGAACTTTTTTCGAAAAAGTTGAATAACTTTTGCAAATATAAACCGATTTTAACAAGAAATGTCTCGTTTTTTTCGCTATAAACTTGTCTTTAAAACAATCTACACAAAAAGTATGCTTTCATAGAAAAAAATTCAAGTAACTATTGTTGAATTTTAAAAATTACAAAAAAAAAAAAAATAAAGAAAATGCTAAACTTTTTAAAAAATTTAAATAATTTCTAGAAATATACATTTTATGAAAGATTAATTCCTTGCCTCTCCATAATTGTTTAAAATTTTTAAATCGGTCTAAAAATGTGTGAATTAGAGCTACTAAAGTACTACGGCCTAACCTAAAAAAGTTTTTTTTTAAAATTTAAAATGTTTCAAAATCTTTGAAACGCTTTTAAACTTTAAACTTCGAAAGCATTTTTTGAAGTATCATACATTAGCTGATTCGATTTTTATGATTAAAAAAGCAAATTAAAGCTTAAAGTCCCACTTATTCAAGCAAAAAAAAATCTTACAAAAATCCTCATCCATTCAAAAGTTACAGATTTTTGATCCGAAAATTATCAAAATTTTCCACTGTGCAATGGTATAATTGAGAAATTGGATATTCTTTACTTTTGATTTATCAAGTTTTATTAAATGAAAAAATCGTTTAAAAGGAAAACATTTCAATTATATTCTTTTTTAAGAGAAAATCTCACTAAAATCCTAAAGAAACTCACATGTGTATAAAAAAGTATCTCAGATACCATATTTTTTTTGTTATTACTTTTTTTTGTTGAATTGTTATGATTTCTTTGTTTTTTGATTTTGTTGTTTTTATTTATAAAATGCTTAAATAAGTACACAGAATTTGTGGTTCCATTTTCAATTTCAAATTAAAATTATTCGGTTAATCGAATAAGTTAAAATTAACCAATTATTAACCGATTAAATCTAAGCCCCGATTAATTATTTGCTCGATTAACCGATTAAACCAGAAACCCGATTAATTGAATACCCTAATTTCCATATATATATACGCGTTAATGTATTTTTCGGATGTGGGTATTATATGTAAGCATATTTTGTAGTACAGAATCTCTGAATGGAAGTCATACGTTTTCTCATTTCTATACATTTGTCTCTCTGTATTTGGAATTCAAATTTCTACCAGCATTATTTTTTCCTTTCCTTGTGGTGTAAGTAATAGTAATTCTAAAAGATAATATATACTTGTATAGTATATTTTTTAAATTATTTTTTTTTACCTTCGCATTATTTTCAAATGGAAACAGCGAGAATCGTGTTACTAGAGTCTTCTACTATAATTATTATTACGTCTCTGTTTGATTCATAAATAACCTCAGCCTGACTTATAATTTTAGGGATATACTCATGATACTTACTATTGATTCAACTCATTCGACTCATGCATGTTTTTTTGTTTTTTGTGTAATTATACAGAATTCGGCAACACTGAAACACACAAACTCATAATGAGCATTTTAATGTTCGTATTCGAATCATACATATGTATTTTGCATCGTCTATACAAATTGAGTTCAGTAGAGTCGAAATCAACAACGTCATAAATTTAGCTGTCAGATTTGACGATTTATTTTCTGATTTGTCGGTGAACATGAAAATCAATATTGAGACTTTGAATTTCTAAGATGAATTTCCCAAATTCAACGGAAACGTAAAATATACTGAATTTTTTTATACAATTTTTACGCATATTTTTTTGGTTTTTACTACAAATTTATTGCGCATTAATAATTCTTTATAATGTATTTGGGTTTCGCAGCCTTTCACTGTGGCTGTATGTATGTTTAATTATTTTAAAAATACTTACAAAACCAGCGGAACTTTTGTTTCGGATGAGTGGTAAAATTAATTGAAAACAAACCTTTATTTGACAAATTTTCAAAAAAATATTAGCGGTATTCACAATCTTGTGCATGTAGATTTGCAAATTTATACAATTGTAAATATCTTCCACGACTTTATTTTGTTCAAGTTTGCAACACAAAATTCACATGTGATTGTCAAAAAAAATATATATTTTT
Organism: Calliphora vomitoria; assembly: GCA_942486065.2. Taxonomy (NCBI): domain Eukaryota; kingdom Metazoa; phylum Arthropoda; class Insecta; order Diptera; family Calliphoridae; genus Calliphora; species Calliphora vomitoria. The sequence goes on along the minus strand of OW818030.2, from coordinate 47,605,158 downwards.
TTTTTTGATTTCTGTTTCAATTTTAAAAAGTTACATACTGTTACGTTTTTACCTTTTAAAACGGGGGTTTATTTCCTTTAAATAAATCGGATACTTTTGATTGCAAACAAAAAGCAGTTTTAGTAGTTTAAATTTTGTAACAACTTTATTTATTTAGAATGTATAACAACAACAGAATTAAATAGTCACTCAGTATCTATTTACACGTTTATCAATTCGCAGAAATGGACACACACTTTATAATGTACAAGACAGTTGATGTTAACTCTAACAGCGCCTATGATCAACTCAACTCACTACTGCAACCTCTGCCACTATTTATATACACGCCTTCTTTCGGGAATCTTCTACAATGATCTTAACGGACAACTAGAACATTTGAATTTCAGAGCTTTCGATGTTAATGTTAGCAGCTTAAACATTTAGTGTTGCCATACTTACAAACAATGCTAGCAACCGCATGCCATCAACATTGTTGATGAGTGGAAGCTTCTAATAATGGATGTGTTTATAAACATGATGAATGTTTCAGGCAGTCGTTTCAGACCGTTAAATTCAAATCGTTATTGCACATTCGTATCAATACATATGCCTAAGAGCAGCTTAAAAGAACAATTAGTGGACTATTTAATAGAAGAAGCTGCGGAATAGATTGTCTTTAAAGAAGGTATGGAATATTCTAAACAAAATTTATTTAATAACAATTTTGTTTTATTCAGATATGGAATGTAATGGAAGAAGTTTTAGATGAGCTGACAGAAAACATACATATATGTTCTAATGATGTGACATTGGGGGTGTTTTTGCGCAGTACCTAAGTCGGATATGTAGCGTGATAGGATAGATTCCTGCAAATGCTAAGAGTTGATAGATAGCAATTTGCGATGTTGTGCGATTTGATAAGGAATAATGCAGAGTTTACTAAAGACCATTCTTGTGAACAATTTTCTGTCAAATCGCAACTAGCAGTAGTACTTTACCGACTAGACTCGTCAGGAGAAAGCACATCCTTCAGGAAAATTGCAACTATATTCGGGTTGGGAGATGAAGGATCCATATCGATAATAACAAAGAGAATCTTCAAAGACTTTAATTGAAATATATTTACTGGCCTAAAGAAACTGAACGATCCCAAATAAGTATTGGGTATATTGATGGAACTGAGATAAAATTGTCAGAATCGGCAATCGAATATCATACGTCGTACTTTTTTAGGAATCACATATATATTCAATAAAAGCACAAGTAGTTTCCCAGTAGTTCTTTTTTTTTTTTTTTAAGTAGAAATTTGTAACCGGTTATGGCCAATAGGCTAGGTTATTGAAAATAAATAAATTAAAAAAAAAATTAAAAAAAAATAAATAAATAAATTAAAAAAAAAAAAAAAATTAGAAAGTCCCGATCTAATGATTTTACCCATCATTTATGGTGGGAACTAGTTACTTCAATAGCTACGTGACTAGTTATTTTAACACGTGCATGTCCTAAGCATTGACCCTTTTTGACTATAATGAGACTGTCTATCTGGTCCAAAGTAGTCAACGCATTGGATTCACATACTGGTTAAATAGCATCAGTTACTTTGCTAGCTACCTAATTGGTAACTTGATCAGCTACATAACTAGTTATTTTAACATGTACGGGTGCAAATTGACCTCATATAGTCAGCTAAAAAGATTGTAAACAAACCTTTATTCGACAACTCTCCAATGGATTGCTTCTGGTGAGCCAAATAACTACTTTCTAAAGTGCAGTACAAAATAAACGTTTAAAGTGACTTCACTATAGGTTACTAAGAGACACTAAAGTGACTATTGACTTTATGCATGTTACATCGGATATCAGTATACTTAAGCAAAAATAAAAATTAACTGTATGAGAATTATATCAACACAATTTGTATAAAACCAGTTTGAACGAATTACTTACAGAACATTTAAAGTGGCTACACTGCAGATTACTTAGAGACAATTGTCTTCATGCTAGATTACCTGGGATGTATAAAGTAACCAATTGTCTTATCTCTGCACTACAAAGATCACGTACGTGTCAAATAACCAAAATATATAAATTGGAGTCAGCCAAGTGATAAGACATTTGCGAAGATTACTGTATATAAGGGATACATTGACTACTTGCTTAACTGCTGGGTTGATACTACAAAGGTAAAATACGACATGTAGTGGTTTCCTTAAAAGAAAGATTTGGGAGCCTTAAAGAACTTAGAAAGCGTCTTGCAAACAAATATAGTCGTAAATTGTGTTGCGACTAGTTTATTGTTTGCTGTGTTCTCCATAACATTTTAATACATAATTGCTTAAGTTCAAATGAAAGAAATTTATTTCAAGAAACCAAATAAGATTCTAGTGACCCTGAAGACAATTTTTCTAACAATTCTGGTGAAATGAAAAGACAAGCCATATAATCATTAATAATTTCTTAACTTAATTTATTTATTAAAACAATCCAAAATGTATTTGCATACTAAACAATTCCTAATTGTATTTCAGAAGTTTTTTAATGTATTTCTGAAATTTCCAATCATAGAATAATATATCCATAGAAGCGTTACTGAGAGGGAAAAAACCTAAGTCTGTTGTCAAAAACCTAAGTCGTGAGAATGTATTAGTACATAGTTTTGAGGTTGTATTGGTGCCTTTTTAATTTTCACCAGACACACAAAATCTGTTCTATAAATAAAATTCTACCACAGATAAATTTAAGTGTCAAAAATTAATAAAAATATTTTTTTTCATTTGAGCAAAATAAAAGTGTTTCGGAAATAAAAGTGTCCTGCTCGGTCTATATTCGGAAAATCGAAGTTAAAATTTCAAGTATTTTGATGTGTTTAATTCTCTCACAAGTATGTTGAATTCACATATCACAAGTACGTGTGAAGAGAGTAATTATTGTTACTCTCAGCTTACTCTCAGTTGCGCCTCTAGTTGTACCCTATGTTTCCAATTATACAAGATTTAATTAAGAATTCTCTAAATACATTTTTGACATTTGATTTGTATTTTAGAAATTTCTGAAATACATATAAATGGAAACTGATGTAATATAATTGGAGAATTCAATTGGCAATTTCTAAAATGCAATTGGAAATTGTGTAGAATAAAGAAATATAAGTAAATTCAAGTACAACAAAAACTAAAATATACTAAACCATTTCCAAATGTAATGATGCAAGACCATTTCCACAAGATTGTGAATACTGCTATTGTTATTGTTCGAGCAATTAATGTATGATATCCCCCGCAACGTTTGCTATTGGGGTTATCATTGTTCTTCTATTTATTAGCACTTCCAGCATCAGCTATCAATTAAATGTGACGTACATAGTGATGGTTTTCAAAAATTGTCACTTCATGTTTAATTTTCGAATTTAGTTCTCAGTTATACCTTACATTAGGTTGGTTCTTACTAAATTAAACTTTTTCGTTGTTAGAAAAATCCAGAAAATCCAATTTAAGAGCCGTCCTAATATACAGTAGTGGTCAAAACATTTGCAACTGAGATCGCATTGTAACTTTTCATTGACCAATTTTCTCCAAATCACATTTCGATACAAACATTTATTTTTTCATGTCATCATACATTGTTTTTGTTAAAAATATAAAAAAAAACAAATTCCGTTAAAGTAAAACAACAAAACATTAATTTTAAAAGATGTATTCAAAATGCAGCTGTTCAAAACATTTGCAACTCTTATTACTCTTACTCTTAACTATGCTTTTAACATTAACAAATGCTGGGAAATAACGGTAATCGCATTTGTTTTATTAATTCGTGATTTCGATCTTTGCATTTTATTAAAAGACTCATCATAATTATTTTACTATAAGAGTTTTAATAAGATATTGGAAGCATTAACATCGTAAGAATTACTTAAGTGAAAAATGGCAGAAAACAAATACAATTCCGATTTCAAGGTCGAATTTTTAAATGACTTTAAAAGTGGACTTTCTCAAAAAGACATTTCCTTAAAATATTCCGTTCCAAAATTAACAATTTGTTGCATTGTTAATAGTGGTAACATCCATACAACTCACAAAGGAGGAAGACCCCGTATTTCTACTGTAAGAGAAGACAGAAAAATTAAGAATTTTTTCACGAAATATCCTAAAGCAGTTCCTAGAGAAGTTAAAAAAATAATATTAGTGTCATGTCGTGGACGCCACAATCTCCCGATCTCAACCCGATTGAGAACATGTGGATGATTGCAAATCGGAATATTGGTAATAAAGTATTCCGAAATCGTGATGAACTTTTTGCAGAGTTGGAAAAGCAGTGGAATGAAATTCCCGAAGATTATATTAAAAAGCTAATAGCCTCAATGCCTAAAAGATGTTCCGAGGTAATAATAAATAACGGCTATGCTACAAAATACTGAATAATGAAATCGATTTTTGGATTTGTATAATATTTTCTTTAAGAGTTGCAAATGTTTTGAATACTTGTATTTAGACTAATTTTGTTAAACTTTATTTTTTTATTGTTGTAAATTTATGAACATTTTTTTTTTGTTTTTGTAAAATAATATGCAATAACTATGCAATATAAAAAGAAAATAAAAAAACTTATGCTGAAAGTCTTTGTTAAAAAAATAAAGAATTAGGCAAAATGTGATTTCAGTTGCAAATGTTTTGAACACCACTGTACATATACTAGCTGACCGACGAACGTTGTTCTGCCGTACAAATTGATCATACAAAAATACTGAAATCTTGATTAGATGGTGAAAATTTGGCATTAAAAGTATTGAAAATCTAACTGTGCTTGAATTATTTTCATTTGCTTATACAAAAACACTAAAATCCAGATTTAGAAATGGGAGGGTGAGGGTAGGATGGTGACAATTTGGGGTTATAGGTATTTTTTGATGCCAAATAAAAAAAAATCGAAAAGAAGTTACTGGCAAAAAGTGCAAAAAAATGTGTGGTATGAAATATACGGTATGAAATATACTTTACGACCAATTCTCATACCTACCAAACACAAACATCGAGACACGAGATTTTTATATATTAGAAGATTAATATCTCAATGTCACTTGAACATACCTTTTAAATAATTTAAAAATTTCTAGTTACGGCAATAATGTTGTTTGGAACCAATTCAAAGGCGCGGACAATTATGCTTTCAAACTTATATTTACTTATTTTTTATTTTAAAATTTGCTTGCTTTTATTTGAATTTATGCATTATTTTTCATTTACGAATGAATCAGTAATTTTTATATGGAGCTAAGTAGTTTATTGTTTTATGTGAATTCAGTTTATGGGTTGTTTTGCGGAACGAATGAATGGCAAATGAATTTAAATCAATGAAATCAATTCACAATATTTACGTATATTCAAACTATTTTCTGTGACGTAAATTTCTATTTTCATAAATTTAGCAAGTAAATCGTTATCGGCCAAAAACTTGACTTCGGTCAGACGCAAATACGAGCGTTGTACTTGATTAAAATTGAGTATCAATTTACATACTTTGTGATTAATTGATATTATTTACTAAGGAAACTCATATTTAATCACGACATTTGTTTGCAATTAAATTTTCTTAACTTATTATGTAAAACTTGGTACTTTTCTAGAAGTATTTTTATATATATATATTTTTTTTTTTGTAATTTACACAATATCTATGGTCACAATCTGTAACCATCTAAGTCGACATAAGAAAGAATTGAGTTACTTTATATTTATGTGAAATCCCTATTTCTTAAACAATGTTTTTAAAAAGATATTCACCCTTATCGTGGTTGGCGTAAGCGTCATACGCCTACGACAGTTTCGTACTAGATTAAAGAAATAGTTTGCATTTTATCTTTAATCTCGTACGAAACAGTCGTAGGCGTAAGACGTTTACGCCAACCACGATAAGGATGATTAACAAAATTATACTACGACAAAAAGACATAATTTTTCCAATTTCGTGTCTTACATTTGCCACAAGCAATTAATATTACACTATAATAAACATCTCCTAAACCAATGCAACTTTAGTATTGTGCTTGTAAGAATTTAGTATTAAATTTTCTGTTATAAAAGGTGATTTTTCTCGAATGTATGATTTCCGACTAAGGCAATTATTGCTTGTAACCACAAATATGTACATTAGGGTGGCTCTTATTTTGCGATTTTCAATGCTCTCCTGAACTGACAATTGTTCTCCGTCATCTACAAATCAAATGCTGAATATGAATTCAAATGTTCGTAATAGTAAAAGGTAACTTTAAGTAATAGAAAATGGTAGCTTTAATGTTATCTTTTACTATTACGAACATAAAGTTGTAATAATGCACCTAAATGTTGAAAGTTAAAAATAGTTTTTGTATTTCATTTACGCATAGATGTTTAAATATAAATATACGTATGTTTTTGACATTGAAAGAGTAAAAATTTTATCCTGTGGTATTCAAAAATCGTGATATTGTACATACATCCATACTTTGCATAATACGTTCGTCGTGCTATAAGTTCATATGTTTTTGCACCACTGCAAGCACGACAGTACACAGTGGGGCAGAATCAAAATTGTTTGGAAATGAATATGGCATTTCTAAACGGGTGGTCCGATCAATAAAATTTTACATGGGCGTAGCCAAGGAGTATTCCAGTTTAAGTTATTAAAATAGACCCTGCAAATGCTTCAGGGGCGGCACTATGGAGGCTTAAAATAAAATTGTACATGTCGAAAGTACCCTACTTTGAGTCTCCATAGCCCCTGGAGCATTTGCAGGGCCATTTTAATAACTTAAACTCGAATCCTCTTTGTCAAATTTTATACTGATCGGACCAGCCGTTTAGAAATGCCAGATTTATTTCCAAAAAATGTTGATTCTGCTCCACTGTGCAGTAGACTAAAGGCAAGGCACTCATACATGGCAAATATTTTACTTAAAGTCTTAAAAGAATTCTTTTATTTATATCAAAAACTTATTTTACTTAGGTTAGTTCAAAACAAATACTTAATTTTATTTTGTTTGATGCTGTTTGATCTTACAAAACAATTGTAAGAGTAATCAACATCAAACAAATTTGTGCTAAAAAAGTGGTTACGCTTTTTTGAGTAAATATTTGCCATGTGTGACCCTAACTGTGTTATTATAGTATTTGCGTTGGTTTCATATGAAGTTAAAAATCAATTTCAATTTATGGTTTGCTTGATATATTTGGTGTAATTCAAAATACTACCTATCAGCACCATATTGTTACGAATTTGGAATAGCGATTTGAATTTAACAGTCTGTAATGACTGCCTGCAGTATTCATTCATGTTTATAAACACGTCCATCAGTAGCATGCGGTTATTAGCATTGTTTGTAAGTATGGCAATACTAAATGTTTAAGCTGCTAACCTTAACATCGAAAGCTCTAGAATTCTAATGTACTAGTTTGTCCGTTAAGATCATTGTAGAAGATTCCCGAAAGAAGGCGTGTGTATAAATAGTGGCAGAGGTTGCAGTCTTTTCAATATAGTATCAGAAAATTCAAGGAGCTCTAACAAGAAGAAAATTAAATAATAATAAAAAAACATTTTACAAAAGCGTTTATGCTCTAAAAATATGAAAATAAACGTTCATTTCAATCAAACTATTTATTACATTATACAATTAATAGCGGAAATCACTCATCGTTGCAATCTGCAAACCTTGCATATATAGAAAATCTAGGATAAGTGATATATTTTGAAATACTACAAAAACCACGAAAAACAATTTTAGACCTTGTAAGCATCATAAAAATACAAAATTAGGGCCTCCCTAATTTACATATAATCACTATACATTAAGATTTTTAAATAAGATTATAATATATTCCCCTCTAAGATGATGTAATTGAAGCACAATATTACGTGTACCTATACATATATTTAACACATAAAATTGTAGGCGATTCCAATGCTTTTGATTGATAATTGCATTTAAAACTTATTCATTAAAATCGCTTATGTCTTAATCATTTATGGGATAATTCTATCAACACAGACAATTATTTCTGACAGATTTGTATGAGTTTAGGTCTTTATATTGTATTATCTGGAAGCTTCTAAAAGTTAATTTTATAGTATAAAAAACGAAGTATTCGAGTTTTTTATATCTCAGCCAATGTAACCAACTCTAGTTAAAAATGGCTAACATATTTTGTATACAAAAAAACAAGTTAGAATGCTATATTTGGCAGTACCGAATGGACAAAAAAAATTTATGAATATAACAAACGTTCAGACGGAAGGAATATATAAATATTCCTGAATGTTAATCCATAACATAATTCTATGTATATTGCTGATAAATTTTTGTCATGATAAACGTCAAAATGGTGTTCAAGATAAAAAATAGTATCCATTTATTGGTATTATTGCTTGCTTATAACAAAATTGTTTGTGGTTTTGCTCAGATAATTTTTTTCAAGTATAGACAGGGCGTTACAAGAACGTAATATATGGCAGCATGTTTTTAAAACTTCGTATTTATCACCTTACCTGCTAAATATTCCTGGCCAATTAGTTTTGTATATTTTCAAACAACCCTTTTGATAACTTCGGAATCGGTGAAGAATATTTTGATAAAAGTCCAGTTGAAAAATGTTTCTTAAAATAACACACGTCTTCGTAGCAAGAATACAATATGGAATGAAATGAATGAAACAAATTGGAATAATTTGAGAACTAGAGCAATTGTGAAGTATGTATTTTTGGCATAAAAATGGATAAATGAAAATAAAACTAGCTAAACAAGATTGATAAATTTAATTGAGCATGATTCTGCGATTTGATCTCACAAGACTCTTTATTGAGGGGTTTTCTGAAGGCGCTGATCTATGTCAATAATCCGTAATAGACCTACAAGGTCTTCATAACCCATAGCATAACTAATCGAGGAAATTCAGTCATACATATAACATACTTAATGGCTTTTTAAATAAAAAAGAATTTCGTTAATTTTATTCCATTTTAACTTCGACACGCCCTGTCTGTTCTTCGGAGAGCTCCAAATACACTTCTCATGTGCTACTTATATTTCAACGTATGACAAATTATGGAAAGGAACATCATCCGTAGGGTACAATTGCCGCTGCACTCTTCTATAATTTGAACATATTTATTGATGATATCTGAAGAACTCTTACAAATGTTGATACATCAATTTTATGGTATGTCTGTCATATGTTTAACCTTTAATAACGTAGGTAACAATTTTGGACATAGTCACTGACTTGGGGTATATCTTATTAATTTATACCCTACACCACCATAGTGGGGAGGGTATAATGGATTTGTGCAGATGTTTGTAACGCCCAAAAATATTAGTCTAACACCGATCGACTCTGAATCACTTTCTGAGTCGATTAAACGATGTCCGTTCGTCCGTCTGGCTGGCTGGCTGTCCATGTAAACCTTGTGCGCAGAGTACAGGTCGCAATTTTAAAGATATTTCGATAAAATTTAGTACATATCATTTTTTCTGCCCAAGGACCAAGCCTATTGAAATCGGTCCATTATTTCACCTAGCCCCCATACAAATGTCCTCTCGAAATTAAACTTTATCGGTCATAAATGTTTAATTTATATAGATATCTACACAAGTTTTTCTCCAAATAAATTTTATATATACCGAATATATGTCACCAAATTTTGTTATGATCGGTCCATAATTAGTCATAGCTCCCATATAAGACCTGCTTCCGATAATCACTTTAACGAGCATAAATCTCCTTAAAATGTTGGTATACACATAAAATGAAACATAAATAACTTTCATATAGACATTAATCACGTGACCAAATTTCTTGGTGATCGGTCCATAATTTTTCATAGCACCCATATAAGGCCCACTTCCAAAAAACACTCAAGAATATAAATTATTGAAATTTTGAAAGAGTGTAGGGTATTATAAGGTCGGGCTTGACCGACCATACTTTCTTACTTGTTTAGCATTCAATTTTACCAAAAATAGTGTTTTTTCATTAATATTTGATTTTTAAAAATATGATATAACCTTTATATATATATTTGTTCCTTTTACTCCTGCAAGGAGCATAGGTCCGTCACAAGATTATTCCAATTGTGGCCTCCAGGTGTGTGATAATTGTCCAATACGTCGGCTGGTCTGCGGTTTCCAGTATATGGCTTGTTTAGCTATATCGTTGGGCTGTTTATGACAAATCAATTTGCGTTTCATTGCGGATTTAAATTTGGATAGGTTGTTGACGAATTTCTGACCAGAGACGATAATTGGTCTAGCAATCTTTCTCTGGCATTTATTTACAAAAACGTGTATGGAATATATGTCACGTGCTGCTTCATTCCACGTCTCACATCTATAAATCAGTGTGGATTTTACATTCGTGGATTTTACACACTGATTTAAGTTAGCAGAATGCTTGCAGAACTTTGTTCATGCGGCTGGAGATGTCAGCGTTGGAGCTTCCACTTGTGTCCAATAAGTATAAAGTTCTTGAGAAGATCTACAAAAAATACGCTTTCATGTGTAGATTATCTATTGTTGTTCAAGAGGTTTTTTTTGCTCGATCTTTTTTTGTATTTTTAGATATGGCGGTTCTATGGAGGGTCTAACATTTGTTTAAATTTATAGCTATATTTGGTATAAAATCTTGTAGACTCGGAAACTATCCAACCGATTAGCTCCAAATCGGTTTCATTGAGAAGGAAATTTTCTGAAGATGGTTTTAGACGTCTAAAATACTACATTAGGTCGATTCGGTCTATTCGTAAAGCCGATTTTCGAGTTTTCCCATACAAACATGTTTCCCAAATTTGAACTTTTGAAAATTTGTATGTCTTGAAATTTTGTATGTAGGTACCTCACACGATGTTTAGATCCAATAAGAAGGGATTTCTTTATTTCCCAACCTAAAAAAGCTAGCACTTAAAGTCGAACTTAATTGAAATGTATGCAAAAAAATAAATGGACAGGTGTGTGGTACTTTTTGATTTTTGTACTTTTAAAAGGATAAATCGGGCGAAACCCAAGTTTTAGTACTTTTTTGTATCCCATATACAAGAAATTTAATTTAAATGGAATTGTAGTTCTTTAAAAAAAAAAAATTTTAATGGATTTTGGCACTTTTTTGATATTTGAACATATACTTAAGGGGTTAAATTGATTCGCACGCTGTTTGTAATTATTTTAACGACTTGCTTACCTTCTGATGCGTAACGATATACTAAAACAACCATGTAGAACGAATCCCAATGTGGAAATCAAGTTTTCGGATGACATTTTCAATTAGGCAGTCATACTACTTGAGGATACATGTATTTAGATCAACAACAAAAGTATTACCCAGCTTGGACTACCAGCACCGATACATGATCGATAAAGTGTTCTCGGCGGAGATTTGGTACGTGAATGGCAATATAATTCTGATGAATTGCTCGACTTTGTCCATGCTCAGAAACAACTATTGACTGCAGACTGAACGAAAGTGGTGGAAAATTCGATCGAAAAATTAAATTGAACATTGTCTAGAATCGCATTAACGTTACGCGATAGAGGGCGTACAGCGTACTCAGCTTTTATGCCTCCATTAAAAGTAAACCATACCGAAACACCAACACGTAACATCGGTAAAAATTCTGGCATGGCTGTAGTATTAAAAAAAAGTAAGAAAGTATGGTCGGTCAAGCCCGACCATATAATACCCTACACTAAGTAAATGAGCAACATTATTTTTCTTTCCAAATTTCAATAATTTATATTCGTGAGCGATTTTCGGTAATGGGCCTTATATGGGAGCTATGACAAATTATGGACCGATCACAATGAAATTTGATCATATGATTAATGTATATATGAAAGTTTTTTATGTTGCATTTTATGTGTATACCAACATTTTTAGGACATTTATACTCGTTAAAGTGATTATCGGAAGCAGGCATTATATGGGAGCTATGACTAATTATGCACCGATCATAATAAAATTTGATGACATGAATTCCGTATATATAAAACTTATTTGGAGAAAAACTTGTGTATATACCTATATAAATTAAAGATTTATGACCGATAAAGTCCAATTTCGGGAGGACATTTTTATGGGGGCTAGGTGAAATAATGGACCGATTTCAGGCAGTTTCAATAGGCTTGGTCCTTGGGCAGAAAAAATGGTATGTACCAAATTTTATCGAAATATCTTCAACATTGCGACCTGTACTCTGCGCACAAGGTTTACATGGACAGCCAGCCAGCCAGACGGTCGGACGGACATCGTTTAATCGATTCAGAAAGTCGATCGGTATACTTTAAGGTGGGTGTTAGACTAATATTTTTGGGCGTTACAAACATCTGCACAAATCCAATATACCCTCCCCACTATTGTGGTATAGGGTATAACAAGTTCACTTATTGTATGGGATGAATGTACTATGGCACACAAGAAATCTCTTGAAACTATTGACCGTACTCTCAAAGATTTCAGGAAAATTACCGACCTTCTTGCTGGTGATTTTCGACAAACTTTGCCATTGATTCTAAGATCAACACCAGCTCATGAACTAAATGCATGTTTAAAAGCGTCAAATCTTTGGAGACATGTAGGGAAACTTACATTGTCAAGATGCTGCTGCGCAAATATTCGCCAAACAGCTTTTGGATATCGGCGATGGAAAACTTCCGTTTTATCGACTATACGTGAAATAACTTTTCCGCCGAACTTTTGCCAAATGCAATCATCAATTCAAAAATCATGATTGGCTTTGCGAACGACCAATTTTGGCTCCGATGAAAATGATGTCAACAAAATAAACAATCAAATTCAATTGAAGCTTCGAGGTGAAGATGTCAAGTACAAATCGATTAACTGTCAACTATCCAATAGAGTTTTTAATCGCCTTGAAACCATCTGGAATGCCACCACACATCTAAACTTAAAAAGTTGGCTCACCATTGATGCTCATTCGCAATTCCGAATTCCAATTATTTCAAACGACTTACCCTTCGATTTCAAGCGATTACTGTTTCCAGTGCTTCTGGCTTTCGCCATAATAATCCACAAGGTTCAAGGCCAATCGCTAAGTGTTGCTGGTTTGAACTAAGAAAACTCAAGTTTATCGCACATCCAATTAGATGTTTTTGCTCCGGAGTTGGAACACCGCAAAATCTTTATGTTTACACACCTACTGAAAAAAACTAAAAATATTGTTTATCCGCTAACATTAACATAAAAAAGTTAATAAATAAACAAAATTTCCTATTTTCCAACAAAAAAACAAAATGTATTTCTTTTTTAGGCGTAGTAGAACACGTAACACGGTTCTGTATAAAATAAAAACTACTTGCTATCTCGTCCCTATAAAAAATTACTCCCATCCAAAGTTGGAACATGTTGTTTTTTACGTTTGTTTTTCCTTATATTTTATTTTATATTCCTTATATTTTTCCTTTCTAGGAACAAATTTTTTTCGGGACTAAACTAATACCCCGGTTTGCGTCGCTAATTGGGAATGGAGAATCGCGACTCAAACCGAAACGATGCAAACTGAAGCACGATTTTCCATACATTTGTATTGATATTCATTTACTTGGTTCCAAGATTTATAATTTAAGCTGAAAAAACTGATTTTTCAATAAAAAAAAATACCACGCAAATCGAAGCAGTAACGACGCAAACTGAAACAAAAACGATGCAAATCGAAGCAACTTCGAAGCCATGCGACGCAAACTGAAAAAAACGACGCAAATGGAAGCACTAGCGACGCCACTTCAAGGCCATGCGACGCAAACTGAAACAAAAACAATGCAAATGGAAGCACTAACAACCCAACATCGAAGCCATACGACGCAAACTGAAACAAAAACATCGAAACTTCGAAATCACAGAAATTTTAAAAAGACGCAACATCGAAACGACGCAAACCGAGGTATTGGTGTATATAAAATTTTTATATTTATTGAAAAGAAAACTTAATGCAAAAGCGTGTAAAGTAAAACTTGGCTCACTTAAGTGGACATAGTCGCCCCCAGACCTATCCAAACTTTGCCAATTTAAAAAAAAAGATAATTTAGGTGCGAGTAAAAAATTCTAAAAAGGCAAATACATACAAAGTTATTTTACTATCACAGGATAAATAACGTCACAGTAGGCACTTTTCTAAAAAAAACTTAGTTTTTGGAACACATTTTCTCTGTTTTAGATATTTCAGTATTTGAAAATAAAAAATTTCAAAAACTATAATGCCATTGATTTAAGGACATTTGGTTCCAAATTTTTATAATATCTTTAACCGCTAAAATTGTGCATTAATTCAAATTTTATGTTTTTATTCATGGAAAATCACCATTAAGACAAAAATTGTCAGCGACAAAAAACTCTTTCTTTTGAAAAAAACTGCCTACTTAAAAAAAGGTCAAAAAAGTATTTGATTTTGCAAAAAAAAAAAGTAAAATTTTTTTTATTATATTTAAAGTAATTTAGATAAGAACAATAGGAAATAAGCTGTTTAGTGTAAATAAAATTGTTAATCATTTATTTAAATAAAATTGTTTCAGTTTGCGTCGCATGGCTTCGAAGTTGCGTCGTTAGTACTTCCATTTGCATCGTTTTTGTTTCGGTTTGCGTCTCATGTCTTCAAAGTTGCGTCGTTAGTGTTTCGATTTGCGTCGTTTTTGTTTCAGTTTGCATCGTTACTGCTTCGATTTACGTGGTATTTTTTTTTTTATTGAAAAATAAAATTTTTCAGCTTAAATTATAAATCTAGGAACCATTTAAATGAAAATCAATACAAATGTATGGAAAATCTTGATTCAGTTTGCGTCGTTTCGGTTTAAGTCGCGTTTCTCCAGTCTCAATTAGCGACACAAACCAGGGTATTAGTTTATTTGAAACATTTTCAAGCTAAACAAGTATGAGAGCTATATTCGGCTGTGCCGAATCTTATATACCCTTCAACAAATTATACTACTTATACAAAAAAAGTTAAATACAAAATTTAATTTTTTTGAATTTATTAGCGAAAAGAATTTTAGGTCAAAAAATTTTGTTTAAATTAAATTTTAAAATTTTTTCGGAAAAAAAAATTTGCGGTAAAAAAATATTTTTCCCGATTTTGACCAATTGTAATTCCGATTTACTTTGATCTTATATACGCCGTTGCAAAGGTCTTTGAAATATCTATTATTGGATATCCATATTGTCTATATTTATGACTAAGTAATCCTGATATAGATCAAAATATGTAAAAAATCGGGTAGTCCTTATATCTCAGCCATTTGTGGGCCGATTTTGTCGATTTTAAATAGCAACCGAGCCAGAAGAATTTTCGATATATTGATGTATGAATCATGTAGGTAAGTTATTTGGGGGCTACGCAAGCTTGAGTTCAACATGGCTATATCGACTTCGTTATCTATAACGATCCAGAATATATATATATTTCTACATTTTTCATTTGCGACCCTACAAACAGAATGAACTTATATATACCCTTGCCACTCATGGTGAAGGGTATAAAAACGTAGTGACAATCAATTTGATTTTTTATTATAGACAATGAAACCCTGATAATAATAAAGAGTATTGTAATGTAAACCCCCCTCCATTAACGCAGAAGTTCAAACATTTCATGTTGAATGTTTCCATTTTTATAAAAGTTTTATATTAGTTGATATAATTATGATTTTTCATTTGACGTGCTAGACAATACATTTATTAAATTAGAGGTATTGCATAGGTTTCTCTAATGACTTATAACAAGATTTAGAGATTTGGATCGTCTATGGGCGATTTTGAACGAAAAACTGGAATAACAGCTTTATAAGTAAGTATCTTGCTAGATAAAGGTAGAAACGAAAGTTTGAAGAAATCTTACCAAATTGCATAACATGAATTAGTTCAATTTTGGTGGCAAAACTTTTTTAACAAACGAAAAAAAATTATACATAACAATTTTTCTTAAGTTTTTAATGGCAATACTAGGACCATTTTCATTTTTTTTTTTAAATAAGTATAAATAATATAAATCTTTTGAATTAGTTTTGGATTTTATATCAATAAATTACTATTTTATGCCACAACTAATGTCATCTACTTATAAGATCAATCAATATACATATTTAATCTAGATATTCATTCATATACAAACATATTACAAATTATTTGAGAAAGTTCAAACAATTTAGAAAACAGCAGAGGTATATTGAATCACAACTTACCGGAACTAATATACATACCCCTTTATTATAAAATTATATTTGCTTACTAAATTTACAGTCTACAATGCATTGCAATGTGGATGTATGTATTTAATCTCGTTTAATAGTTTGTTGCCTTCTTAATTTTTCCTTAGCACATGCTGTGCACTCGTGACAAAATATATTTTCTTATTTATAGCAACTTGTGTAAAGATGCAATAACAATTTACAAAATGTTAACAACACGCTTAGATTTGAAAAATGTAATAATTCTGAGTGTCAATGTTTTCTAATCAAATTTTTGAGTCTGGTGAAAATTTAAAACGCACCAACACATGTACATATTTATACCCTTCACCTTCGTGAGAAGGGTATATGTATATAAGTTTGTCATTCCGTTTGTAATTTCCACAATATAATTTTCCGACCCTATAAAATATATATTTTCTGGATCCTTATAGATACCGGAGTCGATTAAGCCATGTCCGTCTGTCTGTCTGTCTGTTGAAATAAATTTTCTGAGACCCCAGTTATCTTCGGGATCCAAATCTTCAATAATTCTGTCAGGCATGCTTTCGAGAAGTTTGCTATTTATAATCTGTAAAATCCGTCTATAAATAACGGAGATATGTGCAAAAATCCGAGACAACCGCTATTTTTGGACTATTTTTTATCTATATCTCGATTACTAATTCATAAATATAGACAACATGGATATCTAATGTTAGATATATCAAAGTCCATTGCAATAATGTATATAAGGCTATAGAAAGTTGGACCTACAATGGGTCAAAATAGGGAAAAATATTTTTCAACCCGAATTTTTTTTCACAAAAAACATTTTTTTTGTCATAAATTTTAAAAAAAAAAAATTTAAATTGGAAAAAACTTTTTAAAAACAATTTAAAACAAGTAAGAGAGATATATTCGGCTGGGCCGAATCTTATATACCCTTCACCAAACTATACTTCAAAATAAAAATTTTTAGGTAATTTTAGGTAAACAAATTTTTTTTCCAGTTTTTTTCATTTTTTGGAAAAAAAATATTTTTCGAATTTTTTTTTTAAAGTTTTTATGTAAAATTTTTTTTAAATTTAAAATTTTTTTTTTTTTTTAATTTAAATTTTTTTTTTTTTTAATATTTAGCAAAAAAAACTTTTGGTGAAAAAAAAATCTGGTTCAAAATTTTTCCCGATTTTGACCCATTGTAGGTCCAACTTACTATAGTCTTATATACGTCGTTGCAAAGGTCTTTGAAATATCTATCATTTGATATCCATATTGTCTATATTAATGACTTAGTAATCCAGATATAGGTCAAAAAATAGGTAAAAAATCGAGGTTGTCCTGGTTTTTTCCTTATATCTCAGCCATTTGTGGACCGATTTTGCTGATTTTAAATAGCAAACTTCTCGAAAGCATGTCTGACAGAATTATTGAAGATTTGGATCCCGAAGATATCTGGGGTCTTCAGAAAATTGATTTCAACAGACAGACAGACAGACGGACAGACAGACAGACAGACAGACAGACAGACAGACAGACAGACGGACATGGCTTAATCGACTCCGCTATCTATAAGGATCCAGAATATATATACTTTATAGGGTCGGAAAATTATATTGTGGAAATTACAAACGGAATGACAAATTTATATACATATACCCTTCTCACGAAGGTGAAGGGTATAAAAAAAGAAATTAAAAAAATTTTTTTTTTAAATTTTATTTAAAGTATAATTAAGATTCGGCAGAGCCGAATATAGTTCTCTTACTTGTTGTTACTAACACATATTTAGAGTTAGGTACTTTTTTTACTAACACATGCTTAGAGTTAGATACTGCTGTCAAAGATTGAAATTCAAATTGAATTCCATTTAAATATCAACTACATACTTGAATTTAAATTTTTTGCAAAATTATTTTAACAAATATTTAAATTGAAGACAAAATTTGATTATTCCATTTGTAACTAATTCTAATTCTGTTTAGAGTTAGGTACTGCTGTCAAAGATTCGGACTACTTGTTATACTTTGGTTCAAACTTTATTGTTATTGTCAACAAAATAATACAATTTTAATTCTGAAATAGATGGATTTTAATACTCAACTTTCACGAGTTAATGGGAGTCATATTGTAGAACTTACAACAAAAAAGGTAATAATGCACACATATACTTATTTTAAATGATAATATGATTCAATTGTTGTCCTTTTGTTCCAGAATTCAAGTTCTTAAAGATCAGAAATTGTTAGAGGAAATAAAACTGATTTTATGTGTATACCAACATTAACCGATCGAATCTGAGTAGATCGGTATACTTTAAGATGGGCTTTAGACAAATATTTTTGGACGTTACAATCATAAGCACAAACGAATAATAGGGAATAGTTATATTGTAGGGCCAAAAACATGTACATTACCTCGGGAGCGCTCCAACCTATATTACCCATAATATAAAATGCAAAGCTATGTGATCGTAAACCACACTGATTTTGCTTATAAAGGCAAACATTGTAAAATGATGTATGAACGAATAGTAGAGGAGGACATAAATACAGACAGATTTCAATGAATGAAACTTTGTAATAAAGCAAGTAGGAAGGTAAAGGAATGTCTGTTTATTTCACTAAGTTATACTGTGAGGGCTATATATACGTTTTAAATACTTTGAATATTATTGTATATGTGTTACTCTTTATATTACAATATTATTTTATTATACAATGATTAAAGGCAAAATCTAGTTAACCCATAAGCATGCAAATATTAAAATTAATATTATTTGTTGCTATATGTATTGAAAAATTTTAATTTTAAATTTTTTTATCGAAAAATATATAAATAAGTTATGAGTATACTTATAGATTCTGAGGAATAAAATGTATATTGGAGGAAATACAGGTAAAATGTAAAAAGGTTTTTATATTAGAGCAATAATTAAAGACATTTTTGTGCATAGGTTTTGTTTAAGATTTAAGATTTTTAAGATTTAATCGATAATTGAAATTGGATATCAAAATACGATAAACACATCAGTCTTTATATTATAAAATCCTGCAAGTTTTATATTCAAAACAACTTAATTCAAGTTTGTAACCTATAAAAATCAATTATTGGTGATATTTATGTATCTTAAATTTTGATACGAACATAACTTTTTCATTTAATTTTAAAAACTAACTAATATCAATTTTACTAATCTTAAATCTACCTAACTAAGCCCGCTAATCCAATATTCACAATATTGGTCGTATAGTAATAGTACTGTATCCTAGTTTCAATATATTTTCTTTTGACCACATTGAACCAAAAAATTGCACTTGGAAAAGGGACAACTCAAAAAAGCTATCTTCCATTTTCTAAAGGTTTTATTCAACTATAAGCCAACATATACAAAATTTAGAGTGGGACAATGATAATAAACATTAAGTACAAATTTCTTAATATTTCGAAGAATAATAAAAATCGTAAGTACTCAAATTGTCTGAGTATATTACCAAAAATTATAATAAATTTAAACAATATTCTTTTAGCAAGGATATTTTAAAATACATATTCCTAAATTTTGTACATTATTATTTAAACATTGTAATATACCATAATGTAAAGATAAATATGTCAAAAATATAAATTGATATTGCAGAATTTTCCTTAAAAATATCGTATTATTTTAAATCAGCTTAACTGTCACATCACTCAATCGAATATTTTACTTTGAAATAAAAGCAAATTTTCACGGGTTTTCTCATTAAACTTTAATATTTGAGTGAGACATAAAGGGTGTTTTTAAGCCCAATAGAACTTACGAAAGTGTTAACTGTCAAACGAACTATCATACAGCGCTCACTTTTTCACATTTATGATCAGTATACTCTGGTAAATCATCATGAATAGATTGACATTTGAACAAAGCTACCAAATTATCCAAATTAACTTTGAAAATCACTCATCGATTCGCGCAATCTTATAGACGACAGTTTTATCGCAAAATTGTGTTCAGCGATGAGGTTAATTTTTGGCTAAACGGGTTCGTTAATAAACAAAATTGCCGCATATGGAATCAGACCAATCCACAACAGACCCTACAGACTACATTACATCCAAAATGCAACGTTTGGTGCGGTTTACCTGCTGGTGATCAATGGAACTACGGCGACACCAACCATAGATTTAATGAAATCGATAAATTGATTTTTCCCGACCCTAGATGCCGTGCGATTTGTGGGGTGAAGTCACTTGTTTATGCTGATAAACCAGCAACAATCGACTCCTTGGAGGCCAACATTCTTCGTGACATACGGCCCGTAATGCTCGAAAAAGTAGCCCAAAATTGGAAGTCCAGAATTAGCTTCGTCGAGAACCCTTCACCATGAGTGGTAAGGGTATATATAAGTTTGTCATTCCGTTTGCAATTTCTACATTTTTCATTTGCGACCCTACAAATTATATATATTCTGGATCGTTATAGAAAGCGAAGTCGATATAGCCATGTCCGTCTCTATATTGAAATCAACTTTCCGTAGCCCCCAAATAAGTTACAAACATAATTGATACAACAATATATCGGGAATTCTTCCGGCTCGAGAAAATCGGCCCACAAATGGCTGAGATATAAGGAAAAAACCGGGACAACCTCGATTTTTTATCTATATCTGGATTACTAATATATATTAATATAGACAATATGGATGTCTAATGATAAATATTTCAAAGTCCATTGCAACGATGTATATAAGGCTATAGTAATTTGGACCTACAAAATCGGGAAAAAATGTTTAACCCATTTTTTTTAATAACAAATTTAAGAAAAAATTTAGAAAAAATTAAAAAAAAAAAATGTTTTTGGAAAAAAATATTTAAAAAAATTATCTTATTTTTCCACCTTTTTTTATTATTAATTTCATTTCTAGTTAGATGAGCTTGAGGTCCCTTTTTTATAAATTTTGAAAAAAAAAAAATTATTTTTGTTCACCTAAAAACATTTAAAATTTTGGTGAAGGGTATATAAGAGTCGAATATAGCTCTCTTACTTGTTTATCTTGACAAAAATTTTGACGTTTGTCATGACAAAAATGTATCAAGTATTGGCACAGGGTAAAATAATGTGTACTAGTAAATACAATAAAAAATAAATTTACCATTGCAACAAATGTATACGATCTTGGCTATACCTGGAATGTTTTTAACTTCTATCCGTTTCTGGTCTAAATTATATAACAAGGAATGCTTTTCAATCTGATCAGATGGCATAAGATATATTTTTACCCCATATATGTGGTGTTGCGCGTGTTTAAATGATTTTTTTTATATATGAATGAAAAAATAATTTTAACAGTTTTAAATTTCACACGCGACCAAATTAGTGCAAGATCATAAATATTATTATTTTTTAGTGAGGTTTTCTTTATTTTTATTGTATTAAAAATCTCTGTTTGCACTCAATATTTTATAAGCATTCTGGATGTACTTTCGATGCACTGATAACAAATGTTGTTTTTCAATGTCGCACGGGAGATCGAAATATGTATGTGATAATGGAAAGAATAAACTTGCAGTTGTTTGCAATCGCATAGTTTCTTATGCATTATTGTTTGACTCTTTGTAGCCTCAAAAAGATTTTAGATATCTAAAGTCAATGCATGTGCATTATAAATATATTTGCATTTGAATATATCCAAATGTATTATGAATAAATGTAAAATTTGCATACAAAATTTGTTTAATAAACCTTTTCTTGTAAGTTATTCCATTAACAATTCTGTTAAATAAATGTTGATGATTTGAGATCTTTATAATGGTGAATTTCAATAAATTTCTTTGAAAACTTTATGGCAAGTTAGTATGGCAGGAAAGGTTATGTCCTAAAGCAAGTAATTTATCTTTTGCTAACAATTTTCATTGTCAGTAGATTGCCAGATCTGACAACATTTTAAGATCTGACAACCGTCTATACCTTGCTTTAGGTTTTTGACAATTACGTCTCATCTTTATGTTACTCTATGAATATAGATAGGCATGACCCATAGAACACCCTCATAATTATGTATTAATAATAATATTCGAAACGTTTACACATTTTATTTTCAATTAACAGCTACTTTTTTGCTTATATTAAACTTATTAACAACAATTAAGGCAAATCATACTTTTTTTGTTTACCGTATGATATTTTGATCACCGATCATCACAATATCAACGAAATGAAAAAATGCAACAGTTATTTGACAACATAAAGAAGTTCAACAAGTAAGAGTGCTATATTCGGCTATCCCGAATATTATATACCCTTCACCTTTGTTGTGGATGCAGCGTATAGCATCCTAAATATATCAAGAAAACTTTTAAAAATTTTACATTTAATTGCTGACGAACAGATTATATTGTAGAAGTTACAAACAAAATGACAATCTTATATATACCCTTCTCACGAAGGTGAAGGGTATAAAAACAGAAACTCCAACCGAAACCAAACACCAAAAGAACAAAATACGCAAAGCAATGCAACCAACACACATCCAAACATACGTTTTGTTGCGTTTTTGGCAAAGCATGCAATAAATTGTCTTTTTTGATGAAATTTTCAGAGGTTGTCTCGGATTTTTGCTCATATCTCAGTTATTTATGGACGGTTTTTGCTGATTATAAATAGGAAACTTCTCGAAAGCATGTCTGACAGAATTATTGAAGATTTGGATTCAGAAAATATCTGGGGTCTTCAGAAAACTGATTTCAACAGACAGACAGACGGACATTGCTTAAACGACTCCGCTATCTATAAATATCCAGAATATATATACTTTATAGGGTCGGAAAATTATATTGTGGAAATTACAAACGGAATGACAAACTCATATATACCCTTCTCACGAAGGTGAAGAGTATAAAGATAGTAATTCAACAGTTTTTACAGCAGTACTTCAAGAATGTAAATCAAATATATTATTTTTTGCTACATTGTCAGACAACAACTCAGAGATTTATTACCTTAAATCAAAACTGCTATAGTTATTTGACTGAGTGTATAATATATTTCACATGTTTTAAAATTATGTCTTATTTAACAATTAATAATTGATTTAATTACCAACTTTAGAATTGATAATCAGTTAAACCATTGGCTCATCATTTGTCCTTATGTCCTTATGTCCTTATGAAAGAATAGAGTATAAAGAAGTAAGAATTTGGTTGTGACGATTCTTGTATACCCACCATCAATATGTGACAATAAAATATCTTTCTGATATGGGGGTTATATGAGGGGTAGTGTCAATTATGGACCGATTCTAACAAAAGTAACTAGAAAAATTTAAGTTCATATAAAACTTGTTATTATAAGAAAATTATGAATGTTGAAGTCATTTTATGACCTTTGGATCTTGTATGGGGATTAGGAACAATTTTTGGCAGATTTTCGTCTTAGAATTTCGTAAGAACCTAGAATATATATACTTTTGTGGGTCTGCGATGAATATTTCGATGTGTTACAAACGGAATGACAAAATCAATATACCCCAAATCATTTTTAATGGTGTCTATAAGAAGAGTATACAAGTTACTCAGGGAAGCTGTCAAAGTCACTTGTTACTTTTTATGTAAATGTATAATTCACTATCAAATATACTATTTAATAAAAATACTTGGATTTTATTTCTTTCAGAACCCAAAACCCATGGACATTTCAAGAATATATCAAGAAATCCAGCAGAACACCATGAATATTGCAGAGAAGAAGAGCTTGATAACGAGTAATAATGCACTGCATTAGGATCTATGGCCACAGGTTCTAAATTGAACCATTATCTTCTTACAAACTCACAAAACAAATTTCGTCGCTTTCAAAGAAGGCATTGCTTATTATTTATACCAAAAGGGAAATTATTTCCCGCATTATTGACGGTTTGAAGGAAGGATATTTATTCGTATCAAACAGTGACTCTTGAAATTTGAAGTTTAATCAGGTGTAAAATTATTTTTTTTTTTTTCAGAATTCAGTAGCTATGGTCAATTAAGTTCCTATTTCTTCGATACTTGTTGTTGAGATTTTTATTATCATTAAACTTATTTAAGTGGTATTTTAACTTGAAAATATTTTATCAGAGGTTAAAGTGATTATCAGAAGTGACCCATTTGGTGTACATTTAATTTAGATACCAACATATTTAAGAGATTTATGCGCGGTTAAGTTATTTTCAGAAATGAGCCTTTCATGGCAGCTATTACCAATTATGAACCGACCCTAAAACAAGTTACAGGGGTGATTTTGACTTACATAAAATATATTTGCAATGGAATTCTAAAGCACTGTTCCGGAATGACAATTGTATGGGTGCTATGTGATATATTGAACCGATTACAATTAGTTTTCCATATAATCAGTAGTTTGATATCATAAAACAGGCAACCCGTAGTTGATTCAGAGTTGATTAGTATACATAAGGTAAGGTACACAAATATTTTTGGGCGTTACAAACATCAAACGCTTTATTCTCTTTGAATAAACCGAAAGTCAATGCTCAGAAATCGTAAAAATTTCGCGGAATTCCGATATTTTGAATCTGAAACTAAGCCGAAGGTTTGCTACCTTTTCGTAACGGGCATATGTTCTACTATTTCTAGTTCCTCAATATCCTCGCACAACCTACAGAAGTCCTGTGCGCCCATATACCATTTACCAATGAATGCTTATCACTTCTATTAGAGACCTTAGACTTTTCCTACCCAACCCAATTATTATTCTGGTTGCCTTTGCATCTATATTTGGACAAATAGCCATGGACACCCTGCAATCTATCCTACTACACCAGGATTGGTTCATAGAGTCCCATAATCTTTCGAAGATCAACCTATAATATTGGCATATATGAGGTTTAACCCCCCAGTCCCTACTAATATAGTCCAGATCTGAACCCTGTCTGGCCAGTTCATCTGCTATCTCATTTCCCTTTATTTTAAAGTATCCTGTTACCCAACACAATATGATTGTGTATAGTTCCAATAATGCTTCTAGAGCCCTCTCACAGTTCAGCACTATGCTCGAGTGTACCATATGGCATTTCAAAGCCGTCAGTGCTGCCTGACTATCTACATAAAAGCCTGACAAATTAGACCTACATCGTACAAGATTTTCGTGTAAACTACCCGCTATGGTATTACCAGAGAAGACTTAAAGAGTCTATGCAAGTTCCTAGCTTGCTCCATAGTCCTCAATTAGCAGTAAGTTAAGGATTATATCCAATGCTGCCTGAGGTGTTCTACCGATGTCACCAGTTATGCCAATGGAAGTATATCTCTGAACTTGACTGAGTATATTCCTATAACTACTTTTTCTCATTGCAACCCACCAACCGTGCAACTATAAGTAATAATGTACCTTTCAACCGATGTGTAAAACCAGTTTACCATGTCTGGTCGTAGTCCCCAATTCTTACCAATAGAGTTCCTGCAGGTGTAGTAGGCATTGAGACCCCTTCTAGCCCTTTCCTAAGTATTCTTCTTCCATGATAATTTGTTATCAAGGAAGCTCAACGCCGTCTATTTCCGGCAAATTGAAACTCCTTACTCTATATTTTCTGTTAAAGAGTTCTAACTCTGTTTTCAGTCCCTTTGCCTTGGTCCAGGTTGAGAAGTCGCCTAGCGCTGCATGTATAATTTCGCTGATTGTCAAAAGAAACTTTCCCTTGATCAGAATCACAAAGTTTTCAGTATAGGCAACTAACTTTCTACCCTTATAGGCAACTATCTTCCTACGCTTAGATTCAAAGATCTTGAGAATCGAGATCACCGCTAGTAACAATAACAGGGTAGACAATACTCCACCCTGGGGTACCCTTGGCAACCCGTCTTCTAATCCTGTCATCCCCTAGGCTTTAGTTGATAATCCTGCTACCAAGCATTGTAACTATCCAACTGACCAGAAAGTCCTTAATCCGGAGTTCAACTAACGACACTCTTATTGCCTCTATCCTAATAACATTTCTCTTCCTCTATATCAAAAAACCTAAGCCGTCCTCAGTGCAACCCACAATCTCATGCAGCGCGCTCCCCACAGACTAACCCTTGAGGTAGGCGTGCTGAGCGTTGTTAATGGGCAGTCGCTCAAGGTCTAAAATTCTTTGGCTTCGAGTGCCACTCTGAGCTAACCTATGGATATTTTAGTATCCTCCAGTACAATGTATCCTTAAAAAATACTGTTCTGTTTAATGGAGATAAAACATGGTAAACAATTGAAAGCATTAAATTATTTCCGAAATTGTTAATATATAAACAAATTTCGTCTAGTTACGAGTCAGTCGGACTCTAACATTCATTTACAATTACCTGTTTAAACATAATCAAATGTTAGGTCTTAAATCAATGTTGTTTTTCATTAAAAGATTTCAAAATGTTGAATAAAAAAATTAACAACATTATAATTGAATCATAAATAAATTGTTTGAGATTTTTTTTTCAAAAATGTCACAGGTGGCAAACTTTGGCTTAGTTAATTCCCAATATAGATTAGCTTTTCATTATCAATGAAAATTAGTTGACTTTGAAATCGACCAATTTAGTATAGCATACCTGTATAACCACAAAAAAAAAAAAAACATTTCATCAAAGGTATATGTTTTCTAATACCTCTTAGTTACGAATTATATATTCTCGTATGTTTTGGTCCAATGTTGATTATTTATTCGCGTGACCTTTATATTGGATGTTGTTATGATTAGCACAAGTCTATTAAATTTAATACATTTCTAACATTAAGAAATTTGAAACGTAATTACATTTCGAAACTGACTTCATCCATCAATAAATATTTGTACCAGGATGAATAAACCTATAAAATTTTAGGTACATAAGTTGCGTCAATACAGTATATTTCTATGGCGTACGAAATCCAGATGTCATCGTCATATAACGACGAAATGTAATCGTTGTGAGTAATCGGTTTTCGAATAAGTAAAAAAACTGAAGTATAACATTAAAAATATTAATACCTTTAGTAAACATTCTGTGTGGGGAAAATTTAAAATATTATCAAAATAAACAATAAATTTATTATATTTATATTTTTAGAAATAGAAACACAACAAAATCATTTTATTTTCAAATCAAAAAAGTACCATAAAAGAGGAAATTCAAAATGTCTTTTAATCCATCATTATGTTTAATCTATGATATTCAAAGGGTATGTTTTTAAAACAAAATTAAGCAACAAAAATAATTAAAAAAAAAAATGGAAATAATTCATTCGGCATATTTGGGAAATATGATATTTAAATATGATGAAAATAAGTACATACATAGATTATTTGCACTGCAAATTAATAAATGAAGGTTATCATGAGAATTTCAACTCCCAAAAAGAAAAACAAATAAATTAATTTTAATTGAATGAAGTAAATAACATTCAATCATCCATTATATAGAAGTCATTCCATCAAATTGTTTCTCAACAAAGGCAGATGCTATAATATTACTTTTGTTTACAAATTAAATGATTTTAGGAGGACTTAAAGAACCGAAATTTGTATATGATTAACTCAATGTGTTTCAAGGGTTTCACATCTGAATACAGGCTAGGTAATGTGCTAGGAAGTGAACGAATAGTTTGATTCAGAAACATGTGTAGTCAGTATTTTGCTATTTTTATAACATGTGGTTTGTTTCACAACTAGTCAGATTTACCGGATTTAGTCAGAATTATATTAAAAAATATATATTGACATTTTGAGTAATTCAACGATTTCCTGTTAGACCTGCAACTCTGGCAAACTAAAATATTATTATTTTGTTTGGAATTCTAACCCCCATTAACACGAAGTCTGGTTATGTGTTAACTAATTGTCGTATTGTCGGTTAAAATTATTTTTGTATGAAAACTGTCAGTATAAGTATTAGTTAACACATAACCACATTTCGTTTTAATGGGGGTAATACGTATTGTTTAATAGACCAAGTAGTAGCTGATATTAGGCATGGGTTAACACAATTTTAAATAAATATAACAAAATAGAATTTATTACTTTTTCTTAATTGCGAATTGTTTTTAAATAGTGTCACAAGGTCATAAATCTGCTACATAATCTAATCATGCTGATAATAATATTAGAAATGAAACAAAAATACAAAATTTTATTTTGTGTAATTTAAAATTAATATACATACATATATAATATAAATAAATAAGCTAACAAACTTTTTAAATGTTTTAATATATATTTTTTTCGATTAACTGTTGTTGTATGACAGTGCGCGACATTTTAATTTTTACTGATTCTAACATCACATAATATTACTTTAATTGAGATGACATTTTTTAGCCTCGGGTTTGGGGTCTTAGCTGTTGAAGCGTGAGTTGAACGATTATGGAGGATTCGCTATAATTCAGATTTTTTAATCATAGAGAGTTTTGTCTAGGCAGTTAATAGGTTATATTGATATTCAGAATTGAATAGTGAAACATTTTCCGTACATATTTAGATCCAGCCAAGGTTTGTACAAACGTACTGCGTTCTATTTCCTAAACTATAATTACTCCGAGACTTTAATACCAGAAGTTATCAAACACTGTTGGTGTGTGCTCTTTTTTTCTAGAGGCCACATTTGTTTTGGACTCTGAATTCACATCCGGAAGTAGTTTTTAACATCAGGTCAGATTTTTAGATTTCTCAAACAGCGATTCTAGGATCTAATAAAAGAAAATGCTTTTTGTATCAAATAAATTATACAATTAGAATTACATAGTTGCAAATTTGTTAAAAAAAGCTACAGAATATCAGTTTGAAACTGGAGACATGAAAAATTACAGAGGTTGTAAAGATGGAAACCTGAACTATAGTTTATTTAATGTTTATAATTGGCCAAATGTTTATTCTTTGTAAATTGTTGAGTTTTCTTAAGCTAATAGGGTCTGAACTTCTTTTGTTTTTTTTTTTCAAACAAAGAATTAAATTTGTGGTTGGAAATTCGGAATGATGGAATGAAGGTTAGAAAAGGCAATGCGGATTTATAACCAGCACTAGTAAGTAGTCTGTTATGGAATATTAAATTTGTCAGGTATCAAATTAATATCCAAATATTACTTTTTTCATAAATGTGAAGCGAACTTTCATAAAACTCATACAATTTTTCAAAACTTTGAAGTCGTATTTTTAATTTTTTGATATTATAGTTTTTTCTTGCGAAGAATACCCGGATTTTCGGTTAACCGACTTATAAACACTAACTGTGATAGCGCGCCCAATGCTACAATGTTATAAAAACAGGGATGTCGAAACAAAAAGGGTATTACAATTCTCCCACGCTTAATATGAACTTAAGGTGTTGTCCAACATCAATCCGAGCGAGCTGTGCTACGAATTGGTGAACGACTCTTACTCGTTGATGGTTCCTGAACGGCTGGTGGTTGCTGAATTTTTGATGATTCTTGAGGTTGACTTATCAGTGTTTCGCTTTCAGATAGTTCCCTTTTTGATTCCGAATCGGCAGTACTTGCGGAATCATGATGAAAGATTAGTTGTTGATCTAAGTTTTGTTGAATTTCCTTTCCCAAGGATTGACTAGGAGGAAATTGAACGCCGCTTAATGTTCCACTTTGAACGTTTGTTGCAATTAACTGGTTAATGTGCCTCTTAAATTCGTATCCATTATCCAATTTTATCATGTAGTGGAGACGAGCCATTTTTTTAACGATGGTGCTAAACTTCCATAACGGCTTTTTTGGAATGTTTAATTGTCTTGACGGAAGATTTTTCCCGGAAGAAGTTTTCCCATTTTTCAATGGTGTAGCACGATACTTGAAAATAATTTCTCTTACCTTTGACTGCATTAAAGATGATTCGTTTGACATAGCTGTAAGTTTGTGCTTTAGAGTCTGAATGTTCCTTTCGGCTAGCCCATTAGTAGCTGGATGTCCGGGTGCGATGAATTTTTGAAAAATACCACAATCCTGACAAAAATTTGAAAACTTTTCACTTTTAAAAATTGTTGCATTATCGGAGACCATAATATCTGGATAACCGTTTGCATAACATTTCTATAGTTGAAGCTGATGACAGTGCTGTTGTACATGTACCAATTTCTACCCATTTTGACTTAGCGTCCACGACAACCCAAAAAAGTCACCTTGGTAAGGCCTCGCATAGTCAATGTGAATACGCTGCCAGTTTTTGTCTGGCTTCTCCCAGGGATGCAGTGGAGCTTTTGCAGAACTATTCGTATAAGAAGCACAAGCTGGACAAGCGTGTACAAATTTTTCGATATCTTTATCGATGGCATTCCAGTATAAGTAACGTCTAGCTAAGTAATTTCTTCATTTTTGTTGTACCTGCATGTGTATGATGAAGTTCCTGTAGAACTGCTTCTTGTAGTGAGCTTGGGATAATTACTCGTTGACCTTTGAACATAACGTTGTGATAAATTTTATTCTCTGAATCAGGTGATGTGTTGTGCTGTAATTCAAACATTTTTGAAAGAGTAACATCTTTCTGAGTTTCTCGTTGAATTGCTTTGAAATTTAATTTCCTTGAACTTATTTGATTTATAGATGCATTATATATTTGACACCCGTCAAGTTTGAACTTTAAATTTGTATAGCATTTCCTATATTATCAACTGATTTTGTTTCTATAACACTTAATATTTAATAAATTATCACAAAACCGAACCGAAACCGATCGGTTTTCAATTTTTTAAAACCAAAACCGCGGTTTTCAAATTCTTCGGTTTTTGGAAACTCTAGGTTTAACGGATAGGAACAGGGGTTGTATTAGTGGGCGTGGAAACTCCCAAACAATATTAGTCCTTAATTTCGAATATCTGAAGAACTATTTGTAATCGTAAAAGTATTTAAACTTTGTACGATACTTATCCAAAATCATATCAACAATCTCGAAAATGGTTAACCAGGTGGAATATTAAAGTTAATTCTAAGAAATCCAAACACATAACATTTGCACTTAAAAGAGGAGACTGTCCAAGTGTAAATATATATGGAGAACAAATACCAAAAGAAAAAACAGTAAAATATTTGGGAATGACCTTAGATAGAAGACTAACATGGAAACAACATATTAAATGTAAACACACTAATTTAAAGTTAAAAATTCGCAATTTTATTGGTTACTGGGACCTAAATCAGAATTAAACTTTAATAACAAACTAAGAATTTATAATGCTATCCTAAAACCAGTCTGGACCAACGGAATTATGTTATGAGGAACAGCAAGTAAATCGAACATCGATATTCTGGATAGATACCAATCCAAAACACATAGACTAATTGCTTCTGCGCCTTGGTTTATATCAAACAAATGTATACATAGAGGTTTACATATGGGCTCCGTTAAAG
Source organism: Calliphora vomitoria (assembly GCA_942486065.2). Taxonomy (NCBI): domain Eukaryota; kingdom Metazoa; phylum Arthropoda; class Insecta; order Diptera; family Calliphoridae; genus Calliphora; species Calliphora vomitoria. The sequence continues at coordinate 47,573,656 of OW818030.2, read as the reverse complement.
AAGAAATTCAAAGACTTAGTGAAAGCTACCTTCAAAGATTAAGTTATCCTCTTGCTGTTGCACTCTTATATGACAGCACTGAAATCCGAAGACTGAAACGAGCACACGTATTAGAGTTACCATTTAGATGCTAATCTGAATATCTTGTACATATGTAAATTAATGTTAACTATTTTTATTGTATAGAGTTATCACTCCTGTTATTTTTACATTACCAAAATTGCTTATTATCTTAAATAGATAGATTGCAAATAAATAAAGAAATTATAAAAAAAAAAAATTTGTACGAATTAATTTATCACCATACGGAGTATGGCTGATTTGGACGTAATTGAATCATACAAAGTAAATAGTATCTCGAGAACTATAATTGTGAAAGTCTTTAAACTTTATATGAATCAATTCCGAATCACTGCATGAAGTTTAAAAGAGGGATCGGTACATAGGGTGAGTCACTTCCCATACAACGTAAACAGGTATTTCTAAATATCTTGAGAACTATAATTACGAGATTATTCTAACTTTGTCCGAATAGCTCTCTCAATTTGACATTTTGCATAGGTCATATTATGCTTTAAATGAGCCAATTACAAGATGCCTGAAATTATGTAATAGTATTTCTCATATATTAAATTTTAATGTCAGCTTGAATAGATTTAAATTAAATGTATTTATGTTGTACAATTAATTAAAGGTTCAATTAGTCGTGCCTTACCATATCACCATAGCCGCAACCATAGCCATATCATAAGCATTTATATGTTATGCCCATGGCGTAATAGCATGTCACCAATAATCAAATACACTGTTGCCCATAAGCTTGGTTCGAACAGCTGATTTAAATGGTTACGGTTATGGCACGTCTTATTAAACCTTAATTAAATGTAAGTAATCTGTAAAAATTATCTGCAGATGAAATTAATATAAAAAAAACAAACTCTTTTAGCCACGATTTTTTGTGTATAAGTTTAAAATCAAAACAATTGCATTTTTACTTTAATCAGGGTTAGTTTATTATAAAAAATAAGAAAAAATAAATCAAAACATGAAAAAACCACTCCATTCCAAGGTTTGTTGTGGAGTGAAGTGGTTAGTTTACTAACCACCGTGGCGGTTGGCATTAAAAATAACGATGATAAAAATGTTTGTTTCGTATATATTTTTTTGAAATCGAATATTTTTGACTAAATTTTCTGACCAATCAACCGAATATATGAACAATAAACCCTCTGTGCTTTTTTTTATTGAATGCGTGAAAGTCTCTAAAAAACTGATTTTTACAATATTTTTAAATTAATATATTTATCTAACCAGAGCACCCTGACGGCAAAGTTTTGCAAAAAATCATAAATATAATTGTTTAGCAAAATGGCAGTAGATGCCAATAAACTATGTTTTAAAGACTATAGAAAATGTGGTTAGTAAAGTAACCACCCAACCGTAAAGAGTTAATGATATAAAGCATTTGAAGTATAACTCTTCCCTAATCCCGAATAACCAGTAACATTAGTAGTTCTGTGTCGATTTCCTTCCCTTAGGTTGGATAGAATATGCCACCATAATCTGTAAGCACGTTTGTAAAATCACAGTTTATTTTGTTTGAGGAGACCATCTCTCAAAATGTGTGAAGGTTTTTATATCTCAGAAAGGAAACATATGAAATATTGGTATCATGTGAAAGGTCTTTGAGAGGCGCTTTCAGCGCTGTATCGGAAATTTTGTAATTGTTAAAATAAATTTTCGTTTTTTTTAAATATAGACATTATTTAAAATAATTACAATTGTTTTAATTAATACACCATAAACCTCATATAAATTCACCGAAACGGTTTTTTCACTTTTTCGAAATTCAATCTAGTTTGAATTTTAATTGAATTTTTTGGAAACCTATTTTCTTCCCGATCTGATATTAACTATATGTTCCAGACAATCACAATATATATATCAAAATAAGCATAAATGCATAAGCTTTCCATTGGTGTATAAAGTTATAAAGCAAACATTTTAATTTAACTAAGAAAGCAAAAATATTATTTATTTGTGATTAACGTTCTTTTATATTTTATGCAAATTGTGGTAGATATTTTAGGTAAACATTTGAACTAGGATCAATATTAGAATACCAATACACATTTTTGAATATTGAAAAGGCACTGATTAAATCATAATTTCCTAATTTTGATTTTCAAAATATATACATTTAAAAGAAACCCTGCATATATACTTTGAATAAGTATATATATATAATATACAGGCTTCTAAAATAAATAGATAATTGTCAAAGTGGGCTGGGAATAAACGCCTAAACGCTTTTGCACAGTGTATCAAATGTTGATAACCCCAGACAAACGAACATCGGTTAGTGAGAAGCTGCTCTAAAGCAAAATAATACTGATGTGAATCTGACTATATACTACTGCTAAGTATGTATACATACATACGCACATACATAGAATATATATAGATGTTTAATCACGTATTGTATAAATTAACAGTTTCAATACTTAATATTAATTTTGTTCTTGTACGTACTTTACTGAATCCTCCTTATCTCTCGGATTTCATTTAGAATCACAATTTTTTTTTTTTTTTTTTTTTTGTTCATATTTTACGTACAACTTGTACATACCTATGTACGTAGATGTAGTTTGCATTCTGCGAATAGAAGTGATTAAACAAACAGATCTGTTATTTAATTGAACTACCAAAATAATGAAAATATATGAAATTATTTAATACTTCCCTAAGCCGAGAACTTCAGTCTTACTTGAACCATAGTTGTGAAAGAAAGTGTCCAGTGTTTTGAGAAAAAATTAAATCATTCAACTTACTTTCTACTTAGTGTGTGACAATACTAATTCAGAATTTGTACAAAAAAAAAAAAGAGTAATCAAAAAAGAACTAATATACAAAAATCTAATACTTTCCAGTAATATTCGGAAAGTTTATTCAAGTGTGCGATTTTATTTTCTTTTTTTAAAGAAAACAGTTTAATTTGTAAAAAGGGTGTTTTGGAACATTATGCATATTTTATATTCGGTTTACTTCCTTATTGTTTTTAGTGGTATTTGTACAACCGGGTAAAAATACATTCAATTATTATCACCCCCTCATCACCCCCCCCCCCCAAAAAAAAAAAACAAATAGTTGAATTTTGAACCCACAAATAACAAACGCCAAAACGAAAAGAAAAACAAAAGTGTAAGTTTAAAAATTATATTTAAAAAAATAAAAAAAAATAACTGACAAATCACTTTGAACTACGTAATAACTGATTGATTTGAATTATTATTATTACGAGGGAACTCATTTATTTATTCCCATATTTGTCGTTACTTTATAAACGATCCCAGGTCATCCTTTAAGAAAAACAATTTACTTGCGATTAAAATTGTTTTTTGTTTTTATGGAATTTTTTTATTAATGATTATTTAATACTTATTGTGTTTTTTTCTTTTTTTTGTATATGTTTTGATTAAATCTCGTATTTATTTGTTTGTTTCCATGAATTGACGCGAATTGCATTCATAAGATAGTTTTCTATGTGTATGTTTTCAGAAATGTTATTTATGATTTTAATAGGCTTTTCAGTTACAGATAAGTAATTTAAATCATAATTAGTTACTAATTATATATTTTATATGGAAATTCATTTTACAAAGTATTTTATTGCTTAGATTAATAAAATTATTTTGTTATTATTGCTATTGAATTATGATTATTAAGGGGCCCATAGACACATACTGCTGACACATACTGCCGATGAACCCTTCGTATACGTGTGTGATTGATATTTTACTACACACCTATCAATCATCATTTAAAAAAAATGCGTTTGAGAACATTATAATACCGGTCACAAATTTGGAATATAATTAATTAAGGTATTTACAGACGAAAATACCGTGTACTAATTTGTCAAAAAGTTATTTATCAGACTTAAGCTTCGTATACACGGTTGTCAGATTGTCAGAAACATGCTCAGAAAATGGTTAACAAAATCATGAGAAATTATGTTGAAACATATGGTTGTTAACCATTTATTGAACATTTTCTGACAACTTTGTAAGAATATGACAACCGTGTATACGTAGCTTTAGTACAATTTCATCGTCTAAACAAAAATTGTATTAGATTTTAAAATAATACAAACCATTTTTATTTTATATGATTTACGTTCGGTATTCATAAATGTTTTAAAAGAATTCAAAAACATTTTATTTTCATATGTATGTCGTCACCTAAAATACAAAACAACGTAACAACTAAAATTTTATGTCTGATAGTTAAGAACAAAGTATACCAAGTAGTCCGACTCTCTATTTTTTAAAATACTCTCTCACATATACGGGTTCCGTGTGAATTCAACACCCTTGTGAGAAAATTAAACACATCAAAAGTCTCGAAATTTTGACTATAAATTATCGAATAAATACACGAAAATTCACTAACACACATTATTTTATAATTTTTTCTAACACATTTAGCACTTTTTCTTTTCCGAAACACATCCATTTCGCACATAATAAAAAAAAAAATTTTTTTATTAATATTGACATTTTATTTTGTTTGTGGTAGATATTAAAATGTAGAAAAGAGTTTCAATTTATGGTATTGAAAATAGAATAAAATTGAAATAAATAAAAATTTAAACATTTTTATAGAACTCTGTGTGTCTGGTGAAAATTGAAAAGGCACCAACACATATACATTTTAGTTACTAACACACACTTAGACTTAGGTACTTTTTCACTAACACATGTTTAGAGTTAGGTACTGCTGTCAAAGAGTCGGACTACTTGTCATACTTTGGTTAATAATAAATAAATAAACAAATATTTAAAAAAAATAGTTTCTTCAATTAATTAATTAATTTTCTGGAGTTTTCCTTAACCCTTTCACTACCGTTTTATAAGCAGCGAATTTATATAGATCTAGGTAATTTTTTTGTTTCAATTTCCTGGGATAATATGTATGTCCCACTGGGTTATGAACAAGACATCCATTGGCACATTATATCCCATCGATAGCATTTCTTTCAGAAAAATAAAACACAGTTTTTGTTTGAACGCCAATGGGACAATATATCCCGTTTATGTGGCTTTATCAATTATTCCAAATGAAAAAAAAAAAAAAACTCAACATATAAGGATATATAACAAATATATTGATGCTTACTTACTTGATTATAATATAAAACACTTATATTATTGATACTAAATAACTTTCAGAAGAAGCTTATAAATCCAAAAACACTTACGCATCCAACCGAGGTTTTTGTCAACTAATTGGAATAAAATCAATTCAAATCAGCTGCTAATAACCAAAAAATACCTTAAACTACTAATGGAATATTATCTAATTTAAATAGAGCGTAAATTGTATTTTTGGCGATTTTTAAATTTCGCATGATCCCCAGATAGTGAAAGGGTTAAACATTTTCTTCACGTAAACCATAGAGAATTATACATAGATACGAGACATTCCGATTTGTCAAACAAAAATATAACAAATCATATATCTGATACAACAACAAAATACATTGACTAGCATGTATGTTGTTGTTGCAAGAGTTAGGTTTTTGACAATTACGTCTCGTCTCTATCTTACCCTATGACGTAAACAATCATCATTTTGTTTAAAAAAATATGTAGCATATTTTAGGAAGTTTCCATAATAAATAAAAACTATACTATCAGATATGTCGCATACATCAAATTCGTACGAAAGTGAAAACTAAAACGTATTTAGGTTCTATAAAAAAAAACGAAAAATTTCACTTTCAAATAAAAAAGTGGAAGTAAAAAATTAAATATTTGTAAATAAAATAAAATTTTTCAAATATTTCACGTATACTTTTAGGAGTGCAAATAAATATTTCTTTCATAAGCTTTGTGGTTAATGTAAGCTGCGCTTAACACGCATACCTAAATTGGAGCGTAAGGCGTTTTTTACTTGTCAAAAATTCTCATGCCCACACAATTTGTATGCAGCATACCGAAATAACGCGACGGCAACGCTTTGCAATTGGAAAATCCGATTTTGACAGCGCGTTTAATAGTGAAGTTAGTTGCAAAACATAATAAATGTAAACACATACATACAAAAGTAGAAACAATTATGCAAGAAACTCATTTTTTAAACTTTAATATTTAGTTTCTTTGATAAAATTTTAGTTTACAAATCACGAAACAAAAATCAGAAACACCAATACTGCAATGTACTTTATTGTTTAAATAATCCGGGTTGTTATATTAATTTTTTTGATAACCTTGTTTTTATTGTTTGACGTAGCGTTGGCGCTTTTATTTAGGTATGACATTTCAGCGTTAAAGCTAAGTGTAAAGAAACGTTCCGCCTTACGCTTTTATTTAGGTAGGCCAGTAAGACATTTGATGTTTTTGTAGCAGAACGGTTTTACGATAGATGAAGAAGCAACATCAAATACAGAGGAAAATTCCATTTACATAATTAAAAAATAATATGTATTTAAGGATATATTTAAATGAAATTATGGTTTATTAAATTTTTTAAAAGAATGGAAAATTTATTATTGTTATAGAAGTACATTTTGACAGGCTAAAGTTGCGAAGAACTTTCGCTAAAAATTAAGTACATTTTAATGTGTTTAAAAACGTGTTCCACATATTTCCTATTCTGAAAAAAAAAATAAACTTGTTCTGTCAGTAAAAAAGACTGTATTTTTCAATTAGACTACATCAGTGAACCAGTATTGACACTAGATTTGCGTTCAAAATATAGAATTTTTTCTTCAATTTTATATGTACATATAATTTAGATACATCATTCTAAACAATCCATTGATTCTTCCCAATAAGCACTTTTGCTGGAATTCAAATTGTAAACAAGTGAAATTCAAGCCTTGAGTCCAGTGTCTAGCAAATAATAGCTGTATTATATCTTATATCAAGGTTAGAGATAGTTTCTTACACACATACCTAAATTAGAGCGGAAGGTGTTTTTTAGCTGTCAAAAATTCTCATGGCCATACAATTTGTATGCAGCATACCGAAATAACGCGGCGGCAACGCTTTGCAATTGGAAAATCCGATTTTGACAGCGCGTTTAATAGTGAAGTTAGTTGCAAAACACAATAAATGTAAACACATACATACAAAAGGAGAAACAAATATGCAAGAAACTTATTTTTTAAACTTTAATATTTATTTATTTTTTTATATAAAATTTTAGTTTACAAAACACAAAACAAAAATAAGAAACACCATTACTGCAATGTACTTTATAGTTTAAATAATCCGGGTTGTTATATTTATTTGTTTGATAACCTTGTTTTTATTGTTTGACGTAGCGTTGCCGCTCTTATTTATGTATGACATTTCAGCGTTAAAGCTAAGCGGAAAAAAACGTTCCGCAATATGCTTTTATTTAGGTAGGCCTATTACTTGTCAGTTAAACGTAGCTTAACACGCTGTTAAATTAAACCTGAAACATATTTAGCCGGGATTTAACCAATGATTGTGTTTCTCACTAATGGATTAATTTTGTTAGCATTGTCATACTTTTCAGTCAAATCACATGTCCATTCCTTAAAATTGTTCATATACATATGGCAATTCTTTAAATTTTATAAGAAAAAGCAACATTGTAAAAGAAAAAGTGACATTAAAGTACATAAAATGTATATTATCAAGAAAGAGAGCTATTTTCGGCTGTGCCGAATCTTATATACCCGTCACCAAATTATACTTTAAAATAAAATAAAAAAAAAAAAATTTTTTATTTTTAAATTTTTTTAAATTTTCTTTTTCAAAATTGTTTTTTAAAATTTTTTTCCAATTTCTAAAATTTTTTTTTTAATTTATTAGTGACAAAAATTTATGACAAAAGAATGTTTTTTGTGAAACAAAAATTCGGGTTAAAAAATATTTTCCCGATTTTGACCCATTGTAGGTCCAACTTTGTATAGCCTTATGTACATCGTTGCAATGGAATTTGAAATATCTATCATTAGATATCCATATTGTCTATATTTATGACTTAGTAATCGGGATATAGATAAAAAATAGGCCAAAAATAGAGGTTGTCTCGGATTTTTGTTCATATCTCCGTTATTTATGGACGGATTTTGGTGATTTTAAATAGGCAACTTCTCGAAAGCATGTCTGACAGAATTATTGATGATTTGGATCCCGAAGATATCTGAGGTCTTCAGAAAATTGATTTCAACAGACAGACAGACGGACATTTCTAAATCGACTCCGCTATCTATAAGGATTCAGAATATATATACTTTATAGGGTCGGAAAATTATATTGTGGAAATTACAAACGGAATGACAAATTTATATATACCCTTCTCACGAAGGTGAAGGGTATAAAAATTATATTGATGTTAATAAAGTAAATCAAAACAAAGAGCTGCTGTGCTGAATTTTTTATTTTATTTTTCATCTGTTTGTGCTTTGGCAATGATGCTCAGTTAAACCTAGATTATATACAAAATAAACAATAAGTGAGAAACACAATTTTTAGTTTTATCTAGGTTTAAACGAAGAATGTAGATTATCTTTATCCCAGAAACTAGCTCTTAATCATATAAGTTAGACAGACCGAATTAAATACTTTTACCGAAATATAAATAGCATTCTCTAGTAAAAAGTAAATATAAAGCTACATATTTTTTGTAACTATATTTGTACTCTTGGAAAATTTCAACAATATGTTCAAGTACTTCAATTTTAATGATTTTGGTAAAACTTAAAAATAAAAATAAGGAGTTATTAGGTTTAAAGAATTTATTGCTTTCTATAAAAAACTAAACATTTAATAAATATTCTTACATATGGGGGTTTCAAGCGGTCTGGTATTTGGTCTTATTGTCATAATGTTGTAATATATTATGATAGTTTAAAGAAATTGTGTCTCATATAAAAGAGTTATAAACTAATAGGACATTTTTAACACTTTTTTGTTTGAAACCCAATAATATATAAAAACATAGCCGCTACCAATACTTACAATATAATCTGAAATCCCATCATCACAATTATCATAATATTATGACAAAAATTCATAAAAAATTATGTTGGTAACAACACAAAATAAGATTTCATTACATTTCCTCATAAAAACAAAATTAAAGTTTTTCAATTTACATACGTACTATTTTCATCAGCAAAAACATGATGATCCCATTATCAGAAATGCCACCATGACAAACACGTGATCATGGGTTTTTTTATTATACATTGTACTGACTTAAAATTTTATAATTATTAATATAATAATGTCTACTTCCACAGTACTTCCACAGCTGTATGTCACGTGATGAAATTTAAAATCGTGCAACGCCCTCATTTCTATCAGTATAAATGTTCGTAATTCGAAGTTTTTGCTGGTGATTGTTTTTGAAATTGAATAAAAAAATAATACTACTAATAATGATCGCTGCCAAAGTTTTCATAAAAGCTAAAAAGGTCACTTCTAGAAGATTAGCCAAAATTTTAAATTTATTTCAAATAAAAACAAACAAACATTAAACAATCAAATTTAATTTTATTTTATTATTATTATTGACATCTTGCGTCATGTTTGTTTTCTTTTTGTGGCCATTTTTAAAACAAAATTTAAAATGCTGTGATTTTGTTTAATTGTTCATAATTATTTAAATGTATTATTTATTCTTTGCAAGAATTTAAATCTTGCTTTATCAGTTACAAAAATTAATTGAATTATTTTTTTAAAAATTTATTTAGTACTTTCGTTGGTAAATGATTAGTTTATAAGTAGTTAGTTCTTCAATTTGTTGTCAAGCGAGTTTGCGATAATTCATAGCGAGTAGTAGTATGCATAGAGTCCGCTGAAAAGTGGGAAACCGACCGCTCTAATTGATATGTAAAGCGAAATCAAAGTCGATTTTGACTATACAATTTTTAGTCGAGGAGGAACTTTGATTAATGGAAAATATTTTCAAATTCATTTTGTGAGACACAAACTATATAGATATGAATCAGCTGGTTTCAGCCATATAGCAATAGAAAATAAACGTATGATTGTGGTTTGGAAAGAATGTGAAATATGTTGCCTATTAAAAATGTTATTTGTTCTCTCGCTGTGTACTTGAAAAATTGTTGTAGAACCATACGCAACGATATTACATTTTTGACAACTGTCGTTTGTTACATGTCTTTACTAATCTGTGCAGAGAAAGTTCGATTAGAGAAAATGTTTATATGAATCAGTAAAGATATTGAACTGGATATTTATTAAAAAAAAAAGGAAATACTTCTAAACTAATAGATTAAAGACTGAACTCTGTAAACAGTAAGATGATTAAAAATTATAGTAGTACTTAATATTTAATTCCTGATCTTAACTATAGACTAAATCCTATAAGTAGCAAAAATGGCTAATTTTGCCTTACTTTCTTAATACATACTCTAATTTACGTAATGATTATTCGTAACATTATCCTCTTCTTCTTCAGGAATTTTTACAGTCCGAAATCGGCCAAATTCAGTGAAAATTTGGCCGAATATTGAAACTTTTATAATGGAAAAACAAAGATTATGGAATTTTAAAGTAGAAGCTTGATTTGAATATAATTAAGAGAGCAGAAAATATGTCTATGCATTGTGTAAAAAATGTTCACTTAAAAAATTTATTTTTAAATTAATAGTACGTTTGAAATGCTTCGGATTAGACGAATAATGATTTTTTGGACGAATATTAGGTTCGTAATCTAGTAGTTTGATTCAACGGAAATGATTTTCGAATTACAATGTATTTTTAATATACAAATTGAACATTTTCATTTTTTAATGGAGTTACAGTTCATTCCAAATTCCGCATCATCATTATGCAAACATGATCAATATTTAGGCATCTTCTGACTTAACTTCTTGATTGGATATTAGCATTCGGTTCTTAACTTTGCATATCGAAAACTCATACAGTTTCTAATCAGGAAATCCTAAATATTGCACCTATTACAATTTTTTTTAGTCATCAGAAGGTCATTAAAATATTTATGTTTCATCGCAGCCACTCCATAATTCTGTCTTCAATATTAATTTTAAAGAAATGCATACATACAATGTTTATGTATGTATTCCGAAAAGAAAAATTTTCCATAATGGCAGAATTGATTTAATTTGGGAAATTAGTGAAATGGTATTTTACTAAAAAAATTAACTCAAAAGGGCCTGAATGATTATTATTATTTTTTCTTCAACATAATTTCCTTACAATACCGAATGACAAAGTCAACAAACTTTTTGGTTATTTGTTAAACTATTCACAATAGGCATCCGTCCGATATATCATCCCAATTTATTGGATGCATGTTTTCATATTTTAAAATATGGGAGTCATATCTAGAGTAATTATCAACATTTATCTCATTTTAAATAGTACCATTTCGGCAACTAAGTAAGTATTTTTGATATGCGGTTATATAGTTTTATTAACTATCAAGAATATACTAAAAGTCAGCCTTATTATTTTTAATTAAATCTCGGTTTTTTTATAATTGTGATTACTTGCAAATTTTATAAAAGGGGATCAAAAACCATTTCGTTTATTGATAAGTGTTTGTACTTTGATTGCTCCATCTTTCTAGTATAACTAAATAGCATTGTTGCTAGTTTTAGTTTTCGCAAAATGTGTACCGAAATGTGTTGAGCTTTTTTTAACATTCTGAACTTTAGAAATTTTAAAGACATTAGATACCAGGACCAACAATGAATCCTTAATTTTTATCAAAATTTTTAATTTCTTATATCTTCCTTCTATTTTCTTACAGTTAAAAACTCACCAAATCGATAACATCAACGAAGACAAAGTCAATTTAACAACAACAGACAATTGTTGGAGTCCTAAAATGGCACTTGATTTTTTAGCTGGTTGCATTGGAGGTATAAAAATAATTGCCGAAAATAAATCCATGAATAACTTCTATAAATTATATTTTATTTGCTAGGTTGTGCTGGTGTATTAGTCGGCCATCCCTTAGACACTGTTAAAGTTCATTTACAAACTCAAGATCCCAAAAATCCTAAATATAGAGGGACTTGGCATTGCATGACATCTATTGCCAAGCAGGAGAAATTTAGAGGTCTATATCGTGGCATAACAAGTCCTATTGGCGGCATTGGATTTGTAAATGCCATTGTGTTTGGTGTGTATGGAAATGTCCAGAGAAATACAAATAATCCCGATTCTCTAGCATCACATGCATTGGCTGGCAGTATAGCTGGATTCTCTCAGAGTATTGTGTGCGCTCCCATGGAGTTGGCAAAAACACGTTTGCAGCTGCAACATGAAGGGTCCAAGGGGCCGAAATTTAAAGGACCGATAGATTGCCTAAGGCATATTATTAGACATGAGGGCTTACGTGGTACAATGAGAGGTTTAGCTTTTACCGCTGCCCGTGATATACCAGGTGAGATAAAGTTTTTATTATTTTATTAAACGTTTTTTAACATGAATTTTTTGTTTTATACTTTATTAGGTTTTGCTACTTACTTTGTAAGTTATGAGTACATGATGCGTCAACCCAGCAAAAACAATGTACTATATGGTCTATGTGCCGGTGGCCTTGCTGGTATGTGCTCTTGGGTGGCCTGCTATCCCATAGATGTTATTAAAACTTGTATACAGGCCGATGATCCGGCAAATCCCAAATACAGGGGTTACATGGATTGTATACGACAGGGCTATAGATCGAATGGTTGGCAATTTTTCTTTCGCGGTCTTAATTCTACTATGATACGATCATTTCCCATGAATGCAGCCTGTTTCTTTGTTGTCTCTTGGATTATGCAGTGGGCCAATAAAGGGGGCGTAGATGTTGTCGTCCATACAGGTGATCCAATGGCTTTGGTTAGCCTAGCTACAAATCTACCCCTTTGCCATGTCTTACACATCGATCATGCCGAAGAGAAAATGAGACAACAACGTTCCGTCTTAACCCAGAGTTTACGATCATTTGGGGCATTTAATGAAGCCGTGTGCCAAACTGAAGCCGCCGAATTGGCCAGTCAAATTTATCCTGATAAAGTTAATGACAAATACTATGTATTTGAGGATGAACGACTGTTAAGAGAGAACGCCTCCAAAGAACACTCATGTAATTGTTAAGTATTCATTAAGTTCCGTCTCTTTCTCTCTCTCTCTTTCACACTATCTCTCCTCCTTCATACCACTAACTAGTTAATATTTTGTAATTTATGACTTTGTATTTGTATGTATTGTTTTATCCAAATGTACAAATTTATACCGTAATTAAAGATTTCCATGAAATTATGAATGATTGTTTTCATAAAACTAAAATTCAAAATAAGATTATTTATTGTGAATCGATAGAGTTGAAGGTAATACTATTACACAATTTGTACAATAACCTTTTTTGAAATCCCAAAAAACACGAGATTTTTGAGATAAGTTTACAACAATTTTCAGTACTCTAAATTCCATTTTAATTGGTCGTTTTTTTAGTAATTCTATATGCGGAACCAAAGTAAACGCGATAAGTTGTCGATGATTGTAAAAAAAAAAAAACGACCAAGACTTTAGAGTCTAGACTAAGAGTCTTATTGAAACATATTTTTACTGATAAAGATAAGACAACTTCTGAATAATATAATTTAATTAATTTTTAATTCCATCTCTTACAATATGAAGTAGTCCAGACTGCGAGCGTCCCAAATAATGTTTGTTATCAGTATAGTGTTATTTGATTTGCAACAAATTCACTATGAGGTTAAACATAATGTAGAAAATATCTTATTCATTTAAATTACAAGAAGATTTTCATCAATAAATTCCATAACAAAATCGTATCATTTACTTTGCAAAAAAGCAGTGAATCTTCAGCTGTTTTACGAAAACAGATTTCGTCAAAATTCTTCGTCGATAATACGCAGAAAAAAAATATAGTTGTGTATGTTTACTGTAACCATTTCAAAATTTTTAACAATATTATAGTCACAGTAACTATTTATATAATTGTGGTAACAATAATATGGTTAATTTACGATTCACATGATTGTATCAACCATATATATGGTTACAGCAAACAATTATATCTTTGTGACAACCATTGATATGTGTATTATTGTATCATGACTTATATTGAAGTGCATATACAAAATTTTCTTTCGCATTTGTGATATAACATTGAGTAAATTACATCGCACAGGGGTCCAAATGCTCAATCTAGTTGGAAAAAAGTCATTTTTTTAAATGTTTCAATAGCAAATTTTTTGTATGGTAATATGTTGACAAGTGTCCATAGTACAAAACGGCATATTTTGTTTTATTTAAATAGCTACACCAGCATTGATACATTGCTTCAAAAACAAGTAATTGCTTCTTTGTTAAAAAATTAATATCTCAAGTGACATCTAACATCAACAATGGAAATTGTCGTCAACAAATAATAAGAACAATTAAAAAAAATTGTTAGTGTAATTAATATAACAGTAGAAAAAAATGCAATTATGTACATGTGTGTTTTAAATGTGAAATTTTTGATCAATGTCCAAATTCTATTAGAATTTCAAATGGCAATTTAACAGAGTTAAGCTTTACAGCCTGGCCCACGATGTCGAAAGAAAACTTAAGCGAAAGAAAGTCAGTCACTCACTTTCATTGGAAACAGTGGCACACTATCTTACGACTTATCATTCGCTTTGTTTTACGTTTCAAACGTAATCCAAATATAATTGAAAACCATTATTTGACACAAAATAAAAAAAACTAAGCAGTGGTGTAGTGGGTACAACAGTTGACTATCAGCCGGAAGGTTGTGGGATCAACTCTCGTGGCTGCGACTTACTTTTTTTATTATTATTATTTTTATTTTTTATGTTTGTAAATACATAATTCTATAAATAACTCTACTAAATAATATAAAGGATTACTTTTGGGACATCTCGAACAAAAATAAATAGACTTTTCGTCAAATTATACTTATTTTTCTACCACAAACCAGTAAGTATGAGTGAAAATATATGTAATTATGTTATATTATGCACAAATGTATAATAATAAATAAGTACGCATCCGTTTTGTACTAGATTCTCGCACAGACGACAATGAATAAAAAGTGAATGAATTTGATATCTCAGTGGCGTTGCATTTCGCCCACTTAAAATTTTTTAATGAAAGGTAATCTTTAATTCCGGAAAATCGGTCCAGCCGTTTCGCCGTCTATAGGGTTCAAACAAATTCACAAAGAAAAATTTTACATACAAAAACATTTTTCATGCAAAAAAAAAAAAAATTTTTTTTGTTGCTCAGATTGTTTATATTGATGAAATCTATAAACATACCAAGTTTCATGTCGGTACGGCTATTCAAAAGCGAGTTATGACTGTTTTCCGGCTAGATTGAACATTTGGACCACTGTGCATCGGTCGATTCGCAATTTGTTATTTATTATGATTATCTGACTCCATTATTTTAAGACCATTGACCTCTTACTACGCTGTATAATTATAATAGATTTTGTTCCTTCTTCTGGTTTCATGTAACGGTTTATAATAAAGAGAGCAGGAATAATTGCAAAGACAAGATTGTTTGAATTTCAAATGAATGTTTGTTAGACCTAGCGTTGCAAAAAGCGGGACAATTTCAAAAATAGGTAAAAATGGCCGGATTTTCAAAACTTACGCGGGACAAATGATAATAAATTATACTTCCACTATAATAGAGTTAAATTAAAGAAAGTTTCGTCCTGTATAAAAAACGAAACAGTTGTGTTCGGTACAGGTTCCCTGTTATGGTCTGGCTAGATTTTAGCAGATTATAATAGATAGGAACATTTTGGTCTCACAAAATACAGAGCGCCATGGATATTTGGCTTTGGTGTCGATTCGGATGGTTGGCCGAATTTTTCTTCGCAAATAATGATTCGGTGCAAAAATTATTATCTTTTATAGCGTTGATGCAGCATTTTGGACATAAAAAATCGTCTTTCAAGGTCTCTCAGGTTCAATTTCCCTGCTTTTAGATGAATCCTGCTGATTGCAAACGTTTGAAATTGCTGAATGAGTAGATCCCAATGATTTTGCAAGTTCATGTTGAGTTTGACTACAATCTTCTTGGAGTAATGCTTCCAGTTCTAGAATTTAAAACTTTTTTTTTCGCTAGCTTGAGCTATCTTTGTCTTCCATGTTAAAATCACCACTTCAGATCCGAACAAACCATCTCTGGCACGTTGAAACCGATGGAACACATTCACCATAAGCTTTGCTGAGCAATCGATGCGCTTCAGCAGCACTTTTTTCAAATTAAAGTTGTAAAGCAATACTTCCCTCATAAGATTTTTTGTTGTCGAAGCAAAAAATGTTTACATGCTGAAAGTTTTGCTTTACTTCTATAATTTGAAAAAAAAGTGCCGCTGAAGCACATTGATTGTTCAGCAAAGCTTATGCTATGTTCACACTTGGGATTTTAAACGCGTTTAAGCAAAATGTTGATTAAGTTAATCTAAGTCGTTCACATTACATTTGAGATGATTAAGTTGACAATAAAGTGACCAAGTTGACAAATTAAAAACAACAAACAAATTTATATTTATTAATGGAAAGAAATACTTTAATAATGTTATCAGCTGATTATTTAAACTTATTAATGATGGAATTGTGAGCATTGATGGATTATTTGTGGTTGTTTATTAAAAATTTATTTATCGGTAGTACATCTGAAAGGTATGTTCATTGTGGCCGATGCTACATCATCATCAGTTTGAGGTAAGTTCAGGTGATTCTACGTGATTAATGAAATGAATAAGTTTTAATCATGTAAATTTGAAGTGATTAACAAATCATTTAAATGTATGGATAATCATATCGATTTTGAAGTGATTAGAGCTTAAACATAGCATTAATGTTCAATAACTAAGTGAAAATAAATGACAGATATTTACCATTCAAAATGACATAAGTTATTTACATATAACAAAAACCGCGTTTAAAAGATACGTCATCTATTGAAAATCAAAAAAAGCGGGACAATCACGCGTAAATCGGGACCTAGTCAGACCTGATTTTGAAATGCAATTTTGAATGTGTATGAAGACTTTTGGAAGGAGAAGCACAGCTCTTCTCGAACATCTTCTGAGAGAAGGCAGAATGGAATGAGTATCGGATCTTATAGAATGTGTAAACAGGTCTTTTAGAAGGCCTACAAAATTGAAACGCTAGCAATTTTTCCCGCTAAGGTAGTCCGATTCTCAATTATTTCAAATTACTTTTTCACATATACGTGTACCGTCTGATTTCAGAAAAATGTTAACAAATGAAATGTCTTTTTATTTTTGATAAAAAAACATTTTTTAACACATTATTACTTTAACACAATGCTATTTAACATAGAAATTTAACATGTACCAAAAAGTCACCAAAATAGTCGACGAAACTGGTGACTTGGATACACTAGTCCCCAGGTTTCCTTCAGGAAACCAACACATGTTATTTAGAGTTAGGTAATTTTTGTCGAAAAAATTAAAAAAAAAAATTAAGTTTAAAATATATGTATATAATACACTCCTAACTCAAAAACAATAATAAGCTGATAGGCAATTGACAGGTATATGTAATTTTGTATTTAATGCTTCTTAAAGTTTCTTGCAGTACTATTTATTTAAATCGATCCCACGCAGTTTTAACGATTTGCATGTTAAATGCAACGTTATTGGAAATGCAAACATCAATATATGTAATAAGGGTTGATTAATATTTATTTATATTCAATTGAATAGTTGCGGTAACTAAAGAACAAATTATGTTGGCAGTAAATAAATAAAGCACTATGTCTGTTACTAAGAACAACCTATTAAATTATTATTACACCTGCTTCAAGAGTTGTAAGGAAAATTCAAATTGAGCAATCAATTGGAAATAGTCAATAGATAAGAATTGCTTGTCTTTGCTACTCAAAGAATAAATTTTTTATTTTATACAAAAATAAAATTAAAAAATAAACTATCAATATAATTTGAATAAAACTAATTAACTTCTTGTGATGGCGGATTATAAGTCTTTCGATTTGGAGGGTGAAAATAATGATGAGGAGAAACTATTTGCTGAAGATAATTCCAATATTGAGGATTCTGAGGAAACGGAAGTAGAAAAAGCAGCTGTTGAACCGTGCAACTACGAAAATATGCCAGACGAACCAGTATCAAATGAACAGAGTGATCTACCTTTGGCACTTTTACCTCCAGATCATCCATTATTGGCCAAGTTTCAACAATCGCTTAAAGAGTTTCTCATACGCACCAGAGATCAATTGGTTAATGAAATTGAAGAAATAAAATACACTGTCAAACAAAAAGAAAAACAGCGCGAAGAACAGGGCGCCATACTGTATGATAGACAACAAGAAATTCAACGACAAAACGAACAGCTCGAAGAATTTGCTCAACAAATTCAAGAAAATCTTCAGCAACGACATCGCGAAGAAGAGGCTGTGAGTCAACTGAAAGCCGAGTATGAGGAAAAGTCTCAAATGACGAAGGAACAAAAGACCTTGTACAACAAACGTATGGCTGAGCTGCAGCACATGCAAGAACTCGAGAACAATATACGCAAATGGACCGATGACGTTGAGGACGAAGTGAAAAATGCCAAACGTGTTGTAAGTCGGGATGCTCAGTTGCAACAACAATTATCTGAGGAGAAGAAACGGTCGGATTTGTTATTCTATCACTTGGATGTGGAAGTAAAGAAAAGCGAAACGGAATTGGTAATGGTTCAGAACGAAATAAAAGACATGGAAGAAGTTTTGGATGCAATGAATATGAGTGTTTCGAATGCAAATGCAGACTTGGAAGCATTGGAAAATGAACATAAACGTTTGACGCAATCTTGGTCCGAAGTGATAGTGGCAATTTCGTTACGTGATCGTATACTGTATCAAGTTAAGGTGGAAACGGAGTAAGTTTTACATATCGTCAGCTAGCAATTGAGAAAATGACAAAAAAGTTGTATATAAAGTTTTAACATTATATATACAATTCATTCCATAATATGTTCTTTAAAAACATTTAATTTGTTTACCTTCATGACCAATTAATCAAAAGTTATTAAGATTTTGAAGAAAAGAAGTCTTGCTTAGTGGTGAATATCAATTTTCATAATCGGTTTCTTTGACCCAATGACAAAGTCTAATAAAAATGGTTAAAAAGGTTAATGATTTCACATAGCCACAATGCAAGTGTCCTCCCGAAATATGGGTTTAGCCCTAATATCTTAAATATGTCGGTGTTATTAGTAAGACCATAGCTACCATATGAGGCCCACATATTAAATTCATTGAAATTGTAAACACAAAGCATGTTTTATATTTGATAATGATTGATATCTCATAAACCATAAAACATATCGATAAATCAGAAAGAGGACATTTGTAAACTGGTGTTCTGATTACCAGGAATGGAAGGGAATCTATATTGAAAACGAATCGTTTGAATTTATTACTTTCTTTTGGTATGATGTTAAATTTATTAATTTTCAATTAACATTCAAGCTGCTTGCCAACTATTTCAAAACTAATTTATTTTCTTAAGTTATATTGAAAACAGTCATTTTTTGTGTATATTTAAAAATACTTATTAAAGTATAGTTCTTAACAATGATTCCTTGTGATTTCGAATATTTAAAATCACACCGCAAAGTACTAAAACCAAACCCTAAATTTCAGAACAGGCCTGGTTGTATTGCCACAGTTAATTTTTGTAGATAAGTTATGAGTACAAAGGTAACCGATTTTGCTAATATATTGATACCACATGTGGCATCGGGAATCCCATTTCAACCAACACACGCACATCGATAAATCGACTTGGGTTTATTAGTCAGCTCACTAGGTCGCTCTTTTATCTCATTAGTTCAGTATGTTGTATAATGGCCATCTCGATTTGTGAGTAGTATACGATCATATACACAGTCTTACAAAAGTTTACATACGTTTGAAATTTTTCTATTTTTTTGGAAAATATATAATTTTATTAAGAGTTGCAACTACATTTTTGTTTAAAGCACTTAAAAAATATATTTCCATCATATTTTATAATATTTTATTGGTATTTTAAAAAAATAACAATAAAACAGGAGTAATTGGTATCCTTTTAATGTTACATAAGTTTACATACTCTGCAAAAAAATGTTGTACCGTTAAAATTTCCGCTACAATTTTTATGATGCTTTGTGTAAAATCAGTGGTAGAAAGTTTACTTTCACTAAAACTAATCACACTGGCAAAATAAAATCAAAAAGTATTTTTAGTGGAAGAAAATGGGCTAAGGCAAATAAATTTCTGAGCCAATTCGGAAAACCGTCATTAAGTTGAGAAATGATGGCATATCTTTTAATGAAATTGAAATTTTATTAAATCTTAGTAAAACCACAGTCCAAACAATAATAAAAAATTTCAAAGAAAATGGAAATTATGAAAGCAAACCTCGTAGTGGACCTCCCCGCATTCTCGACAAACGAACAGAACGGTCTATTATAAGTTCCATTCTAGAAAATCCTAAGCTAAGTGCCGTCGAACTAAACCGGAAAATGAGAACAAATCTAGAAATTGCCGTTTCTGATCAGACTGTTCGCCGATGTATCAAGAGAAATGGGTACAATAGCAGAGTTTCCAGAAAAAACTCATTACTTAGATCTGTGAATCTCCAGAAGCGCTTAGATATGCCCAAAAGTACGAAAATGCTCATGTAAATGACCCTACATTTTGGGAGAGAGTAATATTCACAGATGAATGTAAATTTATGGTTTTTGGAGGTTTTGGATAGACGAACTAAAGTTTGGCGAAAGCCTAATGCAGAGTTATTAGAGGGGATGTATGGTGGCAAATGGTGTCGGTAAGCTCAGGTTCATCGATGGTACTTTGGATAAGGCCATGTATATCGATATTTTAAAGGATAGCTACCTTCTCAGCGTACAACTTCTAGATCTGGAGGAAAACGCAATATTTCTCCAGGACAACGATCGGAAGCATTCATCAAAATTAGTTAAGGAATGGCTTCTATATAACGTTCTTAATGTTATTGAACATTTATGGGATATTTTAAAACGAGGTCTAAAAAATCGACAAGTAACATCAGTTCCAGCGCTCAAGGAAGCGTTGATGGAAGAATGGAGAAAATTACTCCAGAAATAACAGAAAAATTGGCTTTGTCCATGCCAAATAGATTATCTGCTGTAATTAAAGCCAAAAGAGGCCACACAAAATGTTAATTTAAGTTTTTTTTATGCCGTATGTAAACTTATGTAAATTAGCTTTATGCCAAAAAATTAATTATTTTATGTTTTTTAGCACAATTCAATGAAAATAAATAAAAAGTAATTAAAGAATTTTTCACTTAATATTTATTAATAAAGATCAAATATATTAGGGGTATGTTAACTTTTGTAAGACTGTGTACATAACAAACTCACATTCGTTTTATTTTTGTTGCACCCAACTCACTTTTCAATATGTATACGATTAGAGTACATGCGAATGAATTTTAACAGCATTGACTAGTGAATTGAAGCATGTGGACAATAAAATGAATGCGCTTGTGCAGCCCTTAAAAGAATACTGAAAGAAATATGTGCATTAGAGCGTACCACAATACAAGCAAAAAAGAATTTGAATTTTTCGTTAAATATTTGGCATTTACAGTCGAATCTTAAAGTATGATATGTATATCAATTTTTTTGTCTCGAGAAGACCAATGTTTTGCCCTTACATCTTGCAGAAATACTTTATACTAATGAGCATAAAACCGCTTAGTGATGAGCTGAAAACGCTCAGTACGATGAACGATTCACTTCGCTCAATTGAGTGAATAGTTCAATTGAAGTTGATCATTCATGACCTCCACAACTCTACTTTATAGGGTCACACATATTGCACACATTTCAAGCGAAATGAAAAACTTATATATTCATATACTGGTTAATATACGGGCCTTAAATAGGACAACAAATATTGCATTTCGATCAATTAGTAATAATAATAAAATTTGATTTAATTTTTTTAATTCTATCCAAGTTTGCCAATCGCATTAGGGGTTCAGTTTGTCAGCTGGTCTACTTTAATTTCGAATTTTAATGATTGAGTGTAAAATTTCTTGTTCCACAGTGTTATTTGTGTGGTACGTTACAATTATTCGTGAGTTAATATATCAGATTAAAATACTACCATTACTACACTACTTCTTAGTAATGACGACAACATCATTGAAAAGTAAAATAAAGGCAACCATTTTGAATGTTAGAGCGAATATCATAAATTTAAAGTTTTATTACAAAGTTCATTAACAAAATTGTTATTTGCAGCAAAGGAAAAGAAACGATTAAATTAAATACGGCTGGAATTGAGGCTACTCAGAAGCAGATTAAAAAAGAATTACAAGTAAATGAAAAATTGGAGACTTTCAAAAAGCGTCTGGCTGAAGACTTTACAATATTAAAAAAGGATTGTAAGTGACATTTTAAAATACCTCTTTATTAATTTATTCTTTTAAATAAACGATCAAATTTCGCAAATAGGCAAACATCAATCTGATATTTTGGCCGGCTTAGAAAATAAACTCTCCGACATACCCTTACTACTAGATCAAACAGAAAAAGATCTAAAAGAGGCCAAAAAGGAAGGTACACAATTGGAAACCGAAATTCGACGACTCCAATGGAAAGTCGATAAACAAAACAATAAGAAATACGAAGTTGAAGAGAACATATTAAAGTTGGCCCAAGATCACTTGATCACCGATAAAGCAAGTGAATATCGCCTGAAATTGCTGAAAAATGCTCAGGAGCAGAGAAGAGGCATGGAATTGAATCTAGCTCAGGCCCAAAATCAATTGGCTGGCACTTTGTTGGATATGGAACGTGTTAAAGGGAACAATTTTAGAATGAGTCAAGAAAATGCTAAACTTAGTGAAGAACTTGAAGCTTTGGAAAAGACGTCGGATCATTTTAACGCTGAGTTGAAGTATTTAGAAACGCAAATTGATATAAAAATGAAACGGATGGATAAATTAATGAATCAATTGGACGAGTTAATACGGAATAGTGAGGGCAGTGAAATAAGTCCAACTGAGTTGAAGGTAATTATTTTATTGAGAAGAAGATCTAGTTAGTTAAGAGGTTTCAATATATGACCATCTGGACTCCAAACTATCCTGGTACGTAAATATAAAAACGAGGTTTGGTTTTAAAATAAAATTTCATAAGATTTTTGTACCTCTGTCTGCTCCAGAAAAAATCTAGCAAATTTTAAGGAGTTTTTACTTATAGTTTTCACTCAGTCCCCTTTGTTTCCTCTTTGTTGTCGTTTTCCCCTTAGGCCCCTTTCCTCTTTGTTGTTGTTATTTTTACCCTTGGTCCCTCGTTGTTATTGCCCTTGGTCTTGCCCCCTTGCTTGTCCCTGCCCCCTTTGGCCTCTACTCTTGTATATTGGTGCACAAATATACACTTGTCTATAGATTTGCTTTGAAATCTGTTTTTTTCGAATAGATTTAGCTGCATAGGTGGATATTTATTTGTTAATAAGTGTATGCTTTTGTAAAATTTAGTTTCATTTTCAATTAAATCAATAAACCGCGGTTGATTTTTGGATTAGATGATTTTAAACAGAATTTTCTTTAGCATAAGTGTTAGTATTTAATTGTTAAGTGTTTGAAACTTTAAAAAACATAAAACATGAAGGGCCATAGGGAGGACCTGGGGAATAACCCAAGGAACGCGAAATGGCTCTTCGACATGGTGGTTAAACACATACTAATGTATGGTGCACTAGTATGGTGGATGGGTCTAGGAAAATTCACCTATTGCGGAACGATCAAAGAATTCCGCGAATTTCATTACGTAGCTCTCCATCGTGTAGTTTGTTATGTTGCACTGGCTACGTGGCCGGATCAACTTTCTTGGACTTATTGATATATATAGAAAGTCTGAAACGGGAGGGTGGTGGATTTAATATTCCCCGATTTCGGAAGGGGGTTTGTTCAAGCTACATGATCAATGTAGTTTAATCCAGGCTGAGATTTCCATCATCAAAATGGCGGTGCACTAACTGAGGTACTATAAGTTATTCGGTGTGAATATCTGATGGGAACAAACAAATTACACGTGTTTAAAAATTTTACATGTCGAAGGTATCCTACTTTGAGCCAATAGCGCCGCCCCTGGAGCATTTGTAGGATTCATTTTAATCTCGACTACTCCTTGTCTACGCTCACATAAAACGTCAAATTTTATCCCGGTCGCACCAGCCGTTTAGAAATGCTTGATTTATTTTCAAAAATGTTTCATTCTGCCCCAATGTGCGACGTAAACCTACAATTAAATCTCTCTCTGGTATACCTGGTAATATTATAGCGGATGGACTGATCAAAGCAGACTTCCGCTAGCAAGACGACGAGATCGATAACTTGATTGGTGTACTGCTTTCAGGCTGTAAATTACTTATACAGCGAGAACTGTCGAACACATTCTTCACATAAGAAAAATGCATTCGTGCATCAGACGAAAGACCTGATTTGAGGGACCGGAAAATTGTCCTTTAGAGTATCACAAAGGGACCAAGTGAGCTGATGTAACTGGCTGCCTTTTTAACCTAACCTAGGACCGTAACTAAACAATAATTGGTTAAATCTAATCGATTTCGACATCAGATCAAACGTTTTTTAATACTGATCAATTTCGACATCAGGACGATCTGAAATAATTAAAAAATGGTGGTTATCATGTATGTATTTATTGATAAAAACGTGAGGCGGTAGAAATGCATTAACCATTGGCGATTTCAATAATTGATTTATGTTTTTAAGTGAATAGATTTCGATCACATACAAAATTTTTCATTTCCATGAATTCACACATCACATTCCGCAAATATTTGACGAAATAAACGTGACAAACCATTTACATATCACATAAGAAAAGAACAAGCTTTATATTAATGGATGTTATTTGCGCTTACAAAAGTCATGTTAAACCAAATATTTGAACATTAATAAATAAAATTTTTTAAAATACAAGTTTTCTTGTATAATTTCAGATCAAACAATTAGAAAAATCCATACAGTCCACTGAACAACAAATCCTGGAATATCAGCAATTTTGGATAATGCTGCAAAATCATTTTGTGAATCTCACCCAGAAGAGAAGTGCACAAATGAATCAAATTCAAATTACCCAAAAACGTAAAATAACATTCAGTACAAATTAAATGCAATATCATTATACCAAATACAATTTTTTACAGAATTATCCATTATAAAGCAAAAATCTCTAAAAGTTGACCAAGAACTTGAGCAGTCGGAAACCAGTACCAAAGAATTGTATCGCGATATACAAATTTATCAGTCAAAACTGGAGCTCTTAAATGCCAAAATGGCTAAGAAACGCCAACAACATGAATCAGAGGAAAGTGTGTGTGAACAAGAACATGCTGAACTATTGGAAAGACTCAAGGTAATCGTAATATCAAATAATAATTTATCGTATCAAATATTTAAATAAAAAAAACTTGTTTAAACTTATATAAGGATAATGAAATGCATGTCTTGAGATTGGAGGAAGATATTAATGAATTGGAAACAGAAACTGAACATTACAAGGACATTGTACTGGACAAACATCGAGAATCTTTATCGTGGGAGACCAAATATAAACTTGTAGAGGAAACATTGCGTTGGCGCAAAGAGGAAAGCGCTCTTGACAGTGAATTGGGTACAATGCGCACCGAAATTCATCGCATGCAAATACGTCACCAACAACTGAAACGGGCCCAGGAAAAACTAATCGGAGATCTTGATCACTGTGTTATGCAT
The DNA here is from genome assembly GCA_942486065.2 of Calliphora vomitoria. NCBI lineage: Eukaryota > Metazoa > Arthropoda > Insecta > Diptera > Calliphoridae > Calliphora > Calliphora vomitoria. The sequence goes on along the minus strand of OW818030.2, from coordinate 47,547,829 downwards.
CGTGAACAGATTTTTGTATCAACTGCTATAAAGCAAAACATGGAATCAAAACCCACAAGAGTTAAACAGTCCAGTAACACGACTCAATTCAAAATCAATGATTTGCGTAATAAACTAAAGCAAATACAAAACGACATAACCATACTTTCCGATCAGCAAATAGTCCAGACTAGGAAGGAATACCTACAAATACAGGATGAAATAAAAGACCTACGCTACGAAGTCAGTCAAGAAGAATCTCAGGATAATTTGATACGTACAGAAATCGAACAGACACTTTTATTAAAATATCAAAATCTTGAGAATATTGTACGAAAACAAAATCGTGCCAAGTCCTATCGACGTCTCAACGGCTCTACTCAACCGCTGAAGTTACCACGCAATGAAACAGCCATACAAGCACAGATACAAAAACAAGCGGAAATTAATGATCATTTGTCCGATATTGTTCAAACGCTGAGTACTGAGCATCCACACAAACAAGCGTTCTTTGCAAGACTTCTGCAGATTTTGAAAGATTAAATTGATATTAATTCTTCTTTTATATTTTTAAATACTTTTACAAATATGTAAATAAATATAATTCTTCAATATAAAAGTAAAACCCATTTGAATCTACTCAGCAGTTCTAGGAGACTGTCTCGAACTAGTGATTTTACATATCATTTAGGGTGACAACTAGTTATATAACTTACTACGTGACTAATTATTTTAACACGTGTATGTCCTAAGCAGGAGTTTAATTGAACTTTTTGGATTACAATGAGACTGTCTGATAGCTGGTTCCAAATAGTCAACGCATTGGATTCACATACCGGTTACACAGATTCTGTTACCTCACTGGTTACTTGGTCAACAACATAACTAGTTATTTTAATATATACGGGTCCTATTTGACCTTAAGTAGTCAGTTAAAGATATCTCCCACAACTCTCCAATAGATTACTTCTGGTGAGTAAAATAACTCTCTTTAGGTTACTAGGAGACACTAAAGTGACAATTGACTTCACATTAGGTTGTCAATTGTCACTTTAGTGTCCTAAATTGGTAATTTTTTTTGTACGTTCCCGGGTACCCGAGAATTTCCAAAATATATTATTATAATCTAAACTAGAAATATTATAGACAAATTTCATATAAAAAACAAGAAATTATGGTCGGTGAAGCCCGACCATATAACACTCTACAGTAAATGAGCAAAAACCTTTTGTTTAATTTCAGTAAGTTATTTTTGTGAATAATTTTCGGAAGTTGACTAATTATGTACTTATGTAATGGACCGATTTCAGCCAGTTTATAAACTTCGTCCTTGGGCTGAAGCAAATGTATGTACCAAATTTAATCGAAATATCTTCAAAATTGCGACATGTACTTTGCGCTCATAATTTACATGGACAGCCAGACGGACGGACATCGTTTAATCCACTCATAAACATCTGCACAAACGCATTATACCCTACCCACTATGGTGGTGGATATAATTAGTGTTATATACATTATGTATGTAAGTTATACGTACATCTACATAATGTCTTTATTAAATGTCTTATTATTTAAAAAATATAAAAATTTAAGTAGCCCATAGACACGTACGTGTCTGAAAAGTTCTATATACATACATCATACACATCTTCGTTTTTCACAAATAACTTTTCAAAAATACAATGACGGAAGATGATGTTTATTCACAAATCAAGATGATTTGGAATTTTAATTAACAATTACTACGTTTATACGCACGGCTTATTCGCAAATAAAAATATTGCAAATAGAAAAATTTCCCGTATAAACAGTGAATTAATTTTTTATTTGCGAATAGCTAACTCATGAAAACAATTCCTGATTAACGACACTATTTGCAAATAAGATTTTAAACATTGCCATATGCTTTAATGTTTTTAGTTTATTAAGACGATTTTTAAATGTTTCATTGTGATTTTGTATTAATTGGATAGCAAGACAAACAAGAATTTTAGATTTTCTAATTTTTGCATTTAAAAATATAAAAAATGTATTATTTTTTCCAATAACATTGCTACCAAATTATTAAAGTTTACCATCCGGCATCACATAAAAACAAGAATATTCCGTAAACTAAGTAACTTATAAACAGTAAGTTAGTTAATGGCAAATCATTTTTATTTGCGAATAGGCTACGTATAAACGTAGTAAATGTCTGCAAAACACACTCACTTTAAGGCCTCTGATACACAACGTTGTCAGAAAAATGTTCAATAAATTGTTAAAAACCATATGTTTCAACATAAGTTCGCATGGTAGTGTTAACCATTTTCTGAGCATTTTTCTGACAACGTAGTCAGATCTTACAACCGTGTACACGTAGCCTAAAACTCTGTCATTGTTGTTTGGAACATTTTCTACATTCTGGTGCAATTTATACCATTTCTTCTTATAATGCCATTTATAGGCAGATTTTTCTTGAGTTTTAATAGGGTTAAATATATCCTTGTGGTATCTAAAGGAAATGTATTTTGTTAGTAGGATCTAAAATAATATGTCCCCGTGTGCATGGAGTTATTGTGTACTTAGATGCGAAATAAAACATTTTCGAATCAAAATGTATTTAACATGATTTTCTTTTCGAAACGATTTACAAAATGAGCACACACTATTTTGTTCGAATAGTTTTCCTGTTAAAATTTAATTAAGTCTGTCTCAATTCCATTTTTTTATACAAATTTTAAACTGTAAAGCAAATGTTTCCAACTGTTTTGGTGAAAATATTTGAATTCCAACTTGTTTTCGGTGTATTTTCGTCAGTTTTAAATTCCACAGATTCCCAACAAAAAATTGGTAAAACTCCCAGAAAAAGCCAGAGACAGCGCTGCCAACTTTGACGATTTATCGTCATTTTGACGATTTTTTAAGTCAAATTTATTAAAATGACGATTGACGATTTTTAATTTTTCCCGCGAACAAAAATGACGATTTTTTAAAAGCAAAACATATGGTAACCTTTTTTCCTAAAATTCAAATTTTGTAAATCCCCTTTTGCAATGTAGTACACGACTATCTGTACTGGACATTTTTTTTTGTTTCTCTGTCTGCCTTTCAATTTCTACATTGTAAAAGGCGACTAAGCAAGATAGCTAATTTTTTGTATGCTATGTTTTTGTGTGAAAAGTAAAGAGAAAAGTATACTGTATACATTTTTTTGTTTCCATAACATAGTAACCTGTAAAATTTTGTCAGTTAAAAGTTAAAAGCACACACACAGAATAAGTTAGGTACAAGTTCATCTGAAACAAAAAAAAAAATACACTTACATATAATTGAAAATGTGACGGTTGCCTGCAACTCAAGGCACTATTATTCATTTTATTTCTTTTTTTTAACTTTCATTTCTTTTTCGTTTGACGGCAACAATAGAATTTTAAAATTTAATATTTTATTTTTATTTTTATTCTTTGTCTGTTTTGCACCTATTTTCTCACAATGTTCTTCTTCTCGGCATGCAATTCACACGAGTTGATAACATGTCATTCGCTAAAAATCCATATGAGATTAAAACCTCATATGACGTATAGGTGGCGGTGACGTCAGTAAGATCGACTACAGTGTAAGGTTGTATTTGAAATTCAACAATGAAACATATAACCTAACAGTGTATGGTAACATTACTGAAACACGTTGCATATGACGTCACCCAACAAATGCATTGTAACTTCATGTAACTCACTGACTATCACTGTCCATTCTATACAAAGAAGTCAGTGCAGTGAGAAGTTTGTTAAAACAATCCCTAGAAATTCTTTTTTTTTTGCAACAACACCAGTTTATGTGTTGTAATATAAAAAAAAAAAAACTCAAAAGTATCCTTCATTTTGGATATTAATAATTTTAAAAAAATTATCATTGTATATTAAGAGGTAAGGATATTTCAAATAAAGTGTTAGAAAAAAATCTAATTTCATAGTTACCAAAATTGATTGTAACCCTTATTTTTTTTGAAATCTCATTTTTATAAATCGAAACGCAGTGAAAAATATATATATGTTTCAAATTACTATAAGAATTTTGTTTAATTACTAAAACTTCATAGTAATAAAAATATATATACATGCATTTTAAAATATTGGTAATTTCGATTTATAAAATTGAATCCTTTAACGTTAGCTTTTATACTTAATTACGATT